>JAPDOI010000050.1:0-1379276 GCA_029168955.1 Aplectana chamaeleonis | reverse complement strand
ATTTCCGTTTGTGTGAGCCACACGCGATGATTTCGCTCCTCGCGAAATTGCGCTCCAGTCGACGCGACAAGGGACAGGAAAAGGAAAACTAAGAGCACATTCCAGAGAAGATAATCCCTAGTGCATTTTCTTAGTCCAACACATGTTGACGTACTATATCCCATAATGTGAACCAATAAGAGAAAAGAACAGAATAAAGAAGAAGTAAAGTCTAAAAAAAGACAAAAACTGAGCGATTTTCTGTACAAAGAAAGCATACCTCTAGCCGGACACGATCTTCATTGTACGGTCCAAGCATATAGTACTGATCACCAAGCTCTTCTGTGGAGATCGGAGCTTTCGTACGAAGTACCGTGTATATACCTCCGACTGAAAATTGAACTGTCCGCTTACTAGAGACAATTTTCCTACATTCATCTTAACATAACAGACATATTGAAAAGACTCTAAAAGCGCTGACACGTTGCACGGTCGCTAAATTATGCATATCAAGTCTCGTATCTCTCGAGATTTTCCAAGACGAAAATCCTCGCGGTTTTCGGAACCTAGCGCGGTGGAGCGACACGCTCATGCGCAGTGCGACGCATAAAATAATTTAGCTAACTAGAGATAGAGAATTTCTGGAATGAAGCCCAATGCTCTCATTGCCGTATCGTGCCTGTACTGGTGGTCAACAGCACTGCTAGCAGAGAATGTGATCACATGATAGTCTTGATGAAAACCCGGGTCGCACATTGCGCGGGTTGAACGAAGCAGACTTTTCACAACTAAAATCAAACAGGAAATAAGCACGACACCAACTGTGCTCGTGGACGCTATCTGTCACAAACTAGGGAAAGTTTCGAGAGAGCCGCGAAGTTTCGGAAAACGTCCAACTGGAAGTTGTGAAGGATGAATAGAAAAGCAAACATGTGTGCTGCATTTTCCCAACAGACCATTCGGTAGGTCAAAAAAAACTAAAGACGACAAAAAATTTGGGTGCAGCTTTCTTCAAGTAGCCAGTATGTGGGACCCAAGTGGGAGTGCGAAGGACTCCGAAGAAAGTGTGCGTGACCCAAATAGAAGTGCGCAGGACGCCGTAGAAAGTGTGCGGGACCCAGGGAAGAGTGCGCCGGATGCCGAAGAAAGTGTGTGGGACACAAATGTGAATGAGCCGGACGCCGTAGAAAGTGTGAGGGGGACCCAAGTGAGAGTGCGCAGGACGCCGTAGAAAATGTGCGCGACCCAAGTGGGAGTGAGCAGGACGCCGTATAAAATGTGCGGGACCAAGCCGAAGTGGGCAGGAAGCCGTTGAAAGTGTGCGGGACCGAGGTGGGTGATCGCAGAACTCCTAAATCAATTTCTGCATTTGCAAGAGAGCGTATACCACCCCTTTTCTTACGTCCGCTCCCCCTTAACCACTCTATTCAACTGCCTAGCTGTTTATATGCAAAGACTTTTCTAAATCGGGTTCATATACGATGGAAATGGGAATTAATCAAAATCTGCATCCATAAAAATACAAACATCATTATACTTCATTTGGCAATAAAAGTAGCAGGGTGTCGGTTGGTCATGGAGGCGTTAACTAAATCTCAAACAGCGGTTGTCCTTATCATGAGAGCAGTGAATATAAATGAACCACTTCGAGACCTCATAGAACTAGAGAACGGCCGGTGTGTCACTGCACAAATATGGAGGTGAACAGTGTTTGCAATGTTTGGAATGCTTTGTAATTTCTGAGTGTTGTCGCCGAAACCAGTTTATGGGCCGGCGCAGCCGGACCCCAGCGGCAGAGGCCGGCGATAGCCGGCAAGCCGCCGCTGTACATTGTAAGGAAAGCCGATTCTAGGAACGAGTAAAGTGTGTCCGAATGAGAATGGCGGCCCATGCGGCTGGCGTGCTTGAATTGCGGCCGTCGCATGTGCCGCTCTTGGACGAGTGTTGAATTCGAACGAC
Source organism: Aplectana chamaeleonis (assembly GCA_029168955.1). NCBI lineage: Eukaryota > Metazoa > Nematoda > Chromadorea > Rhabditida > Cosmocercidae > Aplectana > Aplectana chamaeleonis. The sequence continues at coordinate 1,377,338 of JAPDOI010000050.1, read as the reverse complement.
CGCCGTCCCCCTACCACTCTACAGAGCTGATTGATCGGCGAAGTGTTTGCTGCCAGCCGGTGCCGGCCATGTTCGTAGTCGATGGCTCTGGGGACATTTCGCATGCTCGTCCGAGAGCGGCGAACGCGACGGCCGCCTGCCAAGCACGCCGGCCGCATGGGCCGCCATTCTCATTCGGACACACCTTACCAGGCGTGAGAATTTCTGTGCGCCATCTACATAACATAGAATTAGCGGATTGGCAGAGGCCGGCGATAGCCGGCCGATGCAGCTGGTTCTTTATAAAGCAAAATCAGTACAGAATGAGATCATATAGACTGTATAATACCTCAACATCAACTTAAAAGGCTAGCAGCTGTGACTGCGTTCTATGAAGCAAACGAAGCACAGGCGACAAGAGCGACAAGCGCCTTTGCTCCGGTAGCTTCATAGAACGAAGCCACAGCTGATGGTCTTTTCGGTTGATGATGAAGTATTATATAGTTATTACTATTCCATTCTTATTTTATTTTGTTCCTTGGGAACGATATTCTCCAATTTTCTACCATAAGAAAGCACATGTCAGTCATTGAGCACAATTTCTAGATAAAAGCAAAGAAAACGTAAAAGCTCAAAAATATAAGAATAAAACGGGATGTGAAAGAGAGGCAGATTAGATTAACGAACAAACAGAAGATAATTCAACAGTGCGGAAGTTGCTGGATTCGAACCCGTGATATCGCTCCATTCTCGCTGTCTTGTAATCCACTTCGTTATCCTGTCAACCACCGCTGCTGATAACGCTGTGCTACGTTATTCAAGTGGAAAGAAGAGCGCAAATTATGCAAGGATCTCGCAAACGGCCCATATCTCAAGACTGAGTGAACGCAAAGTTTCGTCCGGATCCATGCCGACGTTACCTTGCTGTTCTCCGACCTACCACTCGTATACTTGATGGTTGGATATCAAATGCGCTATTGAATCGCACGTATCTCGTCAAGCAGCCGACGTTTATATATACTGCTCTTGGTCTATTGTCAACGTCTACTAACTGCGAGTACCTCTGTGGCGGGGTGCGAAATCATATACTCGACTTTTCAACAAGCCACCATAACAGGTCTATTAGCTTCAACTCATCTGTTTCGTAAGTATGCCTAACCGTGTTCGCCACTCTCCTGTTCAGACGCGTGCATCTACAAGTCGCGGCGGAGAAGTTGGATCACAAGCACCGTTGGATTTTGCTAGTGCTGTTGTGGAATTGACGAAGTATGCAACGCTTCCAACGCATTTGAAGCTTGTGATAAGCGAATTCTCGTCTATGAGGGAGAAGTTTGATTTAATCATGTCGAAAAATCTTGAACTTGTAGATGAGAATAGGTCGTTAGCCGCTAAGAATGCCCAGCTACTTCAGGATGATGCCGTATTACAAGCTGAAATTGTAGCTCTCAAGTCTGAGCTTTCCCACAACTTAACTGTGCGCTCGTCCTCTCCTGGTAGGCGTACTAATAACTGTGATTGCACGTTTGAGGAACGTGAGAGGAAGCGGTCGGTAGTGATCTCTGGTATTGATGAATCTTCCGATGTCATATCATCGGTTAGGGTATTACATGATGAGAATTGTATTGCTAAGATATTAGATCATTTGGAGGTTGAGTGCAGGCCCACATCCATTTATCGGATGGGTAAGCCGAATTCTGGTACATAGGTCACGCTTGATTAAGTTGGTCTTGCCTACAACGTTTCACGCTAATCTAGTCTGTCGTCGAGCCCACTGGCTCAAATCCTTCTCCTCCAGGGGGGTCTTTATAAGGCCCTCTCTTTCAAAGGAGGAGAGGGACAGGGTCAGGGCCCAACGGCAGCGTCCCAACTCTAGTTCCGGGAATATCGTTGCTCCTATGAATGTAAATCATGCCAGCACCTCGAACATTGTAACTGATCCTCTTGCATCTTCCCTGGGTGACCCAGCCCCTACGAGCTCGGGAAACTGCTAAACTCTCCCCGGATAAATTTGTGCCGCCTCACATGTATTGCCACTAACATTCACTCACTAGTAAAGAACGTTGACGCGGTGAAATTCTTGCTTCAAAAATTCGACACGGACATTATCTCTTTAACTGAAACATGGTTGAACGGTGGGGTTGGGTCGGTTTCTCTACTGGGTGACTGGTGCTCGCATTACGAAGTTCTGAGGTCGGACCGTCTTCGCAAAAAAGGTGGAGGAGTTAATTTCTGGCTAGGAAACTTTTTTGTCCAGTTATTGTGTTCCAGGATTCTGTCCCTGATGCATATGAAATCCTTTGCACGGATTTGGAAATCGACTTGAAACCCATACGGTTTCTGGTTGTGTACAGGACACCATCTTGTACTTCGAATTTGTCTGAGCAACTGTTCAGTACCATCGGCGACCTTATTTCTTGTAGCTGGCCTTCTATCATCACAGGCGATTTCAACCTCCCGGATATCAATTGGAATGAACCATCTGCTTTTGCCAATGTGAGTTCCATCTCAAGAAGTTTTTCAACTGAGTGCTCGAGTCATAGCCTTGAGCAATTTGTTAGGGCGTCGACCCGTGGTGGTCATGTTCTTGACCTAGTTCGGTGTAATGATAACTGCGTGGTCAATTCAGTAAGCATTTCTCCGCCGTTGGGGTCCAGTGATCTACCGTTCATTTTGCCCTTAACCTTCCAAGGTGTAATGCTCCCGTTGTGTATAGAAGGAATTTTAGGAAAGCAAATCTCGATGCTATTCGCAACCATTTACTTCATGTAGACTGGTTCGGTTCCTTGGGCACTGTTGTCAGTGTGGACGAGAAGTACGAGCTTTTTCTTTCTATCATCCATCATTGCATTGATACTTTTGTTCCCCTCGAACCGTGTTACCGTAATAAACGAAGACCCCACCGCATTTAACCAACCTTGAGCGGTTGAGATCGGAGGCGTGCCGTTTGGCTAAAACTCAGGACTGTGCTGAGTCCTAGGAACGGTTCAAAAAAGTTAGTGAACGTTTTGCTAATAAACTGAAGAAGTGTAATAACCATACTAAGAAAAAAGCTGTCGAGTCAAGTGATAAACATTCCTTCTTCAGATTTATCAACTCTAAACTCCGGGAAAAACCAGGTGTTGGAGTTCTCAAAAACCCCAATGGGGCATTGGTGAGGAATGCTAGTGATAGAGCTGAGTTGTTGGCGGACGTATTTCAAAAGTCGTTTTCTGACGTCTCTTCTATGGACAGTCTACCTGTCTCCAATTCTTTCGCTGTTATGGCTGATTCATGTTGGTTTTACAAAGATGAAATTATCAAGGAACTTCTTGCCTGGCCTTCATCCAACTCTATCACTCCCGACGCCATACCACTCAGCTTTGTCAAGCAGATCGCTCTTGATATTGCAGGTCCCCTGGAGTTTATTTTCAATCTGAGCTTCATGTCTGGTGAAGTCCCCATCAAATGGAGGCAATCATTTGTTACCCCATTCCAAAAAGCCCCCTTTCACAGACCCTGCTAATTTCAGGCCAATCAGTATAACATCTATTTTCTCACGGCTGTTCGAAAAATTCTGAAGAAGAGAATCGTTTGTCACTTGGAAGCGAATCAGGTTATCTCTCCCTTCCAACATGGTTTCCAGGAGGGAAGTCCATTGTGACGGCAACCATAGAAGCACTAAACAAGTGGACGGCTTTCCTAGATGTTGGGAAGAGTGTTGATGTTGTGTATTTTGATTTTGCTAAGGCTTTTGATAAGGTTTCTCATGACAAATTATTGCAAAAACTCTCAATGGTTGGTATCCATCCGCGAATAGTTTCATGGGTACGTTCGTTCCTAACTGACAGGACGTTCTCGGTCTGTGTTGACTCTTCTCACTCAACTCCAAGGCCAGTCCTGAGTGATGTACCACAAGGCGGAGTATTGTCGCCCATACTTTTCAACATATACACTCGCAAAATCGCCAGTCTTGTCACTTCCTGTGGCACTGGTTTCAGTGCATTTGCGGATGATATCAAGATCTATCGGGACGTTTCCCAACCGGAGAACTGTATCCTGCTACAACAGTCTATTGACATTGTTAGTACTTGGTCTCGCGATTGGAATCTCCCGTTGGCAAAAGAAAAAACGAAGGTTCTCCACTTGGGTAATAGCAATGCTAACAGTAAATACACTGTCAGTGGCTGTCAGATCCAAGAAGTTGATCAAATAACTGATTTAGGGTTCACTATTACTACAAGTCTGAGTTTTGATAAGCACTGTGAATCTATCTCGAATAAAGCAACTTTTGCCATGAATAATATTTTCAGGGGTTTGTCAACTTGCAATCCCTCTGTGCTTATCAGAGCTTACACCACGTATGTAAGGCCTTTACTCGAGTACGGTACCCCGGTATTCAACCCCGCCAAACTCAAGAACATTAATAGATTGGAAAAGATACAGAACAATTTTACTAGAAGAATTCTTATCAGACAGCATGGCTTCATTTATGGGCAATTGCCCTCCGCTGCTGAAAGAAATGCACTCTTTGGCCTTGAGCCTTTGGCTCTCAGAAGGAAGAAGAATGATTTATTTCTGTTCCACCATATCCTTTTCAATGGCAAGTTTGGTCTTAGGCCTGGGGATTTCGTGAGAACGAGAGATTCGGTAACCCGGGGGGGGGTCCGATTAAATTCCACCGTACCGTGTCAAATCTTGAATGTCGGCGCTGCTTTTTCACTAATAGAATTGTTCCGGTATTCGAAGATCTCAGTGGGAAAGATACTATTCCTATAAACTTCGGCGCCTATAAGAACTTAGTGCACACGAAACTGGCTTCCGGGGAGCGGTGGAGTGACCCTCCGTACTGCTGGGTTGCTCGTTTCCCTGTGCTATTCTTCGGACTGATCCATCGCTGTTCTCGTTTCATTGGTTTACAGTACCTTTGCTTTGAATATTCCGTTTGAGGTTGATTGTTCGTTTTCCTGTTTTCTTTTTTTTCCACACGAGTGTAAACTTGTGTAAATGAATAAATAAATAAATAAATAAATAAATAAATAAATAAATAAATAAATATATATATATATATATATATATATATATATATATATATATATATATATATATATATATATATATATATATATATATATATATATATATATATATATATGGGGGTGTGTATACAAGTCTGTTGGTACCTGCTCGTTGGTGCCCCCTAAGCTTCTACTGGAACCCAGCAGACGTTTGAGTGTACACAGGGAACGTTCGAGCGATATAGCGTGCACAACTATATCGCTTGCGGAAGTTATCCCGCACATTGCATAAAGGTGTCGCCAGTCCGGCACACTAAGGCCTCTGGTCCATAAAACACCTTAGGATCCGTACCTAGGAGTCATGGAGTCTTTGGCCACAAGCCACAATTTCGCCACCCCTGAACTGTCGATCGCTGTCGAGTGATATCCAAAAAACTGCGCTATCCAGACTTCTGAGCTATTTCCATGCACCGTTTGCTGCTTTGCAGGAAACCCGCCTCAAGGATAGACCCGTCATCAGCGTCGGAGAGTACACCATCTACTGGCGGTAACGCTGGACGTGATAGGAGAGTGGGAGGCTGTGCAATAGCTGTAAGGAAGGATTTCAATGGTATGGTCAAGGAGTTTTTTCCGGCTCAGCGTCGTGTCGGAATGCATTCGTACGACTGCTGGGATCACAGAGGGATTCAATCTGTGGATAGTGAGTGATCATGCGCCCACTGAAACCGCCGAAGACAATTCGGAAGGATGCGTTTTATGAGGAACTCAATACGTTGCTGGCCAGGGATACCTTGTCAACATGCTGTTGTCGTGGGGATTGACGCAAATGCGAAAGATGGGACTTGATCAGACAACGAAGTTACTCCGGTAAAATGGTTCTACCCAGTGGAGCAAACATCCGGACAATGGCTACCGCCTTGTCGACTTTTTTGTGAACGCAGTGGTCTGGATTATTGCATCGACATTCAAGAGGAATCATCGCCGCCATCCAGCTTACGTGGCAGGGACCCAAAGCCCTGGCTATCTCCAGAAGAGCAGCGGAAGCGGAAGATGACAACTTTGAAACTACGAAGCTTGACTATGTCCTGACGAGGAATATTCCAGTATCGGACATTCTGAAGAATCTAGAAAGCTGTAGTGGGATGTCGCATTTCGGATTCGGATCCACCGTCACTGTTCTGTTGAGACTTCACTGCGAGGGATTCATAAGAGGAAAGCGAGGGGCTCAGCCTCTCCAGAGGGATTGACATGACAAGTCTCAGAGATGAAGAGTGCAGAAGGAATTTCCGACAACGCGTTTTCTATTCACATCGGAGTACGGACTAAGGAAGAAACTTTATGACGCGGATTCTTTTTTGTCAAGTGCATCCAGGACGCTTCAGAAAGAGAGCACTCCCGGTTTGTACAGTTTTCCTAAGAAGAGAAGTTCCTCGCTCATACGTCTCAGAAGAAACAACATCTACCTACCACAACAGAGTATGTGCTCTCCGAACTGCAGTGGAAACTTCGTGGAGGAGCAGAAGCGTCTGAGGAGGAAGTTGCGTCGGCAGCTTCAAAGTGACCGCGGAACGAGAGTGGACGATATGTAGGAGCTAAGGAGTTCGAGAAGGCTTTGGGAGTGAGAAGAATCCGAAGAAAGCCTACACTGTTGCTGCGTGACAGTATAGCGGGAAGATGAAGAGATGTTCTCCTGTTCTTGAACACTACCAATGGAGTTGCAGCTTGGTGATGCGGACGCTGCTTTCAATATGGAAGGATTACTTCAGTTCACTACTGAATCGTCCAGCGCCATCAGTGCACCTGAGCTCCCGCATGTTCAGAGAGCACATTACGATGTCAGTGAGGAAACCGCCGACTGAGTCTGAAGTTTTTGGATTGTGTCCGGAAAATGAAGAATGGAAAGGCAGGTGGAGATGACAACATCACTGCTGAAATGCTGGAAAGCTCTTTCACTCCGGTCTGGGATTCGTGAAATGACCCAAACACCATCCAAATTGCCATTATATGGATGAGCGAAAGGATACCCGATTCGTGGAGACATGCGATCATCGTACCTCTTCACAAGAAGCTATCCTTCACGGATCCTAAGAACTACACGAGGAATCTCTACTTCATGTGTCATGTACAAGGTTTTAGAACGTATCATTCTCGAGCGACTTATCAAACATCGTGAAGGAACGACCAGAGATCCGAGCAAGCCGGTTTTCGACCTGGAAGATCGACCATCGACCTGAAGTGTTCGTCGTGAGAAGAGTAATTGAATCGTGGCAGCGGTTTTCGAAGCCATTACAGCTCGCTTTTTTTGGACTTAGAAGCCGCGCGTTCTGACTCCTCCTCATCGTGATCGATTGCTCAATGCTCTGCGAGCAGATGGAGTCCCGGAAAAGTATGTTCGGTTAATCGAGGACATGAACAAAGGAACAACAGCAGCAGTTCGTACACCTGTCGGATTTACGTGTAACAGCTTCTTCTTCGGGAGGTGGAAAACAGGAGTAAGGCAAGGAGCCAAATTTGCAGGACCTTTTCTTTTCAACTTCGCCTGTTGATGACATCATGCGTAGAGGATTTGCAGAACAGTTTCCTGCGGATGTGTGATCCCTAACACCATCAGGACGCTTCTCTCTTGTCGACCTGGAGTACGCCGACGACATTGTGTTATTCGCTGAAAACAACGCAAAACTGCAAAGGATTGCAGGAACCTCGTTTCGAAGTATGCTGCAGCCTATGGACTTCTGTCTTCGTCCCGACAAATGCAAGCAGATGTGGGTCTCTCAGAGGCCTTCCCAACTGGAGTTTGTGTGGACGGACAACGTATCGAACTGGTGGACGATTTCTGTTAGTTTGGGCTGTTTGCTGAAGAACGATGGTAGTTAAGTGCAGCGGATATTCGACAACGATAAAGTGCTGAAAGCTACGTCTGCATTCAATTCTCTAACCAGAAAGTGTTTTTCTGTGGTCTACCACCATCGCGAAGGAAGTCAAGTTGCTGCGTCCACCTATCCGCTATTTCGCCCTATCATGATGTACGGATCGGAGACGTGGGAAGCACCGAAAACTGTTCAGATGGAAAGCGTTGGATTGCACGGAGAGGAAGCTTTTAGGCGCTTGCTTGGATATTTCTGGCCGCGTGTATGCCATAACGAAGACGCTTTACAAGCGAAATCGACGCAGTACCATACAACGCTTGACACGAGGGAGGTGCCAGCATCTCCTAAACGCCATCCTTCAAGCAGGAATGGGAAAGTCGACTTCGACTGCTCGGGCATATACTTCAAGAAGAACGCCGGATCGTCTTGTACAACACGCTTTAAAATGCATTCCAAATCCTGTCTGGAAACGGCCACCTGGAGGCGTAGAAGCGAAAGTTCTAGACGGATGTGGTTAAGAGAGGATTTGTAAAGTCACTCGGCATCGAAAGATCAGGTGTCTCAGGCGCTGATGTTTCGTTTCGCAGGAAATGGGAATAGCTGACAGCTGGATGGAATGTGTTCAGAATTGTGGCTGAAGACCGTGGCAAAATGGACACTGCTGACTACTAGGACCCGGCACACCTCGGTGAAGATGCGGAATGACCGCGCCAGGCAGAAAGCCAACCGATTAGTTCAGTCAAGTAAGTCATATATATATATATATATATATATATATATATATATATATATATATATATATATATATATATATATTTATATATATATATATATATATATATATATATATATCTCTATCTCTCTCTCTTATATATATATATACTATATATATATATATATATATATGTATATATATATATATATTTATATATATATATAACTATATATATATATATATATATATATATATATATATATATACATATATATATATATATATATATATATATATATATATATATATATATATATATATATATATATATATGTATGTATATATATATGAGCCAAAAATGTGCCAAACTTTGTGTAATCCTAATTTCCCTTTATAACCTCAAAACTGTGTTTTTAGCAGTCTTACTTTCACTCAATTTTCTTTGATTGAGGATTCTCAGTAAGTTTTAATCCGTTTTCGACAATTTTCGCCCTACAAAATAGTCCCTTGAGAAAATTCCGCATACATTTTTGTTACTTTACTCATACCTCACAACTTCCAGTAAGATGTTTTCCGAAACGCGGCGGGATCTGAAATACCTTACCTAGTAAAGGAGTCATATGCTCTGCAACGCAAAATACCACAAGCCTGTTATTTCTAAGCTGCATGTTTTAACAGCTATTCACTCAGCAACTGCAGATGTGATCCTCGCTCCATAATTGAGATTGATAAGAGTATACCTTCCTTCTGTCTGGCTTATTGTTTTCTTGCCTACTCGTTCTCCTTACATAAACTACTCAAGCACCCCCTATAGAAGACTGCGAAAAAAAGCGAAGTGAGGAATTGCATTCTGATCTTGCCTCCTGCTACGAACTCATTGATGAGTGCGGTTGACTCCCTGTCGTCAAAATGTGCTTTTGTTACAGCGGTCTTATCGATGGTTGAAAAGAGGGTGCCTGCACTTTTCCGTCACGAAAGTATCTCGATGTAACTCAAGAGTAAATACCTTTGTTTGCTACCTCCCAACTGCACTCGAACACAAATCGACCCTCATGACGCGCCGTCTCGCCCTGATCCATGATATCATCAGATCGAAGGTTTAGGTCCTGGAAACAGTGCGTATTTGTGACTTACACAGATAAACAACTCCATAGCTCACTCACCGCCAGCTGTTTGGCAATTTTCGCGCTGGAAAGTCTGCGGGATATTCGCGCAGGTGACGTCGAACCCGACATATATTGTCTGAAAGCTTAGAAAACTAATGATGAGCTTCTCTTGAACTTCTCTGCCGACAGGTGGCAAGAAGCCTCCAATGGAGCGGCCTGCTACGCCTTCTCATTCCGTAAGGTGATTTCGGGCTTCAGCGACGTTCGCTAAAACCCGCAATTTATTGCCTGGTCGCTAAATTCGTAATTTCTCGCCATAAATACTGCGTTCAGAAACATGTTTTATGATTACCTTGATCCGCCTTGACCCTGACTTTTTAATGTTTTCGGTAGGTTACGATCTACTTCTACACTTACAAGGGAAGTGTTTTTAGTGGTAAACGCGTCAGCGGAAACGACTAGTATTGTGAGTATCTCTTGTGGCTCAATAGTGAAACAGTATCCTGCCCCGAACTGCAGGTTCCAAGAAGTTATAAGCGTTTTTCTAGCTTCGAGAAAAAGCAAGGGTACCATCAAGCATTTTTTTGGGTGTTTCAAAAAATTTTCTCGGATTCTGCTCAACATTTGTATGTAGGGTTTGATTAGGGTGCTGAAAACGAATTAAGGGTCCAGTCTCTGGAATTCTTATATTTACTTTAGGTTGCGGTAGGTACAAAGTCATTTGAGGGGCAAAACTTACCTTAGCATGTCGAAAATTGATAAATCGACAAATAAACGCTAGATTTGTGATCAGCGCCCCAAACAACCCACCTGGCTGGATTTCAGATCAAATCTTGAACATTGTTCTAAAACGCTTTCAGAGACCTCTAATTGGTATGAAAAAAACGCTCAATCGAAAATGCATTCCAGTCCAAAACCCTATCAGTCTGCGCAAAGTTCGGAAAATGGGCCTTCACCAAACTCTGCTCAGGGGGTAAGTTTTGAGCGCTGAACACGATTAAGAGGTCCGTTTCCAGACTTCCCAAAGACTAATGCGCGTTTTGGAAGGTATATAAAAAGCACGAAAACAAACCGTTTTGAATTTGTAACTTCTTGGAACCTGCAGCTCGGGGCGGGATACTGCGCAGTTTTGCTATGGAGGCCAAAGAGATACTAACAATGTGATTCGTTTTTGCGAATGTGTTTACCGCCATAAACACACTAAGGCGTTATTCATAGTAATCAACGCCAGCGCGGTATGCGCGTGCCGCGCTGGAGTGGCGGGTGTAGCAAAAATTGCATCAACTGGAGCTATGAACCGCGAAGTTTAGGAAAATTTTTGTGACAAAAATAGACTAAATGTCTCCGAAACCCTGTGCATCTCGCTGTTTGTGTGAGACATCTCGCGACCCATTGGCAGAGCTATGGTTCGAGACAATTATGAAGCTGCGGTTTCAGTTAACAGTCAGCTGACTCTACTGCAGACATTGCTACAATGCTCTTCTCATGTAAAGACCTAAGATCACATTAGAGAAGACAGAAAGGAACTAAACGTTTGCAATAACAAATTATCTAAAATATTCCAGAAGAAAATAATGGAAGCTCGTCCCTGTATTCATCTGCATAGTTCGTGCCATTTTAATGAAGCCGTGACGCTCTTTGGCGGGAAAATGAGCGCGCGGAAGAAAAAATAGATCCTTTTTCCAAATTTCGGAAATCGAAGAGACCTTCTCAATTTCAGAAAACGGAACGCCAAAACCCCCGAAATTCGTAAATTCGTTGCGCGAAATTCTTATCCCTCCCCTGGTGTCTGTGCCTACCAAAAGAACTTTTGCTAATCATTTGTTGAATAATTTCCATATAAATACAATCAACCCCGGCTTTGCGAAAAGTGAAAACGGACCTCGAATCTGAATTCAACGCCCGAAATAATCCTTAAGGAATCTGGAAAGGAGAACTGTGAAAAATTCTAATCTTCGGATATTTTCGATTTTTCCGCATTTTCAGGCTTTTTTAAATCGAGAATTGGAGGGCCACAAACCATCAGAACTCTGAATTCCGCCCATCCGTGAGTGGAAGGGAGAGGTGGCGAGATAATGTGGGGACGGAGTCACCAGCCTGCCATAAATTCTAGGAATTTCGTTTTTGAACAGAGTTAGAGAGTTCATAGTGAACCCATTCATGACGAAATCCCACATAGGATAGTCTACAGTACGCCGAGTTTGAAGAGACTGGTGATTTGAGGTTAGGACTCCGTCCCAACTTATACGTTTGTAGCTTGTTAGTGGTATCACTCATTTTTTCGAAGCAGCTGTGATAGATCGGTGAGTCTGTGCCTTCACCGATATGACTATATATGTGGAAGCAATGAAAATAGGTGAAAATGTGAGAGTACAAATGAAAACTCACCGACCAATTTCAGTTATTTCGAAAAAATGAGTGATAACACAATCAGAATACAGTATGTTAGGAAGAGTCCGCAACCTCACCAGGTCCTACTTCCATTGCTGTAGACTATATGATCAAGGCATTGACCTACCCTAGACTTAAATACAAACCTCAAGGTCCACAGGTAAGCCAAACGCAACAACATATTTGGACCTTTTCGAAAATACCGTTAGTTTAGGTGAAAGAAAAAGCGCCTGTGCAGCAATTTCAGAAGCACCTTACAATTTATTTTTGGTTCTGTCGCTACTTTTTATACCGTTTGAAACTTGTTTACCCTTCTCAAAACGTTGCACCTTAGTTGACCGTGTTGCGGTTTCTAGGTATTGTACCTCTAAAACGAGAAGGTGTTGGGAGCCCAAACTGTGATAATGTTCCTTCAGCGTTAGTAGCTACATACAATATGACGAAAAAAGAGAAAAGCAATCACCCGTGGAACACTATCCAAGCTGGCGTGTCCCACCGGTGGGACACGATATAAGGTGACGCAATATTGCATGCAGTCGTGAATGGGTCAACTGTGTCTATCTACACGGTTTCGGGGTCTCAGGCACCACGAATGATTACATATTTGTCTTTGAATCCCGGTTTTCGCCCAACCTAATGGAAAATCACAATATTTACGCCTCGCGTCCCGGGTCCAGGCTCCGCCTCCTTTCCCAGTCGGCGCAGGTTGCAGCTCACTCCCACACACGATGAGGTCATCTTAATGTAAGTGATCTGACTGCTACGATTAAAAAGAAAAATCGCATGCTATATTACTTAGCGGATATACTGTTATGAAAAAATTAAAATTTTTCAAAAAGAGTTGTCGCAGCAAATGTATACATCTGAATAAAAAAAACCCTGAATAATTGAGAGAAGATACGTTAAAAGTGCACAAGTCTGAATGGTCCGATTCCGCAATTAATGCATGGTGCAGATGTCAATTAGAGGAATTCGAAAGAATTAGCAGGAATTCGTTGTGGAGAACGAGGAACAGCAGCTCAAAGGCGGAGTCTACGTGCTGTCGGTGAAGTGCATGGCGGTCAATGGATCGCTTGTGTGCTGCTGCTAGATGTCCTCGACAGATGATAGAAAACGCGTTTTTAACGATCATGACGTCACTGGCTCGAAATCCAGAGATTTATGAAAAGAGAAGTGACCGCCAACTACGAAAACGTAAACTGTGATTGCACTTTGCCGCAGACGCCTCGTAGAGTGTCTCGCTCGCAGTCATGCATGCAAACGATCGCGCACCATCCCTGCACGTGGTTTTGTCGATGTTTTTTGGTCTACAAATTCACTTCATCGACCTCCCCGACATTGAGCGATCACTTTTCGCGCATTTCCGTCAATTGTGGGCTGCGAGCCAATCCACTCGCGTGCGGTCCCAGATGGAATGATTGACGACGGTATTTCAACCAAACGGTGCAAAATATTAAATTCTCATTCTTTTCTCGTGGGCTTTGCTACCTCAATATTATGCTTATCCGTGTTTTAATGGGAATGTCCTATTCCTGAGATAATCATTATCAAATGATCTCAATTATGAGGCGTACACTAAGTGCGGAGCATTATCTATTTCTTGGTTTATTCACTATCACGCAATGTGTGCTGATCTTCCTTCGATTCACTCTAACCGGAGTCGACTACTATCGCTTGAAGCGAGTTCATAATCTCATCAATATGGAATTTGCGATGGTATTGGGATCAATGTTCATTTGGAAAAGAGTCACAGCAGCTCTGAGGTACGTCAGCTGATTCGAGCGATTCTGGAATTCCTTGCATATCAAGAGTTGGTGGTTTTGTTCACCACAACCGGTTTCTTTCTTTTTTCTCTCCAACTATGAATTCGCGTAGCAATCATATGCTCCGCTACTTGCACTATCCCACTTTCATACTGCAGTGCCTTGTTAAATTATATGACAAACCCAATTTTCATGGTTGCCAACTTCATTCGACTTGGTTCGTTCTTCGTTCAACAAGTGGACAAACGGTAAATGTTGTTCGACTCAGAACCCTCGAAAGCGCCTGGGTACGATTTTTTTAGGAAACTGGGTGAACTTTCAAAAGATTGACACCGAAAATTGTCGAAATTGCCGTTGCAAATTTATGCGACATCGCTGACGTCCTCGCGAAAATTTCAATTCTAAATCCTGTGTATCAATTTTTTCATGGTAGGAATCTCCAGAAACATCATGTTAATTGTCTATAGAATTGTCTTTCAAATCTATTACATGCGCAAGCACATGTGATATGACATTAAAAAAATCTAAAAATCAACCAACTGAACACAATCAATGCGAACACTATAGAACTAGAAAAAAAGTAAACCAAGACTAAAACACCAATGGTTCCTGTTGAAGATACCGACCGACCACCGTTTTGAAGACAAAATAGGTAGCCGGCACGTGCAACTTCTTACTCAAGCTCAGATAGTAGTCCAATCCCGCACGAATTGTAAAGAAATGCCGCCTTATTTGAGAACGAGGCCTGGGAAAGCTAAGTTTGAACCTTTGCCCTCGTGTATTGAACGTATCAGCGTGAAAAACTCAGATAATTTCAAACCAACGAGTCCATTTAGAATTTCTAAAATCATGAGCAAATTATTTCTCCTACGAATAGCAAGGGTATCCGAGTGCAACCTTTTATTTCTAAGGTAACCCCTGGGTATTGCGCTATAAGAGAATCCCATCGCTCTTTAAGGCAGGGTCCGGGCAGAATTAAGATTCTGAGATTTTCCGCTGAATCTGTGCTCATGGTGCAGGTAGTTCGGAGGAATATGCGAAAACTGCGTTAAAACCTGTCTTCTCCAAGTTATTCCAGCCACTTCCGTGAGCCGATTATCAAGAAAAGTCAGAAAAGTGTGGCCATCGTCCATATTTTAGCAGTTGTCCACGCATTCTTCAAAAGTGCTGTGTAATTATCGCTCATTCCAGCCATGATGATTATGCTGTGAATACCTTAATCCCTGACTTTATGGCTGTTTTCTCCAGAAATACGGACTTACAAGGGAACCACAATAAGTCATAGAGAAGCCACTGAATCCTGGTGACTGGACAAATTTTGTTGCTGCGGTCGCGTCGGAGCGGCGCGGTTTTCTCATTAGAGCGCGTTAATCTCTCACCTGCTTTCTCCAGTTTCATTCAAGTGAAACCACTTTAGTGTGCATTTCTTATGTTACTGCGGTAACTTCTTATTCACTGGCGTCTTAATTCGATATGCCTCCATTTATTTCAGGTGATTTGCCCTGGGAAGTCTACAGATGTTCGTTTCGCTGAATTTATACGATCATACCGTGTGACTGACCTCACTGCGTTTTTATTTCTAGGCTTAACTGTATTTTGTTTCTGAAAATCGTTGTATAGAGCTCTGCGTAATTAGTGTGTGTCTGTTTGGTTTTGCTCTCACGTTTGCCTTTCGCACTCGTAACAACCGTATAATTTAGTTATGGCCAGTTGTGCATTCTCAAAAGTGTTTCTAAAGTCTGGCGCTGGCGAACGTAAATTTTTACTGCTGAATATTCGAAAAACAAAACATTAATTTCGTAATGTTTCATGCTTACCAGGGGAGTTGGTAATGCTATGTTTTCTACTTTCCTTGTCCTTGAACAAAATCGAACTCTCCAATCAGAAATTATAACAGGGGGAAATTGCCATAACTGATGCCAGACTAGATTTCTTCGAATCCGTATAATAGAATCCATCGGGGAAAACGAAATGTTCAACTTTAGTCGATCAATTTTTTTACGGTCGATGGTAATTTTGCTTTCATGGATTCGTAGAATTATACTCTCGCATCGTTTATGGAAACTTTCCCCTGTGGCTTCGAAACAGGTAACCACATGAGGCTCAAGGCATTCCGAGATGGACGCGAAAAAATGATAGATCAGGTAATGAGCACCCTAAAGAACCCATAGAAACAAGTTTTCAGCCCAATACGAGACGATTTTTTTGAACATCCTGAAAATTATCATCCGCGTACTCCTTTTATCTACTCAAAGCTATGAAAATGGCCACTTATAGAAATCTCCTGTAAATCTCTGAGACATTTAGGGGATTCGGAAAACGGATTATCAATGTTGTGTTCATTACCTACAACTATCAGCACATGGTTTTATAAAAATCCACGGCAACTGTAAGGTAAGCTCTAAATAGTCTCACGAGAGCCGAATAGAAAAGCATTATTTGCCCCTCACTCAGGGAACCGCGGCCTAGCTTGGGGGATACCGTTATCATGGGATCAAATTAGTTCTTCCTCCATTTCCACAACTTTATTTTTCAAAAGCAACAACCTGTGTTTATATAAGGCAGCTGCATTGCAGCTCCCTTTCAAACGATACAGATCATGCAGTTTCCTCTATGGAAGCCAGCCGTTTTGTATTATCTTCCAAATCTGATAAACTACTTCAACCAGTGATTATTACATTATATGTTCAAGTGGCTGTGTTACGTTCACCAGTTCGATCAAGCCCAGCAGTGGATAATGTAAAAATAACTGACAATATCTTACGAAGGCGTATATCCTACATATTCAAAGCAAGATCAATAGCTACCTCATCGTTCTGAAGAACTTTCGATGATATGATGCTCACTGTCTCTCCCGCTAAATCTTCTGTATCAGTTTTCTCCACCGACCCTAAGGAACACTGCGCTCACCCCGTTGTGAATTGGGAAGACGCTCGTCTGCCCGCTGCACGTTTTCCTAAGCTGCTCGGCCTAGTATCGGATCCTTCGTTGAGGTTCCACAAGAATACTGAGCAGAAAAAGGCTACAGTGAAAGCAAAGCTCAACGTCCTACGAGCTCTGGGAGGAACGTCGTGGGGAAGTAGCAAGGAGACAATTTTGACCACCTACAAGGCAATATTGCAGCCGGCGTTGGATTACGCTGCACCGGTATGGCAGCACATGATATCGGATTCATCGTGGACAAAGATGCAGCGAGTCCAAAATGCTGCTCTTCGGATTGCCACAGGGTGTGCTGAAAGCACCCCAGTGGAACATCTTCATGCTGAAGCCCGAATTCTGCCAGTTAAGGAGCACTGCCAACTCCAAGCGCAGCAACTGGTTATTAACATTGTCAAGCAGCCTGACCACCCATTAAGAAGGATCATGAATCCCGTGAGAGAGAGAGAGACATATCAGAAGGCCTTTTGCGGATGCTCCCGAGAAAGTTAATATACAAAGATGGACGGATTCCCAACTGGATCGTCTACGTCTTTTACGTGCGGAGCACACCAAGTTCGTCAGGGATCACTTGAGTAGGATGACCGTCAATCCCATTTTGGGGGTCGCACCACCCATAGTCAGCGACACCGAGATGGAACTCGGTAGGCGGGCTAGAAGTACCCTTGCCTCGTTACGCTGCGGTCATTCCCCTATGCTGATGTCATTCTTGCATAAGATCGATCGCAGTAAGCCGGACGAGTGCCCGGACTGTGGTAGCCGTGGCCACACAACTGAACACCTATTCGAATGCCCAAAGAGGCCTACCACTCTTACAACAATGGATTTGTGGACGAATCCGGTTTCAGTCGCCCGTTTCTTGAACCTTTGACAAAAACCTTCCTGCGGCTGCAAAGAAGAAGAAGACATATTCAAAGCTGCAAAACACATTGTGAAGTTTATCACTCAAATACGGTTCAAATGGCTTCTGTTTCCTCCAGTTGTTGTCAGATTGGTGCGTCTCCTTCTGGAAAAAAACATTGACGCACTTATTAACGATAATCATTTAGCTAAATGTTAGCATTTAGCTAAGGTCATAAATGTTTCAAGTAGCTACTCATTAAAAACTCACACTTGTATAAAAGCAGTATTAGTTGATGGCACGCGAAACGTTTTTAGAGAGAGTAACGGCTACATCCGCAGTAGACGCATTTCGAAAACTCGTATCGCATTAAAGTTGCAGAAGTTCCTAAAGTGATATTTAACACAAGTTTGTCAGGAAAAAGTTGCCAATCCTATGTAAAGGACCTCACCGTTCCATCATCTGGCTGCAGATCTGCTCGGCAAACCCTGACACTTCTTCGATAAAAAACAGTTCGCATGCAAGAATGAAACCAAAATTACCATCGACTGAGAAAATTGATCGAATAAAGTTAAGAATTCCGTTTTCCTCGATGGATTTTATTCAAGGACAAGGAAAGTAGAATACATAGCATTTCCAGCTCCTTGGTAAATGAAAAATATTGCGAAATCAATGTTTATTGTTTTTTCGGATATTGAGCAGAAAAATAGTAAGTTCGTAAGCGACAGATGTTAGAAAACCTCTGAGAATGCTCAGTTGGGCATCAATAAGTATAGCGAAACGGCTTCCCAGTGCAAATCACCTGAAATAAATAGAGGCATATCGAATGAAGACGCCAGTAAATAAGAAGTTAGAGCAGTAACATAAGAAATGCACACTAAAAGTGGTTTCACTTGAATGAGACTGAAGAAAGCAGGAAGATTAACGCGCTCTAATGAAAAACCGCGCTATGCCGACGCGACCGCAGCAACAAAATTTGTCCAGTCACCAGATTTAGTGGCTTCTTAGTCATAGTGACCATTCCATAAGAAATGTACTTTTCTAGAACCATTTTCGGACGAAAAGTCCGAATATGCCCATCGCAGCTGCCTAGACCCACTCTGAAAAAAGTTATGAGCGTTTTTTAAAGCTTCGCGGCAAGGTAAGGGTACCCCCATGGAATTTTTAGGGTGTTTTTAAATTTTTCTCCTGATTTCGCTAAAAACATGTATGTAGGGGTAATCTGGGATGCTGAACACGAATCTGGGGTTTGCTTGCCCAAATTTTAAGGTTTACTGTAGGTTACGGTAGGTAACATGCCATTTAGGAGGCAAAACCTACCTCAATATTCCGATAATCGACAAATGGACATCAAATTCGTATTCAGCACCCCAAATAACCCCCACACAGAAACTTTGAGACAAATCTGAGACCTTTACCAAACTACCGTATACCCACGGTAATCTACCGTAAGCTCCCAAAAATCGATAACCCGACATCAGATTCGTGTTCAGCACTCCAAATAACCCCGGAAAAACGATCTGAGCCACATCTGTCGTCACATTCCGGAAATCGTCAAAAGTCGCAATTTGCCATCAAATTCTCCCCCGATGGGAATATGTGAACGAATACAGTCGAAAATTTCGGAAAATCGATAAATGAGTCTCAGATTCGTGATCAGCGCCCCAAACAACCCCCCAGAGCGATTTTTTAGTCAAATCTGGAATATTTTTCTAAAACGCTTCGAGAGCCCTCTGATTGGTATAAATAAGCGCCCAACCGAAAATCCGTACAAGTCCAAAACGCTGTTAGTCTGCGCAAAGTTTAGAAAATGTTCCTTCAACCTAACTTTGCTTAGTGGGGTAGTTTTGGACGCTGAACACGATTATCAGGTCAGTTTCCGGATTTTTATAAAAATAATGCACTTTTTGGAGGGTACAATATGTACGAAAATCGGAGAAAAAATGCCTATAACTTTTTTCAGAGTGGGTCTAGGCAGCTGCGATGGGCATATTAGAACTTCTCGTCCGAAAATGGTTCTAGAAAAGTACATTTCATTTGGAATGGTCACTATGACTAATTGTGGTTCCCTTGTTAGTGTTTGTGAAAATTTAGGACGGTGTCCAGCTAGGCCAGCCCAATCTAATTCGAATTTCGGTGGTGTCAAAATCTGACCGGACCTTGCCTTTAAGAAGACTTTCCTCGTAAAGCTATTTTGCACCTTTTCTATATTTTCAATGAACTTGCGCTTACGCGGTGCAAAAACGCGTCTTGGCCCAGCACCACGTCGAAATCTGTTTGGCGTGTTGAAGATCAACTGTTTTTTTTAAGATGTCGCCCTCAATCTCCACCCATTCATTCAGAACGGTTACTTCAGGCTGAACCAAGGGCTCGTATTGTCTGCTGTGAATGTAGACACAACGCCCAAGAGTATCCCACAAGTTTTCCATCGGTTTGAGGTACGGAGAACAGGCTGAAAATTGAAGCTAGCTGAGATGATAGGCCACAAGCCAAGCCTGCGTCGTCCTGCTGACATAAAGAGAAGACGAATACGCTTAGAAAGGTCATAAGGTGGTTATTTAGCGCTTCCTGGTCCTACGTAGACTCTACATAACAAGACAAAAACACTAGGTCCACCTTGCCATATCATCTGAATCCGGCTCAATACATGAAGCTTTCTGCTCCCAAGTTCCCACTAGAGGATAATTGCGTGCATTTGTATATATCCCTTAAAAGATTGGTGTATCAATCAGATCTTTCCAAATTCAACTTTTTCTTGACTGAAATAGGTCCTGTGAAGGATCCATACAAGAACTACACTTTTCCTGGAATGGAAACTTTGGTATAGAAAGCCTGATGAACAAGACTTTAGCCGTGAAGACGAGTTGAGTCTTGTGTTTGTATCATGTTGTATAAACTCCTTTGATTATTGAGAAGTGTTCAAACATTACCTTTCGTCCTTTCTGAGACGTATTCGTCTTCCCTTTTCTTTCGTCAGTGGGACAACGGAGGCCCATCAGCCTGCTCTCTGCACCTCAAACTGATGAAAACTCATGGGATATCCTGGGGCGTTGTGTGTACGCTTATAGCAGACGATATGTGCCTTGGGCTCAGCCTGAACGAACTGTTCTGAGGGAACGGGCATAGATTGAAGGCGACATCTTCAAAGAGTTAGTTCACAACATGATGAACAGTTTTTTTCGATGTGCTGTTGGGTCAAGACAGTTTTGTAGATCATTAGCTTGATGTTTCTGGTGGTCGTTACCATGACAAAATCGATGCAGAAGATGTAGAATTGAAAGTTTCTTGAGGACGTCAGCTATGTCGTATAATTTTGCAACAGCCATTTTTGACAATTTTTGGTATCAGTTTCTTGACAGTTGACCCCTTTTCTAAAAAATCATACCCAGGGGTATTCACCCAACTTCTGGGTGGGGAGGATATTCGCGCCTCAGAACACTAATATGGGGGGGGTGGGGTTGGTAGCCGCTAGGTCTGAAATTGGTGTAAGGGCGTCGAGTCATTCACTTCTTTTAGCTATGGCTCATGCCGTTTAGACAGGTGGAACAAAATGCACAGTCGTCAAATATATTGTGGCGTGTGCAACTGCACACCATGCTCACACATTACGCGCAAATATGCAAAAATCGCTCCATCCGTTGAAATGGGTGTTG
This sequence comes from Aplectana chamaeleonis, assembly GCA_029168955.1. Classification (NCBI taxonomy): domain Eukaryota; kingdom Metazoa; phylum Nematoda; class Chromadorea; order Rhabditida; family Cosmocercidae; genus Aplectana; species Aplectana chamaeleonis. Next base: position 1,356,092 of record JAPDOI010000050.1, on the reverse strand, counting down.
GGCGAAAAGTTACGTTAACCAGCGGTATTTCGCCTGTAAAAGCATAACAGACTGGTTCGGCGACATTTACAAGCGTTTAGCTTGATTCGGAAGCGAAAACTCCCAGTGGAAGACAGGATAGTCGATCTTATTTCCCTATACAGCCGCTGATGACGTTCACATTTCCAGCCTTGAGTCAATCGTTTTGTTGTGTAACTTTTAGTTGTACATCTGAGAAGGTTGAAAAGGCAAGTGTGACCGCAGAGTTTCGGCAGCCTTTTTTGCACCAAACCTTTTCTATGACTGTTTTTTCTACGTTTTTGTAAATGTAGTCACATTTGCTACAGTCGCCAGCTAAAGCATCTAAACATATTTGATGCATATATAGGATCGATTTCAATAGATTGTTGTCTTATTCCGACTAAAACAAGATTGGCGATAATTATACTGTAAAATATGACCCCGATTCAAGGTGTTTCCGGCAATATCACGATCAATGAGAGCAATGGCAGCGCTTTACTAATATTTATAGTCAATATCAAAAATAAAATAACGCTGCTCTTATTTTCGCGCGATTGTGGATGCTTACTCTTGGAATTTGAAAGCGTATGAAGAAGAAATATGAGATACTGCAGCTTGCTAGCTACTCAAGTGATCTAACAAGGAGAATCCTTCTAGTCATGAAATGTACTTTTCTAAAGCCATTTTTGGACGTGTAGTCCGAATATGTCCTTCGCAGCTGCCTAGACTCACTCTGAAAAAATTTATGGGCGTTTTCGAAAGCCTCGCGGCGGGTAAGGGTACCCCATCACGGATTTTTTGGGTGTTTGAAAAAAATTTCAGATTTTGCTCCAAACTTGTATGCAGGGGTAATATAGGGTACTAAACACGATTCTTTGGTTCGTTTGTCGAAATTCTGAGATTTAACGTAGGTTACGGTATGCGCGATGCTACACAGGGGCAAAACATACCTTAATAATCCGAAAATCGACAAATAAACATCAAATTCATATTCAGCACACCGAATAATCCCGGCATAGAACTTTTGAATTCTGTGACATTCGTGTTAATCGCTTCTTGAACCCCTTCATTGATATAAATGAACGCTCAGCCAACAATCAGCGCAAGTGGAAAACGCTTTTACTCTTTCCAAAGAAACCCTTTTCACAAATGTTTTATTCTTAATACTTTTCCATCGTGTAAATCAGTTTCGTATTTAGTGATTGTATTTTCTTCTAGTTTTCCTTACTTTGTGCCTTGATCAACTATATTCAGTCCAGCTTTTCATTTTCCATGCTTGTCAGTTTGTCAGTTTGCTTACCCAATGTAATTCTTTTGAACTCTTACAATCATTTGATATGGAATCCCGCACTGATAGGTCTAGCATAACTTTGATTTTTCAGAGATAGGTGACTAAATTTTGTAATAACGCAATCTAATAAAGTGTCTTGCAAGCTCGTTGTATTCCGAATCGTAACTGCTAGTACAAGAAGGTAGAAAAAATCCGCCATGAAGAAGATTTGGTGAAAACATGGACTCCAATAAAAACAAGAAGCTTATCAAATGTTATGAAGGTATAAAGTGTATGAACTTCATCAACGGTTGAGTAGGGAAATAGGATCGACTATCCTGTCTTTCACTTGGAGTCTTCACTTCCAAAATAAGCTAAACGCTTGTAAATGTCGCCCAACCAGCCTGATATGCTTTTACAGGCGAAATACCGCTGATTAACATAACTTTTTGCCCAAAACTCTCCTTTAAACTGATGGAGCGATTTTTGCATATTTGCGCGTAAAGCGTGAGCAGGGTGTGCAGTTGCACACGCCGCAATATATTTGACGGCTGTGCATTTTGTTCCACCTGTCTAAACGGCATGAGCCTTTAGCTATTGGCAAACAAGACCAGCAAGTTGAATAAGAAAAGGCTAATTTTGATTCAAAAAATCGTGCGTGCCCTCCAGCTTTTTGGCACAAACCACTCGCTTTCCAAATGTTGGGTTCTTTGGCCGCATTTTTTGCGACGGGGTCGACTGCGGCGCGGTCGCGGCGCGCTTCTACTGGCGCATCGCCAGAGCACGGTTTCCGTCCTTACTTTCAGTCATAGCGGTGCACTTGTCAGTGAAAAGCAGGCCATATAGTAGCAATAACTGTATTGATGAAGAATCATGAAATTTTGGCACCGATTACGTGATGATCTCAATATGGCAGAACGAGAACTGAATGAAAGGGCTAATCAAGGTGGAATTCAAAGAGCGCTGGATACCAATTTGCTCCTTGCTTGTGTTAAGTGTCCTGCTAGTCGTGAGCGTAGTGTAAGCTAGCAAAAAGTCAAATACATTTCAAAAATAACGAAATAGTTGGGCTTGAGCTGAAAGACAGGGTCCAGCAGCCCGCTGGTGAGGTTCTTGCCGGATTTATTGCCGACTATAAGAACTTTTTATTCGGGAAAATCTCCGATCCCAACGGCATTGTATTCAAATGTTTCACATTCCTAACATATAAAATGCTTCGAATTAAATTTTCTACTTTGCTCGGGAAATTTTCGCAAGCGATCTCCATCACTGCTTGAAAAAAAAACTTGACTAAGTTATATTCCTGTGGGTTGTACCACGAATTTCTCATAATTTTCTGTAACCTCGTTCTTCTAGAAATATATACTCTCTTCCGTTCCAGAAATATACTGTCCCCTTGTAAAAATTGCCGAAAATTTCTATCACCCCGTTAGCAAGCTATGCAGTCCAGCTCGACCCTGTTGATAGAAGCTTCTTGTAGTTTCAAGGATATTGCGGTATAGATGCAGAACGTTTCTCAATTTTTTCCATAGCCTTGAGTCACGGAGTGGGCGAAATTTTGACGTACACGCCGAACATTCTTCGGGGACGTTTTGGACTCTCGATGACAGCTCGCCATTAATAAGGCTTTATTTAAATCCTATGAAAGGTAGTCTGAGGAGGTTTATACTTACTAAAGACTTTCGTTTACTGTGAAGTTTACCATTTCTCCGAAAGTGACGTTTGGATCCAGCAGACGGGTACTGAGCAGTAAGAAGCTTCACTGCATACATGGGCAAGACTACTATAGCCCTTCTAAGATGCTTTCAATTGCACCTACGAGGTATCTGCACTCGATCTCAACGGAAGCATTTGGAAAAATCTATCTCTCAATGGTTAGATATATTGGAAACATCCGGTTTGAGAGCATTTTTGGTTCCCGCGAGGAAAACCTTCAACCCTTTTCTTGAACGTTTGCAGACACTCTTGAAACGAGCGAAACCAATAGATGTTTCATTCATGACAGCTCTGTACAAGTTGTTGATGTTTAAAAAGGAATATATGCTAATATTCCTTCACGACTCTTCCTTTTACCATAAGGAACGTGGGCGGAAACCGTGCTCTGGCGAAGCGCCAGTAGGGGCGCGCCGCGACCGCGCCGCAGTCGACCCCGTCGGAAAAAAATGCGGCCGGGTTCTTTCTCAGTTTTTTGGAAGACTACAGTAGGCTCTGCAGTATAGTTGTACAATTTCGAAAAAAAAATGTCGAACGAACGAAAATCGAATTTTTTTCGTTCGAAATATTTCCGAACGAACGAAAATTGAAAAAAAATTTGTTCGGAAAAATTTCGAACTATCGAATTTCGAAAAACTCGAAATTTCGTAGGTCGAACGAACGAAATTCGAAACTAATCGAAATTTTGATTTTTTGCGAAATTTCGTATTTTTTTTTGAAATTCGTCGAACATTTCGAATTTTTGATTGAAATTTGTCGGAAATTTCGAACTTTTGTTTCGAAATTTGTATGAAACTATTTCAAACGAGCGAATTTCGAAAAAAATCGAAAATTGGATTTCGAACGAACAAAAATTGAAAAATTTTCGTTCGAAACAATTTCGACGAACGGAATCTGAAAAAATTTCGTTCGACGAATTTTCGAACGAAAGAAAAAAATTCGAAAAATCTTTCGAAAATTTTGTTCGTGTACAATTATATTCTGCAGCATCACAATATTATGTAGATGTCAGAGGGTAGGCCAGAGGCTCTTCAGGGTGATGATTACGAATCTGCTTTTTTTTAATATTGGGAGGGATCACGTTGGGTGTTAAACCACCTAGCTCTCGTGTTCTGCGGCCATCTAAAATCGAAAAGGCGATTCAAATCCGTGATCAGCACCCACCGAAAATCTGTTTCTTGAATCCTCAAATCCCACAAAATTTCCACTGGATTGGGACCCGGTCAAGAGGCCGTCCATTCAGGAAAGTCGACTAATACACGCTCATGCTCATCATTTTTTTCCGCCGGGCTACCGTAACCCTTCTTTAACAATTTTCCAAGTGTTAGTTTGGATAGGAGCACATCGTAATAGCCAACAAACATATTTGCACAATTTCGACCTCCTCAGCCACTTCCCAGTGGCCTCTCGAAGAGAGCGGTGTGTGAATGAATGTATACCGCTCAGTGAAATTGCGCAGTATCCCACCCCGAGCTGCAGGTTCCAAGAAGTTACAAGTCTAAAAAGGTCGTTTTTGTGCTTTCTGTACACTCCAAAAAAGGCATTAATCTTTCGAAAATTCGGAAACGGACCCTATGAATGTGTTCAGCGCCCAAAACTACCCTGCTGAGCAAAATTTGGGTGAAAGTGCATTTTCCATACTTTGTCCAGACTGAAGGCGTTTTGGACTTGTACGGATTTTTGGTTGGGCGAATATTTATACTGATTTGAGGGCTCTGTAAGCATTTTAGAAAAATGTTCCAGATTTGACTTGAAATTCTCCCAGAGGGTTTTTTGGGGCGCTGATCACGAATCTGAGGTTTATTAGTCGCTTTCTAAAGTTTTCACCTAATTTCGTTTGAAGCTTCCCAACCGGGGAAAATTTCGAGGGAAAAAACGCCACTTTCGAGATTTTGGAGTGCTACGGTAGATATTGCGCAAATTGTCTCTCTGAGAGTTATTTGGAGTGCTGAACACGAATCTGGAGTCCGTTCATCGATTTTTTGCAAATTACGGTAGATTACGGTGGTAGTTTGGTCAAAATCTCAGATTTTACTCAAAATTTGTATACGGGGGTTATTTGGGGTGAAGAATACGAATTTAACGTCCGTTTGTCGATTTGCAAATTTTTAAGGTGGCTTTTGCTCCCTAAATGACATGTTACCTACCGTAACCTACAGTAACCCTTCAAACTTCGACAAATGGACTCCAGATTCGTGTTCACCACCCTAGATTACCCCTCCATACAAGTTTTGGGCTAAATCCGAGACATTTTTTCTGAAACTCGCCAGAAAAAATGCCCGATGGTACCCTTGCCTATTCGTGAAGCTTGAAAAATGCTCATAACTTGTTCGAACCTGCAGCTCGGGGCGGGATACTGCGCATTTTCACTATCGAGCCAGAAGAGGCACTAACGATACTGGTCGTTTTCGCAGATGCATTTACCACTCTGAACACTTCCCTTGTGAGAGCGAAGACAAGGCAGACACACCTTAGAAAGGACTGAGGGGAGGGTGGTCCCTCAAAACTTTATGGTAATCTCTGCAGTTTATATTACAAGGTTCAATTACGATGTCTTGCTTGCCAAACAGGTGTGCTTGACCCTAAACATCAGGTATTCTTGTCCAGAGTTCCTTCGAGAATAGTGGCTGGTTCTTCGGTAGATATCGCCAGTGCTCATTAACTTCATTCAGCTAAGTCATACTGAGTTGCCTTCCGAACAGAAAGAAATTTTACGGTCTAGGAGAGAATCCGCTGTTATTTTGGAAAAGGACCCTTGGAGGAAGCTTCTTGATGTGTTCATTCAGATTCAGCTCTTTGGCAAGCTGAACCTCGTGTTCGCACCCATGTAATATGAACCACTCAGACACCTGGGGGTCCCGATTCGGCCACGATAGGCTTTCGATTCCACTACAAAGAGCTGTGGACGACGATACGGCCCCGTACTTTTCGAGCTTTACGTGGCCTAATCGTCGTCGAACTGAAGAACCAGTGCTGCAATACATACTGGTTCCACTCGGCCACGGCACGCTTTCGAATCGACTACGATGCAGTTTGGACGACGAATGAGCCACGATGCTCTCAGTTGGATACGTTGATCGATCGCTCCACAATTGATCAGGTCCTCATCGGCAGCACAATACGTAAATCTTCTTCTTCTTCTTTGCAGCCGCAGAATGGTTTTTGTCATAGGTTCAAGAAACGGGCGACCGAAGTTGGATTCAACCACAAATCTATTGTCGTCAGTGAGGTGGGCCTCTTCGGACAGTCGAATAGATGAGCTGTAGTGTGGCCAGGGTTACCACAATCCGGACACTCGTCAGGCTAACTGCTGTCGATCCTATGCAAGTATGACATCAGCATAGGGGAATGTCCGCAGCGCAACGAGGCGAGGGAACATCTAGCTCGCCCACCCAGTTCCATCTCGGTGTTGCTGACTTCAGGTGGTGCGATCCCCAATATGGGGTTGACAGCCACCCTACTCAAGTGATCCCTGACGAAACGGGTATGCTCCGCACGTAAAAGACGAAGACGATCTAATTGGGAGTCCGTCCATCTTTGTACATTGACTTTCTCGGGAGCATCCGCAAAAGGCCTTCTGATATCTCTCTCTCACAGGATTCATAATCCTTCTTAATGGGTGATCAGGCTGCTTGACGATATTAATAACCAGTTGCTGCGCTTGGAGTTGACAGTGCTCCTTAACAGGCAGAATACGGGCTTCAGCATGAAGATGCTTCACTGGAGTGCTCTTTGCGCACCCAGTGGCAATCCGAAGAGCAGCATTTTGAACTCGCTGCATTTTTGTCCACGATGAATCCGATACGATGTGTTGCCATACCCGTGCTGCATACTCCAACGCCGGCCGCAAGATTGCCTTGTTCGTGGTCAGGATCGTCTCCTTACTGCTTCCCCACGACGTACCTCCCAGAGCTCGTAAGACGTTGAGCTTAGCTCTCACTGTAACCTGTTTCTGCTCGGTGTTTTTATGGAACTTCAGCGAAGGGTCCAATACTAGACCAAGCAGCTTCGGGAAACGTGCGGCAGGCAGACAAGGGTCTTCCCAGTTCACAACGGGGTGAGCACAATGTTCCTTAGGGTCAGTGGAGAAAACAGACACAGATGATTTAGCGGCAGAGACAGTGAGCATCATATCATTGAGAAAGCTCTTCAGGACGACGAGGAAGCTATTGATCTTGCGTGCAGCTACATTAATTTCTCTGTCCCGGCACAAGATGGTGATGTCATCCGCGTACGCAACGACTTTGATGTCACTGGGGGGGCAAATCTTCAAAGTAAAGACTGAACAGAGCAGGCGATATGACTCCTCTTGAGGGATACCGGCAGCGATCGGGACGCTATTAGAGGCATGTCCCTGGAACAGCACTTTTGCTCGGCGCCCTTTGATGATTGCGGTTATCCATCGCTTCTGCCAAGGCGGAATGGTGGACCTCAAAAGCTTCTCAGACAGTATGCCCAAGTTGACAGAATCAAGAGCTTTCGTGATGTCCAGGGCTACACCAACAGTGCGTTGAGGTTTATAGGCGTTGAAGCCATCCAAGACATAGCTCACAATCTCCAGCAGCGCCGTGGTGGTTGAATGTAATTTGCGGAATCCATGTTGGTGCTGCTGTTTGTTATTATGCTCGGCAAGCTCCTTCACGACCAGTTTCTCAGCGACCTTGAAAATTGGTGATAAAAGACTTATTGGCCCGTATCCCTTCGCTGTGGATGGCGATTTACCAGGCTTGGGCAACGGAATGACGCTTGCCATTTTCCAGTCTTGGGGTAGGATGCACGCGCGAAATGAAGTGTTGATGACGTCAGCCAGGATTCGCATAATCTCACTCTTCAGTTTCTTCAATACCGCTGGACTGATGCCATCCGGCCCTATAGCCTTCGAGTTGCGCATCTCTTTGACCACCTTTTCAATCTGCGCGGGCGTCACTGCTTCTGCTTCGTACCATGAGTGGCAACTTACAGAGCTCTCTTACAGTCACTCGATTCTGTTTCCCTCTTTTAGCCTGAGTTATAAAAAAATTCTTCCGAGAGCAGTCGCAGCCTCCTTTCCCGATTTGAAGACTCCATTCTCGAACTCGATCGTAGAATAGTTGGTGGAGGTGCTCTTGCCTGAGATCTTCTTTATAACTTTCCAAGTTGATGCTCCGTCTTTCTTGAAAATCATCTTCTCCGTGAATTTCTCCCAACTCTCCTTCCTGTGCTTGTCCAGATCTAGCTTAATCTTACTATCCAGCTCAGCAATTGTCGGATCCAGGTGATCTGCGACTCTCTTTGCATCCCTTGTCCTTATCTTCTCCAAGATTTCCCTGGTGACATTGGAAAAGGAGGTCTTAACTCGGCCCTCCGGAATGGCTGCTTTCATGGCCCTGCGAATCGCGTCGGTCAAGTGACGTTCTTTCTGGTGCACGTTTCCATTCCATGGGTAGTCAGCCACATGGCGAAGTGTCACTTCCCTGAACAAGCGCCAGTCAGCAAGGCAAAGATTAAGATAAGACCTTTGACGGATACCTGAATAAGGAGCAAGAGAATTAGACAGATCGATCTGGACAAAGACGGGGATATGATCACTGGACAGAGTTGTAGCGGTCGACCAAGAGCAGGCGCTGGAGAGATTAGATGATACAAGAGAGATGTCTGGACTAGAGGATCGGCCGTTGGTCGGGAGACGAGTGGGCCGATCATCGTTGAGGATGACCAGATCGCACTCCTCCGCCCATTCTTCGACGTCTTCCCCTCTAGCGTCAGTGTCAAGCGACGAGCAGAATGTATGAGCATAAAAATCGCCTGCAAAGACAACAGAGGGTGAAAGGGAGCAGTCGCACAACTGCCTGAGTGAGGGAGTAGGGTCGTCAGATCGGGGACAGGATGTGGCAGGAGGGATACATATGTTAAAAAGAGATACGGGTGTCTTAAGAGTGAGATGAATAGGTAAGGTACTCGAGAGTGCCGTCCTTGGGGGTGTTTGGTATGAGATGAGAGGGTATATTTGATAATAAGAAAGTAGAAACTCCTCCGACGAGAGATGACCTTGGAGCATGATAAGCAGTGTAGCCAGGAATGTTAGGGTGACGAGCGTGAGCGGAAGGAGACAGCTTGGTTTCCTGAACCATAATGATATCAGGATGATGAGTACGTGCGAAAAGAGAGAGTTCAGACAGCTTGGCTCGAAGGCCGTTGAGGTTGATATTTACAATAGAGAGGGGGCGGTTGGTGAATGAGAAATTAGTGTTTCTGGGGGCAGAGCATAGAACACAACGGAAGGAAGAGTCGTGATGCCTCACAGAACTGAGACCCGAACAGGAGATATGCACCCACCTTTGGCATTCGAAGCACTGGACGCTGGTTTTTCTCCAGGTAACATCCTTGCCGCACGTGGCGCATGGGTACTTCTGAGCGGGTCCTGGATTCCTTTCGACGCCGGCCATTTGTAGCAGAAACTTACAGTTGACCGCAATGTTAATAGGACATGGTGCGGTTGCGGACTCGCACTAAATTACGGTACAATCTAGCACTTTGCCAGATTTCGTCATCGATCGGCGCCAACCGTCGTCTCTCTGCTCACGAGAATATCAGCTGTGGCGCTGATCGATGACGAAATCTGGCAAAGTGCGTGATTCTACCGTAGTTTTAGTGCGAGTCCGCAACCGCACCATGTCCTATTAACATTGCGGTCAACTGTAGGAGAGCTGCGACCAGCCAGCACCTCTTCCATGACAAAAACCCTCTTCGCGGAGGGGTTGACGTCGGTTTGCACGGAGGGGGTCTTCTTTCCTCCACACTGCGATGGCAAGAACGTACGACATCTCGGCAGCACAATACATAAATAAGGGGCCTCATCCCATAAGTCGGGATCATACTTCCCAAGACAGCGACAGTGCAGAACAGGCTTATCGATTTTCGGTCGACATTGATGGTAAACATTGCAACGCGTCCGGAAGTATGATCCCGGCCATGGAGAGCGCAGTTGGCCTTTTGGGGCCGCTCCTGGAAATTGACTACGAGTTACTCCCTTGACGACTTTTGACGGCTCAGGGGGTCTCCCCCACGGTCCTCAGCGAGGGGTTCTCATTCGCTGACAAGCGTGGGGGAGGATAATGTCCTTGACGCGGACTGCGGTGGGGGTGACCCCTGGCTGCGGGCCGTGACATGAACCGTATCCTTTTTTTTGGGAGACCCGCTCCTATCGATGGGTTGGGACCCCTTCCATAGCGCCACATGCTTCTATTATAGGATGAAGAGCTGTTGCGTGGGAAACGGGGGCGCGGCGAAAGTTTTGCCTCGCTACGTCAAGTAGTCCCTTCGAACAGACTATTTGCTCCTATTTAGGAGCAGCACCTGGTGCTGCTAAAGTTCTTTTCAACTTAACGAGGTATAAGATTAGGATGCCTATCGTGGCCGAATCGAATCTCCCCAGTATCTGAGCAGGGAAATGTTATCAATTTTCAGAGGAATAACCACCTGTTCTTTCTTAACATATTCGCGTTCTGTCCTTGTCAGCAGAAGGGCACAGATTCGCTTTTAGGCTATGATGTTGGTTTATTTGAATTACGGCGTGTTCTCTAGATCTGAATCCAGTGAAACATTTGTGGGGCGTTTTTGAGGACCATGTTAGCGAATGAGGTACCCAGTACTGACCCATGACTCAGCTCAAGCTAGAATTTCTGCCTATTGGGGAGTCGATTAAGGCGAGCACTGTAAAAAAAGTAAGTTTCTAGGACGCGAAACGGAGTTAGCGTAGTGGTCTTAAGCGGAAACAGCTCCGTAGGCTGTTATCTTGATGTTTCTGATCGTGTTTACCATGAAGAATTCGGTATAAAGAAAGTAGAATTGGAATTCCCTCGAAAACATGATTTATGGCGCGTATTTTTGCGCTGATAAATTTCGACATTCTACTTGGAATTAATGTACTGTTTTGGAGAATTATGCACTCGTGTTCCCCAAGGTGCTGCTTGGATTGGGATTTGCAGCTTTTTTGCCTCGCTCACTCGAAATACGGAACCTCTAATTTTGGTGTGCGTTGTGTAGTTTTGCCGCGCGTGTACGAGTACAGAAGTTTGTGCACGCAGGAACCGTAGTATAGCGCAAGAAAAGACTTGAAGTTTTTTCAGACGCATACGCTCGGATTCGAACTCCTGGTGAGAGATGAAACCCGATCGTTGATCTATGCCACCTCATGTCCCTTTTCATGGATCTAGTAAAGTCAGAAACTCTGGGAGTCATTAAATGGATTTCAGCCATTTAATTCCGGATCGTGTCACTCCGGCTCAACAGAGGTGGCGGACGATTTGTTTGCAAGATGTCGCTCGAGCCTCACTTCTCATTTTACTGGTCCTGTCGCAGTTGTCTCTAATATTCTATTTTTTCTTGCTTGGTAAGGCCGATTCTGATGTTTAGGGATGAAATTCTTCATATGTTTCAATTTTCCGTATATTTGCAGGATCCGAACCTCATCTACTTGCCCAGATTAGCCTTGTTGGATTAGCAACATACTTACATGTTGTTGCATTTTTACTTATTGCTGATTCTGTTCATCTGATTAGTGCGGTCTCTTTGAAATACGGCGTTTTCCAGTCCCTGTGCAGGTATGATTTTATGGCATTGTTGCGCTTGCTTCGCTATGTTGATGGGGCTGAACAGAGTCAACCGTTATTTTTTTGCGGCAAAGTGGGTCAGAAGTAAGTGAGTGAAATGATGAATAGTTCCAATATTATTTTCCAGTTGAGTGCCTTTTCCTTTTTTGGTGCTGGCCGTGTTTACACTATGATCTTTATTTCTCCTTCAAGATTTAAAATATATGACTTTTCATTCTTAGAAGTGAGATATGTTTTTTTACTTGACTCCTTTATACCTTTAGTAAAAAAGGTCCTTACTAGGGAACCTCGAATGATGTTCCCCCGGATCAGAAAGCTGACGAATGTTTTCTAGTCAACTCTGGCACGCTCTCTTCGAATCTGAATTCAGATCTTGCTGCGGAAAACTGCGAAAACAATTATAACCGGTCGAGGTTCGTATTTCTTACAGTTGAGCTGAATGTAGTTCTTTGATGAATTTGGCTCAAAAATTCCAATGTAGGGTTATTTGACTTACTAAGCTTGAATAGTAAGTCGGTACCTTCATTTTCAAAAGAATATGCTGGGGATCCACGAGTTACAGATTTGAAAAGATTAGAAGCTAATCCTATACTACGAGAAGTACCGCCCCCAGTTTGCAAATCCGAGACTCAACTCGGAAGAAGGGCTAGATGCACACTCGCATCGTTGCGCTGCGGTCACTCGTCGGTGCTCATGTCCTACGTCAGCAAGATTGACAGCTGCAAATCTGGTGTTTGTCCGGGCTGCGGTACTATCGGCCATGATACAGCACATTTATTTAAGTGTCCGGAGAGACCTACCACGCTGACCAAAATGGACCTGTGGACGAATCCACTACTGGTCGCCCAGTTTCTTCACCTATGACAAAACCCTCGACATGGCTACAAAGAAGAAGAAGTAGCCCTGTCTGCGCTCTAGCTTTTCGGCCTAAACGTCTCACACCCGCTCGAGCCTGTCCGTGTATATGGACTTTGTTAAGGTCACTAAAACACATTGTTCGCGCTGGAAACCACTTTCCATTTTTGAAGCTTAATTTCATGAATGAGCCCGGTAGACCACGCCGGTAAGCTTCAGGGTGTCAAAGACAGGTTCACGAGGTTGGAGGGGGTGAACGACGAGAATCCGCCACCAGTTCTCACCAGTCATCTAGCACTTTTTTCATAGAATGTTGATGCGACCCATGAAAAACAGTTACGGCAGCAACACTACATCCAGAAAAACTTCAAAAACGGTTTTGGCGCGAAGTTCAAATTCAATTTTGCAGCGTGTTCAGACTGACTTTCCGTTACAAATGAAGTTTTTTCATGGGCCATTTTGACGTTTTAGTTTACTCAAGCTACATAAAAATATGAAAAAATAATATCCGTTTTTCTGCGCGTACGATGCTTTCAAAGGAAGTAGCAGCTGCAGTATTTTGTACAAAATTGTGGGCTCAACTTGCGCAGAAACACGACGAATGTAGATCAGAAATTTCGATGTGCATGGGAGACATTGATTAAAACAATGTTGGGGTGAAAATTGCCCCCGTTGGTTCTTCTGTTGACGGAGTTCAGAAATCGAACGCAGGTGTACAATTAGGGGGATCCCTTCAATTTGACATATTTCCCCCTTCATTATTTAGTCTTTCAGGTATATAGTTCGCAATCGTTATGCTTACACTTTTCTGGCATTGTTCTGTGCATTATTGTTTATTCTTGGTGGGCTTTATACAACAACCTCAAATCCGGTTTTCACGCGGGTGTCAATTCCTCTCAAGGTTGGTTCATTTTTTAAGTGCCGTTGCAGGTTGTTTGGGCTAGATTTCTGCTGATCGATTTCTTTCTCTTTCCGCCCGTTGAATTAAAGTGCATTAATTAAGTACTGTGGATTTGCTTTGCCAGATAAGTGAGCTTCCAATTTATGTTATCTATGCCTCTCCACCAATCCATTGGTGTTTTTTTTCACGTCTATCCCAAAGGGTTGAATGTTTGCAAGCGTCCTTGTGACTGCCAAGATTTGTCAAACAGTCTGCACAACATTTCCCAACCTTATTCCATACTTGGCATCAGGTTCAATGGTTTAAAGTCTACAATCCTAACTAGAATTTATCTTACATTTCCCTAGGGCTTTTATAAAACTATGTGTTGATAGTTGCAGGTATGGGATACAGCATTGATAGTCCTTTTCCCAAATCCCCTTAGTGCCTCAGAGATATACAGGAGATTTCCAAAAGCGAATATTTCATAGTTTTCGCGTAGATAAAAGGGGTACACGAGTGGCAATTTCTAGGGCGTTTGAAGAAATTGTCTCGGATTGAGCTCAAAACGTTTTTTCTAGGGATTGTTTTGGGTGCTGATTACGAATCTGAGGCTCATTTGCCAGTATTTGAAAATTCTGTCTGATTTGGTTCGAAGCTTCAAAATGGGGGAAATTTTGCTGGCCGAACGCGACTTTTGATGATCTCGAGAATGCTACGATGAAATTGTGTTAAAACTTCTAAAAGGGGTTATTTGGGCTGCCTAACACAAATCTGTGGTCGGTTTATCGATTTTTTTCTGATTACGGTATATAGCGGTGGGCAGATTTAAGCGGCATTGCGAATTTTCGCAACGGAGGGTGAGGGGGTCGCAAAAATTTTTGCCCGAAAGTGAAGTTCATGAGGGGGATAGCAAACATTTCTGACCAAAAATGAATATTTGGTGAAGATTTCCCGAGAATCCTTGATGCTTCTGGTTACCAAAGGGAAGGATCGTAGCATTGTTCAGGTTTTAGACGCTTGAGGCCGACTACTGAACGAATTTTAGGCGTCTGGCAAATTTAGCAGTCAAATATAAGTTAGCCAAAAATCGTGCCTCGAAGAGGAGATCGCAAAAAATTGGATTTCGAAAAAAAAATGATGGTTGGAGGGGTCGCTCCGATTTCCAAAAAATTACGCAACGCCCCGCATGACCCTGACGGTGGATATACGGTAGCTCGCTCAAAGTCTCAGATTTGAGTAAAAATATCTCCGCCGGTGTTATTTGGGACACTGAACACGATTTTGAAGGCATTTTTTCGGTTCTCGAAATTTCAAGGTAGGTAACCCCAGTTAAAAGGCATGCCTGCTGTAGCCTACAGTAACCTTTAGTCTGGCGACAAATAGACCCCAGATTCGGGTTCAGAGCCCTGAATAAGTCCCAGTTGAAAGTGTTGAGCCGAATTTGAAATTTTTTCTAAACACCTCATAAATTGGCTTACCTTTTGGCGAAGCAATGAAAACGACTTTTGCGGAACTCCTGGAGGCAATTAGGGAATTTCAAGCACTAGTCATTTACGTGCTATCATATATTGCCTATGTCGCTTATTTTGAGCCGGTCGAAGCAAAGCTTATCGGGCTTATCATGTCAGAATCTGCTTATCACTGTTGTATTTTGCCATAACCGACCGCTGCGCTGCTTACTTCTCCCGGACTCATCCGAGCAACCTTGGCTTTACATACAGCAACGACAACATGTTTTTCCAAATAGCACGGGGTGGGTAGAGCAGTCTCTAGTAAGACTTAGTGCATACATCCTGCGACGGCCGACGCGACATTGTGTCTGTCATCCATATCGACCGAAAATCAATATGTATGACGTCCACTGTCGCTGTCGCGCGTAGTTGAATGTATGCACGGATTGACGGGAAGTCAGTTACTGTGTTGATCACAAATGTAACGTAACGTAACTGTAACGTACTTTCACGGGTTTTAAGTGTTTTGTCACTCGCTTTCGGAGCTCGACTACTGGAGTTTTGAGATGAGAGGGTCTCCGACTTTCGGAAAGGCCCTTGTTCCCCTCCTAAAGCAAAAAAAAACAAGAAAAGAATGTTCTAACACCAGGAGAAAAGCGTCACTTGAAGATTTTGTGCTGGAAAAAGCGATGGAAGGAAGAAGTGCTCCGTAACTAAAAAGATCTGTCACCTCCGCACGGCTGTGCCACCTCTGTGTCTTTTTTCTAAGCATGACCTTCGGATCGTTGAATTAGTGGGTGGTGTTCCCCCTAAAGGTCATTGCTGCTGATGTCCTCGCTAATTACGCTCTAAAACCAGAGTTTCATTGATATTCTGCAGCCAATATTCTGGGCGACTGTTGTTTGAGACCTTAGAGGTTTTTTTTTGCCTTGACGTTTCAAACAGTAGTTGCCCAGAAGAATAATGCAATCGGCAAGTTTTATTTACATAATATGTACCGAAGAGTTTTTTTTGCAGAAGTTGCAACATGATGAGGTGCGGGTGGCTCTTCTCTCAGATCTTCATATTGGCCCAACTGTTGGGCAGAAACGAATGGAAACAATTGCGCGTCTTACTAACAAGCTTAATCCAGGTAGGTTATCTTTTTCAGGGTTGAGCAGGGTTGCGACCCGGCACAACGAGGGTCGTAAAATTTTTGGTAAACTTTCGCGAAAAAAATGAAAATTAGGGGGTTGGGCTCGTTAAATTTCGGGAGAAAAAAATTACTCCAAACCGCTTGGCAAGCTAAAAGGACGAAAGCAATTTCTCTTAAAAAAAGCTAAAGCAATTTTTTCTATCTCGGATAGGGGGGGTCGTGAAAATTTTTATAAATTTTTTAAAAAATTTTATTCAACAGGCTGCGCCGAAAATTGGCGCAATGGCCTGCTCAACCGCGATCTTTTTGCTCTTAACATGTGGAAATATTTTTGCATCCTCATAGTGTTATAAGAGACGGGCGAAGTATTGATAGTTTGTAAACCCCTATCGTAGAGCGACGCGATGTAAAGATTTGACAACGTTTAAGGATTTTGGGGTAGCCCTGTTACTTGGTTAATATGGGCGATTGTGAACATTGTCTTTAAGGCTGGGATTCTGTTACGGAAAACCATGGACTGGCTATAGCTGGATTTGTCGCGAAAATAACTCACTGTCTTTGAAAGCAAGCCCAATTGTAGCCCATGGTTTGCGTTCGTGAATCGCAGCCAAGGTCATTCAGTAGCACCATCGTACAGCTTTTTTCCGATTTTTCCGAGCCGGGCGGAGAAGGCAGCGTTGCGGAAGATCATGGCGAAATAGAACTGTCGATAAGGAGATTTAGACATAATCGACAGTTCCGCTTCCTTACGCGCAGCTCGAAATATGGGGCTAAGGTCATGGTGTTACTGATTACCTCGGAAGTTTCCTGCGCCGGAATAGGTCCGTGATTGTGACAAGGGTCTCCTTCTGGCGACCTGTCACATCCTAATTTCGACCGGGCTTGTGGGCAGAGGTATTATGCTCCAATTATCCCTCGGGCGCAGTTAAGGGGATGCGGGAAGAATGAAAGCGCGCTTGTAAGAGGAATAGCTCGTACCGTTCACCAGTGTTAATAAATCTGGCCTTTTATATTGCTCCGGCACTACCCTGCCGAATCAGAAGACACGGAACTCGGCTACGCGCCTCTAACGCAAACCAGTCTGCGCCCTGCGGTGTAGGGCACATAGAGTATCTTAAAGCGTACCACCCAGAGATCAAGTTTCCGTCATTATCTCACCTCGAGAGGAGTCGAGAAGATTTCTGACCAACTACCATGGAACGAAATCCACCTTCCTCCGCGCTTGACTGATATCCGTTTGGATTCGTGTCATTATGATTGGTTTGGAAAACATCCGTGAAAGGTTTTCTTTGGTTGTGGGTGAGAATGCTATTTATGGAGGTCTTGTCACGGCGTTGTGTTCTTCTTCTTCTTCTGCCGCCACAGAGAGGGTCCTGTTATAGATTGAGGAACTGAGCCACAAGCGTCGGATTCGTCCACAGATCTACTGTCGTTAACGATGTCGGTCTCATCGAGCAGTTGAAAAGGTGCGCAGTAGGATGCCCTTTATTACCACAATCCGGGCACTCGTCAGGTCTGCTGCTATCGATCTTATGTAAATAAGACATGAGCATGGGGGAGTGCCCGCAGCGCAACGAGGCAAGGGTGCACCTGGCACGCCTACCGAGTTCCATCTCGGTTTCGCTGACCTCAGGCGGCACGACTCCGAGAATGGAGTTTACGGCCTTCTTGCATAAGTGATCCTTGACGAATTGGGTATGCTGAGCACGTAAGAGACGGAGTCGTTCTTGTTGTGTGTTGGTCCATCTCTGTATATTGATTTTCGTGGGAGCATCAGCAAACGGCTTTCTTATACCTTTATCTCTCTCACTGGGTCTAACACTCTTCGCGACGGATGATTTGGCTGCTTCAGAATGTTTATGTACAGCTGTTGTGCGTGGAGTTGGTAATGGTCCTTAACTATCAGGATGCGAGCTTCAGCGTGTAGGTGCTCTACTGGAGTGCTTTTAGAACAGCCTGTTGCGATTCGCAGTGCTTCATTTTGGATGCGGTGCAGCTTGGACCAGGACGGCGTTGTGTTCAAGCCTAAATCTGATTCATGGAAATAATCAATCGCGTTCATCCTAACCTTGTAAGCGGTGCTGTAGTCACACCGCCATTAGCGTACAGTTCGCACAGATCATGGTGGCATATTAGGTTCCCACATGCCTGCTTAGTTTGTGTCAGTGCTGTCCATTCCGATTGTAAGTTTACGAATTGATTGCTTGTCTGGTTTCAGATATCATTGCGATTGCTGGTGATCTGGCGGACGGTTTTGTCAGAGATTTTGGGGGTGCAGCCTTCCCGTTATGCTCTTTAAGGGCTAAATATGGAGTTTACTTTGCGACAGGTATTTTTTTTGGGGTACTATATGATTATGTCTTGTCCTTGTGTCCGGTTTTCTTTCTCTTGAATAAGGGGTCGATTAGAGTCCCGCCGCTGAAAGGCGCGGCAGCATGCAATGGAGAGGACTCTACTGGGCGGTGCCGTATTATCGATTCTCCTTCATTGCATGCTGCCGCGCCTTTCAGCAGCGGGACTCTAATCGGCCCCTAACATGGGTTTTTTTGGATGCAAAAAGCTTTGGTCACAGGTAATCACGAGTATATGCACGGGAATGTTGAGGAATGGTTTGCGTATCTGGAGCAGTGTAACATCACTGTACTTCATAATTCACAAAAACGATTTACAACAGTTGAAGGGGATCGTATATGTGTTGCCGGTGCTGACGATCTTTATGCGGCCAAATCGCAGTAAGTTTTTTATGTTTTGTGGTGCCTGCAAAGCGCGCACCAGATTTGGTTTTGAACCGGCCGCGCGCGCAACCCGTTTTTTTTTTTGAAATCTTAGCTCGGAGTACAGAAATAAGCTCTAAATTGCATTGGAAAGAGCGCAAAAAGTTAGTATACCTGCCTCAAAAAGATTTGGAATGGTTTACTGATGTTTGAGAAAAATGTGAAAAACCGCAAGTTTTCTCTGTTAATCTCCTATTATTTTTTCAGACGACTTTCACGATCTTGTTGGTATACTTCCAATTGAGCTAGGGAGCTCATTTTTGGGCAGGAGGCTAGAAATGGATGCAGGTCGCTCCTATTCTAGCTTGAACTTGATACCTTAACTTTGAAGGGTACCTCAAAATCGGTTACGGGGCACTTCTCACCCGACCGAGCGGCGGCAGTGCGGGGCGCTGCCGAGCGCGGCCAATGCCACCGTTGTCTCGTGTCTCTGCAAGAGAAAGAGTGGCAGCCTGCCAACCGCCGCGGCCTGCGCTGTTGAGTCTCACCGTACACAGGGGAACTGTAAGGATGTCTACAGCTGTAAAAGGGTTACTAAACGTCAGGAAGATTTATAGAGCGATTCACAAGGGAAATGTGGAAAACGGAAGGGAATAGAGCAATCTGAATGGTGACTGGCCTTGATTGAAGACTGTCTTGTTTTTAAATTTCTATGGGTTTAAGATTTTGTTTCTGCATTTGTATTTGTTTATGATAACTTTTTACTGCCGCGCTTACTCCTCTTCTTTTCTTTATTTTTCTTTCTTCGCTTCTTCTTCCTCTCTTCTCATCCCTCTATGCTTCTTCCTTTCTGCTACACCATCTTTTTTCTTCCTCTCTGCGCATTTTTCATAGTTTTATCATTTCTCTTCATCTTCCCATTTTCTTCTCATTGCCCTCTACGTCATCTTCATATTTTTCCTCCATTACACAACCCAATTCTCTCCTTCTTTTCTGTATTCCTTCAATCGTTTCGTTTTTCTTCTTCATCTTATATTCTACCATTCGTTCTTTTCTTTCATCTTCCTCATCTTATCCTTTTCCGTCTTATCGTTTCTGCTCTTCTTTCTTTTGCACTACTGTTTCTCTTTCACCTTCATCATCCCCATCTTCTTTTCCTACCTCCCTCTCTTTTTCTCCCTGTTGTTTTTCTACACCCCTTTTCTAAAACTTCTTTCTAAATAGGTATTTTTATCTGTTTGGCCAATAATATCGAGGGCACTTTTCAATTTTTGTGACATAAATATAATTTAACATCCAATGACGTTCGAGTGGATCTCCGGAAACATTATGTATGGTTTAGGAGCTCTCGGAAGACGATTAAGTTGTTGGCAGAAAAAATATAACAAAATAAAATAACGAATATAAAAAAACAAAAATTATGCTCTCATTTACTACAATGCCACATTAATGTTTGTTTGATAATTCAAGTGAGTAAAACTCTAAGCACCTCCTTCACTGGAGTTGCAGGGTAGCTAGGCATAAAAATGGGCGAAACAACTCGTATCTGAATGACTCAAAAATTTATAATTAAACTATGGAGCCAGGTAGAAATTATTCATTTGATTTAGAATACGTAAAGGTATTCTCTCAGAGATTAATTTTCTATTCAATGAAGTGTTCTAACCAATCTGGTAACGGCACTTCGACATAGATTTAAACAGATTGGAAGGTAGATAGATTTCACCGAGATTGTACCCAAAGCGAAAGTCTCGTTTCTTAAAGGCAGTGTTCACGATAATGTTCGATTTTGAGATTATTCGCTATATTGATTAAGTGGCCCCCGGGAAGAAATAAATTGACGTTGAAATGGAGAAAAACGCACCGGAAGTACACGAAATCCTCAAGTATCACCCCGCCTCTTAAAGGCAGTTGTCACGATGAAAAACGTTATCGAAAAAACTACAAAATTCAGCTCAGATCAAAAACAGCTCAAAAACTATGAAGGTAGCGCGGTGAAAAACGGGCTAGAATTAGAGTTATTGAGACCCTAAACTTCCAGTTCGTGCAAACGTGCCCAGAAAGATCACAGTCTCATGCCAAGCAGTCGAAAATCATCGACACTCAGAGGAAGAAATAAATACAAATTTACGTAATAAAACAGTTGAACAATGAAAGCAAGCACTTCAGTCAATGTTTTTGACTAGATGTGTACCCAAATCCGAAGGTTCATTGATTGAAATTCAATTTCAAGCCAGCTGATGTTCTTGATACTAGAGATCATCGATGCCGACGATGTGGGGTAAGCTCGTCCACCATCAACAGACAAGGAAGTTCATGCTTCAAATTTGGCCTAGAACAGCGTTTTTTTTCGCGATTTTTCTTATAGGTTCTACTCTATACCCAGAAAAGGGTTCAGAGAGGAAAAGAAGAAGAGCATATTTGAGCGCGACCACTGCCTTTAAGTATCACAGGAAGTGATTGTTGTGACAATGAGGTCTCTCGTGGAGCTCCGTTCTTTCCTTAGGGCCCTAACTAATCTTGCTTTGCATTAATATAATTCAATTTTCGATTGACCCAATTTTCCACCGGTGACAACCACCATGAACATGTTCACCCAACCGGGCAACTAGTCCATGTTATAGAATAAAGTCACTGAAATACGACGTTTAAATGCACTTCTCGCCGTTTCTTCGTAGTTTTGGTAGCACTTGGAGGCCAACGCATCGTTTTATGTGAAAAGCTCGGGGACGAAAATCATCGCGAATACTGCCTTTACGTTGAATGTTGTTTTATTCTATCAAAATGGCCATGATCAATAATGTTTTTGGTAAGAAGCACGTTTTCGACAAACACCGTGAAGCCACTCAGCATTTTTTTAAAATATACTAAAACACTGTTATTGAGAAATGCAGGAAAGCACCGGCCAGCATATTCACATATCGAGTGAACTGCTCAGAAAACCGCCGCAGTCAATGCGTGCCGAATATGCATTCAACTCGAGTGACCACACCCATCGAAAGGCTCTATCATAGGGGCACGTGCTCCAAACAGCAGTACATGCTGCAAAATTTCATAGCAGGAGCATGTGCCGCGAAATTCAATAGCAGAGGTACGTGCTGCAAGGTAGTCCAGCGCTATCGTAGCAGCACACGGATGCGACGCGGCTAGCACACCAACGTGCGACTCGGCTAGCTCGGCCAGCACCATCTAGGGCCGTCAGCGATGAGACGAGACTTCCAGCGGCCGGGCGGGTAAAGTACCGCTAACTTGGGTGATTGAACCGGCGAAGCTCTCAGTCCCGTCTCAGGAGTGCATCGTATACTTTCCTTTTTTGGATAATCGTTTTATCATCGAGTCGAATGTGTATCATGCACGCATCGGACGGCTTACTTGTTGGAGCACGTGCTGTAATTTGAAACACAATAGGAGCACGTGCTCCCCTAGCAGCACGTTTCCGGACTGTGCTCGAAGCCACCTTGTCTTCGAGTTGAATGCATATTTGACACGCATTCAATGCGGCGATTGCCTGAGTGATTAATGTCAGCTGTTCACGTGAAGGTTGAACAGTTACGAAATTATTCACCAAACCCAGTGCACCTCCTTGTATTGCACCCATCGCGTCGACCAGCTTCTGGCGGCCGGCTCATTCGGCAGCCCGGCCGCTTGCCTCTCTCCGGGAATACAGGATGTTTGTACGATTTTTATTAGGGAGCCAGTCATTGTCGTTGCTCGCACCTTTGTTCGCACCTAATTATCTGAGCTCGCACCTCCGATGCTATCACGACGCTAGCATACCTCCTACAGAGGACTCCTGGCGCCATCCAAGCGGGCCCAATTATGATCCCATATTGAGTCGACAGAGCTGCAGGCCAAGAACTTGGCGTATACTCGCCCAAGGGCAACAATATTCTATTTTTATTCGCTGTATTCCACTCTAACCTACATCTTCCCTGCTGCTGCTGTTTTCTTTTGCACAATTTTTGAGGTATTTTAAAAACCTGTGGATGTTTGGTTTGCATTTGATAGAAGTATTCGCATTGGTACACCAATGGCGATGCTTTTTCTCATTTGTTGACCTGCAGTTCACGATGTCTTGCATTCTCTATAACGTCGCAAAGATTTATTACTGTAATCATAATTGTTTGTAATAGTTATCGATGTTAAGTACACAACGCATCTTTAAGGGATTATGATAATTCCTATTAAATATCTGGTATATACCTCTATATCTATATTAATATTTTTTGAAAATATTCCCGATATACATCTGTACATTTATTCATATTGATGTGATTTCTAGTAAGTATCGCCTATGGACATATTCTATAAGTCTTTAATTATCCAGGTGCGACTCTCCATAAACCTCGGCATTGTGAATCCGTAGTAATTGTGTAGTTGAACTGGACCACGAGGTTGATATACAGTTTATTGGCTTACGCACGTTTCGGCGGAATCGCCTTCTTCAGAGCCTTGGCAGGAAACTCGCTAGATGAATCAGCACGATAGAACGGTGGTGGAAAGCGGAGCACAGGACGAGACCGCTGCCTCTCGACGTTAAAATGCGAGTCTGAGCTAAAAGACTCAGACTCGCATTTTAACGTCGAGAGGCAGCGGTCTCGTCCTGTGCTCCGCTTTCCACCACCGTTCTATCGTGCTGATTCATCTAGCGAGTTTCACCTGAAGAAGGCGATTCCGCCGAAACGTGCGTAAGCCAATAAACTGTATATCAACCTCCTGGGCCAGTTCAACTACACAATTACTACAGTCTTTAATTACCTATATTGATTATCTAATATTATTATTATTAAATATCTGCCATAATCAGCTCTATGTATTTACATGCGAAAACAAAACGGAAATTCTATGTACACTTTACATTGTTTCTCATCAAAAACATAAGTCCCTACATGGTCCTGCCTGTTACGAATCGGGACATTCCTTACAGAAGTACATAAATTTACTTTATTCATGCTGGTTTGACTTTTTTATTATTCATTACTATTTTTTTACCGTATTTTTCTTTTCAATTTACATTTTTATAAGTTGATTTTTTACCTTGCGCACTTTTCCGCTTGCTCACATTTTGAAACACTTTATCATCATAGTCACGTATCATATTTCAATCACCATTATGATTTTTTTTTCATTTTCTACTAATAGTTGTTGTCATCAATTCACAAATCTATATTTTTCTTCAATACTTTCCCTTTACACTGCTCGCTCATATCCTGCGCAATCTTGCAATTACAGCAGCTGATTAAAAAACAATCTTTCAACTTCCTTTATGAAATCTCCAGTGGGTAACACTTAATCCGCTATTTGCGCAATCAATATTGGGGCTTTTGATTGAGCGCCAGGACTCTTCTGCACGAGCTTTGCTGGCGTCGTTAACGATGGAGGTGTGAGCGCAGATAATTAGGTGTGAACGAAGGTGCGAACCACGCTAATGACGGGCTCCTTAATTAGACTCGTACAAATGTGTACGAATCCCTCTCTCCGTCCCTGCTCGCCGACTCTTTCTCTGCGCTCGCACACCCCGCGTTAGACGGAGGCCGCCGCGTCGTCGAGGGTTGATAAGTGACTGTGGACGGGATTCGTATAGAGCTTTCTGGAAAAGCTTATTGCGTCTAATTGGGCCGAAAGTAAGCTTCGCCCGTCTAATTCACCGAAGCTTGACGCTTTTAAGCTTCCCGTGAGTCTAAAACCCGTCGTAAGCATTGCCCATGTATGGTTAATGCGTGGTTCTAAGCTCGCAATAAGCTTTCCCTGGAGTTGATTAGGTGTCGGGAGCCTAATGGAATACCGAATAGTCGCGCAAAGCAAACAAAGGGGACTATAGACGCGATAAGCTTGCGGTAACGGCATGAATAAGAAACATGTATTGACATTTGACGCGTCTAACGTGTCTCTGCTGCCACTCACAGGAGAGATTACACGCATGGCGCTGAGTAGCAGAGAAAGAGACAGAGGAGCAGGGTCAAACCCGAAGCTGCGCGTCTGCACATTTCATTTGCGTGCCCGCTTTGTATGCTATCTATTATCATGTTTATATCTCACTCCATTTTCCTCGTTATATATTCTTCTTCATCATTTTGGACTTCGTCAAGCAATACAGATGTACGCCGGTAACCCCACAAACAGTCCACGAACTGCTCGGGTCAAACTCTTAATAGTCCCGGGAACGCCAGCAGCCTATAGAGCGGTCGCTTGATGGTCTACTCCATTTGAGGAAATTGCGGAAATGAGCTCTCTAAACGGGCAAATTCTGGCGAAAAACGTATGTATAGCCTGCTAACGACAACTTCAACATTAGGTCATCATTTGGTCGTAAATTCTATGCAGACAGCAATGAGAAAACATCTCGTTCTGCAAACTGCGTATTATCGCACGGTACCTTCCGATCATTCGTTTGTAAACAGGAAAAAAGTAGTCGCCGAGTTAGAAAATCGGTTGTCGTTCAAATTTGGTTGACCGTCGCCGCAATGCGTAGCTTCTATCATCAACTATTACGCGTCACAACGCACAGAATGGCAAGGTTTTCAACGTCTCTGAATTTGAATTTCAGGTTGAATAAGTGAATTTTCTAAGTCGTGAGAGACGGTGCATTCTGTAGCTATGGCCAACCACATTTGAGCGACGAAAACCGATTTTTGTCCTCCGACACTGGCTCTGCGCATGATCTAATTGGTATGAAGCGGTCTGACACAGGACATGCTACCGCATCGCCTCCATTGGGTCACCATTACACCACAAAATAGCTCTGGTAGTTGACCGGGAACGCGCTCGTTGAGCGATCGATCAAACCCGTGCTGCCTAAGGTACGCGGGTGCGTTCGGTGGAGAGCCGATCTGGCCGTTCCAGGTTCACACAGGTGTCCCCATCATTGAGGTCCCCGTCAGACTGGGTCGAGAAACCGACCGAGTCCGACTGAGTCCGGGGCAGAAAAACCGACCTCGGTGCATCGGACCTGGCCGTGTGCGTGCGTGAAACACCCCGTGTCGACTGGGCGGATTGCGGTCGCAGCAGACGGGTGCAGTTGGACTCGATGAGTTGATTTTCTGCACCCGTCTGTCACTTTTTTGGTGGTGCGTATGAACCGGGTGGGACTCAGTTCAGCGACCACCTCTGACGGCGGCCTGACTGATTGGGGTGCGTTGGAGCTGGATATCCTTCTTCGTGTTAGGTGAAGGAGTTAGCAGCCTAAGAAGCTACATTACCTCAAGGAGTTTGAAGTGCGAACCCATTTCCGACGTCGTGCATTGTGCTGCTCAAACGCTAAAAGTGGGGATAAAGGCCAGAATTGAATAGACGGAGAATTTATATAGCATTCCCTGCCGTTTCACCGGGCTAACCGGTTTTACCCGTACGGTATCCTTTACCTTAAGTACTGCATTCGCGATTCGAGGTCATCTCCAGTTTATATCGCCTGTCTATGGCTCTCGATTCAATTCTCCAAACTCGATAATCGAAATAACTGATCGCTAATCCCTTCTGTATATTTCTTTCTTTCATTCGTAAGGAAAATAGTAGTTGTTTTTCGTTCTCAAATGATTATCCCTGGCTAGAATTTCGCTGCGTCATCTGTCAGGTAGTAAATGGGTTATTAAAGAGTATAAATGGACGGAGCTCAATGGTTCACACAGCTGAGCTCTTGAGGAAACGGCGCTCTATAGCGAAATGCTGTAAGGCGCACGTTTTTTTATTACTGTTCATATCGCCAGATCTGCCCCGAAGGAAGTCTTCGCTGTCCAACACTATTCGAAGTGCATCATCTCTGAGCTCTTCATCTTCCTCTTCAGATGTGGATGAAGACCTTGCCAGGCGAGACTCCGATCGCACCACCGCCATGTTACAAGACCTGCACATCAATATTTCCGAGATGGGACTCGGAATGTCATTGAGTATAGGTGGCATCACCGGCGAGAGACTGGTCTACTAGAACTTCATGACTGTTCTAAATGTAAATGTTCTAGTATATATCAATATTCTTCTATTTTGCCCACATGTCCATGGGTTGTGTTTCGTACGAAATTTCTTATGTGGCTTCAGTTGGCTAAGCTCATATGGAAATCGTTATATCCATAATTTAAATGCATCATCCCAGCACTTGGAACTGGATCACCGCCAGGGCAAAAAGCGGAACAACGTTTACGTTGAATTCGACTGCGATTCAGCCGTCAATAAGTGAGCATCCCCTTCAAAATGCGCTTTCACCAATTCTACTGGCATTTCCCGATTTTGTAGTGGCAAAATACACAAAAGCGGAGTGCCCATCGTGGCGTCGTTGTATTTCGACGTTTTCAATCTGTTTTTGAATAATCCGTGAGTTTAATAGCATTTATTGCTCAGTAAAACTACTTATGATATACAATAGGGGACAATTAACATTTACATACAGAGGAAATTTCCTGAGAAACGTGAAGCACGAAACGGAGCCCGAGAACCCCCCCCCCGTCAATACACGGATCAGCCTGAGATGACCGACCGTCAGTACCCGGACCTCTACTACTCAGACATTGGGATTGGCGGACCGCCGGCATTCGCTTGGCTAGGAAAAACCATTCCCGATGTCGTACAGCCATTAGCCGGCGGTCCGCCAAAACCCTGTCAGCGGTCCGAAAGGACGTTGGCCGACATCTGGCAGTATCTTGGCTAATATCTGGCGGCCCGCAGTTGAGCAGTCGTTTGTCAGCGGTCCGCCAGTCTCTTGGCAAACCGATGAGTTGAGGTGGGTCCCTCACCGCGGAACGTTGCGTAGGAGATCGCCTACGCAACGGTCTGAGGTGGGAGACCCACCCCAGCTCCTGCTCCCCTAGCCGTGGGGACTTGCCCCTCAGCTGCCAAAAATATGCTAGCCTCTGTAGAATGATTTCAGGTCACCTTCCAGGGACGGCATCAGATTGCCGAGTGAGCACTCGTCGGACTGAATCGCCTTATATACCGGCTCGGCTCATCTATGAAATCAGAGATCAAACTATAACATGTTAAAACGTGAGGAGTCGTTAACTCTCGAGTGCCAGCCATGTGACGACTCAGTGCCAAGCGAAGGCCACTGGGCGGTTATGCGCCAGCCGAGTGCCGATTGTTGGATAACTGCGTTTTTGTGCGCTCGGTAATTTCGAGGTTTGATTGCCCTTGTCAGCTGAATGCAATTTATCACGCAGCTTTCAGGCAGCTGGCACATTTCCGCCAGCGGTCCGCCGCTAGCTCTAATTGAGATGCCAAGGATGAGCCAGCTGTTGGCTTCGTAAATGCCAATTGCCAGCTGAATGCCTGTTATCCCCCAGCTGTTGAGCAACCGGCACATATTGGCCAGCCGTCCGTCGCTGGCATTAAATGACATGCCGAATGTATGCCAACTGTTGGCCTCGTGATTGCCATTGGCCAGCTAAATGCCAACTATCCCCCAGCTGTTGAGCAACTGGCGAATTTTCGCCGGCGGTCCGCTGCTCCCAATGTGTGAGTATTCACCTCCACTGTCGCAGTCTTCGAGCCGGGTTGAGACCCCAATGGATACGCAGTGGCAGAGCATGGAACAGGATGGGGGCAGCCAAGCTTATCCGGCACCAGTCGGATTGGCGTTGGAAGCCGTGAACTCTGTGATGCCTTTCACTGATTAGCTTAGTTTTGGCGAGTTTGCTCCTCACAATGAGTTTGATCCTCGTCATTCACATGCAGTTTCTCCAAATACTTGATTTCGGGCCCACAACAAGAGGTTGCGAACTCATCAAATCCAAGCTGCAGCTTACTCGCTTTTGGTTATTGTCTTGACCTCATTTATTGTTTTCGATAATCTGAGCTCTCCTTGTCTGATGAGGTTATTTTTAGTTATTTTTCGAAGAACCGGTTTTTACTGCTATTTGAAGAACTCATTTTTGCTTCTCATGGCTAAATTACCAACATCCTGGTTTTGCATTTCCGTTACCACGGGTACATGTTGCGTGTTCTTCGTGGATTTATATGAACGGTGGACAAGTTACGTGTTCTCTGTGTTAGTTGGAATGTGAAAAGTTTTGTATAAAAGTTCAAAAAGAATCAGTTCTTTTTAAATAAACCTCTAATTGGCTAATGACCTTCCTTCACTCACAAGTATGCTAGTAAAGAACCGTATGGTTTGCTGCGTAGTCTTGAGTCCCTTCCATAGCTTATCGACCGACGTCAAGCGACTCGATATGATGAGCTAAAATAGGTGAGTTGAGATGGGTAGCAAAGGGCTCATGCATGGATTATTCGCATTCGATAACAAGTCGTCCAACGTCGATCATTAAATTATGAAAGTGGCTTCAATCATCAGAAATGGTTTGCTTATAGTTAGTAAACAAGCGGTCTGTTGATAGTAATCAAAAATCGATATGCACGCAGCTCATCTCTACTCGAGTACTTGTTCTAAACCCTGAATGGTCGACCTGGAATGGGTTGAATGCACACAACTATCAAGAGAAGACGGTCACTCCGGGTGCAATTGAATGAATCCATTTTGCAGCTTCAAAAGAGGCTTAGTGAACCTTCGAAGTAAGCCAAGTGAGGTGTAGAAGCATGGTGGGCGCAGTTTTAAAGTAGGCTTAAAGCACTCCCGAAGTAGGGCGAACGAAACATTGGGGTAAGGTCAATGCAGATTTGAAGTAAGCTTAGTGCCGCTTCATAGTATCCTCTACGCTGCATTGGAGTAGGGTGAGTGCCTTCAATGAAACTAGGTTGAAGTAATCAACCTAGATACTCTAGAGCCGTGGAAAGCATTCCCAGAGAGTTCTGAGTATGTCGCTCCTTCGCACCTACCATTTTATTCTCGAAATAGCCCTTCCCTGGGTCCGGGGAGTGCCCTCTATAAAACGTCGTAATTCACACCATTCGAGGCGCGAGCGGAGCGGCGGACGCCTCAGCTCCGTCTGCCCTACGCTCTCTCACTGTCTCGAACCTCCGCTCCGCACCGGCACGCGTAGGAACCATGTGAATTTCGCCATTTTATAGCCTGTAAGTCAGTCTACTGCCTCGGACCTGGACCATACCCAGACGTAATTTGCGAGTAGATCTTATTTACAAAGAAAGTGATAAAATTTTAGTAGGATGGAATAT
This sequence comes from Aplectana chamaeleonis, assembly GCA_029168955.1. Lineage (NCBI taxonomy): Eukaryota > Metazoa > Nematoda > Chromadorea > Rhabditida > Cosmocercidae > Aplectana > Aplectana chamaeleonis. The sequence continues at coordinate 1,326,425 of JAPDOI010000050.1, read as the reverse complement.
GCACATTTCTTCGGTACCATAAATTAGGTCTTAAAATGCAGCAGATATTTAAGGAATCATTCCTGTACAGGTGGTGAAACGACTTCTTTCACCCACCCCCTCTCATCATCTCAGGACTACTTTTTCGACCTCGCCCTGACTCTGGGACCTGCCCACATCAACCATTACACATGACTTTTCCTGTGTATTTGTACAGTAGCGCACCGTGAAAGCATAATCACAGCTTAAAAGTATGGATTTCAGGCAGGGGCAGCACGAGTGAATGGCTTGGTATGGGTTTAGGTTTTAAGTATCGCTCCGCTAAAGGAACGCGAAGTGTAGGTTTCGTATTAATTGGCCGGTGGCCTTATTAATGAGTTCTTGGGCGCTCTTCTATTATCAATCTTTTGCAGGGATGCAAATCTTTTTTTCAGCTTTCCTGGGCATGCAATGCATCCAGAGAGAGCTATATCTGGTTGTGAGCCGAATGACACTGTCATCATGCTAGCACATCAGCCAAATGCCGCTAAGCTTATGTTGAATGATGGTACTGTCAACAAGAAGCTGGATCTCATATTGTCAGGTGGGTTGTTTTGCATCCCTTTTCCGTTGAACTTATTCGTCTAAACCTGGAGGCGCGCAGTTCGCAAACGCATAAAAACGCATTAAATTGTGTGAATTCGATTATTAGTTCCCGCATGTGATCCTCCGCACGCGTTTTTATACCCCTTAAAATCGGTAAGGTTCGTCTAGACCTTTATAGGCCCAGTGAAGTCTCATGCCCGAGGCATGGGATGCAAAGCTGGTGGATTGCGGCATCCCTTAAGTAAATCTTTGAGATATTGCTTCTTGATCGAGCACGAAGGAAGACAGCGACAATCGCTGGACTCGTTATTGGACTTGCTTGAATCGGGCGACAATTGCTCATGCTCAGCAAAGCTTGCGAATATCGTGCCCGAGTTGAAGGCATCGTTCACGATGGATTTCGTTTTCTGGTTTTCCATATGTGATGAGAGCTCTAGTGCCCTATATAACAGCAGCGTTGAAAAAACCGCGAAAAGATCACCGGAAACCCCTTTTTCAGACCGAAATAATCGCAACCGAAGGAACAGTCGATCGTTAGAGATCGCTGTTTTGACCAACGATCTCACGATCAAATGGAATTTATCTTTCTTTCATGTGATTTGGGAAGAAAAGGGTAATCGATATGTGTAGAAAAGTCATTTTTCACGTAGCCGTACGGTATATTCCATCAATTTCCCTTCGGCTGTACTTTATCAATTGTTGATAATTTACTTATATGATGGCTGACAGCAAATTGTGCCAAATGACTGACAGACGGCCGGCCTCTTTTGGCGGAATTTCAGACATTCCACCTCATTTATCTTCACAATAAGGCATTTTTAACCGAACGAGCTCTCCCTACGTTCTCAGGTGGGCCCATAAAATCATTCAAACCGAAGAAACGGTGAGTAGTTTTCAGCGCGTACGACGCCTTTAAGTGTTGTGGGTCCTTGAACGGGTAGTACCCCGGGCATAAACACGTAAGACTAGCTACTTCTTCAGTTTCTACGTGGCTCTCAGGTCGGTCGGCCTGGTGCCAGCGCATTCACTCGCTTGTCGCAAAAGTCTCCAGCTATTTGTCCTACTATATATTTTAAGAATTTTAGCTGTTGGTGTTCTAGCCATGTTCGGTACTGTCTTCTTCTTCTTTGCAGCCACAGATAGGGGTCCTGTCACAGATTCAGAAACTCTGCCACTAGCGTAGGGTTCGTCCACAGATCCATTGTCGTTAATGTAGTCGGTCTCATCGGGCAATTGAACAGGTGCGCTGTAGTATGCCCTTGACTACCGCAATCAGGGCACTCGTCAGGTTTGCTGTTATCAGTCCTATGCAAATATGACATAAGCATGGGGGAGTGTCCACAGCGTAACGATACAAGGGTGCGCCTGGCACGCCTGCCAAGTTCCATCTCGGTCTCGCTGACCTTCGGAGGTGCGACTCCCAGGGTGGAGTTCATGGCAAGTCTGCTCAAGTGTTCCTTCACGAATCGGGCATGCTCCGCGCGCAAGAGACGGAGGCGTTCTTGTTGTGCTTCGGTCCATCTCTGCACATCTACTTTCGACGGAGCATCGGCGAAAGGCTTTCTGATACATCTCTCTCTCTCTCACCGGGTTTAGAAGTCTTCGCGATGAATGATTCGGCTGCTTCACGATGTTAATGTGCATTTGTTGCGCCTGGAGTTGGCAGTGGTCTATAACTGGCAATATGCGAGCTTCGGCGTGTAAGTGCTGAATTGGAGAGCTTTTAGAACAGCCTGTTGCAATTCGCAGAGCACAATTTTGGACGCGCTGCAGCTTGGACCAAGAGGTGTCCGACACGATGTGCTGCCAGACAGGCGCAGCATACTCCAAGGTGGGTTGCACAATAGCCTCATACGTGGTCAAGATCGTTTCTTTATTACATCCCCAGGACGTTACACCGAGAGCACGTAGGACGTTGAGTCTTGTTTTCACTGTGGCTTGCTTCTGCTCAGTGTTCTTACGAAACTTCGACGAAGGATCCAACACGAGTCCAAGTAGCTTGGGGAATCGGGTGGCTGGCAATTGAGTTTCGTCCCATTTCACCATGGGATGGGCACTGTGCTCTGCATTATCAGTGGAAAAGACGGTGACGGATGATTTGGAGGCAGAGACTGTGAACATTTTGCTATCGAAAAAGCGTTTCAACTCGATCAAGTAGTCATTGATCTCACTGGCGGCTACCTCAATGTCGCCATCTCGGCACAGAACAGTAATATCATCCGAGTATGCAACGACCTTGATGTTTTGAGGGGGAACGGGCAGATCTTCTAGATATAAACTGGAAAGTGCGGGCGTTAAAACTCCTCCTTGAGGGACACCAGCGGCGAGTGGGATGCTACTGGAAACATGTCCCTGGAATAGCACATTTGCTCGACGTCCTTTAGTGAAGGCAGTTATCCACCGCTTCTTCAAGGGCTTAATGGTAGGCTTCAACAGACTCTCTGATAGTAGGCCTAGATTGACAGTGTCACATGCCTTTGTTAAGTCGAGGGCCACGCCAACGGTACGTTGGGGTTTCATGGCATTGAAGCCGTCTAGAACATAGCTCACAATTTCCAACAAGGCCGTAGTGGTGGAATGTAACTTACGGAAACCATGTTGGTGCTGCTGTTGGCTGTTATGCTCGGCAAGCTCCTCCACAATCAGTTTTTCGGCAACTTTGGCGATGGGTGAGAGCAGACTGATCGGCCGGTACCCTGTAGCCTTGGATGGTGACTTTCCCGGCTTCGGCTGTGGAATAACACGAGCGACTTTCCAATTTTGGGGTAAAGGGCATGTACGAATCGATGTATTTATGACTTCAGCAAGAAGGGGCAGTAGGTCACTGGGCAGTCTCTTCAGAATTGCTGGGCTCGAACCGTCTGGCCCTATTGCCTTCGAGTTGCTCATCTCCTTTATCACCTTCTCGACCTGTGCAGGCGTGACTGCTTCATCTACATCCATGAGTGGCAATTTACAGAGTTCCCGTACAGTTATTCTATTCTGCTTCTCTCTTTTGTTTCTAGTGGTGAAAAAATGCTTCCCAAGAGCATTTGCGACCTGTTTTCCTGATTTGAAGACTCCACCTTTAAATTCAATCGAGGAATTGTTGGCGGAGGTGAACTTTCCGGAGATCCTTTTCAAAGCCTCCCACGTTGCTGCTGCATCATTTTTGAAGTTCATCTTCTCAGTGAGCTTTTCCCAAGTTCCTTCTTGTGTCTGTCAAGGTCCCTCCTGATCTCATTATCCAGCTCAGCGATGTCTGGGTCGAGATGATCTGCAGCTCTCTTTGCGTCCCTTGTCTTTATCTTCTGCAGTGTTTCCATCGTAACATTGGGAAAGAAGGTCTTCACGCGGCCTTTAGGGATCGCAGCTTTCTTAGCCTTAGGATAGCATCAGATAGGTGGCGCTCCTTCTGGTGTACATCTCCGTTCCACGGATAATCAGCCGCTCGGCGGAGTGCAACCTCCCTGAACAGGCTCCAGTCTGCAAGGCTTAAATTAAGATAAGAACGATGACGAACACCTGTATAGGGAGCAAGAGAGTTAGAAAGATCAATATCGACAAAGACAGGAATATGATCACTGGAAAGAGTTGTGGATGTTGACCAAGAGCAAGCATTAGAGAGATTGGAAGAGACAAGGGAGATGATGTCTGGGCTGGAGGATCGACCGTAGGCAGGGAGACGAGTGGGCTGGCCATCGTTTAGGATGACCAGGTGGCACTCTTCCGCCTATTCTTCGGCGTCATTTCCTCTAGCATCAGATTCAAGCGACGAGCAGAACGTGTGGGCATTGAAGTCACCCGCAAAGACAATTGAGGGAGAGAGAGAGAGAGAGAGAGCAGTCGTAAAGGTGCTTGAGGAGTGGGATAGGGTCGTAGTTTGGTGGACAGGATGTAGGAGGAGGAATGTATTCATTGAAAAGAGAAATTGGGTTTTTTTGAGGAATATGGATGGGGACGCACTCGAGAGTGCTATCCTTTGGAGTATTTGGGGTTAAGTGAGAGGGAAGAAAGAATAGAACAAACGTAGAGACTCCGAATCCTTGAGATGATCTAGCAGTATGATATGCAGTATAGCCCGGGATGTTAGGATGCCGAGAGGTAGCAGAGGGAGAGAGTTCGGTTTCCTGAACCATGATAACATCCGGGTGATGAGTACGAGCAAAGAGAGATAACTCAGAAAGCTTGGCGCGAAGGCCGTTTAGATTGATGTGTACAATAGATAGGGGGCGGTTGGTCGATGAGGAATTAGAGTTGCTGGAGGCGGAGCACAGAATACAACGAAAGGAAGAATTGTAGTGCCTCACAGAAATGAGACCCGAACAAGAGAAGTGCACTCACCTTTGGCATCCAAAACATTGGACGCTGGTTCCATTCCAAGTGACATGTCTGTCGCATGTGGTACATGGGAATCTCTTCTGAGCAGGTCCTGGATGCCTTTCGACGCCGGCCATTTGTAGAAGAATCCTCAGGAGAGCTGCAGCCAGCCAGCACCTCTCCCATGACAAAAACTCTCCGCGGAGGGATTGACGTTGGTTTGCACGGAGGTCGTCTTCTTTCCTCCACTCTGCCACAGCACGAACGTACGACATCTCGGAAGTTTTGATATTGTACATCTTCTCTCCAATGCAGGCTTCGGCTTCCATTAAAAACTTGTGGTTCCCTAGCTCTTTACTAGAATTATTGAAAATCCCGGTGCGGGATGTGTTTGAATGTTCCCCAAAACGTGCTGAAAGCCACGCCAAGCTGCCAATGTTGCTAGGACATTGAAACCAATTGATGGCTAGAGTACAGTACTACAGTCGTTTCTGACTGAGATCGGTGGGCAAACCATTTATCAGTAGCACATATCCCGTCACATTCGACTAATTGGATGCTTAACTTGAAGGTTACCAGCTGGAACTGGTTTGATGCGGTGGAATCATTCGTACATAGTTGCGATTTCACGTGATCTCAAGGATATGGATCCTCCTTGCTTGAGAATTTCGGCGAATGTTGTCTAGCCTTCAGAGGTCTGAGGTAACTGCCGAGAGATCATTGCCTATTTCTGACCGCCTAACTACCGGACTACGGAATCCGGAAGGAAACAGGTTCTGTCTGAAGCGGGAGGACAATTAGATGGTATACTTGCGTTTGTGAATTGTATATCGCATCTGAGATAAAGACCAACGCCTGAAAGTTCAAGAATATTCAGAGGCGAATAAATTGCTGAAAACCTTTCTAACAACTTATGTTGCCAGTGAAATCGGATTTAGGCTCCATCTTGTACCTAAAAGCACAGTTCCTTATAGTGTTCTGGAGCGTACCACAGTGACGAGCGAATTTGAGAAGAAAGTCGAGGCTCTTGTTTTACATCCATCTCTTGTATCGCCTTTATTCGCCTCGATTGCTCGTTCATAGTCGAAGCCAGCGGCTTTCTATTTAGAGCTAGTGGCATTTTTGCGTTTTTTTTGCAATTTTGTAGAGTTGAGGTTCCGCACTGGGCAGGGTTGCTAAAGTGTGCCCGAATGAGAATGGCGGCCCAAGCGGCTGGCGTGCTTGGCAGGCGGCCGTCGCATGTGCCGCCCTCGGACGAGTGTTGGATTCTAACGACGGCCGTCCCCTTTCCCCCCCGTCTACAGAGCTGATTGATCGGCGCAGTGCTTGCTGCCAGTCGGTGCCGACCCCGTTCGTAGTCGATGGCGGTGGGGACATTTCGCATGCTCGTCCGAAAGCGGCGAACGCGACGGCCGCCTGCCAAGCACGCCGGCCGCATGGGCAGCCATTCTCATTCGGACGCACCTTACATACGGCAACCGGAACATAATATAAGGGATTACCCGCGGGTCTACATGTGCTTCTAAGAACCTGTACACGTCCTAAGCACAACATGGGATTTGTGGAAACATTTGATTCGAGCGCTCCAAGGTGACACGTGATTTTGGTTATCAAAGGGATTGGGGAGTGAACTCGAACGTATTAAATTTTTTCAGGACACACGCATGGCGGACAAATGTACCTGTTCGTTCCAATAATTTACTTGGTTAATGCGTTTGCGAGGTAGGTTTCTGGTTTGTTCTTCTGATTTCTTGCAGTGCCCTGCACCTGAGAATGAGGGAATCTTCTACAATTCCTCGTGGGAACGTTTAGATTCCCATTGTTAAGTGGCGCTGTTTGGGTGGAGAATAGGCGGGCGGGTTATTGGCTTAGGCGTATTTTCGCCGGCTATCCTTCTTCCTCGGCTTGTGTGAATATTCTGTGTACGACTTTTTGTGAATCTTGGCATGGTTGGTCGCTAGCATCTGTTAGATATAAGTATAGCCAAATCCAAGACTTCAGTAGATTTAATCGTTGGCGTTTCGGCTATATTGCCTTCTTCGGAACCTGTGAAATTCAACAACAAATGCGATATCCTCCCGTGTAACTTTCCAGTTCAGATTGAAAGAAAAAGGCCCGAACTGCAGGATTTGGTTGAAAAAAAAACAGAAACACGCTAAAGCGTTCTGCGCCAGCGCTCAAACCATGGCCTACAACGCTTGATGGCTGGCCCATGCAACGTGTCCAAGCGCGGCATGGGGTTGACAATGGTTTTGATAATATCAGGGACAGCCGCTTCACCTACGATGCCGTCAACATCAGCGACAGGCCGAGGGCAGTGGTCGTTAGGGAGTGAAATCAATAACAATCGTTAACTACGCAAACCTGCAGCGTCACTTGACGCTTGGAGCTAGATATGGACGCTGCCTAACTCTTGTGCATAAAAAACGCCCTGTTTCCTCAATATATTGGTCTTGACAAAAACCACATATGATGACGTAGACCACCGCTGGCGTCATGCAGTTCCCTCTCGGGCAGATGGAAATATCACGCAATCCGGGGTGGTACTAAATTGATCGTGCAGCTGATCGCGGATCAGGTCTTGAAGACAGTATTTGCGTAGTGTCGCGCATGGGGTGCCGCGCTCTTTGGGTGGTCTACCGGTAGGATGGCCCCTTTACTGATAGCCGTTAGATAACGCTTTTTTGCGCTAGCTGAAGTTCAAATTCCTTGGAATTTCCTTTTCCTTAAATTTCTTTTTTTTTCGGTGCGCAGACATAGAGTGAACCAGTGTCTGGAGCCGGAAAGCGCTCGAAACTGTCTGCGAGCGAAGTTGAGGTTCCGCAGAGATTGTGGCCTAATAGCGCGGTTGTCTCGGGCCTGTTCCCTTGTGATTCGCGTCCTCTGTTTTGGGGCGAATCGAAATGGAAAGTGGAACCGTTAGCCAATACAAAGCATTCAAAATTGCGATAGAAATCCATCGCACGCTTCTCCCAAATTAAGTTTGATATATCTTAAAGAGGCGAATCACATTTCTCGTTCTGTATGCGGAGCAAACGGCCTTCCTGTACTCGTTCATTTGGGGGAAATGACATTTCTGGCAGTATTGTTGCTGCTTCAGGCCCTCTATGTTTACCTTTACATTCAATTGAATGTGCATCACGCTTTTTTATTTCCGAAACAAAACGAAAATGAGGATAGGGGAGAAATACTCAGAAATAGTCGAAATATTAGACCAGAAAGAGTATGTAAGAATAAAGCAATAGAAATAGTCTAAACAATCAACAATGCCCTTAACGGAAAGAAATTCTGCTTCGCTGCTGCAGCACGCAGCTCGAACACATTCGCGCTGGGACGAAGACTGATTCTTCCGGGAACCCGCGCTCTCATCCTGATTTTGCTCACAATTTGTGCGATTGTTGCGGACCGGAATTCCGCTTCGATAAGGACAGGTTGTATTGTCACTATCGGAGCGGAATTCCGGTCCGCAGTCGCGGACAACCGCTGTTGCAGCAAGCAGCCAGAAAATGTGTTTGAAATCGCGCCGGGACTACGTGAACCCAGCGTGATTATCCGTGTCCCCAGCACGATTTCAAGTGCATGTGCAGCTGCGGACTGAAATTTGACCCCGCTAAGGAAAGTACAGGGGGCATGCGCTCCTGATACTTGGTTTTTTATGAGTAGATAATGCGAGTATCGTGTTCTTGGAACACCTCTAATAAATAATTTCAATAACGCTTTTGAAATTTCTCGAATTAATGAATTTTTCAATTATGGCTTTCTAAGTTTCTGAATGAATGAATGGATTTAATTTTTTCAAAATTTCCGAATGGACGAGTTTCTCGAGTAAAACCTTTTAAAAATTTCGGTAGTCATGGAAAAATTCGATAAGGCCTCTCAACATTCTCGAGGGAATGAAAACTTAAAAGCCACCCTCCATCGAATTCGGGTAAATATTGAGAGGTACAGGTTGGTAGAAAAGTACTGAAGGCGACACCTATTAAGCAGTAGAGGAATTAAAATTCGTACGCCATTTTGACATTTCATCTTTCATATGAACATACAAAATTTTTTAATTCGATATGTCAATTCGTTCATTGTTTACAAGCCATTTGAATTCGACAGGTCGGTGTGTTTTCAAGAATGGAAAAAACTGAGTATCTTGCAGTGATAAAATTCTTTGTTTCGAAGGTTTATCAGCAACAGAAATTTATACAAAAATGGTGGGCGTGTTAAAAAATCTGTTCCTTCATTTCCAACTGTACGTCGATGGGTTTTAGCGTTTGAACGTGGTCTTAGAAGCGTTGAAGATGAACCACGTAGTGGACGACCAAAAACTGCAGCAACACCAGAAATCATTGAGCAAGTACATTATATTGTTAGTGAAGATCCAAGTTTGACTAAGCGTGAAATTGTTAATACCATAGGCATCTCAGACGGACGAGTACTCCATACTTTCCATAAAGAATTACATAGGAACAAGCTGCTTGGAAAGCTAGTGCCGCATTTTTGTTCACACAAGTGCTCTGACGGTGAATAAATTGAATGAATTAAAGTACGATTTGCTTGAACATCCACCGTATTCACCAGGTTTGGCTCCTAGCGACTACTTCCTCTTCAGAAACTTGAAACAATTCCTTCGCGGAAAGCGTTTTTCATCGAATGAAGAAGCTATTTCAGTCTTGTAACAGTATTTTACAGAGCTTCCAGAAAATCATTTCAGAGAAAAAAATATAGATTATTGCAGGATCATTGGAATAAGTGTATAGAAGTTGAGGGAGATTATATTGAATAAAAAACTAATTTCATTGAAAGTTCACATTCTTTAATTTTGCTTTCAATACTTTTCAAACAACCGGTATTATCCGATTGAATTTTCGCTTTGTTCACGAATAATTCGCATGTGCGATTGATTTTTTTTCGGTGAATGAATGTTCGAATGTTGTGCTCTAGGATTCCCCGCATATATGAAAATCGAATATTTCGACCCACTGAATTGACTAGTGTTGAGAACCAAAGTCTAATAACTTTGGTCGCTCAAGAATTAGAAGTGATGGCATCAATCGGAGGCTTGGAGCTGCTAGTATATAGAAGTGACGCAAAACACAAAAAAAACTTGAATGAAATGAAAAAAATGACGGTTCTTTTTGTTTTGGATTGGAAATTGAAGAGGCACTGAATTTGGAGGGTGTTTGTGTTGAGGGACGAAACCCGTGTAGAAAATGGGTGGAGAAAGAGGTGTTTTTGCTGGCCCAATATGACTTGAATACTGTCAGTTTGGCTTGTTTTGCGCTTGTCACGGCGCGAGCGTTCTGGTTGGGATCCTTTAAACGTGGCTGTCTAACCACTTCCACGAGCATGTATGATTAATCAAAAATCTACGTTTCTGAAACTTCTCTCATTTACTGTTGGGTTAGCTGGAGCCGGATTCATCAACGCGGCAGTGCTGGTAGCGCTATCCAGTGGTAGCGCTACCCACGGGAGATTGCTACCCTTACCACCGCATTTTGATTCATGAGCGCAATGCTACCGTGGGTAGAGCTACCAGGCAGTTACGCCTGAAAGCGTAATGTGTGTGGCAACGCCGCCGCGTTTTACAAACGACGACTATTGCACATCGCTCGTAATTGCTTTCTATATGCTTAAACTTTTGGTAACTCACGAACCCTAAAGCACAAAACGTATAAATGTCATGAAAAAGGAGATCTAGTTATGTCCAAAACACATGCAAAAACAAGCCGTATGAGAAACGTGGAGACGGTTTTCGTTTTTTTTTTCTCGGTAGAATCTAATAGAACATGTCAGTATAACTATAAACGAACGAAACAAAAACCAGCAGTATGAGAAACGTGTGGTCATTGGGTTTCAGTATTCACGCGACAGTTTGTATACATTATTATCTAGATATTTTCAATCTCTATTTTTGTTTTTTTTTTCGAATATGATCCTCATCCTTTCCCGCGCACATCGCCGCCTTCATCTTTTGGCTAAATGAAAAAAAGCGTTTTGCCCAAAAATCATGAGCTTTTGTGAGAACCCAATTTCAGAACAGAATTAAAATCATAGATATTAGGTTCGCGGAAAGTAATCGCGGTTTGAATACCGTCATTCTACTCATCTAAACGAGCTTTTTTGGACAATGTTATGTGGCACACAAAAGCGCACTTCTTCCTCTATCTAACACTAACGGAGATTCCCTATACAACTGAATTCCAATTGCGTGTTGAAAGCTACTTTCAAAAAGCAGGAGAAAAACAAAAGCGATGTCTGAAAAACAGTCGATATTTCGCAAAAAAAGTTTTGTGGATTGGAAAGCTTCGTGTAGTTTTCAACTACGAAGTTTGGTGCTTCAAAGTCATGCGTGAAAGAGAAGCCACCAGAATGCAAGAATATGTTTCAAAATCAGTATCTACTAAGAACATAAATTTAATTTAAATGTATAAACCACAAAAAAAATCGAGTTCTCTAATAGGAATCAAGAAGTGACAGTTAGAGAACAAGGGTTCCCGTGCTTCAAAATCTCCAAAAAAATAAACCGGACAGAAAGTAATTTTTTCAAAGCCCGCAATTATTTTTGCACCAACCTAATAATTCAAAATCCAAGCCTTGACGATAAACAATGGGTACTGAATTGTGGGCGGCGGAAATTGATGATGCAAACACAACATGCTAACCAAATAAGGGTAAAAATGCTGAAACTCTCTTTTACAGGAAGCCTGAAAACAGCTGTTTAAAGGACGAACGCGTGAATTCAGCAACAGAGCGCGAAATCTCGCAGGTAGGGCGCCGCTGGTAGGACCCTACCCGAGATTCGCGCTGGGTAGGCTTTGGTAGGTTGCTACCGTGGGTAGCAAGTTTCGTGAATCGCGTCATTCGTGCGATTTTGGGTAGGAAGCTACCCTTACCCAGCCTACCAACGCTAAATTTCGTTGATGAATCCGGCCCCAGGATACCAGTTGAAGTTCATTGTGTTAGTTTTCATACTTCAGAGGTCTGTATTATCATGAGCCCACTGGTGTATATGTGTACGTGTCGGCTGGTGTCAACTTCTTTGGACCGCCCATCAAAATTTTCGGCGGATGTGAGATAATCGACATTGTATTGAGGCCGTCTTTCTGAGAAAGGAAATGCGTTGTATTATTTAATAAGCTAGCTAGTCAGTTTGTGTCAGACAGAGTATTAAATGTGATAGCTGTACTTCCGCTTTGTTTTTTTTTGAACGGTTAATGAAGGGAGCGCAAACGGAAGTGTGACGTATTTCCGTAACCGTGAGCGCGTACTGTTTTCCCATAGGTTTCAGTTTCCCTTTTCAATGAATTCATGATTTATTGTTTGTGTTAATAAATTTTGTACATAATTCGGAACTGTCAACGGTTCAAGAAGCTGAGAAATGATGGAACCCGTGGGTATGCAGGACAAGGCACGTGCTATTACGTATCGTCCACCCTGTTTCCAGAAAACGGCGACGCACTTCCAGTCAGCACCGAACGCACTGATACTTTGCGCTCCCTATTCAAATTTGGCGCTCACTTGGTGTCATATGTTATAACATAGTACGTGCACCGAGTTAGCGCCAACCTTCAGTGGGGAACGCAAAGTACTGTGCTTATCTGGGTCAAATTCCGGTCCGCAATTGCGTCTCGACACGCTTCGCGGCCGCGCGCTTTCGAGTTTAAAGAGTTTCCAGCGCCGCAGCCTCCGATCTGTTGACTCTAGGTGGGTTTTAGAAACTGGAAACTAAACAAAATTGAAGAAAACTGTATAAAAAAAGCTATATCGAGTCGGCTTTGGCGCTGGAAACCCGTGTGACTCGAGCGCGTGCGGCCGCAAAGCGTGTCGATACGCAATTGCGGACCGGAATTTGACCCAGATAAGCACAGTATCAGTGCGTTCCGTGTCGACTGTACGCTGTGCATGCTGTCCTCCGGAGCGAAAATCACTTTGTAACTTCATGGTGAGGCGAGATGTGGCGAGTGAGTGTTGGGAAGAGCGAGAAGCAGCATACGCGCGTACACGCACGAATTCGATCTGGGTAAATTTTTTGTGAAGTAGACGATACACAATACACTCGAAAACAAAATTATCACTTGCTCACACGTAAGCCACGTATGTAGCTCCGTTGCGGCGTCCTAGGAAACCGACATTGACGATACAGTCATGTCCGATCCGAAGGTGATCGATTGCCTCGCAGACGCCAAGACTGTCCGTCAGGGATTTCCGCATACGTTCCCCATTTCGTTTTGGTGTTATAGCATGCTAGTCGTTTCAAAAGGTCCTTATTGCGTTATTCGAATCATAGTACGTGATTCGACTCGTCATGTAGACCTCGCCCCCTTGCATTCTGGTGTAAGGCAAGAGTATGTCATGGATAGTTCATACTTAAGCGATTCTCAGCCCCGGGCCGCACCTAAGAGGAGTCGGAGCCGCCTGACAGTTCGGCTCGTTCTCCCAATCTCCGGGCCACTGCTGTTGCTGTTCGGGTTAACTGGAGGAGCCCGAACAGCAACAGCAGCGGCCCGTACAGCAACAGAGCTCGACCATCAGATTGGGAAGAGCCGAACTGTCAGGCGGCTTGGGGCGGAGAATCGCCGGAGTACCGCATGAGATAAAGACGTCAGAAATCGTAGTGCTAGGGAAACCTGTCACAACACTTGAACCTTCAATGTTAGGCCTTTCGAACGAAACTTTTTCTGTCCTCGCCCCCGCCAATAGCGAGTTCGATCATTTGGACCATCCAGATCCAGCACTGCTCCATCAAAAAACTAGGATAAGGGAGCAGTTCTGTCTTAACTTGGGACGAGATATTTGTCGTTGGTTTAATGCGTGGTGTTTTCTTACTAGCAAGCTGCCAACTTGTAACGTCGAGCCAGGGATTCCGGGCCTGCGCATGTGACCACCGCTGCTATTGTTTGGATAGGGGCTCTCTATACTCAGAAGGAGGAGTTCTCCCTTTTTTGCAGTTCAAAGCGTCACGCTACTCAATTCAAGCGAAGTGGTCCCGATTGGAATTAGAGCTGCAAAAGACGAGACAACTACTTCCTCGTTGTGTAGAGAGACCCTTTTCCGCTATTGTTACCCCAAAACGAAACCTTTGAATTTAATTTTTTCAGATTGGCGCTGGGTATATTTGTGCCATTCGAATAGATTCGAATCGATATATTCGAATTATTGCCATTTGAATACTATTCAAAAATCGGACCTCACAAAAGCAGGGTCATTCGAATCTATTCGATATTCGAAACCTACTATTTGAATGAACATTCGAATAGTTATAATTTCGAATAGTTTCGATTAAATCTGAAACGCTGCAACAAATGATTGTTTTGACTAGTTCCACCTCATTTAATATGTAATTGTACCCAATGAATCTTTAACTAGTAATATTTTGAAGACTAGAGAATCAGAGGAGCACGCTCAAGTTCTATGATGTTCAAGAACCTCCAATAGCATTTTTTTGTCATGAAATCCTTAACCCCTTAGAAATGCCGAAATTCCAAAACAAATTCCTTTCAGAGGCATGCCGATTCCTGCAAGTTTCAAGATTACAAAACCAAAAACACAAATTTTGTAGCACAGCCTTTTTTAGACATATGAACCAGTTGAGAACTCGTGTAAATCGGTCCCCTAATCCTCGGATGGTGGGTGGTAATAATTGGGACAAGAAGTTGACCAGTTCTGCAATTACTGTGTCCGGCTTTTTTTAACTGAAAAATGTTTACAGCTGTCATTAAAGGCAGTATCCAATAATATTTCTATGTCAATATCATTAGCTGAAACAAAGTGTTCACTGCCTGGCACAGCTGAATTTGTTAGGATATTGTGTAAAGAAGAAAAAATTAAAATGCTTTGAAGGCAACGATTGAATCCACCTTCAACATATCACCAGAAATCGTAAGGTCCGGGCCCATTGCAACAACAGTGTTGAAAACCGGATTAAAAGAGCAACCAATAGCAATATGCGGGCCCGAACCTTTAAATATGGTTTGCGCGCCCCACCCACTTTCTCGGTAGCCACAGGGAAGTGGGTGGAGTGGGCACACCACATTCAAGTTTTGGGACCGCATGGCGGGAAAGTGTGAAGCAAAGGGGACATAGCATACGCGCGCACTTGCTCACGATCAGTTGCATTAAGATTCGGTCCGAAATAGGGGATACATTGACAGCTCAACTGGGTTGTTATCAGTTTGTCGATTCGAAATTATTCGAATATATTCGAACGAAGTTTATTCGAATCTGTTCGAAATTTGGAACTCGTAAAAAAGGGTCATTCGAATATATTCAAAACTCGGACCTCAAAAAAAAGGGGTCATTTGAATGTGTTCTAAAACGAAACTTAAAAAAGGGGGTATTCGAATCTACTTAAAAATCGGACATTAAAAAAGGGGGTCATTCGAATCTATTCGATGTTCGGTCTCTTTGTCCAGGGCACAACTATATCGCTGGCAGAGTGCGAACTGCGAGTAGAGAGTCACGTGTTACTTTTCTTTTTGTATGCTGCAGGATCTTCCACGTATACGGTATTTTCTCTTTCAGAAGTTCATACCTGTGCTTCTATTTTTCGGACATCTTTTTCCTGTGTACTTCTAACAGAGGTGCACTTCAAGTGGAAGCTGTAGTTCTATTTTTCAGCCTTGATCTTAGGTATTCTCAAAGTGGAAATTTTCACCACAAAAACTAAGAAAATTCGAGATCAAAAGTTTTAAAATGTGCTGCTACTGAAGAGTGGAATCTTTTACCACAAAAACTAAGAAAATTCGAGATCAAAAGTTTTAAAATGTGCTGCTACTAAAGATGTACCTCTACTTTTCAGACCTCTCTTTTTTGGTGTACTTCCATTCGAGGTGACTCTGGAAAAGAGGTTCAACAATACTTTGTGGTCGAATAGAATTTTACTTTCGTGTTAGATCTCTTGTTATTTTTTTGGGAAATATTTGAAAACTTTTCTCTATTTGATTCTTCATTTTTGAATACGCTCAGGTTACGGCAGGGGTATCAGCATTGATTATTACCGACTATTGTTCTTCTTATAGAAGAAATACGGTATATTGATCACCGTACCCTGTGGGTACTTTGTGAGAAAAGATTTCCCTGTTTAGAATACATGCCCCGCGTAGTACGTGCATTTGATCCTGCTCGGCAATACAAATCTTCGGACTCGCCTGGGTGCCGTCAAAAAGTTGCAGAGATGGCTCAATGTTTACAAGTGACGCATTTCAACCCGAAGCAAAATAAGAAAATACCTTCATGAGCAAATTGGCGTAGACCTCTAATTCTGCGACACTTAAGTATGACGTTTTTTCCCAAAACACAACAAATTTTAATGAATAGTTAAAATCTCATGAAACCTAGCTACCGGTGGTTCTCCTCATTTTTAAATTTCATTGGTAACGTGTCCATAATGCGAAGTTCAAGACCTGATTGCGAAAAATAAGGCAAACCTATAATTTTGCACTTCACTGTGTAGGGACCTAGATGACAGTCAACAGAAGAAAAAAAAATCCTCGGAATAGTGCTCATCAGCGGGTTAGAGCACTCTCTAGTCAGTGGAAGTTTGCCTCTGGACCTTCTTATGAACCTTCCACACCTCCGCTGAACGCCCTGGTTGAATGAAGTTTCTTACGCCATGCACGACACTCAATGCATCTCAGCATAAGGACAATACCATGAAAGTTGGCTACAGTGTTCACGAGTTAGTATGAGGCTTTACTCGACTGATGTTTTGATGCCTTCGCCTTCCTCAGTGCCTGAAAGAGCCAGATTCAGTCATGAAAATACACGATCACACTCCGTAGCGGTTAACTCTACAGAAATTCAAGACCAAAATTTCAAACCAATAGACAAATGAAAAGTATGGAGGCCTAGACAAGTCTAGGAAATTGCATATCGAACAGAAATCCAACCCCAAATCAGAAGGCAATTCTGATGTATGGTTAGAGTTATGTATACAGGTCCTTCCGATTGGACTTTGAGTCTCTCTCATGGATCTAAGACGCCTCGAGAGCATTTGGAGCTTTTGTCGTGGTCTCCCGCACCAGTACTGTTCACCTCCGCACTGCCGTTCAGTCCGCAAAGTGCATGCTGATTGCGAAATCCTGCTGCGGCGCGGTTGCGAGTATCCTCAGACAGGGATGTGGGATCACCCGGGCGGTTTTCGCCTTCGGTGCCCGGGTGATCCCACCGCCCGGGTGATCCCACATCTCTGTCTGAGGACTTGCAACCGCGCCGCACCCCGATTTCGCAATCAGCTTGCATTTTGCGGACTGAACGGCAGTGCGGAGGTGAACTGTATCTCCTCACGCAAATCAAAATCTTTCCGTTGATGGCGATCAATCCTGGTGAGAGATTATAACTTGTTTAGCTCTGTACGGGGTAAATGTAATACCATGTGGCAATCTTTTATTCAAGGCATGGTGAAAGATTAGGGTGCTCTTATCCAGCCCACCCTCCCCCCAATCTGCTCACTCGAGTTGGCTTTAAAATTTTCTAAGTTCCGATTCCGGTTTTGTTATATCTTGAGCACCAGTGGTGCTGTGTTCCTACTTTCTAGCCCGCGCAGAGCCTCGCCTGTCGACCCCTGGAGGAGAACGTTGCGTGAATGAAGACACACCTCTCACCTTTTCTTTTATACCCTACACTTTATCAATTAGGTATCATCAATTTGTTTACGAGAGCCGGATGGGGAAAGGGCTGTATAACATTATTCGGAAGATTGTGCGTGACCGGCCGCGAGGCATTGATCGCAACGAGTTGTAAGCTTGGAAAAATTGCTACCCCTACGGCTCAGCCAAGTTTATGCGGAGCCAAGCCCGAACTCACGTGGAGCCGGTAGTATTGAGGTGGACTCTGTGATTATGGGGAGTTCTCCATTCCCACACGTGGTATTTCTTCTGCGATTTCCTGAATTTCTCCATTTTACCTGAGAATAACATCTATAACGTTATTTTATGATTTTGTGGCGCAATATAACCTTTTCTGAACCTGCGAAAGACACGGTCAAAAATCCGTTTCCCAGCAATTAGTTCTCTCATGATACTAGAGAACCCGCATATATATTGCTTGGATATCCCAGAACGCTTTTTGCTTTTCTTAACACATTACGTGCTACAGAATACCTCAGTATATGTACGCACCTGCCTGCTGCATAGCTTCCTTTCCTTTCTCGATAAGACGGCACCACACTAGATTGCGAATAAAAGGGATAAATGACAAAGTTTGCAGCCTTTTTCATTCCCTCAAGGGATGCGTCATACATTCGACAACCATTTAGAATCGTGGAGGATTTCAAATGTGTATTAGGCCTATGCATTGCCTTGGGGGGCGACCGGTATTCAAGCCAGTGTTTTTATTCCCCTTGACAACTCTGGTTCCGATTTACCGACCCTGGCGGGACAGCAGGCTTGTTTAGCTTTGGGTCAGGATCGATCACTCGACCGTGTGCGTGACAGTGATTCATCTTGCCACTGCCCTGCGCGAGCCCCAGGAATTTGATTAAAGGCAGTGTTCACGATAAAAAATGTGTTTCAGTTTCCACTAAAAATGGGTAGTGGAGGGGCACACTTTAACGTTGACATCGAATGAACGCATGAAAACGAGCCAGGAAAAGCTACTAAAGAGTCCGAAGTTGCCACTTCGAACGCAAGGCAAACCCCAAAAGCGCAACACACGCCCACCGACGTGAACAAATGAATGCTCGAGATCGTGAGATGAGCAATGATTTCCAATCATTCGCCCCGTTCTTCCCTTCATTCTCAACTTCTCTCTTTACTCAGGTCAGCTCGCATACATCGGCTGCAAAAGACGGAAGTTACAAGCCTCGGACAACTCGTCCACCATGTTTCCTTAGCTCAACTTTTGAGGGACCATAACTCCGTTTCCAGGAGGTCTTGTACGATTTCAGAGACATCATTGGAATCAGCATGGGGCCGTTCTCAAGACAAGCGGGAAAACAGAAAAACGATTTTTCCGTGAACACTGCCTTTAACCTTTAATGGCAGAGTCCGCGCAGAATTTTGATTTCGCGATTTCTCGCTAAATCGGAGCGTATGCTACACGTAGTCCCAAGGAATGTGAAAAAACGGCGTGAGTAACGACCTTCTTCAAGTTATTCCAGTCATTCCCGTCAACCACCGTGTCAGAATGGTCTGTCCATCGCCCATGTTTTAGTCAACGCCCACGCATTCTTCAAAACTGACATCGGTTCGAAAAACATTGGTTACTCTGGCCATCACTATCATACTGCGAATACCATAATCCCTGACCTCGAACCTGTTTTTTCCAGAAGTAAGATCTTACAGTGATATAAGTCCTTTTTGATGCGGACCTTCCAGCTTAAAGTTGTACAATTTCGAAAAAAATGTCGAACGAACGAAAATCGAAATTTTTCGTTCGAAATAGTTTCGAACGAACGAAAAAAATTTCGTTCGAAAAAATTTCGAACGAACAAATTTCGAAAAATTTTCGAAATTTTGGAGGTTCGAAACTATTCGAAATTTCGATTTTTTTCGAAATTTCGTATTTTTTTCGAAATTCGTCGAAAATTTCGAACTTTTTTCGAAATTTTTCACAATCTTCGAAATGTTTTTCGAAATTGTTCTAAAATATTCCGAACAAACGAATTTCAAAAAAGTTTTGAAAAATCGGAATTCGAAAGAATGAAATTTGAAAAAATTTCGTTCGATGAAATTTCGAACGAACGGAATCTGAAAAAATTTCGTTCAACGACTTTTCGAACGAACGAAAACGAACGAAAAAAAAATTCGAAAAATCTTTTGAAAATTTCGTTCGTGCACAACTATGTATATTCCAGCTACGATGAACAGGTATCTTATTTTTTGAAGCAACAACGAAAAACTTACAAGGGAAGTGTTTATAGTGGTAAACGCATCTGCGAAAACGACCAGTATCGTTAGTATCTCTTCTGACTCAATAGTAAAAATGCGCAGTGTCCCGCCCCGAGCTGCAGGTTCGAACAAGTTATGAGCATTTCTCAAGCTTCTTGAAAAAACAAGGGTACCTACCCATCAGGCATTTTTTTGAGAGTCTCAAAAAATTTTCTCGGATGAAGCCCCCAAAACATGTATGTAGGGGTAATCTAGGGTGGTGAACACGAATCTGGAGTCCATTTGTCGAAGTTTTGAGGTTTACTGTAGGATACGATAGGTAACGTGTCATTTAGGGGGCAAAACCCACCTTAGAATTTTGAAAATCGACAAACGGACGTAAATTCGTATTCTCCACCCCGAATAACCCCCGTATACAAATTTTGAGTAAAATCTGAAATTTTGATCAAACTACCGTATACCCACCGTAATCTACCGTAGTTCGCTAAAAATCAATAAACGGACTCCAGATTCGTGTTTAGCACTCTAAATAACCCTCAGCAAATGATTTTCAGACATATCTAAAGTAGAAAACCGGAAATCTCGAAAGTGGCGTTTTTCCCTCGAAATTTTCCCCGGTTGGGAAGCTTCAAACGAAATGAGCCGAAAACTTTTGAAAAATCGACCAATAAACCACAGATTCGTGATCAGCGCCCCAAAAAACCCTCTGGGAGATTTTCAAGTCAAATCTGGAGAATTTTTTTTGAAACGCTTCCAGAACCCTCTAATCGGTTTAAAAATTCGCTCAACCGGAAATCCGCACAAGTTCAAAACGATGTCAGTCTGGACAAAATATGGAAAATGCGCCTTCACCGAAATTCTGCTCAGAGGGGTAGTTTTGGGCGCTGAACACATTTATGAGGTCCGTTTCCGAATTTTCGAAAGATTAATGCCCTTTTCGAATGGTACAAAAAGCACAAAAAACGACCTTTTTAGGCTTGTAACTTCTTGGAACGTGCAGCTCGGGGCGGGATACTGACAAGGGAAGAATACAAAGCGTAGATCTGATCTGCCAAAACGACTAGTGTCGTTAGTATCTCTTGTGGCTCAATAGTAAAACTGCGCAGTATCCATCCTCGAGCTGCAGGTTCCAAGAAGTTACAAGCTTAGAAAGGTCATTTTTTGTGCTTTTTGTACCTTCCAAAAAGCGCGTTATTCTTCGGAAAATCCGGAAACGGACCTCATAAATGTGTTCAGCACCCAAAACTACCACCATGAGCAAATTTTGGGTAAACGAACATTTTCCGTACTTTGTCCAGACTGACAGCGTTTTCGACTTGTACGGATTTTCGGTTGGGCGCTTATTTCTAATAATTGAGGGCTCTGGAAGCGTTTTAGAAAAATGTTCCAGATTTGACTTAAAATTCTCCAAGGAGGGTTTTTTGGGGAGCTGATCACGATTCTGTGATTTATTAGTCGATTTTCAAAAGCTTCCGGCTCATTTCGTTTGAAGCTTCCCAACCGGGGAAAATTTCGAGGGAAAAACGCCACTTTCGAGATTTCCGGTTTTCTACGATAGATATGTCTCAAAATCATTTGCTGAGGGTTATTTAGAGTGCTAAACACGAATCTGGAGTCCGTTTATTGATTTTTAGCGAACTACGGTAGATTACGGTGGGTATACGGTAGTTTGATCAAAATTTCAGATTTTGCTCAAAATTTGTATACGGGGGTTATTCGGGGTGGAGAATACGAATTTACGTCCGTTTGTCGATTTTCAAAATACTAAGGTGGGTTTTGACCCCTAAATGACATGTTACCTACCGTAACCTACAGTAAACCTCAAAATTTCGACAAATGGACTCCAGATTCGTGTTCACCACTCTAGATTACCCCTACATACAACTTTTGAGCTAAATCCGAGAAAATTTTTTGAAACTCAAAAACAAAATGCCTGATGGGTACCCTTGCCTTTTCTCCAGGCTTGAAAAATGCTCATAACTTTTTTGAACCTGCGGCTCGCGGCGGGATACTGCGCATTTTTACTATTGAGCTAGAAGAGATACTAACCATACTAGTCGTTTTGGCAGATCCGACCTACGCTTTTTATACTTCCCTTGTGAGCAGTTTCACTATTGAGCCACTAGAGATACTAACGATACTAGTCGCTTTGGCAGATGCGTTTACCACTGTAAACACTTCCCTTGTTAGTGATGGAGTGAGTGAGCAGTGAGGAGGACACGCGGCCTCTTAGTGTTAAAGGAGGACAATATGCAACCCAAGGAACATTTTTGTTTAATAACCCCCTTTACACGCTGAAGGTCGAACTTTTCGTTCCTGAACTTCATCCCAGAGTATATGAAGTATTGAACACGAACAGAAGAGGTCCACTTTCAGTTCCATCGATGACTTCGATAGAACGCAGTAGGTCTATTGTCATTTAGCTACCGTAATTTACAGTGATTTTCCATAAAAACGAAAATGGATGCCATACTCAAGTTCAGCGCCTCAAAGAGCACCCTTGGACGAAGTTTGGGTGGATTATTTTCGGAAGTCCGGAATCAGGTGTTGGAAAAGGGGAGCCCTAGGAACTCAAGAGATCAGATTTTTTTTGTCCACACCTTCCCTAAAATTGTACCGGGGGCCATTTGGACCGCTTAACACTATTATTATATCCTTTTTTAGTTTTTTTCCGGAAACTTTCGGTGGGTTAAAGACATCGTTCGCGAGAAAACCAATTTGCATTTTCAGGCTCAATTTCATGAATGAGCCCGGTGGACCACGTCGGTCAAGTTTTGCGCTTCAAAAACCTTAATTCTGAAGTTGGAGTGCTTCAAAATGAAGATCCGCCACCAGTCTTCACCAACCATCTAGCACAAGGAACAGAAGCGCCACCACAGGCGCAGATGATTCAGCATTTAAAATTTTTGATTCGGTAAATTCTCACATCCAAGCTTGCCCAATGGATACTTTTTTTTTTAGATTAAGTTCCAGTGAACGAAAGACAAGAGAAATTTAGCCACTCAATAAGTTTAAAGCAAAAAACACATCCGACGTTCGCGAAAAAACTTCCGACGTATTTCACCAGACACACAGAAATTGACGGAGAAGTGGAAAGAGAATAATTCGAGACGTTTCAAAACGAGTTTTTTCACGAAAGTTGATGGTTTTGTGGGGCCTTTCCACTCTTATTCGGAATGTCAGAGAATTGCCTTCGCAAAACATGAAAAAATGAGATACGGTTTTTTTGCGCGTACGATGCCTTTAGGGTAGCTAAATGACTTTATACCAGCTGTACTCTTTTGTTCCAAGCATGTAACTCATTGAGATCTAGGATTCGTGGCGAATCGCCGATGCTATTTTTCCATACAAGAGAGAAGCACTCACATTGGGTACTTGTACATGCATCCGATGAGATAGATGGCGCCTGAAGCAGCACAATCTCTCTTCTTGCCCAGAGGGCAAATGATGCAGCGAGGGGAAGCGCAGGCGCGATCGCAAAAGCGATTTCCAACCAACTGAGTAAACGCCCCAAAACCCATTTGAAATAGTTCAGGTGTGGTGTCGGGGCTTTTCGTCAACTGGATCACAGTCGATGGAATGATATCATCGTGAAACCAGATGAGCTTCTAGTCATTGAATCAGTCAATGGTGCCTTGGTAGGTGCTTGAGCCGATGGCATATCTAGCTAGACTGAATATTAAAGCCTTCAGGGAGTGCTGGCTGCTTTTGCTTATCGACGTCTGGCCGAATGCGCTGCGTATTCGCGCCGCGCTATTCAGAAGACGGGGCTGGGTGGCCCCTGCCAGATGACGTCAGGCCAGACGTGTCCACGTCGGCCCGCATGTGTGCTCATTCATGATATTCACGCTTTCGCTTTTGTGTTGTTTTTGTTGTTGATGCTGCAACAGCTGTTCGTGTCCGAACGCGATATTTGCCCAGAAATTGCTGTTTGTTTGCTAATGTACATAATTATGCTAGTTTATAGGTGTGGAGTGGGCTGGTTATATGGCAAAATATAAGCAAGGTGAGACTAGTTCAATGCCTCGTTGGTGAACTCGAATTTTAGTGCAGTTTCTTTCGATTTCTTGTAGTTATATTTTTCCCAGAGAATCGTTTCTCAATTTTTTAGTACATTTATTTATAGTACTGCAACCCACGAACGTGTAGATTAACCAAAATAGCGAATTTTCCTAGGAAAGAATGCAAAGTACGCGGAGAACATTATCGACGACGACGATGACATTCCGATTGTGGCCCGAAAAGTCTGCGACACCACTAAAGAGGTAAACAGCCACCAACCGAAGACATAAAGCTCTAGTTATGACACAAAATAAAAAAAAACCTGCATATAAACGTATGTGCATACATAGTAGCAAAAATAAGGCAATTTAAAGACAACTTTTACGATCAGAAGGTTTCGGTATTTTTGCAGAAAACGTAAGTCTGGGTTGTGAATAGAGGATAATTTAAGAGGAACCAAAAAAAAAAGACTTGGCAAGGGATACCTAAAAGGGGCGTTCCCAGAAATACTGCATCACCACTCTTGAGATTTCACCAAGAAAGAAGAATCAGCATTGGGAAGTGATCTATCCTCTAGACGCGCGAAAAACCGTATCCGATTTTTTTACTATTTTGCGCACGTACATAGGCTGGTGAGGTTGTGATACACAGCAATTAGGCCACACAATACACTTAAATTTCGGATAAAAATCCGTTTAAAAATCCCGTAGCATTCAACATCCTCTCCAACGCCCATCTTGGTGTGTTTTGTGTAATACACAAACCTTGGGATTTTGAACGTCTGAAATGGTTCAGCACCATAAACTCTCTAGGTTAATTGATTCATTTTTCCTTTTTATAGTCGAAAACTTCCTAAGAATAAGAAGCTTCCAATACACACTTCTTACTGCGTGCATCTCTCGGAATAAAAGCTGATTACTTTTGAATTGCCTAAAAATGTCGTGGCGCTTCTGTTCCTCGTGCTAAATGATCTCCTTTTCACACCACACAGCAGTTTCCATGATGCTATTGTATTATGGAAACGCATTATTGGGGTCTCAAGCTTTGCCAACTACATATCTTCACTCGGTTCAAACATTGGATTGAGAGGAAACACCCATATGGGTATCCTGAGAGGACGTTGGCGTTAAAGGTCAGATTGCTCACCTGAGGGGTTCCAATCCTGCATATTGAACGATTCATCCAATCTCAGAGCTGGTTCAGAGAAGCTGATTACTGTTCGTTTCCAAAGGAAGGGTTTCAATCATCTCTGCGATTTTCCTGATTTAGCTGTTGCAAGAGATTGCAAGATTTCCCTCTCAATCTGACGAAAATTCTCAATCAAAAAAGAAATTTGTTGCCACGTTGCTTTTAAGCGTAATCACGAACTGGCTCCATCATACATACCTTCAGCTTTAGCTGAATATGGGAAAGATTTAGTGAATTTTCTCTATTTCGAACTTTTTGTACCTGCAATCCATTAAATTTTGGGGGAAACTTCTGGATATTCCCCGTTGACATTTGTTCTGATCCTTGTGCGGTGTTTCGGATGCTAATCGCTAATAGCAATAACTAATAACATAGACGCTAATAGCGTATTTGAATGTCAGTTTCTCGTTTTTATCGAGGGATCGTAAGAAGGCTACGAAGTCCATAGTTTACAAATGTAAAAGTAGCTTCAATCTACGACGGTACATACTTTGGTACTGACAATCGTATGTGTATAACATGCGTCCTATTTGGAGACACCCCGTCGTGTCCTTTACATCAGACGAATGGTTATAACATATGAGGTCATGCTTTCTCTTCGCAGAATCCTAGAATCGTATCAGAATCACTTTTCGTAACGAACTGGATGGCGTTACTTAAAGGCAGCGTTCACGATAAGAATCGTTTTTCTGCTTTTCCGCCTGTCTTGAAGGCGGTCCCATTCAGATTCCAATGATGTCTATGGAATCGTACAAGACATTCTAGAAACGGAGTTACGGTCCCTCAAAAATTGAAACTCAAGCCGATGTATGCGAGCTGACCTGAGTGGGGAGAGAAGTTGAGAATTAAGGGAAGAACGGGGCTAATGACTGGAAATCATCGTTCATCTCATGATCTCGAGCTTTCATTTGTTCACGTCGGTGGGCGTGGAAAGTTCATCTGGGGGTGACGAGCTGACGGGTGTCCAACTTTGGGGCCGTAGGGGACCGTTCCAAGCTCATTTTTCTTAGTTTTTTCGACGTTAGGGTTGCGTTAGGCCCCGCAGCTGCCGATCTCCACCAAAAAATCAGACATGGTTTTTGTCGTGGACACTGCCTTTAACTGGAACGGCCATCTCGATAGCCAACATTTTGTCTGGCCAAATGTCAATGATTCGTTCGAAATGCTGCTGTCACAGCACCTGAACCAATAACTTGTGAAAACAGCGGGATGAGACCTATGACGTGCGTCATTAATTAGTCGCCCAACACAGGCTGGCCTCGGGGCGTATAATTATATGACAGCGCTGTGTTGGTGATGAGCCGGGATTTCAGGCGGGGATTGATTAGGGTCACCTCTGACTGACTAGAAGTATTTAGTGTCAGTACCGTTACTCAAAGCGGTTTTTATCATAGCGATTGATTACCCTCCATTTCCACCTCAGCGGAGCACTTTCGTATCATCATCAATGAAATGGTTTTTCATCTTTATTCTTTTATTTCTACCATTCCATTATTTCTAAGAACAGCCGCTTCATTCTTTGATAGTGATATGAAGGTGCTCTGCTTAGACGTGAGTGGAATATATATGAAATGGTGTTCTTAAATTCTGGAGAACTTTGGACACTTTTGCGGATTGTGTTTTTTCTATTTCTTATACAAACCGAGGAGATCCGGTGGGGTGTGCAATTATCCTTACATCTTTAAACTTATCGAATATACTTTGGTTTTGTTAGTAAGTGGAGATTCTACTCGTACGAGGTCGACAAGTAGACGAGAATCAGCTACATATACAAGATGCTTTTTAAATATGCTGACAAGGATTCAAATCTCATTGCGTCGACGTATGTGCGTGCCTAATCGCCTTCTATGTCCCACTCCTTACTATGAGACTCTTTACGAAATTTTGGAGTGTAATATCGTTTTTGAAATATGTGAGCAGAAGCCCGAGGGGACACCAATCTGTAGGAAATGATTGGCCTCGTAGTCATTTACAATGATCGTTCCTACTTCCTGTATACCAACTTGGAGAACTGCTCCAATGGAATCATTCTGGTGCAGAGGGTGTGTACTTGAAAAAGTGCCATTGCTTAAGTCCTCGGACCCTTTTCTGAATTAACATGAGACGAAGTTTCAGAATTCCGCATGTGGGCTGTGTAAATTTCCAGCGCACCCGCATTTTCGTTATTTTTTGCATTCCCTGAAGTCATATAAACCTTGTGGTCGATTGCGGACAACGATTCTCTATCGATTTTTTCACTTCTGATCGATTTTCAAAAAATCGATAATCGTCAGAATTTATCGACTTTTGAGAAGTGCTGGTAAAACGTATACAGGTCGATGGAGAACCTTCAGAGGCACCTACGCTCCAAGCTTGACGTTTGGAGTCCATCAGGGAAACGAATAAAGTGGCACGAATGCAGCTATTTGGAGCACTGACCTGGCCCAAAATTCGATCTCGACAGCTTGCCCTCGCGTTTTTTTTAGAGAGGGTCCAAGGACTTCAGCATTGGCGCAAGGTGCGCGTACGTTATAACATACGTGCACCGAGTTTGCGCCAATACCACACCGTCTAGATGGAACTAGGAGGTGAGTTACATCCGTGACGACTGTATGAGGGATGGAGACCCCAATCGGGTTCTGTTGCTAACTGTGCACTCCTACTTGTCTACGGTCGCCTCACCACTTCTAGTCTAGTGGGGAGACTGCATGCGACTGATATCCACCGCTTGCGTTTCGGCGCACCACAGGTTGCAGCAATTGCAGTGAAGGAATTAGGCGTCGTTGAAACATTGTCATTGAAACGTTTTCCTTATTCTTTATTCTCGTAAATACCATGGATAGGTAGACGCTTTGTTTGTCATATTTCACTGCCGTTTTAATATCCAGCTATTAGTTGAACCACTGTGAGAGTGGGAAGGTGAGACATATTTCACACGAAGGGTTATTCAAAACATGGTTTCATGAGTTCGTAGATTTTTATTTTTATCAAATATAATTTCACTCAGAGTGGGTTTGCTTCTTTATATGGATACAGATACCTATGTTCTGTGAGAAAAAGAATATTCTGCGAAAATATGAATATCAACTCTCCCGAGACCTATCGGCCACCCTAAAATGGCGGAATTCTAAACATACATACCGGCGAATGTTATAATAAATGGTTTACATTATTTTCTTGATGGTTATGGTTTTGTGAGACTTAGAATGTGTTTGTTTGCAGATCGATCAGCCAATTCACGCCTCTACGTTTACACTAGATAAGAAACCTTTCTGTGCCATCAACGCTGATCTTGTGCCAGCTTTCATAGATGATCCGAAGGAATTGTGAGATTTTATCCATTCATATAAATTTTCCTTCTTTTATCGATCAACTTCAACTTTTGAAAAAAATTGTCAGTTCTATGAAGTCACAATTTCCCAACAGTTGGCTATGACAGTATATTTACCATACTTCTGCTATATATTTGGATTAACGAGATTTTTGCTATTGAGCAAGACCGTGCCCAAAATACCTGAGTGTGAAGTTGAGTGCTTCTAAGTTGTTACATAATTAAGATGTGTTGGAAAACGTATTTATTTTTTAAGAGTTCCCGAAAAAATGAGAAACTCGCCTCGTTGAAGGCTTTTTGGGAACTTGCTCAGGTACTGCAGTCTGCGACCAATACTATGACTTTTGGGACCAGCCGATTTTCGGGTCAGTACCCATAATTTTCGAGGTTGTTTAATTGGTATGTGGTACCAGTTTACCGACCCAGAAGGATAGTGCGCTTGGTTGACCTGGCTCAAGGACCGATTGCTCAGCCCAGTGCGCTAAAGCTCTCAGAAACTTTGCCGCGGCAGTCCCGGGAAAGTACCGCGACACTAGACTGTGCTGCGATAGTTAGTTCCGCGGTAGAACCGCAGCGGCTCCGCGGTAATAATTGTACCGAAACGATTCTGTTACAGTTTCTAAAGCTTTTGACAACGCCGCGACATTGCCGCGATAATACGGCAGCGGTTCCGTGTTAGAACCGCACCGCATCCACGATCAGCGGACTCGCGTCGACTACGATGCACTGACCTGTGTGGTAGAACGAAATTATTGCAGGTTCAATTACCCAAGTTTAAAGTACATCCCGTATCTTCTTGGTCGCAAAACCGGGTCCTCTTTCCCTATTATACGGAGGACGTAATAACCGCATGTGCGTATTCTTGATCAGAGGCCCCGCCTAGTTCTATTATGACTCAGATTTGGCTTCATATGAGTTACTCGCAGACGGTCCTCTTTTTTTGAGGCGCAGCCACCGACCGATCGCTGAGTTCGGAGCCGCAGCGGCATTCTCGCGGAGCCGCTACGGCATTGCCGCTGCGGCTCCGCGACAGGGACGCTTCGGTGCCTGTAGAAGCAATAGAGGCCTTGTCGCGGACACGCAGCGCCAATTTCTAAGAGGGAAGCGCATGGGTCAGAATACGCAATAGCCGAAAATTGGAATACGATGTTGAACAAAAGGCGCCGCGAACCGCCGCTTTGTCACATCTCGGCTCAAAGTGACCCGTTCGGGAAGCTAGGGTCATAATTGAAATCATCATCGACATGTGTGTGCTCAGAAAGCTCTTAATTCTGAGCACACACAGGTCTTGACCTGCAAACAAGGCATATATTGTTACCAGAATCCTGGTCGCGTTAGAAGCGAGAACGGACTTGGCACATATGAAGCGGATGAAAAAATTATTTGAAAGAGGATCAGATAGTAAAGTTCTAGGCCGAGTCCCTGGTCGATCGGTATCGTTTGAGCTGAGAACGATGAGCTGAGTTGAGTTTAAAAATGCCCCTAGCTCCCCGAACGGGTCACTTTGAGCCGAGTTATGACAAAGCGGCGGTTTGCGGCGCCGTTTGTTCAAAAGTCGCGGGCGGTATTGTATGTACTCTCAATATCGCTGTTTATGGGCCTGAGTTTTTACTCCGTCAGACTTCGATTGAGCGTTTGCTTCTGAAATAATGTCTCCCGTTTGTCTTCCAACATATGCATGTGTTCAATTATTGATTCAGTTTCGACGAATTCGGCTTCCGGAAGAAGGATGACAATGGGTCAACGACTGCCGCGGAAGGTGAAATCGAGGACAGCTCTCACAGGTGGGAACTCTTTTGAGTTCCGTCATTATTCAATGCTATTAGTATACTCGGGACGTAGATACAGAATTGTTAGTCAATGCGTTGTATTTTGTCGAACACATGAACAAATAGAGACTAAGATTGCAAGAAAACATAGGGACCGCACGCCTTAGGCTTAGACTCATAAAGGTGCAGATTGCTGGAAAAAAGCATTGAGCTAGAGAACAATTCTGCGTCAACTTTATGCGCATAGAAAACCTTTGACAGTGGCTGAAACTTTCCCTTTTCTCCATAGTTTTCTCAAAATATAATCCTAAAAGGTTAATCTACAATTTTGCTGTTACATATATGATGGACGAGGAATGGTTCGTCGGATCGGTGTCTTCTGCCAAAGACATAGACTGCGCGCCGCATGCACAGACACGCATAGAAGCAAATGGGTCGGGCCTACACCGATCTGATCAACCATACCGAGCCATACCGTGTCGACTGTACATACTCAGTCGATTCTCGGCCCCGAGCTGCCTGACAGTTCGGCTCGTTCTCCCAATCTGTCGGTCGGCTTCTGTTGCTCTCCGGGCCGCTCCAGTTCGCCCGAACAGCAAAAGCAGTGGCCCGGAGATTGGAAGAACGAGCCTAATTGTCAGGCGGTTCCGATTGCTGTTCTGTGCGGCTCGGGGCCGAGAATCGCCTGAGTACGGTTTCCGTTTTCGATTTAGTCTGACGCATGGACCATGCCTCTGGCCGTGCGGAGTTGGCGGCCTCACTGGAGAATGGGGTTTCGATTCTACCGTCGCAACCCCGTCCATTCATCAGACTAAAATTATTACGCGAACTCTATGTAGGTTGCGAACTTTTTAAATTTTCAGAATGAAGTTCCTGGCTGCCATCGAATTTTCTCACCCGAATTCGAAAGAAGAACTGGTGTGGTCGAAGGTAAATGTCGACTCATTGTACACGGAAAAGATAGAGGAGCTCATCAAAGCGGGAGGTGCGATAGTAAGCATTACAAGTTGATCGTATGAAAGTCTGGGAACTGTACAGTCAGTGCCAAAATGGCATTCTTATGGCTCCTTCGCGTGATAGGGCGGAGCTACATACACAAGGTTAGAGACAGCGAGAGAGTGGAGGGAGAAGGACGGAGTACAATTGCCTGCAAGACCCACTAGTAATGCGTGATGGGAATTTCGCTTAACACAGACTGTAGATTCCTGGAACCGAGCTCTTTCTTAGAGAAATGTTGCATTCGTTACGAATCGAAGACTTAAAGGCAGCGTACGCGCGAGAAATCGTATTCATTTTTTCACTATTTCGCGCAGGTAGGCCTACCAAGTTATGGTATATCGCAAAGAGGCCACTCAAAACACTCAACTGCCTGAGAAAAACTCGTTCGATAATCG
The DNA here is from genome assembly GCA_029168955.1 of Aplectana chamaeleonis. Taxonomy (NCBI): domain Eukaryota; kingdom Metazoa; phylum Nematoda; class Chromadorea; order Rhabditida; family Cosmocercidae; genus Aplectana; species Aplectana chamaeleonis. The sequence goes on along the minus strand of JAPDOI010000050.1, from coordinate 1,295,080 downwards.
CGCAGCATTCAGCTCCCCTTTTTAACGCCTGTCCGGTGTGTCTTGTGTAATACACAAATTTCGGAAATTTGAGCTGCTGATTTGGTTTAGCCCCCTCAACTTTTAGGTTCTACGATTCCTTTCGCCTTTCTGCTGTAAGAAATTCTTTAGAAATACGAGGCTTCCAATACACACTTGCGAACTCGAGGATCTCTCGGAATAAAGAATATAGGATTTTGGATTTCTGCGGCCGTTCGGGGCGCTTCCATTCCTAGTGTTAGATGATCGACCGGGAAACACCTTTTCAGACCACGGAGCAGTTCCACGAGCCTAGAGCATTATGAATACGCAACATTGAGGTCTCAAGCTTAACCAATTATCTCCACTTGGTTCAAACATTGGATTGAGAAGTAAAACCCAGATGTGGTTTTTTGCGCGGACGCTGCCTACAACTACGACCCACAGACGCATTCTAGGCATTTTCTCTTCGTTTCATTATTTCTGATTGACGGCCTCTGAGTACGCATGCTTCTGACAAAAAAAAAGCCAAGAAAATAGAACGTTCTTTATAGATTACAAATCATTTCAGGGATTCCACACTCAATGCGTCCATACTTGTGGCCGCGATTTGCTGGCGCAACAAAAAAACGAGCTGTAGCCGGTTATACCTACGAAGAAGTGTTACGACAGTCAGCCCAGGATAAACCATCCATCGGTACGCACGTTTATAATGCTTCGAACCAGGATGCACCTGATTTGGCATTTAAGGTGTACAAATCGAGAGGGGTCTGTTGAGGACAATGCCGAATAACATCTGTTTTTGGAAGAAAAATGGTGCTGGAATCGATGCTCTGAGAAGGGTACTAAAAGCAGTGGCATTCATCTATCCAGATCTTGGTTTTTGCGAAGGAATGGGTAAGTTTGACGGTCTAACGGCTGTTAACCAACTTCATGTTTATTTTGGGTCAGCACCTTTGCATTTTCTTTTGGGGGGTACATTACACGTTACGGACTTCGAGGCATGTATACTGCTCTCTTCTTCTGAGTACGTAGCGCTATGTCCAATTTGATCCTTTTTTCCTCTCAACTAAGCAGCTTGAACATGGCAGACTTGTGTTACCAAAGAACTCAGTGAACACCAACAAAACAATCGAATTTCTCGGCTATGTCTTGACAGAAACGGACAAAACTGAGAAAAAGTTAGGAAATTTGTTACAACGCTTCAAATTTTTCTCGTTGTTTCTTCCCATCTCTCCGTCTTTTTCTCTCTCTCTCTCTCTCTCTCTCTCTCTGTGCCATTGCGTCCGCGCAGTCCACAAAGCAGCATCCAATTTACGCATCGAAAATGAGTGTACATATAGCTTTTTCCCGGGTTCTCAAGACGGTCAATGTAATCCATGTCAGCAGCGGAATGGTTAATCATGTCACGATATTCGTAATTATCTGTTTAAGCTGTCCATAGTCTCATCACTCTTCTGCTTACGTGGACCCCGTGGATCGGCTTTAACGATCGTAGAAAGGTTTAACATGCGCAAGGAACGATAGAGTGCTTCCTATTTCGGAGCAAAGTTTCTTGGAGTCCAACACATATGTATGTATTTATAATCTGTTCAACAGAGACTGCCCTCCCATGCGGTTGGCGTGAGTGTCGAGCGGCAGGCGTGAAGGAATTTGTCGGACCTTTAAATTAATTAGAGGGAATATTAGACGAATAGTGAATAGTAACCCAGTCAGCCGTTTGCAGCCGTGGTAAGGCTTGTCTGAAGAATGCCTTAGCGACGACCGCTCGACACGCACGCCGACGGCAGGGGCGGGCAGTCTCATTCGGGCAGACTTTACGTGTGCGCTCTTACATCTCTCTTACATACACTGCTGCGCATTCTTCTACACACTCTCTCGTCGTATCTTTTTCGCCCCCCCCCCCTTACGCACATGATGAAACAAAGTTATTGTTACTCTGAAATAAAGGATTCAAAAAGCTGGGAAAGACACCGGTGAAAGGTTAGTTTCAAAGCGTAATGTATCACTACTGAGATTGAAAGATATTTTAAAAGCCTGAGGCATGTACGATGCGTGCGTGTGCAGTATGTATGTAGCTGCGTAAATCTGTAGTTCGATTCTTGAGTACCACAAGCTTTTGCAATTCTCGTTGGGGTGTGAGAATTTCCATAATTGTTCATTATACCTTGTACTTTATTGTGACCTGAGTGTACCTTGGAGTGCGCATGCGGTCGTGACACGGTCAGATGTGACCCGTAAATTCGTGTCGATCCACAAATTTTCAGGTGTCATCGTGGCTGAGCTGTTGTTATTCTGTTCCGAGGAGACAACGTTCTGGATGATGACCGCTCTTATCGAGGATATTTTACCGCCAAATTACTATAGTCAAACGTTATTAGGCGTGCAGGTAGCCTCTGTTAATAGATACTATTGAAAACAAAGGGCTTAGTCATGACTCCACCACAGCACAGCTTTTCAGGCGGATGAGCGAGCCACGAGGCATTTGATGAAGTCTCATGTGCCTGATTTAAGTAAGCTCATAGACGAACTAGATGTTGAAGTATCACTGGTGACGGTCAATTGGCTTCTAACCCTCTTCGCCTCAGTATTTCCAACACAAACTCTACTACGTGTGTGGGATTTTGTTTTCTATACGGGAAGCGTCTGCATATTTCGGGTATGTTGGCACGGTTTTTATATTTTTTTTGGTTTCTTTGTTGCCGCTGAAACACTTGTTTAGGTAATTATTTCAATAATGAGAATGAAGGAAGACGAAATTGTCGAATTGGGAAGAAGTTCCAAGTCATCTGCGGATCTCTTCAATGCAATCAGCCAGCTGCCGCAAACGGTCAGCCTGTTCAATTATAACCCATCTATCTGTTTTAAAATACTAGGTTAGGGTACGCCAGTTAGAGGCATCGTACGCTCTGAAAACCACTTACCATTTTTTCCGGTTCGAAGGATTTTCTGGGCCCACCTAAGAACGCAGGGAGAGTTTGCTCGATTAAAAATGCCTTACTGTGGAGATGAATGAGGTCGAATGTCTCAAATTCCGTCAAAGAAGGCCGGCCCTCCGTCAGTCATGTGGCACAATTTGCTGTCAGCCATCATATAAGTAAAGGATCAACAATTGATACAGTACAACTGAGGGGAAGTTGATGGAATATACTTTACGATTTCGTGAAGAATGACTTTTCTACACACATCGATTAACCTTTCCTTCTCCACAAATCATTCGAAAAAAAGATAAACTTCATTTGATAGCGAGATCGTAGGCCAAAACAGCAATCTCTAAGGGTCGACTCTTTCTTTCTCAAAAGTCGATTGAGATAATTTCAGTCTGGAAAAGGGGTTTTCAGTAATTTTTTTCGCGGTTTTTCAACATAGCTGGTATATAGGGTACTAGAGCTCTCATTGTATATGGAAAACTCGAAAACGAAATTCGTCGTTAACGATGCCTTTAAAGGCAGTGTTCACGATAAAAAATGTGTTTTAGTTTTTCACTAGGAATGGATAGTGGAGGAGCACACTGTAACGTTGGCTTCGAAATAACACATGAAAACGAGCCAAGAAAAGCTCTAAAAGAGCCCGAAGTTGCCATTTCGAGCGCAAGGCAAACCCCAAAAGCGCAACACACGCCCTCCGACGTGAACAAATGAATGCTCGAGATCGTGAGATGAGCGATTTTTTAAAATCATTAGCCCCGTTCTACCCCTCACTCTCAACTTCTCTGTATACTCAGGTCAGCTCCCATACATCGACTGCAAAAGACGGAAGTTACAAGCCTCGGACAACTCGTCCACTAAGTTTCCTTAGCTCAACTTTTGAGGGACCATAACTCCGTTCCCAGGCGGTCGTGTACGATTTCAGAGGCATCGTTGGAATCAGGATGGTGCCTTTTCCAAAACAGGCTAGAAAACAGAGAAACGATTTTTATCTTCAACACTGCCTTTCAGGGGCATTATGCCTACCTTATTCCACAGTAACTTCCAGAATAGCGCTCTGATATTCCCCAGTTGAAAGTTTCGATGCGAGCCCGGAAAAAGATTTCTGAACATCCTCAGAACTCCCCAATGGGTACCCTTACCTTTCGAGCACGGATCATTTATGCAATGTCACTTACCTACAACTCCATACATACAGTTTTGCGAAACAAAGCAAGCCCTAGTAAGTCACAAACGCACTGATTCTCTATCGCTTCAAGTAAATTACTTGCTTGGACGAGAACTGGGGGGGGGGGGAAGCGGATATTGCTCACCCGCGCGTGGTGCATCGCGGTTGGTGAGCGTCGCGCCCGGCAAATTGGACGGCGACGCGACATAAAGTGTGCCCGAACGAGAATGGCGGCCCACGCGGCCGGCGTGCTTGGCAGATGGCCGTCGCATGTGCCGCCCTCAGACGATAGTTGGATTTCAGCGACGCCCGACCCCTCTCCCCCTTCTGCAGAGCAGATTGATCGGCGCAGTGCTTGCTGCCAGCCGGTGCCGGCCCCGTTCGTAGTCGATGGCTTTGGGAACTTTTCGCATGCTCGTCCGAGAGCGGCGAACACGACGGCCGCCTACCAAGCACGCCGGCCGCATGAGCCGCCATTCTCATTCGGACGCACCTTACCCACATTTAGGTGAAATCAGGAAACTTTCCGTGTTCTGCTGTACATTAACTTCCCTGCGTTCATTTTATGTCACTAACCACAACTCTTTCCTCGTATGAGCTACTTAAAACTCTTCCACACGATTTTGAAGTTTCCACGTACGCACGCGGGTGAGCAATGTCATAGAGCCATATTGGGGTGGTGGCAGTTCGCTTTTGTCTCACTGTCAGTAAAGAGCGAAAGGGGTTCGTCGTACTTCACGACTAATATTTTAGCATCGGTTCGCCTTAATTGTTGCATGTCGCCTGCCCGTTGATAGCTTCGAGCTAAACTCATATTGAGGTTTGTATGCGTCTATTGTGCATTACTCCTCTGGTTATTATTTCACACCATAACGATGATAGAGTTCTTTTGTCCCTTTTTTTTTACACGGGTTCTCTGTTCCAAACGAGATAGCAAGCGAAGAGTTCAAAGAAGCAGCGCTCCCTCTGCGTCTCTCACGTTTTTGGATTACAGTAAGACGTCGCGCACGCAAATTACACTAACGACGGAGCCTCTGTCTTACCGTAATCCAAAAACAATGAGATGTTATCAATTTCCTGAAACACTTTACCTGCCGCGTAAGTAAGGGTATCTACATCAAGCGTGAGTATCACGGGCATTTTCTGGAAAAATAACGTCAAAAATGATGTATGCGGAAAAAAACAAATTAGAACGTGAAAAGCTTGATGAATTATGTGTTTGGGTTACGGTGAGACAAAGGCTCTGTCGCGTGGGTGATTTGCGTACGCGGCGTCTTACCGTAATCCAAAAACGTCAGAGACGCAGAGGGAGCGCTGCTTCTTTGGGCTCTTCGCTTGCCATCTCGTTTTGGACAGAGTATACCTTGTGACGAAGCTTGTACACACGTACCTGTGTCAAAGTCATTTTAGGCCTGTTGGCAACCAGTGGCCATACTCATGAAACTACGGGAGCCTCCCGGGAGGGTCCAGAGTCCGCCAGATGCAGACAGAGGCTTGTCTTGAAAACCTCCTCGGAAGGCTCCCGCACTTTCATGAATACGGCCATAGAATTTCCTGCGGGAGTGGAGTCGCAAGAGTGAGGGATAGCAGATGATATGCATTAGTTTTCATTTGCAATGAAGTAGGATATCAGTCAATGCAACTGTTGCGTTCTCTGCTAAAGCATTTGTAGATTCAAATGTTTGAAAGCTCCACTCTGCATGAACTGAGTGATTCGATCCTTTTTGTTCTCAGCGATTGTCTCAATATCTGTTTAGAGAAGTTGTACAAATCTGTCTCTTGGCTATAAGCTCCGAGACATTTTTCTGTTGCGAGCATGTATAGCTACAAAATTTCTCCCTTTCATTCAACTGGATTCGGTTAACCAGCTAGACAGCTAGACTACGATACCCACATTAATTTATTCAAAAAAGCCGCAAAAGTCGCGGAGTCACAACTTTTGCAGCTTTTCGTCATAACACGGCTCAGAGTGACCCGTTCGGGGAGCTAGGGGCATATTTGGAATCAGCATTGACAGCTCTTCATTTTGAGCACAAACGTTTCTTGACCTGCAAACAAGACATACAGGGTTAACACAAACTAGCGAGACCTAGCGAAGTTTTCGCTCACAGAAACTTTTGCGTGAGCCAACTACCTGAGACGGATTAGTTAGTTAGAACGGTGGTGACTGACTTCCGTCTAACCGAAAGTTGCTGTACGTAGGTATGGACTCTCCTAAGCAGAGCAGGGTGCCGTACATTTACAGCAGGCCGTGGGGGTATCACAATGTGGGATCAAAAAGCAAAACATAAGAAGCCAGCAGTAAATCGTCGGTTGCTACCGGCATAAAATTCACAACCCCTTCTGCACTTCCTACCCTTACTCTGCCAATTCGAGACTTGATGCCGCAGCAAAAGAGACTTGATGCTCATGTACAAGTCGGCATGAAGTCCTAAGTTGCCGCGCTAAATTCACTGTATGGGTGAATTTGCTGCTAGGAGAGGTGAGAATGAGGTGAATTTCCCGTGAAAATGGTGCGAACTGGCAGCGAGAGAGGGTCAATTTACCCCGAAAATGAGGTGAATTAACCTCGAAAAATGGATGAATTTACCCCGAAAATTTCACGAATTTGAAGGTCCACAGCAAGGAAGCCCCCTTGTCCGCAACATGAGCGTAATCTTCACCGAGGTCTGCGGTGAGGAGCCACCCTCTGCGGACCCCGGCGTAACTCGTCCCCCCGTCGTGAGGATACCCACTGTATCCTCCCAGCAACCAAAATTATGCTGGCCTCCGGAGAGTGACCCGAAGTCACCTTTCAGGGCCGGCAGCAGAATGCCGAATGAGGACTCTGGTGGGATGAGGCTGTTTTTATACCGGCGGTGCTCATAGTAAACACATTGAGACGTGATCACATTGAGACGTGATTATTCGTTTTATCATGTTTTCGCTGGGATGTTTTCATTTGTTTAGAAATTTCTGAGATGCCAGCAACGGCGGTCATTTCACCCTTTGCGCTGAGTGGTGTCCAGCCGCTCAACAACTGATATGCATTAACATGTTAGCGCAGGCGGTATTTTCACGCTTTGCGCTGACTGATATCCAACCGCTCAGCAAATTCACCTTTTGCGCGGATAAGCTTTCATGACGGCGCTAAAGGTGAATTTGATGCCTTATGATAACAAAGCGTGATAAAGGCCGCTTTCGCCGAAGCATTAAGTCTCGAATTGGCAGAGTACGTCGCTACCCACTGCCCTTTCTTCCAATTTGTAGAGTTCACAAGCTATTAATCTCGCCTTACCGTCTCTATCATGATAAGGACAAACGCATTCTCATTTTTATATGATGTTTCCCTAGTTCACCAACGTCATGCCCTTGTTCTCAATGAATGAAATTAGTAGGTGGTTGTTTATGTTTTTGTGGTGCAGATTTTGATAAGCTCAGACTTGCAACATATAAAAACTGGTTTTTGGAAGTTAGGGAATCGAAATGACTGAGCGGTTGCAATGAGTGGCGAACAGAGAAGGTGCGGAAGTGGACCTGCTGCTTGTTTCCTAAAACTGGCAAGAAAATGTCTCAGGAGTTCTGCGTCAATCTCGAAACGCGTCGCACGCTTCTCGAAATTCATGTTTTCTAATCTGTTTTCTTCTCCACAAAAGGTTAAGATTTAGCATTAAAAAATTTAAAAAGGTTTTTTCAAATTCTTCACTCTTGGTAACGTCCTGCACACTCCCACTGCGGTCCTGCTAACTTTTTGATGACCTGCACACTCCCACTCGTGACCTGTGCATTTTCTATGACGCCCTGCACACTCCCACTGGGGACCTGCGCACCCTCTATGACGTCCTGCACCCTACCATTTGGGTCCTGCACACTATCTGTGACGTGCTGCACACTCGCGTTGGGGTCCTGCACACATTCAATGACGTCCTGCGCACTCCTACTCAGGACCTGCACATTTTCTGTTATGTCCTGCACACTCCAGCTGGGGTCCTGCACAATTTCTATGACGTCCTGCACACTCCCGCTGGGGACCTGCACATTTTCTATGATGTCCTGCGCACTTCCACCGGGGTCCTGCACACTTTCTATGACGTCCTGCACACTTCCTTTTGGGGTCCTGTACACTTTCAATGACGTCCTGCACACTCCCGCTGGAGACCTGCACTTTTTCTATGATGTCCTGCACACTTCCACCGGGGTCCTGCACACTTTCTATGACGTCGTGCATACTCCCACTGGGGTCCTGCACACTTTCTACGACGTCCTGCACACTTCCGCTGGGGTCCTGCACACTTTCCATGACGCCCTGCACACTCCCACTGGGGTCCTCCACACTTTCTATGACGTCCTGCACACTTCCGCTGGGGTCCTGCACATTCCTACTTAGGGCCTGCGCACTTTCTATGACGTCCTGCACACTCCGATTAGGGTCCTGCACACTTTCTATGACTTCTTGCACACCCTCACTGGGGTCCTGCACTCCTTTTATGACGCCCTGCATTTTTTGCATCGCTAGACGACTCGCAGAAGTTATCATGACCCACGGTCAAAAGTACGCTCCACGGACAAACTCGGTTGCCCCGAGGCACGTAAGAGGTGACTCGGGCTGATTTTTTGGTAATCGATAAATGTCGCACCCACCTAAAAGTTGGTACCATTTCATACAAGTTTTGATCGGCCATTCCTAAGATATGCGGGACACATGCACACACATACACACACACACACACACATCGGGACATAACTGCTTTAAGTATAAGGAAGTCGAGTAAACGAAAGCACCACCGAATTCCCGATCTTAGCTTAAACGGGACCAATCAACCTGGGATTTGGCCTGCAACTTTACTTTCTGATCCTTTTTCAAATAAGCACAGCGGCATCCCAATCAGGAAAAAAAAACGATTTTTCATTCCCTTCACTTGTGCCAAGTCCATTCTCGCTTTAAACGGCACCATGTTATTAAGACATGTGTGAGCTCAAAATGAAGAGCTCTGGATGCTGATTCCAAATATGCCCGAGCTCTCCGAACGGGTCACTTTGAGCCGCGTTATGACGAAAAGTCGCGATTTCGCTACTTTGCCCGCTTTTTTTGAGTCAAATAGTGCGGTTATTGTAGGCTGCATGGTGTCACCTCTAATCCGACCAGTTTAAACTCATTTTTAGGTTACCGAGGTCGATAAACTTGTTGAATATATGACGTCGTATGAATTCACAATTACCGAGCACTTGATTAACGAATTGCGGAAAAAGCACCAGGTAAGTGTTTTTGTTGCTGCATTCTTACTCCATAGTAATCAGGGTTCTTTCGCCACGAACTTATATTATCCCAGGCAATTCTAATGGCTGACCAAGGCATGATCGTGAATACAACTACGGACACTAATCTACCAAAGCAGAAGGTCCAGCGACGAAAGCTGGCGCGCTCAAAAAGCATAATACAGCAGATTTTTCACTCGAAAGAGGTGCATATTTCTATGATCGTCTTATCGTTTTATGGCATTCAGATCAGGATCCCAGGTATCATAACATAACATAACATAACATAACATAACATAACATAACATAACATAACATAACATAACATAACATAACATAACATAACATAACATAACATAACATAACATAACATAACATAACATAACATAAGTAACATAACAACAAAACCTTATGTGACGTGACATGATTTAACTTGCCTAACATTAAACAATGTACTGCGTTATGTCTATATTATACATACACAGGGTTGTTGTAGGGTGATAACGATCCGAAGCTCAAAAATGTTCGACAGACGGAGATTCTTGTTGATTTGAAGGATTCGGTGTTACAAATATGTCGCTACTTCATCAGTTGCGATGAAAAGATGGAGATGAATATATCCACAAAGGTTTATTCTAAAACTTTCCGTCTGCCACTACTGATTGGTTTCTCTTGAATCATTCTTTGAGGCTGACTACAGTCCCGAGTCTCATGCTCACGACATCGACAACTTTCTTGCTGGTCGCCGAGAAGGACATAAGCGAGCGCGAGCTCTACTTGATTTCGCGCGGCAGGACGAGGATGAGCTTGGATTCCGGTGCGTTGTCATGCAAACATATTCTGAATACCACATGGTCTCCTGAAAATTTCCAGCCCACTCAATGAACTGCATTCGAGTGGTTTCCGCCATTTGTGTTGACGTCGCACTCATTCCTGACTGTGAATCCCACTTATGGTGGGTGCATCGCCGCGAGCCAAACGGATGCAGTTCACTGATTGGACGAAAATTGATGAAGTGGCTTACTGCAAATAGTTCAGATTTTTTTTCGCTTCCTTTACTTTCACGCCATTCGCATCGCTGGGCGTGGTGAAGGGCTGAATTCCTGGCAGTTATACCTTAGGTTGCGGGTTTCACATGAACGAAATGTCTGGGTTGGAGTCCTTCCGCTTTAAACTCGAGAAGTAGTACGTTATGCCTCCAGACTTTCACTTGCTCTGAAGCGAAACCGCGTCTGACTGAAAGCGATACATTATTTCCGTTCAGTTATTCGCGATCTATGCAGTGAATTTGGCAGCTAAAGCCGTGTGCTAGAGAGGCCACAGACTTTCAGTTAAATACTTTGATCGCATCAGATACGCGTTGAGCACTACAAATAACCCTCAAAGAAACGATTTGAGCAACATCGTAGCGCTTCGGAAAACGTCAAAAGTCGCATTTTCCCATCAAATTTCCCTCCCGATGAGAAGCTTTGAACGAATTTAGTCGACAATCGACAAAGAAACCTCAGCTCCGTGATCAGCACCCCAAACAACCCCCACCACCACCACCACCTCTAGGGGAATTTAGGGTCAAATCTGGAATGTTTTTCTTCAACGCTTTCTGAAGCCCTACTTGATTTAGGTTAACGCTCAACCGAAAATTGGTACATGTCGGAAACGGTACCACTTCGTGGAAGCACTGGAAAAAGTGCTTTCACCCAAGCTTTGTCCAGGGGGTTGTTTTGTGCGCTGAACACGATTGACCGTTTTCAGCTTCTCGAAAGATCAGTGTGCGTTTTTGGATGGTACAATAGGTATGCGAAACGGGAGAATGCCTATTACGATTTTTTTTTCAGAGTGACTAGGCTGCTGGGAAGGGCATTTTCGGGCCCTACGTTAAAAGTGGTTCTAGAAAAGTACAGTTTATGTGGGACTGCCACTTTTTCTATTATTAGTTTCCTTGTTAGTGTTCCCCGTCTTGAAGGTAGTTCACGATAAAAACAGTCTCCTGGTTTCTTCGGAAGTCAAAGTTCCGGGGTGATATTGACCTTGATTTTGAAATGTCGAATATTATTCGAATATTCGAATAGGATTCGAATATTTGAATAGTTGGTCGACTTTTCGAATATATTCATTTAATCGGGAATTCTGAAAAGGCCTTATTCGAATGTATTCATTTATTCGGTATTTTTTAAAAGGCATTATTCGAATGTATTCATTTTTTCGGGAATTTTCAAAAGGTATTATTTGAATGTATTCATTTATTCGGGAATTTTGAAAACGCCTTGTTCGAATGTATTCATTTTTCCGGGAATTTTTAAAAGGCATTATTTGAATGTAGTCATTTATTCGGGAATTTTGAAAACGCCTTATTCGGATATATTCATTTATTCGGGATTTTTAAAAAGGCATTATTCGAATATATTCATTTATTCGGGAATTTCGAAAACGCCTTATTCGAATATATTCATTTATTCGGGAATTTTTAAAAGTTATTATTAGAATGTATTCAATTATTCGGAAATTTTGAAAACGCCTTATTGGAATATATTCATTTATTCGGGAATTTTGAAAACGCCTTATTCGAATATATTCATTTATTCGGGATTTTTAAAAAGGCATTATTCGAATGTATTCATTTATTCGGAATTTTTCAAAAGGCCTTATTCGAATGTATTCATATATTCGGAAGTTTTGAAATGGCCGTATTCGAATTATTCATTCATTCAAAAACTCGGGTCGAATGCCCATGTATAGTAGTCATATCCATTTTGATCAGAATGGAGCTTTGTTTTCGCCAGCGTGATTCTAAGAATTTGCTTCCATCATGAATATTGTTTAGGAAGAACGACCTTATCACAATAATCTGTGAAAAGGACGAGCACTGCTGGGTGGGTGAAGTGAATGGACTCCGTGGGTGGTTCCCAGCAAAATTCGTTGAGGTACTGTGAAGGCTTTCCGTCAATTGCAGTCTAGTAAATGAACGAGATTTCACCATGCTTACTGACGGTTGAGAACGGATTATTTGCAGGTTGTTGATGAGCGTGGAAAGAATTACACTGTATATGGTGATGAAGCTGTTTCACCTGAAATCACTGAATACATTCGAGGTAGGTCGTAATTCTGATTCCTGCTTGATACACGATTTGCGTCTATCATTCAATAATTGCTGATCTTTATCAGGTCGCCTAGCTAACAGTTTCCGTCAGGTGATGGATCATGGCATTATGGAGAGCGTGCTTTATCCATCCACGGCTTATCATCCATGGTCATTCATCGGTAGGTGACCTCTATCTTATCTGTGTATATTAACTGATTTAAAGGCAGTGTTCACGACGAAAAAGTCGCCCGTGTTTTGGCTGAAACGTAAGCTTTGGGTCCCTCTAAGAAGATTAAGAAAGGAAGTGCGATGGAAAACGGTCGGAGAGTGGATGAAAATCTCGTGGGCCAGCCAACCCATTGGGCCACCCGGCCCACGTCCGAAAACAGTTGCCCTGAATTTGTGGTACCGTAAGAACAGACACCGAATTTTCGAATATTCTTCATCACGACAGGTTATAACATCCCAGCATGTACATAGCTCCCTCTTATTTTTAAACAATCTTTGATACAGGAAACAGAGAGCAAAGCCACTTACCTAAGAATTTTGAAGCGCAGAACAATTTTCCCGACGTAGTCTTACTGTGGACAGCGCATCGAAATTCACGTCAGGGAGACACACAAACTGGCATAATCAATTTCTTCAGAGATTTCTTTGAATAGTTTTGCTCCTCTATTTGAGAGGTCTTACCCCGAAAACATCGAAAACTATAATACGGTTTTCTATCGTGAACATTGCCTTTAAATGCACAGTACACCCTCAGATATGAATTTTGAGATTTTCATGTAATTATGTAGAAGACCCATCCTGTATAACACGTGCCAAATGCGAAATCTCAATTCCTCCAAATAAGCGAGATATAAGCGACCACCACAGGCCCGACCCCCTACCAGTTTTTCAAACTCGATATCTGCGGGATGGATGGATGAATTCCAACAAGTCGTCGTTCTTCAGTCCACTACCGGACTGTCTCCTTATCCTGGCTTTCTTTCACGCAGCGATTGCGAGTGAAGAGAAATACAGGTCTGAGACAACTCGTCCACCAATTTTTCACCCTCAAAATCTAGGCATCTTTGAAGAGTCATAATTCTGTTCAAAGGGGTCTTGGACGATTCCAGAGAGACCACTGTAATCAGCAAGTGACTGTCTCCAAGATTAGCATGAAACCTGAAAATTAATTTTTTGGGTGTCTTGTGCCTTTAAAGGCAGGAAAACGATGATTTTCGTTCTCGAGTTTCGCACTCAATACAATGCGTTGGCTACCATGTGTTACCATAATGACGATGGAATGGCGAAAAACGCACTGAACTGCCTCATTTAAAGACAGGGTTCACGATGAAATCGGTAATTGTGTTATTCTTATGAAAAGGTAGTTATGGCCATCACAAATGTGAAACAAGTAAAAAATTGGAGAAAAAACGCTCAGGAACATTAATTATCCCTTGGTGTCCCCCCGCCCCCAATTATCTAGATTTCTATAAATGCCTACTTTGACAACTTTTATTCTGCTTCTAAAATAATTTCTGAGCATTTCTGGAGACGACTAGCTAAATTAACAGCAAAATTAGAGGCGGAAAAGCAAGCATTAATGAAAATCTCGTTAATTAGGGGGCCGGCCGACAGCGACAATTAGCTGCTCTGCCTTGTTTTTGAGCGCTTTGCTTGTAAATTTCCGGGTTTTTTTCACTTATTTTTACTTTTGTGATGACCAAATCTACATTCTCATGAAGAGAACTCAAAAATGGTTTTTATCGCGAACCCTGCCTTTGAGTGAGATTATTTTATGATCTAGAATAGCTCTCCGCTCGTACAAACATGTTCTCTGTGGACGGGTAAAAAATGGGTTCTATAGAAATTGGAAGATTATTTTATGCAAAACAGTAACACCCAGGGTTCGAAGGAAAGAACGGAGTAACACACAGAAAAGAATTCCAGAGGACGGGTTCACAAGAGATTTCATTGTTGCAACAATCAGCTCCAATGGGTGTGGGGAGCGGCGTGAGAGTACATGATTTCGTGTACTTCTGATGCGTTTTTCTCGATTTTTTTCGTTATTTCAGCTCTACTCGGCGGCAAGCAATCGAATAAGCATATAATCACGAAATTGAAGCACATCGTGAACACTGCTTCTGAATATCTGCCGACTTCCCCCTATTTTTTCACATTGGTGCAGATTTTGTTAGAGAACAATTCCTCGTTTGAACGTATCATCTTCAACTGCCAAGCTTGGGGCTTCTGCAACTTTTGGCTTTGGAATCGCCTACGATTGATCCGAAAATTTGAACAAATACCCTCTGTTAACTGTTGTCGGTTCAAGAAGACAACTCTCATGTTATTCTAATGCTATCTTTTAGAGGACATTGCTTACTATTCCGTAGAGAAGCACTTCAATTCCGTTTATTCGCGACTGACGCTTTGTAACACATTCAAACTGGACCAGGATGGAAAGGTTTGCTGTATAATTTTGGTCTTATTGACTTTGAGAGGTTTCCTTAAAGGCAGTGGTCACGAAGAAAAACGTTATCGAAAAAACTACAAAAATCAGCTTAGATCAAAAACAGCTGAAAAACTATGAAGGTAGCGCGGTGAAAAACGGTCTAGGATTAGAGTTTCTAGGGCCCAAAGAAGCTAGTTCGTGCACACGTGCACAGCGATGACGAAACAGATCGCAGTCTCATGCCGAGCAGTCAAAAATCATCGACATTCAGAGGACGAAATAAATGCAAATTTAACGAATAAAAACAGTTGAATAATGAAAGCATCACTTCAGTCAATGTTTTTGACTAGATGCGTACATATATTCGAAGGTTCATTGATTGACATTCAATTTCAAGCTAGCTGATGTTCTTGATATTAGATATCATCGATGCCGGTGATGTGGAGTGGGCTCGTCCACCATCAAAAGACAAGATAGTTCAGGTTTCAAATTTGGTCCAGAACAGTGGTTTTTTCGCGATTTTTTCTCATAGGTCCTACTACTCGAGACCCAGGAAAGGATTTGGAGAGAAAAAGACGACAAGCATATTTGATCGCGACCACTGCCTTTAAAGGCAGCATACACTCTCGTAAACGTGATTGAGATAACCACGGAAATAGAATGGTATGGCCCAGAATACAACGCCTACGCATTTTGAAGTGTAAAAAAACGACCCACAATGCCGCTACATGAGTTAGAAGTTGGCCCCGCCCTGTACTTTCACGCCCCCTGTATTTGCTCTTTTCCTGTAACGCATGGTGGCTGGGATAATTCACTGTCGGTACTGTTGGTAGATTGCCTAACAAGTGAACCACACACTTCGCTGACGGCGAAGATGGCCCAGCAACCCTGCGTTGGAGGAAAAGGGCAAATACAGGGGGCGTGGAGAAACAGGGCGGGGCCAAATTCTAACTCATGTAGCGGCATTGTGGGTCGTTTTTGACACTTCAAAATGCGTAGGTATTATCTTGTAAGCCATACAGTTCGATTCACATTGTTATCTCAACCACGTTTACGAGCGTGTATGCTGCCTTTAAGAATGTGGAATGCAAAAAAATCTTTTGTTCGTTCCACGCTTCTGTTTTAAAGTTTTTTCTCATGCTGGAGCCTTGCAGATACTTACTCCTGAAGAGTTACTGTTTCGATCCGTTCAACTTATCAATGACTCTCACAATGCTGCGAATGCTCATCCAGACGTGAAGCTTAGGTGATTTATATTGTTCAGGTTGTCACACCGTTCTGGAGATAGGAGAGAAATAGTACTCCAAATCCGTGTTAAGGTCACTACTTGTCCTCGGCGTGAATGAGCAATGTCTACATCTTTGGTTCGACTTGTTTTGCTCATCTGAAAATCAGGAAGCTATCCGCAGTAAATACTATCATCCTTGGGCCTTCATACGTACTCCGGCTTGGCGACAGGTCGGCTAGCCTTTGGGTTTGATTGTTGAATGTTTGCCCTATATCAGTCAGGTGGTTCTGAAAGCCTTAACTAAAATTGTCTCAGTTCTGACTTACAATTTCTTCATGAAGATTTTTGGGGTGCTGATCAAAAAAATTGAAGTTCATTTATCGATTTTTCCATAGTTCTCAACATATTTCGTTCGAAGTTTCCCATCTGGGGAAAATTTTGCGTGCCAAAGGCGACTTTTGACGATTTTCGGAGTGCTATTATAGATTTGGCGCTAAACTTTTCTGTGGGGGTAATTTGGGGTGGTGAACACGAATTCAACATCGGTTTGCTGATTTTAAAAATACTAAGGTTTGCATATGTAGATTATGTTACCAATGAACTACGCTAACGTAGATGACTTCTGTTTGCAGATAAAATGCGACCTGCGTCTTTTGAGCCAATTCTCGTTTAACCTGAACGTGGATTTCGAGATTGACGGAGTAGAGAAGAAAAAGAAGAAGGCGAGTGCAGGGGTGAGTAACAGCCTTCTAGAAATTGCTAGATTCCTTTTTTCAGATGGCTTATCACTCGATAGGATTTCAAATTTTTCAGATGATGTCAAGTGCAAAGAAAAAGATCCTCTCAACCGTGATGGCCGGTGAACTGAGGCCGAACGGTGAAGAACCGTTGAAGAAAGGCGTCACTGATATGCTGATAAAGCATCACTTATTCAGTTGGGACTTGTAAACGTTACAATGTGATAATTTGCTCTTGTTACAAAATGTTTAGAAACAATTTTTTTGTTCTTATAGTATTGACAATTTTTGTGACAATCGCTTTCAAAGCGCTTAAATTTAGCACCGTTTGGTCTGAACGTACCTACTTAATCAAATAATTTGTTGGATACTACTTATTCTATTGTCAGCATGATCTGTGGCCTGCCTTCATTCTATTTACCTTTTTATTCACTTTCACGAGATTTCCACTGTGGTAGGATACTGTTGGCGTGATACTTTTGTGTGCGCCAATCCTGGGGTGCGATTCATGAACGCACATTCGTTGGTCTGGTTTGGTTAAGGTTTGGTTTGGTTTGCAAGCCCACGCGTAACCAAACCACTTCCCCGCGCTAACCAGCGATTCATGAATGTTTTCGCCGGCTTGGTTTGCAAACCGGGTGTCAAAACGTGTTTGAAGCTGGTAAATCGGTGCCAGCTAATCAATTCTGTCCGCGTCAGTGTTCGTCTTTTTTTTTCTTGCTATTTTTACTGATTATTCACTGTGAAAAGTTTAATAATATAGATTATAGAAATTCAATTGATTTCAAGGTCAGAGTTACTTGCAAACTGCTCGCTTTTTCACGTATTTACCGTTGTTTAGAGTGAAATTGATGTTTTAAAAAGAAAAAAATACGTGCGATGTCTCTGTTGTGGTGACTTAGGGCGAGACAAGAACATGTATGGAAAAATCAGACCAAGTTTGCAGCTTTATGTTAGTTTCTGAACGACAATAATAGGACCAGAGAGAAGGATCGCAGTGAAAGCGGTGAAAAATCGTCTAGTGCGCTCCAATGCGAACGCCGCTGTCGCCATTACGCGCTAGACGAAAATTGGGGTGGGTGTAGTTAACACGCTCCACTGACAATCGTTTTCGGCGACGCCTAGGCAAATGGTTGTCAACGGCTCCGGGGGTGGTCCGCTCCGAATATTTGCCGAGCAGTCGTGCCCTAAGACTGCCCGAGATTGAAAAAGAAAACATAACGTCACATTAAAAATTCGGTGAAATTGCACAATCTGCACGGAATTGAACGTCTAGCTGGCTAACCGCACTTAACCCACCCTAACCAGCCTTTCCGAGGTGGGTTGGATTCTAGCCCACCCGTGACCCAGAGATAGCCAAACCGGAGCTTGATGAATCGCTGGTTTGCAACCAACCCGAAACAAACCCTAACCAAACCAGCGAATGTGCGTTCATGAATCTCTCCCCGGATTTTGCTATTGCCCGGGTTCTGACATGTCCACATTACAGTCGGCACGGATAGCGCTGATACTTTGCTTTCTCTATTGAAGTTTGCATTCATTCTAACCCGGTGCCACATGTTATATATAACATACGTGCACCGAGTTCGCGCCAACCTTTAACAGGGAACGCGAAGTATCAGTGCGTTGCGTGCCGACTGTACGTACGTAAGCTCTGGTACATCCTTAGTGACCTGTTGATTTCGTTTATCACCAGCAGCAGAGCGGTGGGCCTCGGTGAGATATAACTAAAGATAAGGGGGTTTCGACGAAAAAGCCACCGTTCCGCGCTGTGATAGCCGAAAACATGAGTTCACTTGGAATGAAACAGAGTCTATGTATCTTGCGATCATTCCTATCCAGCGCGTACATACTTAGAGTTCCGTTCAGGAATCCTAGTTCCAATGTTGGAGTTCTGAACTAATAATACGCTCCGATGAGGCGCGACTTCTCAGCTGAAGTGTTCGGGTTTATATCTGTGTGAGCTTTATTGATTGGTTGAATCGAAATGTAAATTTATGTCTTATGATACAAAGATTTTTATTGTATTGTGAAACTTTGCCTCATAAAGCATAACAATCAATGATTGAACTTAACACATATACAATAATACTATACATACATATAGAATGGTGACGTTATATCATTACAGCTGAGGACAACGGCAGTTGATTGAGTTGAAATAATATGCCAGAAGTGGAGACTAAATCCACATTAGAAGCATCGCACGCGCAGAAAACCATATTCTATTTTTCCATATTTCTTGTGGATTCTCGGACGCGCCAAAGCAAGGAATTTAACAGAAGAAACGGTAAGGAGTTTCCAGCGCGTACGATGCCTTCAACCTTGTGGCAGCTGTTCTACCCGGCGAGATAACCTATACCTATGACAAATGACCCATAATAGTGTCTTGAAGACAAGATCCGGCCAGATTTCCCTAATTCAAAGTCTTCTTTATGAACAGGTGTAATGTACAAGTGTAAAGGTGAAGATGCCAGGTAAAGGTTTCAGGGCTTAAAGGCAGTGGTCACGATGAAAAACGTTATCGAAAAAACTACAAAAATCAGCTTAGATCGAAAAAAGCTGAAAAAACTATGAAGGTAGCGCGGTGAAAAACTGGCTAGAATTAGAGTTTCTAGGGCCCAAAGATGCCAGTTCGTGCACAAGTGCAAAGCGCAGCCCAAAGAGATAGCAGTCTCATGCCGAGAGGTCAAAAATCATCTTCATTCAGAGGAAGAAATAAATGCAAATTTACCTAACAAAAACAGTTGAACATTGAAAGTGAGCATTTCAGTCTGTTTTTGACTATATGAGCAAATGTTCAATGGTTGAAAATCAATTTCAAGCGATAATCTTTATATTAGAGATCATCGATGCCGATGATGCAGAGTGGGCTCGTCCACCATCAAAAGACAAGAAGGTTCAGGCCTCAAATTCGGCTCAAACGGGTTTTTCGAGATTTTTTCTTGAAGGTCCTTGTACTAGAAACCCAGAGAAGGGCTTAGAGAGGAAAAGAAGACAAGCACCTTTAACAGTACCTCATCACCGATGTTGAGGTGGAACAGTTCCCGGTATCCCATAGTTTTTCGAAATCGTGGCCTCTAATCGACTAGTCGAGACAACGGCAATGTCCGCCCATAGGCGTCCTGCCTGCCAAGCATGCCGCAATGATTCGAGCTGGGCAGGTTCTGCGGGAAAACCTGGCTCAGTTCGACCATAGCGTCTGTAAGTAGAAGGGGAGGGGTAGTAATGGGGCAAAGGGCTTGGGCAAGTATAATACTATAGGAAAAGGAAAATATGTTGGTCTTTTGCCAAATCTAATCGAGCAAATGGGCCAGACGCAATCAATAGAGGTGGCTATGCGGCATTCGCGATACCGCCGGTCAGCGGCGTTTCGATCGCGAGCGACGATCAACTGTCGCAACCCCGTCCCTTCATTAGACTGAATTTGACGAAAGGTCAATTTATGGATCACAATGTCGGATCGTGGCCGGGCCTTGTCTTTGAGAACGAGCGTTCCTGTTTAAATTCGGCATTGATCTATGCAAACAGTTCGATGAACGGGAGTCATAATGTGGTGGTGAAGTTCGCCGCTCGGCCCCATACGATTCAATCCGATCACGAACTGAAAAATAAATCAGCTTGAAAGTTGCTTCGTTTCGATGAGAACAGAGGCATCACATTACAAGGTTTTTTCCAGAAAATTTTATTGCTTCTCCGTGAAATCTGTTTTTCCAACTCGGAATATAACAACTAACACTCAAGAGAAATCCATACCTTCTAATTCCGAGCGGAATTTAATCCTTTTCTACCCCTGCGTGTGCGGAGTAGGGAAAGAGAGAAAGAAAGAAGAGAGAGCGAGAGAGAGAGAGAGAGAGAGAGAGAGAGGGAGAGGGAGAGAGAGAGGGAGAGAGAGAGAGAAGGAGAGAGTATGAACTGGAAGGAGGAGCAATTTCCGCGCGCACACGCACGTCAGTGAACATAGTAAATTAAAACAAATACACAACGAAATAAAGTGTAACATCGGCATGGATCCTGAAGAGGTTTTGCATTCCCCATTGAAGGTTGGCGCAAATTCGGTGCACCTATGTTATAGCATATGGCGCCGAGTTCGCGCCAATATTCAAAAGTAAACGCGCAGTCTCTCCCGGATCCATGCCGACGTTATGTCTTTTATCGACTCCTAAGAAGACTTAAGAGATCCTCAGAAACATAAGATTCTCTGTAAACTGCTCCTTCAACTGACACTACTTCATGGCATGCGAGAACCGTTTCCAATCTAGGCACTGACCTTGCACGAAGCCGTACAGAGGAGCTTACAAGGCGGAGTGAAACTTTTCAAAGGCAGAGTTCACCCAAAAAATAATTTTGAAGATATTCTACTCATCTGGACGAGCATCACGCGCTGATCACAGTGATACCTGTAGAATAGCTCAACACCACTCAAAGTTCGTCCGGAAGAGACTGTCCGTTCACGCAGTACGCGTGCGTGTCTACCGGCTGTCACGAAAACATTTTTCGGACTTGGAAATTGATTAGCAGCAATACCTGACGAGTTATGGATAATACCCAAATCAGCTTCCTGCAGCCATACGAAGGCTCATCCGAATAAAAAACCTTCTGGACGGCCGCCGCACACTCGCGCCGAACGCGTGGGCGGACCGTCCCATTTGGACAGACTTTACAAATGGAGCTATGATTCCTCTAAGTTTACCTAAATTTGAGTAGCAGAAGTTTAGCGGACAAGTTGTCGAAGACCTGTACTTCCCGTCGCGAAAACGTACCAACTCACTTCACTTCTAGTGAAACGAAAATCGAAAATTTTGTTGAAATTTCTCCTATCATTTTGCCTGCCTTGAGTTAGAAAATAAATGAAGCGTGGTCCTCGTCAACCTTTTATGAGTCGGACCCATGGTCCCCGTCTACATTTCGCTGATTTTGGAAGATTTGAAATCTCGCACTTGTTGACACAAGAGGAGCATACTATGTATGTACTATACATTGGACCCGAATCGGAAAACGGATATTCGAATCATTTTAAAAACCATGCTTGTGGATATCCGAAGGCATTCAGATAGATCCCGAGTGGTAGCAAGTACTACCGGATTAGCAGTGCTTTCATTTTGGATCAATTCGGATGAATCGGACATCCGTGACCATCGTTTTTAAAATGATTCGGATATCCGTTTTTCGATTCGGGTCCAATTTATAGTATGTACACACATAGTTACTTAAAAATCATGAAAATCATGCCGCAGGGTGCGTCGTGCCTTAGAAGGCATCGCAAGCGCGCAAATTCATGTACAATGTTTTCATACTTTTGTATTACTTGGCCAGTGCAATATGCGAAAATGGCGATCTATGAAAAACTCCATTTATAAAGAACACATTTTTGGAAGACCTTAAACGACGCTTTGAAACTCGCGCAGTATTACTTTCAGCATTTGAAATCTTAGCTAGTTTTTTAGTTGTTTTTTTAAACTATTTTGTGGCATTCTATTCTGAAGTTCTTGATAGCTAGCCCATAGTACGGCAACCCGATACCATTTTCAGATCGACGTAATTTTAATTTTTTCATAAGGGCGTTTTCAGGACTCAATTTTGTGGGCCGAGTTGTTGGTTTGAAAACAAAATAAACGAAAAGATTTTTGACCCACCTTCCAAGGCTGACATCCTAACAGAGAGCTGTCATATGGATATTCCACTGAGTTCACTGGTCTTGAGAAAGTCACTGACACTGCTCCACCCTCTATTCGGCTATTGTGAACCATCACATTGCTAATCTGAATTAAAATCATCACTCATTTCAGCGCTTCCAATCTATGCCAAATTAAACCAGACTGGTTCGCCGACCAGACGGTGTCTCACGCGGGTTATGATTTGTTTTGGCACGATCTCAAGATGCTGCTGATGCTGTGTAAACACGTGGTCGCATTTAATCAACGATCATGTTTTAATGGGTGCATTAGTTTCACTACTCGACCATTAGTCAGTAAACTACAGTGCGTTCCATAATTATGCGGACACCCATTTTTGAGAATACTTTTTTTAAACGTATCTCGCTCTGTGCTTAGCGAAACTCGATGAAACTTCAACAGGTTATAGGGTATCACAAACCTGGCTTCACTCACACTCAAACTTGGGCTTCGATTGTAAAGTTTTTGAATAGGGATGTTATTTACGATTTCGGAGCCTTAAAGGCAGTGTCCACAGGAAAATCGTTTTTCTGTTCTCCCGCTTGTCTTGAAAACGGTCCCATACTGATTCC
Organism: Aplectana chamaeleonis; assembly: GCA_029168955.1. Taxonomy (NCBI): domain Eukaryota; kingdom Metazoa; phylum Nematoda; class Chromadorea; order Rhabditida; family Cosmocercidae; genus Aplectana; species Aplectana chamaeleonis. The sequence continues at coordinate 1,272,025 of JAPDOI010000050.1, read as the reverse complement.
GACGGTGTCTCTGAAATCGTACACGACCTTCTGGGAACGGAGTTATAGTCCCTCAAAAATTGAGCTGGAGAAGCATGGTGGACGAGTTTTCCGAGGCGTGTAACTCCCGTCTTTTGCCGCCGATGTATGCGAGCTGACCTGAGTAAATAGAGAAGTCGAGAATGAAGGGAAGAACGGGGCCAATAATCGGAAACCATCGCTCATCTCACAATTTCAAGCATTCATTTCTTCACGTCGGTGGGCGGGCAATGCGCTTTTGGGGTTTGCCTTGCGCTCAAAGTAGCAACTTCGGGCGCTTTTGGGGCTCTTTCTGGCTCGTTTTCATGCGGTCCTTCGACTTTAACATTACAGAGTGTCCCTCCACTACCCAATCCTGGTCGAATACCAAACACATTTTTCATCGTGAATACTGCCTTTAAAGGCAGCAGACACGCTCAAAAATGGTATCGATTTTATGGCATAAATCAAAGGTTTAGAGCTACTTGTATTGGGAACTGACTTAAAAACGAACGAAAACCGTGCGCGAATAGAGGAATAACGATTATTTTGTTATCGGGTGAAACAGGACGAGTTTTATCGCACGTGGTTGAAACAGCGAATATTATCCACAGAAACGGTTGAGATAGAGAAGCCGACATACTCTTACAGCCTGTACTGGATTGCTCGTTGAAAGCATCAAAAACCAGCCAAAGGGACCGTATTAGTACTATCAATCTGGACGAGTTTGTATATTGGGGAGGGTTGCAGAAGCTCAGGGGCGGGGTTGCAGAAATGTTTCGATTCGCATTGCTGAAATTTAGTAGTTTTGACTCATTTTTGACGTTTCCAAGGGGGTGAGCGGTCTACTAGAAGCCATGCGACTCCAGAAAGGTAGTTATCTCAACAACTTTTCCGAGCGTGTCTGCTGCCTTCAAAGGCAGTGTTCACGATGTTCCCGAGTTTTTCCCATAAAACAATGCGCTGGCCTCCAAGTGTTACCAAAATCACGAAGAAACGGCGAGAAACGCATCAAAACGTCATATTTCAGTAACATTATTCTATAACATGGACTAGTTGTCCGGTTGGATGAACATGTTCATGGTGGTTGTCACCGCTGGAAAATTGGGTCAATCGAAAATAGAAGAGTATTTTGTGCAAAGCAGGTTTAGTTAGGGCCCAGAGGAAAGAGCGGAGCAATCGAGAGTAGAGATTTGCAAAGAACGGGTTCACAAAAGATTTCATTGTCACAACAAACACTTCCTGTGATACTTAAGAGGTGGAGTGATACTTATGAATTTCGTGTACTTCTGGTGCATTTTTCTCAACTTCTACGTCATTTTAGTTCTACACGGGGCCACTGAATCAATGTAGCGAACAATCTCAAAATTGAAGATTATCGTGAACACTGCCTTTAAAGGCTCAGTCCTACGTCAGAATCGCTATCGAGTTTTACTGCTTGTCTTGGAGAGAATTACGCTCTGATTTCAACAAACTCTCCAGAATCGCTCAGAACCCACTGCTAATGGAGCTATGGCCTCTCGAAAATCATGAATTTGAACGGCGAGATTTTTGTGAACGAATTGTCTCGGTCTTCCTTGTCATTTGCAGTCGTCGTGCCGTAGCAGACCACACTATAAAGCTAGATCGATAACAAGTGGAAGAACGTAGACTTTGATTAAAATCCGTGGTGTGTTTCGTCGCCACTGAGACCGAAAACCCTGAAGTGGGCGGAGCGAACGGGTGCTGATTGGGGACGGAGGGAACGGGTACCCGATTTTTCTCACTTATTCTGAAGATTCGAGATTCCGCGTTTGGCAGGGTAGCTACACACAGCGGTAGAAGGATAATATCGAATTTTACCCACAAGCTCGGACTGTGCCTTTAAAGGCAGTGTTCACGATGAAAATGTGTTCCAGTTTCCACTAGGAAAGGGTAGTGGAGGGACACACTGTAACGTTAACGTTGAAAGAACGCATGAGAACGAGCCAGGAAAAGCTCCAGAAGAGCCCGAAGTTGCCACTTCGAGCGCAAGGCAAACCCCAAAAGCGCAACACAAGCCCACCGACGTGAACAAATGAATGCTCGAGATCGTGAGATGAGCGATGATTTCCGATTAATGGCCCCGTTCGTCCCTTCATTCTCGACTTCTCTCTTTACTCAGGTCAGCTCGCATACATCGGCTGCAAAAGACGCAAGTTACAAGCCTCGGACAACGGGGTCCTGTACTATTCCAGAGACATAATTGGAATCAGCATGGGGCCGTTTTCAAGGTAAGCGGAAAAACAGAAAAAGATTTCCATCTTGAACACTGCCTTCAATCCAACTTAGGAGTATTTCTTCAGAAGTCTGTGAAAATTCCAAACCCATGCCATTCACTTGCCATAGGAAGGACCTCTAGAACCATTGTACAACGTTGTGAAGAAATGTTTTTTCGCAGCCTGTTTTTGGAAATCAATTTGAAGTGAATTTATGCGATTCTGCACATGATAAGTATCTCACTTCAACGAGAATAAAAAAGAACGAAATTTATGTATCAGTTGAGCATTGTCAAAGCTTATACAGTGCATGTACTTGAATGGTTCCAAGGCGAATAATTCTACAAAAATTAATTTTCGAAAAAATGCCCCATTTTGCCAAATTTTTGGCTTTAGGAAAATACTGCCAGAAATAATTTTTTCACAATGTTGTACAACGATTTGGAGGTCTTCTTACAGCAAGCAAGCGGCAAGGGTTCGGACTTTCAACAGACTTGTTCTGAGGAAATAGCCCTAATTTGGATTTATGCCACGAAATTGTAGATAAACCCCGTATTAGAAGACAGTTTTTTCGAAACCCAAGTTTGAGGCAAGGTTTGTGATAGTCTATAACATATTAGAGCTTCACCGAGTTTCGCTCAGCCCAGGCCGAGATACGATTAAAAACAGTGTTCGCGAAAACGGATGTTCGTACTCAGATATTTGTGGGGAAGTTCCGAGGACAATAGACCTGGGGTGGTAGTAAATGGGGTGTTAAACGCGAACAAACTACCACCTCCAAGCCTCCAACAGAGCGCGACATAGATGCCGTGGAGCCGCCAGTTTAACGCGAGCTGCCCTACGTAAGAGATGTCAGATTTACACGAGCCGTCAGGTTAACGCGACCTGCCTCAAGTGAGAAGATGGACGCTTTCCGGATGGTAAAATACAGTAAGTTCCAGACTTAAAGTGTAGCAAGTGATAGAGCAAATAGTAAGTTGAGAAGCTTTAAAATCGGAGGTTCAGCTTTAGAGCTCTTTTTCAGTTATTATGGTAGGTTAAAATCGTTCAAATACGTTGCACCGAATATTGAAAACGGTCGAAAATTACATTTCGGCAGTATTCACCGAATTTATTCATGAGGAATCGCCTTCAAAGCGAACTTCTTGAAATTTCCATTGTTCGAAATACGATTAGAACGGAATTTTAGAATTTTCCTTAGCTTGGCAATCGAACTCTCGTAATTTTTCATGAGCTTTGTCATTTTTTAGAACTATTCTCGGAAACACATGCTAGGTTAGTTAATAGCTCAAATCACCAGATGTGTGTGATCTTACAAAATCTCACATTTGCAGTGACTTTTTTGAACGTTACCTGAACAAATAACCTTTCTGAACAAAATTTCGAGCTAACAAAAATTTCAAATACCCCGGATGAATTATTCAAAAGGTGCACCTGGGAAGGTAACTCTAGGTGCGGCAAATACCTTTTAAAAGTCGTCGAGTAATGTGTAGATAGGGTGTCCTACATTACACTGAAATGGAGAATCAAAAACCTATAAGAATGGTTGAGTAAATAGTCAATTTTCGTTTTCAGAAAGATTTCAAGTGTTTCTTTTTGGAAACGTGCAACTGAAGTCTTACGCTCGAGATTAGGGCGATTGTGCAGTTTCGGTCATTGGTGAAATTGAGGAAATGAAGTGCTCGCGGTCTATCAAATTGAAACTCATCACCAGCCCCCGGTTGATGTTGAAAATACATAGAAAAGACTGCTATACGCTCATATGTGCATCATGCAAGGAAGAGACTCCGCGCAATTCTTGCAAGGTAAGAATTGAAACACTCCGAGTGGTTCCATCAATGCACCAAAGCAAGTGCGTCGCGGATCCTCAATAAAAATAAGGGACCAACGATGTCATTGATATGGCAATGAAAGGGAGTTTTCCAATCTTGCAGTAAAAGGAGAACAAAAATAGTTGACTTTGAAAACAAGTTCACATTTGTTTGCCACAAAACTCGCCCGATACGCCCCGACTAATACAGAAACATTACTAGAGCACCAATATACACATAAAATACAGAAACATTACTTTTGCACCAAATCACTCGAAAATCAGTAGCTTCGGAAATTTTCATTTGTTGGCGCTAAAAATGTTATGGAAATCCTTCCGAAAAGAGAGTAAGCAATCAATTCTCTACATACCCATTATAGCCTAGGATAAGCAATAAATTATAAAGAGGAAATTAACCTGAAAGTAGCAAAGCGCAAGAATTTCAGAAGGAAAATAGGAAAAAAAGAGAAGTGTCGGTGGTCGCCGATCAATTAGCAGCTGCTTGGGAGGGATTGATTAGTGCCACCATAGAAGACGGCCAACGTGTTTCAGCAATGAACCCTGTCTTGTTTTTGATCCCTCATCGCCCGTTTCCCTTGCGGAAGCCGTCACAAGAGTATCCCTTGAATCACCTTTCAGTTTTGAAAATAGGCTGATGTCCTGAATAAAAATGGCTGACAGTGCTATCAAACAACCCTCTGCATTAACTAAACTCGCACTTGCCATCAGCATAGATGGTCAAAACTGTTTCTACTGTAACTTGCTAACCGCATCCAAAAACTCCTCAGGAGGAGTTTTTCGTTAGCCGCGAGCTTTTCTCGCATTTCAGCACTATTTCCGTGCTCTATGCGAGAGGATATTAAACGCGAACTTACCGCGAGGATGCCACATGTCGGAATTTTAGAGAGAAAACAGCCCTGAAAACGTTTTCAAGTCGCTATTTTTTGTAACAAAGGTTACAATGGTCGCTTTTTTGAGGCGTTTTCATCAAAAAAGTATCAAATGCTTACCACTGAGGGATGTTAGGGTGAAACTAGAGCGAATTCTCTCCTAACCATTAGGAGTCCTGCCCAGATTCTGGTGTGATTAAACTCGCGTTTAACGCGAACTTAACGCCTGTTAATTGGCGTTTATACACAACGAATGACGCTAGAAACAGCCGACTCGGGGGGAGAACAAGGGAAGTTCGCATCACGGTTGTTCCCATGGCCTCCCCCCAAACATGATGAACGGGAAAACAAAGCCGCAGCGGATACGGTGATGCAGACAGGCTAGTCGCGAGGTGCTCTGGCATATCGCAAGTTGAGGGGACAGATCTGCCATTCAAGGACTGTGTGAGGTATCTCTGTCTGGATTTCAGAGGAGATAACAAGCTTCTCTATAACCTTTGGTCAGTGGTGAAAATTTTTGGACCCAATTCAGATTTTCAGGAAGAGGAAGCTGTTGAAAACAGCTAGCTCTAGCAAGTTGATTATTCATCAATCATTGAACCATGTGAAAACCTACAGCCGTGAGGTTGCGGGGAGACCTGCAGTCGGGAGAACAAGAGAACTCCTGCTGTGGAAAATTCTCCAATTACTCTGCTGTCGAGAGGTCGCCTTCGCCTCCCCCCCCCCAATTCGGGGGAAGTTCCCCAGTTGTTTCGAGGGAAGTTCTGCTGTCGTTCTCGGGAACTTCCCCACGAATATCTGAGTATGCTTATGGAACGGGGTGTAGCCCGGTTCATTCAAAGGTTCCCCAGTACATAGCAGAAAAGCCACATCACTGGACCACAGGGGAACTGCTGTCACTTCGAGACTTTCAATGAAAGTCAGTATTGAGAACTGTTGAAAAAAGCCGAAAAACTCCGATGTAACGAAAAAATAATGATTTGTTTTTGTATTAAATAGGAAGCGGACCAGTTGTCCTGCAGCACACATGCTCGGTTGAGATATCGAAGCTAGCGACAACTTGGTTCAGATAGTGAAGCTAATGGCCTCCTACGGCCTCTATAGAGCGCTTACGTCGTTGAAAGCAGCAAAATGAGTCAAAATGACCGTATTTAAGGAATAAATTCAAGGATGTTTGTACTGACGGGAGAGGTTTGGCAAAAAATGTTTTTGATGGTTCCAGCGGCATAAGCGTTTTAGTACAGGATGTATGATTCTATTAACGTCGCTATCTCGTCCACTCTTGCCAGCATGTATGCCGCTTCTAAAGGCAGCGTCCGTGTTGACGTCCTTTGCCTGCAGTAGGAGCCAAAATAGCTTGCGATGGCAGTCAACACGTTTGCGTCAAATGAACATCTCTATAAAAACACGCCGGCAACAACTCCTGGCCCAGCCCACTAGACCCAGCTGAACCCAGCTATTTCTCCATTATTTAGCTGAGTTGAGAAGTCAACACGTATACTACGCAGGGAAGAGGTTGAGACTATACAGGCAAACAAAAAGCGAAAGTTTTTGCGGACGAAGCTTATAGGTTGAAGGTGAAACCAGTCGTGGACGCATATTCATTCGGTTCTGTTCGGTAACTCCTGTTGATTGAAAATGTATTTTTCCATTACTTCAGGAAGAACCGCTTAGCTTCGCTGTAGACTCACCCTGTCCGGGAAGGAGGATGTGTAGCCGCGAACGTATTCGTCTGTGACGTTCACTCGACCGTTGGAGACTCGAACGATAATGGTATCAAGGCCATCAATCTGAAATCATCTCATTTGAAACCATTTAAAATCATGGAACATCATTTGGAATCATTTTGAGCCGAATATTTCGGATATCAATTCAAACACAGAGTCCACGATGAAAATTGTTTTTCTGCTTATCAGCCTATCTTGAAAACGGTCCCATGCTTATTCCAACGATGTCTCTGAAATCGTACCCGACCTTCTGGAAGCGGAGTTATGATCCCTCAAAAATTGAGCTAGAGAAGCATGGTGGACGAGTTTTCCGAGGCTTGTAACTTCCATCTTTAGCCGCCGATGTATGAGAGCTGACCTGAGTAAAGAGAAAAGTCTAGAATGAAGTGAAGTGCGGGGCCAACCATCGGAAACCACCGCTCATCTCACGATTTCAATCTTTCATTTGTGCACGTCGGTGGGCGGGCAATGCGCTTTCGGGGTTTGCCTTGCGCTCAGAGTGGCAAATTCGGGCTTTCTTGGAGCTCGTCCTGGCTCGTTCTCGTGCGTTCTTCCGACGTTAACGTTACAAAGCGCCGCTCCACTACCCATTCCTAGGGAAATTTCAAACACTTTTTTCATCGTGAACACTGCCTTTAATGGGAAATGGAGAGGAGATCGAATTGTCTCTTTGCCCATGAGCTTCTCAGAAAGCTCGTTCGCTTTTGACTTATTCATATGTACCTATGTACGTGTGTTTGACGTGCCATTGTTTTTCGGATCGGTGTTTTGTGTCGAAGACATAGAGACTGCGCGTCCCATACTTGTACGCCCACAGACGCAGGCTACTCAGGCGCACACCGATCCGGCGAACGATTTCGCGTCGTCTGTGTACGCATCGGATTTTAACGAATACCGCCCCCATTTTTGCTAACTTGTTTTCCCTCAAGTCATTCACGTAGTAAACTTGAGGGCGAGTGCATAAATTATGCTGTAGAAAAGTAAGCAAGATCAGCAAGATAATTTCTGAAGCACTCATAAAGAGCTCTGCATTGCGAACTTTGCCAGCGGTTACCTGTCAATCTGCATGACTTTTACTTTTGGGATAGAAGCTTTAATAACGAATTCATTTTTTGAAAAACATGCAGCACAAACACTTGAAGCTCTACTCGTGGAGATAGCAATTAAGAATTGTTCGGAAATGCCCAAGAGTCAATATCCCATTGTAGGAGTTCTGAGAATATCGCAGGAGCAATGTTTCAAGGCAGTGTTAACGGTAAGAATTGCTCTGTTGAGAAAAAACGATCTCCAAAGGTCTTTTTTAGTTTTCCGTGAACCTAGACAGAATGACCGGTGACACTCTAAGCTCGTTTATCATTTACGCTAAACAAACACTATCATTGTTCATTGCAGTGTCAGTTGCAATTCTCGTAGAGGTCGCCTTTCTTCGTCGCGCTGGTTGCCCAAACGATGTGACACTGAGTGACAGATGCCTATTTCTCTCACCTGCTCTACCGTAAAGTGGACTACAAGCGAGGGAAATCATGGTTTTTATTTGCTAATAAAGCAACGGTTCCACTGCGAGCACCGTTGCTCATCGAAAACTGGTTATCGGCAGTAACTTTTTAACATCATTCACCTTCACTCATTCATGAAAGGACATCAAACGTGTTTAAAGAAAACGCCACAATTAACCACCTGCAGAAATCACAACAGGTACAATTTAAATTACATTAGGGCCCTTCCAAGTAAGGGAGTGAAAGCTATTTCACTTTAACAATCACACCGTCTGTTTTGCAAGATTTTTCGTCACCTTTAAAACAATCAACTTTAATTGCTTTAAAGATGATCCCATCTTTCACAAACCGAGAGAAATTGTAGAAGCAACTAAGATTTCTACATGACCCCTTCAAGGGGAAGTGGTTTGGATAGTACGAAATGCAATTTACCAAAAAGTGAACAATACAGAAGTTTCCACGTCGAATCCACAAGAAATTTAATTATGTCCAAGGTTCATGCCCCATATTTCTAACAAAAAAAACGAACTACTTCTCACACCTAGCCTACAAACGTTCCGATTTCGTCTACTACAGCACAGTACAAGATTTCCTTGCAATTACCTTGCATACGTGATTTACTGACAAGGGAAGTATACAAAGCGTAGGTCTGATCTGTCAAAACGACTAGTGTCGTTAGTATCTCTTGTGGCTCAATAGTAAAACTGCGCAGTATCCAGCCTCGAGCTGCAGGTTCCAAGAAGTTACAAGCTTAGAAAGGTCATTTTTTATGCTTTCTCGTGCCCTTCAAAAAGGGCATTGATCTTTCGAAAATCCGGAAACGGACTTCATGAATGTGTTCAGCACTCAAAACTACCCCCCTGAGCAAATTTTGAGTGAACGCACATTTTCCGTACTTTGTCCAGACTGACAGCGTTTTGGACTTGTACGGATTTTCGGTTGGGCGCTTATTTCTACTAATTGAGGGCTCTGGAAGCGTTTTAGAAAAATGTTCCAGATTTGACTTAAAATTCTCCCAGGGGAGTTTTTTGGGGCGCTGATCACGATACTGTGATTTATTAGTCGATTTTCAAAAGTTTTCGGCTCATTTCGTTTGAAGCTTCCCAACGGGGGAAAATTTCGAGGGAAAAACGCCACTTTCGAGATTTCCGGTTTTCTACGATAGATATGTCTCAAAATCATTTGCTGAGGGTTATTTGGAGTGCTAAACACGAATCTGGAATCCGTTTATCGATTTTCTGCAGATTACGGTAGATTACGGTGGGTATACGGTAGTTTGGTCAAAATCTCAGATTTTACTCAAAATTTGTATACGGGGCTTAATCGGGGTGGAGAATACGAATTGAACGTCCGTTTTTTCGATTTTCAAAATCCTAAGGTGGGTTTTGACCCCTAAATGACATGTTACCTACCGCAACCTACAGTAAACCTCAAAATTTCGACAAATGGACTCCAGATTCGTGTTCACCACCCTAAATTACCCCTACATACAACTTTTGAGCTAAATCCGAGAAAGTTTTTCGAAACTCCAAAAAAAAATGCCTGATGGGTACCCTTGCCTTTTCGCCAGGTTTAAAAAATGCTCATAACTTTTTTGAACCTGCGGCTCGCGGCGGGATACTGCGCATTTTTACTATTGAGCCAGAAGAGATACTAACCATACTAGTCGTTTTGGCAGATCCGACCTACGCTTTTTATACTTCCCTTGTGAGGTGAAAGTATAGCCCTTCAGTAAATCTGATTTCCCAAGCAATTCGTTTTTGTTAGAATTAGAAAACACTAACCCTGGAAATTGTTGAATGGTTTTTCAAATTCGACGCTGAAACGTCTCTATTGTACGTTTTTTTGTTAAATTGCACTCCTTTCTAACCACACCTTTTTCTCCTGGAGGTGCTTCTTGATATCACGCAGTAATAACCCATGTAAGCTCTTCGAAAATGAACCACTTGAACTTTCCGTTATAGTGGTTCTCTTTTTGAGGTCAAGAGAATCATTGACCTAACCAGTTATACTCTGTCCCAAAGGAGATGGCAAGCGAAAAGTGTAAAGAAGCAGCGCTCCCTCTGCATCTCCGATGTTATTGGATAAGACGTCTTATCCAAAAACTTCAGATACGCAGAGAGAGCGCTGCTCCTTTGAACTGCTTCATTGCCATCTCGTTTGGGACAGAGTATATAAAACTGTCTCCGTCTCCTATGCAAGTGTAAAAATTACATACGAGTTCATCATTCCTTATGTGACTTGGATCGTTATGATTTGTTTTGTGTCAAAGATAGTGATTACTACATATCTGTTTTGAAACATACAAGCAAGGGACAGCTCTGATGGTGCTGTGGCGCATAGCTGTTGGGGGTTTACGGAAGGGGGGGGGAATGCTTCAAAGAAAAATGGTTTCGAAGAAGACTAGAAGAGGGAAGCTTGCATAGGAGGTGGGAATGATTAATTTTTGACGTGCTGATTCATAGAATTGACTGTGGTTCTCTATGGCGCAATTATGGCTCCATTACTTACACCCGTTAACTGACGGCTTTGCTCAAGAGAACGAAGGTTATTTTGAAGGCGGAATCCTGGAAAAAATCGAAGCGAACCTATTTCAGAGCAGTATTTTGAACAAGTTGTTTCCCAAGTAGATAATGATGACCACGTTTTATTTATGACAGAAGAATAACAGGCCGGTGAAAAAGCATTAGGAGCGCTGAAGCTGAGCGATGGGCAAACGAGGAAGGGTGGACGGTCTCAGCGGGCTACGAAATTGAATATCCACCCATCAGCATCACCTACACAATACCTTCGGACTCCTGCACACTTTTTAAAATGTTTTTCACTGCGTTCTTAGACTCGAGCGCACCTTCTGAGGTGTCCTGTACACTTTCCCATATGACACGTACACAATTCCCAGACTCCTCACTCTTCAGCGTGTCCTGCAGAATTGGCCGGATGACCCGCAACGGGTCCAGTACTTCTGCTCACGCTCCCGGGTGGCCCGCACGAATCCCCGATGAACAGCAACGGGTCTCAGAGATCCTACTCCCTCCCCGGGGTGTCCTGCACAAACTCCCGATGATCGGCAATGGGTCCCGATCTCCTCATCACTCTCTGGGATGTTCTGCACACCTTCTCAACTGACCTGTACCAAATCACCGAAAACCTGCTCACTCCTAGAGAAGGAAATCACAATCTAGAAAATTTCCTGCACACGTGCCCAGACGGCCAGCACAGGGTTCCCGGACTCCTGCTCATTTTCTAAGGTATATTGCGCCCTTTCTTAGATGAAGATGGCCACTCTCCTATACACTGCGTATCATGAAGACAGGAGACCCTCTGAATTTTCACGATCTCGTGGTTGTTGAGCAAGATGGATCTTTTTTTGTCAACTGCGATCAGGTTGTAAAATAACCTCTGTATACCATTTTTGGGCAATATCAAATGTCTGTGCGCTTTTCTTTAATAAATTCATGTTTTAGTCGCGTATTGAGGAGATAGGACACCCTTGGGTTAGATCCAAATTCTCGTTCGATAAAATTGCGTGATCACAAATCGAATGGTCGGTTGACCCTCCTTGCTCCTTCACTTCATCAATTTCTCGCTTTGTATATTAACGACCAAGCTAATCAGCCTCTGAGAGTCGATCTTGCGGCTATGGCCTTTTGGAGCGTAGAAATGGAGATTCCGCCGGCTAATGGCACAGACCCGACGTCGCTCGTCGTTCAAAGCATGACTACGGCCTAAAGGTGTGACATTCCTCTATGAGTGTGTTTGCTATTAAAATTTTGTGGCAAAAATAGTAATAAGAACAAATCTACCAAATTACGAAAAGCAGTGAGGAGTAGATGTGAGGGAGCAGTGGTGAATAACGGTTTTTCTGTGGAGGGAAACAAGGGGGGGGATTCGAGCACATTTTGGAGAGCACTAAAAAATCTTAATTTGCTAATGGGAAACATGCACAAATTCTGACAAGCTAATTAAGATAAATGCTTTCGTATCTTTCAGGCGGAGGCTATTGCTCCACTGCTCACTCAGACAGGCGGGGGGACCGATTCGGCCGCGATAGGCTCTCGATTCGACTACAAAGCGGTGCGGACGACGGTACGGCCGCGTACTTTCTGTGCGCCACGTGGCCTGATCGTCGTCGAAAAGAGAAGCATGTGCCGCAACACATAGTTGTTTCACTCGACCTAGACACGCTTTCGATTCGACTACGATGCAGTTTGGACGACGAACGAGCCACGATGCCCATGATTGAACAAATTTATCGATCGCTCAATAATTGATCAGGCGCCTATCAGCCGCACAGCACATATAAAGTGGCGTCATCCCATGGACAGCGCAGTCGGCCTTTCGGGGCCGCTTCTGAAGGATGACTACAAGTCACTTTCCGGAAGATTTTTGACCGCTGAGGGGTCTCCCCCCACGGTCCTCGGCGAGGGAAGCTCTTCCACTGTCGACCGTGGCGAGGGTGATGTTCCTGTCGCGGACTAATGTGGGGGTAACTCCTGCTGCTGGCCGTGACTTGGACCGTATCCTTGTTGAGGGAGACGCGCTCCCATCGAAGGGGTAGGACCCGGCCCACAGCGCCACGTAGTCCTATCGAACAGCCCACAAGCTCCTCGGTGTAGCAAAAACCGCTACGAATGCTCCTTTCAACTCGACAAGGAATCCGATTAGAAAGCCTAACGTGGCCGAATCGGACCTCCCCAGTATCTGAGTACTAACAATAACAGACGGCCTGTTAAAAGGATTTAGAGTTTTCGAGGCAAAGCGCTGTAAACTGATGATGCGAACACGGCTTTTACAATGTTTCCTTCATTATGGAACTGTTTCGTAAAAAGGTACTGATAAAACAAGTACAATTCGTTGACTTTTGTGAAAAAAGAACGAATAAGCGCTCGAAATGAGCGGTGTGCAACTAGAAAGGGTGAACGGACTCTTCGGGTCAGGGAGTTGAAAAACAGTTTGGGATTATAAGCCAGACAACATCTCAAGTCCCTTGCACTCTCTCAGCGTAATCTCCACACTTTAGGAACCGCGTCCCTTACTCCTTCCCGCCTTTCGAGGTGTTTCGCATACTTTTCCAGATGACATGCTCACTTTCCGCGGTGTCTTCCACATTTTGCAAGTGGCTCGGTTAGCGTTCCACGGCTCCTGCTCGCCCCCCCCCCCCCCCTCCTCCCGAACTGCCCTGCACTCTTTTCCAGATGACCTGGTTCGGTTCCGGCTTCCGGTTCACTCCCCGAGGTACCCTCCACACTTTCCAGGTGGTCTGGTTTGCGTCCCTGGGCTCCTGCTCACACCCAACTCCCCCTGAGGTGTCCTGCACTCTTTTACAGATTAACCCAGCGAATGGGCGGGACGCGATCAAAGATGGTGAGCCATGCGGGGTTCGCGACGCAGTCGACCAGTTGCGTTTTCAACGCGAACAACTATCGAACGCCATCGCTCTGTTAACCTACTAGTCGAAAAAATTCGAGGCGACCACACGTAGACCTTTGTTCCCTTGTAATATTAAGAGGACCTCAATTGTTTTTCGAAAATTACAAAAAAGGAAAAAAGCGAATAACGCTCACCGTGGACCACTTCATTTAAGGCAGTGTCTACGATAAACTTCGTCCCCGGTTTTTGGCCGGAAATCGAAAGTTCAGGGTCTCATTGGAGCACTGGGGTCGAAAGAACGATCGAAAACGAGCCCGAAAAAGCACCATACGGCTCCAAAGTCCACTCGCGCTAGCCCTTCCGCTCGCAGTAACGAGTTTTCCGAGGAACAGTTTAGCCCGCTTCTACATTAGCATTGGAGCGCGAGCGCGGCTGAGTTTCAGCATTGGGGCGCATTTGCGCATGCTGCCTAGTTTAGGCCCATGCCCGCGCAACACATCCACCGTTGAAATGTGGCTTTCGAAACGATGAGCTGATTTCGGATATTTCGCGGCGTTTTCCTTGATTCTTTTTTCACTGATAAAACAGTTAGACTTTAAACCTTCGTTTTCTGGTGAAAACTAGAAAGCGATTTTTATCGTGGACACTGCCTTTAAATGCTCAGGCGATTCTCGGCCCCGAACCGTCTGACAGTTCGGGTAGTTCTTCTAATCTGCGATCGACTCGGCCTTTGTTGCTTTCCGGGCCACTATTACTGCTTTCCGGGCTACTCCAAATCGCCCGAATACCTAAAGAAGTAGCCCGGAAACTGAGAAAACGAGCCGAACTGTCAGGCGGCTTCGGTTCCTCTTCGGTGCGGCTCCGAGCCGACAGCCGCCTGACAAGGGAATGTCCAGGCCGGGTCGCCAGAACTACCCATGAAGAAAAGTTCGGCTAGGCTGGCCGACTGCCTCCTGTGGAGCCATAAAAGCCCCATCTTAATTGCCCGAGTAGTAATGACAAAAAGTTATGAACCAAAAAGTGAGGAGCCCTTCAGGCATCATACCCTTAAAGGCACAGTCCAACCTCAGGGGAAATTTTTGATATTATTGTCCGGTCGCCGTGTATTGCCCCCTGCCAAACGCGAAATCTCAGTACGCTCAAATAAGCGAGGAAAATGTCGACCACGCCTCCATGAAAGAGAAATCGGGTGACGCCCTCCGACAAGCCTCCGATCTTAATATTAAAGAGAAGCGCGATTGATTTCATTCGATATCTATGTTCTTCCATTTGTTTTGGTTTGGCTTCATACTGTGGCCTGATTCAGAACGATAGCTGTGATTAACGAGAAAAAACAGGTTGGAAACAACTCGTCCGCGAACTTCTCGCAGTTCAAAGTCAAAATCTTCGAGAGGCCATAACTTCGTTCTTTATGACTTCTGAGCGATTCTGGAGACACCATAATGATCAGCGTAAAACTTTCTCAAAGATATGCCGGAAAACGGAGAACCGATTTTGACGTGGGACTGTGCCTTTAAAGGCTCAGGGGCGAAGTCTGAGAAAACCACATAGTCGTGAAGCAGACCCACCCCATATAACACGTGCCAAGTGCGAGCTGTAAATTCCTGCGGATAAGCGAGATATAGGGGGAAGCCTTTCTGTGGAACCCACCTCGAACAGCCACTTTGGCACGCCCCTTTTGCGATGTTTCGAGCTCAACAATGGCGAGATGAGCTACGGTTTCCGAGAAATAGCCCCGTTCTTCCTTTTATACTTAGCTTCTCTCCTTCTTCAGGTCGGCTCGCATACATCGGCTGCAAATGACGAAAGTTACAAGCCTCGAACCACTCGTCCACCATGCTTCCGCAGCTCAACTTTTGAGGGGCCATAACTCCGTTCCCAGAAGGTCTTGTACGATTTCGGAGAGAAAATTGGAATCAGCGTCAGACCGTTTTTAAGATAGGCAGGAGAGCAGAAAACCGATTTTGAGGTAGGACTGCGCCTTTAGGCTACCGAAACCTGTCATAATCTTCAGAAAGACAACAAGCCGACCTCAAGTTTTTGTTCTCCGCCGCAAACTACAGAGTGGGCGAGGTTTGGGCTGATTTTTTTCATTGACCTCTGCACCCCCGAAAATGGTATCGGGCTACCCCATTGGGTTGCAGAGGACAAAAACATTTTTTTTGCCCAAACTTTGATTGGGTTTTTTTTTTGAGGCGCTCAACACGAACATGAGAATCGTGCAGAGTATACTTGAATGGGCGCGCTTATACTTGAATGCACAATACTTTTGGCTCAAATACTATTTCCAAGGTGCACACTCACGTCGTACAGAAAAATAGATTTTTTAACTCGACGAACTGTAGGATCGATAAAGTGTCATACAGAGTTATTTTTATCAAAAAATTCGTTCCCGCGTTCAGCTCTTCTGAATGGTTGACTTTCTTGGTGTCGATAGCCTGCCACTGAAATGCTGCGTACGTTATTGGACTCGAAAAACATCGTGGCAAAAATTTCTTCCAGCATAGGGAGTAGAATCCGGGAGTGGGCGGCTGGCAGTCCTTAGCCTTGGACCACTCGGCCAACATGGTCCTCTTGGTTGTTGGATGGACCGGTTGTACAGCGGTCACCATCTTCGCCATTTCGACATCATTTCAAAAATGTCTCATAACTTTTTTCCGCTTACATATATTCGGGCAGTGTTCCTACGACTACCCCGAGGGTAGTCTATAAAGGAAGGGTGTATAGCCAGTTCTGACAGCCCGGTCTAGTCATTACCTTGTGAAAGCTCTTGTATTGAAAATTAGAAAGTTTCCCAGAAGCTGAGCAAAAAGAGAAAATTAGTAAACTACAATAATTGCGCTAAGATTTGTAAAAACGGGGAGCATTTCGCAAACTCGGAAGAAAAACGTTCGATACTTGGAACTCTTTTCGAACTGTCTTTTTACGAATTTGAGAACACTTGAAAATACAATCATATTCACAGCTCGAATCGCACTCTAATGATATGCTTCGTGAGCCGAAGCTTTCTGAAATCGAGGAAATTGCGTTTGCGATTGTTCCTTGTGCAGATTGAGTTTTTGAAGCCTTCACTATACTCAGAGAAACCTCCTGACAAGTCGGACTTGTGCTGAGAAAACCACGATAACTTTTTGCCCAAACTTTGAT
This sequence comes from Aplectana chamaeleonis, assembly GCA_029168955.1. Classification (NCBI taxonomy): domain Eukaryota; kingdom Metazoa; phylum Nematoda; class Chromadorea; order Rhabditida; family Cosmocercidae; genus Aplectana; species Aplectana chamaeleonis. The sequence goes on along the minus strand of JAPDOI010000050.1, from coordinate 1,255,351 downwards.
TGGGTTTTTTTTTTTGAGGCGCTCAACACGAACATGAGAATCGTGCAGAGTATACTTGAATGGGCGCGCTTATACTTGAATGATTTCGAAAATCCAACCTGCGCAATTCTCGAAGTCATCCCGCTTGCATCTAATTCGTAAAAAAATGGTAGATATCGCTCTCCTATCACTTATAAGGTTACTACTTCAAGTTCTGCCTCGTTTTGCAGCCCACGAATTTTTCAAAAAATGATGGCAAAAAAGAACTCTCCTAAAAGCTAAGCGGTTTTCGGAAACTTTGATTTAGACATCACATCATTAGGTTGCGGCGAGCTGTAAATATGACTGCCACGTAAGAATTCAAGAAGTCCAGAAAAGTTGCATGTATGGGACGTTTTTTTGCCAAGTTCACCGAATGCTTCCCTTTCTCACAAAACTTAGCTCAGACACGGTTTAAAGGCAGTGTTCACGATACAAAATGTGTTTCAGTTTCCACTAGGAATGGATAGTGGAGGGGCACACTGTAACGTTGACGTCGAAAGAACGCATGAAAACGCGCCAGGAGGAGCCCTAAAAAGAGCCCGGGAAGTTGCAACTTCGAGCGCATTGAAAACCCCAAAAGCGCATCACACGCCCACCGACGTGAACAAATGAATGCTCGAGATCGTGAGATGAGCGATGATTTCCGACCATTAGCCCCATTCTTCCCTTCATTCACTACTTCTATCTTTACTCAGGTCAGCTCGCATACATCGGCTGCAGAAGACCGAAGTTACAAGCCTCGGACAACTCGTCCACCATGCTTCCCGAGTTCAAGTTTTGAGGGACATAACTCCGTTCCTAGAAGGTCTTGTACGACTTCAGAGACATCATTCGAATCAGCATGGGGCCCTTTTCAAGATAAGCGGGAAAACAGAAAAACGATTTTCATCGTGAACACTGCCTTTAAAGGCAAAGTTCACGATAAGAATAGTTTTTCTGCTTTTCCACCTATCTTGGAGACGGTCCCATGCTGATTCCAATGACGTTTTTAGAATCGCACAAAACCTTCTAGGAACGGAGTTATGGTCTCTCGAAAATTGAGCTAGGGAAGCATGGTGGACGACTTGTCCTAGGCTTGTAACTTCCGTCTTTTGCAGCCGATGTATGCGAGCTGACCTGCTTAAAGAGAGATGTTGAGAATGAATGGAAGAACGGGGTTATTGATCGAAAACCATCGCTCATCTCACAATCTCGAGCATTCATTTGTTCACGTCGGTGGGGGTGGAAAGTGCATCTGGGGTGTGACGAGCTGACGGGTGTCCAACTTTGGGGCCGTAGCAGACCGTTCCGAGCTCATTTTTCTTAGTTTTTATCAACTTTAGGGTTGCGTTAAGCCCCTCAGCTGCCGATCTCCACCAAAAAATCAGACATGGTTTTTATCGTGGACGCTGCCATTCAAGAACTGACCATGCCGTTTCCGAACCCGATACCAGTCCATCCCGACGCCATGTAAGGAACTCCATGAAGAATTATGCGGAAATGCACGATACCATTTCGAATACCGTAGATCGCCTGGTATGATCCTTCACGAAATATGCACGGACCAGCAACTGCACCTGGAAACGTGGCAATATGTGAACAGAATACCTATACCGAATGAAGTGGTTCAAAAAAAAAGAAGATTCGAGAGTCAAGTGAAGCAACTCAATTAAATCTGGTGACTGCAGTTTTTTGGAGGCTGATAAGGTGCGATACTCTCAAAATGATGCTTTTCATCGACGGAGCGAATGAAAGAGGGCAGCCAAGGCACTATTCGTATAGTCTAATTTGTTGATTGATATTGATACGAACTCATGAAGGACTTCGTGAAGCGAATACTGATCCCTTGTTTGATCCTATAACTCGGAAACTCATTCGACGCATGATTTCTGGAAACATCGAACTCGAAAGCAAGTTCAGGCAGAATTTTGCATTTCTTCAAGACGGAAAGTTTCCTCTGAATAGCATAGACCGCATTTAAACTCACGAAGCGTACAAAAACTGCATGAGAAAAGCAGAGTCTGTTGGGTTTTTCACCCTTTTAGATTTTCTCCAGCTTAAGAATACCAATATCCCGAAAAGTGCACCCGTTGTCTAAGTTGTTATAAGCCGCCGTCCTCCTGCTCCTGGAACGAGCGCAATTTCAATTTTGGGATTCCCATTCCCAAAAAATGCTTTGGAATGCGGAAGAAAATTGGAAGTACTATAAAGGGTGGTGCGAAATCCGGGATGAGCATATTTCTGATATTCGGAATTCCGGGATTAGCATATAGTTTTTTCTTTCCAGTTCCGCTTTCCGAAATTGATTAGGCCGTTTGGATGTACGCGATGTACGCCTTTTTATTTCCAAATATCTAAAAAAGTTCTGCTTATCCCTGCAGTCCATGCATTCCGGCTTGCAGTTAAAGGCACAGTCCAACCTTAGGGACGAAATCTGAGAATTCCGCGCAGTTGTGAAGTAGGATCACCCTATATAAAATTTGCTGAGTGCAAATCTCAATTCCTGCGGATAAGCGAGATTAAGGAGGAAGCCACTTTAAGGAGCCCGCCTCGAGAAGCCACTTTAGCACTCCTCTTTTATGATATTTCGAGCTGAACAATGGCGATACGAGCGATGATTTTCAATCAATATCCCCGTTCTTCTCTTCATTATTAGCCTCTATATTTATCGCATACATCCATCGCAAATTCAAGGAAGTTACAAGATTCGGACAACTCGTCCACCATGCTTTCGCAGCTCAATTTTTGAGGGGCCATAACTCCGCTTATAAGTGGTCTTGTACGATTCCAGAGACATCATTAAAATCAGTGTGGGACCGTTTTCAAGATAGGCAGAAAAACGATTCCGAGGTTGGACTGTGCCTTCAAGGCGCCGCACCCACTGTTAAAGTACCACATGACGGGGAAGTGCTGATCCTACCGTAAACCTTGACTGTGAGGTTGTTTTTTTTTCTAGAGACTCATTGCTTACACTACTTCTTAGTAGGTTTCAGCTTACCCAGTCCGATCGATTCAACTCAGGAATGTCGTGAAATTTAGCCAGACCTCACCTAACAAGGGAACCAAAATAAGTCATAGTTGCCTTTCCAAATGAAATGTACTTTTCTAGAACCATTTTCGGACGAAAAGTTCGAATATGCCCATCGCAGCTGCCTAGACCCACTCTGAAAAAATTTATAGGCATTTTTTCTCTGATTTTCGTACTTATTGTACCCTCCAAAAAAACGCATTATTTTTACGAAAATCCGGAGACGAACCTCATTACCGTGTTCAGCACCCAAAACTACCCCAATACGCAAAATTAGGTTGAAGGACTATTTTCCAAACTTTGCGCAGACTAACAGCGTTTGGGCTTAAACGGATTTTCGGTTGGGCGTTTATTTATACCGATTACAGGGCTGAAGGAGCGTTTTAGAAAAATATTCCAGATTTGACTTAAAATTTGCTTTGGGAGGTTATTTAGGGTGCTGATCACGAATCTGAGGTAAATTTATCGATTTTCCGAAGTTTTCGTATTCGTTCACAGATTCCCATCCGGGGTACTTTAATGGCAAATCGCGACTTTCGACGATTTCCGGAGTGCTTCTATAGAATATGATCAAGTTATTTCTCTGCGGGTTATTTGGAGTGCTGAACACGAATATGATGTCGGTTTATCGATTTTTGGCAGCTTACGGTAGATTACGGTGGGTATACGGTAGTATGGTCAAAGTCTCAGATTTGTCTCAAAGTTTCTATGTGGGGGTTATTTGGGGTGCTGAATACAAATTTGAGGTCCATTTGTCGATTGTCGAAATATTGAAGTAGGTTTTTCCTCCTAAATGGCATGTTACCTACCGTAACCTACAGTAAACCCCAAATTTTAGGCAAACAAACCCCAGATTCGTGTTCAGCACCCCAGGTTACCCCTACACACATGTTTCTAGCAAAATCAGGAGAAAAATTTATAAACACCCTAAAAATTCCATGGGGTGTACCCTTACCTTGCCGCGAAGCTTTACAAAGACCTCATAACTTTTCTCTGAGTGGGTCTAGGCAGCTGCGATGGGCATATTCGAACTTTTCGTTCGAAAATGGTACTAGAAAAGTACATTTCATTTGGAATGGTCACTATGACTTATTGTGGTTCCCTTGTAAGAATAAAGAATTGCAACCAAACAGAAAATAGAACTAGTAACTGTAAGCTTCCCTTTCCCGGAGCCCGGATCTCAAAAAGTACAAGCTCAAAAAATTAGGTAGACCCTAAAAATCAGAACAATTTTCTCCACCAGCTTCGGTAGCTGAGGTCACATGATGGCTGACCACGAATAAGAGGCTTTTTTAAATTTCTTCGGAGATTTTTTTGGTAGGGTACGGTAGAAAAATGACATTGCATTCACCGTAACCTGCCGTAATCGTCCGCAAATCCGTAAACGAAGCTCACATTCGCGCTCAGCCAGTATAACCCTCTTGGCAAATATCTGGTGAAATAATTAGGAATTTTTTTTATCCACCCATGAATTCGGGCTCGTAACTTCTGAAGATCTAGGTCTGGGGACTGGGCACTAGCAGATTGTACTACTACTAGCATGAGCATCATGGCAAGGTGCTTTATTTCGCTCCTTTCTAACTGCGTTCAAACGATTTCCCTGGTTGGCACGACACAAAAGTATAAAATCAACAGCTACAATACCCGCGCTAAGTTTTGTAAAAACGGGGAGCATCTGGCAAGTTTGGCAAAAAAGCGTCCGATGCATGTATTTTTTTTGAATGAAGACTTTTTTAAATTCTGAAAACGCTATCATAATCACAGATTAAATTGCTTCTTAATTATGTGACTTGTGTGACGAAGTTCCCTAAAATCGCTTTGTTTTTCAAGGAAATAGTTTTAGCAATCGTTTTTCAAAAACGTCGCGTGCGGCGAAGTGCGGCGAAATTTTGAGTAGTAACTGTACAAGTAATGTAAGAGCAATCTGTATGCTTTCTTCATAAATTAGGCGCATGTGAGAGAAGCTCAGGGTTTGTGTTGGTTGACTTTTCGGAATCCTTCATTTAAGAGTCCAGGGTTTTCGCAACAAAACTCCGACTTTTCATGTAGCTCTTAAAGGCAGTGTTCCCGATAGAAATCACTTTTCTGTTTTTCTGCCTATCCTGAAAAAGGTCCCATGTTGATTCCAATGATGTCTCCGAAATCGTACAAGACCTTCTGGCTTCCGACTTTTATAGCCAATGTATGCAAGCTGACCTGAGTAAAGAGAGAAGTTGAGAATGAAGGGGAGAAAGAGGCTTTTGATCGGGGACCATCGCTCATCTTACGATCTCTAGTGTTCCATTGTTCACGTCGAGGGGCGGAAAGGCGCCGGACTTACTCAGAGCGGCGGGGTTCGCCCATTTTTAAAGGCAGTGTTCACGATAAAAAATGTGTTCCAGTTTTCACTAGGAATGGGTAGTGGAGGGGCACACTGTAACGTTGACGTTGAAAGAACGCATGAAAACGAGCCAGGAAGAGCTCCAAAACAGCCCGAAGTTGCCATTTCGAGCGCATTGCAAACCCCAAAAGCGCAACACACGCCCACCCACGTGAAGAAATGAATGCTCGAGATCGTGAGATGAGTGATGATTTCCAATCATTCGCCCCGTTCTTCCCTTCAATCCCAACTTCTCTCTTTACTCAGGTCAGCTCGCATAGATCGGCTTCAAAAGGCGGAAGTAACAAGCCTCGGACAACTCGTCCACCATGTTTCCTTAGCTCAATCTTTGAGGGACCATAACTCCGTTCCCAGAAGGTCTTGTACGATTTCAGAAACATCATTGGAATCAGCATGGGGCCGTTTTCAAGATAGGCTAAAAAACAGAAAAACGATTTTCATCGTGAACACTGCCTTTAAGCCGTTTTGCGACTCCTGGGTAGCTTTTCGTCCCGTTTCTTCGACGCTGTTCTGCTTCTGAGAGCCACAAGAAGCGTTTGGCATAGAAAATTCGAGGATGACGTTTATCGTGTGTGCTAATCCCATGAAAAGGTAGGTCTGGGCATCACAAAAGTGAAAATAAGTAAAAATTTTTACAAAAAACGCTCAGGAACAAGTTATTGCTTGGTGTCCTCCCGCCTCCAATTATCGGGATTTCTATAAAAGCCTGTTTTGTTAACTTTTATTTTGCTTCTAAAGTAATTTCTGAGCACTTTTGGAGACTACTGACTACTTTGAAAACAAAATAAATGGCGGATAAACAAGCACTAACGAAAACATCGTTAATTAGGAGGCCGGCCGACACGAGTAATTAGCCGTTATACCTTGTTTTTGTGCGTTTTTCCCGAAAAAGTCCGGGTTTTTTTCACTTATTTTTACTTTTGTGATGACCAAATCTACATTCTCATGAAAAAAGCTCAAAAATCGTTTTTATCGCGAACCCTGCCTTTAATGAAGAATTTCAAAAATTCAACCAACACGAACCTTGAGATTCTGTCGCCTACATCTAACTTATGGAAGAAAGCCAACAGAGTGCTCTTCCATTACTTGTACAAATACTGCTCAAAGTTTCGCCGCACTTCGCCGCTCGCGACGTTTTTAAAACGATTGCAAAAACTATTTCCTTCAAAAGCTTTGCCAGATGCTCCCCGTTTTTGCAAAACTTAGCGCGGGTACTGTAGTAGGGCTAGGACTCATTCTCAAAGGCACAGCCCAACCTCAGAACCGTTTTCCTGTTTTTCTGCCTATTTTGAAAACGGCCCCACGCTGTTTCCAGTGATGCCTTTAGAATCGTACAAGAGCCCCTAGGAACAGAGTTATGGCCCCTCAAAAATTGAGCTACAGAAGCATGGTGGACGAACTGTCCGAGGCTTGTAATTTCCGCAATTTGCAGCCGATGTATGCGAGCCGACCTGAACAAAGAGAGAGGTTGATAATGAAGGGAAGAACGGGGCTATTGATTGGAAACCATCGCTCATCTCGCTACTGTTGAGCTCGAAAGATCGTAAAAGGGGCCTCCCAAGGTGACTTCCGGATGTGGGGCCCTAGGGTGGCTTCCTCCCATATTTCGCTTATTTGGAGGAACTGAGAGCTCGCATTTGGCAGGTGCTGTGAAGGGTGGGTCTACTTCACTATTATAATGAACTCTCAGATTTCGTCCCTGAGCTTGGACTGTAGCTTTTAAGGCATCGTTCGTGCTGAAAACGAATTTCTATTTTTCAGGCTCAATTTCATGAGTGAGCCCGGTAGACCACACCGGTAAACTTCGGCCCGAAAAAAACGTCGGGTTATGAGGTTGGAAGGGGTTGAAAATGAGGATCCTCCACCAGTTCTCACCAGTCATCCAGCACGTTTTCCCGGAATGTTGAAACGATCGTCAAACAACATGGAAAACATCTCTGGCACAGACTTAACATTCAGAAAAACTTCAAAAATGACATTGACGAGGTCTCTAAATGCAGAACAAGTTTAAACTTTCAAAAACTATTTTGGCGCGGAATTTCATATCAATTTCACAGTGTGTCCAGACTGATTTTACTTTACAAATGAAGATTTTTCATGGGCCCTTTCGATATTTTCGTTCACTAGAAAGGCTAAGCTACGCAAAAACATGAAAATATAGTGTACGAGTTTCTGCAAGTACATCGCCTTTAAGGTCAAGTTCAGAGGTGATCTTATGAAAATATTCGACTGAGGTCAGAATGATCCACTGTTATAGAAATCTCTGTAGTATAGATAGTAGAAAATTTGCAGTCCAGATCCAGGTTTTGAATTCCTTCGTTTACTTACAATTGAAAATGCAGGCAATAACGAGGGAGCGAAGTGCAGCTGTGGTCGGTGCCATTGGTCGGGGTGAGACGGTATGGACGAGATGGCGAGCGAGGCGCCTCCTTTTACGTCCTTCTTGTCCGCCGCCCCTTCGCCCACTATCCCTCCCCTTTTTTCCATTACAACTGAACGACGATTGTCGACCGCTGTGACGATCAGGGTGCATTCTCGTACCGGCGCAAATAATGCCATCGACGACGTCATGTTTACTTCCGGAACATTTCAGAGTTGCAACGTTTCGCGTCACGGCCCATTGCCGTCGCATCATCAGTAACCTGTTATCTGTTGCATTGGTCACAAGTGAAACTCAAGGACAGGGAGCGTTCCACCTCTACTGCTAAAGACTGCAACAGAGTGATTTTGATTTCAGACCATAAAAATATATTGGATATTCTTAGAAAATTAGCAGAACCTTCAAACCTTTCAAAGTCTCTGCTTTGTTGAGAGAGAGCGAGAAAAAACTTTTCTTTGAAACCGAAGAGTGGAACAACGTAAAACGTCTGTTTTTCACTTATGCAAGCGAAGATACTTACTGTACTTTGATACTTTGGCGGCTGGTCTTCACGAATCAGTACAACTTTCATTCGTCTCGTTCTCTCGAAATCGTTGGCTATGGTGGTGGTCTGTTTCGTACTGCCACTTGATACTGATCACTGGACCTTGAAACAAACGTTCGCTGCCGAGGGAGCTTTTTAACAGTCTCGAAAAAAAAACATTTGCCCGTCTAACACGTGGCCTGGCTCGATAACGCAAGTCCATGCGGCCGTAAACGAAGACGGGATATACTTCGATGGTTTGAACTGCGCAGCCAGGCTTGATGTTGAGGGCGCCGCTTATACTTCGGAAAGCAACGCTCGAGCGCTCTGGAGCTGACTTGCAAAGGTTTTGAATTAGACGCTGCATCGGCCCATGTTTCGGCTGCGTAGCAGAGCGCAGGGAGAACTGTTGCGTGAAACATGCGGTTGCAAAGTTCTGGGTCAGCTAGTTGATCGTTGGCTTTATTAATGGGCCCGAAAGCTGCTCATGCTGCTGTTTCTCCTCCAAATGGTTATCCATATTCACTGAGCGTCCCAGGTACACATGGGAGTTGGCTTCTGTGATCGTTGAGCCATCAAGCTCAACCTGAGTTCCTTCGCACTAGGCGTTCTTCGTGGACTGTGTCTTCTCCCGATTGATCCGCAGTTCAATCCTTCTCCCTCCTTCGTCGAACTCCGTTAGCATGGTCTCCGTTTCGTTGGAACTGCTCGGAAAGATGACGATGTCGACGGCCATACGAAGGTTCGAGAGGAATTCTCCATTCACACATATGCCCTTTTCGTCCCAGTCGAGCGACTTCATTATCCACTGCAAAGCAGCGGTAAACAGTTTGGGCGATATAGTATCGCCTTGTCGAACCCCCCCCCCCCCTTGCAATGGGAATGGTGAGAGAGCGATGGAAAAGCTGCATCGTTGTTGCACAGTTTCTATTACAGTCGGCTAGCGTTCTTACATAGAACGGGTCCACTCCTTGATCGTGTATAGCTGACAGGACGGCAACGAGGGCAAATCATATAAAGTTATAGTCTACAGCAATGGAAGTAGGACCTGGTGAGGTTGCGGACTCGTCCTAACATACGGTAGTTTGTTAGTGGTATCACTCATTTCTCCGAAACGGCATAGATAGATCGGGGAAGCTGTGTTTTCACCGATATGACTACATTTGTGGAAGCAATGAAAACAGGTGAAAATGTGAGAGTGGAATCAAAACCTCACCGACCAAGCTCAGTTATTTCGAAAAACATAGTGACAACACAATCAAACTGCCGTATGTTAGAACGAGTCCGCAACCGCACCATGTCCTTTTAACATTGCGGTAAACTATATGTCCCTCTAGAATGTCTCTGAAAATAAGATGGAACAAGGCACATGATGGGATGTTAGAACCGTTCGCGATAAAAAATATTTAAAAATTCGTCGCCTGTTCTTCTTGTGAAGCGAAAGCAGAACCACTGCTATATGGCGTGGGCGAGGTGATTCTATGGGATTGCTGGTTGACGAGATTTCACACACTTTCTAGCTTTTTTTTGTCACCCTTCCCTTTTAAAGAGACTCGAAGCTTACATTTTTGCCAAAAACATGCAACTTTTTCATCGTGAACACTGCCTTCAAGGAAAAGCGAACTATATATGTATAGCTGTGAGAACCGTTGTGAAAACCTGCCACTGTAGCAACTACTCTGTTGAGAGGACAGCAATGCCCTGAATTTTCAGTATGACAGAGAAGGAAAAAGTGGACTGGACTTCGAATTTTCGCCGAAAAAATTGTAAAGTCTGTGACAAACTTCTGAGTGCATCGCCTGAGAAAATTTTCATGCTTCGTTGGCGAGAATACTCGCACATGCTCGACTCGATGAGTAGGTAGAAGTTTGCATGGAATTGACTCAGACAGTTCTGGAGAAGCGACGGAAGCTGACGTGCAGGAAGTGACCCAAAGTCACCTTCTCGGACCGGCCCTAAACGGCCAACTGCCCCTCAGCGAGAGTGGCCGCTTCATATACCCGCCGCCGTCGTACAAGAGGATGCTGCAATGTTCATTCGTATTGGACAAATCAATGGAGGAGAGTGTCAGCAGACACTAGGAGAATGGGCTGCCGATATCACGCATGCCAGGATGAACAAAGTGATTGTATCCCAACACCAGCAGCAGGAGCTGCTTCTAATTGGCAGCAGCTCCTGATGTTAGCAGTAGGTATAGCAGGAGTGCTGCCAATGTATTCGTACCCGGGTGCAACCCCTATAGTGTGCCCCACGACTGTCTGAGAAGCTATGTGCTGGATGATTTTCACATCACATATGCGGCAACATGCCTGAGGAGAATGCTTTGAGAATGTCTGTAAAGTACTCTGTCATGAGCGACATTATCCTAGTCATAACACTAAAATGATTAGAAAATTATCGTTATCCTTCCTCTACATACCTTAAAATCCCATGGAAATCAGACAACGTCTAGATGGTCTCCTAAAAGGCACTGCCAAACCTCCAGATCGCTCTCCAATTTCTTACTCTTCTTGGGGAAAAATTTGTGCTGATCGCAGGGGCGTCTCTAGAATGGCTCGGAACCCATTACGAACGGATTTATTGCACTAAAAATTGTGAAATTGAACTGCGAGAACTTCGTGGACGTGTTGTCTCGAGCCGGTTTTTTGTCATTAACAGCCATGGCACTTTTGCAGACCACGGTATGAAGCTGGGCAGATAATAAATGGGGTTTCGATTAAAACCCGTCTGGTCTCTAAGGATATAGCAAACTTGTCTGCCTTTTTTTCCGAATAAAGGTAGATCTTTTTCTAGCTTTTTCCCTTTCATTTAAACGATTTCAGTTTTCGCTGAGCACTACACAAGGCAAATCGACATCGAACTTTCTCACGTTGTTGGTAGAGATAGTGAATTCGAATCTGTTCACGTTGAAAATTGTCTTTTGATTCGCAGTAAAAAAAAAATTGATGACCATTAGAAGCGCATCGAGGTCGAAAAAACGGTGCGAAACGCCCACATGAAACCGGAACCAACCTGGAGGAGTGTTCTTGCCTCGGCGCTTGTTAGGTTTACACCTCCAGCATCTTGTGGATTCGTCAAGGTCGAGAACGTCTAGGCGGAGAACGGAAAGAATTGAGAGCTTTGTTGGGCGAGCTACTGGTTTGGACCTGTGCGATGAAATTAGCACCTGTGCGAGAGACGTCAAACTGTCCCAGCATGCATTGATGTTGTTTACCCACGAGCTAGAGTTCTTCGCCAAGGTTTTGAGCAGCAGCTCGCCCACGACACACGGTGGCCCGCTCATCGAATTTGGACCATTTGTCGTTTCCAGCCCAATCACATGGTTCAAACCACGCAGAAAGTACAGGCGATAAAACGGTGGCCATCCACATTGCAGCTTCCTCCCCATCAGCGGTATGCGTAATCCACGAAATTACGTTTTGCAGGGTTGTTATGAACATTCATGATTTATAACAGTTTGAAGTGTAATTTCACGTAAATCATAAGGCAACTTATTCTGCACATACTTAGCAGGAAATGGGGCCACCTCGATGTTGCATAGTTGCCACCCTCTAAAGTGGTTCCATTAGGGGCATCGTACGAGTGAGAACTACCCACCTATTTTACATTCATTCCCTGTGATGGGCAGAGCCTAGCCCCATGGCAGAGCTTGGTGCGTCAAAAAAAACACCACTACGAAGATATGGGAGGTCTAGTGTGGAGCATACTACTAAATATTACCAGTCATCTATCACAAATCCAGCTTAACTGTTCGAATAATCAAAATGGCAGGAATTCAAACACCGCTGCTCTGATTTTCTTACAAGCAGGTATCTACTTGTCGACGGCAGGTTTACAGCAGGTTATTGAGGCAACACATCCCATCTGCGGTGAGTATTGATCGTCCGAATCTCTGAATGCTCGGCGAAATATTCAAACCTCGCGCAAGTTTATGGGAGAACGCTTCCCTCCGTTTCATCTCCACTGCATGCCGCCGCGCCTCTCAGCGGTAAGACTCTATTCGGACCCCGCGCTGATTCCTTAAAGGCATCGTACGCGCTAAAAACCATGTCTCGTTTTTGAGCGTTTTTGAGTGGTCACACCCCTATAGTAACTAAAGTAAGCGAAAAGCCTCCTCGAAAACGTCAACTTTTCAAGAAGGAACCGTTTTAAAACCTTCCTCAAATCGTTTGAAATTTGCGCCGGCATCGACTAGGGGATAGTTACGCGGATGGCGCAAGGAGCTGTTCTACAATTTGTTCATTGGCGCAGCGTTGGAAACGATTCGCCGACGACTACAATGCTCTGACTGCACTGACTTGCACTGACTTGCACTGACTAACAAAAATACTCACCTGGGCCCTGCACATCGTCCTCGCTCGTTGTGTGACGAGAAATTTCCAGTCGATAATGCCACTTTCGTCCGACGGTGCGTCAGCGTACAGTGGCATGCCCTGTACTTAGCGACGCCACGTTCTGCTCAAATATTGCGAAAGTGCCAAATGACTGACGGAAGGGCCGGCCCCTTTTGACGGGATTCCTTACTTTCCACTTCCTCTATGCTCACAATGGTACGTTTTTGAGCAGCCAAGCTCGTCGTACGTTCTCACAGGGGCCCGAGGAAGGGATTGAGCATAAAAAATGAAAAGTGGATTTCAGCGCGTACGATGCCTTTAAGAGATGAATAGGTGCAGAATAGTGAGCTATACGCGAAAAAAAGGACGTGTACTTGAGCACTACATAAACAAATTTGAAGGCAGGTCTTTGGAGGTGAAAGGCAGGTCCCTCCTCAGACTTTCGTGGGGAAGTTCCCGAGAACGACAGCAGAACTTCCCTCGAAAAACTGGGGAACTTCCCCGGAATCGAGGGGAGGCGAAGGGGACCTCCTGCCAGCAGGTCTTCCCTTGTTCTCCAGATCGCCAGTCTTCCCCGAACTGTAGCAACCCAACACCGATTGGTCATTGATTTATCAAAAGTCAGCTTGCCGAAACTCGCTGTTTTCAACAGTTTAATAGGCCCAAAAATATTTGCCTTCGACGAGAGGTTACAGAGAAACTTGTTATCTCCACTAAAATTCGGACAGAGTCACCTTGCACAGTCCTTGAGTGGCAGACCTGCCCCTTCAACTTGCGAAGTGCGAGACCATCTCGAGGCTAGTTTGTATTCATAAACGTATACGCTGCGGCCTCGTTTTCTCGTTCATCGTGCCCGGGGGGAGGCCATGGTAACAACCGTGAAGCGAACTTGTTCTCCCCCCGAGTCGACTGTTTCCAACGCATCATCGTTGTTTATAATTCGAGGGAGAGGAGCAAGACGTCCCTTTCCGGGGACGTCTCCGCTCGACTGAGCGATGACTCTCAAATTAGGTCCGTTGTCCTCAGGAACTTCCGTACAAATATGTGATTCGCGGCATGCACGTCTAGTCAGTAAACCTGGATTTTTTTCGATTCAATCGATTTTCGAATAAGTAGAATTCTTTGATTTTCAAACATGTTCGAAATTCGATTTGTAAACTTATTACCTTTCGACCATGTCTGAAATTTCGAGATTACATGAGTAGAAGCAAAGTGTGGCCAGTCCATTTAGGCGTCGGCAACAGGCTATCATACCATAAAGTGTCATATCATAGACCGCACGCAGTTGATAGCCGAAGCAGGCGTTTACGCTTTAGAGATCTTGCCTTAATTAATGGCAGTGGTCGCGTGCAAATATGCCTGTCTTCTTTTCTTCCCTAAACACTTTTCTGCGTTTAGAGTAGAAGGACCTTTAAGAAAATACCGTGGAAATACCACTGTTTCGGGCCAAATTTGAAGCCTGAATTTTCATGTCTTTTGATGGTGGACGAGCCCACTCCACATCATCGGCATCGATCATCTTCAATATCAAGAACATTAGCTGGCTTGAAATTGAATTTCAATCAATGACCATTAACCTTCGAACTGACCTGCTCAAATGTTTACGTACTCATCTAGTCAAAAATATTCACTGATGTGCTTGCTTTCATTGTTCAACTGTTTTCATTAGGTAAATTTGCTTTTATTTCTTCCTCTGAATGCCGATGGGCTGTAGTAAACCCCCTCAGGCTGAAGTGAAGATGATTTTGAACGATGGGATGAAGTAATGTTGAGATGATCTGTTAGATTATTATAGTGATATGATGAAGGATATGAATATCATTTGATAACACGCCATTTAGATGACTAACATTTTTAAGATGATGCTAACTTCTTCACATTATCTGTACTTCCTCAGATAATCTGAACACAGACCAGCGAAAGAGCGTGCCTTTCCGAAGAAGCTCGTCTTATATTTAGGAGTACCCTCAGAGCAACTTTAAATTTTCAGATAAAATATAAGCTATCATTATCAGCTATAACCAAACAACAAGCCTCTCATTTCATTTACTGTGAAAGAAAGCATGGGGTTGGTCGATTTGTGAGTGACCTCCTACTGAATAAGGGCCGGTTATTGTTATCCTCACAGGTATCACCATGTGTTATCACATCATGAATATGCGAGAACGACCGCTTGAGGGCAATTCACCGCTAATGGAATTACTACGGACCTAAGTTCCAGCGACCAGTTGTGAATGATAACGATAATTATGAATCAATACGGAATTAAGATAATCTGAAACTTGTTTGGGAGAGTATCAGATCTTCTTCTCTTTTTTCTTTAGCGTTTGTCCAGCTCCGAAGCGGGGTCCGCTCTTCTGATACGCTTGCGCCATTTTTCCCTGTCTTGGGCCTGGTCAGGGTGTATACCGGCAGCAGATCGGCTTGCAGCGTGCCAAGCCAGCGTTGTTTTGGTCGTCCTTAGGGTCGTTTGCCAGGTACATATAGATTCAAGCCAGCTTTGCAAACGATATCGTTTCTAGCACGCAGAACATGGCCATACAACCTCAGTCGAGCTTCACGGAGCTTTTCAGCAATTAGAGCAACGCCGAAGCGCTGCCGGATATCGTCATTTGTGATGTGGTCCAGGCAGGTGACACCAGCAGACCAACGCAACATTTTCGTCTCCATCACATCAAATTTGCGTTCTGCATCCTTGGTTGCAGGCCAGTACTCTGCTGCATACAGCGCAATGGGTCGCACAACCATTCGATAGATCTTTGACTTCAGGTGATCAGGGACTTTCTTGTCGCAGAGAACCCCAGTCATCGAACGTCATATCAACCACGCTGCGTTCACTTGAGAGGCAAGTTCACTTTCTAGACCGCAATCAGATGCGATAGTCGATCCAAGATATTTGAAGACTTCAGCACGCGGTAGCTCGATACCTTCGATCTTGATGGACCCTTGATCATTTCCGTCCGTGGTCAAATACTCTGTTTTCTTGACAATGAGACGTAGTCTGAATCGGAACAGCCGATCACTCCAGGCTTGCTCCTGTCGCTCAAGGTCAGCCTTTCTTCGGATGCAAGCATCACGTCATCAGCATACAGCAGCGACCATGGAGCCGGTTTCCGTAAGTCTCGTGTGATTGTATCCATCACAATGACAAAAAGAAGCGGGGACAAAGCAGATCCTTGGTGCATTCCGGCAGAGATGGGAAATTCGGTCGAAATTCCGGCCGCGGCTTGAACACGACTTCTTGGGTCAGTATAAAGGATTTTGACCCAGTCGATGAGCTCTTCTGGAACACCATGGTGTGGCAAAGCAAACCAGATCACTTCATGCGGGACTCGATCGAATGCCTTCTTTAAATCAAGAAAGGCAAGAAGGAGCGTCTTCTGTTTCTCGCGGTGCTTCTCGATCAGTATTCGGGCAGCACGAGTGGCATCGGTGGTGCCACAGTTGGCAGCAAAGCCACGCTGATTTTTCGTGATCTCAACGATTCCGCGGATTCGACGATCGAGGGCATGGTCGAAGATTTTCATGGTATGAGACAGCTGGGCGATAATTGGCACAATCTGCCGGACTGCCCTTCTTCTTCCATATTGAATAGTCGTGCAGCGCTGCCAATCATCAGATGTCTTCTTTTCTGTGACAGCCTGGTTGAAGAATCGCGCTAGCCAGTCAGCAGAGTTCCAGCACCGTGACTTCCACATATCTGCGGCCAAATCATCAGGACCTCGTCGCTTTTCCAGGCCTCATACGTGCTGGTGCCGTCTGAGCTTCCTCGACCGTGATCGAATGAAAAGGGCCGCTCGTGGGTGTAGTTTCAGGAATAGGAGGGTGAGGAAACTCTACCGTCGACATCTTCTCGAAATATTGCCGCCATCTCCTCATTACCTTTCCACGGTCCATTAGCAGCTGACCGTTCTCATCATTGACGCCTAGAATTTCTCTATGTCTTCCGTTCCATGTTGACGAGACTTTGTGAGTCGGTACACAGGGCGCTCACCATCGCGCGTGTCCAGCTTCTCATACAACTCTCCATTGTGCGCGGCCTTCGCTTTCGCCACGGCTTGCTTGACAGACTTCTTCGCACTGCGGTACTTCTGCCAGTTTCGGCTTTCTTGTAAGCAAGAAAGGCGTGATAGACGTTTTTCTTCTCTTGGACCTTTATCCGCACTTCATCTGTCCAGATCCTCGTTTGTTTGTCAACTTTCCGTCGGCCGTGCTTCGTGACACCAAGTTCAGAGCGAGCCAACTCTAGCATCGTTCCGGTTGCCTTCTGCCACGTTTCACACACACTCGTGACTGACGGTAGATGAACAAGCGAGAACACGTCAACTTCCTTCTCCTTCGAACGACAACAGTTTAATCCGAGGAGGTCCGCACCGCTCACCAATAGTGGGTGTATGCCTCGGCGGCATGATGCTAATTGTGCAATGTTGTGTAGAAAATGTCTCGTTTGACAGTACTTTCGCATCTAAAACCATCTTTTCATCTAGATGTCGGACGAGCTCAAAGTCAATCTGCTTCATGTTGTTGTCACTGTAGTAAGTGACAAGGTGAGACCGGCGATTTCGGAACTTTGTGTTGACGACGACAGGGTTGTGCGAGTCCGCGTATTCGAGAATACGTTCGCCATCAATGTTCCGTAGTCTGTAACTGAACCCTCTGTGGCATCTATGACCTTGGCTTGTCTCTCCGACATGGCCGTTCACATCTCCCGCAATAACAATCATATCTCCTAGCGGTACCTCCGCAGTCTTTCCATCTAGCATCATCCAGAAATCATTCTTCACTCGGCCCGAACAACCCGTCTGCGGGGCATACACCAAAAAGAAATGAATGCATTGTTCCTCGCTGACGACGATTATCTTCATCAAACGGTCGTCAATGCGATGCACTTCGGCAATGGCGTCACGGAAACGTTCAGACACAACAATGCCAACGCCGTTCGTTGTTCTAGGGCTGTCATGATACAGGACTTTGAAGCCTCTGCCAATGCTTTGGACTTACTACCCGACCATTTTGTCTCTTGCACTGCACAGAGATCAATACGTCTACGCTCCAGAGCATAAGCCAATTTGCTCGAGCGGCCTGACAACGTTGCAACGCGAGCCTCGGCAACGTTAAGGGACTTTTGGACTAGCTTGGTTACCCTCCGTTGCCGTCCTTGCACAGGAGACCCTAGCATACTTTCACCACTCACCGGGCTCCGTAAGTGGGCATCGGTTACCGCGGACGCCGTAGCCTTGAGGGATTCCATTAGCACCATGGCATGTAGAGTGAGAAGGATCTCCATCGGCCGACCTGTCACACGGGCGATGCGCCCGGGTCTGTAGCCGGAACACGAAAGTCCGCAGCTCGCTCGCCTGGACAGGGTCGAGGAGTTTCTAGTGGCACCACCGTGGAGTACCGGACTGCACCACCGGAAGAGTGTCAGATCATCTTATCAATATAATATCAGATCATCTGAGAGGGATGGTTTACTACAGCCCGATGATTTTCGACTGCTCGGTATGAAACTGCGATCTTTTTGGGCGGCGCTGTTCACGTGTGCACGGACTGGCATCTTTGGGCCGTAGAAACTCTAATTCTAGCCCCTTTTTCACCGCGCTACCTTCATAGTTTTTCAGCTGTTTTCGATCTAAGCTGATTTTCGTCGTTTCTTCGATAACGATTTTTTACGTGACCACTGCCTTTGAAGGCATCGTACGCTCAGAAAACTATGCATTATTTTTTTTTCTTTTTGTATAGATTGGCCTGTTTAGTAAACGAAAATGTCGAAGTAGCCCCAGAAAATCTTCATTTGTAAGGAAAAACCAGTTTTAATACACTGTAAAAGTGGACTTGAATTTCGCGTCACAATAATTTTTGAGGTTTTCCGCGATTTAAAGGCAGTGTTACAATGAAAATCGCTTTTCTGTTTCCCTGCCTATCTTGAAAACGGCCCGATGCTGATTCCAACGATGTCCCTGAAATCGTACAAGATCTTTCGGGAACGGAATTATGGTCCCTCAAAAATTGAGCTAGAGAAGCATGGGACGAGTTGTCCGAGGCTTGTAACTTCCGTCTTTTGCAGCCGATGTAGCTGACTTGAGTAAAGAGAGATGTTGATAATGAAGGGAAGAACGGGGCTAATGATTGGAAATCATCGCTCATCTCATGATCTCGAGCATTCATTTGTTCACGTCTGTGGGCGTGTGTTGCGCTTTTGGGGTTAGTCTTGCGCTCGAAGTGGCAACTTCGGTCTCTTCCAGAGCTTTTCCTGGCTCGTTTTCATGCGTTCTTTTGACGTCAACGTTACAGTGTGCCCCTCCACTACCTATTCCTAGTCTAAACTGAAACACATTTTTTATCGTGAACACTGCCTTTAAGACCAGATCACGGCCATTTTTGAAGTCTCCCTGCATGTGGGGTTGGTACCACGATTGTTTTCCTTGTTGTTTGACGACATTCTGTGGAAAAGTGTTAGATGATCGACCCAGAAGTGCTAAATGATCGACCGGACAGCAGTCTTCAGGTGGTCATAACTTTTAAAGAGCGCATTTTCAGAGCCCCAGTTTTGAGAGCGATGTCAGCTAACCCGTATTGTTTGATTGTACACAAACAATTGAAAGCGATTCTCAGCGCACGATGCCTTTAAGGATGCCCAGTCAATTGGCCCGTAAATCTGTCAGTTGCCCGTCTTTTCACGTATTATACTGTCGCGCCTAACCCTAACAAGGGAGGGTTGCACACATAAGACGTAGTTTCGAGATGCCACTTCAATATGTTCTAGGGGGAGGACAGTGCTCCAATATTCCATTCTCAGAATCGGCTAAATGCCTCAGAGATTCACAGGAGTGGGCATTTCCATAGCTTTGCAATATTCGAGAAAATTGTCTAGGATTGGGCTGGAAACCGGTTTCTAAAGGATGCTTAGGGTGCTGATTACGGTTCTGAGGCCCATTTGTAAATATTCGCAAAAATTCCATCTAATATGGTCCGAAGCTCTAAAATGGGGGAAATTTTGCTGCCCAAATGCGTCTTTTGACGATTTCGAGAATCCTGAGAATTTCGAGAAATCGCCTCAAAATTTTACATATCCGCTATTCGGGCTGCATAACACGAATCTGCAACCCGTTTGCCGATTTTCTATAAATTATGGTAGGTTACGGTGGGTATAGGTTAGGTCGGTCAAAGTCTCAGATTTGACTCAAAACTTCACTGTGGGTGTTATTTGGGACACTGAACACGAATTTGAGGTCCATTTTCGAATTTTCGAAATTTTTAGGTAGATATCGCTAAATAAAAGACATTACGCCCACCGTTACCTACAATAACCCTGAGTCTGGCGGGGAATAGACCCCAGATTCGGGTTCAGCGCTCTAAATAACCCTCAGTTGAAAGTTTTAAGCCAATTCCGAAAAATATTTCTGAACGCCCCAAAAATTTACTGATGGTACCTTTTACACCCTTCCCTTTTTTTGAAGCAACAAAAATGCCGTTTTTGGAATCCCCGCAGTCATTTAGCCAATTTCAAGCACGAGTCATTTATATACTCTCGTAGACCTACAGCAACGACAACAAGATTTTCCAAATCGCCACCGGAAGTGAGCAAGCCTTCCTTGTAAGACTTGTAAGCAGGTCCATCACCAGTTGCGATTATCGCAAAAAGGGGTATCGTAAAAGGCTCAAGGCGGTTGTGCCTATTTCAGAAACTGGAAATGTATTAGGGAAAGCGTGTTTATTAGTGACAAAATCAACTAAAAAGGCCGAAATGATCTGGCTCAGTCGGTTAAGTTGTGGAGTAATGGTGTAAGGACTGATACTAAACGTGAGCTCCTAGAAACTTAAAAACATGGAAGTGTTAGGAGAATTGCTAATTGAAGTGGCCCTCCTATATTTTGCAGACAACTCATTGAGCTCTGTTAAGAATATGTTAGAGTACACAAAAACGATTAGGAGCGCTATAGGAGCCGCTCTCAGTGCTCTCACTGGAAAGAAAGTCCAGACACGCAAAATCAAGCTGGAAAAAGGGTGCTTCCAGAAGCCAATCGCAACTAATTATATCTGGTAGTTTTCAACTTCGGACCCGCAACTTCGAGCTGGAGTGATTTTTCTAACCTCTATCGAAAAATGGACTCACCTTAGGTTTATCTGTATTTTTTCACTGTCTAAACCCGGTCGCGAAATTCGCGAAAAAATGAAATTTCAGATAAACCCAAGGTGAGGGACTTCTCCGATAGAACGAAGCAAAACCTTCTACAGTTGGAAGACGGGGGTCTGAGGTCGGAAATATGCGAAAATATTCAGTTGCAATTGGATTCTCGGAGCCAGCGAATTTTTTTTACTGCTGACTCGCTTCTGAACCTGAATGAATGGCACGACATGCGGAGGACGGGGGGTAGTAACACAGAGGGGGGGGGGTAGCAACTTCTCGGGCCTTATCACGACGCCATGGTGAACACAGCTTATAAAGACCGAACAACTTTTACTTCAAGCGAACACTGCTTTCGACCCTGGCGAAGCACTCACATCGGAAACAAAATTCGCGAATACATATCCGACCACATACAGTTGCACTAAACTGATGTTTTTGAGACCAATGCTGTAAGAAACAATTTTTTTTGCATTAACTGTTTAAAGGGGTTACCAGAGTGTTTAAACTTTTCTAGTAATATAGTGAATGTATTTGCGTTGGTAAACTCTCAGTACCTGCGGTCCTCTTACGACCTTTTAGTACTTCTCGCTTAAAGGCACAGGACACCCAGAGAATTATTTCAGAGTTTTTATGCTTATCTTGGAGAGGGTCATACGTTGATCACAGTGGTATCTCTGAAATCTTCCAAGACCGCCTAGGAACAGAGTTATGGCTTCTTAAAAATGCCTATACTTTGAGGGTGGAAAATTGGCGGACGAGTTGTCCCAGGCCTGTATTTCTTCTCACTCGCAATCGTTGCGCGAGAGCGAGCCAGGATAAGGAGACAATTCGGCGATGGACTGAAGAACACGAGTTCTCAAGATTTCATCCATCCATCGAGCCGCTACCGAGTTCGAAAATCTGTTAGGGGGTCGGGCCTGTCGTGGTGAGCGAAGGGGGTCGGGCCTGTGGTGGTGAGCGAAGGGGGTCGGGCCTGTGGTGGTCGCTTATATCTCGCTTATTTGAAGGAATTGAGATCTCGCATTTGGCACGTGTTATACAGATGGGGTCTCCTACACAATTACATGAAAATCTCAAAGTTCATATGTGAGGGTGTACCGTGCCTTTAAAGGCAGTGTTCAGGATAAGAATCGTTTTCCTGCTTTCCCGTCTATCTTGAAGACGGTCCCATGCTGATTCCAATGATGTTTTTGAAATCGTACAAGACCTTCTTGGAACGGAGTTATGGTCCCTCAAAAATTGAGCTAGGGAGGCATGGTGGACGAGTTGTCCGAGGCATGTAACTTCGTCTTTTGCAGCCAATGTATGTGTGCTAAAATTAGTAAAGAGAGAAGTTGGGAATAAAGGGAAGAATGGGGCTATTGATCGGAAACCATCTCTCATCTCACAATCTCGAGCAATCATTTGTTCACGTCGGTGGGGGTGGAAAGTGCATCTGGGGTGTGACGAGCTGACGGGTGTCCAACTTTGGGGTCGTAAGGGACCGTTCCGAGCTCATTTCTTTAGTTTTTTCAACGTTAGGGTCGCGCTAGGCCCCGCAGCTGCCGATATCCAACAAAAAATCAGACATGGTTTTTATCGTGGACACTGCCTTTTAGGTTTTCTCCTCTTGCGTGAGAACGGGTTTGTAACTCAAGGTCACTTGCTCTAGGCATACTATTGAAAATGCTCGGTCGTTCTCTGAAGTGCCTTTCTGTGGGCGACAGAAAAAGTGATTCGAAACAATCGCGACAAACCACGTGAAGTGGTGGGCATCGTTGCACTTCCTTTGCATGACGAATCAAACTTACCGAATCAGAGCCTCAACGCAGCCTTTCGCTAAACTATTGTTGACTAGTTAAGCTTGTCGAAGTAGGGTTCAGAGTCTCGCATAGACAAAGATGAAAGATAAACAGAATAAAGACTGTATGCTTGGAGGGATTTTAGCAAATCTCTTTTGAGTTATTTGAAGTGAATTATTTTCAAATTCCCATAGGTGAGCTGACCCACAAGTGAACAGGAGAAGTACATAAAAACAATTGGACTCAAGCTTTCGGTTCACCCTAAAATTTTGTGCGTATGATTCGCCGATGGATCTAGTAGCCGTCATCATGAGCTAAAGATCGCCATTAATAAAGCGAAACCCACCGACGGAGTCCTCTTCTGAAGGAATGGATCACAATAACGCCACATGCATCCCTTATCCGTGATAAGATATTGGGGTCTGCGGATTCTCTAACAACTCTGCTGAAGGTGGCATTTGGGAGGCGTAGAACATCGCAGTGATGCAATTGTTTATTAGCTTTGCCCTGTCAGGACAACATTATTAAAACACGTAAATAGTACTTCTTTGACCATTCGAGCCACTCTTCGTCAACTTCAGTCAATACAGTATTGTCCGATGCACTCGACAAAGTTACTTGCAGCTGCAGCACTGACCTGAAATAAATTTTTCAAATAATTGTACCATGGAGGACATCCGACAAAACTTGTGCCTATGTGGCTGCTGCCCGATTTCATTCAAACCCTATATCTGACGCCGAATGGCCTGCCGTAGCTGTGAAACGCTCGTTATTCGCCGTTTATAAAAGAGCGATTTGTTCCGAAAATGAGTACTGTTCCTACCCCGTTATCCACAAGTACCGATTCACACTGGTTACAGTTCAGCTCCTCGACTTGATCGGTCACTGCGCACAGAGAGAACTGAAAGAAATTCCAACACGCTATTGAACTTCTACACTGATTTTAAGAGCTTGAAAATTCACTTACGATGAATAGATCGTTCCGAGGAATATTGAGGGCTAGAGCACACCCTAAGTATTGAATTAGGAAAGGAACCGCATCGCCGCCATCGGATGGTTCGGAAGTTGGCTGTCCCGTGGAACTTGGTTGTAGGCTAGATGTAGTGTTCCCAGGAGGGGCTCCGGTGGAATTGTTTGGAGGTAGTGTTGTGCTGTTAGCAGGAGGTCCCATAGTTGAGTTATTAGGTGGGGCAGTTGTGTTGCTCGGAGGCAGTGTTGTGCTGTTAGCAGGAGGTGCCATAGTCGAGTTACTAGGTCGTAGGGTAGTGCTGTTCGAGGGCTGTGATGTAGCGTTGGTCCAAGGTGCCATCGTGGAGTTATTAGGTGGGATGTTGGTACTATTACCCGGAGACTGAGTGGTATTGTTGGGATTCCCTCTTGTAGTATTCATAGGAGGTGGAGTATATGGTGGTTGAGTATATGGCGGTTGGGTAGTTTGTGGTGGCTTCTTTGTGGTAGTTGGTGGTGGCCTTTGGGTAGTTCGCGGCGGTGGCCGTCGGTCATCTTGTGGTTCCTCCCAGCTATGTGCGACAGAGATGAGAAGTGACGCAGCCAGAATCCAGCTAATCATTCTTGAATAAATTGAATCTGTGGTTTGGAAGATTCTGGAAAAGGATAAACTGTAATAAATATCTGAAGTTAATTAAGCGCTGAGTTACCGAGTCGTTCGAATGAAGACGTCGAAAAGGGGAGATCGAATAATCTTAGAGGTGGTTAACAACCCCCCACCCCCTCCGAGCGACACGGCACAGTGCGATCCTGTAATATAGACCACGCCGCGCAGCGCGATCGATATTATGTCGGTCCGCCGCGCCGCTCGGCGGCGGAAGTATAAATGAAGCCACAGGATGTATGTGCACTCCATGTTGCAGCCGGCGCTAACTAGATTGGCTTATTTAACGAGTGATGCGGCTGTCCCTTACACAAGAGTGCCTCACGAGTTTACAAAATAGCCGGCGAAATGGCGGAATTGAGGGCATAGCTTGCCCGCAGAGGTGAATTCGGAGATTCTCACGTATTTGTTTAGAGGATCCCTCCTGTATAACTTATGCCAAGTTTGTGGGTCGAAATTGTACCAAACAGGCGACATATAGACGACAACCACGAGCCCGACCTGCTCAAAAGTCACCACAGGTCACGCCCCTCTCCTTGATGCCGAAGTCATTGGTGGCTATATGAAAGGATTAAGAAAATTGAGTTTCCGTACTTCATCTTCTCGCCGGTCTCTCTCTTCACCCTCCTTCATGGCGAGTAAAGAGATGGAGAGGTCTCAGACTAATCGTCCACCAAACTTTCTTTTTAGATTTTGAGCAAATTTCTTAGAGTTATAATCCCGCTTCTAGGAGACTTTGAACGACTCGGTAGGCACCATTGTAATCAACGTGTAATTCTCTCCAAAATGGGGGTGAAATATGCAGAATAACTTCTTGAGCGTTCTAGTGCCTTTGAAGGCGCAATACACCCGCGAAACGTTTTCCAGGATTTTTCCTTATCATGGCGGCGATCCCACGCTGACTCCAATGATATCTCGGAAATCGTTAGCAAAACCCGGCTGAACGGAGTTATGGCCTCTGCATGTCAGCATTCGCCGGAAGGAACGGGAAAGGAAAGAAAAGGTCTACTGATCGCAAATAATCGCTCGTGTCGCCTCTGTCGAGCTCGGGAGGTCATCCGAGGTAGCGTGACAGAGCGGCTTTTTGCTGTGGGAGCGGTAGCGGGCTTCCTTCTATATCTCACTTTCTGGGACGAAGCTCATGCATGGCAGGTGTTATAAAGGATGCAGGATGGGTCTATAACACAATTATTTGGAAATCTCAGATTTCGCCCTGAGGTTTGACTGTGGCTCTAAGGTGCACTTCCGCCAAATTACGCACAAATTATGCAACTTCAGAAAGTGCCATAGGGAAAGGTTCTCACTCAAAAATTTCTACATAGTGCAGCCTTCGAGAATACATATTGAAAATATATATATAAGTCAAGTCAACGTAGATGCACAGAATCATAAAGTTTCGAAATGCGACAGCAATGCCGCAGTGCTGGTGTTTGCTTTACAGGCACAGTACACCCTCAGATTATGTGATTTCCAGTTATTTGAGTAGTAGACCCCTTCTGTATAACACTGTACAGCACGTGCAGAGTACGAGAGCTCAATTCTTACAGATGAGCGAGTCATGAGCGAACACCCCGAACCCGACCCCCTTCGTTCACAACCACGGGCCACGCTCCTATCCTGGTTTTTGAACTCAATAGCGGCTAGATGAATGCATGAATTTTAACCGCGTCATCATTTTTCCCTCTATCACCGGTCTGTTTCTTCATTCTGCTCCGCTCTACTATAGGAACTGCGAATGGAGAGAAATACAGGCCTGAGACAACTCGTCCACGGAATTTTCGCCTTAAAATGTAGGCACTTTTGTAGAGACATAACTCCGTTTGTAGGGGCCCTGGACGATTTTAGAGACATCGTTATCAGCTTGTGGTTTCCTCCAAGATAAGCATAAAAGCTCAGAATCAATCTCTTGAGTGTCCTGTGCCTTTAAGAAGGAAGGATTTTTGTTTGCATTGCCGGCAAAATTTTGTCTGCATCTTACCCTTTACACCTCCCGAAAGTATATACCCTCTTTCCATTTGAACGAACAAAACATTGGAGTAGTTTTCTAGATACTTTCCATTTACAATACCCGCGCTAAGTTTTGTAAAAACGGGGAGCATCTGGCAAACTTGGCGAAAAAGCGTCCGATGCATGTAACTTTTTTGAACGAAGATTTTTTGAGTTCTGAAAACTCCATCATATCCACAGATCAAATCGCTACCTAATTATGTGACTTGTGTGCCGAAGTTCACTAAAATCGCTATGATTCCGAAGGAAATATCAGGTTGTCCGATAAGTTCTTGCCGGTTTTTAAAATTTTTTTATAACTTTATTTTAAAACATAAAATAACAACAATTTAATCAATAATGTATTCTCCGTTGTTTGTTATGACTTGCTCCTGTGTGACTTATGACTTGTTATGTTATGTTATGTTATGACTTGCTCCTGTTATGTTATGACTGTTATGACTCGAAATTGCCACTTTTGAACTTCGCAAACCAATATCGAGCAGTTCTTTCAGCTATGGCACCCTCTCCGTATACGGCACAAATCTCTCTAGCAGCTTCCGTGGCTTTGGCACCTCGGTTAAACGCAAAAAGTAGATGGTGTCGAAAATGCTCGTTTTTGTCGACTTGACACTCCATTTAAATGCTCTAAAAATTAACAAGAACTAATCGAAACAAAAAAACCAAATAGACTTTCTTGTAGAGCGAAAAATTCTCTTTCGAATAACACAAAACATTGTACCAAAAAATTTCATTTCAATCGCAAATTTTTTAATTTAAAAAAACGGCAAGAACTCATCGGACAACCTAATAGTTTTTGCAATTGTTTTTAAAGACGCCGCGCGCGGCAGAGTGCGGCGAAACTTTAGTTTTGTACAAGTAATGGAAGAGCAATCTGTATTCCTTCTTCATAAATTAGGTGCAGGAGAGAGAATCTCAAGCTTTGTGTTGTTGGAATTCTCGAAATCCTTCATTCAAGAATCCAGGGTTTTCGTAACAAAACACCGGCTTTTCAGGCAGTTCTCAAGCGTGTTTAATGAAGGATTTCGAAAATTCCACCAACACAGACCTTGAGATTCTCGCACCTGCACCTAATTCTTGAAGAAAACATACCGATTG
The DNA here is from genome assembly GCA_029168955.1 of Aplectana chamaeleonis. Taxonomy (NCBI): domain Eukaryota; kingdom Metazoa; phylum Nematoda; class Chromadorea; order Rhabditida; family Cosmocercidae; genus Aplectana; species Aplectana chamaeleonis. Next base: position 1,228,077 of record JAPDOI010000050.1, on the reverse strand, counting down.
CTCTTCCATTACTTGTACAAATACTGCTCAAAGTTTCGCCGCATCTCGCCGCGCGCGACGTTTCGGAAAAACGATTGCAAAAACTATTTCCTTAAAGGCAGTGTTCACGATGAAAATCGTTTCTCTGTTTTTCCGCCTATGTTGAAAACGGCCCCATGCTGATTCCAATGATGTCTCTGAAATCGCACAAGACCTTCTGGGAACAGAGTTGTAGTCCCTCAAAGATTGAGCTATGGAAACATGGTGGACGAGTTGTCCGAGGCTTGTAACTTCCGTCTTTTGCAGCCGATCTATGCGAGCTGACCTGAGTAAAGAGAGAGAGAGAAATGAAGGGAAGAACGGGGCTAATGATTGAAAATCATCGCTCATCTCACGATCTCGAGCATTCATTTGTTCACGTCGGTGGGCGTGTGATGCGCTTTTGGGGTTTTCAATGCGCTCGAAGTTGCAACTTCGGGCTCTTTTGAGGCTCTTCCTGGCTCGTTTTCATGCGTTCTTTCGACGTTAAAGGCATCGTACGCGCAGAAAACCGTATATTATTTTTTCATGTTTTTGTGTAGCTTGGCCTCTCTAGGGAACGAAAATGTCGAAGGGGCCCATGAAAAACCTTCATTTGTAAAGAAAAAGTCAATCGGAACACATTGTAAATACGAATTTGAATTTCGCGCGAAAATCCTTTTTCAGGTTTTTCTGCTTCTGGAGGCCTCGTCACTGTCATTTTCGGAGTTTTTCTGCATGTGGAGTTTGTGCCGTAACTATTTTTCCTGTTGTCTTACGGTCGCACCAACATTCTAGGAAAAAGTTCTAGATGACTGGTGAGAATTGGTGGCGGATCTTCATCATTGACGCCTTCCAACCTCATTGCGCAACGTTTTTGACGCGCCAAAGTTTACCAGTGTGGCCTACCGGGCTCAATCATGAAATTAAGCCTGAAAAATGAAAATTGGTTTCCCAGCGCGAATGATGCCTTTAACGTTACAGAGTGTCCCTCCACTACCCAATTCTAGTGGAATTTCGAAAACTTTTTTCATCGTGAACACTGCCTTTAAAAAGCTAATCGGTTTTAGAGAGCTTCGGCATACAAATAATATGATTGGGTAGCAATTTAATCTGTGAATATGATAGCGTTTTCAGAATTCAAAAAAGTTACATGCATCGGACGCTTTTTTGCCAAATTTGCCAGATGCTCCCCGTTTTTACAAAACTTAGCGCAGGTATTGTACTTTCTATTTTTCCCTACATTGTTATTTTTTCGAATAGTAATGAGTGAACTAAGGTTTTTAGTGAGGGAGGTTTTGAGCCAGTGTTTCGAATGTTGTGCATCGAAAATATAATATCCAAAGGAATAATCGTAGACGAGAAAATGTTGGGTTTTTTATTCGAAAGGTTTAGAGTTGATGCTTTTGATATGAGTTACTATCAGTGATGGTGTTCACAACATCGCTCAGGACAGTCATAGGAGTACATTTCTTCTTGAAGTAGGTTCTACATGAATGGGTCCATATCGTTGGAATACAAAGAGAGCCAATGGTTTAAGCTACCCTCAAAGAAAAATTGTCCGCAATATTGTTGTTGGGTAGCATCAAGGGGCTCAGTTGAGAAACGGCGTTTTTCTGAAGAATTTTTCTAAATGGTGTTTACTAAGTACACTACCGAGTACTTAAGGCATTCCCTGGAAACGGAAAAGATTTACTGTCGAATGCACACCTTCTTTTTCATATTGATTTTGATTTGTGGCAATGCTTCCAAATTCTCGGGAACACCCTGTGAAGGTTTAGGGAACAAAGTACCGGAGTGCGTCAAATCTAGCCCAGCAAAATAAGGTCTACTTAGGAGTTGACTGTTAAAAACTCCCAGAATGTCATGATAAGGTGCTTAACAATGTCTGTCATCTTGAAAGAAAAAGAAAGCAGAAACAGAGAAGGTGTTGCTGCTGAAGATATTCCTTTTGCGTTTATATACTGACCGGAAGCGAATAATATTCGAATACTTTGTTGAAAATCAAAGATCGCTAGCCGGCGAAAATCCTGCGCAGACATCGCAATGATACGTATTATTTCAACAAAACAAGGAATATATTCAAATTTCATGTGATTTGATTGCTTTACGTGTACATCGGTAAGTAATACCTGAACAAAACATGTCAGACACAACAGATTCAGGAAGTTGGCCACACATCACGATAAGTGTGCAAAAACGCAGAACTCTCACTTCAAGAAGTACTACAAAACCTATCTTCAGCTCACCCTGCTTGAGAGTTTGCTCTAACAAAATCATATTGCGGTTTTCTGTGTGATACTATGTGTTCATATGAACTATCGTGGGTATGAAAGTCTTCGCTGACAAAAAAATTTAAAACTCAGCTAAGCTAACAAAAAAAACATCTGATGCAGGGAAAGATTTATCTTCATTATTATAGCGTGATGTTGATCTGTTTCACAAATTATCTTCGCTAGCAATCTCTATGTGACTATGCTTACAATTTTCCCACCGACGAAGTTCGAAGTAAAATAAAATTAAGTAGATCATCCATTGCTACGAGGAATTTGTACGTCAAATAGTGCCTATAAATTTTTTAAAAGAAAGACTGTCATTTTGTGGTGCTAGGCTAAAAGCGGTGTTCAGGGAAACTTTTGATCTCGAGTTTCCACAGCAAATCATGAGTTTTGCACGGTCGCTTCGGCCGCTAAGCGCCTGAAATGGTCCTCTTTCACTCTACAGCACCGAGCAGATTTTTTGCAAAGAAAACCTTTTGCGGCGTTTTTTTTTGCGTGTACAGAGCGCCGCATCGCCACAACTTGCTCTAAAGTGGTCCAACTTCAATTCTAAAGTCATTTCTGGATTGCTTTCAATTGGACCTATGCGATAGTGTCACAAACTGATAGATTCAACTTCAGAAGTTTATCGAAAATTGCACATTCGTACCTTTGACCCCTCATTATGAAATGATCAGACGGTCATGATAGCAGAAGCCTGTCATGTTTTGACCTGTGGTCGATGTGAATTTCAGAAGGAAATACACGTTTTTCAACAAAATATCGTAGTTAGAAGGCTTTCTACACATATCATCACATTCGCCTCATTGAGAGGAACATGAAAACTACTTGAAAAACTCATTTCGGCAATTTTGAAGTGAGCTATGGCCAAGCGGTGCTTCGTGAGCCCAAAAACTCCTCCGCAAAACGGTTTTCTTGAAAAAAAAATATGCTTGGTACTGTAGCTAAGCGATAAATTGGATACGCATCGAGTATACTAAACTTCTCTGATGAATGTTTTTAAAACTTACTTCTGCAAATGCAGAAAGCGACAGTAGCTTTACCCAACAACGGAATCTGGTTCAAATGAGGCAATTTTGAAGCGTGTACTGGGATTTCTGATGGAGTACGCAGGTAATTTGGGAGGTGAAAAACGCCTGACTAGATGTGTGCAGGATCATAGTGCTAGGATGATTCCTAGTGTGGATCGCAGATTTGGAATAGTAAGGATAATCTAGGAGGAAAAGCGCTGCGCATGGAGAACAGTGCGGGAGGCACCTGAAAAAGGTTATTGTGCGTAGGATTTAGGAAGATGTTCAGGCCTCATGGATGCTTGACCTCAGAGAGTCGGGAGGTAGTACGTGGGCACAACAGGGGTTGTACCCCAGGGCAAACATCGGATACAACCGCTCGTTTTCAGCAGGAGCTGCTGCCAACGGTGGCATATGCTGCCCACGTGTGATGGGGTTCAACTTCTCGCTGTGAGCAGGAGTTGCTGCAAACGGTAACATAAGCTGCCAACGTATGCTGGGGTTCCACCCCTTGTTGTGAGCATGAGCTGGTGCCAACGCATGCTGGGGTTCCGCCCCTAGTTGTGAGCAGGAGCTGCTGCCAACGGCGGCATATGCTGCCAACGTATGCTGGGGTTCAACGCTTCTTTGTGAGCAGAAGTTACTGCTAACGGCGTCATATGCTGCCAACGTATTCTGGGGTTCAACTCCTTGTTATCGACAGCCTGTTCTGCAAACGGAGAAAGAGTTAGGACTATCACCCTGTTTAGCAGCGTTGGGTATGATTCTTGTCACGGCCCTCAGCAAGGAGACCAGCCTTGTCACGGTCCACAACGAGGAGGCTTCCTTCGTGAAGGGTCATGGGGACGATCCCCCCAGCGTCCAAAGTTGTCTTCCAGAGAGTGGCGCAAGATCACTTTTCGGACCGGCCTCAGACGGCCAGCTGCCCCCTCATTGAGATTGGCCACCTTTACCCGCAGCCGTCGTACAAGTGGATGTTGCAATGTTCATTCGTATTCGAAAAATCAATGGAGGAGAATTATAACAGACTCTGGGAGAGGAGGCTACCGAACTCACGCTTGCCACGATAGACGAAAGGGTTGTATCCGAACACAGGCAGCAGGAGCTGCTGCTATTTGGCAGCAGCTCCTCGTGTTTGCAGTAGCAGCAGTAGGGGTGCTGCGAGTCTCTTTGTACTCGGTTCCAACCCATGTTGTACCGACGTAGTACCCCCCTACTGCGCAAGTAGGACACCTTGGAGAGGGCAGAGTTGTGCAGGAGGGGCCTATCTAGGAAAGTGTGCAGCACTCTTTGGCGAGTGAGATAGAGTCCGGGGACTCCGAGCAAGGCATCTGACAAAATGTGCAGCAGCCATGGGAGAGTGAGCAGGAGTCTACGGACTAGGAGCAGACCATCTGGGAAACTGCGCAGGACACTGTAAAAAGAGAGCAGGAGTCTTCGGACTCGATGTAGGTACGATATTTCAGAGGCTCATTACATTTTTGAAGTGTGCAGGTTGATGAGTAGCTTGCAGGAGCCATGAAATGTTGTGTGGGTCGAACTGCTAAGCTGTATCTCCATTTCGCAAGTCTCTGAGGCCATCCAAATTTCTTGTTTCCCCATTTTTTCGTAAACTTGTTGTAAACAGATTTTGATCTGTGACCGCTTAGACTTTTAACACTGCTTTGCCTACAATGCGCCCTCTACTCCTTGAGCTTCAACTTGAGCTTCATTGAAAAGCTTTTCACTTTTAAGATTCGGTGTTTTCAAATGATCAAAGCTCATACTGAGAAACTCCGAAACATGACGTCTGCAAGCCGCGGCTTCATAGAACATTCGAGGAATGAAAATATATACAATTTATGTATATCCTTCCTGTAGAAGCACGTATACAATTTGAAGTGACGTGTTGAAAAGAACACTGTAGCATGTAAATAAAATTTGTCATCATACCATGTAACAGCTGTAGCTGAAACAGGTCAGCGAAACTCAAATTTCTACGGATAAAGTTCGCATTGCACACGAGATAACTACGTGTAACTGACATCATGCAATTGGTAACATGTTTCAGAAGATCAAAGTAGTCTACGAGCTCTATGTAGCGATTCCCTCTTATGCTACTTTTTTCTCCTCACTAAATCTCTTTTGAATCACCACGTTGGTCGCAATCATCCTAGGCGAGCGTTGTCTGATTATGGATTAGCACTTGTCATTAATCATTGCATATGTCAGAAATGTAGCATATTGTTGTGCTTTTAAAGCGACCATGACTATTCAAGTTATTAAAGGCACAGTCCAAAATCAGAATCGTTTTTCAGTTTTTCTGCCTATCTTGAGAACGGCCCCACGCGGGTTCCAATGATGTCTCTGAAATCTCTGGGAACGGAGTTCTGACCCCTAAAATTCGAACTGCGGAAGCAAGGTGGACTAGTTGTCAGAGGCTTGTAACTTCCGTTATTTGCAACCGATGCACGCGAGCCGACCTAGATAGGGAGAGAGGCTGAGAATGATGGGAAGAACGGGGCTACTGATAGGAAACCATTGCTTATCTCGCCACTGTTGAGCTCGAAGTATCGTAAAAGGGGCGTGTCAAAGTGGCTTCCTGTGTGGGAGCCCGAGAACGGCTTCCTCCTGTATCTCGATTATTCGGAGGAATCGAGAGCTTGCCCTTGGCAGGTGTTATATGGTGTGGGTCGGCTTTACAATTATGTGAAAATCTCAGATTTGGCCCCTGAATTTGGACTCTGCCTTTCAGGCTGAATGGTATGCTCCAAGTTTTTTGCTATTTCAATCTTACGGAGACAATACTCGCCTGTCTTGTTTGCTAATATGCAAGTCTTTGCAGTTTTGTCAACTTTCATCAAACAGCTAACGAGGTCTTGATGAATCGGTGTTTTTTCCTAGGTGCTGGCCATCAAATGTGTAGGACCGATCTGGTTACCAACCCATTCAGCGCTTCTTTCGTGATTTCAGCGCTTCACCTTGTTCCGAACGTGATTTCTCCTCTAATTTCTGTATCACCACGTCATTGAAGTTCTTGAATATTTCATGTCTGTTTCATGTAAAGCTCTCTGATTTTCTTGCTACGTATGAATACAAAGGGACGCAGAGCGAAATCAGTTCTGCGTCCTTTGTTAAAAAGTACGTGTGTGTTGCTGTTCTGATTCTGATGAGTACTGCTTTATTTATTTATTTATTTTTATTTTTTTCAGCCTTTGCGTTCCGAGCCGACTGTATGTTTGAAGAAAAATTTTATTCATAAAGAGGAGAAATATGCAGAGGTCTGCCCGCCTACATGACAATTTCAAATCAGCGCAATGTGGGTTGCTATAGTATTGCTACTTACACCGTCGATTGTGTCCTCAGGCTCATGGCTGACTATGCCCTCTCAAGGCTCTGCATTAGCACCAGATGTGTATGAGAGTAAGTAAGCTGATACAAACATATGCTGCCTCAGCGGTTCATTAAACTATTTTCGAACGGAATTCCCATCCGCAGTTGCAGACAGCCCCTATAACGGCAGACAACTCAGTACTGGGTAGGCGAAGACTAAGGCATTTTTCATAATCCCCGCCTCCAGCGCGTCATGCGCGGTGAAATGCTTCATAGTCCACCGACCATCCCGCGCGTGACGCGCATACCGTGCTTGCGATGATGACTATGAAAGATGTCTAAGGGGCTGCGCAGAGTGGCTTCGCGGCGCGCCCTTCTGGCCGGGATCATACTTTGCAACGACGGCGACAGGCCATTGCAAGCATATGGATTTTTGTTATGTAAGATTAACATTGCGTGGCGTCGCTGCAAGTATGATCCCAGCCTATGATGAGCTGCCGCAATAATAGGTCGCCGCGATCTATTGATACGGCGACCTATCTATCATAAGATCGCGCCGCGATCAGGGATGTGCGGCAAACGATTTTGAAAAATCGGCAAACGGAAATCGGCAAATTTTGTCCAAAAATGGCCGGCAAACGGCAATCGGCAATCGACAAACGGCAAAATAAAAAAAAATCTCGTACAAAAACGATGCAAATGTTCTAAAAGTAGCAGTAAAATACTCCTTTCTCATGCACAAATCGTATTTCGATAGCCAGATAAGAAATGGTTTCTGAATAGTGTATGGCCGACTGTCCTTGAACCTCGGCATTTTGTTCTAGTTCAATAACACCACGAGGTTTTTCAATAATACCAAAAGAAATTTAACCTCTTACTTTGGTACAATACCTGATATAAAAAGCAGCACCGAAATGGGCATTCTATTGAACACTGGTAATGGGAATGTTGTGGTGAAAGGATAATAATTTTTCGAGGTTCTCTAATATCAACCCTTTTCGGAATATGTAGTAGTCATGCAATTGCTTCGTGTTTCAAATTTATCGCACGAAATTCAGAGTATCGCGCAATCCAATTTAAGGGGATGAGCATTCGAAAAAAGTAAAAAAAAAAGGAAGAGGTCAGTGTGTCCCTACTTGACTTGATTATTTTTAACGAGCGTGGCAGCCCTTCTCTCGCAGAAACCGCCGCTGCGACTCCGCGATAAAGCCATACCCGGCTCCGCGAAAGGTACCACAGCGGCTCCGCAAGAGTGCCGCTGCGGCACCGCGATGGGTGGCTGCGCCTTCACAAAAATAGGACCAACTGAGAGCAACTAAGATGTAATTAACTATGAGCCATACTACAACTGGGCGGATCCTACGAACAGAAATGTGCACCTACGGTTGTTAGGTCCTTTATCTAAAAACTTTCTCAGAGTTCGCGGCGTACTAGTTTCGTGCCTCACGGTGTGTTTACTGTTTAATCGGAATTTAGATCAAAGATAATCACGTGAAAAAATACAACTAAAACGCACGTTTCCGAACAGCCTTGGAAACGTTGCTGAGAAACGGCTAAATATTCGGCATCTCTCCCCCTGCGACCTTTTAAATTTCTTCTGAACTGCGCGCTGATAACTCAAATACATTGAATGGGGTAGTTTTTCAAGCTTTCCACCAATACGACTTTTAAAAAACCGCGGTTTGCTCAAACCACCTCCTTCCCAAACTAAACGCCATCCCTTATTCCGAACACCGTCGACTCCGTCAATCCAGTTTATAGTCATGCAGGGAATTTAACCGAAACGAAACGTTCTCCACGACGTGTACATCCTCCCCCACCCTTTTAACTCAGAACTCCAACTTTCAACTTGGTAGCATGTTTCTCAGCGTAATTTTGAGCATAATAGGAGATGGGAAAGTGCATAACCCCACAAACTGCCAGTGAAGTCCAACGTCCTCCACACGACGCTTTGAAAAATGTCTGAAAGAAATTGAGCTCTGAACCCTTCGTGCCCTCTCCTGAAAACGTTTATGGTGTTATTCCTTGTCCCGATGAACCCTACATTTATTGATCAAGCCTCAGCAAGGAGAGTGTGGTGAATTCGGTACTCTTCGAGACAAGAGGACCCACACGAGCATGACACTACAATACCAGCAATTGCTTTGACATGACCGCACGGTAGATAACATGAACTGGCTTGAAGTTTTGAAGTACGTATAGCTTGTCTCCTTACTTTCGAGCTGGTCGCCGCAAGGCTCATGGGATTTACCATGCGCGTCCTAATCGCGGCGTTTGTTATCTATTGCGCACCTTTTTGCCGAATTTTGCCGAAAAGTGAGAGGAAAAACGGCAAACGACAATCGACAAAAATCGTCCAGAAACGGCCGGCAAACGGCAATCGGCAACCGGCAAACGGCAATTGCCGCATACCCCTGGCCGCGATGCCACTCTGCTCAGCCCATAATCGTGCCGAAAAAACCACGGTCACAGCACGATTTCGTTTACACTGCTTATGAAATAGCGAACCTGAGCTCATTCTTCCTCACAAGTTTTCTTACTCGTCGTGGGGAAAACAGGCAATCTCAGTACCTCGAATTTCCCCTGTTCTCAGCCTCCTGTAAATATTTGCTATTGACTTTTATCTTCAAATCTTTGGTGAAAAATAGAACAATGCTGCGACATTTTATTAGTCAGGTCTCACATATTTTGATCAACCGTTCGTTTAACGGCTAAACTATCTAGAGTCCTTGCATTCAATGTAGTCTGACGAATGGACAGAGCTGCGACTGTAGATCCGCGATCGAAACCTGGTTGGCCGTTGATGCCGCCGGCGCCGGCCAACAGCAATAATTGCGCCTGGTCCACTCGCCAGACTAGATTTGATAAGCAAACCATACACGCACCCTACTCTACATTAGCCATGTGCGGTAAGCCCTTGAAATGACCAAACCATCTTGAAAAGGCTGCGCTGGGGTACCACTGCTATACTCTGCTTCAGTGGGGTAGGATGACCGATACCAGAATAGTACGAAACAACGCAGCGTTCGTAGCTACGTAGCTGCCAATATCAAGTGATCGTTAACCGCTTGTTATTGATTGCGCCCCGAAACTGCGCGTAGGGTTTTAGTCTCCATGCAGAAAAATGGAAGACTCTTTCCGTATTTTGCAGCCCGACTTGGGACCACTTCGCTGGAATGAAATGGGCTAATGTCTCAAACTCTAAAACACGGGTCCGGTTGTACGGACACCACAACCCTGCAGCGGACGCTAGCTTCACGCGTACAGAGCGTGTGCAAAGCCACAGCGATTCAAAAGCGTCATGACGAGCGTTGCTTGCCGCTAGCTATGGGTGGTGCCTATCACGCTTTTGCTTCTCTTGGGACAGGAGGAGAAACTCAGAGTTAGTTGGAGCAGTTTCTCAGCGCTTTTGTGCAGCCCATCAAATTGAAGCGGAGTATAATTGCTCAGAATGAACACAGGCTATCGAACAACTTTATTGCGATATCGAGCATTCAATGCACAGATGTCGAAAAAGAATCTCTCACATAATTGGGGATAATGACACAATCGTTTAACATCACGGCTATTGATTGTGACGTAGATCACGCCACTAACTAACGATTAAAATAGATTAAAACGAACAGATCACATGGGCAAGATACAAATACACACCGAATGAAAGATGGGAAGGGGACGTTCAGGAGTGACAATGATGACTGCAGTACGGTTAAATGTAAACGGTACTTTTCATTCAGTTCCTAGGTTTATACATAGACTCTTTATAAATGTGCACTGAACGAATTCAAGTGTTTGCAAAAAACGTGAACAATGAAAATAAAGGAAGAAAAAACTCAACACCCGGTATGCGCATATGACGCCAGACAAAGGGGAAAAGAAGATTTTGACAAGTTCTTAAGGGAAGTAAAGTAAGCGAAAGCGCTAGTTAAGCACTCGGAATACTACATTCCGACTGTAAGTAGTGAATGAAGATCCTCGATTGCGATGTTCAGAACTTATGATCAGCATACTAATTCAAAGTCGGCATATTAATTAAAAGTTACGGTGTCTGAATGCCATAGTGGAAGCTGATCTACTCAAGAGCTTCTGCACATTGCAATCGCGGAAGACGCTACGAGAGCCATCTACTCATATATACTAAAGTGAAAGCTTTGATGGTGAAAGTGACAATGTATACGGAACAAAAAAAGCGCTGTAAATAACGACTAAATTTCTATACAGATCTTTATTTAAATACAAAGGTCAGCTAGCCGGTACCTCAACGAGGCTGTTTTCATTTAGGGTTTCCCTAGTAGTGATAACAGATAATGACTCTAATTCCTGATGAGACTCAGAGGTACTCTTCTCATGGCAGCGTGCTGAAGGCAAATCCGTCGACAAAACGGTGACTAAAGAGAGTTTAAAAAACGTTATGCCAGTAAAGCACCAGCTCCTGATGCAGGATGTGGATGCTGTACTCTTTGTGGACATTGGAAGATACCGATGGAGCTCAGCACTGTGATGAGATAATTTAGACGAAAAAATTGACACATATCAAAAAACGTCTCATGAGTGCCTTGCTCTATAGTTTGACCAGCTGGAGCACCGTTTTGAACAGACTAAAGAGCGATGTGAAGTCCTAATATCGTAGAATCAAAGCAATCAGGATGGCGAAGATCGAAGAGATGACAGTAGCAGACGAGGTTTTGTCTGTAACGAGCGGAATTAATTTAGGGATTCGTTCAGTTCAAGACTGTTGATATTCCCTTGTCTGTGTGCCATGAATTGGTTAAAGGAAGCGCACGCAAAAACAAACCCGTGTTCGATTTTTTCACTATTATGTGAATGTAGGAATACCAGGTTGTGATGCATCGCCAAAAAGTCACCCAAAACACCCAAATTCCGGAGAAAATTTTGCTCGAGAACCCCGGAGCATTCAGCTTTCTTCTTTCACATCTGTCCGGTGTGTCTTGTGTAAGACTGAAATGTCGGAAAACTGTGCGTCTAAAATGGTGTAGCCCCTTTAGCTTCTTAGGTTGACTATTTCTTTTGGCCTTTTTATTGTCAAGAATTCTAAAAAACAAGAAGCTTCCAAAATACATGTTTGAACGCGAGGAACTCTTGGAATAAGGAATATAGAATTTCGGATTTCCACGGCCTGTCGGGGCGCATCTGATCCTCGAGCTAGATGATCGACAGGGAAAACTCGTTTTCATACCACGGAGAAGTTTTCAAGAGAGGACACTGCCTACAAGTCATACACTTGTAGTTGTTTCCGTTGTACTGCTGTCTTCTGTGTTTGTCTCGGGAAAGCCCAAAGTGTTCCGGGTAGAGCGAAAGGTGTATCGGGCACAACCCAAAGTTAGGCAAACTGCCATTAAGGGATGTCTCGAGATATTTGGCGGACAGTTCGAGGAAACAGATCCAGTCTTCAAACGGCAGCGAACACAACGACGGGTGTGCAAGAATGTCAAAGGCTGGTAAGTCCGAGTGAGGGTCGGAGCACCTTGAACAATTCTCAGAAAACGCGGAAAACCATGAGAATATGCGAACCTGCATTCCTTTATGCATAAACTACGTTCTTGGGCGCGTTTCTGCGCATAAGCTCCACATCATCAAAACTCGCCTCATTACTAACGAACTGTAATTTTTAGGATATTTACGGGTTCCTCCCATTGACAGCAAATCAATGGTGTGTAGAAGAAGGATATGTGAGCCCAGTAAATTGCCGGGAATCGGGTGTCCTCTTCCGGAAATCTCATCAACCACAGTTCGAAAGTTACACATTTCCCTCACAATGACATCCGGCCAGTTCACAGTGAGGGATTTCGAGATGGAAGTGCGCAATTTTCGTTTAAAGGCTTCGTACGCGCTGGGATTCACCCTCAATTTTTTGTGTACAACGGAAGGATTCGGACTAGCTGACATTATTCACAAAACTTGAGGCTCTTAAAATGTGCCCTTTAAAAGTTAGGGCCACCTGAAAACTGATATGGGGCGATCATCTATCACTGCTGGGTCAGTCATCTAGCACTTTTTCACAGATGTTGATGCAATCATAAAACGACATGGAAAGCAAATATAGTACAAACTCCACATCCAAATGCAAAAAAAAACCTCAAAAACAATTCAGGCGCAAAATTTGAATCCGTCGTTCAGTGTATTGAAAGTGGTTTCTCTTCACAAGTTAAAGTTTTTCAAGGGCTCTTTTGACATTTACGTTAACTAAAGAGGCCAAGCTAAACAAAAACATGAAAGAATAATACATGGTTTTCTGCGCGTATAATGCCTTTAATTCCTGATGTTAAAACTGTTATTGACACACGCCATTTCAATGTGTTTGTAGAAGGAATGTGAAAAGACCTAGAAATAAGATGACACACTTTTTAAGCTAGCAAACACGATGCAGCGCATTTTGCGTGAAAAATACTCTCGAAAACGCCGTTTTTACAAGAAAAAACCGGGAGTGAGTACAATTTTCTCCTTTTTCAAATAAAATAGATAGGAAATCAGACCTACCGTGAGAATCAAGTGGAAGCTCGACGAGGACGTTTTCCCGAGCAAATGATCCCCATCCGAGGCCGTTACGCGCCTTCACAGTAACCTCGTACCTTACACCAGGTTCAAGGTATGGAAGCAAGTTGACGCTATTTTGCCATACATCATCACCATTATTATCACCTAAACGAAGAACCTTTCCTATTACAGATGTTGAAATCTTGCAAATGAAAACAGAATCGTTCAAACAAACAGGCAAGGAAAGGTCACCTTTACTTGCACGAACACTTTCATACTTGTTCCAATCATCGGCTTTTTCATGTCGGTAGTAGATTCGATACTCAATCACCGGTTCGTATGCTCGAACCGTCCATGACAATTCAGGACCATCCAGCTTGATCGTGGGTGGCCCAGGACGACCTGAACGAGAAATACGGATTTGAGAGGGGAACAAAGACCTCACTCACTTGAAAGAAAAATACGAGTTTTGTAACTATAAGGGCACTTTGTTATCGCGGTGTCCACGATGGAAACCGTCTTCGAGTTTCCACTGAAAAGTGGAAGGTGCTATGCCTATGCTAACATCAGTGCTTTCCGCAGAAATTCACGGACGTGCAGGGCTATTTGAGACTCTTGTTTAGCCGTTTTGCCGACATTGCTGTTTCCAAACGCCCCGAACGTTTCGAATTTTTTTTTCGAAAATTCGGAAACAGCTTTTATCGTGGACACTGCTTTCAGAGGCAGCGTCCGCGCAGAAAACCGCCCTCGGGTTTACCTTCTCAATCCAATCTTTTAACCAAGTAGAGATAGTTGGCAATGCTTGAGACCTCAATGCTTCATAATGCTATAGCCTCTTGAAACCGCTCCATGGTCTGAAAAGGCGTTTTCCCAGTCGATCATCTAGCACGAGGAGCAGAAGCGCCACAACAGGCTTCAGCATACCCAAAATTCCAAATTCCATAATTCAAGAAATCCTCGCGTTCAAACGTGTGTATTGGAAGCTTCTTATTTTCGAGAATTCTCGACAATGAAACGGCCACAAAAAATAATCATTCTAAAAAGTTACAGGGGCTAAACTTTTCAGACGTCCAGAATTCCCGGCATTTCTGTATTACACAAGACACACCGGACAGACATGGAAAAAAGGAAGCTGAAAGCCTCGGGATTTTCAAACGAGTTTTTCTCCTAAATTTCAGTGTTATGGAAGGCTTTTTTTGCGATATATCACAACCTGGTGGGCCTACCTGAGCAAAATATTAAAAAAAAAACTTGAACACGGTTTTGCGCGTACGCTGCCTTTAACCGAAGTCTCAAATTTGGGGAGGCGCATCCATGCTCTTCTGTCGCTGCCGACACTTTATTGAAAAACAGAATTTCTAATCTGATCTATTTTTAGCAACTTCTTAGTCCTAAATTACATATCTTTCGTTTTTCACTGCTTCAGGGCAGTAATTACATATATAGGAGTCAGTAGTTCAACCGCCATAAGACCATAAGAGATGCCCTTGGAAACGAGAAAAGGTTAGAGTAGTACAGCTTCTGCAGCTGACAAAGCAGGATGTTTTCTATTACGTTGAAAACAGCAACATTGTGTATAGATATGCTTCTGTGATGCTCGTCTCAAGTAAGTTTGTCTGATCAATTCTCCCAAGAAGTTTTCATCTATATATCAGAAAGCTGTGCCTCTGTGTCGAGAGACATTTGTGGCGTGTAACCCAGAAGGCATTCTAGTGACTCCGAACGGCATGAGACTACACTGCTAGCTTCGCGAAAAAGGATTAGGCTATTTCTCAGGACATATTAAATCCGCATGTAATCCATCACGTGTACGAGATGACAATAAAGCGAGATTTTTCTATGGATCAAGACTGGCCATCCACCGAATTTGTCACGACGTGACAAGCACGTCTTCTTCCAGTCTGCTTTAAGAATGCAGAAAGTGCACCGGACGTCCACAAGGCTGGGGACGAAGATCAAAAAAGTCAACCGGCGATGGCTATAGAATAAGTCCAGCTTCAAAGATACGCATCTCCCCCCATCGTATCAATAACTAGTATGTAATTTTAGTGAAGGAGAACTCAGTCGTTTTCGTGGGCTCCTACCAATCTGCTCTTTTCTTCTTTTCCTGTCCGTTAGGACCCTGAAGACCTTTGCGTTGTGTTTGATTAAGCTCAAATGGTCGTTTCGGAGACATCCGGCCGTGGGACGACGTCGGTCTCCGCGAGGTTGTTCGTGCTACTGGAGAGTTGAAGGCCAATTAGCAGCTCCTGCTTTAGTGTCAGCTTTTTTTCGTTCTTCCGTCAGCATGCTTCTGTTCCGATGCAGAGAACGCACACATATGTGCCGACACAAGAGGAGAAACACATCGGTCGTGCATTGTGTCTTCTGCTGGACTGTCCACGTTCAAGCCCCATTTTCTTTTAGATGTGGTCATCGTTAGTATAAACACCTCAGCGAGGAATGGGGATGAGGTAGTGATATTTAAAAAAATTTTGTAGGGATATATCTCAACATTCATATTAGCAATAAATACGAAATTAATGAAAATTTGGAATGACACTGTGAACAATTTTTCTTAAAGGCAGCATACGCGCAAAAAAAAAATGTTCAATTTTCTTACGTTTTGCGCAGGAAGGCCTATAAGGTTGTGATATATCGCCAAGAAGCCACCCTGAACACTCAAATTTCAAAGAACAACTCTTTGTTCGAAAATCCCGGAGCATTCAGCTCCCTTTTTTCAAGTCTGTCCGGTGTGTCTTGTGTAATGCACAAATGTCAGAAAACTGGACGCCCCCTTAACTTCTTAGTTGCATGATTCTTTTCGCCTTTTCTGTTGTCGGGAATCCTCTGAAAACGAGAAGCTTGCAACACATACGTTTGAACGCGAAGACCTCTCAAGATAAGAAATAAAGAATTTTTGATTCTCACGGCCTGTCGGAGCCTGTCGGGGAGCTTCTGCTCCTGGTGCTAGATGATCGACCGGGGAAACGCCTTTTCAGACCACGGAGCAGTTTTCAAGAGGCTATAGCATTATGAATACGCAACATTGAAGTCTCAAGCTTAGCCAACAATCTTCACGTGGTTCAAACATTGGATTGAGAGGAAAAAAAAACAAATGTGGTTTTTAGTGCGGACGCAGCGCGGAGGCAGGGCTTGTGATAAGAACGGTTTTTGAGCTCTTCTATTGCGGATGTCGATTTGATCATTTCAAAAGTGAAATTAAGTTAAAGAAGTGAAAATTAGCGGGAAAAACGCAAAAAACGAGAGAGAACGGCTAATTACGGGTGTCTGCATCCCCCCCCCCCAACTGACGAGACTTTCATGAATGCTTGTTTTTTTGCTCTTGAAGTACTGTGCTTCTCTGAGCCAAATTCCGGTCCGCTATTGCGTATCGACACGCTTTGCTGCCGCATGCTCCCGAGTCGGAAGAGTTTCTAGCGCCGCAGCCGACGACCTGATGACTCTAGGTGGGTTTTGGAAAGTGGAAGCTAAAAACAACTGGAGATAACTGCATAAAAAAGGCTCATCGAGTCGGCTTTGGCGGTGGGAACTCGACCGACTCGAGCGCGCGTGGCCGCAAAGCGTAGCGAGACGCAATTGCGGACCGGAATTTTACCTGGAGAAGCACAGTTGTCTCGAGGAAGGCTCAGAAATCACTTCAGTAGCAAACTGAAGATGACGAAACAGGCATTTATAGAATAGTCTATAACTAGGGGCGGGCGGACAACAAGTCATAAACTGCTCTTGAACGTTTTTCTCCATTTTTTCACTCATTTTCACTTTTTATGATGGCCAGATCTACCTTCTGATGAGGATTGTACAACAACCTTTTTTTTCGCAAACTCTGCCTTTATGAAACATAGCACTCGTTATCGCATTTCCTCCCTTCTTTCCATGACCTGAAATTTCGCCAGGTTTCTATGGCGAGGTGTTGACATTAGGCGCGACATGTGTAAACGCCATGGTCATGAAAAATTCTTTTGTATACCCATAATGACCGTTTACCCGTCCGATCTGCGCAAAATGTTCCATTATTTATGTGGTCCAGTGTGAGCTTTGACGGGTTTCAAGTCAAACACAAGGAATGGGAATCCACAATGAACGGTAACCACGAACTCACCGCTAACGTGAATTACGGCGAATACGGAGCCCAAGTTGTTTGATATACGGCACATGTAGTCACCAAATGAATCCTAAATGATAGAATTTTTGAGAAGGGGTGTGATTTGCAATCAACATAGGCAGTCAATCTTCTTCGACACTCATATCGAGCTCCATTAGTTCCACACGGCTCTCATTTTTCTGGTAACATACCTCATTTATTCCAACCACTGTGAGAATGGCGTTTGTGTGATTGAGACGCCGTTGGGCATATTGAGCAGTATTGCGAAACCTCTCCTCAGAAAACTGGAATCAGATTTTTTTTCACGAAAAAAAGACGAGGATCAGCAGATATAACTGGGGGCGGGCGGAAAAAAAATGTTTATGGTTTTCACATTGGTCCATGTCTGCTACTCAAAAGTTGTTTACATGAAAATACTAGAGTAGGTTTTAGGTCGTGTACTGAGCTCCAAGTTCGGACTAAATTACAGTTTTTGGAATGCTGTCTTGTTGTGTCTACTATGTGTACTTGAGCTGAATCGAATGATAAATCAAATCATCATCCAACTGATAATGTTGCTTCTGAGTGAATCGAGTTAGTCGATTTCTCGAATCATTCGAAAATGTGTGATTTTCGGGTCAATTGGTTCACTTGATTATTCGGAAATCGAAGTTCCGAGTAAGTCAAGAGGTCGATCATTTGGAGAGGTATGATTCTGGATAACTCGGGATTCCGCTTATTCGAGGAGAGCGATTTTCGGTAAAGCCGAAAAATTGGTCAATCGAAAAAGTGATGGAACACATTATGTAGTGCAATTTCAGATGTCGGATATATCAATGCACCTTGCACTTTCTGTATTTCTTTCGACTTCGATTCTCAGATATGCTTTGTTCTGTAATATATGTATACATAAAAAGAGGCGCTCCAAAAAAGTAACATGGGTCGCGAAAGAAACCGGTGAACAATAAATGATTGAACAAAGCCGTATTAAAGGCGATGTCCGGCAAGCATTTCAATTCCGGATTTTCAGCTAAGAGCGCCGATAGGTTATCTCAAGAAAGCGAAGACAACAGAAAAAGCGGTCTTCCAGTTATTCGAGCCATTTCAGTGAACCACTGATCCAAAAAAAATGAGCACGTCATCCGAATTTCCAACCAACGATTGTCCGTGCTTTCTTCACCGCACGAGCTGAAAGTCGTCTCCTAGCACGCCATGAATGCCGTGAGCCATATAGCGGCGAGAAGACCACCCACGTGCAAGAGAAGCATTGATATTTTGACGGCCCGATCATGGTGTGAAAACCGGTAATTCTTTACTTACAGGCCAATGTCTTCATCACTATCGCCTTATAGCTAACAAAACTTCTAGATGTGGTTCAACTAGTTCAGGTCGACTTATAAAGCCCTATTTTTGTAAAAATCAAGATGTGACCGACTCTTGCCATCAAGTGAAATTGCAAAGAATCAATGGTTACTAAGAAGGAAAATGTTTTTTTGCAGTAAACACGATCCACTTCCCTTGCCAGAAGTGACTGAACTTTCTCGAAAATCTATGACTGATTAAGTCACGGAAAATATACTCCTTTGATCGATGCTAATGAAACCCTGTTGTAAGAAGTATTCAAGTATGTAAATGAATCTTACATTGATTTTATAGCCATTGAAAAACCATTCAGCTTGCGGTGCTGGCGTGCCATCATACGAGCACGAAATATTCACATCAGCATTCTTCTTCACCGGCACGAACGTGTAGTCGGTCTTTACCCAAGGTGCTTCTAAACATATGTCAGGTAATAAACAGTAGTTGTAGCAGCAGAACTTCCCGATGTAATACTGATAAATCCGGCAAGATATTCAAGAATTCTATTTCGAAAGGTTTAGGATTTTTTCTTTTTTTTCTTTCCCTCGATATGCGCTAATGTAGAGTCGGCACGGATCGGTCTAACCGCTTAGGTTCCCTATTGACAGCATAGCTCGCATTGATGCCAACTCGGTGCATATATGCTATAACACAAGTGCATTGAGTTTGCACCAACGCAGGCTCCACCGAAACTAGGGAATAACGGTCAGTGCGATCTGGACTGGATTATATTCGTAAATCAATTAAAAATTTGGCGGTGAGTCAAATGAAAAACAGCAGAACGTAACGTCGGCACGGATTCAGAAGAGACTTCGCGTTCACTGTTGAAGGTTGGCGCGAACTCGGTACCATATGCTATAACATAAGTGCACCGAGTTTGCGCCAACCTCCAATGGAGAACGCAACGTCTCTTCAGGATCCATGCCGATGTTAGATGATCTGCACCTCGTAAAAGAGAACTTTTGAATATGGAGCCACTGCTTTATGCACATTGGGCACTTTTCCACCTACAACGCTCTATTTAAACTAACTTTCAAGTTAGTTAAAAATCTCGGCTAGCTGCTACTCGTGCGTTCCTATGAGGCAGAACAGAAATATGGAAAAACATAAATCGTGGAGAAGAGAAAAGAAAAGAAAACTGAAGAAAGCGTTCTACGTAGCTTGTCAGCTCTGAAAGTAAAAATTTACTTTCAGCACAGAGTTGGGGTTTTCGGGTCACATCTTCGCGAGCTCATAGGTGAGCGCTTTCGTTCGGTGGTTGAAGGCAGGGTTAGCGATAGAAAAACAATTTTTGAGCTCTCATCATTAGAATGTAGATTTGGTCGTCACAAAAGAAAAAAAACCTGTAAATTTGAAGGGAAAATGCTAAAAAACAAGGTATAACGGCAATTACAGGTGACGACCAGCCCCTTAATTATCGAAATTGTCATGAATGCTTGTTTATCCGCCTTTTATTTTGCTGTTAAAGTAGTCAGAAGTGTTCAGAGGTGCTCAGAAATCACTTTAGAAGCAAAATAAAAGTTGACAACACAGGCATTCATAGAAATTTCGATAATTGGCGGCGGGAAGACACCAAGCAACAACTTGTTCCTGAGTGTTTTTTCTCCAATTTTTATTCATTTTCACTCTTATCATGATCTACCTTTCCATGGCGATAGCACAACAACCGATTTTATCAAGAACCCTGCCTTTAAAGGCAGCATATACGCTCGTAAACGTGGTCGAGATAACTAAGGAAATAGAATGGCATGGCTCTGATCACAACGCCTATGCATTTTAAAGATTCAAACGCGACCCGAAATGCCGCTAAACGGGTAGGAAGTTGGTCCCGCCCTGTATTTCTCCGCCCACTATATTTGCCGTCCTCCTCTAAAACAGGAATGCTTTGTCATTCCTATTGTCGGCGACGTTCGTGGGTGGTACAACAAGTACAACAACTAAGCCACATACATCGACAGGGGTGGGAATGGCCCAGTACCCCTGCTTTGGAAGAAGAAGGTAAATACAGGGGGCGGAGAAATACAGGGCGGGGCCGGCTTCTTACTCATGTAGCGGCATTGTGGATCGTTTTTGACGCTTCAATATGCGTAGGCGTTGTGTTCTGAGCCATACACTTCTATTTACGCAGTTACCTCAACCACGTTTACTAGAGCGTATGCTGCTTTCAAACAGAAGGTTCCAGATTCTCCTCGATGAAATTTCTAGGAACTGTCCTAAACGAAACATGGCCTATTGGTTTAACGGTCTTCCCCTGGTTGTGGGGAAGGTAAGAGGGAATTCATCTAGTGTGGAAAATTTCCTTCATGCGTTTGCATTTATCAATAATGGTAAAAAATTGATAGAAAAACGCCCGATCAGGCGAAAATGAAGCAAATAAATCATCAGAAGTGGTCTTGACAAAACTTGAAAATTCTCTTCAAAAATTTTCTTTCAAAAAAAATTCAAATTTTATTTCAAATTTTCAGTTTCAAATTTTTCATCGTTTCATCATCAAAACAAGTCAAAAAATTTCACACAAATAAATCCAGTTCGTGCTCGAAAATATGGCTTGTCTCCCGACAATTTGATCTCCTTTAAAAGTTTCGTTTGACTTGGGCAGCATTTTGTCTTCAACATTAATTTCATTGGCAGAGCTAGAATGATTTGCTACACAAACGTGGCTCTGTGCTTTGACCTTTTATTGAACACTTTTCTAACATTCGATCTAGACAATATGTGAGAACCCCTCCTACATCATACCTTCAAGACTTGTGTTTTTTGGAGTGAACGCGACACACAGTGCCCTTCCAGTATTTACCCATCTCCATGAGAGGACCCATCAGAGTTTGCCCTTTTCAAAAATTACCTCCATTAAAAACCTATTTCGCCAGCGAGGTGGTGGATGTGCGATAGGTTTAGGTTATCGTCTTTGGCCGAGTACGAGGCGTTGTAGCAATTAACCCCCACGACGATAGTGACGATGCGAGGCGAAGGTCAGACGTACGCGGTTTATTTCAGCTATTTATGGATGATGCAGCTGCATGTGTGTGATCGGCATTGTTTCCGGGCCACAACATTGTCGTCGGCGATTTCAATTCATCCAATCACAACTACTGGCCAGCGATTCACACAACGAGCTATGCACGCTCACTACGCAGCAGCTGGCTGAGACCGTCCGATTCGACTGCCTATCACAGCGAACGCAGTAACTTTTAGGTTGGTGCAGAAGTTCTGCCATGCGCCTCAGAGCAACGCCTATTTCTAGCAGGGAGCTAGTAGAGGCGAACTATTCGCTACCCTCTCTTCTCAATTTCTAACAAGACTGTCATCCCCATCTCATAGTCGTGTTTCGGAGTCTTTATGTGCTGATGATCTCCCCAAACTCCTGTATTAGGTTAGCAGAACATCGAGGTCTTGAGACATTTTAAAGGCACAGTCCAACTTCCGAATCGTTTTTCTGTTTTTCTGCCTATATTGAAAACGGTCTCACACTGATTTCAATGATGTCTTTGGAATCGTACAAGACCCCCTAAGAACGAAGTTATAGCCCCTCAAAAATTTTGCTACGGAAGCATGGTGGACGAGTTGTCCGAGGCTCGTAACTTCCGTCATTTGCAACCGATGTATGCGAACCAACCTGAATAAAGAAAGGGGCTGGGAATGAAGGGAAGAACGGGGCTACTGGTCGGAAACCATCGCTCATCTCGCCGCTGTTGAGCTCGAAAGATCGTAAAAGGGGCGTGCCAAAGTGGCTTCCCGAGGTGGGTGCCCCATGGTGGCTTCCTTCTATATCTCGCTTATTCGGAGGAATCGAGAGCTCGCATTTGGCAGGGGCTATCTAGGGTGGGTGAACTTCACAATTATGTGGAAATCTCAGATTTCGTCCCTGAGCTTGGACTGTGCCTTTAAGATCCGCTTATGAAGTGAGTCTTCACACACCTCCAAGTAAAGTCGCGAGGAATACCGAAACAGTCAACATTTCAAGAAGATTGGGAAGTTTCGGTATAGTTCACAAGGAACATCTGAGCATCACTACAGAATATTTTCCAGCCTGCAAAGAGCTTGCGTATATGCGAGGAAAATTTCACAGTGTACTCGGAATTCTCATGAGACTATTCAAAGCAACAGAACACATTGATATGGCGTTGCGCCAGGGACTAAAGCAGCATGATGAAGAGTTGCAGTAAACCTTATGGAGAGCCTGGGATGATCTCGAGGCGGCTTAAAAGATGGAAACTTTCCCGGAACTTGCAAAAGGGAATGCTGGTGTATCCTTTCACTCTTCAAATTCCCTCACACTAGGGAAGCAGTACTAACCGATACGGCCGTTTGCAACGACACAGACTAATTGGGAGTACTTCTAAGCATGATTCTAAATCAGAATTTGCAGCTGCTGACGAGTGCTTCGAGTTGGGTTACAGATGGGTTTCGTCAGTTAGGTCAGGGCATTAATTAGGGATTCCACAGCTTTGGAAGCGTTCAAAAATGTTTTGAATTTCGCTAAAAACTTTTTTCTGAGTGTTATTAGTGGTCTTGACGCACCTGACAAGGGAAGGATACTAACATAAAAGATCATTAAAACGGAAATATACGTTTTTAGGACTAATTTTTGACGTAGGACTAGAATTTCCTCAATGCAGCTGCGGAACATTTCTCTAGACGGAGTTATGAGCTTTCCAGCGCCTGAATCGCGGGCGCATCATGACGTGAAAATTCGTTAATCTTCGGCGCCTTTCCAATAGGCATCGACGTAGTTTCCACGCTAGGAATCATCCCATAGTATTTTTACGCCAAAATATGTTGTTATGAATAACGAAACAGCGTGCCCTCAGATACAAAGTCGAGGTCGCATCCGTCGTGATCTGTTGGAGCAGTGACTTTTTGAACAAGAATGAAGCAATTCAGTCGTCAGGTTTTGATGCCGAATCGGTTTTCATTTGTGAAAATAACTGGAACCACGTGGTCCCAGCATTCTCATCATCGTGCTACGTGATGCAACAGCCGCCGTCCGCGAATGCGGACCGGAATTTGGCTTCGATAACGAAAGTAAAGAGCTCAATTTTATTTTTGGGGTCCAGAGGTCAACTTTTTCGCTCTGAATCTGCCCAAGGGGGTTTCTTGGAGTACAGAATACGAGTATGAGGTCCGTTCTCGGGAAATTTATATAGAATGCGGCAGATATAATGCCAATTAAATGTAGAAATCTGTTGGAAAGCGCGCAAAACTCCGCTAAGGGTATTGTGCCGCACTGCCGCACCTTTAAATTAAAAGTTCGATTTATACGCTAAAAATTGGTCCCGGAAATGTATATTTCATTTGAGATGATCACTTCGTAAAAGTATCTTTTCCTTGTGAGTTCAAATTGGCGACATTCGAAGAACATCGGCAGGTTCGGTTCGAAGTCGCCCACCGGGGCAAGTTTTCGGGGCGAAAACCAACTATTAATGACTTCTGAAACGCTTAGACAGACACACAGGGTTAAGGTAGGTATACCGCTCGGTTAAAGTATCATATCTAGCTAGAATTTCCTCTATTGAGATTATTAGGTGGTTCTGAACACGAACCCGAGGTCTACTCATAGATTTTCGATATGTTGAAGGCACAGGACACCCAAGAATTTAATTCTCAGATTTCATGCTTATCTTGGAGAGAGTCACACGCTGATCACAGAGGTATCCCTAAAATCGTCCAAGACCCCCTTTGAACAGAGTTATGGCTCTTCAAATATGCCTAGATTTTGAGGGTGAAAAATTGGTGGACGAGTTGTCTCAGGCCTGTATTTCTCTTCATTCGCAATCGTTGCGCGATAGCGAGCCAGGATAAGGAGATGGCCCAGCAGTGGACTGAAGAACGACGACTTATTGGAATTCATCCATCCATTGAGCCGCTATCGAGTCCGAAAATCTGTTAGGGGGTTGGGCCTGTGGTGGTGAGCGAAGGGGGTCGGGCCTGTGGTGGTCGCTTATATCTCGCCTATTTGGAGGAATTGAGATCTCACATTCGGCACGTGGTATACAGGAGGGGTCTTCTACGCAATTACATGAAAATCTCAAAATTCATATCTGAGGTGTACTGTGCCTTTAAGGCAGAAAAAGCCAGCTAAATTACATTTAATCTACCATAACCTACAATAGGCTCTGGAATTACAGAGAAACGGACCTTGAATTTGTAATCAGGACCCCGTACGGACTCTGGAACAAAGTTTTGAGCCAAACCCATAACAATTTTTCCAAACGCACTAGATGATTATCCTTTCCTTTTTGCCCCTTCTGGGAAAAATCATCTGTAACCTAGTTCGAAGATGTCTTTAGCAGCTACAAAGTTAGATTTGAGAACAACGTTCGGAGTGCACCTAAATGGAATCGGAAACGGAGGAGGATTTCACTGCTGTGTACCGTCCTGGGTCGTTCGTGATCAAACACGGTCGATGTGTGGGCATTTGGAGAGATGGAAGTACGGGGAGGGTTTATTCCCTGCGTCGCAAAATCGGAAATGGCCTACGACGTGGAAAGGCCATCGCAGATGGGGCGACGGAGGGAATAACCCCGCCCCGTACTCCCATCTCCCCCTGTACCGATGTGTGTATAAAGCGCGTGAAATGAGGATAGAATTACCTGTAGACCTGATACAAAGAAACTAAGGAACTTTGGTCGCATTTGGGTGGTATACACAAAGCGCGCGGCGAAAAGCAGCTGCGCTCACGTTGCGACCGGAGCGACTCAACCGTGGACACCCGAAAAAAAACCAACGGTTAAAGCCATATCTTGACTTGAACGCTGTTGTTTTTCATCACAGCGATTTCGCACCCGCTGCTGCAGCGATCTAGCAGCAGCAGCGACTTTGTTCATAGTGCACAGCCTCACGGATGATCAAACGAATTTGATCAATCAGTAAAATTAATCGCTGGTAGTAATCAATAACACGTTTCGATTTGAAACAACTGATCTTGTCATGGGCAACGGTCAACGTTCACTAGACGAGACGTGTCATTCGCTGGCAAATGATCAGCGACCATCTAGAATCGCTCCTAAAGCAGTGAAGCAGTGAAACATAGGATTTCGTCGCCGCAACCCAGCGATGACCGACGTTTGCCACGAAGAGATCACAATTGAAGCGCCTTTCAATTACGCGCGATGAAAAAGGAACAGTTGTACTTCGCATGGCCGCAGCGACAACCTGAAGTCAAAACATGGCTTAACGCGCTCCAGTGTAGACGTGTACGCAGCGGCTTATTCCCATCGCGTCACGTATACCAGCCAAACTCGTCCAAAGCTTCTCCTATTCTGTGATTTTGGTTCACAAGCTCAAAAATAGCCTTTTTGTGGGCAATCTTGTGTGGTCCGTATTTCCACTTAGTCTCACTCTTTAAAGGAATCCGCTTTGATAAGGCCTGACCACCACGACCGGTATGGACGACTTTAGTCGGCCCACGTCGCACAATCGTCCAAATCGCTCCAGCCGCGGAGCGGCTAAAGAGGTTTGGTTTTATTACTAGGATCTCATAAACTTCTAGTTTAAAGTGTTCTGCTGAGCCGTATTCGCTCGAGAAGTGGAGTTGTTGCTCCGGAACCTTCGTCGCTTCTCCTGAGACATAGCTCTTGAATAGTTATCGGAACGTCTGATTGTGTCTGCAGTACCCACTATTCCACCCAAAGCATCTTGCGGCTGCCTCCAGACAAGCACGACTGATGTAGCCGTGCGAAACATACGCCGTTAGTTCAGAACTTGTCAGCTGACAAGTGGCCAAGATTTATCTCAGTCAGAACCACTCTGAGTTTGCCTCGGGGCAAATGCAAGGAATTCGGGTGGAAGAGCGGCTGATTCAGACGAAACCAGACGTTTCAACGTTTGTATCTGGGAGAAACGGCAGACAGCTCGGGCAACCACGCCACCATCAAACGACAGCGGCATGGAGGAAGAAAAGGCTATGTGTGCGAGTGCTAACCACGGTCCTATTCTATTCTCGTATCGTTCACATCCCACACCATCCTTGGAAAGAGAAACAGGTTCTCAAACTTAAATAATGGGAAAAAAAACACAGGTGGAATCTGATCAAGAGTAGACAGCTTTGAGCCGAAGAGGGCGACGACAGTCTCGTGAATACTTTGGGAGGTGTTTCTCTGCTGTCGGGCCTGCGCAAAAGGTTACATGGTTTCCCTGTTAAAAAAAGAGACTTGCTGCTAGACAGCCCTTGAAAACTTCCGCACCAGAAAAGTTGTACATGCCTCCTACCCCCTTATTTGCGGAGGCGCACGAAAATCGAGAGGTATGTACTTATGAAGTTAAAGCTGCACTTAATGTTGTCTCTCAGGATGTCTATAAATAGACACCGAGTGTGAGAAATGACTTCGCAGGTGAAGCACTATGTAATTTCTGAGATTTTGCTTCTGGACAGAATAAATGAGTTGTGAGTTGGAGGAGGTGGCGGTGCTGATGGTTAGGAGCAGGTGAGAGCAACACAACACATGCACAAGTACGACAACAACGCATGCATGAACTCACCGTGATTCGCTGCATCTTCTCGTTCTGTAATAAATTTTCTGGTAAACAATTCACGTCAACATCATAAAGACATGCTTTAGGGCGAAAAAAGTTTGTATTAAAGGCAGGGTCCGGGCAGAATTTCGATTTTGAGATTTCTCGCTAAATCGGTGCTCTTGCTACAGGCAGTCCCAAGACACATGGAAAAATTGCGTCAGAACCGGTCTTCTTTGAATTATTCCAGCCACTTTTGTTAGCCGATGATCCAGAGAAGTCAGAAAAGTGTGGCCATCGTCCATATTTTAGTGGTCGTCCACGCATTCTTCAAAAGTGCTGTGTAATTGTCGGTCATTCCAGATATGATTATCATGCTGTGAATACCGTAGTCCCTGACTTTGAGGCTGTTTTCTCCAAAACTATGGACTCAGAGTTCGTGAAACGTTCAGACGATGTTCAGCTAGGCCAGCCCAATCTATTTAACCCAAATTTCGGTACTGTGAAAATTTGACCGGACCTTGCCTTTGAGACATGTGTTTCAGAGGGAAGAGTAAAACAGTTACATTATTGTGTCTGCGAGAAGAATACGGAATATTTGGTCACTAGTAACAGAAAAAAACAAAAGGGAGTTACTCTGGAATTCGACGTTATCAATTTCAGATGTAAATTTCAGAAATTCTTAAGCACTTTTAATAGCGACATGAGTGGAAACTGTTTTTTTCTTTTCCAAAAAGACAAAATGAGTAACAAAATTTCAAACTTGAAAATGTGTACGGTCGACGAGATCCGAAGAACTATTCGTCAGATCGTTGTTTTCTGTTGAAGGCATAGAAAATGCGCGCCACATATTACATGAGCACGCATACACGCAGGCTCCTCTGGCACACAGCGATCCGATGAACAATTCCACATCGACTGTAAGTCCACACCGGAATTCAAATCTCCAAGCCAGACTGAACATCACGCCATGGCTCGTACAGTTTACCGCAATGTTAAAAGGACATGGTGCGGTTGCGGTCACACACTAAAACTACGGTGGAAGACGCCTAATTTCATTATCGATCGACAGCACAGTTGATTTTTGGGATGAGTTACCGTTTGTCTTTCTTCTTCTTGTTCACTTCAGCATTACTTTTGTTTCTGATCCCTATAATATTACGAATAGGGGCTTTTCTTGGTGTGCGAGAGGAATTTGCCGTTTTTTCGATTTCAAAACAGAATTTGAAAAAAAATCACTTCGATGCCCGAACAAACGGCTAATTTTCCTCACGCACTAAGAATAGCTCCTACTCGCAATATTTAAACAGTTAGAAACAAAAATAATGCCGAAACAAACAAGAAAAAAAAGAAAAATCGTAACTTACCAAGAAAAAATCAGCTGTGCTGTCGATCGATCATGAAATTAGGCGTCTTCCACCGTAGTTTTTAGTGTCTGACCGCAACCGCACCATGTCCTATTAACATTGCGGTCAACTGTAGTCAAATTAAATCTCAAACTCCGCGTTGAATGCTGTGGTTTTCAACATTTTCTAGACTACTTGTTATCCAAACAACTGAGTGAATCAGTAAATGTAAATGTGTCTTCGACAAAATCACACAACTTAAATCCTTGACAAGTTAATTATTCAACCAATTATCACACCGTGTAAGCATTGTTTTTTTCATTAAGAATGAAAATCATTTGGGTACATACTGCACTCATGGTGATGCACAGCAAAAATAACACTCGAAGTAGTGTGGGAATGAAACTCTTCACATGCTTGAGCTCGACAAAGGATAGAAGCAATCGATAGAGTAATCGCTAATAAAGGGTTCAAAGGATTACCAAAATTTTTGTGCTGACGTATCTAGAAAAACCAACCGTTAACTTGTATTTTCAATGAGGCAGTATCGCTGCCAGCAGCATTTTGTGCTGTGCACACGTATTCACCCGAGTGTGCTTTTTTCGCTTTGGATATCACCAAATGTGGACCACGTATCTGGACATCCGACGGCAGCTTTCCTTCCTGAAATCAGAATCATCCGATTGTGAATGCATTGGCGAAACTGACCCCAAAGTTCGACGTTAAGCGTGGGAATGAACGGCGGCTGACGCCATTCGACACCCCGGGGCGCCAACCGCTCCACAACCACCAATTATACGCTAATAAGGGTGATTGGCCTAATCTCTGGGTGGGGATTATCATCCGGACCATGAGAAATGATTGGTTGTGATTAGCCGGCTGACTCATTACGGACTCAGCTGTACATGGACATGTAAAAACACACCAGTTGCCTCCCCCCTTGTATCCACTTAGGACGGAGTTGAGGTCACATGGTTACTTAGCAAATCTTGCAACACAATTACATCGTAAGGTGGTATGAATATAGATGGAAAAGAGTAAATACGACGTATCTAGACTGGATTAAATAAAAAAAATAATCAATTGAAAGTTGCTCAGATGATGTATTTCTGAGGGTTAACGCACATGCTGATGTTCGATAACTATAAGACTACATAGAAAAGGCTCTGACCGAGATTCTGTCAGCTATCCATCCACCCTTTTCTACCTTGGCTGTTTTTACACATTATAAATTTTGTGTCGATTCAGATTTATAATTATTTCCGACTTTTATGTATGATTCGCCCGTGGGTTTAGGCCCTTATGCACTCCCACGGATGCGTCGGAGATCAAATGCACGCTATACACTGACTAGACTCGAACATCTGGGGCGACTATAAGTGCGCAGTCGAAAAAATTGTTTTGCACGCAACAACATGTTGATCTGAGAAGGAGCACTGAAACGATTTGAAAGGATAAGTGTAAGGTCAGATCTATTTTAGTATGGCGACTCCGTCAGGTTTTTTGATCACCTAAAAGACAAAAAACCATCTTTGTTCAATGTGCATTAACAATTATACATGCATCAACACTGTTTCGGGACATGGTGGTTTTTATGTTGAAACCTCAAGACCTACTCACCCGGAAAAGGAAGGTTTGAGCTTGTGGAACGCAAGCGCAACTAGGATAGAACTTGATGGCGTCTCAAGCTAAATCGTACCGAAACCACATTGAAGGCACTGTTCACGATAAACTTCAACCTCGAATTTTCCTCGACACACGCTTCTCGTGGCTCTCAGAAGCAGAACAGCGTAGGAAAAACGGGACGAAAAGCTACCCAGGAGCCGCAAAACGGCTTAGAAAGGTGGGCGAACCCTACCGCTCTGGGAAAGTCCGGCCCCTTTCCGCCCCCCCCCCCCCCGACGTGAACTATGGAACACTCGAGATTGTGAGATGAGCGCTGGTTTTGATCAGAAGATCTTCCCTTCATTCTCAACTTCTCTCTTTATTCAGGTCAGCTCGCGTAAATTGGCTGCAAAAGACGGAAGCTACAAGTCTCGGACAACTTGTCCACTATGCTTCCCTAGATCAATTTTTGAGGGACCATAACTCCGTTCCCAGAAGATCTTGTACGATTCCAGAGACATCATTGAAATCAGAATGGGACCGTTTTCAAGATAGGCGAAAAAACAGAAAAGGGATTTTTATCGTTAACACTGCCTTTAAAGGCATGTTTTTTTGGCTAAAACATAAGCTTTGGGTCCCTCCAAGATGACTAAGAACGGAAGTGCGACGAAAAACGGCCGGTAGGTGGGTGAAAATTCCGTGGGCCAGCCAAACCATTAGGCCACTCCGCCCACGTCCTGTAACAGTTTCGCTGAATTCGTAGTTAAATGAGCGATGGTTTTTGATCAAAAGCCCCGTTCTTCCCTTCATTCTCAACTTCTCTCTTTACTCAGGTCAGCTCGCACACATCGGCTGCAAAAAAACGGGAGTTACAAGCCTGCGACAGCTCGTTCACGATGCTTCCCTAGCTGAACTTCGAGGGGCCACAACTCCCTTTCCAGGGGGTCTTGTACGATTCAAGAACCATAATTGAATTCAGCATGGGACCGTTTTCAAGATAGGCGGAAGAACAGAAAAACGACTTTTATCATGAACACTGCCTTCAAGACATGATGTGAATAGGTATTGACAAAGATTATTCGATCAAACTCCTGATATGAGTAAGCAATAAGTACAATTCATAATTTGTGGCTCACCCTCCATCGAGTCTCGCTAAACCTTGGATGAGATAAGTATCAAAATACTGTCCACTCAAGAGATCACCTAACATATTTAGTTAGATGAATGGATGGGGCTGCGACGGTAAATCGATGCGCGCGATCGAAAACGCGTTGGCCGGTGATGCCGCCAACTTCGCACGACCAGCCGCCTGGTCCATGCGTCAGACCAAATATAATACGCAAACCATAAAGGCATCGTACACGCAGAATTCTGTATATTATTTTTTCATCTTCTGTGTACATAGCTTGGCCTCTTTAGTGAACAAATGTCGAAAAAGCCCCTGAAAACTTCATTTGTAATGAAAAATCAGTTCGAAAACAGTATAAAAATGAATTTGGTATTTGCGCCAAAATCATTTTTCCAGTTTTTCTGCATATGGAGACCTGGTCACTGTCAACTTTTAAGAGGAGCTTGTACCATAATTGACTTCCATATTATGTGACAGCCGCATCAACATTCTATGAAAGAGGACTCCACAGTAACTGGAAGATGACCATAACTTCCGGGTGAGCACATTTTTAGAGCCTCGAATTTCGCGGGTGATGTCGGCAAGCCCGAATATTTGATAGTACACAAAAATTTGAAATTGATTTTAAGCACAATGCCTTGAAAGGTTTGCGATGAAAAAATTGAGCTCTCTTCATGAGTTTGTGGATTTTTTGATAACAAAAGTAAAAGTAATTGAAAAAAAGTGAAATATTGACTCACAAAAACAAGGTAGAACGGCTAATTACATACACGTGTCCGAGCGCACACCAATTAACGAGATTGTCATGAATGCTTGTTTATATGCTTTTTATTTGGCTCTTAAAGTAGTCTCGAGAAGTTCTCAGATATTACTTAAAAAACAAAAAAAATGACTAAACAGGTATTCATAGAAATCTCGATATTTGGGGGTGGGCGGACACCAAGCAATAACTTGTTCTTGAGCGTTTTTCCGCCAACTTTTCACAAATTTTTACTTTTGTGATGGCTAAGCGAACCTTTTCATTAGAATAGCACAACAAGCGTTCTTATCGCGAAACCTGTCTCTAAAGCTGATGTGATGTGCTTTTTTTGTCTTGCAATGTTCATCGGGATCTGGAAGATATGTACATGGTGAAACTCAAGTATTATATTATGCTAAGCAAATCATCACATACTATATGTGCACGTTTCGCCGAACGAATCGGATGAGCTGTGAAAAAAGCTGATTCTCGTGGCTCTGAAGCCATCTGGAAAAAATCAATTTGAAGTGGCTTTACCCAAATCCCCTCCAATGATGCAAGGATTGCATGCAAACAGTCCGGAAGAAGTTTTGTTTCAGGAGCTCTCCCTTACATTAATATTTACAAAAGCTGAACTCTAAATTCCACAAAAACTCTGGCTAAGAAGAGATCCATGCACAAGGTGATGTTCATAGTGAAGCAATGCGACGTGTTTTGCAGTTGCCCAACGTGGACTACTAGTGAATACTCTTGAACTTCCAAATCTTATCACAGCTCAATTTCACTGCACTTTTTAAATACATTTTGCAAATTATATGTTGTAAGATATAAGATTCAGGATAGAGAATGCGAGTGGAATTAACGTAGTTGTTTTCCTGTTCAATAAGATGACGTAGCCGCCCGACAGATTCTGACCACTACTATTAGTGAGCGAAGCGACGAGAAAATAAGCTAATACCTCACCTTTCGGGACCATTTAATTGTCGGCGTTGGATTGCCCTTTGCCAGACACCTTACAACCACCTGTTCATCACCAACTGACAACAGGTATTCTGGCTCATCCGGTGAGATGACGACAGTCGGTGGAGCTAAAACACAATTATGATATTATTTTTTTCCATTCTTCCCAATAAAGCCTACTACTCTTCCCTAAAACACCACAAGGCCCCAAATCTTCATTACTACGCGATCGGATGGGGTTGGTCTGCGCAATTCGTTCCGGGCACTCTATTATGTTTTTTTTCTTCCAGTCGGCCTCGAACGGCCAGTGGTTTCTTCTTTTTCTTCGCACTGCACTTCTATGGGAAGCGCGCTTTCAGCTCGATTCCTGAGAACCATGCTAAATTCTAGGAAATCGACATGTGCTTCGGAATTTTCTCATGCACTGAAAGTTAGAAGGGGAGCCATTGCAATTTATAAAAAAGGCTCATGAACGAATTTTATGACAACAGTTGCACCTGGGAGGACACGGGAGAAGACGCCGCTTTCACATGGGAGAAAAAAACATTCTCAGCAGCCCGTCGAGAAGGTTCCATGATACTAACCGAGATGGAGGTTTCGGGCTCAGCTCGTAGGTACGAAATCCAAAACTCTCTGGTCAAGCTGGAGGGAAGTTTGACAGGTTGGACAGGATGCAGTTTTTCGGTGAGATGCACAAACGATTTCTAATTGCTTTGGCTCTTCATGTTCCCTAAGTAATCTGAACGGCTCTAAAATTCCTTAGTAGTTTCCGGAAAAAGAATTCAAGAGAGTAGGGGACCATTTTGCACGACGCAACGGACTGAATGGGACGCGTCCGATATTCTTGAAGCACTAGCTCCAAAAGTCTTGAAACACATTTGTCGCCTTCTCAAACTCATCGGACAAACGTGATGATTTTCGTGCGGTCCCTGCTCATAAAATATTTTCTTCGTTGAGGCTATTTAGTATCGAGTTAATCTGACTTCGAAAGAACAATGTTGAACACGAAGTCCAGCGTCATTGCACAGATATTCTTTGATTTTTCTGAATGTAGATCGTATGCTGCCACTTTAAAATTGGCGATTGTGGTCGTAAGGAGCGACAAACTTTAGCTAATTGACGACCTAAAGAATCGGAAGTGTGCACCATCCAAGCTCGAAGTAGCTGACGGAGACTTTTGAGCCCTGCGCCCCCCCCCCTACCCCAAAATACCGTTGTCATTACCATTATATCCTCAGGTTTCTATTTTCACCACTTTCTACGTGTGAGGCTATCAGCATCAAAAACAAGCAACAGCAGTGATAATGCAAAAGCTTCCAAAAAGCAATAGAAACAAAATTTAAAGTAAAAAATTCAGGTGTCGCATAGCCAACCTAATGTTTTCCTTCAAAGACAGAAAAAGCTTAAATGGATTTCATTATAGAAGAATTTGCCAGAATTTGTGAAAGCACAATTAGAATCCTAACATTCCCCGATATGGACGTCGGGATGCATTTCGGACATGCAAATGAGGTTCGACGTTAAATTTAACGTCGTGTAATTAAACGCCCGTCGTATCAATGAGTGCATATTGCCTAAAAGCGCCACAGGAGCTCTGAATTGATTATTGGGTTTACACGCATAACCGGAACATTCGGAGCAATATAAACGTCCTCCTCCAGAGACTCCAGATTTTTCTTCTAGCTACGTCAAAATGCAGTAGAAAGTCTTCAGGCAGGAAATTCTTCCACAGGAATGCTTCTCCTGCAGCAAATCCCATACCCCGAATTGGATTCAGCGAGCCGAGTGCGCTGCAGTTGACCGCGTGCTGCAGCGTTGCGTAATGATTAATGAGTTATAAGCGGTCACATTGATGAGGGTCTTAGATAAGTAAATCACGCGATCCACAACGATATCACACGCATGATGCGCATTCATAACACTGTCCACCAACACGGAATATTGAGTGAAATTTGCTGTTTCATTTCAACCCTACAATTCATACATACGGCCAGTTCAGGCTAAGAGAAGTTTTCAATGACCTCAAAAAAACCGAATCACCAAAGAATTTTCTTCTCATAATGCCAAAGTACAAACATCGAAAAATATCTGAATTTTGCTCTAAGAAGCGCACAGTTTGTGGTTGCTGGAGATGCTTCAGTTTTCATTTATTCAGTGTGTTGTCCAATCTCAGGCAGTGCAAAGGGGTAAGCGCCGGACAATATGTAGATCCCTTTCTTGACTTGGGGGGGGAGTGACAGCAGACGCCTCCCCCGAACGGGGCGACGGCACAGACCCTTGCTCACCTTCTCAGGCAAACCATCGCTCGGAGCGGGACCGGAGAGCGACTCGAGCGACGCTGTCTCTCCGCTCCGAGCGAAATTTAGCTATTTACTCATGCCACAGCATCCGCTCTCCGGGCGACCCCAGTCCCGCTCGGAGCGATATTCAGTCGCAATTGGCACTGCGGTGGCTGGCCGGGCAATTTTCGAAAATTTTTCCTAGTTTCTCTTTATATCCGCCTCTTCTCGAAAGGTGCGTGAATGTCGCGGTCCATGGCACAGGAATTCCCACCTCGGTTCGCAACAAGGGCGTAATCTTCGCCGAGGTCTGCGGTGAGGAACCAACCTCCCTGTGCACCGCAAAGAGAACCGCCCCCTCTCCAGCTGTGAGGATCCCGTATCCCCCCAGCGTCCAAAAATATGCTGGCCTCCGGAGAGGGACTCCAAGTCACCTTCCAGGGCCGGCATCAGAATGCCGAATGAGGACTTGAGTGAGATGAAGCACCTTTTTACCGGCTGTGCATGTGATAAACACATTAGGACGTGATAATTCGCTTTACCATGTTTCTCATGTCTGCCACTGCACCACGCACTCTTCAACTCGGATGATGGGTCCCTCGGATGATGGGTAACGGACTTAAGCTCGGGGAAATCGCAGTGGTTGTATTCGGGAAGGCGAAAGAAGACAGAAATTCGCCAAGTGATCTGATATGCCTGCCTGAGTAGTCATAGAAAGCGAAAAGACAAGAAAAAAAGGAAACCGTTTGTGCAAGGGGCGCCCTGACGGCTCGGCTTGGCCTGCAAACATTTCATGACATCCTGCATGCTTTTTCACGTCGTGTGATGTATTCCCGTTTGGGTCCCGCACATTTTTTATGGCACCTGGCGCACTTCCTCTTGGGTCCCGCATACGTTTCACGGCGTCTGGCGTATTCCCATTTGGGTCCAGCACACTTTGTCCGGCATCCGGTGCACCGCCAATTGGGTTTGGTTCACTTTGTCCGGTGTCCGGCGCACTGTCAGTGGGGTCCCGCACACTTTATCCGGCGTTCGGCGCAACGCCAATTGGGTCCCGTATACTTTGTCCGGCATCCGGCGCACTGTCAGTGGGGCCCCGCACACTTTATCCGGCGTCCCGCGCACCGCCAATTGGGTCCCGTATACTTTGTGTGGCGTCCAGCGCACTGTCAGTGGGGTTCCGCACACTTTATACGGCGTTCGGCGCAACGCCAATTGGGTCCCGTATACTTTGTCCGGCATCCGGCGCACTGTCAGTGGGGTCCCGCACGCTTTATCCGGCGTCCGGCGCACCGCCAATTGGGTCCCGTATACTTTGTCTGGCGTCCGTCGCACTGTCAGTGGGGTCCCGTACACTTTATCCGGCGTCCGGCGCACCGCCAATTGGGTCCCGTATACTTTGTATGGCGTCCGGCGCACTGTCAGTGGGGTCCCGTACACTTTATCCGGCGTCCGGCGCACTGCCACTGAGGTCACACAGTTTATCACCATCTCTGGAGTTGGCACCGCTGTCGTCCCGAGAGCGACCTGACAGCGGCCGAGGGACGAGCTTGCACCGAACAGGGACCGCGGTGCCAGTTCGAACTCGGCCGCTGTCTGGGCGACGACGTCATAATTGGGAGGAGCCGGTGCAGCTCCGAGCGATAGTTTGTCTGAGCAGCGCTCGCGCACTCGAGGAACAGAGATGATAGAGACGTAACGAAACCATAGATATGTAGCTACCTATGATAATAGAGGCTAAAGAAGTTATAGTAGTCTAAATGCACGCATCACGTTTTCAAGCCTCTTTCAGAGAGAGATGGCAGTACGGCGCGATCATGTGCACGGCGATGCGACCATCGCGTCGCCGTGCAATGCATAGTTACGCGATCGAGGCTTCGAGTCGCCAAACTGCGTGATTACAGCATTTTTTGAGGCGAGTGTGCCCAAACCCCAATTTGATGTGAGTTCTTCTGTATTGTTTCAATCACGTGCTCAACCGGTAAAAAGGGTACCTCACCTCACAAAGTGCCTCAGTCGGCCCAAGATGGCCGACCCTGGTTGGGGACTTTGAGGACTGAATCAGAAAGGGATATTCGAGGAGGAGAGCGGACGCCGCTTTCCGTGGTGGGGGGGGGGAGTGGGGTGACGACAATGCCCCAATGCAATGGCGCTAGTGCTCCGTGGCGGTGAAGGCAGAGCTTCGAGGCAGCCGCTCTCCAAAAGAAACACAGCGTTGCCGAGATAGTGTCAACCCAAAAAGCACTGAAGATACGGAAAACGAACACTTCCGCACAGTCTTGATCCTGAGCCATCTGTGATCACTGGTTCGATTTACTGATGCGGGCTAGCAGTCAGCGACGAAGGACTAAACATGTCATTGCGAATTGCGATCTCCAGAATAAGCATGCAAAAAACGAAATTGCAGGAATCTGTACTCTATGGCTGTGTACACGATAAAATCTGTCTTCGATGGCTTCTCCTCGCAATGCAGGGGGTACTCACTACTGCAACAAACGTGGCGAAAAGGACTAAAACGAGCTCGAAATACTTCCAAGAAGCTCGAAAGTTGAAACATTGCGCTTCGCAGAACAGATTCCGCATAATGCCACTCATCGATGCGAACACATAAGTAGAGAACCGTTGTCAAAGGCCGTGTCCTCGGTAAAAACAATTCTAGTGTTGTCACTGGAAATGGAAGGCTCAGGGGCCAATTTCACAAAAAAAAACTCACTAGGACAACACAAGCTTCCGAAAAAAAAACTATTTGAGGTCATCATTAGAACACGTGTGCGAAAATAGTCCTACATAATCAATGAAGAAAAAATGGCCTTACAATGAACGATGATTTTGTAGACGATCTCCTGTTCTGGTTCCGACACAGCGCATATGTAATTGCTCATATCCATCGGTTCAACGTCAAGTATGGTAAGGGTGGAATTCTAAACAAGAAATCAACTGATGTTGGCTGCTAATAATCCTCGTTTTGGTCATTATGGCTGGTCGCTTGTCACTCACCGATCCGTCCTTGATGACCTGCATGCGTTCATCTTCGGCCAGATTCTCCTCATCGATGAACAGCGGATTCTCGTTTCGTCGCCAAATTATGGACTCAGATCCGAGATCTTGCACATAACACGGCAACTCCAACTGTTCGCCCTCATTCACCTGAAACTTCATGTTTAATATCAAAACAATTATTTAACATAATCTTCATACAATTGAAAATATCATTTAAAAGCATGTAATATTTGGTTGTCACAAAAGAATTGCCCGAAAATTAGTAGTTGTAAGCTATCCGGTGGGTATAAGACTTGGAACTCAACTAAATAATTATCCGAATGATAACCATTCTAAGTACGGAATTATTAACCTTGCCGAACATTTGGCTTAATCGACAATTTGAACTTGTTGCTTTTTCGAACACTCGCCTCAAATACCCTTCTAAACGCTGCGATCCCTGCCAACCGCATATCAGTCAAGCGGCTCTGCATGCGTTCAAGGAAAAGGGTTTCAGATCTGCCTAGAAAAATACCCATAAGAGTTGCTTGGGGTGCTGATCACGAAACTGAGATTTATCGAATTTTGAAAGTATTCATTGTATTTCGATCATCTTTCCCATAGGGAGAAACTTCGAGGACCAGGAGCGATCTCAGACGATTTCTGAAATGCCACGACGGATTTGGCCCTAAATTAAACATTTGGGGTGGTGAACAAGCACTCGACGTCAGATTATTGATTTCAGGTAGATTACCATAGGTTACGGTGGGTATACTGTACCTTAATCAAGGCCCTATATTTGACCAAAACTTACCTGTGGGGTTATTTGAGATGATCAGCATATTCAGACGTTCATTTGTCGATTTTCAAATTTTTTAGGTAGTTTGCTCCAGCCAAATGATAATATACCCACCGTAGCCTGCAGTTAAACTTGGAGGCCGGATTCTCCAACGATTATACTCCTAGGATAATGACGCATCAGGATATGATCCTCCGCATTCTGCTAAGAAATGCGGACGATCATACCTTCATTCACCTTTATACCCAAGGTATAATGGTTGACGAATTCCGCCCCAGAATTTCGACAGACAACTCCACATTCGTATTCAGCACACTAAATAACCCCAACACTCGAATTTCGCGAGCTTCTTCTTTAATTTTTTTCTCGAAACACCATAAAATTGCCTGAGGGGTAGGTAACCTAACCTATTCGCAATGCTTTTACCACGCCTATAACTCCGACCAGAGAACTACTTCGCAGAAACTTTTGGCAACCTAGGTTGCTATCTGGAAGTTTTCCAGCTGCGGTCACTGCTTGCCAAGGAAGCAAGAAAAACTCCAACTAGTGGCACGAAGTATATAGACAAGACCTTCGTATCAACATAAAGAAAAAATTGACAGACCGTGATCGTTTTCCCTTTCGTGACAATTTTCTGACCAATCGTAAGGTGTATGAGGGCGACTGTAGACAGCAACCACCTCATTCTGTACGGAAGGCAATTTTTTCCTATCCAGCTGGAGTAACCTGTAAAGTATAATATGTAGTGACGAACACGGACAGATGTTCCATCAAAATAGCATCTCGAAATGATCAATAGTGAAGATGGCGAAAGGCCAAGTGTACGCGGGGATTTCAGAATTGTCGCGCGGTAATCCTCTAGTTTGATGCGCGTTAAAGAGGGGCATTCGGGTCAGTAAACAATAAGAATACAGAATATGAGCCGATTATGAGGAGCAGAACGAAGAAGGGACCAAACTCTCACTTTGGACTAAGAACAAAATGAAGGAAACCGAGAGTTCTCTGGCATTCCTGTTTTCTTATCCGCAGAATTCTATTAAACCGCGGCCACTCGAGCAACGCAACTTTTGCGATAGCAGTCGTTCGTAAAAAAAGTGCACCTTCGATAAGAATGATGACCCCCAGGGAGGCTCTCTGGTCATCCGAACTCTCTCTTTCTCGTACATTGTTGACTGGCTTTTTGAGAAGATTGTACATCGAGCTCTTGGTTGCAATGCTGTTCTAGTTTCATAGGAATAGAACTTTCGCTATTACGAAAATTTCAGCATTTTCCTTGACTAGATTCTCTCTAAATATTCCCGCATCCTCGATGGAGTTTAAATTCGAACAAAAGGTAGATATCTGAACTTCAACAAGGGCTATTTTGAGTGGTGAAAAACTCGGCAATATGATCACATGGGATGATGAGAAAATGAGGACGCGAGGTAATTAGGCAGTAATGAGGCGGCGAGGCGAAAGGTGAGAATCGGAAGTCACACTTTCACTCCGCAGCACGTTCAGGCATTTCAGTGACCTACATATATACTTCTACGAACAGAAATCTATGCGAAGAAAGTTCGAGAAAGTGGCTAGATAAGTTAAAATGCTTGCCAAGAAGCAAGCAAATAATATTTACTACTTTCTCGAAAACGACTTCTCAGCAATTCGTATAACATTACCGATCATTTATTTAGGTCCACTTCTGAAGTCAAGTTTACGTATTGCTTCAGGGTTTTCGTGAAAAATCGTAATTCTGTGCGTATTTAGAGACAGATCTCACACAACGATAATCTACATAACTGCACTCATACACATGTTACATACATAAGTATTTTCGCAATTGTATTCGACATAGATAACCGATGAATGACAAGTGACTTGACAAGTGCATCATTGAGAGGCAAAAAGGGTAAGAAGGGGAACAAAAGGAAATGAGCTGATTCTAAAAATCGGGTTTTGGCCGTGGTTACGCTCCTTCAAAGGTCAACGAAAAAAAAGAGCAATACACGAATTTCAACTGAGAATGTCTGAGTTGAACATAAGAAGGAATTCTAAATGTATGTATGACGTTCAGAAAAAAAGTGTCTAGTAAAATCATGTGCACGTCAATCATATGTGAATAGTTAGAGGCTATTGCTGAGGTTTATTATTCGAATCGAAAGATTTTCGTCAATTACATTCCCTTGAACTCTTTTTTTTTTCAAAAAGGCTTACGGAAACGTAACTCGTGCAAAAGAATCCAGAGATTGCCATTACTTCCGCGAAGGATCGTTTTGAAATAGTACTTTCACACATTCAGCGGGATGTAGAATGTAAACATTTTTCAAATCTAAGAACATGTAGATCGTCACATAAGAAGTTTTCATTGCAGAATGAAATTCTGTACCGATTTTGAAGAACTACTGATATGGATCGCCCTGTTTGTGCGTAGCTGCCTAACTCTGAGAAAGTTTGCCGAGGTGGCGTCGGGAAAGAACCGTTACAGTTCTGCGGTAGTACCGCTGCGGCTCCGCGATCATAAATCTGCCGAGCCAATTCTGTTGCACTATCATAAGTCTCGACAACGCCGCGATAGTGCCGCTCCGCGCCAGAACCGCACCGTCTCCGCGAGGATACATCAGCGAATCCGCGTCGACTGCGATGCACTATCCTAGGTGGCAAGACGAGATTGTTGAGGGTTCATTTACCCAGATTTGAGATATAACCCGTATCTGTTCGGTCGCAGTAACGGGGATGCTCTCTGTCCCTATTAGACAGAGGACGTCACAACCCTCAGGTGCGTATTCTTGTTCGTAGACCCCGCCTAGTTGTATGGTGAACCATAATTAATTTCCTATGAGTTATTCGCACACAGCCCTACTTTTTAAAGGCTCACTGAGCGATCGCGGAGCCGCAGCGGCACTATCGCGAAGCCGCAGAGGCAATTTGAACCAGAAAGTAACCGCCCGCAGCACGCTCACCTGCTACGTCATCCACTGATCTTGCCCGCATTGACCTATGGCGTGACAAGCGAGCTGGCGGGGGAGTGGAGGCAATTACGCCTGGACTCCTCCATGCGTATATACATAAAGACAATGGTCTGATTGTGAAACTATCCTAAAGAGATCTTGATTCCGATTTTCGTCAGCACTGCGCAGTGGCTTTTGTCAAAACATCCTTATCATCAGTTATGTTTCACCAATGCCCACCGCTCCGCCCGCTGCTGGGGATAATCGAGACTGAAAACTTCCAGAATTGCGCCACAGATTACGTGCTTCAAGCATCTTCAGATAACTCTAGTGTAAGCGTAGCGGAATCCCTCGTGAGTTCGATGCAGTTTGTCGAAGCCACTACCGCTGAGAGAGACAAACTGCGGGACAAGGAGACTATATGTCACGTGCGTGGACTCATGGAGACGCCAATTCCGGCCGAATGAGACTGTCTGCTCACGCGGTCGGCGTGCGTGTCAAGCGGCCCTCAGGAAGGCCTTTTCTGTACGAGCCTTCTCACGGCTGCAAACAGCTAACTGGGATATTAATCACTATTTGTTCAGCACTCCGCATATCGACTTAGTTGATCAAAAATGCCTTCACAACCAACGCACGACACGCTCGCCGACCGCTTGGGCGGACAGACGCATTCGGACAGAAATTAGAAGGCAGTAATATACAACGAGCTGAAGATTGATTCTGCATCGACTTTATGCAACTATCCCTCTTGCAATACTGAAGAGGAACATGCTGTCTGCCCGTAAATCAATTGAACCTGAAATTTATGTAGTTGCACATTCTTCCAAGAAGGCACACTATTGGGAATGCTCCTTCAGAAAAAGATGGAAGGAAGCTGTCTGACTCTTATACAAGGGATACAAAAGTATATGTTACACCAAATTCACAGTTACATGAAGCACGAATCAGATACGAAATCTTTGAGATTCCATAAGCCCGGTATGCATACATCATAAAGCGAAATTGTGATAAATAATGTAAAGGTAACAAGAGATTATAACGGGTTACATGTGCAACGGACAGTAGCGTAGTACGAAGAACGTAAAAAGTGGCGTGAAACGTAGTGGGGGGCCACCTCAACTGATAGAAAAGGTCAAAGTGGTCGTAAGTGAGAAGTGCAGGAAACACTTACACAGACAGAAGATGATGGCGTGAAATTCGTGAGATTGTAACCGTATCAAGGGCAGGCAGCTACCGATTACATGATGTGGGCAAACATGGGCGAGGAAAGCAATTAATGGACATCGCAAGCAGCGTTATCGCGATCTTCTGAATGACTCTATCTCCCGACTACTGAGACGAACGGCTTCTGGTGATTTTCAGAATGGTGCAGGGGTCGGTGGTGCGGTTTGGGTGTGGTTTATGGACCGTGACAATGATGCGACACATATGCTACTGCATGATCCTCCACCCCGTATGTGGTCGGGTCGTTTATACGATGGTCTCGAATTTCGCCAAATCAGCGGGCATGTGTATAAAAAACAGCTCGCAAATGAAGATCAACGTTTATGGAAGAATCCTAATTCTACAGCAAGGTCACGACAGAATCAGCGAAACGAGCAGGAATCCCTCCAGTAATCTGTCATTCCGTGGAGGAAAAGACGTCTCAAGGTGGTAGACCTGCCTGGTTTTGCTATTGTTACATAGCTACTGAGGAGGCATGTGCTTCACTTCTAGCCTTCTGTTCCACCCATAGCATCTATTTACACTTGAGTGCCGTGGCTTTGGGAAAAAACCTCCGTTCAGGTTACCCTCGAGCAGGTGCAAAATTTCTCGTTGTCCCATTTCAACTGATTGAAACACCGCCTCAGTCAGCAAGCTGTTGCTCAGTAATAGCCCTTCCGAGCTATCTGTATAAATAGTAAGTATATATTTGCCGCACTGATACACTACAAAGTGTAGACGTGGAAATCAAATTTAAGCGCGCTATGCTCAGATATTTGTGGGGAAACTCCCGAGGACAATAGACCTGATTTGGTCGTTATCACTCGGTCAAGGGGAGAGGAGCGAGACGTTTCCAGGAATGGGACGTCTCGCTCCTCTCCCCTCGAATAATGCACAAGGATTGATGTTGGAAACAGTCGATTGCGGAGAGAAAATAGGGAAGTTCTCCCCACGGTTGTTCCATTGGCCTCCCCCCGAACATGATGAACGCGAAAACAAAGCCGCAGCGTATACGGTGATGCAGACGGGCTAGTCGCGAGGTGGTCTCGCACTTCGCAAGTTGAGGGGCAGATCTGCCACTCAAGGATTACGTAAGGCATCTCTGCCTGGATTTTGGAGGAGATGATCAGCTTCTCTAAAACATTTCGTTAGAAGTGAATATTTTTGGACTGACTGCAGTTTTTCATGAACAGGAGACTGTCGAAAACAGCGGGTTCTAACAAGCTGATTTTTGATCAATCATTCAACGATGGGAAAATCTGCAGTCGGGAGAACAAGAGAACTCCTGCAGTGGGAACTTCCCCTATTACTCTGCTGTCGAGAGGTCCCCCTCGCCTTCCCCAAGTTCGGGGAGAAGTTCCCCAATTGTTTGTTCTGCTGCCGTTTTCGGGAACTTTACCACGAATATCTGAGTGAGTCCAAACATGATATGTATGAATTCAGCGTAGTGCAAGGTGGTCGAAATGAAGTACCGTGCTTGCTAGTTCACTGTGGCAAAAACTTTGAGTCACCCTTGCCCAAACCTATATCTCGAAAAGTTCTAAGCTCGAAATGGTAGGTAACAGTAGATAATTCAAGTTGGATTTACATATCGTTATTCATAAACCGTAAACGGACCACATATTCGTGTTCAGGAGTGCAAATACCCCCCTGGACGAAATTTCAGAAGGATTCTCCCCTCTCCTGAGCTCGTTGCCTCAATCCAATTCTTAGGAGTCCGACGGTCGAATCCATTTTTTCCCTAGAGCCCGTGCATGGGTTGCTTTTCGGCGCTAAACATAGCTAAAGTACCGCACTAATTTTTTTGCAAAAAAAGCGTTTCTCGGCGTTTTTCGCTCACGAAAAGCGCAGCATCGCCATACCTCACCTAAAAATAGACGAAATGAGTTTTTTTCAGGTGATTTCTGTGTTCCTCTCAGTGAGGCGAATGCAATGGCATATGTAGAAAGTCTTTTTAGCTTCGATATGTTGTCAAAAATGTGTATTTTTTCTAAAACTCCCATAGACCACAGGTCAAAACATGA
The DNA here is from genome assembly GCA_029168955.1 of Aplectana chamaeleonis. Classification (NCBI taxonomy): domain Eukaryota; kingdom Metazoa; phylum Nematoda; class Chromadorea; order Rhabditida; family Cosmocercidae; genus Aplectana; species Aplectana chamaeleonis. Next base: position 1,183,097 of record JAPDOI010000050.1, on the reverse strand, counting down.
CAGATTTCTGCTATCATGACCATCTGATCAATTCATTATGTGGGATCTTGTGGTGCAAATATGTATTTTCAATTAGGCCAAGCCAGCAATGTGGCACTATGTGAGCGCAAAAAAACGCCGCGAAACGCTTTTTTTTGCAAAGAAATTGAGCGATAGTGTATCACGTCCGTGAACAAAAGTAGAAGTATCTTCGCAAGGTGCTTCTACATACTTCTACTCACCTTGGACTACGCTAAAATACTTTCTCTGGTAAGATAGCAGAAGAAAAACTCTTTCTTGTCTGGACTGCATAACAAACAGAATAAACTCATGTGTCAGGAAACCCTATTCTCCGTGATTGCTTGAGATCCCTTTAAATTTGGACAAATTGAAGTCTCCTCACGCATTTGATGGGGAATTGCAAAGCTCGTGAAGGAAGTGTTCTCTAATGCTGTAGAATCTTATGGTCACTTTGTCAAGTTCAGTCTAGTAAATGGGCGACGCGCGATCATTGCGGCGGGCCGTGCGGCGTACGCGACACCATCGTCTAGCGCGATTTTGATCGCGAGCGCAGTCTACCTCCGCAGCCCGCCCCTTCACTAGAAAAAAAATCCAGGAAGAGAATCTACCTTTTTCCAAGACCGTCGCAAAGCCTAGCATTGTTTTCATTCACCAAACTGGCATAAATAATTCGAAAGACTTTCGCTCTGATGCGGATCTAGCAGTTTAAAAAATCGAACTTAGGAAAAAGTTTAAATGAAAACAAATTCAAACTTTTTTTTTGAGAATTCTTGATTACCAAAAACTGCACAAGGTACTTTACACAGTTCAGGCACCCGCCCTCAATTGAATTGAAGTGAATTGTGCGCTTATCGCTCGTCATCGCTTGTAGTGGAGAAAAAACGTGGCAGATGTGGATGTCTATGATGATTAGCCGTGACAGTGTATCGAATAATTGAGCAACGGCTGCTGATCGTCCGGAATGAATCACGACTACCACCCTCGACCAGCTCACACTCCATTCAAATGCCAGTACAGCCAGTTAACTAGTGTTTCGAGTAGTGTTGTTGAACTGAATGGGCGAGCAGATGAAGAAAGAAGTGGTTTGATTGACGGCGAAAGAGTGATGATTCCGGAAAACCGCGACGAGCTCCCAGCAACTGCCCCTTTGCCTTCACTGAATGCGTGACTGCAGGCAGAATTCCGCTAAGGGCTCGGAAAGTGGCATGCTCCACCAGCGAGGGAATCATTTCCTTGAAAAATTGGTCGCTCAGTGATGATTTTGCTAGGATATTTCATGATTCATTGCACATATAATCGCGTGGCTTGAGTTGAAAGAAATGAAAGTCGAATTCAAGTCGAATTGAAATTCTGTTGCAAAGAACAACATTAGGGTGGCTATTCGCTGCAGAAAACGGTTAAGGACCATTCCAACTATTTTCATTACTGTTAAGTCGTAGGAACTTTATGGCATCTCCGACACGTCAATGCTCAATCATTCAGACGTGATTGGAGTAGCAAAACAAGTTTCTCACGTCAATTTAAGGACGAAGAAGCCTAATTAATACCGAATCGAACGATTTGAAAAATCATTCGACTGAAAAATTTGACTTCGAATCATTCGAAAAGTCGAATATTCGAACCGGAATCATTCGAAAAGTCGAATAAAAGTCGAACATTCGACATCCTCAAAATTCCAAGTTATTCGAAAGTTTGATCATACTGAAAAAATCTGAAAATATAAAAGTAAAATATTAGATGTAAAAGGCGTCAAACTTAGAAGTCGAAACTTATAGGTGTCAAATTCGGAATAAAGAGCGCGCAAAAAAAGGATTAAACGAACAATTGGGATAAAATACAAGAAAATTATAGTCAGGAAGTTTTATGAACGTTTTGAAGAAGCGAACTAAAAAATCTGTCAGCATTTCTTGTTTAAAACATCCGCGTTAGCATTCCCTAAATCGGGAAGCTCAGAAAAGAGGATTTTTTTCAAGAAGGGAATTATATAGTAGTCAGTAGACTCCGCAAAATTCGGTTGCGATGAAGAGGAAGCTGGCTTCTCCGGTATTGAGTTTTTAATACGAGCGGTCCTTTTTTCTTTCTTGTTAGGAAATTCCAAGCGCTTTGACATAGCGAACTATCAGATAACTCGATTTTTCAAAATGAACCATTAAGTTTTGAAAATTATTTCTATTGTCAGATTTTTATTGTATTCTCTATGTTATAAAGCACCATTCAATGTGATAGGTGTCAAAAGTTTTCAAGGTTTCTAATCTGCACCGGGGAAATACACAGGTAACCAACATTGAAATGGCGATTGTGTCTACATGCAACTCCGAATTTCAGCACCCAATCATGCAGTCGACTACGGCTTGCCCTCCCGTACGAGTTAATCAAGACAAAATACACAGCAAAGAGCGAGTAGCGTAAAGAGTCACACGAAATTTCCTGCATAACGTTGTCGAATTGAATAAGCAATAGACGCTGTGGTTGCGCTGATTGCGAAAACAAGCGGATATAGGAGCATGACCTTAGCGGTCGTAATTGGCTGGATGAGCCCGAAGACGAGCTGGTGCGAGTGGAAGTTAGTAAAGGATGATGCCTGCTCTCTGAGTGAGTGACTCCGAGCATGTAAGCATGACAACATGAAATATTTACTTCTAGAGCCATAATTCCGTGTGATGAGATTTCCGTATCCTATGTTGGGGCGGAAGGCTTTTCGTACATTTTTAGTTAATAAATTGCCCAAAGAAGTCGGGAGAAATAACTGTAAAGTCAGAACACATTCAGAATGAGCACAAACATATTGAAAAAAAAATCAGAGCGGCTTGTAAGCTCCTTATTAGCTCCGATCACCCGAAAGTTTGGAACCGAATTCTCTTCACTCCCGTGATTGAAGACAGTGAATGGTTTTCATGTTGGCTTTTTTCCGATCAAAGAACTCTAGTTGAGGTAAACTTTCAGCTTTTTTGCACATGCATTCATAGTGAACGCGATGGAACTGAAAAATATTGGTACTTCCACTAGACTTCTTCTTTTCGTTGAATATTCATGAGATTGAAATAAAAGTTTCAGTAGATTTCAAAAACAATGATGACTAAACAAATAGGTAATTGTACAAATAAACAAATTACAGGCAAACAAACAAGCACCAAAAAGAATTAGTAAACAACGAAAGAAATAGAAGAATAAATAAATGAATAAAAGAATAAACAAATAAATGAATGAATGAACAAATAAATAAAAATAAATAAATAAATAAATAGAGAAACAAATACACAAAAATAAACAAATAAATAAATAAATAAATAAAGAAAAAATAAATAAATAAATAAATAAATAAATAAATAAATAAATAAATAAAATCTTAAATAAATAACTAATGTTAGCTAATCTTCTAATTGAACGTTCTTAGCACCCATAAAAACATCCGGAAAGTTCTGTATGTTGATAGGTGTGAGCATGCCTAATCTATCGATGAAAATTCATATATAAGGCTGAAGGCTCATTAAAAAGCTAAACATTGAATCGCAACCCCATTTTATGCATTTCCCAGAGGAAGTAACTGGGTTTCTTTCCGTAGGTGAGCCTAACGAGGGGCAATGAAAACGAGAAAGCGTGATGGAGAGGAAGAGACCAGCACACGCGCGCACACTCACGCGATAAAACCGTGTTAGTTTCGCTCAGTACAATTTGCCTATGTTTTGACAAGCAATCCTTGGGAAAGCCACCTTTCATTTCTTCTCGTTCGACAGTGGGGATTCTTTTTTTTGCGTTTCTGTTTTTTTCAGTGATGACGGTAAAATAGCGTGCTGAAAAGAAGCAGTAAAAACACCAAAAAGAGCAGAAAAGTGTCCTTTGCTTGAGCAAAACTCGTGTCAGTAGTAGAGCACACACTAACCTGAATACGGAAAAGAATAAAAAAAGCGGAAAAAAGGAAGAACGCAAGATGAACGGCAGATTAGACAAAACCAAAGAATTGAAACTATTTGGGTACATACAGGCCTTTCGCTATATTTAGTCGAGCCAATAGATCGTATGAGGTCATTTACAGCGACGGGGCGGAATTAGTGACCCCCAGAGCCTGAAGGATTTCGACCTCGAGCGACGATATACCGCCGCGTCCTCATCCATTCACTAGACAAAATTGGGCGAAAGGACTACATGTCTATATGCAATTAAGGAGCATGATTCTCGTACATGTACCTACTCCAATTTTGATTGTTCTATTCTTACATCGAATGGTGCCTGGTCTAAGGGTGGCACCCCGGGTCCTAATGATGCTATCCTGAAGAACGAAGGGATTGTCAGTACAAGTAAAATACTCTTAATGGATCCGTTTATGTATTTCTACTTATTCCCATTTGTGTTTGTATGGAATGTTCAGTTATCATGGATATTTTGTAATATTCACGTAAAGGCAATAATTGTCGCATGCTGAATTTTACTAGTACATGGATAACATGTACATATGTATTCAAGTAAAAAGCAGACAGCCTCATTTCAGGAAAATGTGTTTCTTCTTGAAGTCGCTCACAAAAATACGAGTTTAGAATTCTTGTTCACAAGAGCCTAAGAGAGAAAACATCGTTGAAGGATGCCGCAAGATGATTTATTCTTAATGAAGTACTCGGCGAGATTTCAATATGAGCGAGAATGCCTCGATGAGGAAAAACGGAGAGGCCGAAGAGGGAACTGGAGGACGCGGCAGGCGAAAAACGGCCACCAAAAAGGGCAGGACGAGTACGTTCTAGTGCATATTTGGAAGAAAAAAAAAGGAGTACATAAATCTCGTCAGCTTTTGAAGTGACGCACTGTCATCGCAAAATGACGCCTTGAGCGTTCCCACAGAAATTTGCGGCGGCGTACTACCACCAGCCGCGTACCCATATGCTACTTTGTAAATAGTGAACGATGTCAAGTGCAGACGTCAAAATGACGCGTCGACCTCGAAATCAGTCCCTCCTTCGGCGTCCGTTGGTCCACTCTAGCGGCTTCCGAAAACGCAAATAAAACGCTCTTCAGTGGCTGATGATGTGTCAGAGCCGAGTGGTTCGGGTGGTGGTTAGTTGGTTTGTTGGTGTTGGGGGTGAAGTGAGATGCGATGTGGAGGAGTGCAAGGGTATTTGGCCAGCCATGACGGCGCAACCGTTTACGATCACCGCCGATTGCCACTCACAATGTCTACTATGGTCAATATGACACACACGTAATAGGTTCACCTACTGTCCTTCTACGGTAAATATGCTGAAATCGCAGCCCCTACATGGAGAACCACCAACGGTTCATTAGAACTCGGGTTGCTGGCCAACAGAACCAAAAAACTGCACTCGCAGTGGCTAGATCAATGCGAGGCAGGAATGAATTGTTAGCGCAAAAGCGAGGGAAGCCTAGGAAGCATCTACAATGGTACATCCTAAATAAGCTCTAGGAACTCTTCACTTATTGAGTAATGGTGGAATTAAGTCACGTTTTTAAGCTCACCGAGAGACTGCACCACTGTGCGATCTTGCTTGCAGCCGCTTCTATACAACGTATTTTAGTGCTAGATTATTTTAATGCTAGATAGGAAAGATGGAAGAGTTTTTACAACTGCTTCACACTTTTCATTTTCGAGCTCATCAGATGTTCCTCAAATAGGGTGTAACAAAGCAACGCGAACGTCTCCTTATCGGATGTTAACAGCATTCATAATGGTCACATGGAAACAGTCCAGAAAACATTATTTCACATTTTAAGACAACATTTGCAGCTAAATGAAAGTGCATTGTACTGTAGAACGTACGATTTCGTTTTGTTTTAAAGTAACGATTGGTCATTTGATAACAGAGTAGAAGGGTTTATATACCGACGGAAATGAATCATCCAGTCTGATCAGACAAATATAGTGCCAACGCCAAAGAAGTGGTGAATTTCTTTGTAGTGCAACAAGGGTCTTTATTGATGTATGAGTCATATTCAAGAGAAGCAAGTTCTAAAAAGTTGTAAAAACTAGCAAGGAAACGTAGCATGATGAATTTTTTCAGCGATTGAAGCATATGGCAGTGTCAACGGTGAAAATAGTCTTCAAGTTTCTAAGGGAGTTCAAGAGATCCGGTTCTCATTGTAAAAATAATGTCGAAGAACGGCTAAAAAACACTAATGGCCCTATGGGGCCCAAGCTAAAGTGTGGCACACCCACCACGCCCATCCCGCTCAACGGATACCAGTTGAAGTAAGCGTCTGAAAAATCTACTTCAAGAAAACAACTGATAATAGAAAGATTGTACTCTACAAATTCCATCCTCCACGGCTTCAAAATTTTGCTTTAGCTGAGTCTTAGTTGTTTTATTAATTGAATACAGTGTTCACCAAAGATTTCTTCTTCGAGTTCTCCATGGTATGAGGAAGGTCTGTTGTACTATATAGCAAGGCATGTTTAAATACCAAAACAGGCATTTATAGAAATCTCATTAACTGGGGACAGGTGGACACTAGAGTGTTGCCCGAATATTCGTTTATTCGAATAATATTCGAACATTCGAATATTCGAATAATTCGAATATTCGAATATTCAAAGAAGTGGATTATTCGGGTTATTCGAATAATCGAATATTCAAAGAAGTGGAATATTCGTTTATTCGAATATTCGAATATTCAAAGAAGTGAAATATTCGGTTTATTCGAATATTCAGCACGAATAATTTGAACATTCGACAAGATCGCACTCATTTTGCCCTGCTTTTACATTTCAAACATCTTAGCGTAGTGACTACTAATTTCTCACAATTCTTCGGTACCTCATAAATATAAAGTTATTGTGCTTATCTGGGTTAAATTCCATTCCGCAATTGCGTCTCGACACGCTTTGCGGCCGCACGCTTTGCGGCCGCACGCGCTCGAGTCAATCGAGTTTCCAGCTCCAAAGCCGACACGATATGGCATTTTTTGTACAGTTTTCTTCAATTTTGTTTAGTTTCCAGTTTCTAAGAGCCACCTAGAGGCAACAGATCCCCAGCTGCGGCGCTGGACCCTCTACCGACTCGAAAGCGCGCGGCCGCAAAGCATGTCGAGACGCAATCGCGGACCGAAGTTTGACCCAGATAAGCAGAGTATAGCAGGTATTTCCAATATATTAAATGGCTCGTAGGATTTTGTCAAAACGCTAGAAATGCCCATTTCACCTTTAGTTATAGAGACAATTCTAAATCTTGAGCGGCTCAAAAGTATAGCAACACTTGAGCAACATGGAAATTTCCTACGATGATGACCAGAATGAGCCATTTTCATGAGTATTTTCATGAAACTGGCTCGAGGTGATGCTATTTGTCTATTTTCCCGGTGAACTTCACCTGAATTCTGACGCAAAAGCCCAAGTTCTCTCCTTCCATAATGCTGGACGTGGAATTCGATGGTTTCCAGCCACCTAGGACGACTAGCTGGATGTAGTCTCAAGTTCGCGCCACATCCTGAGCCACTCAACGTCTGTTGTCGCCCAGACGTCTCATGGAGCTGGGAAGCGAGATATTACACGGCGAGTTCCCAGTGACATGGCGTCGGTCTCAACGACTAACTACGAATTGTCGCTGAGTTTTTTCGAATCGTCGCTGAGATTCCGGAGTAGGGCACGGATAAGCAGCACTAGGAAGTTCGCCATCGCATAAACCGCGCATAACTCAACTGAACTCAGCTAAGCTAAACCAAACTAGACCGAAGCAGACCACAAATGTGGCGGCAATTTAGCGGGTATTTTGCGGCTATTTCACGGTGAGCATTATTTGGCGACTATTTCGCAGCCAGCATCATTTGGCGGCTATTTCGCGACTATTACTCGGGAAAAAGGCATTTTGCCTCTGTTTCGCGGCTATTTCTCGGTCAAAACTCACAAGGGAACCACAATAAGTCATAGTGATCATTCCAAATGAAATGTATATTTCTAGAACCATTTTTGGACGAAAAGTCCGATTACGCCCATCGCAGCTGCCTAGACCCACTCTGAAAAAAGTTATGAGCGTTTTTTAAAGCTTCGCGGCAAGGTAAGGGAATTATGGAATTTATGGAATTTTTAGGGTGTTTTAAATTTTTTTCCTGATTTTGCTAAAAACATGTATGTAGGGATCTGGGGTGCTGAACACGAATCTGGGGTTCGCATCTAGAAATTTTAAGGTTTACTGTAGGTTACGGTAGGTAACATGTCATTTAGGAGGCAAAACCTATCTCAATAGTCCGATAATCGACAAATGGACATCGAATTCGTATTCAGCACCCCAAATAACCCCCACATAGAAACTTTGAGACAAATCTGAGACTTTGACCAAACTACCGTATACCCACCGTAATCTACCGTAAGCTGTCGGAAATCGATAAACAGATATCAGATTCGTGTTCAGCACTCCAAATAATCCCCAGAGAAATAATTTGAGAATGGTCTATAGTAGCACTTCAGAAATTGTCAAAAGTCGCGATTTGCCGTAAAATTCTCCCCCGATGAGAAGCTGTGAACGAATACAGTCGAAAACTTCGAAAGTCAATAAATGAACCTCAGATTCGTGATCAGCACCCCAAATAACCCCGGAGCAATTTTTAAGTCAAATCTGGAATATTTTTCTAAAACGCTTCGAGAGCCCTCTAATGGTGGTATAAATAAACACCCAACCGAAAATCCGTACAAGTCCAAAACGCTATTCGTCTGCGCAAAGTTTGGAAATTGTTTCTTCAACCAAACTTTTGCTTAGTGGGGTAGTATTGGGCGCTGAACACGATTATGAGGTCCGTTTCCGGATTTTCGTAAGAATAATGCGCTTTTGGAGAGTACAATAAGTACGAAAATCAGAGAAAAAATGCCTGTAACTTTTTTCAGAGTGGGTGGCAGCTGCGATGGGCATATTCGGACTTTTCGTCCGAAAATGGTTCTAGAAAAGTACATTTCATTTGGAATGGTCACTATGACTTATCGTGGTTCCCTTGTCAGAGTACACGCTCGCAAACGTGGTTGAGATAACCACGGAAATATAAATGGTATGGCTCAGAACACAACGCCTACGCATTTTGGAAGCGTCAAAAACGACCCACAATGACGCTACACGTGAGAAGTTGGCCCCGCCCCCGTATCTGCCCGCCCTTGCATTTGCGTCCTCCTCTAAAAAGGGGTTCTGGGCTATTCCCACCATCGGCGACGCTTATGGGTGGTACAATGAGTACAATAAGTGAGCCATACACATCGACAATGGTGGGAATGGCCCAGCACTCTGTTTGGGGAGGACGCAAATACGGGGCGGGCTGATACAGGTGCGGGGCCGACTCAGTCGTGTAGCGTCACTTGTGGTCGTTTTTGACGCCTCAGAATGCGTAGGCGTTGTATTCTGAGCCATGCCATTCAACTTCCGTAGTTAGTATCTCAACCATGCTTGCAATCGTGTATGCTGCCTTTAAGTGATAAGAGTGCAGCCGGTTCAATTACCCAAGTATGCAGTACATGGGCCCCGCCCAGCATCTGGATGCCCTGCCCATCCGGTGGCGGCCTCAGTGGAGGTTGGGCGACCTAGCCGCGACGCGTGGGTCTACCGACTACGCTTCGTGACGGTGTGTCGACCGCGACGCGTGTCGGTTTGCCGACCGCGACGCGTGTCGGTGTGCCGACCGCGATGCGTGTAGGGGGGCTGACCGCGATGCGTATCGATGCGCCGGGCGCGACGCGGGTCGGTGCAAAGTAGTTCCTAAGCCACATAAGTCTTGCTGGATGTGAACCGCTGCTAAATAGGCCGCTAAACGTGACAGGTCAAAATGTCAACAGACCGACAACAGGCGGACGTCGCTGGGCAACGTGCAGTTGTCAGGCTTACAATGCGAGCGATTTGAGTTGTCAAGAGGGTGCAGTTTATGAGATGACAACTTCTCAACCTGTTGTCGACGCCCCAGTTTGCCCGAGTGGATTGTATGGGGGATAGTACGCAATAGTGTCCCCAAATATTCGTTTATTCGAATAATATTCGAATATTCGAATAATTCGAATATTCGAATATTCAAGGAAGTGGATTATCTGGGTTATTCGAATAATCGAATATTCAAAGAAGCGAAATATTCGTTTATTCGAATAATCGAATATTCGAAGAAGTGAAATATTCGAATTATTCGTTTATTCGAATATTCAAAAAAAAATATTCGTTCCAACACTCTAGTGGACACCAAGCAACAAGTTGTGATTGAGCGTCTTTTCTCCAACTTCTCAGTAATTTTCTATTTGTGATGGCTAGATCTACATTTTCATGAGCATAGCGCAACAACCGTTTTTATCGGGAACCCTGCCTCTATAAAGAACGCAAAATGCAGGTTTTCTGTGCTAAGTGCTTGTGGCTCACTTAACAGTACTCCCTTGACTTGATTGCCGGCTCTTATCACATTCTCGAGTTTTCATTTGTTTATGGCGAGGGGGCGAAAAGGTGGCTTGAGGCGTTTTAGTGACTTCAAAACGCTTGTTCGCAGCCGTTAATTTGCCATTCCTGGCTCGTTTTCTACCGTTATCTGGACAATGAGAGCCGAATTTTTATTTCGCCTATCATTTTGTCGTGGAAAGTCACCGATAATGATAGTCGTGAACGCTGCCTCTGAAGTCTATATTTTTTAATTGTTCATCTCGATGGTGAGTGTATCTCATTCAAGAATGGTGTCCTATAGAGCCATTTCGAGCGCGTGTTTAGCCGTTTCTCGATCATTTTTTCTTGCAATGTGCTCCAGGATCTTCCGAACCCCTTCGAAAACTCAAGCACTGTTTCTACCGTAAGCGATGCATTGAAATGTCGAATTGTCGAGCATTATGGAAATGAAAACGGCCCTATAATACAGGAACACATATGTATCAAAAATCCAGTAGGATACAGTTCACCGGTTTTTTTTTCTCGCGAGATTTTATCACGTGGGTAAAATTCGGTTCGAACCGGATGAATCTTGCCCATGAGTGGGATTTCAAGTGCTCAATGGTCAAAATTTGTACACCTAGGGACTGAGGGAAGTTCCTCTGACAAATTTCGAGGAGTTTACTGATAGGAATGTATACTGAACTCGGAAGAATCCCACAGTTGGTGAAGTGAATTGGTCTGTGGATGGTCGAAAAGACAATAGAGGCGCAATATGGCCACTTGGCCAATGATGTGCGCTCGTGAAGCAGAAGAACTTACCTCAACTGGAGGCCTTTTTATATATCGATAATTTGTTTTGCTTAGCTGAACCACACCAGAGAAACATATGTATGTACGTATTATAACACAAGGAAAAGCTATCCTGATCCAGGGGAAAGCTAGTTTCAAATTGCGAATGAACTCATGCCAAAATCTTCCGTTTTTTCCGAAGAAGTGCAGAAAAAAAACGGTGAAAAAGCTGAAAGGAACTTCATGTACGCAATCTTAAGCTTCAAGAAGGCTTTAACTTGTCGATGCTCCCTATCACTTTCTTGCATTTCAGTTCAGCTGACCCAGCATTGCTTCTTTCATACGTGCCCTATTAATGTCTCAAATGGTAGCAACGATTTAGTGTTCCTTTCAATAGACCTCCTAATTGTTACATGTGAAATGGCAGTCACTATGATGAGCATATGAGTAACAATCGACAATCTTCTGAATAATAGCAACGTCCTTAAAAAATCTCAGCAACAAGAGACATGTTTCTCGCTCTTCACTTACACATCGAACTGATTTGAATTTTTCAAAGTTAAAGAGAACCACACTAGTTTTCCAGTTCCACTGCATGCACATACATATGTATCTACATATTGGGGTGCTGTGCCTTAGTAACTTCAGAACTCACAAGTTTAAGACTTTTCTGTGCATTACATTTTGATGCCGTTAGAATGTAATGTCATTCTTGTTAATGTTAACTATTTCTAATAATAAAGGTCAAATGTTTTTACGTATGAATACATAAATTGAAAAACCAATACTGGCAGAGGTGGAACAAAAGTGCTGGCCAAATTAGTTACTGAATGGTTCAAGATTTGAGCAACAACGATCGAAGATTTATGCATTCGAATAAAATCCAGTTATAAGGCATCTAGATCATCTTGTCTTATCAAACGGATAAGCTTTGGCTACAGGAAGGATATCAGTCCTCTCGAGAGAACTTTTTCACCGGAAGGGAAAGAAAAACTCAGACATTTGCTACAAGAGAGATGAAAAATAGTCGGACTGAGAGAGGTGGATGGATTATTTATCGAAATGATCGGGAGGAACAGAATTCTGTGATAAATACGAGTAAAGTTTGTCTTGAGCGAAATGCGAAAAGAACGCACGCTCGCTAGGCGTCTCACGAGATCAAAATCTGCCATCTGAAAACAAATTATTTCATATTGAATTTTTTCAGTACTTAACAGCAGTATTCAGTGCGGTACGCTGGTGGACTTACAAGATACGGCGGTAGTAAAGCGTATGAGTAGTACTGTGAGCGCAACCAAGCGCCGAGCTATTCGGTTCGGAAAGACTTCACATAATTATACTATTAGTTGATTCTAGAAGTCAAGAACACACAGGTTGAAAAACATTTGGAGGTTCGCGGGCTCCATTGTAATGAAAGCGTTAAAAGTTGCTTCTAGCGAGAGGCGCGCTTGCCTTTGCGTCTAAGGCGAAGCCAATCGAAGACTTTACCATGAAAAATGAGAAAAAAAAACTGAAAGGACCAATGAAGTTAGAGGATAGAGAGTAGATATATCAACGATTGATATAATGAAATTTGGAAGTTTTATTACTACAGGTTATTACATTATTCTGTCGAGAGGTTTCACTTACTCTTGCATTTCAAACAGATTATAGAATGGACGGTACGCTCAAATTAGTACACTTTTGCTCATTGAGATGCGAGATTTAGCAGTGGTCATGAAAACAAACTAGTACAGCTTGCCTGACGCTGGCCGGAACAACCGTGTTCCAAGAGCAACGCCATGGTGGGGGCGTGGCCAGCTGTGGAGGAGGTGGAGTAGGAGGAATAGAAGGTGAAATGATAGAACAGGAGGAGGACCAGGACAACGAGGAGGAAGAGCAGCTGAAGACAAATTAGCTGTTCACCTGGCACTGCAACCTCATAACGCTGAAAAAGCGCTGGTGAATAATGAAATCATTTCCTACTGCATAAGTGACTGACTGACTCACTGAAGCATTCTGGTATTCGATGAGACCCACGCACTATTAAACAAGTTAGTGGGCGCAGTTGACACCATTCAACGCTGTCTTTAGTATAAATGAGGCAAAATTATGGCCCAAATTCCAGCTATTTCCATGCATTCCTCTCGAGCTCAAACTGGATGCGCTTGGCGATAATAGGCCTCCGGAGGATTCACAGCGCTTCTTCCGTTACTCTAGAGTTAGGAATGAGTTGATCATATCAATGACAACACTTGATAAGCAGGGATTCAGACAAATAATGAATAATATCTGATTCAGCTGTTAGCAGACTCGTCCAAAAAATGCCTTCGCGACGACCGTTCGAGATGTACGCCGACCGCGTGGGAGCACAGTCTCTTTCGAACGCCGGCATGGACCGCATTGATACTTTTAGCTCCCCTATTGAAGGTTGGCGCGAATTCGGTGCATGCATGTAAAAACATGTGTTTCGAGTTAGTGTCAACCGTTAATAGGGAACTACATAGAAGTATGTAGCAACGCGATCGGTGCGGACTGTAAGTACACAAGTCTTTCGATTGAGCGTGAATGCTTATGTGTGAACCTAAACAATCGCACAACCTTCCTATCAAAATTTGCAATCATCGTTTCCAAAACTGAATAAATAGTTTTGCACTCCATTCTGCATTCGTCAATGCTTCTGCACTTCTACCATATTCTTTTCCATTGTGCAGGGAAAGCTGTGAACTTCTCATAGGAGTCTCTCTTTGGGTTTTCTGAAAGGGTCTCGAGAGTAGAAATTAGACCACTATGAAACAATTTGCGAACTACGTACAGTCGGCTTTAATCGCACTATTACTTTCCGTTTCTTATTCTTCATTGGCGAAAACTTGGCGCGCATAAGTTACAACTTACGTGGACCGAGTTCGCGCCAGCGCACAACAAGGAATGCAAAGTATCAGTGTCATCCGCGCCGACTGTATGTTCACAGTCTGAGCACCGCAGGAAATGAACTGCAAAAAGCTGTTTCCAGCGATATCGCGCGCGATTCGCGATAAAATAGAGCTTCATGGCTTGAGGTTCTGCTAGAAAAGCCAGCATCATGATTACTCGCTTAGAAACGGGCGATTAGTCTCGGACGATAGCAGTTTTTGAAGAGAAAAGAAGGACGGGAGTGCTAGTAGGGAAAGTTAGGGAGTTTCAGACTCATTAAGAAACCAAACTCTAACAGCTTCTCTATGAGGTTGTGGACCATTTTCACTACAGTCCACGGCAACGAAAAAAAAACGGTAGTGCGTTTTTGATTGACTGCTAAATTTTATTTTTTTCCCGACTTTCGGAGAAAAAACACTCTAAACTATAGAAAAAGGGGTTAGTCCCCCACAAACACGCAACACTTAAAGGCAGTGTCCACGATAAAAATCGTTTTCGAGTTTCCACCAGAAATCGAAGATCTAGAGTCTGACCGTTTCATTAGTGATGAAAGAATCACGAAAAACGCTGCGAAACATCCAGAATTAGCTCCTCTTCTTAAAAGCCACATTCTAACGGTGGATCAGTTGCGCGGGCATGGGCCTGATGTAGACAGCGTGTGCAAATGCGCCCCAATGCTAAAACTCATCCGCGCTCGCGCTCCAGTGCTAATGTAGAAGCGGACCAAACTTTTCCTCGGAAAACTCGACCGCGAGCGGAAGGGCAGGCGGGAGCGGACTTTGGATCCGTATGGAGTTCTTTCGGGCTCGTTTTCGTTCGTTCTTTCGACCCCAGCGCTCCAATAGGACCCTGAACTTTCAATTTCCGACCAAAAACCGAGGACGAAATTTATCGTGGACGCTGCCTCTAAAGCACTCACTACACATATAGACTGTTTCATTCCAAGTGAACTCATGTCTTCGGTTATCACAGCGCGGAGCGGTGGCATTTTTGTAGAATCATCCTTATCACTAGTTATATTTCACCGAGGCCCACCGCTCCGCTGCTGGTGATAATTGAAACCAACAGGTCACTAGGGATGGACCAGAGCTTAGGTATAACATTATAAAATCAAAGAAATAGAAACAAACCATAACCCAGGGAAAATTATAAGCGGTTTCCTTGTCATTTATAGACAAGTTTAGAACCTAGCGCCAGCCATGGCTACAGTACGCCTAGTGAAAATAAAAAATTGCACCCCCCTTTTTTCCGTAGCCTGTAAAGAAACGCCGCAAGCGACGACGCGTGGTCGGTTATGCAGGTGAAATGGTCTCTCTGCGTGAAGATGCAAACGAGGCAGAACAAATTAGAAATACAGTAGCTTGACCATGTTTCGCAGTATGATTGCGATCAACATTAGGCTTGCAAGCCAAAGCATTGATTTAGAGCAAAAACGACAATGGAGTTGAGAAAAGAATAAATTGAAAAGACTCTCAAAGAATGGTAAAAAAAGTTGATTGTCAAAATAAACAACTGATTTGTGGAAACATTCGGTTGATGCCCTAGTGAAAGAAAAAAATAGAGCCATAGAGCGGAAATCCTAGCAATTTCAAAATCAGCAAATGCATGCATACGTAAAAACTTCCAAATGCTACATATGTATTGATTGGGATTGTTTAACAAGAGAACCAGACTTTGCTGAGGTATTTGAAGGGTAATCATCATTGTGGTTTCGTCTCAAGTCCACCGCGCGCGACATTTCAGAGAAGAGCAGCCAGCTGGTTCAATAGTGGAGTAGCCATAGTAGCTCAGCGGTTAGCACTCTACACATAGTGATTAACTTGGCTGGAAAAACGTATGCAAAATATGGGTCACATTTTCAATAGCATTCATTCCTTTTATGGTGATAAGCACAGGAGCTATTTGCTGAAAAAAAATCATTATCATAAAACCGTCATTTCCGTTAGCTACTGGAAGACCAATGCTTCTTACTTCGGCCTCTCCAACACACCTTATCTCCAGAAAGATAGGGCAGTCTTGCGATTCCCCCTGTTTGAAAGAAATGATACGTAAAAGCTGTATTCGCAAAGTTAAAGCACGTGCCAGATCATGTTTCAAAAAAAATTGCAGAACTTCCATGGGAACTTACAGTTCACTTTTGCATACTCAAACTTTAGTTATGATTGTGCGGTTTTTGAAATACAGAGAATAAGGAATAATAATTGGAGATTTGTATGATATACAGAAAGGCTAGGCGGAATGGGGTAAGTGGTGTTTTACCTGATGAGTATCTCATATCGACGTAAATGAAGAACGAGAGATTCCTAAAGTGCGTCCGGAAGAAACTGTCCGCCCACGCGGTCGGCGTGCGCGTCGAGCAGCTGTGGAAAATGCATTTTTCGGACTTGAAAGTCAATGAGCAAGAATATTCGGCGGATGGTGACTAATACATAACCCAAGCCGCTATTTGCAATCACGGGAAAGCTCGTCCAAAATAACGCCTTCGTGAAGAGCCGCTCTACACCCGCACCGAGGGCGTGGGCGCACAGTCCCATTCGGACAGGCATTGTATTAGCTTAGTACCAAGACCACAGGCAGTAACACCAGTAGGATGCGGGCGCCGGGCGGGTCGAACAACACCCACCCCGCGATGCGACCGCTATCGTCCTAGGACGGATCCTCGATGGAGACAGTTCTCTAATGCTGCCCGCAATTTGCTGCACGCATTTGCTGCACGCAACTGACAAGTTCCGCATTCCGTTCTTAGTCTTCTTGGAGGGACCCAAAGCTTATGTTTTAGCCGAAAAAACGTGCAACTTTTTCTTCGTGAACACTGTCTTTAAAGGCACTGTTCGCGATAAAAATCGCTTTTCTGTTTTTTTTTGCCTATCTTGAAACCGGTCCCATTCTGATTCCAATGATGCTTCTGGAATCGTACACGACCATCTGGGAACGGAGCTATGGTCCCTCAAAAATTCAGCTAAAGAATGATGGACGAGTTTTCCGAGGCTTGTAACTTCCGTCTTTTGTAGCCAATCTATGCGAGCTGACCTGAGTAAAGAGAGAAGTTGAGAATGAAGGGAAGAACGGGGCTTTTGATCAGAAACCATCGCTCAACTCACGATTTCGAGTGTTCCTTTGCCCAAGTCGAGGGGCGGAAAGAGGCCGGACTTGCCCACAGCGGCGGGGTTTGCCCACTTTTCTAAGCCATTTTGCGGCTTTGGGGTAGCTTTCCGTCCCGTTTCTTCGACGAGGTTCTGCTTCTGAGAGCCACGAGAAGCGTTTGTCAAGAAAAGTTGGAGGATGAAGTTTATCGCGAACAACGCCTTTAAAGGTACAGTCCAACTTCAGAGGTAATTTTTGATATTATGGTCCGGTCGCCGCCTATAGCAAACCTGCCAAGCGCAAAATCTCAGTCCGCTCAAATAAGCCAGAAAAGGCTAAGAAAAAGTCGGCAACTCCCCTTTGAAAGAAAAAATGGGCAACGCCCACTGGCAGTTTTTCTATCTCGATTGGGAAGAGACGCGCAAACGATTTTGTTCAAAATCTATGTTCTTCCTTTTGTTTTCGGTCTGGCTTTATATTGTGACCTTATTCAGACTGATGACTGCGAACAACGAGAAAATACAGGCTCGAGACAAGTCGTCCGCGAACTTGTACCCGTTCAACTTCAAAATTTTTGAGGAGCCGTAACTCAGTTCGTAGTGAGTTCTGAGCGATTCTGGAGACACCATTGTGATCAGCGTGAAATGTTCCCCAAGATAGGCTGAAATACGAGAAATCGATTCTGAGCTTGGACTGTGCCGTTAATATCCTCCCGCGATCAGCCCGGACAGGCCCTTTCAGCGGCGTCGGTTCGAACGGTGTTACTATCTAAGATTATTTGCTCAGTACGTAATTTTATTTAGATGGATTTTTAGTAAAAAGCCCTACTTTGCTTTTTTATTGCTCTTCAGAAATAAACTGTCAGAAATAACAAAATAAATGAAATTTGTCTACATTCAATGTAATGCACTGCTTCTGGAGGTTTTCAGGTGGCAATCAATGGTTTACAAGTTTCATACATACATAATCTCATAGCCATGTAGGGAGAAAACAGTCACAGCTTGAGTAAATATCGCCAAACTTTTTGAATTTCTGTATTCAGGAGCAAAAACACATACTTATAGACAGACATTTAGCGCTCAGATATGTGTATGTACTGTCACTCTCGGAGTCAAATTCCTGTCCGCACTTGCGGACCACGGCTGTTGCATCACGCAATAGGATAATAATCGTGCTGGGACCACTTGCTATGAGCACGATTCACCTTTCTCCCAGCGCGATTATCATTGTGTCGCGTGATGCAACAGCCGTAGTCCGCATTTGCGGACCCGAATTTGGCTCCGAGAACGACAGTATGTAGATTATACTGCCTTTATTCGGGAGTGCACAAGCCCCCTTTTTCACCCTCACTCGCTTCTACAGTATCAAACCACGGCGGCGCGGTCTGTCGTGGCCCTCTCTCATCCAATCTCTCCCACCCCCACGTGGCAGGCATCGACATTCGTATGACCACCCTCCGATCGTCCTCATGAATGGCGATCATGTTCAGAGACGGTTAGTATTTTCGAAAATTTTCACCGTCTTAAGTTGTTTTGGTATTAATTTAAATATAATCGTAATGTGTACTGTATAGATGAGTCATCGATTCTAAACAGACAATTAATGTTCAAAAAGAATGACTTTTTTTGTTGAAAATCAAGAGAACAATTGTTTTCTCAATCTCTTGGTAGCGAGAAGGATTGTGTAAAGCTTCGAGTAGACCCCAATCTCTGCCAACTCGATGACATTTAAATTAACACCTAAACAACTGAAGAAGGTGAAAATTTTGGAAGAAACTCTCCGGCTCTGAACATGATCGCCGGTCATGAGGACGATCGGACGGTGGTCATACGAAGGTCGGTGCCTGCCACACGGGGTGACAGAAATTGGATGGGAGAGGGTCACGGCAGACCGCGCAATACTGTAGAAGCAAGTGCGGGTGAAAAGGGGGGCTTGTGCACTCTCGAATAAAGGCAGTATACCTATCCTGTATCGGGTAACGTTCTCGAAAGAACAACCTTCATGTGAGAGAAATCCATTGGTTAACGAAAACAAGGAAATTCTAATGCTGGAAAGTTTGAACTTGTTAGATAAATTTTAAATTTAGTTTGAACTTAGCAGTTCTACTGAAATATGCCCGTTAAATGGTACGATATCAAATGATTATTACAGAACAAAGTTGACATGCACTATGGAAATGAGTACGCAGTTTGACTCCTCTTAAAGGCAACGCTCACAATAATTTTCGTTCCCGCGTTTTCCACTCAGAACAATGCGTGGGCAACCAAGTGTTACCAAAAGAAACAGCGAGAAACGCACTAAAAGGTCTTATTTCAGGGACATTATTCTTTGACATGGACTATGTAGTCCGATTGGATAAACATGTTCATGGTGGCTGTCACCGGTGGAAATTTGGGTCAATCGAAAATAGAAGAATATTTTATGCAAAGCAGGATTAGTTAAGGACCGAAGGAAAGAACGGTGCGATAGAGATTTGAGAGTTGCATAGGACGGGTCCACAAAAGATTTCATTGTCACAACAAACACTTCCTGTGAGACTCAAGAGGCGGAATGAGATAAAGGATTGCGTGTCCTTCTGGTGCGTTTTCCTCAAAGTCTACGCCATTATAGTCTACCCGGGGGCCACTAATATGCCGAACAATCTCAAAATTGAAGATTGTCGTGAACACTGCCTTTAAGAAAAGGACAACCTAGAAATCAATTTTCACAACTGACTGCTCGGAATATGATTGCTGAAAAATCGAATCCAACTGTGAGCATTGCCATTATAATAAAGTGCATCAGATTATTTAGGGATTATATCATATAGGGATTATATATGAACACGATTGAATCAAACAGCAGTTTCTCTCAGCGAATTGCTGAGGGTTGTACAACGGATTCTAGTTCAGTAATGCACTTTTCATGGCAGAATACTGCTGTTCATTATCTTCACCATAGAGATGATGTTATTCTTGAGCAAACAAGAGGAACGAGTTTCCTCAGAAAAAGGCTGGACTTTTAGTAGAGATTTCATTCAAGCTAATGTGTTCATAGCTCTACTGGGTAGAATCCTTCTGCACCCATTGCGTAGTTGTTTCAGGATGAAGGATATATGTAATTCAAACTAATACCAAACTGCAAAAAGAATTGAAATGCATTTAAATATGTATGAAGGCACATAGATAGGCGTATTTACGTATGCACAAGTTTGTGGGATATTCACATCGAACGACTACTATGTAGGGCAGTCCAGGTGGGCAGTGCTCCCAATTTTCATTTTTTCACGCGTATTTGAACTTGGAACAGCCGTGTTTACGGAAGAGTGCAGAGCTCTTACGAGCAATAAAAGGAGAAGGAAAGGGAACGGCAAGAGATATGTGTGGCATGCAAACTCAAATGGAATCTTGCCATTGATGACGAGGCCTTATCAAGATCGAGCAGGCTAATTCTTGCTTCAGAAAAAAGCTATTGAGAGTGAGGGAAAGTTGAGTAACCACAAGACAAAAGACAGACACTTATAAATGACTGATTTGTTTTTAAAGAATGTTTTTAAATTCCTTCACTCAGATCTCCCCGTCACCCAAGATGAATAAGCACTGTGCGATATGATAAGCGAATGACAATATATAAATTATTTGTCACTCGTGTGACTCATGCGGTTTGATAGCTGTAAAACATTTGAGTAAACAGAGTGGGCCTTTTCCAGATTCTAATGTCAATAGAAGGACTCGAAGATAAGAGCCGTCGGACGAGAAGAAATGGAGGAGGACGAAGATGGAGATGTCGTTGAATTTGTTTCATCAAGACGAAGGCGAACGCCCCTTGTGCTCTTCCAACATAAGCATTGCGGGATTAAGCGGCAGACCGCACAACCAAGTCGGGTGTTCCTGGCACAGATAATTTGCGTCTGAACGGCTCTTGCGTCTGAACGGCTCCGAAGTGCCTCTTCATCATGAGGCCCACCTCATGCTCAATACATCTTCACAAAAACTGCTTCTTCTGTATTTTTTGTAAAGCCTTCTATCTTTTCCCCTTTAATTTTTAATAGACAGTGTTCACGATGAGAAACCGCATAATAGCTTTGATGTTTGTGCATAAGTTAGTCCGCGAAAAAAGAATGGCAGCGAAAAGTCCTCAAAAAACCGAAGTGCAGGAAAAAAAATCTTCAGAACAACTTTGAAATATTAACATTCACATGTTTGGTGTATTAGGTCCGCTGCGGTGTTTCGAGAAGACAAACGTCGGAAATGGTTTCGAGCTCCAAATTTCTCACGTAAGTGACTTTCTATTCTTTTTTTTTCTACCGAAAATTTTTTAAAATAGGGTAGTTTTAAAGCATGCTCGGGCGCTAGAAATCATTGTATGTGTGAGCTTTTATAGTTTGAATACATTTTGGAGAAATCTACTTGTAATTCTTGACCGCAATCCTTGAAGGCAGTGTCCACGATAAATTTCGTCTTCAGTTTTCCGCCGGGAACCAGAAGGCCTGGGTCTCATTGGAAGAACAAACAAAAACGAGCCCGAAAGAGCCTTAATCGGCTCCGAGATCCGCTCGCGCTAGCCCTTTCCGCTCGCGGTCGAGCTTTCCGAGGAAGAGTTTGGTTCGCTTCTTCTTTAGCATTGAAGCGCGAGTGCGGCTGAGTTTTAGCATTGGGGCGCATCTGCACACGCTGTCTACTTCAGATCCATGCCCGCGCAACTCATCCACCGTTGAAATGTGGGTTCCAAGAAGAAGAGCTAATTTTGGATGTTTCGCAGCGTTTTTCATGATTCTTTCTTCACTGATGAAACAGCTAGACTCTAAACCTTCGTTTTCTGGTGAAAACTCGAAAACGATTTTTATCGTGGACACTGCCTTAAAGGCACTGTTCGCGATAAACTTCGTCCTCGAATTTTCCATGACAAATTTTCCATGACTTCTCGTGGCTCTCAGAAGCATAACAGCGTCGAAAAAACGGGACGAAAAGCTACCCAGAAGCCGCAAAACGGCTTAGAAAAGTGAGCAAACCCCGCCGCTGTGGGCAAGTCCCGCCTCTTCCCGCCCCTCGATGTGAACAAAGGAACACTCGAAATCGTGAGTTGAGCGATGGTTCCCGATCAAAAGCCCCGTTCTTCCCTTCGTTCTCAACTTCTCTCTCTGCTCAGGTCAGCTCGCATACATTGGTTGCAAAAGACGGAAGTTACAAGCCTCAAACAACTCACCCACCATTTTCCCTAGCTGAATTTTAGAGGGGCCATAACTCCATTCCCAGAAGGTCTTGTACGATTCCAGAAGCATCATTGGAATCAGAATGGGACCGGTTTCAAGATACGCAAAAAAAATAGAAAAGCGAATTTTATCGCCAACACTGCCTTTAAACACCTGACTATGAGAGACCGCGTGTCCACACTGCGCACCCACGCCATGCATTCAATTTTTCGTGGTTTCTTCGAAAAAAAGAACTTGTTTTTCTCGTACCTGGAAGACCTGTATTGATAGAAAATTGTATTACTTGTGGGCATGAGTCACCTTGATGTTCTTCAATTCTGGTTCTTTCATAAATAGAAGCCCGGTTTTGATACCCACTGAACTGATTTGTTAAGGAGCGCGCGGTCGGCTGCGCATAGTAGCCGTGAGGCGCCCGGTTCCTTAAAGGCAGTGTTCACGACAAAAGTCGTTTTTCTGTTTTCCCCCCTATCTTGAAAACGGTCCCATGCTGATTTCAATGATGTCCCTGGAATCGTACAAGACCCCTGGAAACGGAGTTATGGCCCCTCGAAATTCAGCAAGGGAAGAATTGTGGACGAGTTGTCCGAAGCTTGTAACTCCCGTTTTTTTTGCAGCCGATGTGTGCGAGCAGACCTGCGTAAAGAGAGACATTGAGAATGGAGGGAAGAACGGGGTTTTTGATAGGAAACCATCGCTCATATAACCACGAATTCAGGGGAACTGTTATAGGAGGTGGGCGGAGTGGCCCAATGGGTTGATTGGCCCACGAGATTTTCACCCACTTACCGGCCGTTTTTCGTCGCACTTCCGTTCTTAATCTTCTTAGAGGGACCCAAAGCTTACGCTTTAGCCGAAAAAACCTGCAACTTTTTCTTCGTGAACACTGCTTTTAAGTGTTAAAAACTCAAACTTAAAGTTTTAGGCGACCGGTTCGGCTAGAATAGCCATCTTCGCTTCGTTTTCCCGCGGGCAATATTTCCCGACAAGCAGCGTCGTGGCTTCCTACGTGAAATATACAAGCCATGCAGAAAATTTCGAGCGGAGTCCACCACCTTCTTCCAAGACGATGGACCGTTAAAATTCAGCACTTCTGTCCAGGAGTATGCGGAGGTAGTATTGGGCAATTCATGTATTTTCGAGTCTAACCTCACTCCGATATTTAAAAAAGACCCTCAGGCCTATTTCACACTTCGATCGCTTATCGCCGCGAAGGCATGTTTTAAATACAGATAGACGTGCGACGCGTTCTCGATCGATGCCCATGTTTAACATACCATCGCGTCGCACGGCGATCGAGCTTTGAAAGAGGCCGTAGAGTGGGAAGGAATGACTTGAGTGATCGAAGATAATACACAATCTAAAGAAACTTTGTGAAGGGGTTTTGCGATTTACGTAAAAACGCAAGCGTCTCTGAGTGCATTATAAACGTCCGTACAAAGACTGGGATTGGCCCTACGCAATCGTGGCACGTAGTATTTTATAGAAGTGGTCGCATAACCATGCGCAACGAGGAAAGCTCCTTTGAAAAATTTCAATTCCGTCAAAAGCAAACCACATAGAAAACCTTAGAAAGACACAGCAACGACAAAACTAGCAGTTGTTCGGCTATCTTGGACTGAACAGAGAAATTCGGCGGATAAAATGAGCTTAAGATGAGATTGGACTCTCACGTTCACCACCATCCACAGCACTGCCACGATTAGCACAATAAATCACACCAGGCATGAGCAGCTTGCTAGCGCGCCCCCACCACACACACCAACAGCTCTGGAAGGAGACAAATGACCTTAGAGGGCTGAGGTCGCGAAAAATGCGCAAAGCACCGAAATCAGATTAGATTGACTGAGTTAGCGCGGAAAACTAGAGGAATTCACGGCCGGAAACTCACACTGACTTGTGTGGATCTGCAGGTGGCCGCTGTTAGTTCGACGATGACTCAACGACAAAGCCATTCATGGCTTTGACAGCTGAGTGCTTATAGGAAAGCTCCGGGAAAAAAGGAAAACGGCGATTTGAGAAAATTCCTGCCTCGTTTATTTCCAGAACCGCATAGAGGTTTTGATTAGTGGGAGGCAATAAACAGAACAACGAAAATCGCAGGAAAACGGAAATGGGAGAACGCCAAAAAAGGCAGCGTCTAAGCACTAAATGGCAAAAATCGCAGTTTGGGAATATAGAAATGAACCTCACATAACGTGGGCATAAACCTAATGAGACTTTGCGTTCTCCATTGGAGGTTGGCGCAAACTAGGTGCACCTATGTTATGGAATTGATTTATATAAAATCTATCTAGAAAAGTTAAGCTTAATTAAGAGGAGCTCGCAGAACATCAGTGGCCGTGTTCATGAGACTACGGGAGCTCCTCGGGAAGGTTTTTAGAACCAGGATGTTTGCGGCAAGTGGACTTTAGACCCTCCCCGGAAGCTCCCGTAGTTTGATGAATACGGCCACAGGACGAGCTCTCACAGTTAGGCAAATCTTTATAATGTAAAGCACTCAACCGAATCTTGTGAGCTAACGATATAAAATTAACCTGATTCAAAGAAGCATACACCATGCCTTCAGAGGAAAATATATACGAAATACACAGAATACTCATACTTAACATTTAAACCCGACATTATCCAGAGTGAGGAGATATTCTGTATTAGGCGAACATGTTCAGTCTCTGTTCTCAAGTACTGAGGATGGAGAATGAACCTTACCCAATCGAGCAGATTTCAGCGATAATGAGCCCAACACGACGCAAAATCACACACAGTTCGTCCCCACATTTTAGACTACTCGATACAACTCCAAACACATGGAGTGCCTCCTCCCATATGTAAACTTCGAGGCTTTTATGAAGAGCTCTCCAATTCGCATATAATCAGTAGAGGGGCCGTGCGCCAGAAGAAGACATAACTGCTTTCCTGATGCGTAGATAGATGCCCTACACGGAGAAAAGAGAGGACCAGGGTTTTGAAGGCATCTAGTCAAAATTCGACGCGAGAAATTCACCAAACCAGGAAATTTTCAGCCTCAGTTGCTGAGAATGTGCGGAATTTTCCGATAGATTACCTGTCTCGACTACGGAATTTCTAGCTTCCATCAGGCAAAAAGTTGTGAGATTTTTGCTATGATAGATCCGCGCTGTCCTGATCTATATTAGAAAGGCGATTCCAGCTGCGCAAATTGCATGGTCGATTCCTTCCCATGGCCTACAGCAATTCCACCCCCACGAACAAAATTGTAAACCTGTGGCAAGCCCTTTCAAAGAGCGGCTCACCTTTCAGGACCAGCCACATAGTATCGAGTAATTTTTTTTTCGAGTGATTACCAGATCGGCTAAGAGTGGAGGGTTCTCACGGCGTCCAGCGTATCCATTTCTTCTCCTTTTCTCCTATAGCTAAATGCGAAATCTCTGCCCACATACATATTTGACAAAAAGGTATGCTTTTAGCTAAGAAGAGGCGAATTCAGCCTCCCAAATTGTGTTGAGATTCCGTGGAAATAGCCTACTTGGATCTTCGAGGCGAAAATTCGCACTTCAGCGAGCGCCCCTCATTTGCGAAATTTTCAGAATGACGAAATGAAAGAGCGTAACAGGCCGCTCCCTATGAAGTATATATCTAGCCGCCCATCGGAAGGGTGGTGATAACGATGCTTCAACAAAAATTCACCGTTCACTACTGGTAAACTTGGAAATGCAGAGTTTCTTGGGAATACAAGCCTTGTATGAAATGCGGTCTTGTATGTATTATAGGAGTTTCAAGTTAAGAAACTCACACATTGAGGACTCCTGAAAGTTTCTTTTGTTGCAATTACCGGATTCTGTAGGGAAAACAAACGATGCGGATCCCATTCAGTTTCTCAGCTGAAGGCCGTTTCTGTTTTAAGTGGTCCGTGAATGAATGTGACATTGCATAGTCATGGACAAGGCTGGAGATGGAGGGCCTTCACACAACGCCAACAGGTGTACGAACGATGCGGCCGTGCATCATTGTTGCGCAATGCATAAACGAACTGTTGCTAATGATCCAGAAAATCGACATCTCTTCAAATGAGGTGCCGCTGCCGCCTGCCATAAAATTCGAACTTCGCGTCGAATGGTCATTTACGGGCAGAAGACGATTAGACTCTCATGAATGGGAGAGTAGTTGAGAAAGTGCAAAATGAAGTGACGGGAAAATCTGGTCTCGGAATGGACCCCTTACTCAGCAGCAGGTAAAAGTTGTTCGGCTGAAACAACTTGGTCATTCTCCGAAAACCAGTAGCTCTACATAATAGGGCAAAGCGGTACGGAATATGTAGATGAGCAAGGCTGACGGCCTCTGGTCAACAGTACTTATTGTCGATCTCCTTTCAGTGGTCTGGGGTCTTGATGAGCTCGATATCGAGCGTTCTGCACCTGGTTACCTCTGAAAGATCGCTTACTGAGAATTCTATTTGAAGGATCATCGAAGGGCTCACTGGCCCTTTGAAGCGGACCATCGTTGCAAAACCTGGCTAACGGTAGGGTTCACTGAACTAAGCCTATCTCTGGATCAGGTAATCTGTTGCGAAGAAGTGTTTGAAAAAGTTCTCACTAGGGAACCTCGCATGGCCATCCCCACCATTTAAAAGATGATGTTTTCTGGTCAATCCTGGTCCGCTGTCTCCGAATCTGACATCGGATTTTGCTACGGACACCTCTGAACGAATTTATAAGCGTTTTTACCATCAGCCACTTTTCAAAGTGGTCGAAAAAAATTTCGGATTCGGCTCGAAATTTACAACTGGGGATTAATCAGGGCGCTGAACGCGAATCTGGGGTCTGTTTGTCGCTAGACTTATGGTTACTGTAGGTTACGGTAGGCATAATGCCTTTAACTGGCTTTACCTACATTAGTATTTCGAAAGTCGAAAAATGAACCTGAAATTCGTGTCCGGCGTCAAGTCGAAAAGTTCGGAAAATCGCCAAACAAACCCCAGATTCGTAATCAGCGCCCCGAATAAGCAACCTGGGAGATTTTTCAGTGAACCCAACCAAAAATTTGTACAGGTCCAAAACGCTGTCAGTCTGTGCAAAGTTTGGAAAATATGCCTTCACACAAAATTGCTCAGTGTGGTAGTCTTGGGCGCTGAACACGAGATCTGCTTCCAGATTTCGCAAACAGTTATGCGCGTTTTTGATAGAAAAAGACGGGAATTACGATTTTTGACAGGCTATAACTTTCTTCGCAGATGTCCGTAGCACAATCCGAAATCAGATTCAAAGAGAGAGTGCCAGAGTTGACTAGAAAACCTTTCGGCTTTCTAATCCGGGGGAACACCACGCGGGCTCCCTAGTCAGATGAATTGCATAAATTTTAACCCCACTTGGACTCCTAGTCGATACTGTTCAAAGGTGAAGTTCAATAAGAACAGAGCTGGCTCATGTCGATGAGACTCTTATGTATTCCCATGTCCTTTCAAATATCTGTAAAATGCAACTATTTCCACTATCATTCTTTTTGATATGCGGCGATTCGCAACTTCCCCAAGGACAGTGAAAATGTGAAGCAATACTACTTCTCAGCTCTGTCTAATCTCCTGTACCGAATACGAATACTCTAAGAAATTCATTAGTTCCACGCACGTACGATTCAATAGGTAAGGAATTAGAACTCACATACTTCTACATGACAACGCAATGCTAATACTATTGACACACGGTGCTCAGGCAGTCGCGAAATTCTTGGCTACGAGCGTCATTGAACCAGCATTATCTCTTTCGAGGGGTGATGCCCTACCGCAATGCACCACCGAAGCCTGAGCACGGCTCTCACTCAACGACTGGGTAAACCTTCACCAACGCTGTCATCCCTGACCCTCGTAAGGCGATGTAACCGGTATACTGATATAACAGTCCCATAATTACTCTCATTTCGGGGCTAACCACCATTTCTAGCTAGATATGTATACCTTGATGTTGTGATATCATTAATGCTGTCATTACTGCCAGGACCCTTTGTTGCACAAGCTTTCTGATGGTCTCAGTAGGCTGCAGTATCACACGCATAATCGACGCAGGATTGCAAGTCAGTTAGGTGTATTTTATATTCCCTAATTATTGCTGGAAAATGTCCCAGATAATCATCAAAGAATGTGAATCTTCGCCGCAGAGATTTCCAAAGCTTGCATCACAGGGGACAGCCACCAACGGAAGGGAAGGGTGAGGCTGCGATAGAATCTTATTCTAAAGTCGTTGGCATGAGTCCATCACAAGAGCATAGGTTTGCCAGCAAATTCTGCGATTATTAATAAATTCGAGAGTGAGTCACTTAATTCTGAAATTAAAGAAAAAACTGAAGATAGTAGTTTGAAAAGGGCATGTCGTCATCACAAAACAAGCTAGAAAAAAAATGTGAAAAATAATACTGAGTCACATCCTCCCATTTTCTCCCAGACGAGTGAAGACTGCCCAAACTGTATGGAAGCTGGGGAAAAACATGCATCGAGATGCTTATGTCGTAAGCCGAAGTTTCAGATAGGGGGAAAGGAAGTGATTTGTGTGTGGCGGTCAGAAGTAGCAAGGTGATTGGCGTTCAGCCGCCCTGGCGATAGCAATAAAATCAAAACAATGGGAATCGCTGAAGTGCCTCTACACACTTGCCCGTACCACAACGAGCAAGGCGCATTACGCTCCTAAATCATTATGAAACATGATTGAGCGATGTGTGCTGGAAAACGTGCGCTGCCTGAAAAACAGTGATGAGGTCAGTGGATGGTGTGGGGACAAGCCGAAGAGTTTTTGGCAATACAGGAGAGCCTAGAAAATTAAAAAAAGAAAATTGTTGAATGGAATGTAGCTAGAGTTTGAGTTTCAACAAAAACGTTTCGGGTGAAATGTTTCGGAGTGTCATGCAGTATACACATACAGTATGCGGCTGCGCAGTGCTACACATCTTCTATTTCGAAGTGAAATATATTTCCGTTCATCGCGTGCGTCTGCTCGCGTATGCTGCGTGTCCTTCTCCCCACACTTTCCTGCTGTGCTCCGCACAAGCACGCGAAGGAATGAGTAGGTTTGACTCCGAAACAGAGGTAATTTGTTCTGAAAGACGATTTAGAAATTTCATAACAAACTTTTTTTGTTTGAATCCAGACCTTAGCAATCATTTAATTGTTGGATGGTTCTTTTCACCTTGAAAAAAAATTTCAGGACTGGAAAAAAGTGGATTCTGAAAGAACTAATCAAAAAAGGAGCCAAAGACGCGAAAACGCGTCCCTGCCCCCGTCTGAAAAAAAAACCATCCTGTCTTCGCAAAACTTAGTCCAGTGAAAGAACGGGGCTGCAGCGGTAGGTCGTCGCTCGCGTTGAGCGATGGTGTCGCAATCGCCACACGGTCCACTGCGATGATCGCACCTCGTCCATTCGCTCGACTACATTTGCAGAAAGGCCTGTATGTAGCTTGTGAAAATGATCATGAATCAAGAAGTGAAAATTCTGAGTTTCCCTTCCCCGAATGTAGATTCTGAAAAGCTGTCAGCCAAAAACTGTAAGTGGATCCCAATAACAAAGATTTCTTTTTTTTTTTCGCCTAGACTTCTTCCCGGAAGGATCATTTAAGCTGCTGATTACGGGTATGACGGATATCAGACTAGTTTTTAATTCTTCGTGCGACTACGGTAGGTTACTGCAGAAAAATGGCATTACACCTTCCGTGACCTAATGTACTCGCCCCAAAAAAACAGAAATCCATATTCAGCGCCAGAGCGACGAAAAAAAAATTTTCGGGGTTCACATACGGTTCTGAGCTTGTAACATTCTGAGCTCTAAGTTTGGGAAAGGTACACTAACAGACTGCACTGCTACGTAACACATAGTATAGAGATCCTTACGAGTTGCATTTTCGTACAATTAGGGCTACGCTAACATGCCTTCCCTCGTTTGAGGAGGGTCAATGTTGAAAGGTGAGGAACACTCCGAGACTGCCATACGATTTCTGATTTCTATAGAACCGCATTTCTTCCTTAGCTGCGCAAGGGTGAGAAGAAGTCTGCGGGCAACAGTGATGTTTCCTTGACTAACAAACTTGGTTGCCTTACAAAGGAATGACCAGGCCTAGTCGCCAGAACTATCCATGAGACCAGGTTTTTCTGATCGACTACCTCCCGGGTAGTCATAAAAAACCTATCCTAGCTGCCCGAGAAATAGTAAAAGGAAAAGTTATGGGCGTAGAAGTTGCGAACTCTGTAGGTCAAATAAAATTTATCTGCTGTAAACTGTTTTGATCGTTCGAACTATCAAAAACGTGATTCATATTGATGTTCAGCGCCTCAACTATCCCCTTTGAGAGAAGTTTGGGTAAAAAAAATTTTTGCATTTTTTTTTGTAAAAGAATGTTGAAAATTTTATCATTACTCGGGCAGCTAAAATAGGGTTCTTACAAGTACCCGGAAGGTGGCTGATCAGAAAAACATGGCTACATGCGTAGTTCTGGTCAACAGGTCTGGTCACTCCCTAGTTAGACAGGTGACCTCTTGCTTCACACCTGGGGCGGCATGCACGCGCGCGAGGGTTGCGAAGAGGTTGGGCGTCGGCGCGTTTGATGATCGCAGGGCGAGGGCTGAAGATCATAGATCAATGGTGTCTCAGCGAGTCTCGGCTGCCTTACCCTCCTAGGTAGGGTTGGCGATGGAACGATTTTTCAGTGATATCCAGCCCCGTCCCCTGCCATCATCAAACGAGCCGACGCCCCAACACCTTCGTAACACCCCTGGGGCGGCATGCACGTACGCGGCGTTTTAGGTTGGGGTTAGGCAGGGTTTGGGTCGCCGGCACGTTTCATGATTGCTGTGCGAGTGCTGGAGATAATCAATGGTTGGGGTCTCAACGGGGTTTCAGCTGCCCCACCCTCCTGGTTTGCGAGGGAACAATTTTTCAGTGCTAGCCTAACCCCCCTTCAGCCCTCGCGCGGCGATCATCAAACGCGCCGACGCTTCAAACCCTGCCTAACCCCAACCTAACCCGCCGCGTACGTGCATGCCGCCCCTGGTTTGACAATATTAGTCCATGTACCATTCAGGGCTCCTGTGAAGGTTGTCTGAGACATGTCGTTATATTCGAGCCATAAAAAGTAATGAGATGTTACAGGGTGGCTGACTTGAAGGCAGTGGTCGCGATCAAATATGCTTGTCGTCTTTTTCTCTCTAAACCCTTTTCTGGGTCTCGAGTAGTAGGACCAATAAGAAAAAATCGCGAAAAAACCACTGTTTTGGTCCAAATCCGAAGCCTGAACTTTCTTGTATTTGATGGTGGACGAGCCAAGAGCACCAGCTGGCTTCAAATTGAATTTTAATCAGTGAACCTTCGAATTTATGTACACATCTAGTCAAAAACATTGACTGAAGTGCTTTCTTTCATTGCTCAACTGTTTTTATTAGGTAAATTTGCTATTTTCTTCTTTTGAATGTCGATGATTTTTGACTGCTCCGCATGAGACTGCGATCTTTTTTAGAGGCGCTGTGCACGTGTGCACGAACTGGAAACTTAGGTTCTTAATAACCATAATTCTAGCCCGTTTTTCATCGCGATACCTACATACTTTTCCAAGTGTTTTCGATCTAAACTGATTTTTGTAGTTTTTTCGATAACGTTTTTCATTGTGACCACTGCCTTTCAGTTGAACATAGAACTTTGCGTTTAGCGTAGCTCCAGATCATACCAGTTATCGAGTGACTGCTGATGTAAATAATTGCTCAGTTCTTGAACAAGCTGAAGGCGTTCAGAGGGTGTTGGTGGTGTACCGGTGACACTCTGGTCCACAATGGGTGCGATGCACCTAGATTAGAATCCTGCTTGACCCCTGAGTTTTGTGATCATTTCAGCCACACTGTAATAATATCTGCTCATATACAAAGCCATTAAGAGGCATAAAATTCTCAGAAACATCAGAAAAAAGGGCAAGTTGCATTACTAGTTTTTGAAAAATGATGATCAAGTAGAAGCTTCGTCCTTCACGTCCAAACAATAATTGCTAAGAGATGAAATGAGTGTTTTTTTTTCTTTCGACAAGTTAAGACGACAGAGATATTAAGTATTTTAGCCGCGCTGACCCGAAAAACCTCCCTGTTCCTATTGTTAAGCATCTATTACGTTGGACATCGAAGCGTTCATCTTCCACTAATCCTCTGACCGCGCGCTCCGGAATATGCAATCACATGAGTTCTCTTTAATAAGGGCATACTCCATATGGGAACGGGACGAGGAGAACTGCTGTGTAGAGGTCATAACTAGCCAGTAAGTCACCAGAGGGTCATCAGTAACCAAACTGTCAACAGGCGGCTTTGCACTGAGCCGCCATAATAAGCATAGCTAATGGGGACCACGCGTCTCATCAATAGACGCGCTTGGATACGATCGGTGAGTTGGTTTGTGTGTCTGTGTGTATGTGTGAGTGTGGATAGTTAGATGATGAGACAGCGCCTCCCGTTAGCCACCCTCACCTATACGCCAATTAACCGCACACCAAAAGAGTAGACCGACATCAAATCGCGCATCGCATGCGACAGCGCGCATCCCTTAATATAATAGTATGAGAGAAAGGGATAGAGCGGAGGTACACGATAAGGATTCTGACATTTGCCGCCCGCTGACCGCCAACGAACTCAATCAGGCTCGTAACACTGTCATTATGATCATGTTTCAGCATCACTACCCGCACTCCATTAAGGTGGACCTTTGCTACGGTCAACTAATAGTGAGGGAGAGCTGAATTGGAAACTCTGTAGGAACATACCAAAGCAAACCGTACCGAATCTTGCTCATTCGGTGCGGAAATCGTCATGTTAGCACAGCTGCCGCAAACAATGTTAAAGGCACTTCATGTCATTGGCAGTTAATATATAAATACTCATTATATGGGTTGCATACGTTGTTATGAAACAATGCAGTGAATTACTGCAAGTTCGGGAAACATCCAGTAGAGATCAGCTTCAAGCTACAGAGTATGGGAATAACAGCTTTTCCGTTTCTGGCCAGTAACAATTGAATTGGCAACAACAACAGGCAGCTCACCGAATTGCCTTATGACAAAAGATGTGAGAAGGTAGTTCTGGGGAAGTTCAATTTGAAATATGGCAGAAAAACATTGTAAACCTCGTTTTTCTAACGGAAGTGTTCAAGATAAACTTTAATCTTGA
Organism: Aplectana chamaeleonis; assembly: GCA_029168955.1. Taxonomy (NCBI): domain Eukaryota; kingdom Metazoa; phylum Nematoda; class Chromadorea; order Rhabditida; family Cosmocercidae; genus Aplectana; species Aplectana chamaeleonis. The sequence continues at coordinate 1,149,679 of JAPDOI010000050.1, read as the reverse complement.
GATTTTTCGCTAACCTAATTACGTGCTTGGTCTGTCGGTAGATTTGAAATGACGAGGAAATTGATGAAAACGCATCAGAAGTAGACGAAATGCTACACTCTCCCTTCGCCCCGGTATCATTAGTGGAACTGTTGGGAAGTTGACCGAATTCACAGCGCGGGTGGGGCGAAGGAGCAGTTCGGCTGGCTTACGTGACGCAGATGACGGAAAACCGCTGCGTTCGTGTCGTCCTTAGGGCGTGTTAACCAAGCGCCAACTAGTTAGTTTTACAGCGGCCCACGGTTACCGCGCCCCAACGACGACATGGGACAGGGTCTCTCTACACACGGAGGGAGGAGCACAGACGAGATTCATTGCTGACGCGACGCGCGCGGCGGAATTTCCTATCCTATTACCTCATCACTGGATTGCGCTTGCCACAAGCGCGCGAAATTTCACGGGCCTTCATGTTTTTATTCAATCTCACATGACTTCTCTGTATGTTTCTGGGTTGTTCCTCTCATTATCTTATCCTGGACACTCATTTCAATAACTCTTGAATGTTCTCGTGCCGTTGTACCGCTTGATATTTATAGAAAATGTAAAGTGGCATTAAAGATCGAACACCATTTTAGATGTAGTGATGGGATCGTTGCCGCCGACAACCAGTTTGGCTCTAGATTATGAAACATGAAGAAATAGTCATATGAGAATCAATAAACACATGAAATGTCTTACACGATTTTTGGATGTTTTTTTGCCGAAACTGCAGTTACTCAGTTCGGCGCTGGGGCGTCGGTGGTGCAGTGCGATAAGGCGCTCCCCTGGGAAGAAAATATGCTGGTTCAATATCGCCCGGAGCCAAGCGTTTTGCGATCAACTCAGCACCTTTTGCAAACATACCGTAGCGTGCACTGGGACGTTGAACTGCAGTTACGGCGAAAAACATCCAAAAATTGTGTAAGACTTAACTAGGGCATCATCTTGACAGGTCTACGACTGTTAGATAGTCTCTGGCGGTATTCCTGTTTCATCCCGTTATGCGGGTGAACTGATGATTGCTTCGGTGAAGATTTACCGAGCAGTTGAGTGAATGCGGCGCTGTGGCTTCGGTGGTGCAGTGCGATGAGGCGCTCCCCCGAAAAGGGAATATGCTGGTTCAATCTCGCCCGGAGCCAAGCGTTTTGCGATCAACTCAGCACCTTTTGTAAACATACCGTAACGTGCACTGCGATGTTGAACTACAGTTACGGCAAAAAAACATCCAAAAATTGTGTAAGACTTAACTAGGGCATCATCTTGACAGGTCTACGACTGTTAGATAGTCTCTGGCGGTATTCCTGTTTCATCCCGTTATGCGGGTGAACTGATGATTGCTTCGGTGAAGATTTACCGAGCAGTTGAGTGAGTGCGGCGCTGTGGCTTCGGTGGTGCAGTGCGATAAGGCGCTCCCCCGGAAAGGGAATATGCTGGTTCAATCTCGCCGGGAGCCAAGCGTTTTGCGATCAACTCAGCACCTTTTGTAAACATACCGTAACGTGCACTGCGACGTTGAACTACAGTTACGGCAGAAAAACATCCAAAATTTGTGTAAGACTTAACTAGGGCATCATCTTGACAGGTCTACGACTGTTAGATAGTCTCTGGCGGTATTCCTGTTTCATCCCGTTATGCGGGTGAACTGATGATTGCTTCGGTGAAGATTTACCGAGCAGTTGAGTGAGTGCGGCGCTGTGGCTTCGGTGGTGCAGTGCGATGAGGCGCTCCCCCGAAAAGGGAATATGCTGGTTCAATCTCGCCCGGAGCCAAGCGTTTTGCGATCAACTCAGCACCTTGTGTAAACATGAAATGTCATGAAATCTCGCGAGATTGTGGCAAGCGCGCTCCAGTGATGGGGTAATCAGAGAAAAAATTCCGCCGCGCGCGTCGCGTCAGCATGAAATCTCGTTCGTGCTCCTCCCTCCGTGTGTAGAGAGACCCTGTCCCCAACGACAAGGGCGCAGCGATATTCCGTTGCTCGCATCACGTGTGCCTGCCTAATTGCTTCTTTGCCCAATCCGCGCTGTAAATTCGGTCAACATCCCCAATTGCTTGTTGTGACTGTTTTGTGTCCTTTAAAATTATCAACTCTCTATTAGACTATTCTTCGCTTTGGGCCCTAACTATTAATACTGTTTTGCATAAGCTATTCTTCCATCTTCGTTTTACCCCCTGCAACGGTAATGGCGCAAACACGGCTAAAGGTAGCCATTAACAGTCTCATACGGCCCTTAAAATCGATTGTGGTACGCCCGCCCCGCCCAGTTCCTTGAAGCCCGCAGACACGCTCAAAAATGGTATCGATTTTACGTCGCAAGTCAAAGGTTCGCAGCTGGTGGTATGGGGAACGAACGAAAAAAAAACAATGAAAACTGTGTGCAAACAGAAGACTAGCGGTTGTTTTTTTTATCGAGTAAAAATGGACGAGTTGCACCGTGCGCGGTTGCAACAGCGAATATTAGCGACAGTACGGTTGAAATCGCGAAGCCTGGAGACTCTTACAGCCTCTACTAGAACACCGACCTCGCTGGAAGCAATGAAAACCAGCCAAAGTGACCGAAATCTCACGATCAATCTGGACGAATCTGTATTTAGGGACGGAGTTGTCGAAGCTCATGGTCGTCAAAATTTTTCGACTTGCATTGCTCAAATTTGGTAGTTTTGACCAGGGCTGTGCGGAAATGTTTCTCAAGATTCTCGGAAACGGAAATGGAAGAAAAATGGTCAAAAATCACCGGAAACGGAAATGCGGAAACGGAGACGGAAGAGACCAAAAAATTATGGATTGTCTCATTCTCACGTTTCGTGGTGGTGGCTCATTGCTTGCAGCTCTCATTCGATAACCTTTGGTTTCAGTCATTAAACTATTAATTTTTTAAACTACATAAAATCACATGGAGGCAGGCACTCCGCGACTTCGAATCCTCGCTCCTGAAAAAATCGAGAAGGCTGCTCCGAAAAATTACTCGCTAGATGTAGCTGCCCCTTCAAAGCAGTGAACAGCCTGTCCCCCCGAAAAGAGTCCAGGCTGTACCAGGTGTGGATGAAAGCGGGCGGCCGCGTTGCGTGTTCGTGACTAATCAGAAGTCGGCCTTCAGACTCTTTACAACAAATTTTTAGATTTGATTTCACTTCTTAACTGCCTACCGGAGCTAGAACCACACGTTAAGTTTTGAAAAAAAATGAAAGAAGAATACTTGTTAAGAAAGGAAAATTCATTCGTGATCTGCCTCTAATGCGCAGTGCCGCTGTCCGTGGCCACCTCTACCAGACTACTTCCTGGAAGACAGGCTTTATGTGCAAAAAAAACGTGTCTCGGTTCTTGTTGTTGTTGTGGAGGTAGAAAGAAGAATAAGAGGACCTTATCGTGGAGCCCCACAAAAATCATTCATTCTCGCAGAAAAGTTCTTTAAAAAATGCTTCAAAAAGCGGTCGGATTTCTGCCACGCCTATTTTGTATCATCATTCTAGAGGGGAGCGATTCCAAAGAATCTCGAACATTGTCGAGGGTCTCAGTCAGGCTCAGATATTTGGTTGAACACAAGAGTCCGAAAGTGCATTTCAGCCCCTTATGATGCCTTCAAACACCCTTGCCTAGACCCAGTACCAGTACCCGAGTCGCACTATTTTCTTCCGTTTCCGGGCCGGCCCGAAAATTCGGAAACGGAGGCGGAACGGAACAGCTCAAAAATCGCCGAAAATACGGAAACGGAATCGGAAACGGAACAGTTCCGCACAGCCCTGGTTTTGACTCGCTTTTGAACCTTCCAGCGACGGGTACCTTCTATTAGGTGTATTAAGACTCCAGCATCGCAGTTATCTTAACAACATTTTCAAGCGTGTCTGCTGCCTTTAACGGCCAACAGAGGAGGCGGGTAGCGTGTAGCGCATACATGTTTTAGGGCCGTATAGGGCCACATAGGGCTAGTTTTTAGCCGTTCTTTCGCCGTTACTGTTGCAATGGACCCCAACATTTGATTACCAGTGAAAGTTCGAATACGCTTCCTATCGTGAACACTGGTTTTAGGCTGCGTACGGGGGGGGGGGGGTTTAAAAAGAAAGTGAACGAAATGACCAGGAATGAAGCTAAGTACTTTGACCTCACAATGGAAATCCATTAACAATGAGAGCCGTCGGGTTGGTAATTAATCAAGAAAGTGCAACAAATGAATGAGAATACGGCGTCCACGAGGCGTGGGTCTGTAGAGACCTGTCTGTAGAACTATATGTGCACATGCATAGGAACGAAAATCACATTTTTCACAGACCTCTCAACAGGCACGAAACACAACCAATATAGTAAAACCGGGTGGTCGTTACAGGAAAAATGTTGTACACTGCAGTCAGCCCTGCAGTCCTAGTGGCATGGTGTGCAGTTGCGGAAATTCCTGGAAAATCTTCATATGAATTCGTATAAAATATTTTGAGCAAACGAATGCGAAATATGTCCCTAGGCAGGCATGACACGTTATAAAAACGACAGTCCAAGGCGGTATTTTCCGTAGAAAAAGTGCTGCCTTTTCAGTACATACTCGCCTAAACGTTGTTGGATTTTGTTCTTGAGAACCTATTATGTTCTTTGAGATGTTTTCTGCTCACTGGTTCATGAAAGTCCCAATTTTGTTCTGAGTACGGCGTAACAAATAAAATGATTTCTTCCTCGGCGTATTCACTTCTCTCCCTCTTTGTGGATACTGATGATGTCGATGGAGTTGAGTGGCAACTCGCTCCTGCTGGTGAAAAACTCTAACGGGTTTCGAGCAGAGGGTTGAAACCCTGGGTGGGTAGACTCCTGACGTGTGCGTTAAAACATTGACAAGCCTACCAAACCCAGAAGTGGAACTGAATCCTATATTCAGGTTGAGCTAAGCACTAACCCACAATGAAAAGAGCGGACGAGTTGCCAGTCTCCCCGATTACAGCTACCTTTAGCGATACTTCTACGAGTTGTGCACTATTCACCCACATGATACCCTCTGAAACTATTTCAAGCTGTCTCAAACAATTTTTGCATGTTTTGCTCATTTTTATTGTTTTCCTATGATGAGGACTGCTTGCAAATACTGAACCGTTTTAACGATGTTTTCTTTGGGGTGCAAGCCGCATCGTAGTGTTCGACACACAAAATACGGATCAAACCACCTAGGGAAGACTACTTTATCGTTACATTGATATCTAGTAGTGCTCACAATATTGGAAAGTGTTGTTGAAAAGTTAACGGGCCATACTTGTCAGCTACATTCTGCAGCACAGTAGTATTGACCAGATAACAGCGTAAGACTGCTAGCTTGTTATAGAATTGTACGTACAGTATGGAAAATGGTCGCTGGCTAGTTGGTGAGCCTCAAGTTGTTATCAACATAGGAAGAACCATTTTTTACACAACAAAAGCACGTACTTTCTCAATGGCAATATGTGCTTATCCTGGTCCCTGACAAAAAGTGCGAGGTCCGTCGCGAAGAGAGTTAGAGCCAGACAACAGTTGGGAGCCAACAGAGCTTTGTTTTGAGATAATGCTATAATATAGTTGGGGATTGCCCCGTCTATCCACTCTGGGTAGTAGTTCAACTCACAATCGCTCCGCGATTCTGTCGTCGCCCTCACAAACGCAGCACTTTTCTAACTTCAGGGGACTCGCGTAAAAAATTCAATGTTTTCGATTGTAGTTTCGAGCTTTGGGCCCGAATATTCTTTCATGGAGCATTCAGCACAAAGTAGCTTCAAAATTATCGTTCTTTCGCCCTTTGTCCCTCGGACAAACGTCATCATTCGAATGAATATGTATGCGCACCGTAAGTGGTGCTGGTTCACAACACTGTTCAACTTGGGCAGCGTATGAAACTTGCAGTAAGAGTATGGAGCGAGTCGGAGCATGGAAGCTCGCAGAATCACCTCCTGTGGCGGAATAACGCTCACAAACTCGATATCACGCAAAATCGTTTCACTATATTCGGGTTTTGCCACGATCCTACTTCTGGGGTAACCTGCAGATTTTCTTGGCGGACTGTGTCTAAACGGCTTATAGCGATTCCACAAAGGGAGTACTTCGTGAATATCTACTGGTTCACTATCCTGAAATAATGTACACTCTCTTCGCAGCAATTTAGTTGAATCCTTCACGTTTGCGTGCGGAGCGCGAGAAGAAACGTGAAGAAGCGTACGCATGCCTACGCATGCGATGAAATAAAGTGAATTTGGCTCCAAAATAGTGTATGTAACTTGGTCCGAGTACTTTGGCTCAAAAAATTGGAAGCTCAAGCTACATATGGCTAAACTAAGACAGCAAAACCCCACCAAAATGTGTACTTACCCAAAACGCCTAAAAATTCTGGCCTCGTGCTTGTTCGCAGCGAGACTAGTGACCCTCTTTTCAAGTTTTTTGGCAATTTTTTTTAGCATTAGTAGTCCGGAAAAAAAGAAAATGAGACCGTGTGTACAAGACTCTGAAGGCCGAAGCGATTTTCGCCCAAATATTGTTCAGGGGTTTAATTGAGTAGCGCAAACACGCGGGCTGTATTAAAGGCAGTGGTCACGATGAAAAACGTTATCGAAAAAAAAAACTGCAAAAATCAGCTTAGATCAAAAACAGCTGGAAAACAATGAAGGTAGCGCGGTGAAAAACTGGTTGGAATTAGAGTTTCTAGGGCCCAAGGAAGTCAGTTCGTGCACACGTGCACAGCGCCGACCAAAAAGATTGCAGTCCCATGCCGAGCAGTCAAAAATTATCGACATTCAGAGGAAGAAGTAAATGCAAATTTACCAAATAAAACAGTTGAGCAATGAAAGAAAGCACTCCAGTCAATGATTTTGACTAGATGTGTGCATAAATTCAAAGGTTCATTGATTGAAATTCAATTTCAAGCCAGCTGATGTTCTTGATATAAGAGATCATCGATGCTGATGATGTGGAGTGGGCTCGTCCAATTAAAAGACAAGAAAGTTCGGGCTTCAAATTTGGCCCAAAAGAGTGGTTTTTTTCGCGATTTTTTTCTATAAGTCTCACTACTCGAGACCCAGAACAGGGTTTTGAGAGAAAAAGACGACAAGCATATTTGATCCCGACCACTGCCTAAGTTTTACCCACACAATACACAACGCAGGTTTTGGTATGTTAATTCATATGAATTAGCAGCATTAAGATACCGCAGCCTACCCTCCAGAGCGTGTAACTAGGTACTGGAGGAGTGAGGCGTAACACAAAGTTTGTCAAAATGATACTGTCCGCCCACGCGGTCGGCGTGCGCGTCGAGCTGACGTTGCGAACGCACTTCCCGACCTGTAGTTCAATTAGCTCGATTTTAAGACGAACACTGGATAATATCCCAATACGCTGTCGAAAGGCTCGTTTGAAAATTGTCTCCGCGATGGCCATTCGACACGCACGCAGACCGCGTAGGCGGACAGTCTCATTCGGACAGACAATTCCTCTAGCGGACAAGTAGAATGGCAGGAAGGTGCTTCGTTTTCGCAAACGCCATCGACCGTACCTAAGTTAGAGGTCGTGGGCAGACACCACCTTAGTGCCTACTCTGATTCAAGTGCATAACAAGGCATATCAATGCCTATTATGAAGTTGATTCGTATTAGTTATCTGTTGGCGTGTCCATATCATGCATTACTAACTTTGGCATGTAAGAACTAGGTCAAAGCCGCTCTAATGACGGATGAAATTGGTTGCCTAAGGAAATGTTCCTGGGAAATATTAACTTCCCCTGGCCGACACGCAAAACAAAATTAGACAGTCCTAATGAGCTTAAGCGCTCATGATTTATTAGCTCCACGTTCGGAATGCTATATTACTCCAGCGTCTGTGCATCAAACGGGTATATACAAGAACAGATGAATCGCTTCGATCTCATTTCGAGTGTTCCGCGTAGAGGAGGTCTATTCGGAGGAAGCAAGCATGTGGTCGAGGTGAGCTGGAGGAATGGCTGAAAGGGAGAGTCCAGTTTGGACGTGTGGGAAATCTTCGTCGTTTCACAAAAGAGGCTTTTAATCTGAGCGAAGTGGCCACTCGCCGGCCATAATCAAATTAATGCGCGAGCACGACAAGGAGAAGAGGCAGTGTCCGAATAGAAACATTGTCCAATAATGGAAACGATTACGCACCACATCCCAGACACCATCACTAACACTATTGAGAGACTAACGATGCCGATCGAATTATTACGGAGATTCAACCAGTCAGGGACTCTTGAAATTCTTGAATTTCGACAAACGACGGCCACAGAATGAAGTACAGAAGTAGCATCAAGTAGAATAAATCCGCCAAAAACTCACATTACACACAGGACATAAGTATCTCAAGGTTTGATATGAATCGGACGAGGCTCATCGGTCACAGATTGCCGCACTAAGTAGGATCTCTCTTATTATAATGCTCGAATACAAACAATTATAGTCGTGAATGGGTCCATTGGAAAAACGAACATTCCCTTGAAAGAGTATTGTGAAATGCGGAACAAATTCAAAGCAACATATCTGACAGTTTGAAGCACTCAAAGATAAGCAACAAGTTGTGAAATGAGTCAATGACTGCTAATTTGAGACTACGCAACTACGTAACGCGCTATTTTTCTTCAGACTTGCGAGAATGCAGCAGTAAACCGTAGAAAAAATGTGGTCTTCCCTGCAGCCAGCAACGATCACTGGTTGAACTACTAACCTTGAATCTGCCACTTTAGCTCGTTTAGTGTTGGATTTTTTAAAAATGTAAAAATGAATTTTCAAACTCCTTAGAGAAAGTCGCTTTCTACCCCTCGGCTCCGCAACCTTTCCCAATGTAGACTACTGGATTCGAAATCTCTTCAGAACTGGACGACAACAGACGTGTTTGGTCTGAAGCGCTCAACCATTCATCCAATTCTACACTGCTTTTGTTTCTATCAACTTTTTCTAGAGGTTTAATATTACTTGGGTATTTCTTAAAGTCAAAGCGCAGAATAAAAACCCATTTTAAGCTTTTCTTATTAGCATGCTCAGATGGTGGAACGCTACTACATAGCTAAATAGGCTCAGCCAGTTCGAAAGAAAAGCGACAATTTTTGTAAACTGGGCTCCTGATGTGAACGTCCTCCGATCTCGAAAAAAAAAACAACATTTTTATGCGGTCCGGCAAGAGCGGGCACGTTTTTGTTCGACTGGTAGCCACACTAGTACATTTAGGTCCGCGGTTTGCCTACTGAAGAAAAAATATTTAAATCCCACTCGCGGCTGGCGCGGGCGGTTCAAATCTCACAGGCAGCTGACGGTATGGTAGGCTGATCAGCTGCGCTCTTCTCTTGCCCTGAATTGATTAGCGGACCGGCGCGCGAGACAGCCGTGCAAGCCGCGCGTGAGATTTAGATGTTTTTACTTGAAGAGGCAAGCCAAAGACCTAGCTATAGAATTCTTCTTATTTAATATTTTCCGAATAAACTTGTTCCAATACTGCCATGATTAGTGTATTATCATTGGGCTGCAAACTATTACATAAGCAATTTGCTCTGGTTGTGTTTCATCCTGCCCAGTTTTAGTATCACCTACACGAGTGCTGCAAAAAGTAATTAAAAAGCTCCGTTTTATTGAGTATCTCACTAGATATATCGAGGCCAATCCTGGAATTTGATGACGTCAAGTCACTCTCAAGGGATTGACTGATTGTCAACTTCCAGGACACTCCTAGGGCGGAGGGGGCTTTTGCCTCGACAGAGGTCTCCCCATGGTTTAGAGCCAGAGCGGCATTCACGCTGAAGACTGTGACACGCTTTCGATTCGGCTACCAGCTAGGTTTCTGTTTGGGTGCTAGTTACTCTGACGCTCTTCTTTCTCATGACTACTAGCCGAACAACTGTGACGAGAATAACAGTGATGGCGGCTGAAAAACATGTGAATTTTTTAAAGACTACTGTTGTAATTGTGTTCGGCTACGAGCGCATTATTGTCTGAATGGAGAGGATTTCCCTCTAATCACAGCTAAGTCTAGAATGGGATAGGGGCTCTGTATACACAGAGGGAGGAGTTGTCCTGTTTTTTCAAATCCATAGGTCACGCTACTCACAATCATTGCGAGCGAAGAGGTCCCGAGTGGAATTAGTACCCCCGAGCTCGAGACAACTCCCACGGTGTGAGAGAGCCCATATCAGGTCTGGAATCGCTCAAAACCCTATGTGATTGGAGTCATGGTCCCCCCCCCCCCCAAAAAAAAGTGTTTTTGAGCTGCGCAGATTTTGCAGACTAGTTGCCTTCCCGTTTGTTCCCTTTATTTACAACCTTGGCACATGAGCGCACCATTTTGGGATAACCGAGGCCGATTGCAATGAAACATAAAACACTTATTGGAATCCATAGCGCGTCACGACTTTCTCTGGTAGAAATTGCCGGGATATTGCCGTTTCGGCTTCTACGGGCGGAAAAGCGGTACTAGAGCGGGTTAGCAGAGGCAGTGCCGTAGCTGCTCCGCTGTCGGTCCGTGCGCCTTTACAAAATTAGGGCCGACTCGAATCCCAAATAAAATAAATTGGGAGTTATAATACAACTGAGCGGGACCTAAGAACAAAATTACGCATCTGCGGTTATGTCCTCTGTCTAATGAGGACAGAGGGTACCCCTGCCACAGCAAATAAAGAAATCCCGGATGTGCGATCTAGTTTTACCACACACGAGAACACATCGCAGTCGACGCGGGTTCGCTAGCGCATCCTCGCGGAGTCGGTGCCGTTTTAACACGGAACCGCTGCGATACTATCTCTTTAATGTCGCGACGTTTTCGAAGCTTATGACGCTCCAACAGAATCGTCTCGGTACAATGATGATTGCGTAGCCGCCGCGGTGCTAACGCGGAGCTGTTGCGGCAGAGTCGAGTAACGCGGTACTTTCCCGGCACTTTCTCAGAGTTATTGAGTTCGAGAACACTTGTGTGGGAAAAACTGCTTTCAGAAAGCGGAGCGATAAGCATCCCTGCCTCATCCGGATTATCTGAAAATATTGAGATTTTGCCTTTGTCAAAGTGTACAGTGGTAGGAGAATTATGTGTGCCATAGTTAACCCACGATTTCAAGTGCACTTTTGAGGCTGGAAGTATTTTCACGTACCAGAGCCGGATAATTCCGTTCTTTGCTAGCGTTTCGTTTTTTTTTTGAAAATATTTTGTTATTAGAGCTTTTCAACAATAATTCGAACGAAGTATTTACAGAGATCAAGTTATTACGCCTTCCGACTATAATGGTAGGGGATGTGGCCCGTGGTGGTTAGCGAAGGAGGTCAATCCTGCGATGGTCGCTTATATTCCGCTTATTTGGAGATATTGAGATCTCAAATTTCGCACGTGTTATATAGGAGGGGTCTTCTACACGAATACACGAAAATCTCAAAATTCATATCTGAGGGTGTACTGTGCTTTTAAATTCAGTCGTTTTGCCACTAAATGGGACGTTATACCGAGATAATCCGACGAGAAAAAATCATGACAGATAATTTGATTCGGGCTGATAAAGCCAATAACCTGAATTGAAATCAATCAACCTTGATGCGGAGGATTAGTTTCACGTTTTTTCGGCCCAAATAACTAGTGATCTAGTCATGATGGGCAGACAGCCAACGGCCAGTCCAAGGCCAGCCTGAGCCATCGTGGACCCACAACGCGCATATATGTGTTAACGAGCATCAGATATTGCCATCGTCATAGCAAAGATTGCTATCGCATATTATTCTCCAGCGGAAAGTTTATGTGCAGCGCACGACACCATGGACTCATTGTGTTCAAAATCTCCTCATCGACACATGTCACATGAGGGATCCTTCTCACAGCGCAATGTTTGCAAAAAATAAGGGATGAAAACAGAACCATAAAAATAGAATAACCCTGGCCGATTAAATATCGTATAATGGTGTTCTATGAAGTCCATAGTAACAACTCACGTAATCGTAGGATTGACTTCGGTACGTAATCAAGTTCAACCCCTTGTCATCAATAGCTGCACGTGCTATCATCGTATTCTGAGTTGCAACCCTTCATCATTATCAGCGACGCGTGCCGTCAATGACGATGGGATAAGCTGGGATGCTTTAGCAGCATCTGCATGACAAGGGGTTGAACCCGAGTGTTCATTGGAGAGGAAATCCCCCGCTAAGGCGCTATTCATACCACTCAACGCCAGCTGGGCACGCGCTTGCCGCGCTGGCGTGGTGTTTGTGTATGAATGGCTTGACGCTCCGCCCGCTCCGCCATGGCGTCGCCGCTGCAGTATTCATACTGCCACCCGGAACGCCTTGGCGTTTTCATCCACTGCTATTATTTATCGATCGTCTCATTCATTCCAGCTTCACCGCTGCGCCATGGCGTCGCCGCTGGAGTATTCATAGTCTCCGCAAGAGCGGCACGCGCGTCACGCGCGTAGAAAGTATTCATACACAAACGCCACACCAGCGCGGCGCGCGCGTGCCGCGCTGGCGTTGAGTAGTATGGATAGCGCCTAACATGAGAAGCAGGATGGAATTGAAATTAAACATGATAATCGCAGAGAACAACAAGGATTGAACACCCACATAACTGCAACGCGATTTCTGCGAGTTCAGCTTAACTGATCCGAACGCCGTGGGTTGCATACGTATTGATCGCCGATTGCCATAAACCGTCGGAAACTCGTCAGAACTTTACATACCAAAATCATATTGAGTTTCGATTCCAAAAATGCAGCGTTCTCAAAGAAAACGTCGAAAAGCATACCACTTGCCTAAACACGTTGGCATACTCAGCCATAGAAACTCGACTGGAGGATTGAGGGAGAGGTTCCCGACAAAACAGATTTCGGCGACACTGCATCAGAAAATTGGCAGGTGTGAGAGCAGATAGAAAAACGATACAGAATTCATCCTGGACTTGTGGTTACAGACGTTGTTTTATCTATAAATGTCGTTATTTGGAAAGTGCGTGAACATATACAAGGTTCAGCGAAACAGCCCACTTTTCCTCTCGAAGATTTTTTCAAACCTCAGGGGAGAAAAACCAAAAAATAACTGTCATCGGTTGCTTGAGAGGCTATTTTTTAGAAGATGACAAGATCAAAAAGATGTGGATGTTTGAATGATTTCCGAATAGAGATTTCATATAAATTTTGGGATTAGTGAAGTGAAGTCTCTCCCCGGCAGCCCAATTTATCGATCCAGATCTCAATCAAAAATAACTCGATCGAAGTTATCAAATAAACACTTTTTTGAAGCGAATATTTTCTTCTCAGAAGTACGTAAGACATTTCGTTGATATTTTTGCTGTGCTCCTAATTGCGCGGATTATATTCCTCACTCAATAAATAAGAGTCAAATTCAGTTAGCCTATTTTGAGGAAGCTATTCACTAACGGAAATGAAACAAATCATACCATTGGCCGCATAAACAAAATGGGATATGTCCATGAACGGGAATCTTTAGCACGACAGCATTCCAGACAAAGTTGAGTCGTTGAGGGAAAATTCACATGTGATACTTGTCACTATGTCGAAGAAGCGGAGCAGCCAGTTTGCTATTCAAGACTAGCACTGTGTGAAATTGCGTGGGAAATCAGTGGTGTGGACTCACTCTCAGCCTTATAAATTCCTCAATTTCCGACTGGCATCTCCGTGACTAAACAAATATTTCAGTGAACAGCAGCAAAATTACAAGCAATCGCGTGTTATGAAGTCGAACTAGCCCTCTCGGAATGTCAGGCGTTCGAGGGGGAAAATCGGATCCTCTCGTCTGGCACAACGACCATCCAGCCAGCAGCAGCATTCTCGTGTTACCAACGAATGACCAGCGCTCTCATCCAGAAGGAAACATGATTATATATTGGGTTCTTGTGTAATGTGGCGTTATGAATGGTGCCCGAAGAGTTCAGAGAAGTTTAAAACTTCCACAATGCGCTTTCAAATTGTCACAGTGAGAAGATTTCTCATTTACGGGTTGTCACAACACCAGAACACTTGCGCTATTCATCGCACTATTGTACGTGTAGAGAACGCTGTTGTATATCAAATGGCTGCTGGAAGCAGTGTTTCAAACTAGCTAACTCTATTTTAGACACCTTGAAGTTCTTTCTTCGCAGCTTTCTATGTAGGGGCTCCTAAGAGAAGACTCCAAGACAATGGTAGGAAGGAGCCATGTAGGTGCTGAAGTCCGCCCAAGTGAGTGTTGGGTCCAAGGATGTGCGTAATAGAAGTTTTTTGATTCGTAAGTCGTTAGTCGTTCAAACGGCCAAAACCCTCTTTAGTCGTTAGTCGTTAATCGTTAGTCGTTTAAAATCTAGGCTTTGAAATTAAGCACAGTTGACAGAGAAAAAGACCCTTGTGAAACGAAAAAGAAGGAAGGCATGAAGAGATGTCTGTTTTTCAAAACATGGCCATAAAACACACAAAACATTTATCGTTAGATAACCTAATTCAAACTGCGAACCTAAATAAACATAATTCAAAATATTAATGAAAGGCTATTACTCAAGAATGTGTGTTTGTCTATTTTTGCCCTTTTTTTCGGTGGTAGAAAAAACATTACGGGAAACCGAGGAAACCTTGAGCTCTTCCCTTTTTCCAGTCCGAAATTGGCTGGCCGTTCTGCGCTATATGATGTTATGAGATCTCCATGGTGAAAACAAGGAGAACTGCACCAGCTTTCCATAAATTGTTCTTTTCCGCGCGTGTCGTTTAGAGCTTGTTCATATAATCGATGAAAGATCGAAACAAATTAGCGTCCAAGTAAAAATTTTATCACTGAGAAGTCCCAGCACCACTTTATAGAACTTCCATATCTCAAATTTATGACTGAAAATCGGAGGACGGCTTGCTTTACAATCCAATCATCGAATACAGTCCCCGTAGGTGTGCAGTTGTGGCCTGCATGCACCGCTCCATGTTATAAACTCTGATAGTGCCCTCTGTGGAGATCTCCACAGGAGCCGGTCACTGTCGGAACCGGTTCAGTGAGCCTACCATACTGTCGCGCGACCGACACGAAGCCGAATAAATGCTTTGCCTAACCTTGCGCAACGTTCGGTCGGAGTCATAAGGGGGGGGGGGTTCCAGAACTGCGAAGCAGTGTCAGTAGAAATAATGAATGATGAAGGCTATGGGTATTTTGTACCATTCACCTCGAACAACCAACAGGGAACTGTGTATCATTCCTGCTGTAATCCTTGGGTTGAAGCGCAATGTGAATGACTATTGATTTTCTAACGAATTCTGGGATTGCTTACGAAAATACTTTTGATTTCATTAGTCGTTAGTCGTTCGACGTAGCACCCAAAAGGCCCGTAAGTCGTTAAATTCGTTAGTCGTTAGTCGTAATTACGCACATCCTTGGTTGGCTCGGTCGGGCAGCTGCTCAATTTTTCTAGTCGTCAATTGAAGGAACATAGTGGAGTAATATTACTAATAGAATAGAACAGGCGAATGTCGACAACCAACTCATTAAATAGTGAGATTCGCTAGGAGTCGATCACACAATATGGTTATCTTGGCATGATTTGAAAGTCAAAAATATAAACTTTCAAAAGCCCGAATTTCGGAAGTCTTAAGCCGTGTATTCGGTATGTTGGGATAATTACGTTACTGAGGTCGTGTGGCTCCAATTAGAACACCTACGCCGTTAGAAGCGTCAAAAATGAGTCAAAACCACCAAAATTGAGCAAAATCGAGTCAACGAATTTCGTAGACTCCGTCCATGAGATTCGCAGACCCCCCCAATACGAGGTCGTCCAGATTTATCGTTCGAGTACGGTCTCTTTGGCTGGTTTTTCAAGCCTTCAACGACGTAAACATTCTAGTAGAGACCTTAAAAGTATATCTATCAAAAAGGGGTCTTCCAAGCAAAAGAGGTTTGGTTGGCGACAGAAACGTTCCAACAAAAAGGGAACAATAGGTAAGTAGAATGAGGAGAGTCTACAAAAAGTGAACAATATTTTCTGAGACTGATTTTCCTGGCCGATACTTCTTAACAGTAAAAACAAACCGTTGCGGTGTTCTACACGGAAGCCCTCTGTGGTTCCAAACATGGTCTTGACTACACGAGAACCATTAAAAAGTATGTGCATGTAAACCTAATACTTACCATCAGAATAGAAGATGATGCCAAAAACACAGACGGACGGTTAGCTCCAGCTGCTACGAGAAGCGAAACCAAAGTGCAGCATCTAATGAGAATATTTTCTTATATTCTCGTCAGCGAATAGAAGTCCATTCTTGGAAACCATTGAACTCTTCCTCTAGAAGTACCACAACGGTTTGTTTTTGCTGTTAAGAAGTATCGGCCAGGAAAATCAGTCTCAGAAAATATTGTTCACTTTTTGTAGACTCTCCTCATTCTACTTACCTATTGTTCCCTTTTTGTTGGAACGTTTCTGACGCCAACCAAACCTCTTTTGCTTGGAAGACCCCTTTTTGATAGAATTGTTCACTTTTTATTGATATTACGAAGTAATATCCCTGAAAAATCTTCAATAATTTTCGAATAGCATGGATTGCTATAATAATCAGTAAGCAACAAACTTGTTGCGCACGCTAAAAATGAAGCGCTACTCACTATCCACGACGTCCTGATGATGTCAGAAAATGCCCTATGCACTTGGCACAACCTTGGCACGACGTTCTGATGACGTCATCAGATGCCCTGTGTACTTTACATGACATCCTGATGACGCCATCAGATGCCCTATGTACTTTACATGACACCCTGATGACGTCATCAGATGCCCTATGTACTTTACATGACACCCTGATGACGTCATCAGATGCCTATGTACTTTACATGACACCTGATGACGTCATCAGATGCCCTATGTACTTTACATGACACCTGATGACGTCATCAGATGCCCTATGTACTTTACATGACACCCTGATGACGTCATCAGATGCCCTATGTACTTTACATGACACCCTGATGACGTCATCAGATGCCCTATGTACTTTACATGACACCCTGATGACGTCATCAGATGCCCTATGTACTTTACATGACACCCTGATGACGTCATCAGATGCCCTATGTACTTTACATGACACCTGATGACGTCATCAGATGCCCTATGTACTTTACATGACACCCTGATGACGTCATCAGATGCCTTATGTACTTTACATGACACCCTGATGACGTCATCAGATGCCCTATGTACTTTACATGACACCCTGATGACGTCATCAGATGCCCTATGTACTTTACATGACATCCTGATGACGTCATCAGATGCCTTATTTACTTTACATGACACCCTGATGACGTCATCAGATGCCCTATGTACTTTACATGACATCCTGATGACGTCATCAGATGCCCTATGTACTTTACATGACACCCTGATGACGTCATCAGATGCCCTATGTACTTTACATGACACCCTGATGACGTCATCAGATGCCCTATGTACTTTACATGACACCCTGATGACGTCATCAGATGCCCTATGTACTTTACATGACACCTGATGACGTCATCAGATGCCCTATGTACTTTACATGACACCTGATGACGTCATCAGATGCCCTATGTACTTTACATGACACCCTGATGACGTCATCAGATGCCCTATGTACTTTACATGACATCCTGATGACGTCATCAGATGCCTTATGTACTTTACATGACACCCTGATGACGTCATCAGATGCCCTATGTACTTTACATGACATCCTGATGACGTCATCAGATGCCCTATGTACTTTACATGACACCCTGATGACGTCATCAGATGCCCTATGTACTTTACATGACACCCTGATGACGTCATCAGATGCCCTATGTACTTTACATGACACCTGATGACGTCATCAGATGCCCTATGTACTTTACATGACACCCTGATGACGTCATCAGATGCCCTATGTACTTTACATGACACCCTGATGACGTCATCAGATGCCTTATGTACTTTACATGACACCCTGATGACGTCATCAGATGCCTTATGTACTTTACATGACACCCTGATGACGTCATCAGATGCCCTATGTACTTTACATGACACCCTGATGACGTCATCAGATGCCCTATGTACTTTACATGACACCCTGATGACGTCATCAGATGCCTTATGTACTTTACATGACACCTGATGACGTCATCAGATGCCTTATGTACTTTACATGACACCCTGATGACGTCATCAGATGCCCTATGTACTTTACATGACACCCTGATGACGTCATCAGATGCCCTATGTACTTTACATGACACCTGATGACGTCATCAGATGCCTTATGTACTTTACATGACACCCTGATGACGTCATCAGATGCCCTATGTACTTTACATGACACCTGATGACGTCATCAGATGCCCTATGTACTTTACATGACACCCTGATGACGTCATCAGATGCCCTATGTACTTTACATGACACCCTGATGACGTCATCAGATGCCTTATGTACTTTACATGACACCCTGATGACGTCATCAGATGCCCTATGTACTTTACATGACACCCTGATGACGTCATCAGATGCCCTATGTACTTTACATGACACCCTGATGACGTCATCAGATGCCCTATGTACTTTACATGACACCCTGATGACGTCATCAGATGCCTTATGTACTTTACTTGACACCTTGATCACGTCATCACATGCCCTATGTCCTTTACATGACACCCTGATGACGTCATCAGATGCCCTATGTACTTTACATGACACCCTGATGACGTCATCAGATGCCTTATGTACTTTACATGACACCCTGATGACGTCATCAGATGCCCTATGTACTTTACATGACACCCTGATGACGTCAACAGATGCCCTATGTACTTTACATGACACCGTGATGACGTCATCAGATGCCTTATGTACTTTACATGACACCCGATGACGTCATCAGATGCCCTATGTACTTTACATGACACCCTGATGACGTCATCAGATGCCCTATGTACTTTACATGACACCCTGATGACGTCATCAGATGCCCTATGTACTTTACATGACACCCTGATGACGTCATCAGATGCCTTATGTACTTTACATGACACCCTGATGACGTCATCAGATGCCCTATGTACTTTACATGACATCCTGATGACGTCATCAGATGCCCTATGTACTTTACATGACACCCTGATGACGTCATCAGATGCCTTATGTACTTTACATGACACCCTGATGACGTCATCAGATGCCCTATGTACTTTACATGACACCCTGCTGACGTCATCAGATGCCCTATGTACTTTACATGACACCTGATGACGTCATCAGATGCCTTATGTACTTTACATGACACCTGATGACGTCATCAGATGCTCCTATGTACTTTACATGACACCTGATGACGTCATCAGATGCCCTATGTACTTTACATGACACCCTGATGACGTCATCAGATGCCTATGTACTTTACATGACACCTGATGACGTCATCAGATGCCCTATGTACTTTACATGACACCCTGATGACGTCATCAGATGCCTTATGTACTTTACATGACACCCTGATGACGTCATCAGATGCCTATGTACTTTACATGACATCCTGATGACGTCATCAGATGCCCTATGTACTTTACATGACACCCTGATGACGTCATCAGATGCCTTATGTACTTTACATGACACCTGATGACGTCATCAGATGCCCTATGTACTTTACATGACACCCTGATGACGTCATCAGATGCCCTATGTACTTCACATGACACCTGATGACGTCATCAGATGCCTTATGTACTTTACATGACACCCTGATGACGTCATCAGATGCCTTATGTACTTTACATGACACCCTGATGACGTCATCAGATGCCTATGTACTTTACATGACACCCTGATGACGTCATCAGATGCCTTATGTACTTTACATGACACCCTGATGACGTCATCAGATGCCCTATGTACTTTACATGACACCCTGATGACGTCATCAGATGCTATGTACTTTACATGACACCTGATGACGTCATCAGATGCCCTATGTACTTTACATGACACCCTGATGACGTCATCAGATGCCTTATGTACTTTACATGACACCCTGATGACGTCATCAGATGCCTATGTACTTTACATGACACCCTGATGACGTCATCAGATGCCCTATGTACTTTACATGACACCCTGATGACGTCATCAGATGCCTTTATGTACTTTACATGACACCTGATGACGTCATCAGATGCCCTATGTACTTTACATGACACCCTGATGACGTCATCAGATGCCCTATGTACTTTACATGACACCCTGATGACGTCATCAGATGCCCTATGTACTTTACATGACACCCTGATGACGTCATCAGATGCCTTATGTACTTTACATGACACCTGATGACGTCATCAGATGCCCTATGTACTTTACATGACACCCTGATGACGTCATCAGATGCCTATGTACTTTACATGACATCCTGATGACGTCATCAGATGCCCTATGTACTTTACATGACACCCTGATGACGTCATCAGATGCCTATGTACTTTACATGACACCCTGATGACGTCATCAGATGCCTTATGTACTTTACATGACACCCTGATGACGTCATCAGATGCCCTATGTACTTTACATGACACCCTGATGACGTCATCAGATGCCCTATGTACTTTACATGACACCTGATGACGTCATCAGATGCCCTATGTACTTTACATGACACCCTGATGACGTCATCAGATGCCTTATGTTACTTTACATGACACCTGATGACGTCATCAGATGCCCTATGTACTTTACATGACACCCTGATGACGTCATCAGATGCCCTATGTACTTTACATGACATCCTGATGACGTCATCAGATGCCCTATGTACTTTACATGACACCCTGATGACGTCATCAGATGCCCTATGTACTGATAGCCTGCGACCACTGGCAGTGGCTAGGGGTACGAACGAGGAACGAGGGACGAGGGACGAGGACGAGGGACGAGGAACAGGACACGAGGACGCGTTACAAGAAAAAACGCGAATTTTAGCTAAGCTTCCGCCGATCTAACTTTGTTAATTTTCAATCGATTTGGCTCAAATTTTGTCAGCGGGTGTCTTCTATACTCTCTCACTTATATCCAGAAGGAAATCTCTAGAAAATTTGTTTTACAGGTTTTATTAACTACTTTACCAAAATCTAAGTGATCAGTTTGAGTTCAACAGTATCGCTTTCTGTGTGGGAAAAGCACCCCACCCACGACGCGAAGAGGTAAGAAAACAGATCAACCTAGCAATGTGAGCTGACTGAGCTCAACAAGTAACCCTCAGATGAGAAAACACAGGATGAACCATGCGCCCGGGCCCCCTTATATATGGTAGCGACCTGCTCAGCCGACCACCTACGGCGACTGATTGCTGCACACGCAGAGGTCCGTACGGTGCCAAATCTTTGGCTAATTGGTGACGCACTTCCTACACGATTGAATCCTAGTAGCGATCCATACGCTCAAGCGTTTTGCGGGTAGAAATGTCAAAAATGAATGAAAAAAAAAAAGGTTTGAAATTCTTCGGAAGTCGTCATATTTGACCGCGGAGCATAAGTAACCCATATTTCATTAAAGATTCTTCCGTATTTCAGTTCCGCCATCCAGTCGATATGTGTTGGTCAGTGGCGACGGAGAAGGCCAGCGCCTGTGCTGGTAAATCGGCCGGCATGCGAGGGTTGAAGGGTCACACACAGGGCTAGCGTTGGCAGGGCTCCAAATCTGCACACCACCACCATAAAAGCCCTAGAACTTCTGAAATCTTCGAACTTCTGCGATTCTAGATGATTTTGATCGGTCAGTGCTTCAATAAAGTTATAACAGGCATTCAAGAAACATCAATACATAAAAATGATAAATCAATAAATAGAAACAAAAATTTGGAAATTTAAAGAAATAAAAACAAAATACTGAATACATTTAGTATGAATTAATATCGCGATGAAAAAATAATGAATTTGACAAGATTCGCTTTTTTATTTTTCAGCAATGTTTACAAATACAAAGTTTGTCTCACTCTCAGAATTCGAAATACATCCGAAATTTTGATTAAAGTCAAAAACTGGGACAGTTCGGAATTTTAAAATTAGCTTGAATTTCAAGTAATAAATTTTAATCAAATTCAGTTGAGACAATTTGAAATATTTAGATTTTAGAAATCTGAAATGAATTCAAATTAGTAAATAAAAATCAGAATTCAAAAATAAGAATTGAATTTGGAATTAAATTCAGAATTTTAAGATTTGAATAAATTTGCGGTGTTGAAAATTTGAATCAACTGCCGACTTTTCAAACTTGAAGCAGTCAAGAGATCAATAAAAATTGAAACAATGAGAAACCTGAAAAAATATAAGGAGAATTTTCAATCATAACAAGTTTGGATTTCGAGGTTAAAAATAATTTAAAAATGAAACTGGAAAATGAAAAGTTCAAAATCAAATCGGAATTCAAAATGAGAATTAAATTCAGAATTTTCAAAATTCGAATAGTTTTCCAATGTTAAAAAATCGAATTAATTGCGGTTTTCGTAATTATATTCAAAGTAGCAAAATCTGAGACAAATCGCAAATAAAAAAAACAAAACTTGTTATTAAATTCAGTTGATTATTACGCAGATTCTAGAAGTGGAGATCATTAACTGTTGTTGCCTGCGTGGAGTGGGTTTCGAAACCTGAAATGAACTAGAAAATCAAAAAAGAATCGAATTGAGCAAATCAGAAGAAATGAATCACATCTGAATTATTAAAATTTATTGAATTTGTAGTATTATTAGGTCTGTAGTTAATTTCCGCGTTTTACGCTTTACACTATTGAAAACTGGACATTGAAACAAAATTTTTATTCTAGTACTTGCCGCTAATAACAACCATTTCAGAGTTTGCAACTTATGGATTCCATCATAATAAAATTTTTCTGGTTTGGCCTCCACCCATTCATCGAGCCATTTTTTGACATCTTGACGATCTTGAAAGCGCTGTTCGCTAGACCATGCGCCATTGACCGGAAAAGGTGATAATCCGACGGGGCGATGTCTGGAGAGTACGGCGGGTGCGGTAAGACTTCCCATTTGAACTCTTTTTAGCGTATCCTTTACCGTTCGAGCAACATGAGGTCGAGCGTTATCATGAAGCAATATGACTTTTTCGTGTCGACTCGCCCATTCTGGTCTCTTTGCTTCGATTTCATGCCGCAATTGCGCTAGTTGATGTTGATAGCGATTCGCAGTAACTGTTTCGCCAGGTTGAAGAAGTTCATAGTACAGTATACCGCGTTGATCCCACCATATGCACAGTAAGACCTTCTTCCCGTGGATGTTTGGTTTTGCGGTCGAAGTTGTTGTTTCACCAGGACTAACCCACGATTTTCTTCGCTTCGGATTGTCGTAGTACACCCACTTTTCATCGCCAGTTATGATGCGGTGTAAAAAGAC
This sequence comes from Aplectana chamaeleonis, assembly GCA_029168955.1. Classification (NCBI taxonomy): domain Eukaryota; kingdom Metazoa; phylum Nematoda; class Chromadorea; order Rhabditida; family Cosmocercidae; genus Aplectana; species Aplectana chamaeleonis. The sequence continues at coordinate 1,126,319 of JAPDOI010000050.1, read as the reverse complement.
TTTCTTGGAATCGGTCCAACAAGATTTGTGAAGTTGTTTTTCTCTGCTCTTTGTTGCGTTCTGAGAGCTCATAGGGATCCATTTTCCTTCCTTTTGAATCTTCCCCATTGCCTTCAATCGAATAGAAATTGCTTTTGGGTGACGCCGAGAGATGCCGCGAGCTGTTCTTGCGTTTGAGCCGAATCTTGATCCAACAAAGCCTGAAGTTCTTCGTCTTCGAACTTTTTGGCTGTCCTGGTCGATCTTTGTCCTTAACGTCAAAATCACCCGATTTGAAACGCTGAAACCATTCTTGGCAGGTTCTTATGGATGGAGCAGCATCCCCGTAAGCTTGGGCAAGCATTTGGTGCGCGTCAGTGGCTTTCTTCTTGAGATGAAAAAGGAAAAGGAGAGCTTCCCGCAAATGGCGTTTTTCCGGCACAAAAGTTGACATATTCTGAAACTAAAATAATACTTTTTTATAAGGTACGTGAAGCAAGTTATATATCAATAGAAAGCTGATAATACAGTGAGCATTATAACATAAAATTCGTTATATAAAAATAATTTTATTTTTTACAAAATATCAATAACAACAAAACGCGGAAATTAACTTCTGAAAACGAATTGTATCGTGAGTATCTTTTGGGCATCCTTAGCAAAACTGCTTGGTATGCGCCCCAAGCTGCTGGTTAAAGGAAGTTAGAAGCTTAAGACGGTCCTTTTTTGTGCTTTTTATATCTGCCGTACCACCCAGTTATCTTCGCAAAAACAGCAAACGGACATCATAATCGTGTTTAGCGCCCAAAATAGTCCTCTGAACAAAGTTTGGGTGAGATCACGTTTCTCGAACGTTGAACAGAGTAACAGCGTTTTCGACTTGTACGGGTTGTACCTTGAGCATCTACTTCTACCGATTAGGGGATTCTAAAAGCTTCTAAGAAAATTGTTTCAGATTTGTCTTGGAATGTCTTCAGGTTGTTTTTTGGCGTGCCGATCACGAATCCGATTTTTATTTGTCGATTTTCCCAAGTTTTCGACTTAATTTGTTTTTAAAAATTACAATCGGGGAAAATTCCAGAGCTAAGGGCGACGTTCGACGATTCTCGGAATTCTGCGATAGAAATGGCTCAAAATGTCTCTCTAGGGGTTAATCCGAGGTCTTAACACGAATCTGATGACTGTTTATCGATTTTTAACAGCTCACGGTGAATTACAGTGGGCGTACGGTACTTGGGTCAGAGTTTCAGATTTGACTCAAAATTTATATGAGGGGCTCATTCGGGGTGCTGAACACGAATTTAACGCCCATTTGTTGATTTACGGAATATGTACTAAGGTAGGTTTTGCCCTCTGAATGGCATGGTACCTACCGTAACCAACAGAAACCTCAGAATTTCGATAAACGAACCCCAGATTCGTTTTCAGCACCCTGATTAACACCACCATACAAGTTTTCAGCCGAATCCGAATTTTTTTCGAAACACTTCGGAAAAGCCTGATGTCCCTTTTCTTTTTTTTTGCGGAATTTTATAGAACACTTCTTTCGGGCTTGATGATGTTTGAGGCGCGATACTGAATTTGCTTTCTTCACAAAAAATTTGAAACGAAATCATGTCAGGGCAGGTAATTTGCTTGCAGAGTTAGCAGGAATGATAAGACCGAGGATAAACGCTGACTGGCAAATCTCCATCGCTTGCTAACGGCCGAGTTCCATACAATCAAGTAACATGCTTAGAAATATGGGAAAATAAGAAAAATGTAATTCTAGTAACCGTGGTCATGGGAGAAAAATCTCTGAAATGAGTACTCACTAAGTATGTGTAAATGAGAAGCAGAGCGAATAACCAAAATAAATGTATGATCTAGTTCCGCAATCGCGTTCAGTCCGCAAAGTCTCATTATCACAATCGTAGAAGCGAAGCGGTTGTTTTGAGAATGATTCTTGTTGAATTTTCTAAAAACAACCGCTTCGCTTCTACGATTGTGATAATGAGGACTGAACGCGATTGCGGAACTGAACTGTACATGCATAATATAAAGTCCGTCCGAATGAGAATGTCTGTCCACGCGGTCGGCGTGCGTATCGACCACATTTTGGACTTTTAAATTGATTGTCAGGAATACTAGATGAACAGTGATTATCCAGTCAGCTGCTTGCAGCTGTGGGGGGCTCTTCCGAAAAATGCCTTCGCATCGGCCGCTGGACACGACCGCGTGGGCGGGCTGTTTCAGTCAACAGACTCTACTTACGCTTCCCACGATTCGCGTGGTGTCGGCCAATCTCAACGAATATATCTTGTTAACAAATCATACAGCCCTTTAGGGTATACAGTATACAAAGCTGAATGTGCAACAAATAAAATTTTTAGGTGTTTCTGCTTGGCCCAAAGTGTAAGAGGCTCAATATCAGTGTTCTGGTAGGGTGAGAGGAGCGCGAACCCGCCGAACTCTTGAACGCTAATTTATTCGGATCCGAGGCGCTGTCATATCTGAGGAGCCCTCAATTGGAAGGATTGATGTATATGACAACAAAGAGGATAGCGGTCCGAAAGGAAGCTCTAGAACAACGACGTAAAGTGCTGCCAACATGACATGAAGGAGGCGTCAGGCTGTTGAGCAATGAGTGTGCGACACATAGGATATAAGGATAGTGGGCGTTTCGTTAGGAAAGATGGCAACATGACGTTGCACTTTCATGCCCTACTCGCCTCTTGGGGGAGTTTAGTTTGAAGTCAACAATGAAATTTGCCCTCTGGAAAAAAAAACACTTCAGTTTGCATCATTTTCTTATCCTCCTGCTTTTTGCGAATACATGCGTAGGGATTGCTATGATTGTTTCACATTGAAATAATCATAGCAATCCCTACGCATGTATTCGACTTCAAACTAAACTATGTCCACCATTTTTTTAAGTTTGAAAAATACAGAGTATTGAAAACTCTAAGTTTTGAATCATCCTGGCAGCTCTTTGGGGTAGTCGACAATCAGAAGGGGGTGCTCAGAGGTTAGGTGTGGGCTTTCTAATAAAAAATACACACAAATGCTTCTAACACTGGGATAGTAAAGCGCCGCCATCTTACATAATTTCGCCATTGAAAGGAGTCGCGAAATGTTTTGAAACCTCTAAAGTAGAAATGGAATTTCCCCTATTTTGAAGTTCCACTCACCCAGGGGCTGGAGCTCTGGTGTAGGTGGAATTCTGAAAACACTTTCATTTCATTCAATCGCAAAGGGAATACGGAATTTTCGTTCGATCCCCTTTGTCGGATTGAAGGAAGCGTCCATGCGAAAAAAACCACATTTGTTTTTTTCTTCTCAGTCCAGTGTTTGAACCAGATGTTTGGGCTTATGGCCCATTAACTCACCTAGGGAGTAAATCGTCAACGACGCTTGAAATTTATGTAGAGTTCACGTAGTCATATGAGGCGCTATTCATACTACTCGACGCCCACGCGGCACGCGCGTGACGCGCGGGCGTGGCGTTAGAGTATGAATACTTTCCAAGCGCGTGACGCGCGTGCCGCGCTTGTGGAGACTATGAATACTCCAGCGGCGACGTCTAGGCGGAGCGGAAAAAAGCGGGCCTAACTTTTCCAAACAACCAAATTCTGTAGAATCCGTTCACTACCACGATAGCAGAGGATAGTAATGAAATTAATAATCAAGAAATGGAATGAAATATATGACGATTTCGTAGTAAAAATAATTAAAAAGCCGTTACGGCCATCGCTGCCATGGCGGAGTGGGCGTCACGCGCGTGCCGCGCGGGCGAGGCGGCAAATCATTCATACACAAACGCCACGCCAGCGCGGCACGCGCGTGCCGCGCTGGCGTTGAGTAGTATGAATAGAGCCTTAGTCTGATGAATGGACGGGCTGCGACGGTACATCACCCCGCGCGAATCGAAACCCCATTGGCCAGTGAGGCCGCCAACACCGCACGGCAGGCCGCCTGTTTCATGCGTCAGACTGAAACGAAAACAGAAAGCATATGTGACTTCAGATATATCAAGAGAGGCGCAAAAGGCAGTTGAATGGCATGGGCTGTTCGAAAAAATTGTCTTCCAAACTTGAGGGCTTTTTGTGGCATTTTGCTACATCCCACTACGTCCGCAAAATAATAAAAATATGACAAGGTTTTTTTGAAACGCTGCCTTTGAATGCAGGGTTTGCGACAAGTAACGTCGGCGTGAATCCGGAAGGGACTTTGCGTTCACTGTTGAAGGTTGGCGCAAACTCGGTGTCATATGCTAAAACATAGGTGCACCGAGTTTGCGCCAACCTCCTATGGGGAACGCAAAGTCTATTAAGGATCCATGCCGAACATACCATTCCTGTGCTATCCTCATGAGAAGGTAGATCGGGCTTTCACGAAAGGGAAAATACTTAAAAAGTAGGGGAAAAACGGGTAGGAACAAGTTGACACGCCTAAGCCAAATTACTGGGTGTCCACTCGCCCCCCATTAAATCATAAATGGTCGTCATTTAATTCGGTCCTAACGGAGATCTCGTTAATTGTGGGCGGGCAGACTCCCAGTAGTTAGCCACCCTAACTTGTTCCTGATCGATTTTTTTTCCGATGTTTCATTTATTTTCACTTTTCTAATGGCCAGATCTCCCTTGTCATGAAAATAGCTCAATGACCATTTTCATCGCGAATATGCCCTCAAAGGCACAGGACACTCAGAAAAATATTTCTTAGATTTCGTGCTTATCTTGGAGAGAGCCACACTCTGATCACAATGGTATCTCTGGGATCGTTGGAGACCCCCTACAAACAGAGATAAGGCTCCTTGAAAATGCCTGCATTTTGTGGGCAAAAATTTGGCGGGCAAATTGTCTCAAGCCTGTATTTCTCTTCTTTCGCGATCGTTGCGCGAGAGCGAACCAGGACAAGGACAGCCCATAGACTGTAGAACGACGACTTGTTGAGAATTCATTCATCCATCTAGCCGCTATCGAGTTCGGAAACCTGGCAGGGGGTGTGGTCCGTGGTGGTGAGCGAAGGGGGTCGGGCCTGTGGTGGTCGCTTATATCTCGCCTATTTGGAGGAATTGAGACGTGTTATACAGGGGGGGGAGTATTCTACACAATTACGTGAAAATCTCAAAATTCATATCTGAGGGTGTACTGTGCCTTTGACGTTACATACAGCTTATCCGATTGGACGGGCAAGCTAACCTGGCCCAGAACTTCGTGGAAGGGATCATTTTTTTCGCTGAACAAAAATTTTATCCCAACAAAATCACGTAAATTGCACTTAGAGGCAAAGTCCAAGCTCAGGGACCCTCCAAATTAGCGAGATTAGTTTGAGTGAATTTAATTTAATTCATTACGTTCAATGGACGCGCATCATACACAATACTTGGGCGATGAAACGGAACTGATGAAAAGTTGCAGTGAAAGATATACGAGGAGGCCACCCTGGGGCGCCCACATTAGGAAGCCACTTTGGCACGCCCCTTTTACGATATTTCGAGCTCAAAAAGAGGGCAGATGAGCGATAGCTTCCTACCGATAGCTCCGCTTTTCCCTTAAATTGCAGCCTCTCACTTTATTCAGGTCGTCTGGCATACATCGTTTGCTAATTACGGAAGCTTCCAGCCTCGGACAACTCGTCCACAATGCTTCAGCAGCTCAATTTTCTGGGGGCTTCCCCGAGAGTCTTCTGCGATTACAGAGACATCACTGGAATCAGCATGGCACCTTTTTCAAGATAGGCGGAAAAACAGAAAAACGACTCTGAGGTTGGACTGTACTTTTAATTCGAACTTTACCCCATGCTGGAAAACAGTGCAGAAGTGTACAATTAAAGCAAATCTTCAGCAATTTTGTTTCTCGAAAAATAAATAGTGCAAGCAAAGCGAAACAGAGAAAGACGTGTCTCAAGTTGGATTTCAAATTATGCCGGTATAGAGGCAAAGGAACTTATTGAGCTTAACTTTAAGTAGAAAAAAATGTAGTATGAAAAAATTGTGTACACTGATGTGCATAACTGAGTGCAACTGCATTCACTAACAGTATCAAAATTTGAGCTACACGTCTTGGTGGACAGTCAACATAAGTTTAAGGTTCGCTAAATGGCACTCTAATTCCAAAGGTTTTCCGAAATCCAAAGCGAAAAAAATGTCCGTCTGGGATAGAGGGGCTGTGGCGAGCGATCGCTGAAGGGAACAGTTGTGATGTGTTGCAACTGTGAAATGAAATGTTGTGGTCACTTTACACAGACAAATTGGAGGAAATTGATGAGGTCATTAAGGCCGGCACGCGGCCAACATTGTTTTTTTTCTTTGTATGCGGCAAGAAAAGGCAACGAAATGGATAAGTACAAGCAGCTATTTGGCTGACACCAGCGTTATGCATACTAACAACTGACGCACTTTCCCCTCAAAAGAGGTCGAAAATCGAAAAAAAAGAAGAAATATTGCATTACAATCAGTGATTGATCGTCTAGATTTAGCGATTTAATACTGGTGATACCGAACATTTTCGCAGTCAACAAATGGGATCTTGTTATTTCATTCACTTTTTTATAAAGAAAAAATACAGTTGGTTAGTTCCATTGAAGCTAGAGAATATTCAATGAGGAGTACATGGTATAGAGTTATGCATTATGAGAAGAGGTTTTTGCACCAAATAAAAATTCAGTAGAATATAGAACACATGAGACGCTGCGACAGCACAACCAGATCGAGAAGGAAAAAGGGAGAAAACTTCTTTTTTTTTCGCAAAACAGGTCTGACTTGATACATTTAATCTCTGGATTCGGAGGGGTTCATCAACTATGTATGTAGTGCTCCTTAGTGCTAATTCTTTCGAAGACCCATGAGTGTCTTTCAATGAGAAACAATGTACAAAGAATTTCAGTATTACTATAAAGATACCAGCAGACCTCAAAATTTCGTGTTTGAGTCGTCTCCATAGTTTGGGATAAGTTTTGGTGGATCTTAGGGAACTGATAGGACACTGATATACTTCAGCGGCAGGCGACGGACACGGCCGCGGAGTTGTCGCCGCTGCATAAATTTGTATACGCTTCTGCGTACCTACATTCGTGCTTACCCGCATCTGCAGACCAATTGATGGTTACCGATTTTGCTGTTGGTAATGTTCTTTCTGAATGAAATTGTATGAGGAACACATTTCTGGAGGAATAAATGACTTTATAGACTTTACGAATTTCAAGACTGCAATACATATTCGTTCACGATTGAAGGCAAAATGTTCTGATTTGATATGATACTCCAACCCATGGCTTTGTTGGGTGGAACCAGGTACTCCATTAACCTTCACCTCTGGGCGGGTGAAGGGGAGAACCTTCGCGATTGGGAAAATCGGTGGAGACCGGATTTATTCAAGACTGGATCAATGTCATAGCCGGTTTTTCGTCCATTACTTTTTTTGTGCTCAGAGGATATTGTGCTTGTGCTCAGGGATTTCAAAAACAACCTTTGGTTAGGGTATTTCTGGGATTCCCATAAAATTCTGCATCGAATAGCGTTTTTTAGGTTCGAAAAATTATGTCCTAACTCCTCCAGCTGATTTCAGTTTATAAAGTGCATTTTTTTCGCCTGAAATCATCGGTTTATCGTTCATAACTTTTTTGTGCTTGGAGATATACCTTTGGTGAAGGCTGTTTTCGGAATCTCCATGGATTTCTGCGTCGACTAGTGCTTCCAGGTTGGGAAAATATTTTCTCGATCCTTCAGCCTAATTCATTCATCGGAACACCAGTTTTCCGCCTACAACTTTTTAACCGTAGAGAGAGGGTTTCGTTTTTGAAATCTACGTAAAATTCTGCGTCGGATAGTATTTCGGGTTCCTAGTTTCGCTTGCTCCATAAGCCATCCAGGACGGTGCAGCCGAGCTCCATAGTAATCTACATAGGGTGCAATCGCCTCTGTGGTGTAAATAGGAGACGCAGAGTTCTACTGGAGTCAACAACGAGGCTTGGCTCCACCGATCTTGCTGGCTTGTAGGGCAAGCAAAGTTAGGAGCCCGGTATACCATTCGACGAAGAATTTAATCTAGATTCCAGAAACCGCCTTCACCAAAACCCCATGTCAAAACTGGTGTTTCGTAAAATGAATTAGGCTGAAGGATCGAGAAAATATTTTTCTAACCTGGAAACACTAGTCGACGCAGAAGTCTATGCTCAGGCCGAAAAAAGTCTACTGAAAAACTAGTCGTTTACCAGAGTTGTACCACTAATCAGTGGTAAATGCGATTTTTACCACAAAATTACCACCTTTTTCCGAAGATTTATCACTAATTAGTGGTTCTGAAAATTTTCTACTAGATTACCAGAGAATTACCAGTCCATTTCCAGGTAATTCTCTGGAAAAGTCTGGTAAACTACTAGATCTTTCTGGTAATTCACTAGAGTGGTTTTCGCCACTAATTAGTGGTAAATTTCTGGTAATGTAGTGAACGCCAGTGGTGGTTACCAGGAGGCGAGACATTGCTTCTCGTCGAGATGATTCAATCTTGCTCTGCTACGCGGTTTCCGCGTGGATGAGTCGCTGTGTACGGGCGTACACTCACCCGCATGCGCGCCCCACACTTACACTCACGCGTGTTTGCGGAAACACATTCATGCGCTTGCGCGCATACATACACGCGTGCCCCCGTGGGTAAATACATATGCACGCGCATGGCTCGTATGTACATGTCCGCACGTGTAAACCTGCACTTGCAACCGTATGCGTGCACGTACAGTAGCACAGACGCGTGCGTAGTTGCAAGCACATCATGGCGCTCTCACGTGTACACGTAACGCGCGCACACAAACGGACATAAATGCTCAAGCACATGCACGCGCATGTTATCGCGTATGCACGCGCGAACACAGACACGAGCAAATTCTTGCGCCCTTGCGTTCAAACACTTGTGCGCGTAGATACATGAAGGCTCATGCGCGCATGTGTGTATTTATGCACGTGGATGTCTCACATGTACGGGCCCACGTACAAATGCTCGTGCACCTACGCGCTCTCATGGTGATCTTCACGCGCGAGTGTCCGAGTGCGCGCGCATCTACACGCTCTCAAGGTGACTGTGAATGCGCGCTCATGTACAGTAGCACACACGCTAGCGCAATTGCAAGCACATCATCGCGCTCTCAACTGTACGCGTGCCCGCGAGCAGAAAGGAGCGTACGATGGTGCACTCAGAAGCAAACGCATGTAGGCGCGTGTAGAGAGACGAGCCAATCCTTGTGTCGTTACTGTAAACACTTGCGCGCTTACTCGGACAGAAAATAGGGATGACCGCGCGCAACAATAGGACCGACCGCGAGATCATCGACGTTCCGACCGCACCGTTGCGAGCGTTCTGACCGGTATAGAGCCGCGGTCAGCACGAAAGTGAGACAGTGCTTCTCGTCGAGACGACCCATTTGCGGGGACTGAAATCGCACGACGACGAGGTCTCCGCGTGGATGTCTCGCTGTGCAAAGAGTGTCGGCTATACGTTGCTCCGGAATGGCTCTAAGGCGTTTTTTGTGCACGCGAATGCCAGCTCGTCACGAATGTGACGTACGGGCGTGGCCTTGGAGTATCGATGGTCCGATGCCAAGCCGGCGCACGACGCGCGTAACGCCTGCTCCGCCATTCCCGCGACGGCCGTGACGACTTTTTCTACTATTTTCTCCATTATTCTCCCATCTCCATTTTCATTCCGCTTGATGGTATTTAATTTATCTAGCTTCTGCTACAATGTACAGAATTAGCTCGCCCGGCAAAATTAGGGCACACACGCCATGGCGTCGCCGCTGGAATATTCATAATTTCACAAGCGCGTCACGCGGGTGACGCGCAACTTTTCGTACCTCGACGCCACGCCCGCGCGCGGGACTCGCTGAGGTTGAGGAGTATAAATAGCGCCTAAAGGCCCGCGCGGCGGCGTAAGTATGGAACGATAGCTATTTATCAGCAGCGACCTTACACACTGCGGCTGGCTTGTTTTTGTCAGGCCTACCAATATGCGTACTCAAAATGCATCTGCAGCCGACATGAAAAAAATGAGCTGGGGCGGTGCGAAAGAGTCTGCCATCGGGGTGGTCCGGCCTCTCACTGAGGGCGATTCCGTTGGATGAAATGACGCTTGATCGAGTACTTTTTCTGAGTGCTCTCAACTTTTCAGGCTCCGAAGAAGGAGAAGACGTCGAAACGTTTTTTGCACATCGTGCTGTGTTAATGTACGTTTCAGCGCAGTGCACAGTTTTGTACGATTGGAGCGCATTTGTGATCTGAAATGCTCTTAGAACTGCCTTTTGCATCATCACGATGTCCCATTGACAAAGCGACTACTGCGATATCGCGATGATGCAGAAGGCAATTCTAAGAGCATTTTAGACCACAAATGCGCTCCAGTCGCACAAAACTGCATTGCGCTGAAACATACATTAACACAGCATGATGTGCAAAAAACCACAAATATATATCAAAAGCTGTATAGAGTGGTGAGCTGCAATGGTGTAGAGCTAACATGCGAAGAAAATCTGCTGTTTTCCCTCAAAAATAGTTTTAGTAGACTACCAGTAAATTCTACTAGATTACCACAGAATTCGACTGGATTACCAGAAATTTACCACTAAATTACCGCCCGATTCTAGTAGATTTTTTGTGGTAAATCTCAGGTAAATGACTGGATTTTCAGTAGATTTTTTTCGGCCTGTGTGGGGATACCAATGACAACCTTAACCAAAGGTCCGTCTCTTAGCGTAGAAAGGTTATTAAAGGCAGTGGTCACGATAAAAACGTTATCGAAAAAACTTAAAAAATCACCTTAGATCAAAAGCAGCTAAAAAGCTATGAAGGTAGCGCGATAAAAAAAGGACCAGAATTAGAGTTTCTAGGGCACAAAGAAGCCAGTTCGTGTACACTTTCACAGTATACTTAGTATCCGAATCACTCCATTTCGGATATCCGACCGGATATCCGAGATTCGGATAATCCGATATCCGAAAATTTGAAAACACGCATTATCTGAATCGAACCAATATCCGGGAAATTTAAATTCGGCATTATCTGAATCGAACCATTATCCGAAGGGTCAAAAGTTCGAATAAAATCGGATACAAACGGATAAAACAGATAAAAATCGGATAAAAACCGGATAAAACGGATAAAATTTGCGTAAAATCGGATAAAAACGGATAAAATTTGCGTAAAATCGGATAAAATCGGATCAAAACCGGATAAAACCAGATAAAACCGGATAAAATCGGATAAAATCGGGTAAAAATCGGATAAATCGGATAAAATCGGTTCATTTTAGGTTAAATGTAGTAAACCGGTCAACTGGTTGAATGTAGTAGACCGGTCCATTTTTTTTATATCAACTATTTGACTCACTTTTGTTTCCTCACTCGTGTAATTTATGTATATGTCTATATGTCCATTTCTCGTACCTACTATTCTACTCATTTTGTGTGTGTGTGCGTGTGTTGTGTGTGTTGTGTGTGTGTGTGCGTGTGTGTGTGTGTGTGTGTGCGTGTGTGTGTGTGCGTGTGTGTGTGTGTGCGCGCGTGTTGCCTGAGATTTGTTCCGATAATATCCGAAATTTATCCAAAATTATCCGACGGATATCCGTATCCGAATCATTGGAAAAATGGCATTATCTGGATCGATCCAATATCCGAAAATTTGGAAAAACGCATTATCTGAATCGAACCAATACCCGGTAAATTTAAAATGGCATTATCCGAATCGATCCATTATCCGATGGATTACCTTCGGATAACAAGTATAGTGCACAGCGTCGACCAAAAAGATCGCAGTCTCATGCCGAGTAGTCAAAAATCATCGACATTCAAAGGGAGAAATAAATGCAAATTTACCTAATAAAAACAGTTGAGCGATAAAAGAAAGCACTCCAGTCAATGTTTTTGACTAGATGTGTCCATAAATCCGAAGGCTCATTGATTGAAATTCAATTTCAAGCCAGCTGATGTTCTTAGTAGTAGATACCATCGATGCCGATGATGTGGAGTGGGCTCATCCACCATCAAAAGACAAAAGAGTTCAGGCTTCGAATCTGGCCCAAAACAGTGATTTTTTCGCGGTTTTTTTATTATAGGTTCTACTGCTCTAAATCCAGAAAAGGGTTTAGAGAGAAAAAGACGACAAGCAAATTTGATCGCGTTCACTGCCTTTAACGAAAAACCGATAACCTCAGGTAGGAAAAACGCACTTTATAAACCGAAATCGGCTGGAAGAGTGAGACCATATTTTTTGAAACTGAAAACGCTCTTCGATGCAGAATTTCATGAGGATTCCAAAAACTACCTTTGCCGGGTTATTTCCGAGGGGAGAAAAAATTATTAGAGGACATTTTGTTCATTGCAAGCCGAACTTGATTCGTAGTTCTGAAGCGCGGTAGATCCTCGGAATACTTTTATAGTTTTCTTTTTGTCGGAGAATATCACGGAAAATTCGGGAAAAAACACTTTCACTCAATCTCCTACTATGAACATAAAAATTTTACCGGCGGAAAGCCTGTAACTTCTTGGTAGAGTGAGGCTACCTTATGAAGTTTGAAGCACGAAAAAAATTAGAGTACCTAATAAATGAGGGGGTAAAAATGATCGGATAACATGCTTTTGACAAGGAGTCTAAGATGGACGAGCCAGAGGGTTTTGTCAGCCAGTGGTCGCGAAAAGGTTACGTGCTGATGTCTAGACATTATAAACGTCACAGTCCATCAGTAAACGCAAAAAGAAGCTTCCCTGGCTGTACACCACTTTAGTGGTCAGGATTTAAAGGCGGCATACACGCTCGTAAACGTGATTGAGATAACTACGGAAACAGAATGGTATGGCTCAAAACACAGCGCCTACGCATTTTGAAGCGACAAAAACGGCCCACAATGCTGCTACACTAGTGAGAAGTTGGCCCCTCCCCTGTATCTGCCCGCCCCCTGTATTTGCCGTTATCCTCTAAGACAGAGGTGGTGGGCCATTCCCACAGTCAGCGACGTTTGTGGGTGATAGAATAGGTACAATAGGTAAACCACGAACCTCGCCGACGGTGGAAATGGCCCAGCACCGCTGCTTTTGAGGAAGACGTAACTACTAGTGGCGGGCAGATACAGGGGCGAGGCCAACTTCTCACTTTTGTAGCGTCATTTTGGGTCGTTGTTGACGTTTCAAAATGCGTATTCGTTGTGTTCTGAGCCATACCACTCTGTTTCCGTAGTTACCTCAACCACGTTTACGAGCGCGTGTGTTGCCTTTAAAATCGGAAGAGTGACTCGAAGTCACTTTTCAGAAGCAGTTTCGGAAATCCGACAGTGTTTTCAGTGAGATAGGACATTGAATATGATGTGCGGCTGTTAATCTCCTAATCGAACTGTAGTACGATAAGGGGTCGTTTATACTTCCGCCGCGGAGCGGCGCGGCAATAGGTGGGGCAACGCAGCGCGCCGCGCCGCTTGAAAAACCGCGCCACCAGGATGTATAATCGGGCTGCGTCGAATTTACGCGGCGACGTCGCAGAATGACGGTAAACACAGCCTGGAGTAGCTCTGACATAACACAAGGCCGATAGTAATGAGTGATTTCTTGTGCAAAAGAAACATCTATAATTTTTCGTACCATAACACAGCACCCGAAGGCGGATAGAGTCTTCAAAAACGATTTATCTCTAGAAAAAATGATTTCAAAAGCTAAAAAATGAACTTTTCACAATCCAGCCTACTTTAAACAACGCCCAGGACTTGGAAGGAATTTTAGAGATGAATGTGAAAAACAAAATTTAGAATGTGTATGAAACAACAACAGAAGAAGCATACTATTTCAATGCGGATTGCACGCGGTCGCCGCGCCGCCTGCGCTCCTCGGGCGGCGCGGCAGCACCTAGGCGGCGGCCGCTTGCGGCACCCATGCAAGATTTCGAGCAGAAAAACTCTAAACGCCTCGCGGCGCTGCCAGGCGGCGCCGCTTGATCGATATGGCTGTATTGCATTTCGCCGCGCCGCGCCGCGGCGAAAGTATAAACGACCCCTAAGGGGCGGAAGTATACGACCCCTTAGGGGCGTAACCAATTAGAACCATCGCGGTCCGATTGTAGTCGAGTTGAAAGCGTATCATAATCAAATTGAATGCCTGAAAAACGTGAGAAAGAAGTCGTACGCCATCTTGCCGACCTCATCGAACTCAACGGTGCTTATGTAAAGCCAATCTAGCTAGGATGAGTCCGGGCGTAGCGAGCAGCGGAGCGGTCAGTCATGACAAAATATGAGAGTGATAAGGAGATTTTGACATGATAAGCCCGATAAGCCTTACTTCGATCGGCTCAAAATGATGGAGCTAGACTATACAGACATATTCTGATAATCCATTAGTTTTTTTTCTTAATGGCGGCCTTTGCGCGACAGATAAGGGTCAGCTGTGAGGCCTATACGTTGTTTACCGGAAGAAGTTGGTTTTCCGTTTTTTTTTTGAAAACTCGAATCCATTTTGGTGCTAAATTGGAACACTGTAATGGGTGGGGGCACAGCCTTCAGGACCGTTTTGCAGTGAAGCCAAATGAAGAAGCCCGATACATGTCTGTGAAATCTAGAATGAACCTTAGAGAAGGCTTACCTAAAAAAAATCAGCTATCAAAATGAGAATTCAGAAGAACCCTCAACATAGGGAGTCTGAAGCACGCAATCATAGTCAGTACATTTAAAGGCAGTGTCCACGATAAAAATCGTTTTTCTGTTTTTCAGCCCATCTTGAAAAAGGTCCCATTCTGATTCCAATTATGTCTATGGAATCGTACAAGACCTTCCGGGAGCGGAGTTATGGTCCCTCAGAAATTGAGCTAGGGAAGCATGGTGGACGAGTTTTCCAAGGCTTGTAACATCCGTCTTTTGCAGCTGATGTATGCGAGATGACCTGAGTAAAGAGAGAAGTCGAGAATGAAGGGAAGAACGGGGCCAATAATCGGAAACCATCGCTCACGATTTCGAGCTTTCATTCGTTCACGTCGGTGGGCGGGTATTGCGCTTTTGGGGTTTGCCTTGCGCTCAAAGTGGCAACTTCGGGCTCTTTTGGGGCTCTTCCTGGCTCGTTTTCATGCGTTCTTTCGACTTCAACATTAAAGTACGCCCATCCACTACCCATTCCTAGTAAAATTTCAAACACTTTTTTTATCGCGAACACTGCCTTTAAGGGGTTTACGGTAAGAAATCAGTTTGCATTCCAAGTCCTAAAGGTCCCGAACAAAAAATCCCGTTCCAATTGATGAAAGCGTTTCGTCTTCCAATTCTCGCCTCATCCTATTCATCGAGGGAAACAGGCTGGAAACGACGGGGCAAGCAATTCACATGTGACACGAACGAGTCTATCGGCTACTGGTTTTGGTTACGGTTTCAAAACGCGCATCGCCATGATGGCATAGAGGTAATTACGTAGAACAGAATTTCAGTATATTGCCATGCATTCAAGGCAGTGGTCGCGATGAAAAAAAGTTGCCGAGAAAACCATAAAAATCAGATTGGTTCCCAAAGGGCTAAAAAAAAACCATGAAGGTTACGGGGCAAGAAACGTACTATAATAAGAGTTATTAAGTTCTTAAGTTGATGATTCGTACACATGTGCACAGCCCTGCTGAAAAAGATCGGAGCCTCCTGTGTGTATAACCGAAACTCATTGATATTCACAGATCGAAATAACTGCTAATTTAGCTAACAAAAACAGATGAACAATTCAAAAAAGCCCCCCATTCAATGTATCTATTAGGTGAGGGCAAGAATGATCGAGCAGACCAGTCTCAAGACCATGGTCATTGAGTAAATCCAATCGCAATCCAGGTGATGTTCTTGATACAAAAGATCATCGATGACAATGATGTGGAGTGGGCTCGTCCATCAACAAAAAACTAGAAACTTGGAGCTGATAATTTTCCCCGAAATAGGGATTTTTTCGCAATTTTCTCGTATAGGTCCCACTGCTCGGAATCAAGAAGAGGTTTCAGAGAAGAAAAGTAAATAAGGATATTTTATCGCGACAACTGCCTTTAAAGGCACAGTCCAAGCTCAGGGACGAAATCTGAGATTTCCATACAATTGTCAAGTAGACCCACCGTATATAACACCTGCCAAGTGCGAGCTCTCAATTCCTCTGAATAAGCGAGATATGGGAGTAAGCCACCCTGGGGCGCCCACGCCCGGAAGCCACTTTGGCACGCCCCTTTTACGATCTTTCGAGCTCAATAGTGGTGAGATGAGAGATGATTTCTGATCAATAGCCCCGTTCTTTCCTTCATTCTCAGCCTTTCTCTTCATTCTGATCGACTGGCATACATAGGTTGCAAATGACGGAAGTTACAAGCCCCGAAAAACTCGTCCACCATGATTCCGTAGCTCAATTTGTGAGGGGCTATAACTCCGTTTCCAGGGGGTCTTAAACGATTTTAGAGATATCATCGGAATCAGCGTTGGACCATTCTCAAGATTGGCAGGAAACCAGAAAATCGATACTGAGGTTAGACTGTGCCTTTATATGCCTGCATAGGTCACGACGGATTGCGCACATTCGTGGCACAGAATTCCGAATCTGATATTTTTCTTCTAATGTTAGCTCTGTGCCCGTATTCATGAAACACTGGGAGCCTCCCGGGAAGGTCCGAAGTCCACCAGCTGTTGGACGAGTTTTGATGCTGCACCTTCCTGGGTACACGGCAGGCGGGCAGAAGCTGTCGGCCACCTGGCGGGTAGAAGGAGGGTTTCCTGGGGCCAGATTCATCAATGCGTGCCGTTTGGTAGAGGTAAAGGAGTCGGCACTTTTGATGATTACCCCGTGAAAATCTATGGTATCCTACCGGAGCAGTGTATCAGCTGCCCCAGCCTATTAGCTGGGTAGGCCAAGGGCGCTTTCGGTTAACGATCTTCCGCTTTTGCAGGGTAACCATCAAATGTTCCGACGCCTTTACCCCTATCCAACACTGCCGCATTGATGAATCCGGCCCCTGGCCACCTAGCGGGTGGACGGAGAGAGTTGCGGCTGCCTGCTGCGTCGATCTCACGTTTCACATAGTGATCAATATCTCCATGGCAGGCAGCGAGCGCTCTGCCTGCATCGGGTACGCTATGCCTGCCGGAATTTGTTGATAGCGGAGCTGAGACACAACAGCATCCAACCCGGCGGTCTCCTCTCCGTCTCTGCAAGCGGCTACCCATGCCTGTCTCTGCTCTCACAGGTGGCGAAGAGGGGGCCGCCTCTATTGAAATCTTGATAGGGAAGGCACAAAAGTGGGTGCCATACGCCAGGCACGGGAGGGTAAAGCCCCCCTTTCCGCGCCCGCTGTTTCATGAATACGGCCACTGCTTATTAGTTGTTCAAAAGATCACCCGGGAACAGCGGGAACAACACCTCTATCTGCGTTCATCTGGTCTATCTCCCTCAGCTGGTATAACTGGTCACATATGCAGAAAAGGCAGCGCTGCGTTTGACAGCACGCACTTGCCCGTGTCGCTGCGACGCGACGCCTCGTAGTGACTAATGCAAAGAAAGCTTATCATTCTGCGAAAAGTTTCGATAGGGGTTGTCAATATAATGCCGCTAAAAGTGCTTGTGAGAGGCGCGCGGTGATCAAAGCACAAGATCCAGAGCAGCTTTATAAGCGTTTCCGTAGCCCAACAATTTTACACTCTCATATCTCGACGTTGGGATATTATTGGACTCTGAGGCCCTACTCTTTTTTTGTTGAGTTGGGGTCTGTGAGGGTCCGAGGCTGCGAATCGAAGTTTTAGTGAGGTAATACCAGCATTTGGTGGAAACACTGCTCCGTGCCAACCGAGGGAATCATTTCGCTCAAAATAAATCCTTATCGAGGTGAAATTCCCGTCCGCAACTGCGGAAAACCAATGTCGCCACAAGAACGTCATGCAATAACGTGCACTGGGCCAGTAGCAATCCCCCAATGTGGTGACTTTAAAGAGGCAGCCAACCTGAGGTCGGTGACGCCTAGATGCTTCCTATGGTTGCCACCTTAGAACGAGAATCATTCTCGAAGAGCAGTCTCGAATGCAAAACTCTCAAGAGTCGACGTATTTGAACCAGCACCGCACCAACCTACGAGTCGGATGCCCAACACAGCGCCTTAGACCACTAGGCCACATGTTCATGTGTGAGGGACTCTTTCTGTTTTCCTGAGTACACTCCCTCCACAGTTCTTCGTATTCATTGTAACTTTGATCGAACTAGCAGTAGTATATATGGGTTTCGGGAGCGTGCAAATGTGTCTATCTTTCAGATTTAATAAGTTTTCAACCTTGGATGATGGGATTTCAGAATTTTTCAA
Source organism: Aplectana chamaeleonis (assembly GCA_029168955.1). NCBI lineage: Eukaryota > Metazoa > Nematoda > Chromadorea > Rhabditida > Cosmocercidae > Aplectana > Aplectana chamaeleonis. The sequence continues at coordinate 1,108,045 of JAPDOI010000050.1, read as the reverse complement.
GATTTGAAAATCATCAAAGCGAGAGAATGAATGTTAAATTCAAAAAACGATTTTGAAACTTTTTCGTTGGATGACCACTTACCACTGAACCACGATACACAATACTTTGTAGTATGATTGTCGAGGAGCCAACCTCGTGTTTTTCCACAATGTACCGAAAAGTTCAAAGGATTTTTTTTATTATGAACTATTTTTATCCTTAGTCTGTTTCACGCTTCCCAGTCAACATAGAAAGAATTGAACTTGAAGGGAAAGAGGAAAACTAAGTTCAGATAAAAGCCGCACTTAGATGAACGATCATACAACATTTAGTAACTAGTACACGCGGATCACGTAAGTTTCATGCATTTTCTGAAAAACGACACCGTCTTTCAGCCATCTTTCTTAGATGGCTTTCTAAGCAAATCTGATTTTATTTGTGGTGAGCGATTATTGAAAAAAATCTGAAAATGGTTGAATATGGCCACAGCAACTTCTAGGAATTGGAAGTTGAGCTTAGCATAGGACTAAAGCACGTGAAATCTATAAAGGTGAAGGATTCATGACAGCTACGTGCAATTTGACGTTAATCTCCCACTAAACTTTGCCAGGAATCATTGAAACATCAAAAAAACCTTCGAGCGTTTCGCCTGTCATTCCTGTCAGCTGGCAGCGGAGCTGGATGGCCGCCAGCCGGCGGGTGCAATTTTTCCTTGCCCACTTAGACAACGAGATGAGCCGCCTTGCTGTGCTGTGGTGATAAGTGGACAGCGGACTGGTCGGATCGCAAGCGCTCCACTGCCCTTTCTTGGAGCGCACTTGCTCCGAAAAGTCAGCACCATTGGACGTGCTCGACCCTATGACCACGGTATCGACCCAGCTCCTCTTCGTCCGCGCGCTAATTCTCTTTCCTCTGCGGCGGTGAGCGAAGTCACCACCCGTTTCTTGCAGTCAGCCACCTCACAAAAGAACGCTCACTGCTCCCAGGTGGCTGACTGCAATGGTCATTAACATGAGCGCCGCCTGCGCATTTCTATGCCGGCCCGTCCATATTGATAGCTGACCCAGTCACCACGCAGTGACAGCCGGTAGCTGCCACCTTTCGGGGGATTGCTACTGGCCCTGGTAACAAGCTGAGACCACCAGCTCTAAAAAACTTCATCTAGCTGTGTGCTGTCTACGGAAGACAATTTCGCTTAGATGTTAGTCGCCTCAGAAATTCCAGTCTAATCAATGCATCACATCTGAAGGATGAGCTGCGTGCAAGTGGTCCCACGAAAAGACTTTTGCTCGCGGCAGATGATCCCACATGCTGGGCAAATTTTTTGAGGCGACTGTGCATACAAGTTCATTATGCATTGTAGTGCTCGCATTCAAATTAAAACTATTAGGGAGTACCCAGCATCAACAAGGAGACGGGTGTCAAACGTCGTAGGGAGAGCAGAGCTGGGAAGCCGTAATGCAACTGTTTTCGCTCTCGTTGTCACTTCAGAAGAGATGTTGGATAAATCACTACATATCTTATCAGAAAAAACCCAGGAAGGAAGCAACTGTTGTGGCAACAGATCCTTCAGGGAAAAAGTGTTGCAGCTCGAGTGTTACTCGGCGACACACAGTCCGCATGAATCCTAAAGATACTCTTCTTTCCCTCTTGAAGGTTTGCTCAAACTCGGCGCCATTTGCTTTAAAGGCAGTGTGCACGATGAAAAATGTCTTTCAGTTTCCACTAGGAATGGGTAATGGAGGGGCACACTGTAATGTTGACTTCAAAAGAACGCATGAAAACGGGCCAGGAAAAGCTTCAAAAGAGCCCGAAGTTGCCACTTTGAGCGCACAGCAAACCCCAAAAGAGCAACACACGCCCACCGACGTGAACAATCGAATGCTCGAGATCGTGAGATGAGCGATAATTTCCCGTCATTAGCCCCGTTCTTACCTTCATTCTAAATTTCTCTCTTTACTCAGGTCAGCTCGCATGCATCGGTTGCAAAAGACGGAAGTTACAAGCTTCGGACAACTCGCCCATTATGTTTCCTTAGCTCAAGTTTTGAAGTACCATAACTCCATTTCCAGGAGGTGTTGTACTATTTCAGAGACATCATTGGAATCAGCATGGGGCCGTTTTCAGGATAGGCGGAAAAACAGAGAAACGATTTTCATCGTGAACACTGCCTTTAAAATAGGTGCGCCGAGTTTGCGCCAACCTTCAATGTGGGAACGCAAAGCATCACAAGAATCCATGCTGCCTGTATGTATGTACTGCAGAGTCAGTGTAGTAGTATCTGTAACAAATTTTTCTACTACAGAATATCAATTCTTGCGACGAAGAGATAACGTACGTAATTGACGTTATTAGGGGTTTCCGAGCGAATCCTGACCACGGTGAAGTGATTCAGAGCAAACCGAAATCCCCCCCCCCCGGGCCGGATTCATAGACAATAAAACCATGGTTCAAGAGTGAACGACGTGACGAGATAGTGATAGTGAGCATGGAGGAGGGTAAAGAGTTTGGGGTGAAGCTTATCCTTGAACCGCGGTTTATCGCTGACGCGGTCTGTCCTCGAATTGGTTGAATTTGCTGGTACGAAAATCACGGACAAGCACCCATAGTTTCGGATTTATTCGATAGGTACCATTTGGTGTGGTGATAGGTTAGTCAAATAGGTTGGTCGCCCATGGTTTTTGATGAGTTCGGAGGGTGAAGGGGAGAAGGCCAGTAATTTTGAAGCACATTCCAATCTCGCTGCTCAGGAATGTGGCAGACAGATTGAAACTATGCAAGACTAGAAATTTTCATCAGACCAAATTCCATACTTTCACGTGTACAAAGATGGAAGCGAGGGGCACTCGTGGCGCGTTATTATCGGAATTGCCGGTACATAGTCTGCACCTGTGGACGACCGCAGTTGCAACACGCAGTTGAACCAAAATCGATATGAAGCCACGAAGTCCCAATATGATCTCTTTCGACCCGCGTGCGGCCACAACGGTATGTAACACCAAGAAATGGCGAATGCAACAACGGCATCACAATCGCGAAGCCCATTTGTTGTTGGACTCCAAGTCTCTACGTGATGCGTTCCTGGCGACTGGCTCTCAAAGAAAATTGCCGGCTCGCTACAGCAGCCGCAAAGCAAGAGTAATGCACATGGTAAGGGAACGCTGTTCTTTATCACAAGGTAGCTGAGTTGAACGCAAAGCTCAGATGTCAGCAGGACTCAAACCTGCATTGCACTCTTTCCGGGCGAGATTGTTATCATTACACCACCGACACCCCTCTCTGCATCCCTCAGCTATTCACACATGAACTGTGTAGGCACAAAAGCAGTCGTCCGATAACGGGTATGATCTGGTAAGCACATATCGGTATTAAATCCAGTTAAGCTGAGCCCCCCCCCCAGTTATCGGGTGATTGCTGTTGTACGTACACACTTCATGTGTGAATAGCTGAGGGATGCAGAGAGGGGTGTCGGAGGTGTAAAGGTAACACTCTCGCCCAGAAAGCGTGCAATGCAGGTTCGAGTCCTGTCTGACATCTGCGTTTTGCGTTCAAGTCAGCTACATTGTGATAACTTGTGATAATAAATCATGCCATTAAAAGTCATTGAATATTCAAAAACATCAAAATGCTGTTCTTTATGAAGCTCCATTATCGAACCGAACTGCTGAAGACGTAGAGGCGCTGTTTTTTTGATTTTTTCGTCATTCAAAAAGTCCTAGCAAGACTCATACGTTGCACGGAGGTGCCAGTGCTATGGCAATCCATGTGAGAATTGGTTTCCGAATTTGGTCGGCGCGGAAGCGTATCAGAAAGGTGTGGCGAACGATTTCGAAAAATCGGCAAATTGAAACCAGCGCATTTCGTCCAAAACGTCCGGTAAACGACAATCGGCAATCGACGAACGGCAAAAAACACCTCAGACAGAAAACGGTACGATTGCTCGAAAAGCAACTGTAAAAAATTTTGCATTTCTTCATACATATTTCGTTTTCCAATTTTAAAATAAGAAATGGTTTTTTCAATATTTAAAAGCACAAGTACCTGAACTTCTTAGTGGAAGAGCTGATGTGAAAAAACCAGCACCGGATGCCACACTTCCCTGAGAAGTATCCGAACTATCAGCTGATTTTTTTCGATGTTCGTAAGATTGTGTGAACGAGACTGGTCACGGTAGTTGCTTGTCTTGGGGGACCGCTTCCCATACGATTACAGAGGATCTTGAACTCTGTTCCATAATTGTGCTGTCATATGATAACAAAGCGCTGCTCGTGCACTAAAGTTGTCTCGTTATGCGCTATACAACCGAATATGTAGTGCTCGTGCCGTTCATAACAATTTAGCCGTATCTACAGTCAGTAAGTCGGGTTTGATTGTTCATGTGGTGGAAGTACAAAAGATAAATTTGCGTTTCCCGCTTTGGTGACTGTTCTTGTTGCCAGTTCAATACAAAATCATTCAGAGATAGCCTCTTTCAAGGCACAGTAAGCCCTCAGATATAAATTTTAAGATTTTCGTGTGATTGTGTAGAAGACCCTTCCTGTACAAGGGGCCCGACCCCCTGTAGCCACCACCATAGGCCCGGCTCCTTCCTGATTTTCTATATCATCAGCGGCTAGATGGATGGATGATTTTCAACCGAGTCGTCGTTCTTCCCTCCCTCTCCGATCTATCTCCTCATCCTTTTTTGCTCTCGTGCCGCGACTGCGAATCAAGAGAAGTACATATCTGAGACAACTCGTTCACTAAATTTTTGCCCTCAAAATACAAGCATTTTCAAGATGCCATATCTGCGTTCGTAGGGGGTCTTAAAGGCACAGTCCAACCTCAGAATCGTTCCTCTGTTTTCCTGCCTATTTTGGAAACGGTCTCACACTTATTCCAATGATGTCTCTAGAATCGCACAAGACCCTCTAGGAACGAAGTTATGGCCCCTCAAAAATTGAGCATGGGAAGCATGGTGTACGAGTTGTCCGAGGCTTGTAACTTCCGTAATTTGCAACCGATGGCTACGAGCTGACCTGGATGAAGAGAGAGGTTGAGAATGAAGGGAAGGCCTATTGATCGAAAATAATCGCTCATCTCTCCACTGTTGAGCTCGAAAAATTGGTAAAGGGGCGTGCCAAAGTGGCTTCCTGGTGTAAGCGCCCCAGGGTGGCTTCCTCTTATAACTCGCTTATTTGGAGGAATCGAGAGCTCGCACTTGGCAGGTGCTATAGAGGGTTGGTCTACTTCAAAATTACATGGAAATCTCAGATTTCGTTCCTGAGCTTGGACTGTGCCTTTAAGCCTAGTTTTGACTGCAGGTGGTCGCTGCGGCCATGCAAGGAACAACTGCTCCTTTTTCATCGCGCGTAATGGAAAGCCGCTCCAATTGTGATCGCTTCGTGGCAAACGTCTTACATCGCTGGGTCGCGGCTACGAAATTCTATGTTTTACTGCATCGCTGCATGAAGAGAGATTCTCAATGGTCGCTGATCATCGCTCCATCGCTGCCATTATGGCAGCGATGGAGCGATTGTCAGCGAATTTTGCTGATCTTGGAGGGGTCACATGCTGATCACAGCGGTGTCTCTGAAATTGTCCAAGACTCCCTATGAACAAAGTCATGGCTCCTCAAAAATGCCTATATTTTGAGGGTGAAAATTTGGTGGACGAGTTGTCTCGGCCCTGTATTTCTCCTCATTCGCAATTGTTATGCGAGTGCGAGCCAGGATAAGGAGACAGTCCGGCAATGGGGTGAAGGACGGAGACTCGTCGGAATTTATCCATCGATCAAGGCGCTATCGAGTTCGAAAAATTGGTAGGGGCTGTGGACGGTGGTTGCGAGCGAAGGGGGTCGGGCCTGGGGTGGTCGCTTATATCTCGCTTATTCGGAGGAATTGAGATCTCGCACTTGGCACGTGTTACATGGGAGGGAGGGGTATACTACGCAATAGAACGAAAATCACAAAATTGTGGTGAGCGCGAAGCGCTCACCAGGATTTGGCTTTGATCTCTTCCCGCGCGGATGCCCTACAATGAGATCACCTATTCATACCGTCAACAGAGGTATGAGCTGTACACTATTCGACGCGCTGCAAGAAATTACATATGTGTGCAACTTTTCATCCCAACTGGTCCCCGCTTTCTAAAGTTATGACCTCTCAAAGTACGCAAAAACGTTCTCCACCACCGCCTCCGCCTCCGCCTCCGCCTCCGCCTCCACCTCCGTCCGTCGAAAACCATTTTTTGGAAGGCGTGGACCAAATCGCTTGAAAATTTGTGACTAGAGGTAATCGGCCACGGGAATGACGAAAATAATTGTCAGAACTCACCATAATGACTTCTGGGCCCCTAACGGGCGTTTGAAACTCGGAAACCGGCCTCTCAAGAATAGTTTATGAAAATGGTGGGTTTTTCGTTATCAGTCATTGTTTTCTTAGACTCCATATAAACACCTTGCTCTCCAGGGTGGTGTACTTTGAACGTCCGGCTCGGAAGAGGACGCTGTGCGGGTTGATGTACTTGACCGCGGCGCGTATTCGTTCAAAGCGCACCATCGATAAGAAGGCGTCGCAGGATGTGTGCTGAAGTGTCGGTTGACTATGTGAGACCTCAGTAGGGTGTGCAGGACGTCGTAGAATGTGGGCAGGGCCTCAGTAGGAGTATGCAGGACATCATCGAACGTCTGCAGGACCTTAGTAGAGTGTGCAGGACATCATGGAACGTGTGCAGGACTCAGTAGTGTGCAGGACATCGTGATGTGCAGGACTCAGTATGTGAGTCGTAGAATGTGCAGGACCTCAGTAGGAGTGGGCAGGACATCATGGAACGTGTGCAAGACCTCAGTAGGAGTGTGCAGGACATCATGGAACGTGAGTGTGCAGGACATCATGTAGGAGTGTGCAGGACATCATGGGTCCTGTGCAGGACCGTATTAGAGTGGACAGGACATCATGCGTGGACGTGCAGGACATCATGGAACGTGTGCAAGACCTTAGTAGGAGTGTGCAGGACATCATGGGACCTGTGCAGGACCTCAGTAGGAGTGTGCAGGACATCGAACGTGCGCAGGACCGTAGTAGGAGTGGACAGGACATCATGGGACGTGTGCAGGACCCCAGTAGGGTGTGCAGGACGTCGTAGAATGTGTGCAGGGCCTCAGTAGGAAGGTGCAGGACATCATGGAACGTGTGCAAGACCTTAGTAGGAGCGTGCAGGACATCATGGGACCTGTGCAGGACCTCAGTAGAGTGTGCAGGACATAATGGAAAGTGTGCAGGACCGTAGTAGGAGTGGACAGGACATCATGGGACGTGTGCAGGACCCCATTAGGGGTGTGCAGGACGTCGTAGAATGTGTGCAGGACCTCAGTAGGAGTGTGCAGGACATCATGGGACGCGTGCAGGACCGTAGTAGGAGTGGACAGGACATCATGGGGACCTGTGCAGAACCGCAGTAGGAGTGTGCAGGACATCATGGAACGTGTGCAAGACCTTAGTAGGAGTGTGCAGGACATCATGGGACCTGTGCAGGACCTCAGTAGGAGTGTGCAGGACATCATGGGACCTGTGCAGGACCTCAGTAGGAGTGTGCAGGACATCATTGTACGTGTGCAGGACCGTAGTATGAGTGGGCAGGACATCATGGGACGTGTGCAGGACCCCAGAAGGGGTGTGCAGGACATCATGGGACCTGTGCAGGACCTCAGTAGGGGTGTGCAGGACATCATGGATAGTGTGCAAGACCTTAGTAGGGGTGTGCAGGACGTCGTAGAATGTGTGCGGGACCTCAGTAGGAGTGTGCAGGACATCATGGAACGTGTGCAAAACCTTAGTAGGAGTGTGCAGGACATCATGGGACCTGTGCAGGACCTCAGTAGGAGTGTGCAGGACATCATGGAACGTGTGCAGGACCGTAGTAGGAGTGGACAGGACATCATGGGACGTGTGCAGGACCCCAGTAGGGGTGTGCAGGACGTCGTAGAATGTGCGCAGGACCTCAGTAGGAGTGTGCAGGACATCATGGATCGTGTGCAAGACCTTAGTAGGAGTGTGCAGGACACCATGGGACCTGTGCAGGACCTCAGTAGGAGTGTGCAGGACATCATTGTACGTGTTCAGGACCGTAGTATGAGTGGGCAGGACATCATGGGACGTGTGCAGGACCCCAGAAGGGGTGTGCAGGACATCATGGGACCTGTGCAGGACCTCAGTAGGGGTGTGCAGGACATCATGGATAGTGTGCAAGACCTTAGTAGGAGTGTGCAGGACACCATGGGACCTGTGCAGGACCTCAGTAGGGGTGTGCAGGACATCATGGAACGTGTGCAAGACCTCAGTAGGAGTGGGCAGGACATCATGGGACGTGTGCAGGACCCCAGAAGGGGTGTGCAGGACATCATGGGACCTGTGCAGGACCTCAGTAGGGTTGTTCAGGACATCATGGATCGTGTGCAAGACCTTAGTAGGAGTGTGCAGGACACCATGGGACCTGTGCAGGACCTCAGTAGGAGTGTGCAGGACATCATTGTACGTGTGCAGGACCGTAGTAGACGTGGGCAGGACATCATGGGACGTGTGCAGGACCCCAGAAGGGGTGTGCAGGACATCATGGAACGTGTGCAAGACCTTAGTAGGAGTGTGCAGGACATCATGGGACCTGTGCAGGACCTCAGTAGGAGTGTGCAGGACATCATGGGACCTGTGCAGGACCTCCGTTTAATGTCCAGGACACCGTATGCAAGTCATGCCTCCGAATCAACAAGAGCGATAGGCAGTTGCGCCAGAACAAGGCTATTGTAATCTCACTCGAGTTGGCTCTAAAATTTTCTAAGTTCTGACTCCGAATTCGCTACATCTTCACTACCGCTGGTGTTGTTTTTCTGCTTGTAGTCCGGGCAGATCCTCAACTGCTGACCTCTGGAGAAGGACGGTGTGTGAATGAAGACACACCGCTCTTCACTTCTTTTATCTTTATCATTGATCAATTGGGTATCATCAAATTTGTTTAAGAGAGCCGAATAACATCATTCCTAAGGTTACGGTAGTCCTCTTCTAGCGCACTTAACTATCGTTCGTGCTGGAAATCAATTTCCATTTTCAGGCTCAATTTTATGATTGAGCCCGGTAGACCACACTGGTAAACTTTGTCAAAATGTTGGACGATGAGGTTGGAAGGCGTCAAAGATTAATATCCGCCACCAATTCTCACCAGTCATCTAGCACTTTTTCCTAGAATGTTGGTGCGACCGTAAGACAACAGGAAAAATAGTTACGGCACGAACTCCACATGCAAAAAAACTCTTAAAATGATTTTGGCGCGAAATTCAAATTCGTATTTACAATGTGTTCCGATTGACTTTTCTTTAATGAAGAAGGGAGTTGAAAGAAGAATGAAGGTTTTTCATGGGCCCCTTCAACATTTTCACTAGAGGGGCCAAGCTACGCAAAAACATGAAAAAATAATATACGGTTTTCTGCGCGTACGATGTATTTAACTATCGTTCTTGTTCCGAATCAGACATATGGGCCGGCGCAGACGAGCCACGTCAGCAAGAACCGGTGAAGTTTGGCTAGAGCGACTGACCCTGGGTCTATCCTAGACGGGGTGAGGCCACCCAAGACTCATAGAAATGATGGAAAATTCTGATAAAAGATGTCTGATACTGCTATCAATCATTGTTTTATAGAAACTTCATGAAAATACTCCGACTGGTAGCCTTACCTATGGGGGGTTCATTTCACTTCTGTCTTGAATTTGAATGGTGGGTGCCCCTCTCCCCCCGTCTAGGATTGTGCCCCAACCCCAAAGCAATTGGGTCATTTTAAAACTCATTTCTTCATTTTCTCGATTTTTAAATTCAAAAAGTATATGCCTTGTATCTTGTCTGTAGGAAGCCGCGTTGCAACTATTATCTTGCAATCCTAGCAGCTGTTTCTTCATTTCTACCACTATGTTTCAAAGAAAAACAACTTGCCTTTTAGAGCTTGACGATATTGTAAAAGGGAAACCCTTGTAAATAGTTTTGAAATTTCTGAAAGTTGGGCTCCGCAGAAAAGGTCAAGGATTTGGCATTGCTCCTAAATGTCGTGAAATTGTCTTATTGGATTTGGCTCTCAACTTGATTTTTCAAATGTAGTGAAATTGTCGAATTGATTTGGCTGTGATGATACTATATGCAGATAACATAATCATTAAATGTAGTGAAATTGTTGCAAACGGATTTGGCAGGAGCTCTATCAATTATCACAGTCAAATCACGCGTCAGAAGGGGTTTTCCTTGGAGCGCATATTGAATCGAATGAGAACAGGAATAAACCTAGCAGCAAAACGTTTCTATACAATGCGAACCGTGAAAGCGTTGAGGACACGAAGACATAGTCAGTAGCGAGTAAATTGCGTTAGATTTCGTTTTCATGAATTTTATCTCATCGGTGAGGGAAGGTCTGGTACCTGAAAAGGCCACACTGAAAGGCAGAATAGCATTTGGAAAACCTTAATTCTAGCCCATAAGGCCACGTTTCGTTCAGCATTGTTGACTGAGGATTATTATTTTTTCTTTTTGTCTTCATTCGCTCGCCAGAGGACCTTCTGACGCGTGATTCGACTGTGATAATTGATAGAGCTCCTGCCAAATCCGTTTGCAACAATTTCACTACATTTAATGATTATGTTATCTGCATATAGTATCATCACAGCCAAATCAATTCGACAATTTCACTACATTTGAAAAATCAAGTTGAGAGCCAAATCCAATAAGACAATTTCACGACATTTAGGAGCAATGCCAAATCCTTGACCTTTTCTGCGGAGCCCAACTTTTAGAAATTGATGTCTGAGGGTGTACTGTGCCTTTAAATTAACGAAGATTGGTCTTCGCCTCGACCGTACCTGCACAAGCTATATTGAGATTTCTTTTTGGAGATTCGACTCAATGTGATGATTGAATAATCTATCCTTTAATCCATAACTTCTATAGCGAAATGTGTGGCACCGTTCTCGTAGATTGATAGGTGAGACATAAACGCACCGTTTGAGCCGGAAACTGCTTTATGTTTTGAAGCTCTATTTCAATGTAAACATAGATCACACTGATGAAGTTTGGCGCATCAGAATTCTATCGCTTTGAAATTAGAGTGACTTGAAGGCAGGAATGGCGATCAAAACGGTTGTTGTGCTATCCTCATGAGAAGTTAGATCTTGCCATCACAAATGTGAAAACACGTGAAAAGTTGGAGAAAAAACGATTAAGAACAAGTTATTGCTGGGCCTCCGTCTGTCCCTAGTTATCGAGATTTCTATGAGTGTCTGTTTTGTCAATTTCTATTATGCTTCTAAAGTGATTTTTGACCAAATCTGGAAACCACTGACTACTTTATTAGCAAAATGAAAGAAGGATAAGCATTATGAGAATCTTGTTAATTAGAGGGCCGGACGACACCAGTAACCATCCGTTATACCCTATTTTTCAGCGTTTTTCTGGCGAATTTTTAGATTTTTTCGCTTATTTCTACTTTTGTGATGACCAACTACAGTTACGTCCGTCGCTTGTTTCCTAAAAACATTTGAATCTCACCCGTGGCTGGCGCGGGCAGTTTAAATCTCAACGGCGCCTGGCCTCTTATCTCGGCCTGAATCGATGAGGGGGCCGGCGCACGCGATCGCCCTCGCCAGTCGCAGGTGAGACTTAAAGGCAGTGGTCGCGCTCAAATATGCTCGTCTTCTTTTCTTCTCCTAACTCTTTTCTCGGTATAGAGTAGTAGAACTTATAAGAAAAAATCGCGAAAAAAAACGCTGTTCTAGGCCAAATTTGAAGCCTCAACCTCCTTGTCTGTTGATGGTGGACGAGCTTACCCCACATCATCGGCATCGATGATCTCTAGTATCAAGAACATCAGCTGGCTCGAAATTGAATTTCAATCAATGAACCTTCGGATTTGTGTACACATCTAGTCAAAAACACTGGCTGAAGTGCTTGCTTTCAATGTTCAACTGTTTTATGAGGTAAATCTGCATTTATTTCTTCCTCTGAGTGTCGATGATTTTCGACTGCTTGGCATGAGACTGTGATCTTTCTGTGCACGTGTGCACGAACTGGAAGCTTAGGGTCTCAATAACTCTAATTATAGCCCGTTTTTCACCGCGCTACCTTCATAGTTTTCGAGCTGTTTTTGATCTGAGCTGATTTTTGTGGTTTTTTCGATACCTTTTTTTCATCGTGACCACTGCCTTTAGATGTTTTTCTTGAGGAAGCAAACCATGTATCTAACTATACGTTCTCATTAACAGAACTCAAGCGTTCTTATCGCGAACCCTGCCTTTAGGCCGGGATCATACTTGCTGCGACCAGCGACGGCGACAGTGCAAATGGAGTATATCGATTTTTGGTCGATATTGATGTTACGTATTGCGTCGCGTCGCCCGTCGCTGGAAGTATGATCCCGGCCTTAAAGGCAGTGTCCACGATAAAAACCATGTCTGATTTTTTGATATAGATCGGGGTCTGCGGGACCTAGCGCAACCCTAACGTTGAAAATCTAAGAAAAATGAGCTCGGAACGGCTCCAAAGTTGGACACCCGTCAGCATGTCACACCCCAGATGCACTTTCCAAGCCCACCGAAGTGAACAAAGGAATGCTCGAGGTTGTGAGATGAGCTATGGCTTCCGATCAATAGCCCCGTTCTTCCCTTTATTCTCAACTTCTCTCTTTACTCAGAGCAGCTCGCATGCATCGACTGCAAAAGTCGGAAATTACAAGTTTCGGACAACGCGTCCACCATGCTTCCCTAGCTCAAATTTTGAGGGACCCTAACTCCGTTCCTAGAAGGTTCTGTACGATTCCAAAAACATCATTGGAACCACCATGGGACCGTCTTCAGGATAGGTGGAAAAGCAGAAAAACGATTCTTACTGTGAAGACTGCCTTTAAAGTGGAACAGAAGGGCGACCCCTTCTCCAGTTTCCTCCAGTCTTCAGGTACTTGGCTAAAACAATGAAGGAGGGGAGGAACTGGTCAACTAATGTGCTGACACTTCTTAGTGGAAGTTGTAAATATATGATATGATTATCGTCTGCGTCATCGGTTTGGAAGCCGCACTCGGACATTGGGCGCGAAATCATTCGATGGATAACAATCTCGTCTATGTTTTGTCGCGTGCAATTTTTCCCGCAAAGCAGCGTCGCGGCTTCCAAATCAAATTCCACAGAAGGTAACACTTAAGAGACCGCGTTTCCACACTGCGCACCCACGCCATAAACTCGATTATTCGTAGATCTTTCGGAAAAACAAGATTCCTTTTAACTGTTGCTGGAAGATCCGTGCTGAGAGAGATTCTTATTACTGGCGGTCAGATCTAAGTCACCTTGATAATCTATTATTCGGGTTCTTTCATGAAGAAAATCCCGGTTTTGATACCCACCAGGATACGGCGCGAGGTGTGATACAACCCAACATTGGTCCGAAACCCCCACCCAAGCGATTTGCTCAGCCCCAACCCCCCCCCCTGGGAAAAAAGTGATGGCTACGACAGGGGGGGGGGCGAGGTCCTCACTCCGCAATTTTTTAATAGTGTACGAATTTTTAGATCAAGACTGCATTGATGCATCGACTGTATCAATTAATCCTATTAATTCAAAAAATACAATACCGCCGCTATCCAAAGGAATAAATGGGCGAAATGGGCGAAGTGGGCAACCAAAGCGTCTTTCAACCACAACACGCCTCAAAGTGCTTCGTTTTCCGTTTCGAAGGGACCAAAATGCTCACCGTGCCACAATCTATCTAATTATATGAGTAAAAATTGGGATTCACTTATGAAAAAGCTTCTTTTAGATTAGATCAGTTATGAATTTGATAATTTTATCACCCGAGAACGAGCCGATTCGGTCCAAAACAATCGTACGCGATCTCTAGCACGGTCAAAATGAAAATGTACTCCGCCTTGCAAAATAATATGGCTCTCGAATTTCGCAAAATATTTTCACACGATCGACCACATCACGACATGCTGTGCATTTCGGCGTTTTCGAAATTAAAAATGGATCTTTTTGGGGCGTGCTGTGGTCGAAAGGCGCGTAGTTGCCCACTTTGCCCATTTCGTCCATTTTTTCCATTTGATAGCAGCGGTATTGTAAATGTTTTCCACGAAAGCAGACAAAAACAATTTTCCTGCGACAATGACACCAAATGTTTGTTCAAAGGCTGAACATTGACTAGTGCCCTGAGGACACATAGGTGCGGCTTCGGGCATGAACACCGCATTTATTAATTGGCTGTTCAGATGTGAAAACGCAACCCAAGTTTTATGAACACAGCTTTAAGGCGAACAGCGCTACATAGGTTGGGGTCCATGAAAAAATCGATAGCTGTGGAATAATTACAAGTATTTAACGAAATTTGAATTAGGGAGTTTCGCGTTGCCACAACGTGCGGAAAACCTATTCACGGACCCGAGCGAATGATTTCTTTTTTTTAACCGGTTAAAAACGGTCTTTGAAGACCTACTTTTAGGTGTGAGACAATCGATTGTATCACACCTGATAATAGGTCTTCAGAGACCGTTTTGAACAGGCTAAACGAACCAAATCAGTTATTTAGGTCTTGAACTAGGTTTTCCACACGTTGTAGCAACGCGAAAATACCTAATTAAATATTCGATAAATACTTGTAAATATTTCAGAGGTACCGATTTTTCCATGGACCCTACCCTATGTAGCGCTCTTCGGCTTGAAGCTGTAGCCATGAAATTTGGGGTGCGTTTCCACATCCAGATAGCCAATTACTAAATGTGGTTTTGAGGCCCGAAACCGCACCTATGTGGCCCCAGGGCATGAAAACAGGCTCCACCCATCTTGTGTAGCGCTCTTGGGCCTAATGCTGCGTTCATAAAGTTTTGGGTGCTTTTCACATGCGGACATTCGTATTCAAAATGTAGGGTTCCGCCCCCGCAACCGCACCTATGTGCCCTCAGGGCATAAAGATCTTATGCTTCAGGCGATATCGCATCTTGGACAAGAGCCAATTTCAAGGAGTAAATTGCAAGAGATATAAAATGAACGATGCTCTTCTCAAACAGTCAACTATCCATTATTTCACAGAATTGCGAAATTTTTCACCTTTAGCGGGATCGAACCTGTAAATCTTAAATCGCCAAAGAATGCATCTTCGATTACGAAACTCCAGAACATCTGTGCCATTTCGTTGAAAGGATAGTCCGCTTGTATTGACCTCGATGACAGCGAATACTCAACACCACCGCTGCTGACGTATCCAGGAGCGCTTTGGTGACACACTTTACCTGGCCAAGACTCCTACGTGTCAGTAACATTATCGGTGGTCATGCTACTGTCGTCCATTGTCTTGCATGCTTTATCACCAGTTAATTGTACGCTCTTCTTGTGTGTTCCTGCCTTATTTTCACATCTCCATTTCATATCTTCCTCATTTGTTTTTTTTGCAGTTGTTTCTCACTATTCAATTTCTTTTTTGATCTCCTGCCTCATTTTGCTCTCTCAGTATGATCTCCCGTTTTATTTTGACCTCTTACTGTGATCTCATTTAGCCGTCATTTTTTATACTACCCATATGGCTCTCACTTCCCGACCCCCCTCTGTTATACATCACACCTCACGCCGAACGCTGATACCCACTAAACTGTTTGGCCGTGGAGCGCGCGGTCGACCGCGCATAGTAGTCATGGGGCGCCCGGTCTCTTTGGTGTTAAGGCCACAGTCCAAGCTCAGAATAGATTCTTCGTTTTACCGCCTAGCTTGGAGAAAATGTAACGCTGATCACAATGGTGTCTCGAGAATCGCTCAGAACTCACTACGAACTGAGTTACGACTCCTCAAAGATTTAGAATTTGAACTGGTAGAAGTTCGCGGACGAGTTGTCACGAGCCCGTATTTTTCTCGTTATTTGCAGCCATCATTCTGAAGCAGTTTACAATATAAAGCCAGACCGAAAACAAAAGGAAGAACATAGATTTTGAATAAAATCATTCGCACGTCTCTTCCCTATTGAGATCGGAAGCCTGCCAATGGGCGTTGCCCATTTTTTCTTTCAAGCGCTTGGCAGGGTTGCTATAGACGGCGACCGGACCAAAATATCAAAAATTATTTCTGAGGTTGGACTGTGCCTTTAAGTGAGGAATTCCGCTGCCCCACATTGCAATTCATACTGGTGGTGGTGAACTTGGTTTGACTGAGAGATCACTTCAAAACATGGCCATGAACTTTTCTATAATCAAAAGTCGATTGGGGAAAGTGTGTCATGAACTTCTGTATTTAAGGACTTCTTCCAGAGATGTCCATAGTGAAATCTGATCTCAGATTCGGAGTTGTGTATTGTGCCAGAATTTACCAAAACACTATCATCATCTTTCTAAATGCCACGTCAGATATGCGAGGCTCTTTAAGAAATGTGAAATCATTTCTACAATTTGGGAAACGAAGACTATACTTATACCCAAGAAATCCTTCAAATCAAATTCGATTTGACCTTCAAGTTCTCATGCATTCTGGCGAAATTTCAGAACAGAATTTCTATCGGTTCAATGGCACAACCAGTTTGCATTGCCGATAATCCAAAAACGAAATTTATGTTTTCAGCTCGTCGTTTTCACCTGATAATTGAAAATATCTTGCAGAGTGTGTGATGTAGACTAGAAGAAATAGTATCTGAACAGTTTCTCAACACAATGCTTATAGTGAGTGTTCCACACAGTTAAATCGTGGCGACAGCAATATTGTCTGTTTCAAATGAACTCTTGACGAGCAAATGGTATCTCCTTTCTGGGGGCCAAGACGTTCTAGAAAACGTTCTTCTGAAAGTTGAGGAGGATGTATAGATCAGATACAGTATTTAGTGCTTTCAAATAGGAAGTTCCGGTAGGCCAAGAATAAGCGGAAACCAAACTGGCTGTAACTCCCCACTCCTCAAAGAATATGAAGTGGGCTCAATTGTTCGAAACACCTTCAACTTCAATTGAATGGCCCCTCATACACTGGAGGGGGCTAGCGCAGCTCTTCAGAGGGGCAACCCTCCGGGCACCGGCGCTTGCCCCCCCAATCGGTGGGGGGGGGCTAGCGCCGAAGTGACAATTTGGCTTGATCGGGGCCCCCCCCGTCACTGCCCTGAAGCCCCCCTGTTACTGCCCTGAAGTCCCCCTGTCACTGCCTTGAAGCCCCCCTGTCACTGCCTTGAAGCCCCTGTCACTGCCTTGAAGCCCCCCTGTCACTGGCTTGAAGCCTCCCTGTCACTGCCTTGAAGCCCCCTGTCACTACCCTGAAGCTTCCCTGCGACTGCCTTGAAGCTCCCCTGTCACTGCCCTGAAGCCCCCTGTCACTGCCCTGAAGTCCCCTGTGACTGCATTGAAGCTCCCATGTCACTGCCCTGACGCCCCCCTTTCGCTGCCTTGAAGACCACCCCCCCCCGTCACTGCCCGGGAGCACTGATGTCACGGCTCGGATCAGTGACCAGGCCCCGGAGCAGTGACGTCACGGCTCCGGAGCAGTGACGTCACGGCCCCGGAGCAGTGACGTCACAGCCCCGGAGCAGTGACGTCACGGCCCCGGAGCAGCGACGTCACCCTCCCCGGAAAGCTTCTTCGCTTTCCTCCAAAAATATCCCTTTCTGACAGGGACTCGAGGTCCCCGTCCAGGGCCGCCCCTGTTGGGTCGAATGCGGCTCTCTATGAGGTGAGGCGCCTTTTACACCGGTTGAGCACGTGATAGATCACAGGAGAAATCATGTCGACTCAGATAAAAACAGCTCACTTCCCGCCGGCCAAGTCGGGCTAGTCGACTTCGCGCGGCCCCAATTTTGTGGGCGTGGCGCAGCGCCCCACTTCCCGCTGACAGAGAGGCTTCACCGTCTTACCGCGGAGTGTCGGCGGGCAGTCGGCTATTGCTGGGGGTCATCGAACACTCACTCATCGATTCCCACTCTGATATCATCATTGCACCCACTAGAGTGGAGCCAATGAACAATTGACGAGCAGAGAACGCTGCGTTGAGACTCTTTCCAAAACCAGCGCTGTGTGCGACGCTGGCCTTGGGCAGGTGAACCACTGTCCGTTAATGGCATCTGCGAATGGGAAGGCTGTAAGAAGCAGTGAGTGTAGGAAGCTTCCCCGTAAAAGCTCACACCTTACTTGTCAAATGCAGTTCAAGATGAAATCCCCAGGAGCGGATTTTTCGAATTTTGTTAGGAGAGACCTTTACTTATAGGGTGATTATTAAATGTGCCGCAAATTGTTTTAGGATTGCCTTCTGTCCGTCATCAGATTAGCCGTAAGGCGGTGGCAGAAGGGCCGCAAAGTGCGTGTTCACCGTATACGGGCAGTCAACGAAACAGCGCTGCCGACTGCCCCGACCGATCTATTGGCCTTCCGCGGGAGGGGTTACGGGACGTCGGCTAGTGGTACCGCGGGAAGTGTGATGTCTCTATCTGAGGAATCGGGACAAAACTTGACGTGAATGACGATGCGTGGGTTTGGTCTACTATGCCTTCTCTGGCCTCTATTGTCGTAATCTACCTTCTACAACTTCTTCCCAACGTTTCCCTCTTTTCCTCTCGGGGGGGGAAGCGCCGGAGGAGAGCAGGGGCCTTCCCTGAAGAACCCCTCGGGGGAGGCCTCAGCTGTCGCTCTCCCAAGTCGAGAACGGGCTCTATTGTCCGGTGCTTGCCCCTCCGCAGAGTCTGAGCCTATAAAGAGTTTGACGACTCGATTCGGGCTCATTCGTGAGAAATACGCTGTTTCTGATCTCAGGGTGATCTCATTGCATTCCTTTAGTTGAACGAAGTCGCATCAAATAGAAAGCGCGGTTGGTCGAGAGGATGACACGGTGGATTACTAAACGGCGAGGAAAGGCTAGGTCGAAAGTTCGATTCCCGCCGTGAGGCTTCTACAAAATTAATTTGCATTTCATCGTTTGTAAACCTACCACATTTTTTTACACTTTAACTCTTTTTTTCGATCTCATTAAATGTACAATTTTCATCGCGTGGATCCCTGTAGCACATATATGTGGGAGATTTTACTCGCATTATCCAAAAATTAATATTCTCACCTTCTTTGTACTAGGATTTCGGCTTCATTGAGAAATATGTCCCTAAAAGTTCTGTCTCACGCTGTATTTAATTCCCTCAACTGAAGAAAGTTAGGTGCTTTGGGTCTTCCCAAGTCGGTCCCGTATCAGGGAGCAGGACGCGTTGTCATTGTATATAGATGCAAAGGAATGAATCCTTTTTTAAAAATAATGACCCGCTTTTATTTTCAGGAGACGTCAATCCGCTGCATAGTACATCTGTTAACCCTTGTCAAAAATTTTTAAACCGGGCTCGATAGCAAAGTTTTTTTTCGGCTCTCTGGAAATCAAAGGTGAGCACTTGGCAAAAAATCGAAAGTTTTTACCCAGATTCGTTCAAATAGAACACTTTCGGATAGAAGGTCACTGGGATCTATCATACATTACAATGTTCCAGAGCTTTCACACGTTTCTGTGAAACAGGATAGAGGTCCTCCACGGATTTGTGTGACTTGCTTTGTGTGCAGCCGCATCGCCTTCACATAGCAGTCCTCTGCGCGCAGGACACTGCGTCTACCACTTCATTTTATTGTTCAGTAATCAATTAGTTCATTGGCAGAACCTGCCATTCAACGTTCATACCAGATCTTCCTTACACTGATTATGCTTGCTGAAATCTATGCAAAAATAACAACAAAAAAAAACCTTCAAAGGCAGGGTCCGGACGGAATTTCAATTTCGAGATTTTCCGCTCAATCAGAGCGCAGGCCACATGTTATCCAGGGTAGCGTGCGAAAACCGCTGTAAAACGGTCAAGTTATTGCGAACAATTCACCACGTCACTGGTCTAAAAAATTGTGCTCGTCGTCCAAGTTTTCAGCCATTGTCCGCGCTTTCTTAAAGGCATCGTCCACGATGAAAACCGAATTTGGGTTTATGCGTTTATTCGGACTAGTGGGCCATGACAATGTCACTCAGAAAACTTGGAGTTACAAATCGTCTCTGATTGAAGATTCGCTTACCTCAAATTGGCTTCCTGGGTTTAGGGGGCCGGCCTTGGGGTCGATACGTTGTTACAAGGAACAAAGCTCCTGGTTTGCTGACGGCGGGCGTGCCTTGACGCGTCGTAGGGCGCAATACACACGCCAGTCAATTTCGAATTCGGCATCGATCGAAAGCAGCCGGCAGCACTGGACGCAGCAGGTGGGTAGCCCATTTTAATTCAGCTGAAGTCGTAGTTGAGCGGCATCCTCGGTGAATTGCTTCCAACGCTGCGCCAAGGAACGAAGCGTAAAACTGTTCCTTGCATTCTCTGCGCAACTATCCCAAGTTGATGCCGGCGCGAAATTCAAATTTGCTATGAACTTTCTAAAAATGGGTTTTTCTCAAAAAGTTGACGTTTTTGAGGGGGCGTTTTGCTACCGTTAGTCACTATAGGGATAGTACAACACGAAAACATCAAAAACCCAAATATGGTTTTCATCGTGTACGATGCCTTTAACTGTGCGAAAAATTTTTTTTGCCGAGATGCGGCTGTACGGTCGTTCTCTCGGGCAAATTCCAATCCGCAATCGCGGACTACGGCTATTGGGAGAAGGGTGAATCGTGCCGAGGCCAAGTGGTCCCAGCACAATTAACACGTATCGCGTGATGCAATAACCGTAGTCCGCAAATGCGAACCTGAATTTGGCCCAGAGAACGGCAGTACTGCGAACCTCATGCTGGCCGCGGACCTAGTGAGAGCTCGCCACCAACCTCGGACCTACCGCAAACACCTCGGTTCCAGTTTCGATGCTCGCCGCGCCTCGACCCTGCCGCCAATCTACTAAGCGTATTGAATAGCCCAAAGTATCTACCTTGTATACGATGTGCGATTCTGGCACGACTGAGACGTCTGCCGCTCTATCAATAACCCGGATCAGCGGCTCTCTTGGGCGTCACTCAAGGGACGCTAGCCTAGAGGTAAAGTTCCTTCGCCATTTAGTAAATGAGAAGAAAAAAAAAAGAAATATGGACGAAGAGAACATTTAGATAATGAAGGTGATAATTTTGAAGAAAAAAACATAGGGCTTTCGACACCATGAACCTGCTATGATTCTGTCATGAACTTTTAAGTAGAGAATTCGCGACATCAAGATCAAGCTTCGCAGCAGCCATCAACCTGTTGAATCGGTGCCTCATAGGCTCTATCGGAGAATGTGCTGTTTGACGTATTACTTGTCGGAGCAGGGCCTCAAAGGCAGTGTTCACCATAAAAACGGTCTTTGAATTTTTACCGGGAATAGAACGTGCCGGAACCCGTTGCAACAATAATGGCGAAAGAACGGCTAAAAAGGAGCCATAGATAGCCCTATGCTGAGCACGTGGCAAGCTAGGTCGATCAGATCGCTGATTGTCGAGTATACATAGTATCCAGCAGAGCCGTAACCCATCTGCTTCATATTTCGGGCCTCACAAGAGAAGCAGTATTGGTTGACCCAACCGTTTTCAACTAAACATACTCTAATTAGGTCTACACTTCTATGGGTGTTTCTAAATCTAAAACTGTACATAGCTGCTAAAGAGATTTTTGAGCCGGGTCGCGGAGGGGGGAGGGGGTGTTCTCAATTGGGTCAGGCCATTTAGTGAGGATAAAGTGAATAAACGTGTGGTCAGCAGGCGGAGGGGAGTAGAGGGTAAAAAATGCTCCGGAATTGGCTCAAAACCTGTTTGAAACTACAAATCTGCGGTTCAAGGGACGATTTTCGGAAGAGTTCGACAGGATGGGCTAGAACCCTCCCACCTGGGCAAATTTTCGGGACAAAATGTGATTCTCGAAGATATACTGAACGCTACGACAGATTCTCCTTCCTCGTAACCTCACTGTCGAGGTTATTTGGGGTTCTGAACGCTAAACTGAGGTCCTCTTATTGATTTTCAATGAATTAGGGTAGGTAAGGGTGGGTTTACAGTAGTTGGATTAAGGTCTCACATCGAGCCAGAAGCATTTCTGAGGGGGTTATTTGGGAGTGCTGAACACGAATTCGAGGTCTATTCATTAATTCTCGAAATTTCCCATTCTCTCTGCCGTAAACTACACTAATCTTCAGAGTATGGAAAAACTGTTCCCCGATTTGGGACACCGAACGGGCTCAGAAAAGTTTTCAACCGAGTCGGAATTTTTTCGAGCACCCTTAAAAATGTCTGATAAGAAATTTTTGAAAAATTGCCTGAAATTTTCACCCTTACCTTCTCACCTAACTGAGAAGATTCGCGCAATGCGGTTTGGAGGTCTGGATTTGGAAGTAGCCCGAAGAGCACACCCCATTAGAATATATTTTGTTGCAAACGACAGGTTGATCCAAAATGCATCCCTAGTGGGACGATATTGCACTCAAAAAACTTGCTGATATCCCCATCTGTACCCTTAAGGCCCCGAACTTAAGCATCAAGGTTGTAGCCGGACCTCACCCTTTAGAGCTGCTTGTCAGTTATGAGCAATTGAGGAGGTATGAGAAGATTGTCATTGGATAGTGACTCACTTCTTGAAAACACATAACCAGACTAATTGAAGGCGGTGCAGAACCCTACGACGTCAGCTACATATACTGGGCGAAGGGCATATCTTATTTGTTCAAGAGAGCGGCACTTTTTGCGTAACGGATCATTCAGGCGCGGATGTCGTTCGCGTCGAGATTACACATGGTTCTGAAGGGGAAAATAACGTTTAAAGAAACATACGCAATCACGCGAAATTGCAGAAACACAGCTGACCTATAAAAGAATGAGGAAAAACCATTCGTACAACATCCTGACGACTGCATGTTTTGTCGATATTACAACTGAAGCGAACGAAGTAAAAATGAAGTAAAACTGAGCAATCATCAGTGCTCATGCAAGCAAGTTTTCGTAGGGACCGCACTCGAACTAAAACCTACTCGGATTTAAATTGTAACTCAGGTGCATAAGTTGTAAGGAAGCGCACAGTCCCTTGGGAGTTTGCTTTTTCGCGCACTCGAAATTTTTTTTCAACGAAACTTCTTTGACTTTTTCTGCGACGGCTTGAAGGGTAACTACTCTTTAGAAAGACGTTTTGGCATGAGAAGTAGCATGTGCGACTTATGCCGCAATAGTACATAAGTGACCAACTCGGCAGGCATGAAAGAGACGGGTTCGGTAGCGACAAACCTCGCCCTCTCCCCCGCTACTTCGGACTCTCAACAGGTGACCGATGCGATAGAAGAGTGGAGGCAGGGTTAGCCTCTCCTCAACTCATCTCTTCTACTCTGCCAACGCGTGCGTAGCTAAACTCTGGTCCCGCCGTAGTGACCTGTTGATTTCGATCAATATCAGCAGCGGAGCGGTGGGCCTCGGTGAAATATAACTAGTGATAAGGAGGTTCCGACGAAGAGGCCACCGCTCCGCGCTGTGATAATCGAAATCAACAGGTCATTACGGCGGGACCAGAGTTTAGATGCCTCCGGGGGCGCAACCTGTAACGCCGCCCCATTCCATGTAGCGAGAATTTACGGGCTTTAGCTACGATTGCTAAAACCCGCATTTCTTGTGTCAAAGGTACAACGAAGAGAAGTCTGCGCGTAATCTATGTTAAAACGAAGGCTAATTTGATACATTGATCTCGCTGTCGCTATTATAGCGATAATTAACAGGTTTAGCAACAGCCTGTGTTGAAATGCAATCTCAAACCCGCGCTGGCTACCCGGAACACAAGGATGCCGTTCAAACAGTGTTGG
The DNA here is from genome assembly GCA_029168955.1 of Aplectana chamaeleonis. NCBI lineage: Eukaryota > Metazoa > Nematoda > Chromadorea > Rhabditida > Cosmocercidae > Aplectana > Aplectana chamaeleonis. The sequence continues at coordinate 1,084,320 of JAPDOI010000050.1, read as the reverse complement.
CCCCCAGTCAACTCGCTGAGTTATTACTTGACACTCTGTGGCTGGGCGTGGAGGGTGACACCCAGGGGTGTGCGTTATTACGGTTTACGATTTACGATTTTACGATTTACGGTGTTTTTGGTATCGTAATTACGGTTCACGATTTACGACATTTTGGACCGTAAATCGTAAATTTTCTTAAATAAAAATACATGCAATTGAAGTAAATTGCTAGATATCTCCAATTGACCTGCTCTAATCCCACTTTGCGTATACTAATGTTTTGTCAGGAGATGGAATCAACCCAGTCGTGTGTGACTACACCACGATCCCGTTATCATTCTTTGATGTGATTCTATCATTGTAACCCCGCTCACACGGTTGGAATTGGAGGCGCTGGATAACAGATCCGATGAGCGTCAAAACATCGAGCGACGCAGTCTAATCGATCTGAAATTTGCTTAAAATAGTGCTCCTTGCCCGCCTTTTGAGTAGATTACGCCTACTCAGAGTCCTCAAGAATCAACAAGAGAAGCGTTCGTTTTTTTACCCCGAAAGTTTGGAGCTAAAAATTGTTTCCTCTAGTTAATTTTTCTTCGCCCGCAGCTAACGAACACGCAGAAAAGGCGCGAGCGCTAGTTTAAACACTCATCCTCGCCCTTTTTCTAAAACCGTTATCTCTCAAAAATGCTAGCGCTTGGTGGGGCGCGTTGGCTATATTCCTTAACAATGGGGAGTAAACTACACAAAGTGGCAAAATTAGAGAGCGGTTTCTGTGCTTACGTTGCCTTTGACAATCTGCAGTATCGTCACCATAAAGCTACGATTCTGCAAGTGATTTAGTGGATATAGGGAAAAATAACTTGGGCTGGGCGACCGATACTGTGCTCTAGATAGAGTTGCCACGGATCGGACTGATACTTTGCGATCTCTGTTCAAGGTTGGCGCAGATTCGGTGCCACATTTTTTAACACACGCGCACTGAGTTTGAGCCAACCTTCAGCAGGGAACTCGAAGTACATGTCAGTGCGATTCTTACCGACTGTATAATCGGTGTTGCGGTTTAGCTAGCACATGGAAGGAGTTCTCAAATTCGGCCGTTGAGAGTCGCTCAAATACGGTCATTTTGGCTCGTTCTACGCTTGCAACGGCGTTAGCGTTTTGGAAGAGGCATTACTAGTATAATTGTGTCCCTGTTACCCAGCAGATACGCGACAGCTGAATCGGACGCGCGGATTTCTCAAGATCCGTAATGAAGTTGTGGAATGAGTGATGAGGGAAAGCAGAGAAATTCGGGTAAGACGGTGCCATTAGGAGTATGGTATACTTTGACAAGACACGGTCGCGTCGCTCTGCACAGCGACAGCGATCGCCTGTCGCGGAGTTCCCGATCTTCAAACCTGTAGCATTCGCAGTGCGCTGAAGCGACAGCGGCAGCGATAGGCTTCGGCACATTTGCAGTATGCAAGCCCTCCGCGACACGTCGCTGCGGCTCACGCGCGACAAATGTTCCTACGACAACCGATGCCGCTGCTCCGATGCTGGTCCCGCCGCGATTCGTGCTAGATTTCATGCCTGTCGCTGAACAGCGACACCGTACGTACCATACTTCTTAAACGTGGTTAGCTGTCAAATACTGAACGCAACCTAATATGTACTTAGAACGTGAAACGGTGGACAGTAGGTAGTTTCTCTTGGTCCACCATAGTATTTGACCATTTTGAGTGGTTACAGTTATTATTTGCTGTTTACGATTTACGATTTACGATTTACGGTGGTTTTGTCGTAATTACGTTTTACGATTTACGAAATTTGAAATTTGATTTACGCACACCCCTGGTGACACCGTCTCGCTCGTTGGAAGAGATTGCTAAAGATAGCTTTGACCGCTGGGATGCTGCAGGCCGTGGGGTAGAAGCGGCAATGCGATCGATCGCAGCTGGGATCGCCTTTCTAGTATGGATCAGGACTGCGTGGTTCCATCGACGGACTGCTGTAACGAAATTTCGCGTAGAATATGCGGGTGCTGTAGCTAAAAATTTGCCAACTGATGCTAAACTTTTTGTAATTTACGTAAATTCTCGTGTCAAAATAAGACGAGATGCCTCCGAAACCCTGGACATCTCCGGCTTCCGTGTGAGGCATCTATGTAGCTACGCGCTGGCAGAGTATGTACTCCGGTAAAACTAGCTGTCCAGAATTAGACGAAATGCTGTCGAGAGTCAGTCGAGAATCGAGTACAGTTCACCTCCGCGCTGCCGTTCAATCCGCAAAGTGCACGCTGATTGCGAAAGCGTGCTTTGCGGTCCAAGTATCCTCAGACAAGTATGTAGGATCACCCGGGCGGTGGGATCACTCGGGCACCAAAGGCAAAAACCGCCCGGGTGATACCACATCCCTGTCTGAGGATTCTCGCAACCACGCCGCAGCACGATTTCGCAATCAGCGTGCACTTTGCGGACTGAACGGCAGTGCGGAGGTGAACTGTACAATACCGCCCCTATCTTTTGGTCATTGGGCGCGCTAGAGCGCCGGAGCGCGCCGTTTGGCGTCGTTTTTGAATAACTCGCTTCAATGTGGTCCAATCGGAAAATGGAAGCCAAATTTGGAATCAGCATCAAAAATGCGATCTACTGAATGTATAAAATTCTAAAATGGAACTCAGTGGAAGATTTTGGGTTACGGTAGCCATTCAATGTCCCTCGTGTCCAAATGGGGCTGGCGTTCAAGTTTTGTTATAAGTGGATTTCTCGACGTTTCCTCGCATTTAGCACATTCATCAGCCAATTGTTATCTTCTGCTTGCCTTCTGAAACATTTTGACAGCGAAAAAATCAACAAAAATTCATCTTTCCTAACAATCTATGGGTTTTAATGTGGCGAAATCACGAATTTCTTGTACATTAGTAACTTATTCTGAGATAAATTGCAAAACTTAGAGGAGAATTCAGGTATTAAAAGTTAAACGGAAATCGCGCCTTGAAATTGGGTTAATTATTTTATTTCACATTCAAAAAAAAGGTAGGTATCAGAGCGCATTTCAACAACTATGTGGAGAATTCGCTTTGCAATTTTCGCTTTTTCTCCTCACACGAAGAATCCATGTCCAGATTCAGCCAGTATATAGAAATGCACCAAAAATCAACAGTTGAAGAAAAATTTTACTCAAAACTGAAATTTTCATAAACTGATTAATTTCAATTTTCATGCTTAAATACTCCTCGAGTTCTATGTTTTTCGTCTATAGCGCATGGATTTGTTCAGGAGTTGTTTCAAAAATACAGGACTCCTAACCTTCACCAATTATTTTTCCGAAAAAATAAATAAACTATCGAAAGTGAATTTTCACTGAGACCACAAATTTTGAATTTCTTTCTAGATTTCTCTTTGAATTCCTTGTATTTCTAGCTTCATTATATGAATTTATTTCGAAAACGTGGGAATCGTGAAAGTCTTCAATCTTCCGTCCCGAAAAAACAAATGAAGTTTGAAATTTGAATTTTCTCCTAATTTCCGTTTTCAGTGTGAAAACATCCTACTAATGTTTCACTGTTCATGTAGAGCGCATAAATTTAATCAGCATTCATTCAAAAAATCATGAATTGAAAAAAACTTCAATTCTTTCCGCGAAAAAAGAATTAAAAATTTCCAAGTTGAATTTTCATTAGGAGAACAATTTTTGAATTTTGATACCAGAACCTTCTTCGAATCCCATGGATCTCGTAACAAGAGATGGTTTCAAGAATGCGATAATTAAGGAAATTTTCCATTTTTTCCCAAAAAAAGAAATTCAGAAACTGAATTTCCAATAGAATTACAGGTTTTGAACTTCTTTCTTGAACACTTCTGGAATTTCTTACTATTGGAAATCCAGTCGCGAGGGAGGTTTTTCTAACTCTGCTACGTGCAATGGCGTTCGCATTGTGATAATTTCGGAAAATTTGAATTTTTCCCCCCAAAAAAATGAAATTTTAAAATTGAATTTCTAGTAAAAAGACCGGCTTCAGAACTCATTCCAGAACCTTTCTGGAATTCCGTATTATCTCGGATTCACTATTTATATTAAATAAATACAATTGTAGGAATTTTATTGTATGAGCACCCCGTCGTTCGGCACTCCATCCCTCGCATGCCCGGCCGCTACCTACGCCAGGTCGCTCTACCAACCCACAGCCCATCCAGGCCGATAACCGATCCTCGATGTAAAAGTGCAGAAAATACAGGAAAATCGAATCTGGAAAGAAATTCGAAATTTGTGATCTTAATGAAAATTTTTTTTGGAAATTAGCACAAAGTTCTCATAAATTCCATGTTTCTGAAACAATTCTACAGATGTTTTCGGAAAGTTATGCACTGACTGAATATGATGCTGAATTTTATGAGGTTTTATACTGGTTAGGGTTTCAGTCACTGACAAATGTGATCGATAATCGGCCTGTGTGGGCTATGAGTTGGTAGAGCGACCCTTGTTCAAAAAAGGGGTAGAAGTTGTCGAGAATTTCGGGATTCGCAGTATTTGTCAAGAATTTCGGCCGATTTGTCTAAAATTTAGGAGGAAGTAGCCGACAATTCGGGGGGGACGAGTGCTTGACGAGAATTCAAGCAGATTACTGGACAACTCTACCCGAAATCGAGAATATGTCTCCATTGTGTTGATAATTTCTCAAGAATCCAAAACTAAAGAACCCTCTCTACATCACATATTTCGAACGTCGCGACTATTGTTTTCGTTCTGTTCTTTTCGTGTTGGTCCTCTGCGGCTTTTTTTCTGTTTCATTTCATTCTTCTAGTTGCCAATTAATTATAACTTATTTGACCGAACTCTTGAATATCAAGCTCAATTTTTACGAGTTTTCATGTTCTAGAAATATCGGACATACCAAAACATAGGATTCCCAAATTATCGAATTTCGGAAAATTTCGAAACTTCCAAGTTCTGATCTTTTTTCGATGATCTATAGTTGGAACAGTCAGATTTGAAACATCCAAAACATTACCCAATATTCCCATTCATACGGATAAATCCGAATAAATTTCAAAATCTGAACGTTGCAGTAATTGTGAAGCATTGTCTGCAGTATACTATCCTTGTCTATTCAGTATTTTGCAGTATTCTATACGAAATGGGTTGCTAAATAAATGCCTGGATAGGTGTCTTTAAATTTCTAAGAAGTTCCTTTTCATAGCGCACTGGTGCTGGGTAAGGCCAATAGCGGCCCATGTTGAACGATTGTGTAGACTCACAGCATATATGATTCACAATTGCCTCTGCCTAAAGTCGATGCAACGAGTAAAGTTTGGAATTCGGCCAACAAAAGAGTATGAAAACATCTCCGTTTGCTTCACCAACCATTGCAATCAACGGTTGAGCCTTAAATTTTGGTAATTACATGCAGTTGTACATGTGTGCAACTTGTATGTTAACTGCTGAGAATCGAGCAAGAAGTGGTCGGGAAATGGTCGAGAAGTTGTCGGGAATTGGGCGGAAAGTTGTCCAGAATTCTCCAGAGTTTGCGAAAGCTGTCCTGCATTCGTACGCCTACAGGACAACTTTTCGTCCGATTCTCGACAACTATGTAGTTTTACCTGAGTATAATAAATACACTGCACGAAAACTTTAAAAAACAATGAAAGCACCAGTCTTATTCTGTAGGTTATCCCGAGGCTATCCTTCAAGATCCCTATATGACTACTCGCGAAGAAAACTACATAGTACTTAACAAAGAATGGAAAAGGATCTTTGGTCGAATCTTAGGTCTTGTATACATAATAGTAAACCGCTTTTACTACTCATTCGAAACAAAAGCTGAAGATAAAGCTCTCGTAGTTGGTCAATTCCTCTTGGGATGAGGGAAGAGCGAAAATCTTTTTCGAAATTTCGGAATTCGGATATCGAAACGCCAAAAACCATCGGAAAATCGGAAATCGCGTAATCGGAAATCACCAGCGGAATGTTCACCTGAATAGGTTCTAGCCACCCATGGTGGCTGTATGTACCTACCCTACTGCTAATCTGATTAGCCTTCAGTACTGTCTAAAATCTCTTGCTGGGAGGAGACCTCCCAATAAAAAGACTCTACGAACGCTTACTCTTCTTTCTCATTTTATGCGCGATTCCGATACACGACAAAACCGAGAATCCAGACTAATGCTGCTCAAATATCGCTTCAATAAATATTTTCAGGTAGCTTATGATAGATATCATGACTTTTAGACAACACTCACTAATTGACTGTAGCCCAATAAGATATCATTTTATACACTGTAACTTGGATAGTGAGTGTAACCCTTCTATAACACGAAATATATACACCATTAGAATCGCAACAAGTAGACCGAAGCACAGAAGGGCAAAAATACTACATATATTAGGTTATTGACCCTTGCTAAATGTGGTCTAGCGGATGAACAAGAAGCGCTCATTGCGGCGGACCGTGCGGAGTTCGCGACACCAACGGCTAACAGTTTCGATCGCGCGTCTACCGTCGCAGCGCCGTCCAATCACTACACTACATGCTGAGAAGGGATCACACGTGCACTCTGTTTGGACTGTAAGCTCCACGTTAACATAAACATGAAAGAGACCCCTATTAGATTCAATAAAAGCATAAACGAACTCTAAATTCCCTGAAAAAAGGTCCAATTTGAGAATGATTCAACCCGAATCTGACGGCAAAGAGACCATTCACAGTGGGTTTTCGGTTTAATTCGAGAAAATATAGTTCCTGTCGATTCCTTGCTTGTCTTCGAACATCAAAACAAACCTCCGGTTCAGGTTCACCTCTTAAAGAACTTCCCAAAGCTCTGGCAGAAAACAAGGCCTAACCCCCTAAAATTGTAATCTTGCAATAATTTCCGATCCTTTCCGCATTTTGGGGAATTTTTTTCGGACATCAGAAGGCCAAAAACCATCGGAACTCGGAGATCGGTAAATTGGAAATCGGAAATCCGCTCATCCCTGCTTGGGATGCGCCGCACATAGGAACTCTAATAAAAGGCTTTTGAATGCGTGTTGGGCTTATACAATAACTTGCGTGTGCCAAGCGATGTTTCAGTCCGTGTTCCTATACTCCCACATATGTCTGATATCGACCTACCAATATGGTAGGGGGGAATTCTTGGTTGGCCTGAGGCGAGGATCGATCACTCAACAGTGTGGGGCGATAGCGGCGCCTCCTGTCATTGCACCTGACGCGCACTTCCTTCTCAAAATATGGCAGCGAATCCGTTGTTTGGCATTCAGAAACAATCAGTTAACTATGAGTGAAAGTTTTTGCCTAGCTGAATAACCGACGTCTTTCAAGTACTGTTTTATCACCATTTTTTCCTCTGAAGTGATCTCTGATCACTCACTTCAGGTTCGTCACCCTCTAAACCAACTGCGGCGGCTCTTTCGTGACATCATAACGTCTTCTTTTATTTCTTGTCTAGAAGTGAATAATGACGAACTGCTTTGTGTTCGTTAGATGTACACTCATATGCACAAGTGACAACAATGTTGGACACGAGGAGAACTGAGGCAGCTTTCGCTATAGTGCCTGACCGAGCGATCGACACGACAGACGTGTGGCGGCGATCAGCTGGTTCCAAGTATTGCCGGACATATAAACAATGCGGCACAAATAAATCAGGCGGTAATCACTCATTACGCCATACGAGCACTTGTGTTATTGGATGGCAATCATGCACAAATCACTAATACTCAACTCAAAAGGGGACTGGTACATACGCGATTTTCTGTGGAAAAAAATGAATAAAATTGCGGCCCAATGTCAATAGGCACCGATTTTAACATGAGGCAAAAGGGATTTCTGACTCATTTCGAGAGGTGGGAGGAGATTCATCGAAGCGAATATTTCGCCGTCCTCCCATCGACGTCCTTATGAACCTGTTCACGAGGTGCAAACCAGTTATTACTGTTGCGATGAGCAATGCCTCATTGTTCTTCGCGGAAGCTCGTGAATTTTTAACAGAAGAATATTTGATGGACTGTGCTTAGTGAGCGATGCTCTGATCCTAGTCGACCAAATGTTTCCCTAGTTCTTGAAAGTGATCGATTCACAAAGAGTTAGTATTTCTTACCGATATGTGTTGGTTATGAGGTGGTACGTACATATGTAAGTAGTACTTGCCCACAAATGTACTCATAAATACAGCGTTTCTTTTTCATATTATGATCCCACTTCGTGTTAAACATTTTTCAGAGTTGCTAGTGATGTGAGCCTGATTAGAAAAGCTGGGCCTTATTCAAGACGTTTTTTAATACATAGAAGAGGTCAAAACAAAGCAAAAACAAAACCGATGAAGTAAAACAACGCATTTTCAGGGTGCCTGAAAAGTTCCCGTTCTTTTTTAGGTAGCACTGCAGGTTAAGAAAACTTCTCGTAATTCAACAAATGGACTCACTTCGAGACTAAAAGCTTCATCAGAACAATGAAAAGAAAATCTACCACGGAGAGTGAAACATATGTTCAAAAAGGGATGTTGATCACAACGCGGGTGGGACAGAGGAGTAGTTCAGCTGGTACACTTGACGCTGCGACGGAAAACCGCAGCGTTCACTTCGCCGTTGGAGCGCGTTAACCGTGCGCCCCTGAAAAAAAAAACTATGTAGTTGGCGCTCGGTTAGCGCTCGCCCCTCCCCCCTTAACGACAATGTGAGCACAGCGGTTTTCCGGCACGTGCGTCACGTGTGCCAGAAAAAACCCCACCAGCGCTGTAATTTCTATCAACATCCCGTTCGAAGATGCCTCAAACAACTTTTGAAGAAATTCTGAGGCAGAGATGTTCGCTAACAGAACTCGTTCGACTTGAACTCATGAAAATTTAGATCTGCTCCAACCCGCGCCAGAAAAAGTTCTATACGCTACTATGGATGCTCAGTGGAGGATTAAGCCCGAACGTCCGCTTTGCACTTTGCAGGTCAAATTTATTATGACCTCGCTGCTCAACTTGGCCGACAAAGAAGCGTCGTTAAACATTATGTGAGAAAGAAAGCCTCCTGTGCAAAAAGGGAATCCTCCTGGAGTTCTCCCTCACTATCCAGCCTTGATTTCCGTAGGATACAGTCCTTGGTGTCAAACTCCAATGCCTCCGCTAACCGGATCACAAAGGAGTTGCCGCTCCCTGCTCCAAAACTGAAGATCTGCATTACGAACGAGTCTCGAGTTTACACGCAGGAAAATAGGGCCAAATTGAGACTCTCAAACTTTTTCAATCTCCCGTTCATATCCCCAACGTTTTCAATCTAGGCGAAGTACAAAAAAAAGTTCGATCTGGCAGTAGGCAGCAATAGGAGACAGTAGATTTTAACACCAAGCGATATATTCTACGGTCGTCAAGGAAGGAGAGCGACCGAAGACTTCTGGAGGATCCACTCTTTCTATTGAGAGCTTTATCTCTCACAGAAACTGCCGAGCTTTTCCGTCGGCGAAGGTGAGCGGTAGTGTACATAAGAACTTGTGACCCGCAGGTTGCGGAGCAGAAATTCGGGCCTAATTCTCGACTGAGAGCATGTTAGGTATCAACGAGAAGATGACCTGGCACATGCATGGACGTCGTTACAACTAAAAAGAAATTTTATTGGGATGATAATCGTCGATTGCGACTCGATGGTATTCCAACGGTGGAAAATCGATTGTTCGTTTGTAGAACTCTATCTAATTATAAACATTTTCTGGTTTAACCTATAGTATCATTTTTGATGGTGCAGAATTGAATTGTGTTAGGGCAAGGAAGGATTTCAATGGTATGGTCAAGGAGTTTGGCTCAACGTCGTGCCGGAGTGCATTCGTACGACTGCGGGATCACAGAGGATTCAATTTGTGGATAGTGAGTGTTCATGCGCCCACTAAAACCGCCGAAGACAATTCGAAGGATGCGTTTTATGAGAAACTCAATACGTTGCTGGCCAGGATACCTTGTCAACATGCTGTTGTCGTGGGGATTGAGGCAAATGCGAAGATGGGACTTGATCAGGAATCCGAAGTACTCGGTAAATGGTTCTACCCAGTGGAGCAAACATCGGACAATGGCTACCGCCTTGTCGACTTTTGTCAACGCAGTGGTCTGATTGTTGCATCGACATTCAAGAGGAATCATCGCCGCCATCAGCTTACGTGGCAGGAACCAATCCACCTATCTCTGGAAGAGCAGCGGAAGCGGAAGATGACAATTTTGAAACTACAGCTTGACTATGTCCTGACGAGGAATATTCCAGTATCGGACATTCGAAGATCTAGAGCTGTGAGGGATGTCGCATTTGATTCGGATCACCGTCCTGTTCTGTTGAACTTCACTGCGAGGATTCATAAGAGGAAGCGAGGGGCTCAGCCTCTCCAGAGGATTGGCACGACAAGTGTCCAAGATAAAGAATGTAGAAGGAATTTTCGACAATGCGTTTCTATTTACATCGGAGTAAGAACTTTGAAGAAACTTTGCGACGCCGATTCTTTTGTCAAGTGCATCCAGGACGCTTCGAAAGAGGCACTCCCGGTTGTACAGCCTAAGAAGAAGTTCGCCTACGTCTCAGAAGAAACAACATCTACCTACAGCAGAGTATGTGCTCTCCGAACTGCAGGAAACTTCGTGGAGGAGAATCGTCTGAGGAGGAAGTTGCGTCGGCAGCTTCAAAGTGACCGTGAACGAGAGTGGACGTGTAGAGCTGAGAGTTCGAGAAGGCTTGGGAGGAGAAGAATCCGAGGAGAGCCTACACGTTGCTGCGACAGTGTAGCGGGAAGATGAAGAGATGTTCTCCTGTCTTGAACACTACCAATGGAGTTGCAGTTGGTGATGCAACGCTGCCAATATGGAAGGATTACTTCAGTTCACTACTGAATCGTCCAGCGCCATCAGTACCTGAGCTCCCGCATGTTCAGAGAGCACATTACGATGTCAGTGAGGAACCGCCGACTGAGTCTGAAGTTTTGGATTGTGTCCGGAAAATGAAGAATGGAAAGGCAGGTGGAGATGACAACATCACTGCTGAAATGCTGAAAGCTCTTCCTCCGTCTGCGATTCGTGAAATGACCAACACCATCCGTGCCATATGGATGAGCGAAAGGATACCCGATTCGTGGAGACATGCGATCATCGTACCTCTTCACAAGAAGCTATCCGTCACGGACCCTAAGAACTACAGAGGAATCTCTCTACTTCGTGTCATGTACAATGTTCTAGAACGTATCATTCTCGAGCGACTTATCAAACATCGTGAAAGAGCGACCAGAGATGAGCAAGCCGGTTATCGACCTGGAAGATCGGCCATCGACCAAGTGTTCGTCGTGAGAAGAGTAATTGAATCGTGGCAGCGGTATTCGAAGCCATTACAGCTTGCTTTTTTGGACTTTGAAGCCGCGTTCGACTCTCCTCATCGTGATCGATTGCTCAACGCTCTGCGAGCAGATGGAGTCCCGGAAAAGTATGTTCGGTTAATCGAGGACATGAACAGAGGAACAACTGCAGCAGCTCGTACACCTGTCGGATTGACGTCAGCTTTTGAGGTGAAAACAGGAGTAAGGCAAGGAGCCATTGCAGGACCTTTTCTTTTCAACTTCGCCGTTGATGGCATCATGCGTAGAGTTGCAGAACAGTTTCCTGCGGATGTGATCCTTACACCATCAGGACGCTCCCTTGTCGACCTGGAGTACGCCGACGACAATGTGTTTATCGCTGAAAACAACGCGAAACTGCAAAGGATTGTGAACCTCGTTTCGAAGTATGCCGCAGCCTATGGACTTCGTCTTCGTCCCGACAAATGCAAGCAGATGTGGGTCTCTCAGAGGCCTTCAACGGGAGTTTGTGTGGACGGACAACGTATCGAACTGGTGGACGATTTCTGTTATTTGGGCTGTTTGCTGAAGAACTATGGTAGTTATGCAGCGGATATTCGACAACGATGTGCGAAAGCTACGTCTGCATTCAATTCTCTAACCAAGTGTTTGTGGTCTACCACCATCGCGAAGGAAGTCAAGTTGCGCGTCTACCTATCCGCTATTCGCCCTATCATGATGTACGGATCGGAGACGTGGGCAGCACCGAAGACGCAGATGGAAAGGTTGGATTGCACGGAGAGGAAGCTTTTTAGGCGTTTGCTTGGATATTTCTGGCCGCGTGTATGCCATAACGAAGACCTTCACAAGGAAATCGACGCAGTACATCAACGCTTGACACGAGGGAGGTGCCAGCATCTCCTAACGCCATCTCAAGCAGCAATGGAAAGTCGACTTCGACTGCTCGGGCATATACTAAGAAGAACGCCGGATCGTCTCGTACAACACGCTTTAAAAATGCTTCCAAATCCTGTCTGGAAACGGCCACCTGGGCGTAGGCGAAATCTCTGGACGGATGTGGTTGAAGAGGATTTGAAGTCACTCGGCATCGAAAGACACTTCAGGCGCGATGTTTCGTTTCGCAGGAAATGGAATAGTGACAGCTGGATGGAATGTGTTCAAATTGTGGCTGAAGACCGTGAAAAATGGACACGGCTGACTACTAGGACGGCACACCTCGGTGAAGATGCGGAATGACCGCGTCAGGCGAAAGTCAACCGATTAAGTCAAGTAAGTCAAAGTTAGGGCACAGCCATAAATCATCGAATGAGAAGCGATCATCTCGATTTCACTGCTGGCACTATCGCTTTGAAACACGCTGGATTCGGACTGAGAAAGCAGAACGGAATACGGCTAGTTCCTGCTCAAACAACAATTCTAGATAAAATTTGTCAGTACTGATACTCCCCAGCTGATACAGCGCTGTGGTTCTATTCGGATAATAAATAGATCTTCGCTTGTGCACATTGATCATGAAACTCGCCGCAAAATGGCAATTAACATCAAATTCTTTGTTTTGTTAATTGGGAAACCTGAAAGAAATGTAACTTCAAATTTGAGCTAAAAATCAAGTTTACTCACGCGTAGCCTAGCTCTCTGATTTTAAGGTGGTCGAGGAAAGGCTTATCGCTCTTATTATGTCAAAATCTCCTTATCACTGTTATAGTTTGCCATGACCGACCGCTCCACAGCTTATTCCGCTTGGACTTATCCGAACAAGCTAGGCTTTATGTAAACACTGGGAATCTCTGGTGAGCTTTCGATTTTGATCAGATTTTGATCATCACCAGCAGCCGATCGGTGGGCCTCGATGAAGTATTCGACACTAGAAATACCCCGCGGCTTATTTGCACTTGTAAGCGCGAGTTTACTGAATCTCTTATCACTAATACTGTAAGTTACTGTACAAGCCTTTTCCACGTGGCCCGCTTCCTTCGAAAAAATTCTTCACGTAGTTTCGAGCCATGTCCGTACTTTCACTTCACGAACAATACAACAATTTGCTGAATATTGGTTTCCGGGCATCTCCTCCCCGCAAAGATTTCACACCTCAGTCGCAGCTTGCCACAGATATAATTTTCGAATTCTGGACCGAGGGTGAACGGGTATGGGGACGAGATGCCATAGAACCCTGAATATTACGAACATTGTCGTATATAGTGCTTGGAATGAAGCCACCGAGGACGGTCAATGAACTCATGCGGTCATATGCAAAAACCCATTTAAAGGCAGTGTTCACGATAAAAATCGATTTTCTGTTTTTCCGCCTATATTGAAAACGGCCCCATGCTGATTCCTATGAAGTATCTGAAATAGTACAAGATATCCTGGAAACGGAGTTGAGGTTCCTCGAAAATTTAGCTAAGGAAACATGGTGGACGAGTTGTCCGAGGCTTGGAACTCCCGTTTTTTGCAGCCGATGTATGCGAGCTGACCTGAGTAAGGAGAGAAGTTGAGAATGAAGGGAAGAACGGGGCCATGATTGGACATCATCGCTCATCTCACGATCTCGAGCATTCATTTGTTCACGTCGGTGGGCGTGTTTTGCGCTTTTGGGGTTTGCCTTGCGCTCTAATTGGCAACTTCGGGCTCTTTTGGAGCTTTTCCTGGCTCGTTTTCATGCGTTCTTTCAACGTCAACGTTACAGTGTGCCCCTCCACTACCCACTCCTAGTGGAAACTGAAACACATTTTCTATCGTGATCACTGCGTATAATATCAAAATGAAGCTGCGAAATGGTACAGAGCATTGGCAGAAAGCATACATGAGAATATTGCCGCTTCAACAAAAAATTGACAACACAACACTGTCGACGCTGTTCTTCGGCGCATATTGCCAATTCGCTTTTCAGAGGTAACAAGAACCAAATGCCATCTTCAATAGAAATCCAATGGACGAGCAACAACTCAGATATAAACACCGGCTGAGCGGGCAGAGAAGTAGGGTCGCCGGCTGAGCGGGGAGGCTTATTTTGGGGGCGGAGCATCTTACCGGCTCAGCGGGCGGGCATGCGTTTTACCGGCTGAGGGGCATGGCTTAACCGGGTCAGCTGGCGGACATAAATCCACGGCGGAGCATGTCACCGACTGATCGGGCAGACATAGCATTACCGGCTGAGGGGCATGGCTTTACGAGATGAGCGGGCAGACATTAATCAATGGCGGATCATGTCACCGGCTGATCGGGCAGACACTAAAGCGAACCAGGCTCATGTACGGAGCGGGCGAAATGGGCTTCGAGCTGATTCTGGTGTTGGCATTCGAACGGGGGGTCATCCACACGATTTGGATCATCGACCCCTCACCCCTTAGGCGGCGTTCACAGTTTTCGCGGCGCGACGCGATGGCACATGTCAACGCGACGCGAAAATCGCGTCGCGCGGAAATGTGGGTGTGAACGGCGCGCGAACGTTAGGCGACTACGCGCAATTGCGTAATTTCTGCAATTTACCGTACCAAAGCAAAACTAATCAATATTTGATCTGATTCTGTCTATTCAAGTGTAATGCACCTTTTTTATCTTTTATCTGTATTATTATGGCACATTTTTGTTTTCGTTGCGACATCTTGCTTCTTTAATGACGAAACAATCAAAAAGACATCGGGAGCAAATAATGCTTAGATTTTTTTTGGAGTTGATATTACAGAATAGGGAGGTTTCGGTTAAAGGCAGGGTTCGCGATAAAATCGGTTGTTGGGCTATCCCCATGGAAAGGTAGATCTGGGCATCACAAAAGTGAATATAAGAAAAAAATTGGATAAAAAGCGCTCAGGAACAAGTTATTGCTTGGTGTCCTCCCGCCTCCAATTATCAGGATTTCTATAAAAGCCTGTTTTGTTAACTTTTATTTTGCTTCTAAAGTAATTTGTGAACACTTCTGGAGACCACTGACTACTTTGACAGCAAAATGAAAGGCGGATAAACAGGCGTTAACGAAAATCTCGTTAATTAGGGGGCCGGCCGACACCAGTAATTAGCCGTTATACCTTGTTTTTGAGCGTTTTTCCCGCGAAATTCCTGTTTTTTCACTTATGTTTACTTTTGCGATGACCAAATCTACATTCTCAGGAAGAGAGCTCAAAACTAATTTTGATCGCGAACCCTGCCTTTAAATGAAACCGAATTATGCTTGTGTCGTTTCCAAACCGTAAAAAAACTTTATAGCTCGTCAACTCTTTGAATCCATGACCCTCATCACACTGTCCTTAAATATGCAGACAAAATTGTTTGCAGTATCATCTGAGAACAATACAATAACCCATAACAAATTCAATCAACCTAGTCTTTGAAAAGGCTTCAGAAAATTAAAAACGCCCCTTGAGTCCCCGATGATGGAAGAAAAGATGATGAAAATCATTCCGCGACCATCGCGTCGCGTTGCATTGCATTAAGAACGTCGCTTCTTAATCGATACGTAGGCTGATCATAATGTCGCGTCGCGCCGAGAATGAACTCTAGACTCCGCCTTACGGTTCGTTGTGACCGTGGGGACGTGACAGCGGGTCAGTTCATGATTTTTGAAGCAAGGTAAGGCTTGCCGCTTCAGAAATGAAACGAAAGCCTCGTACTTGCTGGGGAATAGGGAGAGCCTACTAGGGGCTTTATCTACTCTTGCAGATCGATATCATTCACGTGGTAAGCAACTAATACCGGCAGAGTGGACCTCCATTTACCGGCTGAGGGGGCAGTGAATACGGGCTGAGGGGCAGCCATTTACCGGCTGAGGGGGCAGTTAATACCGGGGCTCGCCTGGGTACAATGTTTAGTCAGCCGGTATTGCCTGCCCCCTCAGCCGGCGTTACTGCCTGAGAAAGGCCGAAATAAACTAATTAAAAGGAGAGTTAGCAAACTGCTGAAGAGTAAGATGATATACTCCTGCTTGCAGAAGAACTATTCTCCAAACAGGCCTGGTAATTTAGTCATTAACCAGGCGGCTGGTCGTGCGATGTTGGCGGCAGCACCAGCCAACGGGGCTTTGATAGCACGCGGCGACCTGCCGTCTCAGCCCCGTCCATTCGCCTGACTGAATTTATTACGTGAACTCTACTAGGAGCTCAAGAAGAGGCTCTGTAACACCAGCGAGGTTTTTAGTACGAGCTTGCGACCTTCAAGAACTACTTTGAGCCCCAGAGAAAACCTTCGGTAGACCATATGTAGGCTGGGTGGCACTTCCTCAGTCAAAAACTCTGTTGCCTCTAACAGCGTTTTCTCACACATGTAATGCGAAAATCGGAAATTGCTTGAAGGACCGATCGAGTTTTTGATCAATTAAAGATGCACCTAAGATATAAGTTTTCACGTGTTTGGGCATTTTCAAAAACCAGATAATGCTGATTATGGTCTAAGCCGGGCGTTTTGGGATCAACTCACAACTGTAACAGTCAAAAATGTTCCGTTTACAAATGTTTGTTTTTCGTTAACATTCTTAGTTTTTCTCCATTCCTTTATAGTCTCAGCTCCTCACAAGATACATAAGCCTACCGTTTCAACGTAATGAACACTATGGTTAGAACTTTCGAGGCATGGCTTTTGACTGTTGAGCTAAGAACGATTAAGGAGCTCTTTGAATTTGGAGACGTTTGATTTTGCAGCGATTGCTTGGTGAGTGTTATGGAAAATTGCTATCGAGGGCGAAAATTTTGACATTTTGCTATTTCTCTATCGCAATTGGGATAGACATAACAATGACTGATTGGGCCACGTCAAAATTCCATCGTTAGCAGTATAAAAGTGTTGCCAACCACATCAGGATCAAGCTAAACCACCAGTCGTTCCTCTTCCAAATAAAATTTCTCATTTCTCCTCAAAATTGTCTTTTAGAGAGGGCCTGGCTTTTGGAAGTTGTTTGAACATCTCAACAAATTTCTGACGACTGAATCTCATTCATTCTAAACTGAGCAAGAGTTTCAGCTCCACTTGACAAGAAGATGCTCCGTGTCGCAGCTCTCGTAGGACTTCTGAGCGTCGTCTATGCTCAGTACGGCGCACCACCTGCAGCTGCACCACCACAAAGCTACGGCCCTGCCCAAAGTCCTCAATACACTCCAATTTATCTCCAACCAGTACAACTTCCCGAACTTCGTGCTCCAGATCAATTCGTGAGCCTTTGACTTAACAAAAAAATCTGAACAGTGTTATCCCAAGACAAACTGAATTCAGTCATAAACCGTTAGACTTAACCTTCGTGAGTTAGCCTCTGGTTCATTTCCAGTGAGCTCCTGTTATCGATTATCGCAGCGCGAAGCGGTGACTTTATCGTCGGAACCTCCTTATCACTAGTTATATTTCACAGAGGCCCACCGCTCCGCTGCTGGTGATAATATAAATCCATAGGTCACTAAGGGTTTGCCAGAGTCCACATAATCAGGTTAATCTGTAGTCATTTAGCTTTACCCACGACGTCATCACCACCATCACCACCATCATCGTCACCATGACAAACATGAACAGGGTCAGTGTTAGATCTAAACAAGTTCTACCCTTAAATATCTGGGCTTTTAGAGAGAGACTGCATGCAGTGTCGTGCTATAAAAGACGGATGCTTGGTGGAAAATGCCAGACCCATTCCGATGTGCAGCAAACCGTACACAGAGTAGGACCTGATTTCAGTAAAACTTTCATTGGTTAAGAAAAATCAAGTCATGCAGTTGTTTTCAGCAAAGCCTATTATAAGGGATGCAGAGCTATGATTGTCAGTTGCGGATCCGACGGCCTGTACGAACTTCAGACAGAATATGGAGATGTCATCAGCAGTGGCTATGGCATTGAAAACATGTTCAAGTGCAACAGGAACAAGCAGTTAGTGTTTTTGTTTGAAATTGATTGCATTTCTTGAAACTGTGTAGATTCAGATGGTCCGCAATTGACATCAAGGGCAACAAGGTGACCTTCGCATCTCTACGCTGCGTCAAGAAGACCAAAGAAACACCTATGCCAATCGACACACATCCATGAAAAGCACGAACACTAAATAAATTCATCGAAGTTTGTGCTATCACATTGCGAGTAGCATTCAGAGTAGAAAAAGATATCGTTTTGTTCCACAGAGAACCAGAAAAGAGTGCTAGAAGAAAGCTAAGGAACTCCAAGATGTGTGTTCCAAGACTTCGCCATATCTATTTGCTTACACTGCAATATATATATCTTCACCACACACACTGGTCAACTTTTCATTTCTCGGGAGTCCTCTTGCAGCAACCCTAAGTGACTGCTTCCGAATAGATATGCATTCATTTACTCAGTGCAGCTGACACATGAGGCGTCCCCAAAAATAATTTTTGAAAATCGAACTGTTTTAGAATGAATTATAGAATATTTTAATTTAGGGTTGGGAGAAAGTACTCTTCCTCATTCTCCACCTACAGTGGTGTGCCTCAGGGAGGGGTACTTTCACCCATATTGTTTTTGATTTTTACTCATGAATTACCCAGTCGCATTTCTAGTTTCAATGTTACATGCAAAATGTACGCAGACGATATCAAAATTTATAAGGTCATAAAAAATTCAGATGACGAAGAGAATATGCGAAGTGCCGTTTCTTTTGTCCAGATCTGGGCCACTGAACATAGCTTGCCCCTAGCGGCCGAAAGGTCTGAAGTGTTCACGGTAGGTGGTACATTGCCGACGTCCACTAGCTACTCGTTTGGAAGTGTAAACTTGAGCCAAGTAACGGAAGTGCGTGACTTCGGATTTTTGCTGAACCATAGGCTGGACTTCTTAGCTTATTTCAAAAATATCGTTCAAAAAGCGACATACCGGACCTATAACTTGTTCAAGACAATCAAAAGTAAGGATTCTAGAATACTTATTAAGGCCTATAAAATATATGTCCGTCCAATTCTAGAGAGTGAAACCACTGTTTTCAGTCCATACAGAAAGAAGGACATCGAGTTACTAGAACGAGTTCAGAATAATTTTACGCGTAAACTTATGCTGAGATGTATTGGGCTGCCTTACGATCGTATCCCTTATGATATGGATAGAAACAAGCAGTTAGGTCTGTGGTCCTTAAGGAGTAGGAGAAACCGTAATGATTTGTCAATGATGTACAAAATCCTGACTGGGAGGGTCTCTGTTGACTTTTCTAACGTTCTGACATTTACTTCTAATAGAACCAGGAGTGGTGGTTTTGGTATTCAAGGCTCTGTATCTAGAGGCCAAGTCAGGAGAAATTTTTTCTGCAACAGAGTGTTCCACAAATTTAGATTCCTATTGAAGGGAGATGTCTTAGTTATGACACCAGGTGCGTTTAGGACTTTCATCAGTTGCCAAAGAGTTGTTCAGAAATCTTAACTTTGAAACGTATCCTATTCTTTTTTTCATAAGTGGTTAACATTTTTCATTTTTACGTTGTAGTTTCTGAAATTGCTATCAGAGCTCGATTCCGTTGTGTTCCTTTTTTAATGTATGTATTACAACACGTGGGACCATATTGTCCAAGTCCATCAAATAATTAAATAAATAAATAAATTATGAAGAAAGAAAAATTTGTAGTCTATGGTCTGTATCCTACTTATCACTAGGAAGCCGCGATGCAGCTGTTATGTCGTTAAATGAAAGCGGAGCGGTTGTTTCTCCAATTGTACCACTGTGTTTTCTTAAAAATAAACGCTCGATTCTTATGATAAAGCTATCATAGCAGAGTTGCGGCTAGCCGCCATCCAGAAACTGACGATACACTGTGAAGGTAAAGCCGGTCTGAAGGAGACTGTCCGCCCATGCGGTCGGCGCGCGCTTCAAGCGGACGTCGCAGACGCATTTTCTTCAAATCTGTGAATCGAATAGAAGGAATAAAATACGAACATTGTTTGATATCCCAGTGAGCTGTACGCAGCCGTGAGAAAGTTCGTCTAAAAAAATTTCTCCGAGACTGTTGCTCGACACGCACGTCGACCGCATAGGCGGAGAGTCTCATTCAGAGAAACTTTAGCGTTTGTCCTCTGTAATCACAGAGACTACTGAAGACGCACTATGAAAATAAACTGCCTTTCTTCGGGAGCGCACAAGCCACCCCCCTGTCCACCCGCACCCGCTTCTACAGTATTGCACCACGGCGGCGCGGTATGTCGTGGCCCTCTCAGGCAGTAACTCCGGCTGAGGGGGCAGGCAATACCGGCTGACTAAACATTGTACCCGGGCATGCCCCGGTATTCACTGCCCCCTCAGCCGGCTAATGGTGGAGCGCTCAGCCGGCAAGTGGTGGCCCCCTCAGCCCGCATCCACTGTCCCCTCAGCCGGTAAATGGCTGCCCCCTCAGCCCGCATTCACTGTCCCCTCAGCCGGTAAGTGGCTGCCCCCTCAGCCCGCATTCACTGTCCCCCCAGCCGGTTAATGGCTGCCCCCTCAGCCCGCATTCACTGCCCCCTCAGCCGGTAAATGGAGGTCCGCTCTGCCGGTATTAGTTGCTTACCACGTGAATGATATCGATCTGCAAGACTAGATGAAGCCCCTAGTAGGCTCTCCCTATTCCCCAGCAAGTTCGAGGCTTGCGTTTCATTTCTGAAGCGGCAAGCCTTACCTTGCTTCAAAAATCATGAATTGACCCGCTGTCACGTCCCCACGGTCACAACGAACCGTAAGGGGTGAGGTCAATGATCCAAATCATGTGGATGACCATCCGTTCGAATGCCAACACCCGAATCAGCTCGAAGTCCATTTCGCCTGCTCCGTACATGAGCCTGGTTTGCTTTAGTGTCTGCCCGCTCAGCCGGTAAAGCCATGCCCCTCAGCCGGTAATGCTATGTCTGCCCGATCAGCCGGTGACATGCTCAGCCGTGGATTTATGTCTGCCCGCTCAGCCGGTAAAGCCATGCCCCTCAGCCGGTAAAATGCATGCACGCCCGCTCAGCCGGTAAGACGCTCCGCCCCCAAAATAAGCCTGCCCGCTCAGCCGGCGAGCCTACTTCTCCGCCCGCTCAGCCGGTGTTATTATCTGAGCTCTCTCATCCATTCTCTTCCATCCGATGTGACAGGTATCGACCTTCGTATGACCACCGCTCGATCGTCCGCATGACCGGCGATCATGGTCAAAGCCGGTGAGTTTTTTTCCAACATTTTCACCGTTTTCACTTGTTTGGGCGTTAATTTCAATGTCATCCTATTGACTAAAGATTAGGGTTTAGTCGAAGCTGCACACAATCCTTCGCGCTACCAAGAAATTGAGAAAACATTTGTTCTCTTTATTTTCAACAAGAAAGTCAGCCTTTCTATTCCATAATTGTCTGTTTCGAATTGATGGCTCATCTATACATTACCCATTACAATGGCATTTAAATTAATACCAAAACAAGTAAAGACGTTAAGAAATTTCAAAAAATCTCACCTTCTCTGAACATGATCGCCGGTCATGCGGACGATCGGGGGGTGGTCATACGAAGTTCGATGCCTGCCACACGGGGTGAGAGAAATTGGATGGGAGAGGGTCACGGCAGACCGCGCCGCCGTGGTGCAAGCAATACTGTAGAAGCGAGTGCGGGTGAAAGGGGGGAGGGCTTGTGCACTCCCCAATAAAGGCAGTATACAATGTCTCGAGGAGAACAAACTCACCTTCAGTTCACGGTTATTCTGCTGTGCTGATTCATTTGTTACAGCGTCCATCTAAGCCGTGGTTGCATTGCGTCCTCTCGACCCCCGTCATAGCCGGCCCAATGCCGAGCGTCCTCTCCGGTCTCTAGTGTACTTAGTATCCGAATAGCTACTTTTCGGATACCCGACCGGATATCCGAGATTCGGATAATCAGTTATCCGAAAATTCGGAAAAACGCATTATCTGAATCGAACCAATATCCGGAAAATTTTAAATCGGCATTATCTGAATCGGAACATTATCCGAATGGTCGAGAATTCCGATAAAATCGGATAAAATTCTGATGAATTTTGGATAAATGGGATAGAATCCGGGTAAAATTTCGGATAAAATCGGATAATTTTTGAATAACATCGTATAATTTTTGAACAAATCGGATAAAATTGCGCAGGTAACGCCCATTTTTTCCGTGCCGCCCTCTATTTAGTACATCAATCCAGGGTTTTCCTCCTGCCGAAATCAGAAGAGTCGGTGCGGCTCCGAAAAATGGGCGCGGCCGAGTGAGATGACCAAGTGGCCGTTATTCAGTGTAGAAGTTTTTTGTATACTGCTTTGTATACTTTTTACTTGCTAGTTGTCCTGAAAAACCTGTGTATGGATAATACTGTGCCTCATAACGACGTTGGAGTAATTGAAGATTTGTTTTAATTTTTTTGTTAATGTGCATATATGAAGATTGAAGTTTGAATGTGAACATGCTGCAAATGCAATGAAGCACTACTGTTTGCTAAATTATTGATGTTTTCAATTCTTGCTTTGAGTGCATGTTTTATTTTTCACCGTTTTGCCCCAACTCTAGTCCGAAATTATCCGAAGTTATCCGGAATTATCCGACCGGATATCCGTATCCGAATCATTGAAAAAATGGCATTATCTGAATCGAACCAATATCGGGAAAATTTGAAATCGTCATTATCCGAATCGATCCATAATCCGAAAAATTATCTTCGGATAACAAGTATAGTCCCTAGTGATTCTGCGCCGTTTGCGATTGTGCACTTTTGCGGCTGCCTGCCATCCATTCGATTATGCAGGCGTACTTGAGCGCACTGCGACCGGCTCAATCCGGCCACAACGGAGCAAGCAAAGCTTTAGTTTGTTCTGGAGCATTTTTGGTAAGATCTTGATTTCGATGGTCATAGCAATAAGCGGTCGCTTTTTCGTCGGAACATCCTTATCACCAGTTATGTTCCACCGAGGCACGCTGCTTTGCTGACAGTGAGAATCAAAATCGAGAGCTCACTCGAGATTTCCAGGATTACTAGAGATTTCCCAGAGTTCTTGCACAAACCCACTGATGAGAGCGATTGCATTGCAATCTCACGATCTTGAGGGGTTGGACAACTGCACAATAGAGTCACACCCCAGGGCTGACATCGAACTGAATCCCTCATTATCATCAGCAAGTGGTGTTAACATCAACATGTGTAGCCGATGTCTATCGGGTTTCGACCGTAGGTCCGTTTCACTGGTCCGGGAGGTTAAGGTTGCTCAGGATGCTCGAGTGCGGAAAAGTGAAGGCTTCCGCCAAACTTGTGCTTTAAAGGCAGTGTTCACGATAAGAATAGTTTTTCTGCTTTTCTACCTATCTTGGAGACGGTCCCATGCTGATTCCAATGATGCTTTTGGAATCGTACAAGACCTTCTGGGAACGGAGTTATGGTCCCTCAAAGATTGAGCTATGGGAACATGGTGGACGAGTTGTCCGAGGCTTGTAACTTCCGTCTTTTGCCGCCGATGTATGTGAGCTGACCTGAGTAAAGAGACAAGTTGGGAATAAAAGGAAGAACGGGGCTATAGATAGAAAATCATCGCTCATCTCACAATCTCGAGCATTCATTTTTTCACGTCGGTGGGCGTGGAAAGTGCATCTGGGGTTGACGAGCTGACAGGTGTCCAACTTTGGGCCCGAAGGGGGCCGTTCCGAGCTAATTTTTCTTAGTTTTGTCAACGTTAGAGTTGCGGTAGGCCCCGTAGCTGCCGATCTCCACCGAAAAAACAGACATGGTTTTTAACGTGGACACTGTCTTTAAAATTTTTAGTGTTTTTTTGAACTTCATATTTTTGCAACTGAAATTTTTTATTTTTTACTTTTGAATAACAAATTCCAGTACGTGGCCGCCTTGTAAGGTTCAATGCTCTATATAGAGTGATCTGCTGAAGTCGTAAATAGAGGCTCGTGATTAGCATAGAATTGCTACACAAGAATGTGGCTGCAAAAGTTTGCCCAAAGCAGAAACCGATGGCGCGTTGGCATCAGAGAGAAGTAACTTTCAGAAGGCTTTGGCTGAAATATCGAAAGCTGCATGTACATATGTACAGTTTTTTACACATATTTCGGCCTAGGCTTGGCAAAAGTTTATGAAACTATAGTATGTTATAGGGCATCCTACACCTTGCTTCAGACATACACAAGCTTAGGCTTCGGGGTCGCAGTTTTTAAATATGTAATTTTTTTGTAATTTCGTGGTAGTATTTCTAGTGAGGAATATTCTACCAAAACATGGCTATTACAATTCCAAACCTGTAGCTGTTATTTGTCATCAGAAGATCGTCTGAACCGTAATATAACCTTGTGAGAAAATAATCTGTATCGAAAATTTTCTGACGACTAAAAAATGATCAGAATATCGAATATTTTTGGAAATTCACCCCCATAAAACTAATCGCTCAAGAACCCTTCTAAAATATGTACTTTATGGAGTTTGACAAAGTACAACTGGTACACGAATCTAGCTCTTTTTTGTTAACGTCGAAGAGAGATACTTCAAGGCAGTGTTCGAAATCGTTTTTCTGTTCTTCTGTCTTGAAAACGGCCCCATGCTGATTCCAATGATATCTCTGAAATCGCACAAAATCTTCAGGGAGCGGAGTTATGGTCCCTCGAAAATTGAGCTAAGGAAACATGGTGGACGAGTTGTCCGAGGCTTGTAACTTCCGTCTTTTGCAGCCGATGTATGCGAGCTGACCTGAGTAAAGAGAGAATTTGGGAATTAATAGAAGAACGGGGCTAGTGATCGGAAACCATCGCTCATATCACAATCTCGAGCATTCATTTGTTCACGTCGGTGGGCGTGGAAAGTGCATCTGGGGGTGACGAGCTGATGGGTGTCCAACTTTGGGGCCGAAGGGGACCGTTCCGATCTCATTTTTCTCAGTTTTTTCACGTTAGGTTTCCGCTGGGCCCCGCAGCTGTCGATTTCCACCAAAAAATCGGACGTGGTTTTTATCGTGGACACTGCCTTTTATAGAAGTAAAATTGCATATTTTCATTTCGAATTTATTTCAGGAAAAATTCTGATACAGATTATTATCTCATAAGGTTATACTACATACGGTTCAGAAGATCTTCTAATAGCAAATGACTGCTACAGGTTTTTAAATGTAATAGCCATGTTTTGGTAGAATATTCATCACTCGAAATATTACCACGAAATTGCAAATAAATTCCATTTTTTAAAACCTAAGCTTGTGTATGTCTAAATCAAGGTGTAGGATGCCCTATAACATACTGGAGTCTCATAAAGTTTCGCCAAGCCTAGGCCGAGATATGTATAAAAACAGTTTTTGTAAAAAGGCCATGCCAGTAGATTTATGATCGCTACTGTATATAATATTACATACGTATAAAAATACATGATTGTACATACAATGTGGCCGAAAAGTTTCCGCATTTTTTTAAGAGTGGGTAAAAGTGGTGCCTGCATAACTAGTAACGAATCAAGAGTACACTCTTGCGTCATAATTTGGTTAAAGGCAGTGTCCACGTTAAAGCTCGTTGTCGAGGTTTCAGTATGAAACACTAAGTTGACAGATGCTGGAGGGGATAAGGTCGAAGAAATCAGCGAGAACGGGCCAGAAATCAATGAAAGCGGCTTGGAAAGTTATCCCGTTGCGCCTGCTTATCCCGGTCCGCCCCCCATTCGGACGAGCTTTCGGCGCCACGCACGTTTTCGACGACAAATTGCCAAGCAACTCTGCCGCGTCCAGCCTGATCAATTTGCGCGATTTTCGCGCTCTTGCTGAGCGTTTGCGGAAACTAGCAGGGCCAGTAAGCTTGTCTACGCCCTGAACGTTAGAAACCGTTAGTTTACCTTAATCTGAACATTTTTCTTCGCTGTTTCTTCACTATTAGTTGCCACAAGACCTAACAATACCATTTTTGAGTCTACCTCGGGTGTGGTACTCATCGTGAGCACTGCCTTTAAATACACCAAAACTATGTATTCCCAACGCAACCAAACTGGCGCATCGTTCTCCTGTCATTTTTGGGGCGAGGTGGATCAAGCCGGAACTTCGTTGAATCCAAGTCAGACGAGTCTTGTGGACAATCACTTCGCCTCAAAATCACAGAAACGAAGTCAAAAACAAGAGCTGTCGGCTTGGCGGAATGCGCCGGTGCCCAGCCCTCCTTTGATGGCAATCCTACAGCTGTAGTCTTCTGAAACAGCCGGTGACAAAACTGGCGAGTATAAAGCTAGGATCATACTGCCGTCGCTGCGATGCGTGAGAAAAAGCGCTATCCAACAGTCGCTGCGATATTGTTCATTGGAGGAAAGCGACTGTTTTGGTGAGCGTAACAGCACCTGCAGTGCTATGAAAAGAGACAATCATCCTAAAATGGTTGATACTTAAATTTTTACCCACTCCGCGGAATTTTCTAGCAAATATGAATATCGCCGCGATTCAAAGGCACAGTCCAACCTTAGAATCGACTATCTGTCTTTCTGCTTAGCTTGAAAACGGTCCCAGGCTCATTTCAACGCTGTCTCTGGAATCGTGCAAGACCCTCTGGGAACGTATATATGGACAGTTAAAAATCGAGCAGCGAAAGTGAGGTGGATGAGTTGTCCGCGGCTTGTAAATTTCAGCATTTGCAACCGATGTATGCGAGCAGACCTGAATGAAGAGAGAAGTCTAAAATTGAGGGATGATCGTGGCGGTTGATTAAAAATAATCCCTCATCTCGTCACTGTTGAGCTAAAAAGATTGTAAAAGGGGCGTATCAAAGTGGCTTCTTGAGGAGGGCACCTCAGAGTGGCTTTCTTTTATATCTCACTTACTCGGAGGAATTGAAAGCTCACAGTTGGCAGGTGTTATATAGGAAGGGTCTATTTCACAACCGCATGGGAACCTCAGATTTGATCCATGAGCTTAGACTGTGCCTTTAATTGACTCGTTACTCAATGGAGAGCGAAGTCGATGTCATCCCGGAAGTACGCATATTTCCTCGAAGCTTCGAAAGTGGGGTTGAAAACGGATGTGTCAACCGTATTAGGATGAATATCTCATCTCGTTTTACTACATAAACCGCCGTTCTCTTTGTCAGAACAATCGATTCTCTCCAACGCGCTAAATCGCGGGAAGTGATCGATACCGCTTTTTCTCACGCATCGCGGAGGCGGTAGTATGATTCCGGCTCAAGAGGAATGGTATACTTTTCCCACATACGGTCGCGTCGCTCTGCACAGCGACAGTGTCGCAGAGCTCCCGCTCTTTAAACCTGCCGCTGTTGCAGTGCTCTGCACAGCGACAGTGACAGTGGCCGCATAAAATCTGTTCGAAAAAGACTGTCCGCTTACGCGGCAGGTGTGCGTGTGGAACTGCGTTCGCAAAGGCATTGTTTTCTCATGGCCGCAGACGGCTGATTGGGATATTCATCACAATTTGTTAAGTATTCCTGCTCGAAAAATGCCTTAGCAATAACCGTTCAACACGAATCTTGACCACGTGTGCGGACAGTACCTTTCGGACAAGCTTCAGCTTCGTTGGGTGGAGCCAAGTACTCCACCAGCCCTCACCTCTGAGCATATGAAGGGTGAAACCTTCACCATTCTGAAAACCGGTGACCACCGGGAAAACGCCCCGAAAAAGATCGAAAGTGGCCCAAGATTCATGCAAGTCATTTTCAAGCATGGATGGGTGTCATTACCGGTTTTCCGTCCATAATATTTCGTGCTTACATTAGTGGAGAGACCTTTGGTAAAGGTTGTTTCTGGAATCTAGATACAATTTTGACTACTGTTTAAAGATTGAAAAAAATATTTTCTCGATCCTTCGGCCTGTTTCGTTTTACGAAACAACAGTTTTTTCGCTTATAACTCATGCACAACTTGTGAACGATTTAGTGCACCGCAGGTGTGCTTCGGATCCAGTTGTCGAAATACGTAATGACTTGGTATAAATCCTTCGATCACATGGTGATAGGGCTTTCTCGGAAGTACCAACGAATCAGAATCAACTTATGACCAATTCTCGTAGGGAATTTCGGAAAAATAACATTGCTTATGCTTCATATATAGAACTACCATCGACAAAAGCCACGTGTATATAGTATGCAAGTATGTGGTGTGGAGGAGCGGTCGACCTCTCAACTATGCAATTTGCTGGTCAGAGGACGGTCTGCATAATTCGCTTCCATACTTCATGAGAAAGTTTTTTTTTCAAAATAACAATACAGCAGAGAGATTTCGCTGACTCACCGTCTTGCTTGAGTCATGTTTTCTAGCTACTCCCCCGGTCTTCAACTCAGCGTCTTGTCCGGTCCGAAGACGGTTGTGCCGGAGTCTCACCCCTAACGGCTTCCCTAATGAAATCGCAAAATTCTCGAAGTCTCTCACAGCTTCGAGATTTTTCAGTTCCAGGATCTCTCCTATAAGCCATCGCAACCTTCACTCTGTATACATTATAACGCTTTCGCCAAGCGAATTAACCTTGTGTTTGTGCCGAAAATATTGGTTTTGTGACAACAAAAATCGGCCATGCAATGATTAATAACGGAATTCCTTTCCACATATAAAGCAGCACTTATTTAATTTCTAATTGAAGTTCTCCCAATAAAAGCTGTGAACAGGAATGGAAAACCATTCCAGCATTGCTTGTTTCTGCTAATCATTTTCACGTCTCGAACTCACACGTAGTACTTTCTCCTTTTTCAGGATGTTCCGACTCGCTCTAATTTTAGCTGCTTTGTTCGCCATCGGCATTGGCTATGGCGTTCAGCAGTCTCCGCCCTCATACCAGCAGAACTCATATGCACCGGCTCCCGTGTATCGTTACCCTGTGGTACGAACGACTTCGGTTGCAATCGAGTGCATTGTACTGAATTATTTACGCTCTAACATTAAACCGGAGTTTTCAGTACTGGTATCCTTGGTGGTGGGATGACAGCTCATCAAGCTCTTCAGGATCCCATGAAGGCCGCCGCCGTCGTCACCGTGGTGAGGCAGCACATTCCAGGATAAGCCATCTGGAAACTCACCGTACTATGAGAATTTTGAAATTACAGGACGCCGTCATCGTCACCACAACAGGCACGACGACTGGTGGTAAAGCAGGCGGATTTACAACGTAAAGGAAAAATAAACTTCACTGCATATCAGCATTGTTAATAATGAAGTTTACATGTGCTCACATTTCATTGCAACAAGACAGCTTTTTCATGATCACGTATAAAAACACTCAGACACCTAGGAATTGAGGAGATCCTAATTATAGCCATCGTATAAAAGATTTAAACTAATTATTAGGTTGTAATAATATAAGCAAAATACTATGAGGTTGCGTCCTCTGACAACATCTTCAGAAGGAACTACGAAAAAAACATTGAATCACTTTCCTTTCTAAAACAGTATCAGTCTGGTTACGTTTCATTTCTATCACCGTAAGAATTCGCAGTTACAAACGAATGGAATCCTTCCATCTGATTGCCTTATCAAGGTGGTAATCTTCTTTTTTTGCTACTTCATCGCTTGTTCCACTCCAATGCGGGGTTCGCTTTTCCAATGCTCTGGCGGCATTTTCTCTAACATGCGCATGGTCAGGGTGTACGCTACACTTGTTCCAAATGAAATATATTTCGAATACTCGACTCATGGGACTGTAGTCGGATACAACACTTTTTCAAATAATCGATTTTTCGAATAAAAAGCCGACTTTTTTATCCGACTGGAACAGTCGGATACTTATCCAAGTATTCGATTTGGAACAATTACATATAGTATACGCCGGTAATTTTTGAATGGCAGTCAAACCAGTGCTGCCTTTACCGCCATTTGGGTCATCTTCCAGGCACGTCCAGTTTGAGAACAGCCTTCTGAACGCTACCACTTCCAGCACGAAGAACGTGCCCATACCATCGCAAATAATATTCACGGAGTTTCTCGGACATAGGGGCAGCATCAAAACACTTACGGATGTCTTCGTTCGTGAACTGGTCTAAGCGGGTGACGCTACAATACTAACCTTCAAACTTGGCAAATCTACAAAAAAAGCGCGTTTTCGCTTTTTTTTCGCCCCTTTTTAATAACTCTGTCAACTCTGGGTACTCGGGGGTGAGAAAGATATTGCTAG
The DNA here is from genome assembly GCA_029168955.1 of Aplectana chamaeleonis. Classification (NCBI taxonomy): domain Eukaryota; kingdom Metazoa; phylum Nematoda; class Chromadorea; order Rhabditida; family Cosmocercidae; genus Aplectana; species Aplectana chamaeleonis. The sequence continues at coordinate 1,054,075 of JAPDOI010000050.1, read as the reverse complement.
AATCTTCTCATCATGATCTACAAGATGGTGTTGAAATTTATTGATATCTTAAACTATACCATAATTATAGGTATGTTGCTCATGAAAATGGAAGTGCCTGTTGAGCATCCTGACTATTAAAAACGTGTTATGGGAAGAGCAACATACCAATAGTCAAGGTATAGCTTAGGATATCAATGAAATCTCAACGCCATATTATAGATGTTGATGAGACGATTCTAGCAATATCTTTCTTACCTCTAAAACCACAAATTTTACAGAGTTATAACGAAAGGGCGCAAAAACGCGCTTTTTGCAAAGTTCGAGCTGTCCAACGCTCCAGCGCAAAACCAACATCTTCTAGATGTCAGCTTCAAGGTTAGTTGTAAACCCAATCTGGAGAATTTTTAGTTCCGGTCAATATTTCGCTGGAATGCCGTTTGCGTCCGAGAGTCCTCCATGTCATACTTGTGAAGTGGCTTGAATGTTCCAATTTGCGTAATTCAGCTTTTATTTTGTCACCAAAACGAAACTCCCAACGTTACGAAAACGTCAACCTTCATGTTTCAACTTTGCGAAAAACACAAGACAACTTTCACAAAAGGAAACCTTATGCTGATGCACACCAAAAGGAACAGTCGTACACAGGAAAATGCGGAGGAAAGAAGCACTGAACAGTTAGATCCCTTTCGGAAAGCGGTCGCCGCGATGACATGTTTTGAATACAGATCGACTTGCGACGCGATCTCGATCAATGCTCATGTTAATCATCCCATCGCCTCGCTCCGCGATCGAACTCTGAAAGAGGCCTTATACGCCTAATGTACCGAGCACTGTGTCGTTGTGGGACCTAGTAGCCTCTGGAACTGTTGCCAAATTCACACAGCCGATCATTTCTCAGGAATAAATTTGTGGAAACACAAGAAAAACGGTAACTCTGTAAAAAGAGCAGAAGCCGAATAAGAAAAGTTTTTTTGCAATAGGCGTTCGATGAAAGAAGGTAACATTGGTAGATAGGCATTTAAAAGGAGCTCAAAGCAGTGGTCTGCAATTTCCTACTTCGCAAAATTGCGTAAGTTCCTGATTCTTTGCGGCAATCTTATCACAGGACGTTTTAACTATGTCGGTGTAAAACTGAGGCCTCAGACAGAAAAGTCCTTCGAAACGCTTCTCTCTATCCGCCACTCCATAATTTCAACCGTGGTTTTTTTTGAGGCTCGTATCGAAGGACTTATTATACAGCAGAGGGATCACAGTGTTTGTCGGTCAGCTTCTGTTTTCTGTATTAAACGCAGAAGCTGACTACCCAAAACCATTCTCCGTCCATCATTATAGGCAGTGTTCACGATGAATATCACACTCGAGTTTGACACAAAAATGGGTTGTTTTGTCGTGAGGTAACTAATAGCGAAAATGGACCAGAATCATGGGCCCTGATGATTTCCGCAAGCGAGCGCTAATCGCGAAATCTGCGCGAATCGATCAGGCTGGACGCGGCAGAGTTGCTTGGCGGTTCGCCATCGAAACGTGTGCGGCGCCATAGGCTCGTTCGAACGAGGGCGGACCGGGATAGTTAAGCGCACCGCAATAGCATTCGAAGCCGTTTTCGTTGACTTCTGGCCCTTTTCGTTGCTTTCTTCGACCCTATCCTCCCCAGCATCTGCCAACTTAGTGTTTCACACTGAAACCTCGAGAACAAGATTTATCGTGGACACTGCCTTAAACTGAAGTAGGTAGGTGCTATTCTTTGCAGAAATTTTCGATAAGGTTTTGAAGTTTTTTCCGTTCATTTATATAAGCAGGAATCGGGGGTACGGCGAGCAGAAGTAGAAAAAAGGGAAGAGGTGAGCTGTGAGAGAGGGCCTCTGCGTTAATCCGGAAACTATGTTTCGGTTAGGCACGTGATTACATTCTGATAAGCTAGTCACGGTTCTTAAAGGCAGCATACACGCTCGTAAACGTGAATAAGATAACTGCGGAAATAGAATGGTATGGCCCAGATTACAACGCCTACGCTTTTTGAAGTGTCAAAAACGACCCACAATGTTGCTACATAAGTTAGAAGTTGGCCCCGCCCTGTATTTTCACGCCCCCTGTATTTGCCCTTTTTCTGCAACGCAAGGTTGCTGGGTCATATTCACCGTCGGTACTGTAGGTAGATTGCCTAACAAGTGAACCACACACGCCACTGACGGCGAAGATGGCCCAGCAACCCTGCGTTGGAGGAAAATGACAAATTCAGGGGGGCGTAAAAATACAGGGCGGGGCCAACTCCTAGCTCATGTAGCGGCGTTGTGGGTCATTTTTGACACTTCAAAATGCGTAGGCATTATGTTGTAAGCCATACGGCTCGATCCACATTGTTATCCCAACCACGTTTACGAGCGTGTATGCTGCCTTTAAAGGCATTGTACACGATAAACTTCATCCTCGAATTTTCCATGGCAAATGTCTCTCGTGGCTCTCAGAAGCAGTACAGCGTCGAAGAAATGGGATGAAAAGCTACCCAGAGGCCGCGAAACGGCTTAGAAAAGTGGGCAAACCCCGCCTCCTTAGGCAAGTCCGGCCCCTTTCCAACCCTAGACGTGAACAATGTAACACTCGAGATCGTGAGATGAGCGAGTGTTTCCGATCAAAAGCCCTTTTCTTCCCTTCAATCTCGACTTCTCTCTTTACCCAGGTTAGCTCTTTACTCAGGTGAAAAGACGGAAATTACACGCCTGCATACGACAACTCGTCCACCATGCTTCCCCAGCTCAAATTTTGAGGGACCATAAGTCCGTTCCTAGAAGGTCTTGTACGATTCGAGAGACATCATTGGAAGTAGAATGGGACCGTTTTCAAGGTAGGCAAAAAAACAGAAAAGGGATTTTTATCGTGAACACTGCCTTTAATTAGGAGTTGGGGCCGATTCACTCTCGCTCCTGATGACCTGTCGGTAACCTGTCGAAGAATCTCTAGAGAAGCCTAATTTTAGTGGCAGAGAAGTCTCGAAGTGCGAGGAGCTTGACGCAATTTCATCCACTTCCAGTCCAGATTCGTTGATATTCCGCTACTAAATCGCGTATCATAGTGATAGGTCCACCATTATTTTTCTGATTGCCGGTGTCCGCACATCAATTGAACTTCTGCCACCACCTCCACTGAACTCAGCATGCAAATAACCTTGGGAGACAAGCTCTCAGAACCGCGATCAAAGGAATTATCGAGTAGAAACACGATTTTAACCCGTGTCATAATGGTAAGGCTCCTTTTCAAAAATAAGATTTGGAGAGGAAATTTATGCCTACAAGGCAGTGTGATTAGACTTTCAAATCAGAACGGTGGAAAATTGATTCAATTGCACTCCTCGAAAAAAACAACCCAACAACATGATTTTGTAGAGCAATTACTTCCCTCTCGAATGAGCTATAAGATGTCACCCGATTTCTCAAGAAATCATTGCGAAATTGCCGATCAAAAACAAATGGTTTTTTCTACAATTTTCGTGCACTTGTGTTGGGTTGGGGAAACCCTACACAGACATACGAAAATGGTAGCGTCAGAAATGATTTTGCAACCTGAACCATATAACAAAACTCTTCTTGTCTTCTAATTGTCAAAACTTGTAAAGAAATTTCCTGAAATGATGAGCTTCTAATACTGATGATCGGGTGTTAGGATCTCAGTGGTAAGCCTCAGTCCATAGCGAGCTAAGAGCGTCAGCGAGCTAAGGTTTCTCCCTTTTCCACCATCAGTCTCTGATTCAGTCCCAGAGTTACGGGCGACGCTAGCCCCAGCGGCATGCAGCTGTAGTAAGCGTCCACTATACTTGGGCAAATTGAATTTTTTTCGAATGATTGACTTCTCGATTTATCCGAAAATCGCCCTTTTTCGAATGATCGACTTTTCGAATAGAAAGTCGACTTTTCCAATCGACTTAAAAAATTGTCTACTCTTCTATTCAGCTATTTGAACGGAATTCGAAAACAGTAACATTAAGTTTTTCGATCCCGAAACAGCTCCATAACTTATTTTTGCGCTTATTTCAAAATTGGAATGCGAAAAAAAGTATAGCTTAACAGAATAAATTTTTGAAAAATTCACTAGGAATTACTGTAGACGTAGGGAAATCTTTGGATAGAAATGAAAGAATCGCTGATTTTGGAAGCTGGCTTAAAGGTCTAGCGGCTACTGTTCAGGAGGACAACGGTTGGTACTAGAAAATCGAAAACAGAAGCGAGTCTCTTACATTCACCAAGGGATGGTGCAACGAGTGTACAGTCCGCAAGGATCGTGCTGATATTTGGCGTTCCCTATCGAAGGTCGGCGCAAATTAGGTGCCATATGCACATATATAGAATACCGCGCAAATTTTTTGCAAAAAAAGCATTTTGCAGCATTTTTTGCGCTCATAAAGCGCCGCATCGCTATAACTAGCTTCAAAGTAGTCCGATTTCAAATTGGAAGTCATTTCTGAATTGCTGTCATTGAGTGCTACACGATAGTGTTACAAATTGCATATTTGCACTACAAAATATCTCACTATGAACTGATCACACCGTCATGATTGCAGACATCTGTCATGTTTTGACCTGTGGTCAATGCGAATTTTAGAAAGAAAAACGCATTTTTCAACGGAATACTGGAGTCCAAAAGACTTTCTACACATATCGCTGCATTTGCCTGACTGAGAGGAACACGAAAACTCCCTGAAAATTCAATTTCGTCAAATTTCAAGTGAGTTATGGCGGTGCAGCGCTTTGTGAGCACAAAAAGTGCCGCAAAACGCGAAATATCGGAGCGATTCGGGAGACGAGCAGTTCATCCGATCAACGCCAGGCTCGTCGCGCCGCGGCGAGATTCGGAGGAGTTTCCCTTGTCGTGATGGTTTTGGAGCACGTTATCGCGCACTGCATTGTTTATTCAATTCTTGACAGTAGATGACCCTTCCGACATTGCTGTATTCGTAATAAGTTCTATTCACTAATTTGTTCACTCACTGTTTACCCGGAGGAATAACGCACCACCTTGCGGGAATAATTATCACAGCGGAAAAAAATCTTTAAAGGCAGGGTTCTCGATAAAATCGGTTGTTGTGCTATACCCATGGAATCGTAGATCTGGCCATCACAAAAGTTAAAATGAGTAAAATTGGAGAAGAAACGCTCAGGAGCAAGTTATGGCTTGGTGTCCTCCCGCCCCCACTTATCGAGATTTGGGTAAAAGCCTGCTTTTTCAACTTTTATTTTGCTTGTAAAGTAATCTCTGAACCTGCACGGAGACTACTTATTACTTTGACAGCAAAATAAATGTGGTGTAAGCAAGTATTATTGAAAATCGCGTTAATTAGGGGGCAGGCCGACACCGGTAATTAGCTGTTATTCTTTGTTTTTGAGCGCTTTTCCCGTGAATTTCTGGGTTTTTTCACTTACTTTTACCTTTGTGATGGCCAAATCTACATTCTTATGAAGAGAGCTCAAAATTTGTTTTTATCGCGGGCCCTGCCTTTAAAGGCTGTGGTCACGATGAAAAACGTTACCGAAAAAACTACAAAAATCAACTTAGATCAAAAACAGCTGAAAAACTATGAAGGTAGCGCGGTGAAAAACGGTCGACAAATAAAGTTTCTAGGGCCCAAAGAAGCTAGTTCGTGCACACGTGCACAGCGATGACGAAACAGATCGCAGTCTCATGCCGAGCAGTCAAAAATCATCGACATTCAGAGGACGAAATAAATACAAATTTAACGAATAAAAGAGGTTGAATAATGAAAGCATCACTTCAGTCAATGTTTTTGACTAGATACACACATAAATTCGAAGGTTCATTGATTGACATTCAATTTCAAGCTAGCTGATGTTCTTGATATAAGAGGTCATCGATGCCGATGATGTGGAGTGGGCTCGTCCACCATCAAATTCAAGAAAGTTCAGGTTTCAAATTCGGCCCAAAACAGTGGTTTTTTCGCGATTTTTTCTTATAGGTCCTACTACTCGAGACCCAGGAAAGGATTTAGAGAGAAAAAGAGGACAAGCATATTTGATCGCGACCACTGCCTTTAAGTACTCAGAACGTACTTATTCCTCGTATCGACACAGGCGGAACTGATAACGAAAAATAGTTAAGATTTATGAAGAACAAATAGAGGGTCTTTCAAAAACGGTCAAAAACTTTTGAGAGATCAGTAGTTCTCCTGGTAGTTTCGTCCACTACCGCTCCTAGGACTTGGTCAGAAAGCGAGCGAGGACGCGTTTTCGCGTCTTTTTTACTTTTTTTCGTGTAACTCTCTTCAAAGTCAACTTTGAGCTAAACTAAGAAGATATTCATGATACAGGCGTTGAGGGCTATCCAGTGGTATAGCCGTTGTCGGGGTTTCATTGAGAACCATGCAGGTTCCGCAATCAACCAGCTCTCTATTTACGGTAGGCAGAGTGAAACGCAGACAGAGACGGTAGAGCCCCATCAGCCACGGTACAGTAATTGCAAGCCTAGCCGATTGCAAGGTTCTATAGTTTTCAACGTAATCACCACAAAGGCTAAGCCGTTAGGTAGCCCTAAATGCCAGGATGCCAGGATCATGAATGTCACCCTAGTTTTGCCTTAAAGGCAGGGTCCGGGCAGAATTTCGATTTTGAGATTCCCCGCTGAATCGGTGCTCATGGTACAGGTAGCACGAAGGAACAGGCGAAAACTGCGTTAAAACCGGTCTTCTTCAAGTTATTCCAGCCACTTCCGTGAGCCGATGATTCAGAAAAGTCAGAAAAGTGTGGTCGTCGTCCATATTTTAGCGGTCGTCCACGCATTCTTCAAAACTGCAGAGTAAATATCGGTCATTCCAGCCATGATTATCATGCCGTAAATACCGTAATCCCTGACTTTGAGGCTGTTTTCTCCAGAATTAAGGACTCAGAGTTTGTGAAACGTTCAGAAGATGTTCAGCTAAGCCAGCCCAATCAATTTAACCCAAATTTCGGTAGTGTCAAAATTTGACCGGACCTTGCCTCTAAGTTGAGTTTGAAGAGAGTTATATACAGAAAAAAACGAAAAAGACGCTAAAACCAGACCTCGCTCGATTTTTGGGCAAATCCTACGAGCGGTATTGTAATTGTCGAAATCTTAAGACGCTCGGGTTGTAACGCCCTGGGTACTGCTAAACACTGTAGAAACGCGAAATTCTCGTGGCGTCAGCGAGCGGTGGTGCGGAGCAGATGTTAGATCCAACAAGGTAGCGGAGGGCAGGCGGAGGCCGCTGCATCGCGCGGCTCGCGCCATCTCAGGCAATAACGCCGGCTGAGGGGGCAGGCAATGCCGGCTGACTAAACATTGTACCCGGGCGAGCCCCAGTATTCACTGCCCCCTCAGCCGGTAAATGGTGCAGCGCTCAGCCGGCAAGTGGTGGCCCCCTCACACCGCGTTCACTGCCCCCTCAGCCGGTAATTGGAGGTACGCTCTACCGGTATTAGTTGCTTACCACGTGAATGATATCGATCTGCAAGCGCAGATAAAGCCCCTGGTAGGCTCTCCCTATTCCCCGACAAGTTCGAGGCTTTCGTTTCATTTCTGAAGCGGCAAGCCTTACCATGCTTCAAAAATCATGAACTGACCCACTGTCACGTCCCACGGTCACAACGAACCGTAAGTGGTGATTGGTAAATGATCCAAATCATGTGGATGACAACCCGTTCGAATGCCAACACCCGAATCAGCTCGAAGCCCATTTCGCCCGCTCCGTTCATGAGCCTGGTTGGCTTTAGTGTCTGCCCGATCAGCCGGTGATACGTTCCGCCATTGATTAATGTCTGCCCGCTCTCCCCGTAAAGACATGCCCCTAAGCCGGTAATGCTATGTCTGCCTGATCAGCCGGTGGCATGCTCCGCCGTGGATTTATGTCCGCCCGCTGACCCGGTAAAGCCATGTCCCACAGCCGGTAAAACGCATCTCGCCCGCTCAGCCGGTAAGACGCTCCGCCCCCCAAAATAAGCCTGCCCGCTCAGCTGGCGACCCTACTTCTTCGCCCGCTCAGCCGGTGTTATTATCTGAGATGAGTGAAAAGATTTTCGATGTTTTACAGAGAATGAATGATCTCATACTCACCGTGACCCTACAATAAATCTTATTGGCCGGATTCGAGAAAGATCATACCCTTGCTATACGAGAGCATCGCGGTATAATCTTACTCATAGCCCCACAAAATATGGTTCTTCAAAGATTTAACCATGCCAGTTCAGGATTTGAGTTGAAGTATATTATATACCACTCTGGAGCTGGGGTATGAGGTATACCCCGACTCGTATGCTCATAAAAAAGTGGCCCATGGCTAATTCGCCCTCGCCATTCAACCAAGTCCAGCTAACAGACCACTCTCGCGGGGCCTTACAAATGAGTTTTTCGCCTATTTCTTTCTGGTTCCCATTCCCTTACAGCAATTGTTGCCTCTATGTTTAGAAATTTTATGACGTTGTCTCTTTATATTGACAGTTTACTACATTTTCTCAATTTCTCCCTTAAAACTTGAAAATCAACGCTACGCACGTACGTAATGTGACGATTTTGCTCTTCGATGAATCATAAGGCACTCAGTTTCCCCATTTTAAATCCACTCCCACATCTATATTCATGATGTTATGAGCTCTTGAAGGCAGTGTCCACGATCAAAACAACCTTCGGATTTTCAACGTTAATCGAAAGGCCCGGGGCTCACTGCATCAATAATGCTAGATAAGCGGCTAAGAACGAGCACGAAGGATTCTTATACTCTGAGAGAAACCCCCGCGATCGTTCACGGACAGAATCCCCTCGGTTTCTGGTAGAGGCCGAGAGGATACTAGCGTGGAACTATCGCGGAACGATCGCGAAATTCTGCCAGTCTCAAACCGAGAGCGTACCGCGTTCCTTCATCGATGCTCCCACAATGCTCCATTGCGGAACCGCGAGAAATCGAGCCTGGGCCTATCACGGAACGATCGCGAGATCCTACCAGTTTCAACCTGAGGGCGAATCGCGTCTATACATTGATGTATACGGGGCATTAAATCGCGGATCCGCGATGAACCGAGCCTGAAACCATCGCGGAAGGGCCGCGAGATTCTGCCAGCCTCTTGATGGCCACTCGATGTTACACACGAGCGAGTGTTGCCTGTCAGATCAACGCAAAGCTACAAGGTATTGCCCTCGCCGTATATTGCGCTGCTTTACTAATCTGCACATCATGAGAACGCGGGACCAGGGGGAAACGATCACGGTACCATCGCGGATCGCGAATGCACCACGGTACTAGCGCGGTAAACCTCTCAACGATCGCGGTACCATCACAGCACTAGAACGAAAATGCCAACGGATGAGTCAATTGAGTAATTATCGCGGAACGAACGCGGATCGCGGGACTAGGGGGAGACGAACACGGTACTATCGCGGATCACGGGAGCATCACGGTACTAGCGCGAAAGATTCTCTCAGAGTACGGCCCTAAACTTGAGTGTTCCGCCCACGCCACGCCCACTCCTTCAACGGTTACCGATAAAAGTGTACAATTGAAAACCAGACAAAGGCAACCAATTATCAAATGGGGTAAGTTTTGATGTTCGGGGTAGATTATAATCTCTTGAATGTACGTTGCTTCCCTAATGCCAGTTTCTCAGTCGTCTACGGATCGGTAGCGGTGGAAAGGACTGGGCGGGCGTGAGCGGAACATTTCAACATTGTTAGTGAAATCAGTCCCCGACCTCCCGATTTCTGGTGAAAACTTGAAGAATGGTTTCATCGTGGACGCTGTCTTTAAGTCAATATCAATTTAATGTACGTTGCGCACAGGTAACGTTAAAGGCACTGTTCTCGATAAACTTCATCCTCGAATTTTTCATGACAAACGCTTCTCGTGGCTCTCCGAAGCAGAACAGCGCCGAAGAAACTGGACGAAAAGCTACCCAGGAGCCGCAAAAAGGCTTAGAAGGGTGGGCAAACCCCGCCAATGTGGGCAAGTCCCGCCTCTTTCCGCCCCTCGTCGTGAACAAAGGAACACTCAAAATCGTGAGTTGAGCGATGGTTTCCGATCAAAAACCCCGTTCTTCCCTTCATTCTCAACTTCTCTCTTTACTCAGGTCAGCTCGCATACATTGGCTGCAAAATACGGAAGTTACAAGCCTCGGACAACTCGTCCACCATGCTTCCCTAGCTCAATTTTTGAGGGACCATAACTCCGTTCCCAAAAGGTCATGTACGATTCCAGAAGCATCATTGGAATCAGAATGGGACCGGTTCCAAGATAGGCAAAAAAAAACAGAGAAGCGATTTTTATCGCGAACGGTGCCTTTAAGAAAAAAAAACTTATCAGATCGTGGAAAGGGGACAACACAGAAGTTTGTCTGCGGCTACACGAATTTTCGTATAGATTACGCGCAAAGTCGATAAGTGTGTTCCGGTAGAGTAGCTGGGATTTTCTCAGTAACTAGAAACTTTTAAGAGCGGTAAATTTTCGAATGAGTCGGATATTTCTCTTTTCGAATGATCGACTTCGCGGCTTATCAAAAATCGCCCTTTTTAGAATGGTCGACTTCTCGACCTATCCGAAAATCGCCCTTTTTCGAATGATCGACTTTTCCATTTAACCGAAATTTCTTTTTTTTTTCGAATTGTCGACTAAGTGGATTGGATCGTAGTTGACTTTTTTCAATCGGATGATGATTCAATCATTCGATTCGGCCCAAGTATAGCGTCCACTGCAGCCCATCGTCCGCGCCGCGACTGATGAATAGATCAGGCTTAAAGGCACTGTCCAACTAGTGGGGATGGAGTTTAAAGTTTCCACAATATGTAGTTGTGAAGTAGAGCTACCCTACATAACACCGACCGAGTGCGAGCTCTCAGCTCCCGCGGATTAGCGAGATATAGGAGAAAGCCACTCTGAGGCGCCCACCTCTGGGAGCCACTTTGGCACGCCCCTTTTACGGTTTTTCGAGCTCAACTGTGGCGAGATGAGCGATGATTCAAAACAGGTAGCCCGTTCTTTCCTTTGTTCTCAACTTCTCTCCTTGTTCGTGTCCGCTCGCATACATTGGTTTCAAATGACGCCAGTTACTAGCATCGGGCAACATGCCCAACACTATCAATTTTTCCCCGTTACCATGGGGTCTTGTCCAGAGACATCCGTGAAATCAGCGTGTGAAGGAAGGGTTCTTCAAGATTACTAAGCATTGGATATTTTGTCCTGTCGTGACGCTTCTGTTTCCAGCGCTTAATGATTATTAAACTCTGGTCCCGCGGTAGTGACCTGTTGATTTCGATCAATATCAGCAGCGGAGCGGTGGGCCTCGGTGAAATATAACTAGTGATAAGGAGGTTCCGACGAAGAGGCCACCGCTCCGCGCTGTGATAATCGAAATCAACAGGTCATTACGGCGGGACCAGAGTTTAGAGGGAATGCCTTTTCAGACCACTGGACCGCATTCAAGGGGCTATCCTACAGTCCACTCTCAGGGACGAAATCCTAGTTTTTCACATAAATGGGATGTAAACTCGCCCTATACATATAACACCTACCAGTTGCAAGCTCTTAAATCTTGCGAATAAGCGAGATATAAGAAGAAGCCGCTCTAGCGCTCCCACAGCAAAAAGCCATTTTGGCACGTCACCGTGAGACCACTTTCGAGCTCAACGGTAGCGAGATGAGCGGCGGTTTTTGATCAATAACCTGATTCATTCCCTTCATTCTCAGTTTTTCTCTTCACTCAAGTCCGATCGCATAAATCGGTTCCAAATCACAGAAATTACAAGTTTCGGAGAACTCGTCCACCGTGCTTCCACCGTTCAATTTTAAGCAATTTCAAGAGGCCATAATTCTGTTCCCAAAAAGCCTCGTAGGATTCATTGGTATCGGCGTGGGACCGTCTCCTAGTTTTCAAAGCAGGCAGAGAAAAATGAATTCAAGGTTGGGCTGTGCTTTCAAGCTTTGCCAACTACCTCGAATCGGTTCAAAAATGGGATAGAGAAGGACAAATGTGGTTCTCTGTGCGATAGCTGCCTTCAACAGCCGAAGGGCTGACTGGATTGCCGAAAACCATAATAATAATACTGATCAATTTATATTCACGAAGAAAATATTCATTAATGTTCAATCACCAGATAGTCAAAAATTGCATTTTACATATAATTATAGCTACATATGGTGTTACAAGGAATATCACCGCGGTTTTTCGAAAAGCGATTTCATATTCTTAGAAGTATTTAGTTGTTAGCAAGGCCAGGACCGAGATGCTAATCACTTTATTCGGTTGACGTTTCGGCCAAGCGACTTCGTCGGAATCTTATCCGCGCCGAGCCAGAGTAGTAGTGAGCACTCTATGTTGCAGATGCAGCCTATATTTCGCATTTGTTTTTATGACGAAGTTAAGCAGAAAAAGCATTCTCTTATTTTCCCATTGCAAGTGTTTCTCATACATATTTCCGTAACAACAAAACGTTTCACAGCCTTTCTGATAGAGTGTTGGATAAGTCATCGAGCTGTAGACAAAATATAATGCAAGCACTTCTTATAAGCGTTCACTAGCCATTGTTCAGGCAGATTCTCTTTCTTCGTTGCAGTTTTTTTTTCAATGCTTCAAATCCTTTCCTCTACAAAGCACGCTCATATTTCAGAATGCTTCTCTTGCTTACGCTCATAGCAGCAGCATCAACATTGGCGAGGCTTCCACATCCCTATGGGGACTACGACTTCCCAGAGTCGGCACATCTTCATCGATTCCAGGAGGAATCGCCTGATCCACCAACGCGACTAGTTCTGTCTTCTAGGGAAGGGAATGATTCAAAACCCGTGAATGCTAGTCCCCCAGAGTTTCTCTCGGAAATGGACCCTGGTCCAGTGGTTCTTCCCAACCCTATTGGACAGGAATTGGACCCCGGACCAGTCATTCCTCCAGAGTTTTCCCCGGAAATGGGTCCGGGGCCAGTCGTGGTTCCACAACGCACTTCTCAGGGAGGTCCCGGCCCTGCTCTTCCTCCAGACTTCCCTCCAGAATTGGGACCCGGTCCAGTAATCTCTCCTCAAAGCACTCTAGGAGGACCTGGGCCAGCTATTCCACCTCGTTTTGTACCCCAAATGGGTCCGGGTCCAGTCATTCGATCACAATTCGTTCCGGAAATGGGTCCTGGACCCGTCATCCTACCCAACCACATTGGACAGGAAATGAACCCTGGTCCAGTGGTTTTTCCCAACCCTATTGGACAAGAAATGAACCCCGAACCAGTCTTTCCTCCACAGTTTTCCCCACAAATGGATCCCGGGCCAGTCATCATTCCACGACGTACTCTTCAAGGAGGTCATGGCCCTGGTCTTCCTCCAGACTTCCGTCCAGAATTGGGTCCCGGTCCAGTAATCTCTCCTCAAAGCACTCTAGGAGGAGGACCTGGGCCAGCTATTCCACCTCGTTTTGTGCCACAAATGGGTCCTGGTCCGGTCATTCCACCACAATTCGTTCCGGAAACGGGTCCGGGTCCAGTCATACCTCCATGGCACTATATTCAAGGAGGCCGTGCGCATGCTCCTCCACGCTTTCTTCCGCAAATGGGGCCCGTCCCCGCGATTCCCCAACATGAAGGACCTGTACCATATGAGACAGGATTTGGGGCAAGAAGTCCAGCAATCTTCATGAGCCAGCCTTCAACCATACGTCGTCCCAACTTCCACATGCATCCTCACATGGTGAGTCCTGCACTCTCAGAAACAAGAAATTTTGTGAAGAAGTTGTTCTTCGAAATGATGCTTTTTTCAGGGTAGAGAGTTCCATTTCCACTGAATGGAAAACATGTCGGCAGGATTCACTTCAATCATCAGAATAATCCATGGCTACTACTCCAGGCAATAAATGATCATGATCGGCATTTTTACTTTTTCCCAAACCCGTATTTAATCGAATTCTGTTCCCATTGATATTTTTCGCCCAAGCGCACGAATATAAGAGACAGGAAAGGCAGTCGAGAAGCAGTGAACCATCTTCCCTTTCCGACATATATAAGGGAGACAGGGTTCACCTACTTGGATAAAGACGCAGCCCAAGCTCGGAATCGTTTTTCTATTTTTCTGCTTATTTTGCAGACAGTCCCATGTTGATTCCAATGATGTCTCTGGAATAGTACAAGAATTTGAGTGATGGCCCCTCAAAAATTGAGCTGCGGAAGCATGTTGGACGAGTGGTCCGAGTCTTGTATCTTCCGTCATTTGCAACCGATGTACGCGAGCTGACCTGAATAAAAAAAGTGGCTAGGAATGAAGGGAAGAATGGGGCCAGTGATTCAAAACCTTCTCTCGTCTTGCCACTGTTGAGCTCGAAAGATGGTAAGAGGGGCTTGCAAAGTGGCCTTCTGATGTGAGATCGCAAGAGTGGCTTCTACCTATACCTCGCTTATTCGGAAGAACAGAGAACTTGTACTTAGCAGAGTGGGTCTACTTCACAATTGTGGGGAAATCACAGAGTTCGTCCCTGAGCTTGAACTGCGCCTCTAGAGGCAGTGGTCACGATGAAAAACGTTATCGAAGAAATATAAAGAAATCAGCTCAGATCGAAAACAGCTGGAATACTGTGAATGTAGCGCGGTCAAAAACGGGCTAGAATTAGAGTTTCTAGGGCCCAAAGATGCCAATTTGTGCACACGTGCACAGCGCAGCCCAAAAAGGTCGCAGTCTCAGGCCGAGCAGTCAGAAATCATCGACATTTAGAGCAAGGAATAAATGCAAATCTACCTAATAAAAACAGTTGAACAATGAAAGCAAGCCCTTCAGTCAATATTTTTGACTAGATGAGTACACACATTGAATGAAATTCACGTTCAAGCCAGCTGATGTTCTTAAAATTAGAGATCATCGATGCCGATGATGTGGAGTGGGCTCGTCCACCATCAAAAGACAAGAAATTTCAGGCTGGAAATTTGACCTGGAGCAGCGGTTTTTTCGCAATTTTTTCTTATAGGTTCTACTACCCTAAACCCAGAAAAGGGTTTGAAGAGGAAAAGAAGACAAGCATATTTTTCCGCGACCACTGCCTTTGAAGGCACAGAACATCAAGAAAATTATTTTTCAGTTTTTATGCTGATCTTGGAGAGTCACACACTGATTACAGCGGTTTCTCTGAAATCGTCCAAGACCCCCCTATGAACAGAGTTATGGCTCCTCAAATGCACAGTCCAACCTGAGGGGTAAAATTTGGTATTATAGTCCACCCACCATGTATAGCAACCCTGCCAAGCGCGGGGTCTCAATTCGCTCATATAAAAGAGAAACTACAAGAGGAAAGTCGACCCCGCCCTTTTACCACAAAAGCCTAACCGCGCATACCGCCCCGGACAGGGAACCAAGCGCCCTGCTATTGTACATTTTGCCTTTGAGCATCGACACACAAACCATTTTTCCGTTTGCAAAGATTTTAGTTCCCTATTCGGGCCGAAAGCTTGATTACGCCTTTAGGGTAATGGGGGCGGGGCCGACTTTTTCCCCGTAGTTTCTCTGTTATTTGGTCGAATTGAGATCTCGCGCTTGGCAGGGTTGCTATACGTGGTGCGCGGACTATAATATCAAATTTTACCCATGAGGTTGGACTGTGGCTTTAAAGACATTGTTCACGATGGAAATCGTTTTTCTGTTTTTCCGCCTATCTTTAAAACGGCTCCATGCTGATTTCAATGATGTCTCTGTAATTGCACAAGACCTTCTGGAAATGGAGTTATGGTCCCTCAAAAATTGAGCAAAGGAAACATGGTGGACGAGTTGTCCGAGGCTTGTAACTTCCGTCTTTTGCAGCCGATGTATTCGAGCTGACTTCAGAAAAGAGAGAAGTTGAGTATGAAGGGAAGAACGGGGCTACTGATCGAAAATCATCGCTCATCTCACAATCTCGAGCATTCATTTGTTCACGTTGGTGGGCGTGGAAAGTGCATCTGGGTGTGACGAGCTGACGGGCGTCCAACTTTGGGGCCGTAGGGTACCGTTCCAAGCTCATTTGTCTTAGTTTTTTCAACGTTAGGGTTGCGCTAGGCCCCGCAGCTGCCGATCTCCACCAAAAAATCAGACATGGTTTTTATCGTGAACACTGCCTTTAAAGGCACAGTCCAACCTCAAAATCGTTCCTCTGTTTTTCCGCCTAACTTGAAGAGGGTACCACACTGATTCCAACGATGTCTCTAAAATCGTACAAGACCCCCTGAGAACGGAGTTATGGCCCCTAAAAAATTGAGCTGCGTAAGCATGGTGGACGAGTTGTCCGAGGCTTGTAACCTCCGTTAATTGCAACTGATGTAGGCGAGTTGAGTTGAATAAAGAGGGGGAGGCTGAGAGTGAAGAGAAGGACGGGGCTATTGTTCGAAAACCATAGCTCACCTCGCCACTATTGAGCTCGAAAACGGTAAAAATGGCGTGCCAAAGTGGCTTGTCGAGGTGGGCGCCCCAGACTGGCTTCCTCCTATATCTCGCTTATTCGGAGGAACTCAGAGCTCGCACTTGGCAGAAGTTATATAAGGTGGGTATACACCACAATTATGTGAAAATCCCAGATTTCGTTCATGAGGTTGGACTGTGCCTTTAAATAAGCCTATGCTGCGAAGGTAGAAAATCGATGGACAAGTTGTCTCTGGTCTGTAAGTATTTCTCTTCATTCTCAATCATTGCGCGAGAGCAAGCCAGTATAAGGAGACAGCCTGGCAACGGTTTGAAGAACGTAGACTTGAGTGAAATTCACCCATCTATCCAGCCGATATCGAGGTCGAAAATCAGAAAGGGGTTGGGAAGGGGGTCGGGCCTGTGGTGGTTGCTTATATCTTGCTTGTTAGGAGGAATTGAGATCTCGCACTTGGTCAATTTTATGCCCCAACAGTAGATTGTTTTCAACAGTACTCTATCTTAGCATATCTTAGCATTTAGCAATTTTAAAATCAATTGATAAAAGATTGCTTGAAAATTCCAATTTGTCCAATTAACCGATCCGAACTTTGAAGTTGTGCGATAATTGCAGCTTTTCCATTGACCAAGCAATATATGTTTTCTTTAAAGGCACAGTCCAACCTCAGAGGTAATTTTTGATATTATGGTCCGGTCCCCGCCTATAGCAACCCTGCCGAGCGCGAAATCTCAATTCGCTCAAATAAGCGAGAAAAAGCTAGGAAAAAGTCGACCACGCCTTTTTGAAAGAAAAAATGGGTAACGCCCACTGAAAGGTTTCCGACCTCAATAGTGAAGAGATGCGCGAATGATTCTATTCAGAACCTATGTTCTTCGGTTTGTCTTCAATCTGGCTTTATATTGTGGTCTGCTTCAGAACGATGGCTGCGAATAACGAGGAAATACAGGCTCGAGACAACTCGTCCGCAAACTTCTAGTCGTTCAAAATTGAAATTTTTGAGGAGCTGTAACTCCGTACGTAGTGAGTTCTGCGCGATTCTAAAGAAACCATTGTGATCAGTGTGAAATGTTCTTCAAGATAGGCTGGAAAACGAAAAATCGATTTTGAGGTTGGACTGTGCCTTTAAAGGCACCATACACGCTCACAGACATGGACGAGATAGCAGCATAAACAGGCCCGCACGGCCCCTGCCATATTGTCTACAGGTTTGAAGCACTGAAAACCATCCAAGATGACATACTCGAGCATTCCCTTTTCGCGAGCCTGTAATTTCCCTCCCACCCCCTCGCGTAGCAGATTGAGAAGTGAAGCTTGAGAAGACATGTGTTTTCATAAAGTGATAGCACTGTCAAATGGGAGTCTACGAGAAAAGCAACTTGGTTTACCTGAATATAGGTACCTTGAATACATACCGATTAATTCCTATCCATTTTCAAAATGTCGCTCCACTCCAGCTGGCTTCGGAAATGGAGGATTTCCTCAGTAAACGGACATGTCAAGTTCAGGTAAATCGAGCTCTTTCTCTCGTGCACTTCCTTTTGATGAAGCTATCTTTCTAACTTATCACATGCTTTCTCATGTTTGACTTTTCACTCTTTTACTGGACTTACCTGAATATAGGTTGCTTGAATGCATACCGATTAATTCCTATCCATACGAGCGTGCGCGACAGGATTGCCAAAATATTCTCACGTTCAGATATTGCCATCGTGGGTGGTTTTCATGTAATGCCGTTGACGACACGGTAGGTGCCGTGCGAGCCTATTTATGCTGATATATCGACCATGTCTGTAAACGTGTATGCTGTCTCAAAATCTCAAAGGCAGTGTCCACGATAAATCTCGTTCTCGAGGTTTCAGCGTGAAACACTAAGTTTGCAGATGCTGGAGAGGATAGGGTCGAAGAAAGCAGCGAAAACGGGCCAGAAATCGATAAAAACGGCTTCGAAAGCTATCCCAGTGCGCCTACCTATCCCGGTCCGCCCCCTCCCATTCGAGCGAGCTTGAGGCGCCGCCCACGTTTCAATGGCGAATTGCCAAGTAACTCTGCAGTGTCCAGACTGACCGATTCGCGCACACTTCGCGATTAGCGCGCGGTTGCGGAAATCAGCAGGGCCCATGATTCTCGTACACGACCTGAACATTAGAAACTGTTATTTTAGTTTTTTTTTTTCTAAAAGTTTTTTTTTCGCTTTTTCTTCGTTATTAGTTACCACACGACAAAGCAATCCCATTTTCGGGTCGAACACAAGTGCGATATTCATCGTGAACACTGCTATTAAAGGCACAGTCCAAGCTCGTGGGTAAAACTTTATATTATGGCCCGGACGCTGTGTGTATCAACCCTGCCAAACGCGGAATCTCAACGCTTCAGAATAAGCCAGAAAAAATTGAGCACCCACTCTCTACGCCACCCCGCTTCCGGTCTGAATAGCGACGATAAGCGCCACATATATTGATCCAAATCTACGTTTTCTTCATTTGTTATCGCTCTATCTCCATATTTTGATCTGCTAAGGCGCGATGGCTGCGAACGACCTAAAAAATTAGGCCCGAGATAACTCGTCCACAAATTTCTCACCGTCCGAATTCACAATCATTGAGTGGTCATAACTCCGTTCGTGGAGGGTTCTGAACGATTCTGGAGACACTTTTGTGATCAGCTCGAAATTCTCTCCAGAATAAGCAAGGAAATTAGAAAACGATTATGAGGTTGGACTGTGCCTTTAAAGGCACAGTTGGCGTCGAACTTCGTTCTTAAAATTTTAATGAGAAACATTCATGCTAACGGTTTTAAGCAGAACAGCGTTGGGAAAACGGATTCAAAAGCTTTCAAGCCTTCCTAGAAGCGAAAAATGCTTTTGAAAATTACTCCAGTGGGCAGGGCCGGCCTGGTTGGGTCTACTTGTTATCATAAACACCGACTGCATCGGCTCTGTCACTGCAGAAAATTTCAACATGCAGCAGCGACCGTTTATCCATACATGTTCGGATGTGTCCTATCAGTTTCATCAAGTTTCCACGTCCCAACTTAGAGCGTATTCAGTACGCGTTGGGCTAGCTGCAGTCCATTCGCCCGACTGTCTTCACTTAAAGGCACAGTCCAACCTCAGAATCGATTTCATGTTTTCCCATCTATCTTGAAAACGGCCCCATTCTGATTCCAATGATGTCTCTGGAATCGTACAAGACCCTATTGGAACGGAATTACGGCCCCTCAAAAATTGAGCTGCTGAAGCATTGTGGACGAGTTGTCCGAGGCTCGTAACTTCCGTCATTTGCAACCGATTTATGCGAACCAACATGAATAGAGAGAGAACCCGAGAATGAAGGGAAGAACGGGGTTATTCACTGGAAATCGTTGCTCATCTCGCCAGGATTGAGCTCGAAAGATCGAAAAAGGGGCGTGCCAAAGTGGCTTCCCGGTGTGGGCGCCCCAGGGTGGCTTCCTCCTATATCTCGCTTATTCGGAGGAATTGAAAGCTCGCACTTGGGAGGTGCTATATAGGATGGGTCTACTTCAAATTTATGTGGAAATCTCAGATTCCTTCCCTGAGCTTGGACTGTGCCTCTAAAGGTAGGGGTCGCGATAAAAACGACTTTCGAGCTCTCTTCATGAGAATGTAGATTTGGCCATCATAAAAGTAAACACAAGTGAAAAAAAAACCAGAAATCCGCGGGAAAAACGCTCAAAAACAATGTAAAACGTCTAATTACCGGTGTCGGCCGGCCCCCTAATTAACGAGTTTTTCGTGAATGCGTGCTTATCCACCTTTTATTTTGCTGCTAAAGTGAACAGTAGTCTCCAAAAATGTTGGGAAATTACTTTAGAAGCAGAATAAAAGCTGACAAAACGAGCTTCTACACAAATCCCGATAATTGTTGGCGGGAGGACACCAAGCAATAACTTGCCCCGGAGTGTTTTTTCTCCGATTTTTTACTTATTTTCACTATTGTGATGGCCAGATCTACCCTTCTATGGGGATAGCACAACAACCGAATTTATCGAAAACCCTGCCTTTAATAGCTGTGCAGAGTTGCGACGACCGGCAGCACACCGCCGAGTAAGAGGCCTGGGGCGTGCTCTAAACCTGACGCGGCCTTGGGCGCGAGTGCTCTGCGGAATTGCAGCACCGATATCGCTAGCGTCGCTTTTTTGCCAAAACTTTCACCCTTAATCATCGTTCAAAACCACTTTACGCTCTGAGTAGCTTAAACGTGGTCGGGATAACCATGTGAATCGAACCGTGTGGCTTACAATATAATGCCTGCGCATTTTGAAGTGTCAAAAACAACCCACAAGGCCACTAATTGAGTTAGAAGTTGGCCCCGCCCTGTATTTGCCCTTTTCCTCCAACGCAGGGTTGCTGGGCCATCTTCGCCGTCAGTGAAGTGTGTGGTTCACTTGTTAGGCAATCTACCAACATTACCAACGGTGAATATGGCCTAGCAACCTTGCGTTGCAGGCAAAGGGCAAATACAGGGGGTGTGAAAATACAGGGCGGGCCCAACTTCTAACTCATGTAGCGGCATTGTGGGTTGTTTTTGACATTTCAATATGCGTAGGCATTGTAATCTGGGCCATACCATTCTATTTCCGTAAATATCTCGATCACGTTTACGAGCTTGTATGCTGCCTTTAAAGGCAGTGTTCACGATGAAAAAAGTTTTCGAAAATCCACTAGGATTGGGTAGTGGAGGGACACTCTGTAACGTTAACGTCGAAAGAACGCACGAAAACGAGCCAGGAAGAGCCCCAAAAGAGCCCGAAGTTGCAACTTCGAGCGCATTGAAAACCCCAAAAGCGCATCACACGCCCACCGACGTGAACAAATAAATGCTCGAGATCGTGAGATGAGCGATGATTTTCAATCATTAGCCCCGTTCTTCCCTTCATTCTCAGCTACTCTCCTTACTCAGGTCAGCTCGCATAGATCGGCTGCAAAAGACGGAAGTTACAAGCCTCGGACAACTCGTCCACCACGTTTCCATAGCTCAATCTTTGAGGGACCATACCTGCGTTCACAGAAGGTCTTGTATGATTTCAGAGACACCATTGGAATCAGCATGGGGCCTTTTTCAAAATAGGCGGAAAAACAGAAAAACGATTTCCATCGTGAACACTGCCTTTAAGGAAATGTCTGGAAACATCTTTTAAAAAAGCTTGAGCTCAGAGAGCTGTAGAACGAGCTTGGACATAGGTAGATTTCGTAGTACCGAAATTAGTAGACGATTTGCGGTAGTCGCATAAATCACAACTGTCACACGATGGAACAAGAATTAGTAAAACGGAAAACCGAAAAACCAAAGTTGGATTAAAACGGCAAAAGGTTTTCAAAGATCGAATTTTTGGAGAAATCTCGATCAAAGTCAGCATTCCACGCCGGTGATGAAAATGGTTGATATCATTCTCCGCCGTCGCTCTTTTAGACGCTGCTGTCGCAGCTACAAAAGCACTGCGAGGTGTGGCCTAGTGCATACTTCCTGCGACAGGCGACACGACATGGTGTCTGTCATACATATCGACGGAAAATCGATGTGTAAGATATGCACTGTCGCGCGTCGCGGGATGTATGCACTAGGCCTATCCGCGTCGCTGTCGCACGACACACTGCCGACCTCGTCCGCTGCTTGGCGTCCCCCATTCTCAACATTACCCTAACCCAGTGAGACTCGCCGCGGTGTTACTCTTCAAGGCTCGGATTCATGAACGCATTGGGTCCCGGCAGGATTTGATTTGGTTAGCTGCCCCATTCGGGACCAAACTGAACCACACCACCACCTCGGAGGTGCGGTTACATGGGACCCGGACGTAGTCAGTCCTGACCAAACCTAGCGGTGAAAAATCGATGGTTTGTGAACGCTTTTAACCAAACCCTGCTGGGACCCCAGGTTTAGCGTCCTTGAATCCCAGCCCAGAGCGCTTCATGGTTTGGGCAAAGAAAAAGCTGTACTCACTGTCGAACACGTGATGACCTGTCCACTGGCAACAAACGCGATGAAACACATATGGATGCTGCTGCCTGTTTAGGAGGCCCCCTATCACTGCCACGCTCTGATCTGTGATCACCAGCAGTGGCTTCTGGTTCAAGAGGCATTAGATCTGCGGAACGGCTGCCGAGAACAAACGGAAATCCTCTTCAGGCAAAATATTCTCGATTCATTGCCGATTTTAATTAAGAACACTGCTGATTATTGCAGCTCAAAGCGTGGAAGTGGTAGTGCAGTGTCGGTGTTGGTGACAACAACTAGACCCAAGGGGGTCGGCCCTACCCAGTGGAATAATCTTCGAAACCGTTTTTTGCCTGTAGGAAGGCTTTTGAAACCGTTTTTTTTTTCAACGCTTTTTTCCTTCTCAGGGTAACGACAATAAAATTTTATTGAAGACTCAAGAACGAAAGCTATCGTGAACAGTGCCCTCAAGAGACCGCGCGCTACACAGCTAATCTACGCTTGAAATCAATTCAAGGAGTTCAAGAACCGAAATTTTCTTCAAGAGTAAGCCCGTATAAAAGAAATTCGAGATGCCTCATGTCTGGCCACCAGTAATGTAAGTTCCACCTACAATTACAGCGGGTCTTCCAGCTACAATAAAAAAGAGTGTTATTTGTTTGAAGAAACGAAAAGAAATCGAGTTCGTTGCTGAACATTGTGGACACGCGGTCCCAGGGGCAAATACCAGGTTGTTCAATAAGTTTTGTCGTTCGATAAGAAAAACACAATTTTATAGTTCTAAATACACTTTATTATACAGTATAATCTCCGCGAACATTAATACAGTTTCTCCAACGATCCTCCAATCTGTGGATCCCATCCCTGAAGTAAGAATCCGGAAGGTCGGCAAAATACGCTTCAACACCCGTATGACCTCCTCATTTGATGAAGAACGCTTGCCAACAATAAACTTTTTGAGTTCTGGAAACAAATGGAAGTCGCTGGTTTCAAAATCTGGTAGATACGGTTTATGCTCCAACAATTCAAACTTTAATTCATGGATTTTAGCCATTGTCAAAATACTCTTGTGACACGGTGCTTTGCACGAATTTTTCCCTTCACCTGGTCCAAGAGGTTGCAATAATATTCAGAATCAATTGTTCTACCAGTTCGCAAGTAATCCACAAACAAAAATCCCTTCGCATCGCAAAAAACTGATGCCATAACCTTCTTGGCCCATTTCCGGACACGAACTCGTTTCGAAGTCGAACAACCAGGTTCACACCACTCTTTAGCCTCTTGTTCTGATTCAGGATTATGGTGATAGACGCAAGTCTTATCCATAGTGATGAATCGACGCACAAAATCCACCTTATCCTTTTTAGAACGCTCCAAATGTTGCTGAAAAAGTCGCATTCGAATGTGTTTTTGTTCCATTGGTAGCGAATGCGGCACCAATTGTGCACACAGCTTTCTAAAACCTAACATTTCACTTAAAATATGGCTCACACTGCCTAATGAGATGTGTAGAGCCTCTTCTAAATTTCCCTCAGTCAATCGACGATCTTCTAAAACCATATGCTGTGTTTTGGCTATGATTTGTGGTGTTGATGCGCTTTTTGGACGTCCATCACGTGGATCGTCTTTAAGGCTTGTACGACCACGTTTAAATTCAGCAACCCATTTCGTTCGTGAATTTCTTTTGGTGCTACACCTTCCAAAAATAAGAATTTGATCACTGCACGATATTCAATTTTTTCCATTGCTGTGACACCGCGACACTACATGGCCTTTAAACAAACAATGAATTGACAGATTGAAATGAAACTTCCAATACGTTCATATGAAGAGTGTACCAATAAAACAAAAAATTAGGGGCTTTAGCAACGCCCTATCTCATCGAACGGCAAAGCTTATTGAACAACCTGGTAGCCTTGGATGCGCAGTGTGGACAAATGGTCTCTTGAAGGCAGGGTCTGCGAAAGAAGCGGTTGTTGGGTTTCCCTCTTGAAAAGGTAGATCTGGATATCACAAAAGTGTGAGTGAAAATTTGTAGAAAAAAACTTTGAAAACAAACTAGAATGGTTGATTTGCTGGTGTCCGCCCTCCTCCAATAAACAAAATTTCTATAGATGCTCATTTTGCTGTCCTACAATTTGCTCTTATAGTCTCTCAAAGCAACTGACAGCTACTTTTGGAGCCAAATAAATGTTATCCACACAAGCATTTATTTAAATCTCGCTAATCCGGGTCGGGCGTAAATCTAGCTATTGGTCGTCCAAACCTGTTTTTTTCTCCGATTTTCACTAATTTTCCTTTTTAGGATGGTCATATCCGCCTTCTTTCGAGGATATCACATATAACGACCAAAGTATGTATGTTTTTCTCATTGTATGTACAAGTCACAAGTGATCTCCATCGATTTATTCGAGACCAAGTCGGTATGTACCCGTTATTGACTTTATACGTGGACACAGTTCAACGTCCACCAAACGGGCCGTTGAAGCCTCCATCGCCGAAACCACCGTCGCCAAAACTGGGGCGTCCGTATCCACCGTGCGGTCGACCATATCCGAAGCTTGATGGGCGATCATAGTTATTTACCGGTGGGTCGAAGCCGCCTGGTCGACCATATCCACCGCCACCAGAAGGATACGGTGGTGGATAGTTGGGTCGTCCATATCCGCCACCTCCACCACCAGTGAATGGTGGTGGCTCATTTGGAGGTGGGAAGCCAGAGTCTACAGGTGGAAGAATTTCTGAAGGGCGACCATATCCACCTCGACGGAATCTGAAATAAACCAAATTGTTCATTCTGTTGTTAAGCTAATTTGATGACCCATATACTCTAAAAGGTTTCATGTTTTACTGTTCCCTACGAACGAGGCATCAAAGCTTGCGCGAAAATTCTTTCTTGGAGAACTAGAGGTTCAAAGTTCAACGAAGGTAGTGACGAGGAAGTTGGCTGCTTTATTGATAGAGTTTGATAGCGTCATTAACTTCGGTTCAATCACATTTGCACAAAGTCGTTGCTTATCAGTACCCATTCAAGAATCTTGTATGAACCTTAATTGAAACTTCATTCTAGAGACGTCATATAATGATGCCAGTTTTGGCCTCGTATGCACCCATAGGCAAAGGAATCAAACCTCTCTTCGAAGGCTTCGAAGGTTCGCGTCGTTTCGAAGCGTGCCTGAGGTTCGCGTTTCGGAGACTCATTATAGCGTTGCACTCGAATTCGATGAAGCGCAAAAGAGATGTGATTGATGTGATAATGTGCGGGCACATGCACGTACTTAGGATCGTGCCCGGCCATTTAGTTGATTTTGGTTTTTTGGTGGACCTTTGAGCTGCTCTAATCACGGAGGAGAACATTTCTTACGCGCCAAAGTTCAGAAAACTGTTGTCAAGTGGAGCCCAAAGGGGGGGGGGTTAGTGGGTGCGAGGAAAACAAAATGATTTGTTGCTCCAATTGTGACATAAATTTAAGGAATACGTATATGTATTGCCGCTCCATTAGCATAGTAAAAGAAGGTGTGCGCTCGCCCATGAATGAATAGTCTTTCTCCCTGCTTCTGAGCCTGTCGAAGTGAGACTTGTCGGGCTTGTCATGCTAAAATCTTCTTATTGCCGTTAATTTGGTCATTATCAGCCGCTTTGCCGCTTGCTCCACCTGGACCCATTCGATTGTGATAGGCTTTACTATCAAATAAGCGTAGAGTCCACAGAAACGGAAAAAAGAGGTTGTGTGGTTGCGTATTTCCACTAAGCATACTGTAGGTTGCGGACGACGCCATAATTTGTAATAACGACAGATTTGTGTTTTTTTTTCATGATTTATGGAGGAAATGCAAAATGACGTGGGTTTTTCCTCACTCACAAACATCAATATCAGAAAATCTTTACCATGGATTTACGTAGGAATAACAGGAAAGGATGTATTTTCTCATTTAATTCCATTTTTCTATAATTTTCCCTTTTTCTTTGGAGAGTATTATGCAGTAGGCCGTCAGCAGTCTGTACAATGAAAAAAGAAGCTTTTCTGTGGCTCCGCTCATTGCTCTTTTGAACTGTTTCTTGCTTTTGAGTAGGCCAGCACACAGTTGCAGACAACTTCCTTTGCGGCACACAGTTTGAGTTTAAAGGCAGTGGTCACGATGAAAAACGTTATCGGAAAAACTACAAAAATCAACTTTGATCAAAAACAGCTGAAAAACTATGAAGGTAGCGCGGTGAAAAACGGTCTACAAATAGAGTTTCTAGGGCCCAAAGAAGCTAGTTCGTGCACACGTGCAGAGCGATGACGAAACAGATCGCAGTCTCATGCCGAGCAGTCAAAAATCATCGAAACTCAGAGGACGAAATAAATGCAAATTTAACGAATAAAAACAGTTGAATAATGAAAGCATCACTTCAGTGAATGTTTTTTGACTAGATGTGTACATAAATTCGAAGGTTCGTTGATTGACATTCAATTTCAAGCTAGCTGATCTTCTTGATATAAGAGGTCATCGATGCCGATGATGTGGAGAGGGCTCGTCCACCATCAAAAGACAAGAAAGTTCAGGTTTCAAATTCGGCCCTAAACAGTGGTTTTTTCGCGATTTTTTCTTATAGGTCCTACTACTCGATACCCAGGAAAGGATTTGGAGAGAAAAAGACGACAAGCATATTTGATCGCGACCACTGCCTTTAATCATGCGGGGTCCAAAAGCCGTCGCGCCGTCCCAGAACGATTTTGATTGCACAGCGTGTGATTTGGAGATCACTTCATCTCAGTAATGCAAAATTGGGTGAATATAATGAAATATGACTGTCAAAGTACCTTAAAGCAGATGCGCCCACGACGAAGCACAGCAGGAAGTGGATCTTCATTGTGATGTTGGCTGTTGAAACGGAAGAAACGCCAACTTATATACAGTCCACTGTGTCGATTTCGCTCAAAAGAAATGGGCGTCACTGACCGTCGTGTCGCGACTTTTCAGAGACCATGAAATTATGAGACATCGAGAGAATAATTGCGACTGATAGATAGTGAAATCGGCGAACTGTCAACTAACGAACTCCAACGTGACTTCTGACCTACTGAGGAAATAATACATTAACAGATAGAAGTCAGTGATCGGGCGCATCTCCGAAGGAGTCATGGAGGCACCCTGAGCGTAAAAGAAGGTGAAGAAAGTCAGCGGAGACTGAAACCCTGACCAAAATTTCAAGTGAACGCGGTCGATGGAAATTCTAAGATCCAGCTTATGTAGATACCCTACGGTTTTATGTGTGAAAGTGATCTGATACCACAGTGAACAAGCTGTCGAATTCGACCATATTTTTTGAGCGGATTCAGGGTTGTACACTGTTAATGAATTTGCGATTCTTTAAAGGCATCGAACGCGCTGAAAACCACTCACGGTTTTTTGGTTCAAGTGATTTTCTGGGCCCACCTAAGAACGTAGGGAGAGTTTGCTCGGTTAAAAACGCCTTGTTATGAAGATAATTGAGATTGAATGTCTCAAATTCCGTCAAAAGAGGCCGGCCCTCCGTCAGTCATCTGGCACAATTTGCCTTCAGCCATCATATAAGTAAATTTTCAACATTTGATACAGTGCAACGGAGGGGAAGTTGATGGAATATGCCATACGATTACGTGAAGAATGACTTCTCTACACACATCTATTTTAAGGCCCAGTCCAAGCTCAGGGTCGAAATTTGAGATTTCCACATAATTATGAAGGAGACCCACCCTATATAGCCACTGCCAAGTGCGAGCATTCAACTCCTCCGAATAAGCTAGATAGCGGAGGAAGCCATCCTGGGGCTCCCACACCCGGAAGCCACTTTGGCACGCCCCTTTTGCAATCTTTCGAGCCCAACAGTAACGAGATGAGCTATTCTTTTTGATCAATATCCCCGTTCTTCCCTTCTATCTGTGCCTCTCTCGTTACTCAGGTCGGCTTGCATCTATCGGTTGCAAATGACGGAAGTTACAAGCCCTGGACAACTCGTCCACAACGCTTACTCAGCTTAATTTTTGAAAGGCCATAACTCCGTTCCCAGGAGCTCTTGTACGATTCCAGAGATATCTTTGGAATCAGCGTGGGGCCTGTTTTAAGATAGGCAGTGAAACAGAATAACGATTCTGAGGTTGAACTGTGCCTTTAAAGGCAGTGGTCACGATGAAAAACGTTATCGAAAAAACTACAAAAATCAGCTTAGATCAAAAACAGTTGAAAAACTATGGAGGTAGCGCGGTGAGAAACGGTCTACAATTAAAGTTTTTAGGGCCCAAAGAAGCTAGTTCGTGCACACGTGCACAGCGATGACGAAACAGATCGCCGTCTCATGCCGAGCAGTCAAAAATCATCGACATTCAGAGAACGAAATAAATGCAAATTTAACGAATAAAAACAGTTGAATAATTAAAGCATCAATTCAGTCAATGTTTTTGACTAGATGTGTACATAAATTCGAAGGTTCATTGATCGACATTCAATTTCAAGCTAGCTGATGTTCTTGATATAAGAGGTCATCCATGCCGATGATGTGGAGAGGGCTCGTCCACCATCAAAAGACAAGAAAGTTCAGGTTTCAAATTCGGCCCAAAACAGTGGTTTTTTCGCGATTTTTTCTTATAGGTCGTACTACTCGAGACCCAGGAAAGGATTTGGAGAGAAAAAGACGACAAGCATATTTGATCGCGACCACTGCCTTTAAGGCAGTGGTCGCGATCAAATCTGCTTGTCGTCTTTTTCTCTCTAAACAATTTTCTGGGTCTCGAGTAGTAGGACCTATAAGAAAAAAAAGTAGTAGGACCTATAAGAAAAAAACGACTGTTTTGGGCCAAATTTGAAGCCTGAACTTTCCTGTCTATTGATGGTGGACGAGTCCACTCCACATCATCGGCATCGATGGCCTCTTATATCAAGAACATCAGCTGGCTTGAAATTGAATATCAATATATGAACCCTCTGATTTATGTACACATCTAGTCAAAAACATAGGATGAAGTGCTTTCTTTCATTGCTCAACTGTTTTATTAGGTAAATTTGCATTTATTTCTTCCTCTGAATGTCAATGATTTTTGACTGCTCGGCATGAGACGGCGATCTTTTTGAGCGGCGCTGTGCACGTGTGCACGAACTGGCTTCTTTGGGTGTTAGAAACTCTAATCTTAGCCCGCTGCTCACCGCGCAACCTTCATAGTTTTTCAGCTGTTTTTGATCTAAGCTGATTTTTGTAGTTTTGTCGATAACGTTTTTCATCGTGACCACTCTATAACGCCACATTTTACACGGGCAAAATTTTCTGCTCCCCCTTTACAAAAGCTGATCCGCTTTTGTCCAGGTCCTATGTCGGTCTATTTTACCGAACCGCTAAGATACGGCCCATCTGAACAATGTAGATGACACTAGATGACCCCAAAAGTTTTTTTTTCCAAATAGCCCTTTCAGCCTTGGTTTCCACTTCTAGAAGGCAGCAGTCGGGCAGAAGTTGTATTTACCCAATGGTTATCGAAAACCATATTAGCCGGATTTCATCAAGAATTTTTTTTCTCGAGATTTTCACCTCGCTTGTTTTTCATGGTGAGGTGGATAATCTCAAACAGTATTTCGAAAAAAAAATCCAGCTAATGTTTAATACAGCTGCTATGCAAGGGAAAAGGGGGCGAAAACGCCAAGGTGGGCAACTAAAGTCTCTTTCGACCGCAACTCGCTTCAAAGCGCTCCATTTTGATTTTTGAAATGTACAGCATGTCGTAGTCCAGTCAACCGCATAAAAATATTCCGCGGAATTCGGGAAGAACATTACTTTTCAAGGTGAACCAGATTTTCATTTTGGAAATGCTAGCAATCGCATACGGTTGCTTTTGACCGAAAGGGCTCGTGATATTGTGATATAATTATCATATTCATGACTAACTCCATCTTAAAATAAGGTTTCATTTAAAAATTTTGAAATGATTTCATATATCGAGATAGATTGTGACTTCGTGAACACTTTGATCTCTTCAGAATTTAAAATAGAGCGGTTTAGCAACTTCGCTCATTTTTTTCCTTGAATAGCGGTGTTGTAGTTTTCGATAGCCGTTCAGCAGATGCATCCTCTGCCCGATTGCCGTCTAATAAAAGGAGAAACCAAGCCTAAAGAAGCCATTCGGAAAAAACGGTCATTTAGCTCCACTTTCTCCATCGAGCAATTTTTAGATTTCTTACTCTATGCAGCTTCGCTATTTTCTATTTCCATACTGGGTCTATTTGACCAGGCCGCTGAGTTGCGGCTCATTAGAGAGATGTATGTGACACTGGAAGACCACCAAAAACCATTTTTGCTATTCGAACATTTCGAATTTTAACGAGCATTTAGGTTGCCAGCGGTTAACAAACAGGTCTGAATAATTCGTAATTGTGTGGCAAATATTCTATGGTAAATCTGTGTGACAACCGAGGAGGAATAAATCGAAAACGTTCGGCGATGCACCCCCATTTTCTGAAGTTGTAAGGCGACCCCCAATTTGAAATTTTTCCAGCATTACTCAACCCTGCCTCGGAGGCATATAACTACGCGCTAGCAGACATGGTAGTGTTCCACCGGTGGGACACGTGCTCTTGGATGAATTAAACATTTTCCTAAGTACAGAGAAGAGATACATATGTACATACAAGTAGAGGTTGAAAGAATAATGAAATACTAACAGTCGCCGCAGATCTTTAAAGGCAGTGGTCGCGATCAAATATGCTTGTCGTCTTTTTCTCTCTAAACCCTTTTCTGGGTCTCGAGTAGCAGGACCAATAAGAAAAAATCACGAAAAAACCGCTGTTTGGGGCCAAATTTGAAGCCTGAACTTTCTTCTCTTTTGATGGTGGACGAGCCCACTCCACATCATCGGCATCGATGACCTCTTACATCAAGAACATCAGCTGGCTTGAAATTGAATTTCAATCAATGAACCTTCCAATTTATGCACACATCTAGTCAAAAACATTGACTGAAAAGCTTGCTTTCATTGGTCAACTCTTTTCCTTACGTAAATTTGAATTTATTTCTTCCTCTGAATGTCGATGATTTTTGACTGCTCTGCATGAGACTGCGATCTTTTTGGTCGACGCTGTGCACGTGTGCACGAACTGGCTTCTTTGGGGCCTAGGAACTCTAATTGTAGTCTGTTTGTCACTGCGCTACCTTCATAGTTTTTCAGCTGATTTCGATCTAAGCCGATTTTTGTAGTTTTTTCGATAACGTTTTTCATCGTGACCACTGCCTTTAAATACACAATCTGCAATCTTCATTCACGAGAAATGGAATTTTGAACTCTTACTTGTTCTGTGTATAAACATTCACTTATGTACATTGATTACTCAGCCCACTATTCTATTGAAATAGGTTTTTTAATGTTGAGCAAAACACGTATTGGTTGAGAGGTCATACCGCTCCACCAGACGCCAGAGCTAGCGGGATGAGTGAGTGAGTGAGCATAACATATAATAAATGAAATAAATCTTTTGAAGTCTCATCTTCAAGTTTTCGCATAACATACATTTAAATTTAAAATGGCATATATACTTTCACCCCTAATTAATTGATTTAACGATTTAACAATTTTCATGCAAGCTGCATGAATATCACGCAAACTTAAGGTATCTGCCTCGATGCTGATAGTAAGAGGAATCAAACACTAGCTGCCACAATTGCAAAGAGAAGAGTGGAGCGAAATTAGCAGTAGTGGGCGACGACCTATTGGAGTACATTGAAGTCCATCCGAATGAGACTGTCCGCCTACACGGACTGCGTGCGTGTGGAACGGCCGATACGAAGGTAATTTTAGACTTGTGAATTGATTAGCAGACACACTAGAAAAACAGTGAAATATATCCTTGTCAGCTGTTTGTAGCCTTGGTAAGGTTTACCCGTAAAATGTCTTTGCGACGGCCACTGGACACGGAGGCCTACCGCATGGACGACAGTATCATTCGGACAGTCTTTACCTAGGTGCGCAGGATTAGTTTGTAGATACATCTCGACCAGAATCAAATGATAACGGACTCCGAGGACCATCGAAATCAGAGTGAGACTGTCTTCGAGCTGACTTTTGTAGGTCGGCTTTTGAGGTGGGGATTCTCGGATAAAATCTCATGGGTTACAAAGAGTCGTGGATAGACATCCATTCGTTATCCGGTCGAAATTGACTGAAAAGCGAAAAAAGTTCCTCAAGCTTGGGTAACTGAGAAGAAAAAATCGTGACAAAAAGTAATAACTAGATGCATAGGATACAAGCGAAAACGTTTAAGTCGTCACAGATTGAAACATACTGCCTACGAAAGTTGGTCCATACAACAGAAGCCACAAAACTGTTGAGCAGCTAGGATTTAGCGAAGTGCTCGAAGCCTGAAAACTCCATCGCTTGCGAAGCGAACTCATAAGCGTATTGTAGGCCAACGCCGCCCTGACGCAGAAAGAGTGTGCAATATAGTTGGTTTTTGGTCTATTTATTCTTATTTTGTATTGAGGTCCCCTTGTCCTAGATCGACAAAGCCAAAAAAATGCAAGAATCCAATTTCCACTCTGAGATTCAAAAGCCTGTATACCATACAAACATCAAATAGCCTTCTTCTGGACTCGAGTGAAGCGAGCCCAAATGAACGATTCCTTGCCGTGGATCTAGGAATTCGACTGTATGTTAGCCCACCTCTCCTCATAAAGAGTTTCCTGGTGAATCGTTCTGACACTTTTTCATGCTATCGATATGTTCTCTTTTACACGGATTAAAAACTGTGTTGGTTCGCCTTGCCGTGCCCTGTATTTCCCCGCCCCTGTATTTGCCGTCCTCCTCCTAAACAGGGGTGCTGATCCATTCCCACCGTAGTCGATGTATGTACTTTACTTATTGTACTCATTGTACCACCCACAGAAGTCGCCGGCGGTGATAATGGCCCAGCACCCCTGTTGTGGAAGAAGACAGCAAATACAGGGGGCAGAGGAATACAGGGTGAGGCCAACTTCTTTCTCGTGTAGTGGCATTGTCAGTCCTTCCTGACGCTTCGAAAAGCGTAGGTGTTGTGTTCCGCGCCATGTCATTCTATTTCCGTAATTATCTCAACCACGTTTACGAGCGTGTGTGCTGCCGATGAAAATAAGAAAAGGCGTCATATTCGACGCGGCCTTGATGAGGCGTTCAACTTTCAGCTTATGCAATCCCTCACTTGTGTGCGGCCAGCCCGATATGTGCGCTGCTATAGTTCAGCTAGTGAGAGCGCGCGAGATTCAACTGAATTGGGTAGCACGAGCAGCCACGACTGATCGATCTAACTGTTTCAACGTAAAAGTCCCTGATAACTTTCAATCAAGTCTTTGTGCTAGGAGGAAACGGTTTCTGAGAGTGTAAAATTCTAATTTTGCTAATTTCCGCAGACAGTAGATAAGTGGCGAAAATTTGCAAACTTAGACGATTTCTGAAATGCCATCTCTAGATATTTTGCCGGAAAATCAATTTTTTTATCTTTGAAGGGTAAAAAACCCACACCGAGTGGATTTCAAGTCACGACAGATGAATTATCCCCTTCATTATCGCTGACTGGGCCTACAACCCTTACTAGCGCCATAGCGATTTCTTGAATGTTCACACTAGATCGCTGGCATTTCTTTTAGTATAGGATGTGGGAGAATGCCGGCCTCTTTGCCCGAGTGCTTCACAATAGCCCTCCCAGATCTTCAAAATGGGGTAGTTTTGACTCCATAGACTCGCACTCTGTCTGTGAACTAAGCTAAGCCTCGCTATCCCGCTTTTCACACTAGCGGCAACGAGACAAATACCGTGTTTGAGCTATGGCGAAAACAGTGCTTTGGGGCACTGAAAAAATCGGTGGAAGTTGACAACTACTCCTTTATAGATAGGAACGAAAAAAGTTTTCCAGATTGGTAGTAGATCTACGATTGAAACTGGTACCATCGAAACGCGGCAACTCCGTAATATATGATAAAGACCGATTTTGCCGCCGGAGCCGAGTTTTTTACTGTATGGAGACCAGCTTCAATCCGGGATACATGGCCGATCTGGACATTTTGCAGGCATTCTTATGTGCAAAGGGGTCAGCTGTCAACCAATACCTAATCTCTTATTATTACGAAACACTGGTTCTGCAGTAGCTCAAAAAGCAGCATTTGCTACTGTGCTTATCTGGGCCAAACTCCAGTCCGCCATTGCGTCTCAAACACGCTTTGCGGCCGCACGCGCTCGAGGCAGTCGAGTTTGCAGCGCCAATGCCGACTCAATTTAGCCTTTTTATACAACTTTCTCCAACTTTTCTTAGTTTCCAGTTTCCAAAACTAACCTAAAGTCAGCAGGTCGGCGGCTGCGGCGCTGGAAGCTATTCTGAATCGGGAGCGTGCGGTGGCAAAGCGTGTCGAGACGCAATTACGGACCGAAATTCGGCCCAGATAAGCACAGTACGTTGCCTACATTGCTGCTAGTTGGAAAACCGGATAAAGGAATATAGACAGAAAAAAATGAGTGGTATTGCTCACGTACGATGTTTTGTGCTGAGAGGATTCCGACGCGAATGCTAGTGATGGGGAAGCATCGCCTCAATATGACGGTTGCAACGAGCACATATGGCGTTAACTTGTTTCACAAAATTGAGTCACTTTCGATATTCATTCTGCAGCATAGATTTCAGAGCAATATGTTTCTATCAATTAAGCTGTGAGAGTAAGTTTCGAAATAGAGGGGGAGGAATGGAAACAATACCAGTAGTAAAAATCTCGAGCAACAACTGGACTACATTGATCCTTTAGCCGCTATGCTCTTAAGCTGAAGAGTTTCGCTCCAGTTGAAAGTAAATATTGGTGATTTGGGCAGAATTTGAGGTAAGGGACATAGCAGAAAAACCCTATGTGGAATCTATATGCTGTACTCTGGGAAATGTAGGATAAGACGCCCATTCCTTTGTTAAATGCGCTCCTTTTCCTTTGTCGAAAATCAGCGAGAAATCAAATTAAAAGTGCATCAGGTTCTTTGCTCGTTTCTACGTTAATAAGGGTTCGATTTTTTTTCTCCAGCCACTTTCTAAAACGCGAACAGGGCTGATACACATGTCTAATATCCTTCATCAAAACTTTCAATATTAAATTTATAATGAAGAACTCTGCCCTTTCACATGTCATGCAGCAAGTTCTGGAGGGCGATGGAAGTACGTAAAAGATTCTCTGCAGCCCAACATTTGTTCTGTGATGATAGCGATGTGGACCAATTTATAGGCCGAGTTTTTCTGTCCGCTATCCTACGATTAGCTCTGCATAAGACCCTCGATTCCCCTCCAAAGGAACACTTTATATAAAACGGTTTTAAAGATTAGAAACGTTTCTGCAACCCAAGAAAATTTTATACACTGCGTCTCGAACGATGGAGCCACAATCGAATCAGAATTTTATGGCTCTCGTCCGCAGTTTCATGGCACGCTACAAGCACCGTTGGAACCAACACCACCACAAACAATGCCTTGAGTGGTTTCAGGTAATAAATCCATTTAGATAACGTTTCACAAAGAGGGTATCTATTCCAACCAGTTTCAAAACGATCGAGCCACACCGATGAATATCATCTCCAATGAAATTCTTTTTTTTTCAATAAGGCTCAAATGACATCTATGTACATCTTGGGTCATCTTTTCTTAGATACTTACCATTCCTCGCGGAACCCGCCTTTCAGTGGAGAATTAAGCCGGAACTTCTGCTCTGCACTCTTCAGGTCACACTGGTTGTTACATTGCTGTTCAAGTTGGACGATCAAGAGGCGTGGCTAACCATTACGTGAGAATTAAAGTCTCCCGTGGAAAGAGTAAATCCTCTGGAAGTCCTCGCTAACTATCCAGCCTTGATGTTCGTACAGCGCTTGTTGACTCAACTGCTTCCGCTAATCGGATCAGGAAAAATGTGTCTCCCCTTGCTCCAAAATTTAAAGGCAGTGTTCACGATAAATCTCGTTCGCGAGGTCTCGGTGTGAAACACTAAGTTGGCAGGTGCTGTAGAGGATAGGGTCGGAGAAAGCAACGAAACCTGGCCAGAAATAAATCCAAGCGGCTTTGAAAGCTCTCCCAATCCGCCTACCTATCCCGGTCCGCCCCCCCCCAATTGGACGAGCTTGTGGCGCCGCACACGTTTCCATGGCAAATTGCCAAGCAACTCTGCCGCAGTTAACATTATCGATTCGCGCAGATTTCGCGATTAGCGCGCGCTTGCCGAAATCAGCAGGGCCCATGATTCTCGTCCACGCCCTGAATTTAGAAACCGTTATTTTGACTTATTCTGGACGTTTTTCTTCCCTGTTTCTTCACTATTAGCTACCTCACGACCAATAAATCCCATTTTTGGGTCTTACTCAAGTGCTATAGTCATCGTGAACACTGCCTTTAAGGTGTGGACAGTTGTTATCAGTAGTTTTAACACTTAGCGAGGTTTTAAAGAAAATCTCAATGCGAGCGGCTCGCCGCAAAAGTGCTCATGCGGAGTTTGCAAGCAAGAACGTGGCAACAACATTGAACATTTCAAAGCATTTCATTTCGTTTCAAGCGCGATTGTTTTTAAACTGGTAAGAATCGACAATTTCTTTATGAAATTTTATCTAAACGAAGTAAATTTCTAAAGCCTATAATCTTCGGATGAGAAGCGAAATTCCCATTTTCAGAGATGGCTCTATCGTTTTGAAACGCATTGTACAAGTACATACATACACTTACCCTACGCAATCGCGTTCAGTCCGCAAAGTGCACGCCGATTGCGAAAGCGTCGCGGCGAAAAAAGGCGAAAACCGCCCTGGTGTCCCGACATCCTCGTCTTGGGATCCCCGAAACCACGCTTCAACACGCTTCCGTAATCAGCTTGCACTTTGCGGACTGAGCGCGATTGCATAGATGAACTGTACGAACATATGTGCAAGGTGGCTGAAAATATACTCAAATTCAGGGGTAGTTCTACCGTTTTGAAACACATTGTAAAGATTTGTAATGCCAAGTTACTGAATGATACGTAGACACGTAGACCCATTAAAGGACCAATGAGCGCTAGCGAGGTCAGTCGCATGTTTTGAGGTTCACGTTTACACTCCTGTGATCAAGCAGTCCCCGTTCCCTTCCGTAACACCTGTACATATGTTGTTTCGCTGCAGACATTTTGGAAGTCTTTTTCGCGTCAGTGACGTAACGATGCGTCATTATGGGCTATTGTTATCCAAAGATGTGATCGTCGCATTTCTTAAGCAGCGATTGTTGGACGATCTAGGGAAGTGAGATGGGTTTAGTTCTCATGGACGGCTGAGTCATGGCATGAAATAGGTCAGCCTTTGGCCAGCGACGTCAATGGACTGCAACTGGTTACGTTCCCGTTCTGACGGCCGATTGTCGTTAAATCTCAGTCGCGTTTCTATCATGCCGTCGCACATGATGGTTCTAATTCCTCGCCTTCTTCTGCTTTTCTTGGTACTTACAAACATCACAGCCCTGAGGTTAGCGCAGTTCGGTTATTGTGTCTTATGACTTATCATTCTTATAAGAAATGATTATGACGTCAATCACTGTTGACCTTGATCACTTAGTTGGAGACATTTCAGGGTCAGGCGACAACAATACAGTTCCTCGCAGTCATACCCTTATCAGCAATGGTCGATTGATCAAGGATCGTATAGTGATGCTTACGGATATCGAAGTAGTTACGTTGAGTCAGAGAAGTACGAGCCAAATGGTGGATACTATTACACACAACGGCAAGTCGTCCCTGACCCCGGCCAGAGATCATGGACTGCTAATGACTGCTGTGGCAGCTACAGCTACTCATACTCCAATCCGTCTTCAGCATATAACACTTATTACTCAGAAGGATCATACGGCTATCCTACTGGTAGCGCTTACGGGAGACCAACTGGTAACTCCATCTCTAGAAATTCCTTCGACAAAACTACCCATCCCTACGGCTCTGGTAGCTCCTACGCCAGACCCAAGAGTAACACTTATGCAACTTCACCTCCACTCTCTACTACTCAGCCAGAAGATGTGTACGCAACTCCACCTTCTGGTTGGGAAGAAGGCCCAAACGGAGGTTTCCTAGCTAAGAGCGGTTCAGCAACAGACCAAGGTCAGGACAGAGGTCGAGGAGCCCAATCATCGGTCACATTCTTTGCTCGCCAGAGTCTTGGTGAGAATGGAGAAATTTTTAGTCATGGCGTTGAGGTCACGAGGGAAGGTGAACCAACTGGTTCTGAAGAGTCATTTCTGAACTCTGGCCTTGACGAGGGCAAGGACAAGCCGACTCAGCTCTCGTCAACCACATCGGATTACGACGTATCATCTTCAATTGCGCAGACGACTGTCAGATCTGTTGAATCAGCAACAGATGACATTGCGAAAAAAACCAAAGCTGTACTGGATGGGTCCATGACGACGACGCCAGTGGTCCCCAAAGAGGAGACCGTGGCTATTTTCACAGACCCGGAAGATCCGAACTTTGCCTGGGTCACAACATTGCAGCCAAGCTCCTCAACTGCTATTATAAAGGAGACAGATCAAACTGAAGTGCCGGTTGCTACCACAGATGAAACTGAAGCCTATATTCCAAACACTGATACCTCGACTAGTTCAGTTAGCTCTAACGAAACTGTTGTTCTGCGATCACCACCTCTTCCAAAACAGGTGGCCGAAAAATTAAAAGAACTCGGATTCAGTATTATACGAATGTTCCATTGAAAAAAATGGAAAATTCATTGTGCAATGTTATTGTTAATGGTGCTCTCTTTTACTGGCAGGTCTTGTCAAGGGTCTATTCACAAAAGGCAGCAAATTTTCACGAGTTGCAATGAGTGGCTCTCGAAGCGTGAGATAACTTTGGCAGATTTCTCTCTGCTTCAAACGTTGTTAGCCTTTTGAATATAGCGAAGACATTGTAAACAGATAAGAAATATTTCTCGAAATTAGGAGTGATTCTGGAGAAGTACATGGGGATTCACCAGAGGAAAGCGGCTTTTTTCTCCTGAACAATTTTATCAAAAATCACTTTCGACTTTTCGAAAATTCTGAAGTATTGCAGCGAACACACCGAAATCGACGAAGGGGTGGGGAAGGAATGGTTCGGAAGAATCATAAACGAGTTTTGTTTTTTAAAAACTGGGGTTCTATGGGACTTATTGCCCTTATGTTGCACCTCAAGGGCTTGCCGGCTCAAAAACGCAAAAAAATAAGACACGTTTTTGTACGCCTTTGAAGGCAGTGTTCACGATTATTTTCGATTACGAGTTTCGCACTCAAAG
Organism: Aplectana chamaeleonis; assembly: GCA_029168955.1. Taxonomy (NCBI): domain Eukaryota; kingdom Metazoa; phylum Nematoda; class Chromadorea; order Rhabditida; family Cosmocercidae; genus Aplectana; species Aplectana chamaeleonis. The sequence goes on along the minus strand of JAPDOI010000050.1, from coordinate 1,014,518 downwards.
AAAAGCGCTGGCTAGCAATTCTTACTAAAATTACGAAGAAACGACAAAAAATGCGCTAAAACGTCTTAAACCAGTGAAGTTATTTTCTTGCCTGGACTAGTTGTCCGGAAGAATAAACGAGTTCTCGGTGGTCGCGACCAGTGAACGATTGGATCAAACGAAGATGTAAAAAAGCATTATGCAAAACAGTATTAGTTCGGGTCCATATAGAGGAATGGAGTTATAGAGAGTAGAGGATTTCATAGGACGGGTAAGCAAAATGTTCCGTCGTACCAAGGAACAGTTCCACTGAGAGTACGGGAATGCAGTGAGAGTATATACAACATTTCGTGTACCTTTCCTCTCTGGGCCAAATTTCGGTCTGCATTTGCGTCTCGACACGCTTTGCGGCCGCACGCTCCCAAGTCGGAAGAGTTTACAGCGCCGCAGCCGCCGATCTGTTGACTCTAGGTGGGTTTTAGAAATTGGAAACTAAGGTAAATTGAAGAAAACTGTTTAAAAAGCCCCATCGAGTCAGCTTTGGCGCTGTAAACTCGCCTAACTCGAGCGCGTGCGGCCGCAAAGCGTGTCGAGACGCGATTGCGGACCGGAATTTGGCCCTGAGAAGCACAAAACTTCTGACGCATTTTTCTCAGTTATTTCGTCATCCCAGTTTCTACCGTGAACCAAGTAATCGATTTAGCGGATGTTCTCGAAATTGAAAAATATTTTGAACACTGCTTTTAAGTTGGAGCTCCACATAGTTTTTTTAATAGATGACGAGGAATATATTTCGAATACGGAGGCTCACTCCTAAAGCATTATTCCTGTGCCACCTTGATGGGAAAAAATGGAATTTCAATAATTTCAATCACTCAACGCGAAAAAAAAAAAACGAGAACAGAAAAAGTATGGGATTGCAATAATACAGCCTTGTTTGAAAAGAAGCTCCATATTTTTTCATGTCGATTTCACAAATGTTCGAATCTCACAGCAGAATGACTATTAATAGACGGGATATATGTATGCATCGATCTTTCACAAAACACAGTCTAGCGAATATACAGGACGCGATCGTTTGTACGGTGCTCGCAACACCGTCGACCAGCAGTGCCTCGATCGCTAGCGACGATCTACCAATGCGGCCCAGTCCATTCGTTCGAACGAAATTGGCGAGAGGCCTACATGTACAGTTCTTCCGCTAAATCTTTTCTAGAGAATGAACGGGACGCGATCGTTTGCGTGCGGTGTTCGCAACACCGTCGGCTAGCGGGATTTCGACCGGCCCCGACCACTCGCTAGGATAAAACTTCCGTGGCGACCATACTTACGTATATGACTCCTTTTGGATTCCATATAGCTACTTGTTTACACCTCTCGTGGGACTTCACACCTTAGGTAAAAAAAAGCTTGCTCTTGGTGTCAATAACTCCGATTTGTTATCGTGCGAGAAGCAGGAGTTATGCTAGACAGCTTATTTTTTTCTCAAAAAAATGCTAACATTTCTGTATTGACTGCAGACTAACATCAGGAGTGATTTTTGATATACTAGCCCGGCCGTCGTGTGCAACAACCCTGCCAAGCGCAAAATTTCAATTCGCTCAAATAAGCGAGAAAAAAGAGGTAACCGTCGACTACACCCCAGAGAAGAAAAAAATGGGCTTCACTCTTCGACATATTTTCGATCTCAATAGGTTCGACTTGCGCGCCGGATTTTGTTTGCAATCTGTATCCTCACATTTTCCATCGGTCCAGCTTTCAATTATAGTCTGCTCAGTGCAATGGCAACGAATGTCCAGTGAAAACAGGACAGAGAAAACTCGTCCACAAAATTTTCGCCGCCCAAATTTGCTTTTGACGGGCTATAACTCCGTTCACGGTGGGTTTTGAGTTTGGAGTTTGGGTTGAAGTTTTAATCAGTTTAGTGCGCGTCTTCTGGGTCACTACTTGAGATTTGCTAGGCATTCCGAGAAGGCTATATGGGAATAGAGGAGTTCATTCTACCAAAATAAAAATTAAGTACATCTGTGCCGGCACAACTTTTGGATACGCAGGCAGCCGTATTCGGTTGTAGTTCGAGAGAAATTCACGGCAGAATGGGACGATATTGGAAGTCGACCCACGCACTTCAGGATGAGCATACGCTTACTAAGGGGTCATTGTTAGTCTTGCTCATGCGATTATGTTTGAAGAGAGCTACCGATGGGGTCCGTATCCGTATTATTCATCCAGAACCGAGAGTATCGCCCAGGGTTAATGTCCGAGAAGTAACTACCCTCCCCTTGCCGGACCTCTGCATCACTACCCCTCTCACTCTACGTGTCGTAGAGAGAGAGGGGTTGTAATACAGAGGTCTATAATCTATTCATTCAGGAAAGTTGCCTCCCAGATTCCAATCGCAGCTAAATATGTATTGCTACTAGCTATAAACTTCAGACCTCCGTATTCGAGCCGGAATGGTTTTTTTCTATACTATGTCTAAAAAAACTCACTCCGAATTTATATGAATTTTTTTCTTTCTCTAAACCCGGTCAAATAACTCGCGAAAATTGAATTTTCATATAAACCCGAAGCGAGTTTGTTTCTTGGTGCAGGTTAGAGAAAAACCACTCCAGCTCGAAATGGGGGGTCTGAAAATGGTAACTAGCGGTAAAATTTAGTTGCGATTTGATGCTGGGAGGCAAGGTTTTTTTAGTTTGATTTCGCGTTTTCGTATTTCAAGCAGAGCCTGATAGGTTGTCTACAAGAGCAAGGAGGACCCCTTGAAGTGGTAATTCCCTTAAAACTTCCATGTTTTGACAATACCAGAAGCGCACCTTTTGAAACAACTTATTCGTATAGAAACTCATTGATGTTGAGCTTTTAGTTGATTTTTTTCACCAGTAATCACGCTCTTCCAAAAAAAATTTTCCATTCCGTGATTCGGCCCCCTATCGACACAACGTACTGTTCACCTCCGCCCTACCGTTCTGTCCGCAAAGTGCACGCCGATTGCGAAATCGTGCTGCGGCGCGGTTGGGAGTATCCTCAGACAGGGATGTGGGATCACCTGGGCGGTTTTCTCCTTTGGTGCCCGGGTGATCCCACCGCCCGGGTGATCCTACATCCCTGTCTGAGGATACTTGCAACCGCGCCGCAGCACGATTTCGCAATCAGCGTGCACTTTGCGGACTGAACGGCAGTGCGGAGGTGAACTGTATCCCTCCTACTTTTGGTGTCTCCGAGCCTTTTACATACGACCCCCTCCTTGCGATAATCGCAACTGGTGTTGAACCCTGGTATTGCCTCCGAAACAACCTACATAGAGTAACGGAACAAAGGAAAAAGAGTTCAGCAAAGTAGTCTCCTCGTACACTGAATGGACCGACTTGCGGAGGTGGGTCGTAAATCGGGGTAGATCGGAGAGCAATCAAAACTCCGCGGGCGGACGGTGTCGCGAACGCCACACGGCGACTCGCAATGGTCGCGCCTCGTCATTTCGCTAGACAAAAATCCATAAGAAGACCATACGTAAGCGACCAACTATGTTTCGTTCGCTCTTACAAATCATTCCTTTCACCGTGGTCCATGTCCGTGAGACTTCAATAGAGAACATTTCAAGACACTATGCTCTCAGAAAAAAAGTGAAATTGCAAATACGTGAAAATAGCGAATTATTGAGGTAGAATTAGATGATTTCAGGTGCAATTGACGTACTTGTAAAAGGCTCTAGCGTTTAATCATAAGGGGCATCTGACAGCTGCCATCTGCAGAAAAACCTTCTCATTTTGTTCCTGTCAATCTAAGATTTGAAGAATTCACACACAAGCTCGATTAGCTTTTCAGGTAGGATTTACTATTTCCGTAACCTCACCTTTAACCCTCTCGTTCAAACCTCTTCGTCTGTGCAACATGCGAATTTCGGTAGTAACGCTTGCATTCATAGTCTAGCTTTCTATCGTTTACACGTTTACTGAGATAGTTGTATCATTCACCTATGTTTGTGTAATAAATAGTACAAGAATGATTGTAAATAAATGCTTTTCGGGTGATTGTGGAGAGGCAAATAGAGATGTGATGCTCCTCTTCTATGAAGCAGTCTTCTTAGGCCACGCCCACATTCCCTCAGAGTGCGGTTAGTTGAAGACGTACAGCTTGAAGCTTCTTTCCGAAAAAAAAAACTTCCAACATGAAAATTAGGCGTTAATCCTAAGTACTCACTCTTTCAGTTCGCAAGTTAAATCAAGATCCAGGAGATGCTGGACGCAATCCTGACTTCCTACAAAAAATTTTTTGCAAAAAAATAGATTTGCGACGTTTTTTTGCGCCCACAAAGCTCAGCATCGCAATGGCTCACTTCAAAATTGATGAAATGAGTTCTCCAGGTAGTTTTCGTGTTCCTCTCAGTGAGGCGAATGTAATAGTATGTGTACAAAGCTCGTTGAACTCCGATATTTAACGGAAAACTGTGTATTTCCTTATGAAATTCACATCGACCACAGGTCACAACATGACACATCTCTTTTATCATGTCCGTCTGATCAGTTCATAATGAGGGGCTTAGAGGTGCAAATATGCAATTTTCGATAAACATCTGAGTTGAATTTGTCAATTTGTAACTTAGTCGTATAGGAAGGAATAAATGAAAGCAATCCAGAAATGGCTCCAGAATTGAAATCGGACCACTTTGAAGCAAGTTATGGCGTCGCGGCGCTTTGTGAGCGCAGAAAAAAACGCCGCAAAACGCTTTCTTTGCAAAAAATTTGCTCGGTACTGTACCTGATGATTTTGTGTGTCCGCTATTTGAATACTGTGCTGAAAACCCATACAAAGGGTAGTAATGTCACCGCCAAGTTGTCTGTCGGATCCGTGTTTGCCTGAGCACACTGCTTCTCTGCGTATATTTACGCGACGCGGTGTATCTAATGCTTTAGCAGAAAAATAATAATTTCCCGTTTCAGCAAATGTATATAAGTTGAAAAGATGTAGCACTTGCGTTCAAGTTGTTCTGTAAAAGTTCTAATTAGTATCTCTCTGAGTACCGTCATAGTATTGCTACGATGACAGTTAGTAGCAGTTTTTGGTAAGTATACCTTACGTACATACATACTTTGACAAATCGACTCTTTTCGCCAATAGTGGAGTTTTCATAAAACCCAAAGTTTATATTTTCTGGGGAATGATTAGGGGAGCGGCAAGGTATTAAATGTTTAGTGGGGCTCCTATATGTTTTTAAAATGTTAAAATAAAGAGCAAATTCCTAGAGCATAACACCAACGTCACCCCTTACACCACTCTCCCTCCCAATCCTCACTCTACAATACCCGCCCTAATTCTTGTTTAGAGGACGCGGGCATAGCTTCGTTGGGTGGAGCCATGTACTCCAACAACCTTCACCCCTGGGCTGGTGAAGTGGGGAAGGATCACCATTGGGAAGACCGGTGACAACCGGTGAAACGCCCCAAAAAAATGAAAAAGACCCAACACTCATGCAAGTCATTTTCAAGATTGGGTGGGTGTCACTGCCGGCTTTTCGGCCATAACTTCTTTACACTAAAAGATAGTCCTTTGGTGAAGGCTGTTTTCGGAATCTTCATAAAAATCTGCATCGGAACGCGTTATCAGTTTCAAAATACCCCTTCTACCAGCCAATTTCAGTTTATAAAACGTATTTGTTTCGCCTGAAATTATCGGTTCTTCGTCCATAACTTTTTTGTGCTCGTAGATAGGCCTTTGGCGAAGGTTGTTTTCGAAAGCTCGATGGAATTCTGCGTCGACTGGTGTTTCCAGTTTAGAAAAATATTTTCTCAATCCATCATCCTAATTCATTTTACGAAACATCGGTTTTTCGCCTATAACTCTTCAACCGTTGAAGACGGGGTTCTAGTGAAGGTGGTTTCTGAAATCTAGGTGCAATTCTGCGTCGAACGACATATCGTGTTCCCAACTTTGCTTGCTCCATAAGCCAGCCAGGTCGGTGGAGCCGAGCTCCATAGTTATCTCTATAGGGTGCTCTCGCCGCTATGGTGTAAGTACGTTCTCAAGAGACGCAGAGTTCTCCTGGAGCCTACAACGGGGCTCGGCTCCACCGACCTGGCTGACATACGGGGCAAGCAAAGTTAGGAACCCGATATACCATCTGACGCAGAATTTTACGTGAATTTCAATAACAACCTTCACCAAAACCCTATCTTCAACAGTTAAAGAGTTATATACGAAAAACTGGTGTTTCATAAAATGAATTAGGCTGGAGGATCGAGAAAATATTTTTCCTAACTTGGAACACCAGTCGACGCAGAATTCCATCGAGAATCCGAAAACAGCCTTTACAAAAGGTATATCTCCAAGCACAAAAAGTTATGAACGAAAAACCGATAATTTCAGGCAAAGAAATGCACTTTATAAACTGAAATCGGCTGGTAGAAGGGGAGCGTATTTTTCAAAACTGAAAATGCTACTCGATGCATAACTTAATGAGGATTCCGAAAACAACCTTCACTAAAAGGCTATCTCTTAGGGTAAAAACGTTATGGACGAAACACTGATTGATCTTGGTGAAAGAAACGTTACTTCATAAATTGAAATCGGCTGAGAGACTGGAAACGTATTTTTCTCGAAATGAAAACATTATTCGAGGCAAAGTTCCATGGAGTCTTTGAAAACAGCTTCGTCCAAAGATTCGTCTTAAAGGGCAAACTGCTTGGAAAAATTTTCCGAAAATTTTTGACTTCAAGACAGCTCAAAAAAAATTTCCATGAACTAGGCAGATCATTTCATTAAGAATAGTGAACTTTTAAAGGAGGTCATCTAACGAGAAAAATGTTTTAAAATAATGATCGAAAATAATAATATATTGAATGCAAGAAAAAGAGGATTGATAAAACGTCAAGTTTTGAAGTTGCAAGTCTATAGGGAACCTTCACCATTCCCCACTCAGGTATCCTAAACAGCTTTCACCTCTCGGACCGCTGTCCCCACAACAACGAACCTATAGACGCGGAAGCGCGTCTTTCTCGTCTTTTGATCATAGCTCGCTTCAAAGTGGACGTTTTTCAAACATTTAGACATCTTTAGAAACAGCATTGATCACTCTTTCTTTTTGATCTATACATGGCTTACTCTTAGAAAGGCATGTGGGGTTGACATAATCAATCGGGTGAGTGAGAAGTGGGACAATGCGAAACGGTGAAATGCGTGACTTTGTCTACTCTGGTTTATTCAACTCATGTTTGATTCAAGTTATTTTTACTTTGCAAACTTTATTCCTTCTAACTCCTTCATTTTTTTGGAATGTAATGGCATTTCGCCTCTGGGTATTATTTACTGAGGATTCATTTTGCTACAACTTATTTTAGTTTTTGAAAATGTCTGATTAATTTGTTTCTACGAAAAATCTGAATTCAATTCATATTTCGAGAATTCTCAATTTGATTAGAATTTTCGATTCTTATTGGAATTTCAAACCTAATTCGAATTTTGAGAATTGAGGCTTTGGCGAGAAGTCTCAATATCCACATTTCTTCTTGGAATCAAAAATTTTGTCGCACACATAAAACGAATTTGAACTGAGTAGTAGAAATACACTTGAATTGAATTAAGAAATGTTGAATACTCGGTTGAAACTCGTTTAATGTGTGCGTCAAAAATTTTGATTTCAAGAAGAAATGTCAATACTGAGACTTCGTGGCAAAGCATTAATTCTCGAAATTCGAATTAGCTTTGAAATTCCAATTTTCTCGAAATTTGAATTGAATTCAGATTTTTCGCTCTAAAAAAAATGAAATAAGTACGAAACTTGCGAAAACCGAGATAAATTAGGAATCCTGATGCATTGAAATAAATAAAAAAAACTCGAAATAAACTGGATTTTTTTATTAAAAAAAAAGTCAGATCTTTGAAATCAGAAATAAACTTGAATTAAATCAAGAGATTGCGGACACTCGGTTCAATTTCGTTTTATGTGAGCGTCAAAATTTTTAATTCCGAGAGAAATGTCAATGCTGAGGCTTCTCGGCAAAACCTCAATTCTCAAAATGCGAATTAGATTTGAAATTGCAATAAGAATCAAAAATTGTAATCAAAATAGGACTTCTTATAATTCGAATTGAATTCAGATTTTCCGTAGAATGAAATAAATCAGACATTTTCAATAACTGAAATAAATTGTATCTAAATGAATGGCTAATAAATAATATACAGGGGCAAAAGGGAATCAAAATTTCAAAAAATGAAGAACTTAATAAAAGAAATAAAGTTTGTAAAATAAAATAAAACTACTATCAAGGATAAGTTGAATAGAGTAGACACACTCACACATTTCAGCGTTTCACATTGTTCCACTTCTCACCCACTCGATTGATTATGTCAACCCTATAAGCCTTTCTAAGAGTAAGCCATGTATAGATAAAAAAGAAAGAGTGATCAATGCTGATTCTAAAGATGTCTCCATGTTTAAAAAACGTCCACTTTGAAGCGAGTTATGATCAAGCGACGAAAAAGGAGCGCTTCGGCGTCTTTTTTACAAGAATTAAGGCGGGTATTGTACTAAAACCCAATTTAGCAAGTGAAAGCGTTCAAGTTTCTTACTTAGCTTTTAGGGATAGTCTCCTCCGTGTAGCCACTGGAAATATGTAGATGGTTTAAAAACAGAGCTGTGATGTAAACACCTGCTGCATGACCGAGGCTAGTGCATACACCAGCATGCATATTGAGTTCAAAGGTAAAGGGTGTTCCAATGCAGAGAGTTCAAAGATGAAGTTAGCACCGAATTGAAAGTGTTTGATTTCAAATAAATCACGCTAGACGAATTTGAGTTCGACCATGCGTGCACCACGCAGTTCGACGGACAACAGGAAGGTGTCCGAGTGAAAGCTTTTTTATAACTTCCTGCCGAAAGAACGTTATGGATTTGCCCGCCATCAGTAACGTTCACAGCCTCGAATCTCCAACAATCAATTCAAGCCGTTCCACTACTCGGAATGTCATGTAAAATCACTTCCCTGAAACATATAAACCCCTAAGCAATCAGATTCGTTACCATTTTCAGCACTCTTATAAGCGATCTAAGGGTTTATTCAATTTCTGGGATCCTTTAATTTGCTTTGTGCAGAAAAAAGGATAAGCCACAACCGTGTGGAGAATTCATAATTTCTTATTGGTCGCAAACTTGAACAGCTTCGATGAGGTGTGGAAGCTGTCACTAGCCGCCCCCACGTATTTGACGCTTGCTGACAATCCTGAATTCCCAAGCATACTCGATACTGCCGACCCTGAACGCTCTTTACACAATAGAGTTATACAAATAGATGAGGTTGCGGAGGGCGATAGAAACCTCGTAGGCCGGTGGTGACGCAAACGCCGTATGGTTCTCAGATACTCATGGGAAAGTTCTCTAGAACGACAGCAGAACTTCTCTTGAAACAACTGGGGAACTTCCCCCGAATCGGGGGGAGGCGAAGGGGACCTTCTGACAGCAGAGTAATAAAGGAAGTTCCCACAGCAGGAGTTCTCTTGTTCTCCCAACTGCAGGTCCTCCCGCGACCTTCCGACTGCAGATCTTCCAATTGTTCAATGATTGATCAAAAACCAGCTCGCTAGAACTCGCTGTTTTTGACAGTCTCCTGTTCCTGAAAAACTGCGGTCGGTCCATAAATATTCACCTCTAACAAAAGGTTATAGAAAAGCTTATTATCTCCTCTGAAATCCAGACAGAGATGCCTTACGTAGTCCTTGAGTGGCAGATCTGCCTCTCAACTTGCGAAGTGCGAGACCACCTCGCGACTAGCCCGTCTGCATCACCGTATACCGTGCGGCTTTGTTTTCGCGTTCATCATGTGCGGGGGAAGGCCAGGGGAACAACCGTGAAGAGAACTTCCCTCGTTTCCCCCCGCAATCGACTGTTTTCAACGTCAATCGTTACGCATAATTCGAGGGGAGAGGGCCGAGACGTCCCCCTCCGGGGGGACGTCTCGCTCCTCCCCCCTCGATCCAGTCAGAACGACCAAATCAGGTTTACAGGGTGCGTATTAAATACCCGTACACTTTTGACGCGCGCATTTGAAAGTGAGGTTCTGATTTTCCTGACTCACTTGTGGTGTGTTCGCAAGGCTAAACCGTTTCCAATACCTGCAGAAAAATTGGGATTCTAACATTAGCTTTTTAGAGCATGGTAGCTCCGAATCCGAAAAGGGCCGCAATTCTTCAGCTCAGAAGTGCCAGACATTCAGCTCCGAGGATCGCTCGTGTTCTCAAAGTTCTTAGCCAAACCGCCTACAGTGCAGTCCATTGAAGTACGCTTGATGGCCGTATTCCTCCAGTACGGCCGGTGACTGTAGCGACAAGACGTCTAACAAAAATTTCGAAGAGACCCATCAAACGCAAAACCACGAGGAGTATGAGAGAAATGGCTCGAGACTCGAACGTGTCGGAGGAAACCGTGGGGAATGTGGTCGAAGAGCAAGTTCATATGCGTCCCTACAACCTGCAAAAAAGACATGGCCTGAGCTATGCAGAAAAAAAGGGGAGATTAAGGAAATGTAAGGGACTAAAGCGGCGGGCCGAAAAAAATCAGCACTTGAGGATGCTTTTCACAGATGGAAAGCTGTTTACCGTGGGACAGAGCTACAACAGCCAAAACGTCCGGGTGCTTGCACATGACAGTTAGGAAGCTACCGAGGCGCGAAGAATCGTTTCGCGCAGGGTAAAACACGCGTCCGTAGTGGTTCGCACGCCTCTCACTTTTCTTGAAAAAGGTGTGAAAATCGATGCTGACACCTATCTGTAAGCCAGTCTTGGGCTGCATATGTTACTGTGGTTGATGCAACTTTAAAAGAGAGGATAATGGTTGTTTCAACAAGATTGGGCTCCAGCTCACGGGTCTAAGATGGTTCAGCATTGGTGCCGTGAGAAACTACCGGATTTCATCGCCGCGATTGAATGGCCAGCAAACTCCAGATCGCAGCGTTATGGATTACTGCGACTGGGGCATTTTGGAGTAGAAAGCCTGCGCTACCGAACACACCAGCATCAGCGCACTCAAATCTTCATTGAAGAAAGCCTGGAGTGAGATTCCTCAGGACGTGCCGCGGGCCGCCGTGGATGCCTGCGCGAATCGTCTTCGAGCTGTCATCAAAGCTAAAGGCTGCCACATCGGATGATATCTGATTATTTTGAATAATTATGTTGTCAGAAGAATATAGTGAAGATAGCTTCCAATTCGCTCGCTTCTTTGCCGAGTTATGCGGTCCGAACCGTGTACGGGTATTTAAAGGCAGTGTTCACGATGATAAAATGTGTTTCAGTTTCCACTGGGAAATGGTAATGGAGCAGCACACTGTAACGATGACGTTGAAAGAACGCATGAAAACGAGCCAGGAAAAGCTCCAAAAGAGCCCGAAGTTGCCATTTCGAGCGCAAGACAAACCCCAAAAGCGCAACACACGCCCACCGACGTGAACAAATGAATGCTCGAGATCGTGAGATGAGCGACGATTTCCAATCATTAGCCCCGTTCTTCCCTTCATTCTCAACTTCTCTCTTTACTCAGGTCAGCTCGCGTACATCGGCTGCTAAAGACGAAAGTTACAAGCCTCGGACAACTCGTCCACGATGTTCCCTTAGCTTAATCTTTGAGAGACCATAACTCCGTTCCCAGAAGGTCTTGTTCGATTTCAGAGACATCATTGGAATCAGCATGGGGCCGTTTTCAAGATAGGCGGGAAAACAGAAGAACGATTTTTGTCGTGAACACAGCCTTTAATACGCACCCTGTATTCTCCTCGGTAACTTCCCCACAAATATCTGAGTAAGCCCCAAAGGTCGCACCTTGTCGGTTCACTAGACTAAACTTGACAAGGAGACCCTACATTTTTTTAAACAGAGAACGACAAAATACATTCAGGGAGACACAAAAAGGATTGATTAGGTCTGAACCATGATCAGGACTTACTAAAAAGTTGTCGAAGCCTCAGAATATTTTAAAACTGCATGAATTATTCATTTATTTAGACAAAATCAAGCGATGTTGAAACCAGAAATTAAATTCTACTCTGCTAACATCTCAATATTAGCAATAAGCTCAATGCCACAAACAAAGACGCCGATTGAAGTTAAAATGATGTCCTCTTTAACAGCTCTACATACACATGGCTTTGGAAAATATGAAGTAAATGAACGAATTAGGCTTCACTCCAACGAAACACGTTGGAAGAGCTCTTCAAATTTAGCGATTTACTGGTTTTGTTCACATCCACTCAATGCTCCGCTAATTTGCGAGATCTCCTTCAAGTCCAAGCATTCAGAAAAGAACATAAATTCACCGGTGGAGTGCGGGCGATAAAGGGTGGGTAAACCTAAGGATGTTTCATGTTAGTGCGTCGCGCTTTTCTCCGATTTTTTGCCACTTTTCCATGAATCACCGATCTTCTTTAGTTCTATCAAGGAATTTTGGAAAACGCTCACTCATTTCCTACTGGCTACTTACTGGTGTATTTCCGTGACATGCTCAAGCATGTTATGTCAAGTCGGTTAAATGGACGAAAAGCGAAGAATTTCTATAAAAATCGCTACTCATCCATGGTAAGCATCAACAGTGTGAATTTCATTACTATGCAGTCAGAAGCAGGGTCAAGGAAATTTCACAGAAAGAAGGTCGTATCCGTTCTCTAAAATATGTAGGAAAGGGCGCATTGTAGAATTTCGTCTGTTTCGGATAATACATATCTCCTCTATTTAAGCTCAAAAGCATGCAACCTTACAATCGTAATCATTTGAACTCTAAGAGGTTTGCATAGTTCAAGCGGAGGCGTTGCTCGCAGCGACGAGCAACGATGAGTGATGCAATATCGATTATCCTCTATAGAAAATCGTAATTCTCATCACTCATAGCGCCCGAGGTGCGTGCGGCACTGCCTCCACCGTCTACCCTCAGCCCTCTCGCTGTGTCTCTAACCTCCGCTCCGCAACAGCACGCGTAGGAGCAATGAGAATCCCACTGTTTTACAGCCTGTATATTCGGCGACGAAGGTGACCGACGCGGCTTGAAGGGCGACGAGGGGCATCGTAGTGTTTTGACGCTACGACGGCTCTGCGTCACTGCCAGCGGGCACCAACCGGTGCCGCGGCGATAATGTCCGAAAAATTTTGTCGCCGCGTCAGTGACGACGCTCGGCGACCACTCGCTTGTCGCTGCAACTCTGCAGACCCCTTAAAGGCAGTGTTCACGATGAAAAAAGTTTTCGAAATTCCACTGGGATTGGGTAGTGGAGGGACACTCTGTAACGTTAACGTCGAAAGAACGCATGAAAACGAGCCAGGAAGAGCCCCAAAAGAGCCCGAAGTTGCAACTTCGAGCGCATTGAAAACCCCAAAAGCGCATCACACGCCCACCGACGTGAACAAATGAATGCTCGAGATCGTGAGATGAGCGATGATTCTCAATCTTTAGCCCCGTTTTTCCCTTCATTCTCAGCTTCTCTCTTTACTCAGGTCAGCTCGCATAGATCGGCTGCAAAAGACGGAAGTTACAAGCCTCGGACAACTCGTCCACCATGTTTCCATAGCTCAATCTTTGAGGGACCATACCTGCGTTCACAGAAGGTCTTGTATGATTTCAGAGACACCATTGGAATCAGCATGGGGCCGTTTTCAAGATAGGCCGAAAAACAGAAAAACGATTCTCATCGTGAACACTGCCTTTAAAGGCAGTGTTCACGAAGAAAAAGTTGCCCGTTTTTTGGCCAAAACGGCAGGGAAATGGGTGAAAAATCTTGTGGGCCAGCCAACCCATTTGGCCACCCAGCCCACGTCATATAACAGTTGTCCTGCGTTCGCTTCACCGTAGAAACAGGCACTGAATTTTCGAATATTCTTCATCGCGAAAGGTTCTAACATCCCAGCTTGTATATTAACCCCTCTTCATTCTGAAGAATTTTTGTTACAGGAAACAGAAAGCAAAGCCACTTACCTAAGAATTTCTAAGCGCGAAACCATTTTCCCGGATTCAGGTTAGACGCGTTGTCTACAGTCTCCCGAAACCCACAAACAGGCATGATTAATTTTTCAGAGATTTCTCTAAACGGTTTTCTCCGGTGTTTGGATGTTCTGTGCAGACCTTTCCCTATGAACCTCTTTTTAAAGGCAGCGTACGCGCGAAAAACCGTATTAAGTTTTTTTGACAATTTTGCGCAGGTAGACGTACCAAATTGTGATATATCGAAAGGAGGCCACCCAAAACACTCTAATTACCAGGAAAAACTCGTTCGAAAATCCCGGAGCATTCAGCTTCCTTTTTTCACGTCTGTCCGGTGTGTCCTGTGTAATACCCCATTTCGGAAATTTGAACGGCTGCATTGGTTTAGCCCCCTAACTTTTTGAGTCCTGTCGCCCTTCTGGGGCCGGATTCATCAACAAAATTTGAGGTAATTTATACCTCGAGTTTAATTAACTCCACTCCATACCCCAAATGTATGTATCGGGTACTCCCATATATACCCCAAAAATTGGGGTTTATTTTTTGATGAATCGTGAAAACTTACCCCGCGGAGTAAACTATACCCTAAAATCACGGTTTTATCGTTGATGAATCCGGCCCCTGCTGTTATGAATTCTTTGAAAATAAGAAGCTTCCAATACACAAGTCCGAACTCGAGGATCTTTCGGATAAAAGAATATAGAATATCGGATTTTCGCGGACTGTCGGAGCCTGTCGTGGCGCTTCTGTTCCTCGTGTTATACGATGGACAGGGAACACGCCTTTTCAGACCAGAGAGCAGTTTTCGCAAGCCTGTAGCAATACGAACACGCAACAATAAGCTCTCCAGCTTCGCCAACTATTTCCACTTGGTTCATACATTGGATTGAGAAGAAAAAAACCCAGATGTGATTTCCTGTGCGTACGCTGCCTTTGATGTACTTATGTACCCAAAAGCATCGAAAACTACAATTTGGTTTTTTTTTTTCGTGAACACTGCCTTTGAATCACACTATAGCCCCAATCACCTTTCTTAGGTCGTTTGAAAAGGTCTAACAATCCATTCAAAAAGTGAATTCAAGATAAGGCGATCCCCAAATTAGTCGAAAGATCCATTATGCGAAAAAAATCATGTGGTAGTATGTATAGCTAAGAGCTCTGCGTTATTTTGAGAAGGTCCCAAGAATTGAAACCTTTGGTGTTGTTACTTGTAGAACGCCATTTCCGCCTTATATTGGCCTGCGGCGCGTCCAAGTTCGATGATTTGATGACATTACTTCCGGGCACTGAGGGTTTTCGAATGGGCGAACTTCGACTGATATAGATTATTCACCCTTTCTAAAAATTTCCGAGATACGCGCTCTCACCCACTCGATTGACCATGTTAACCCCATGTGCCCTGTATTGGGAGGAGGACATTAGTTCTAGGAACGTCCACATTCATGCGTGTTATGCTGAAAAGACAAAGATTAATTTTCGCATTTTTTATCTTTTCGGCAAAAACTAGGTGTATGGATCTGAACAACAACATAGTGTCAAGCTTGCGATAATCAAGCGGTGCGATGTGGTCGCGCAGCCTGTATGGGATTGACTGGCCACCGTTATTCAAGTGATTTGGCCAGCCTACTGCACTTATTCCTGTGAATTTGAAGATGCAGTAGTTGAATTATGTTAAGAATATGGTCAGCAGGCTAGCAGAATCACCTCAGTTGCGGGTGCAATCTTATACAAGCAGCGCCGCGCCCACTTCAACTCAGCGCCGCCCGGCTTAGAGCCCCTGACCAACCTCAGAATCGAATATCCGTTTTACTGATTATCGTGGAAAAAATTTCACGCTGATCACAACGGTGTATCCAGAATCCCTCAGAACTCACTACGAACGGAGTTATAGCCTTTCAAAAATTTTGATTTTGAACTGCGAAAAGTTCGCGGACGAGCTGTCTCGAGCCTGTTTTTTCTCGTTATTCGTAGCCATCATTCTGAAACAGGTCAACACATAAATTCAGACCAAAAGAAATGGAAGATAATAGATTTTGAACAAAATCAATCGCACTTCTCTTCCCTACTGAGATCGGAAGCTTGCCGGTAGGCGTCACCCATTTTTTCTTTCAAGTGGGCGTGGTCGGCTTTTTCCTCGCCTTTTCTTGCTTCTTTCAGCGAATTGAGATTTCGCGCTTGGCAGGGTTACTATACATGGCGGTCGGAATATAATGTCATTAATTACCCCTGAGGTTGGACTGTGCCTTTAAAGGCACAGTCCAACCTCAGAATCGTTTTTCTGTTTTTCCGCCTATCTTGAAAACGGTCTCACCTTGATTCCAATGATGTCTCTGGAATCGTACAAGACCTTCTTGAAACGGAGTAATGGCCCCTTAAAGAATGAGCTTCGGAAGAATGGTGGACGAGTTGTCCGAGGCTCGTAACTTTCGTAATTTTCAACCGATGTATGCGAGCCGACTTGAACAAAGCGAGAGGTTGAGGATGAAAGGAAGAACGGTTCTACTAATCAAAAACCACCGCTCACCTCGCCACTGTTGAGCTCGAAAGATCGTAAAAGGGGCGTGCCAAAGTGGCTTCCTGAGGAGAGCGTTTCAGGGTGGCTTCCTCCCATATCTCGCTTATTCGGAGGAATTGAGAGCTCGCACTTGGCAGGTGTTATACAAGGTGGGTGTACTTCACAATTATGTGGAAATCTTAGATTTCGTGCCTGAGCTTGGACTGTGCCTTTAAAGGAGGAAGCCACCCTGTGGCGCCCGCATCGGGAAGCCACATTGGCACGCCCCTTTTGCGATCTTTCGAGCTCAACAGTGGCGAGATGAACGATGTTTTCCGATCAACAGCCCCGTTCTTCCCTTCATTCTTAACTTCTATCTTAACTCAGGTCAGCTCGCATACATCGGCTGCAAATGACGGAAGTTACTGTGCTTATCTGGGCCAAATTCCAGTCCGCAATTGCGTCTCGACTTTTGCGACCTCACGCTCCCGAGTCGGAAGAGCTTCCAGCGCTGCAGTCGCCGATTTGATGACTCTCGGTGGGTTTCGGAGACTGGAAACTAAGAAAAATTAGAGAAAATTGCATAAGAAAGCCACATCGGGTCGGCTTTGGCGCTGGAAACCCGACTGACTCGAGCGCGTGCGGCTGCAAAGCGTGTCGAGACGCAATTGCGGACCGGAATTTGACCCAGAGAAGCACAGTACAAGCCTCGGACGACTCGTCCACCATGCCTCCCTAGCTCATTTTTTAGGGACCACAACTTCGTTACCAGGGGGTCTTGTACGATTCCAAAGACATCTTTGGAATCACCGTGGGACCGTTTTCAAGGTGGACAAGACAACAAAAACACCATTCTGAGGTTGGAGTGTGCCTTTAAAGGCAGCAGGCACGCTCAAAAATGATATCGATTTTATGATATAAATCGAAGGTCTTTAGCTGGTAGTACGGAAAACTAACGAAAAAAAACAACGAAAACTGCATGCAAATAGAGGAATAAGGGTTGTTTTTGTTATCGGGTAGGATTGGACGAGTTTTACGGCGCGCGGTTGAAACAGCAAATATTAGCAAAAAAACGGGTAAAATAGACAAGCCGATATACCGTTACAGACTGTACTGAAACGTTCACATCGTTGAAAGCGTCAAAATCCAGCCAAAGCGACCGTAATCGAACGATCAATCTGGACGAGTTTGTATTTTGGGGCGGGGTTGACGAAGGTCGTGGGCGGGGTTGCAGAAATTTTCGGATTTGCATTGCTCAAATTTAGTAGTTTTGACTCGTTTTTGACGCTTACAACGGCGTGGGCATTCTACTAGGAACCATACGATCCCAGTAATGTTGTTATCTCAACAACTTTTTCGAGCGTGCCTGCTGCCTTTAAGGGCTCTGCAGAGTGGCACCGCGGCGAATCTCGCTGCGGCAGGGCAGTGACGAAGCACGGGGAGCGCCAAGCAGCGCGCGAGGTCGGCGACGTGTCGCGCGGGAACAGCGACGCGGGTACCTCGCAGAGTGTTTTTGCCGCCGCCATGGCAGCGACTCCAGGAACGACGTCGTCAGAGAGCGGGGCAGGAAATGGTCTCGACCATTTCCATCGTCGGCGATGAATGCTACCATCGATCGATTCAAGCCTCTTTTATGATATCTCTTTTGAGACAATTTTTCACTGTGACAAGTTGGGGGAAAAATTATTGAACATACTTGGAAGCATGGCAGAATACTTGGAAGTGCACATTTTCGCCGCTTTATTCCGGTTTTGGTTTTATGGTTTTCAGTTTTATTAGGTTCTTTTTTCTTTTTTCAACGGGCGAAAGTTGTAAATTATGCGGTTACTGCAAACCGTCTACTATTTGCGGTACTTCGAAATATATATTTAAAGGCGGAATCACTTTACTGAACGCGAATTTCAAACTCACTTCACAGCTCTCTGAGCGTGCTATTTTTTGAGAATTGTTTCCAAGCATAAACTAAACTCTTAAAGCATATCAAACCAAATGAAAGCTGCATACTCATGGGATATGTGATGTCAAATGAATGAGAGCGTACGCAATCATAAATGCGATGCTGACGACAACGTCGCTGCAGCTCTGCGATGTCTTGGTGCCCAATGCAACGTCAGGTTTCGACCACGCCCCAGAGCTCTCGCCCAGCGGCGTGCTGCCGGTATCTGCAACTCTGCAGAGCCCTTTAGTCGTTACAGGCTTGACGGTATCATTCGCTCAGTGATGCAGGAAGTATTCATTAAAGAAGCCGAGTTCGAGCTCGATTCAAAACTCCTGAACTATTTCTAAGACAAGTGTTATTTTTGGGTCATGTCACGCCCAAGTTTGAGATCTTGGCAAGATTTTGATTTCAAAATATGTGATCCTTTGATGGACTCCACACAATTAGATGAAGTGAAGGCTTGTACAGCAACACAATGAAACCGTTTAGTCACATTTCTTCGAGATAATGACCTACTTCATTGACTTAATAGGTAGGAATTTGACATAATCTCTAGTATGAGACATATGAAAGAAAACTTTTGCAGACTTGGTTGTCTACCTCCCTGCTGGAATTCGCTAAAAACCTCACGCGAATTCACGGCTACGAAATTCTTCTACGAAACCCATTCTCGGCGCCGCGAATCCGCTGCTGAATTCTTTATTACAGGATCGTAGCAGGTTCGCTGCGCCAAAACCCTATGAGAATCATACCAAAACCATAATCTGATTCCTTCAAGTTTACCTTTTTCTCTGATTCCCTTTCTCTCTACTTTTTTTTCCAACAGGCAGTGAGAACACTTTAGTTCGGCCAGCGTTCCACGAGCTATGCGCTAGAGCATTGCCAACCCGACTACTGAGGGAGCGGTACGGGGTCAGTCGCGCTGGATTCGTTAATCGTATGCGGTGTGAAATTTCTGGTGCGGTTAATACGATTAGCAGATTTTTGGCAGGATCCGGAAGACTCGGAATTTGCTACCAGAAATCGCGGAGCTGAGTTGTTCGCGGTAGACTTGAGTTGTTCGCGGTAGACTCAAGGTTGGCGACAGTTCTCGGTGAACTCGCGGCAGATTCGAGGTTTACGGTACGTTCGAAGCCGGTTTCCGGCAGATTTCGTCAGAGCTGCACCTCCCGGATATCAGTTTGTAGTTCCGCACTGACTGTGTGCAGTAGGATGACATACACCATAATGAATAGGCGACGGTGTTGCTGCTGCATTAGGATCACTCCCCATTATTGCGTTTTTTTACCGCTTACCGGAGGTCTAACCTTTCTTACCGCACTCCACTAATAAGTAAGCTGCATACGCTCGCATTTTGAAGGTGCATCGACAGAGCGGTCGAGGAAGCCAAGGCGTCGGAGAAGAAACGTGTTTTTCTAAAAACTTGATTCCCATTTTCTCTTGTTTTTGTCTACGCGGACCGGTGAAGGCACATCGCAGTATTTCCAGAGTAAAGGGAATTATTCCACCTACCATTGACTTTCGGAAATTACGGCAATTACGTTTGACGTGTATGAAGATGAACGAAGCTAGTAGTCCAAACAATAGGGTTTAGGTTCTCGAAAGTCACCTTCATCCCCACTGGCGTAATTTCAGCGAAATAGATGAGGTCTAAAGTCTAAGCTTGCCCGACAACATGAAAAGCTCGTTTGCAAGATGTTATTTCCCACTGTTCTGCTGGTAACAAGGGAAACTGTTGTGCAAGTTGAGTGAAAGGAAGTACCTAGCGGGAATGCCCAAGCTATGTACGAATAGTAAAAACTGTGGCTCAGACCTATGCCTGGAAAAGAAAGTTGTGAGCTCAACGCTATCGGTTCCAGTAGTAAAATGACGTTTTTTCTAATGTAACCTACCATAGGAGTTCGGAACACTGGAAGCGAGTTTCATGTTCGTGTTCAGCGTCCCAAATTACCCCCCTTGGGGCTGTTTAGGCCAAAAAAAAAAGACTTCTCGACCCCGGAATTCGGGATTGGTCTATAGTTATTTTGAGGTGAAAATACTTTTCGTCAGAAAATTCGCCCCTGGGAGGAGGGTTTCGGGGTGGCTGAACACAAGAATGAGGACCGTTTTCGATCTTCTGGACGATTAAGGTGAGTCATGGTGAGCAGTATGCCATTAAAACTACCGTAAAATGCTGGAATCTCCCGAAAAATTAAAACTGACTCTCGTATTTGTATTGAGCGCCTAAAATAACTACTATGAACTCGTCAAAAGTTTCGAATCCCGGAATTCGAAGATCAAAATGAGCATGCGAGATGACTGGCCAAGGCCATACTTCGCCAGGATGAGGCTGCTCCAGGTCGATCAAGAGTTCTCCAATGGAAATGGTTTCCAGCGGACCACGTGTCACTCCAAGTGGGTCGAATAGCTGCGGAGCGCGTGAAATTTTGCTGTCCATCACAGAATGAAATTTCGATCAGAATGGACATCGAGGCCCCGGCACGGCTAATCTTCGTCCCCGCACTAGTGAGCTGCGAGACGCTACAGAGATTGTGAGCAGTGGAGTTTCGCTCCAATGTGAGCAGTAGGTGTTACGCGATCGAGCTACCTATTTCATGAATGTCCGGATCGACACATTGCAGAGTCAAATAGAGACGCCACTCTAATGCTCGGAGACTCGAGACTCGTTTAAAATCGATTGGAGAATCAATTAGGTCCTCCATTTCACAGATTGATCAACCCAATTTTCCGAACACCCTATCGCTGCATGATGCGCGCGTAGCTAGTGCACAAATTTCGAGAAATAATTTCCAGCGCCTCCTAAAAAAAACATTTAGTGATCTAATTAACACCAAATCACTCAATCATTCATCTTCTTCGCTTTTTACAGCCCGTCATTAGCGCCGTTTCGCCAAAAACTCCTCGCTCAGGTGCTTGAGCCAGGCTTTAAGATCGTTATCGCTGCTCCAGAAAAACTCGGCGTCAAATTGTTGACTCTATAATCGATTTTTTCAATCGAATTATTGAATTGATTTTCGAATCACTAAGGCGAAGTTTTTTCCTAGACAGTTTATTTCTCCTATCCAAAAATCAATAAAAATTAGCATGACCGTTTTCCAGAGAAGCAAATAATTCGTCTTTGAATCACCTAAAGTATTTTCTCCTCAGAGATCACATCTCTTCTTGATGTGCCCCTGAAGTTCATTAGAAATATACTAAACTGTGCGCGACAAAAGTAGGTCTAACTAAGAGGGCCGGGAAAAATACTTATCCTTTTCGAAGTGCGTCTCTAGTTTGGACTGCCGTCGTTAGCGATTCGCTGCCGTATGAGCTTACTGCTGAGTTTTCTAAGAACTGCGCTTTCACAATCGCTCTGAAGGGTTTTTTTTTAACAGGGCTAAAAACAAAAGTAGACACTCCTTCTCAGGTACAATACAACTTTCTCAGAAGTGTGTTCATTCGAAAAGCAGAAGTGCATGTACTTTTTTTGCGAGAACATGCGGTATATCATACCTCCAAAAAATTATATATCTGCCATGTACAATCAATATTCAAACCTAATCCGAGATTTCTCGCTGAACACTGATTAAGATCATCTACACTCCTAACCTTGATCTTGAGCCGCATGGGGAAGCCAACTGAATAGATGCATGTCAACTCCTCGCTCTATTTCATTGTCGAATAAATTGTGTAACGAAGATCATTTAACTCAGACAGAGACACTGTTTTTCTGTGCTGCTTCAAGCACTAGGCTCCGCCTTCAAATGGAACAGGTTGTATGATTGTAAACAGTAAAGTTGAAAGGAAGTCTGAAATATTGAGTAAAATACTATGAACGTCAACTCCATATTAATTCTATTCGCTACTGCTGTCTTTACTCATGCTGAAATGTGAGTAATATATCATAAAGTATCAATGAATATGAATAAATGTCGTATTATATAGTATAACAGTACTGTATAATATAACAAGTAATATACAATCTTATTTAGTACGTAAAGAACAATATAATACAGTGCGTTTCGTAATTATAGCGACACCCTCCCAACACCGGAATCAAGGCCCACACAAACTTTCATTGGATGGTATGGTTACCATTGATCTCAGCGCTCATGGAAACCTCCGTTCGCGAAATTATACAGAAAAATATAAAGAAACAAGAGTTATCCGGTACTTCACCATCAAAATGGCCGTTTCATAATTATAGCGACTCTTCAATTATTCAGCTTTTTATTAAAGAATTAAAACTTTCCAAAACACCTTAATAGTCTATCACCCTTCCATGCCTAGAAATAATCTGAAAAACTTGTTTTGACATGGATTCGACCAGTCGTTTAAGCAATCCTGCGTCCAAATTGCTCCATGCAATGACTACGGCCCTCTTGACTTCCTTAACTGACTCGTACTCAGACGATGGGGTGGACCGACCGCGGGCAAAAAATCGCGTATCGTACCGACCGCGTGTCACTATCATACTGACCGCGGGCAGAAATGCATGATTCTATGACATCTCGTCCTCATAGCCGTTCACCCTCGACCCAGAGATCGGAAATTGATCTTTAAACGATAGGTCTTCGTTAATCTTAGTATTTGATGGATCCGTTAACTAAACCTAAGTCTTGTAAGGAGAGGAATCTCCTACCTGTGGCAAGCTAAGACTGAGGTGTGAAATCACCGCGGGGACGAGATGCCCGGAAACCAAAATGCATTCTGTGCCAAACGCGCGCATTTACGTACTGACCGCGCAAACGAAATAGTGCACGCGGTCGATACGCCTGAGCTCCGTACCAACGGCTCGCAGGATAACATAGAGGCGTACTGACCGCGCGCATTCATCTGTGCGCGCGGTTAGTACGAAAAATTACTTTTCGCTGCGGTCCGCACGTGAGCGCACGCAGTCAGTACGCAAGTGCTCGCGTTCGGTACGCAACCGCCCGCGTTCGGCACGCAAGAAAGTGGTCGGTGAGGTCGTTCTGTTAGTTTGCGCGGTCGGTACGCAGTTTCTCGCGCTCAGTACGCAATCGTCCGCGTTCAGTACGCAAGCAAACTGTTCGTTGAGACCGGTTTGTTGGTCTGCGCGGTCGGTACGCAAGTGTTCGCGTTCAGTACGCAATCGCCCGCGTTCAGTACGCAATGAAACTTGTTGGAGAGCTCGGTTTGTCAGTTTGCGCTGTCGGTACGCAAGTGCTCGCTTTCAGTTCGCAACCGCCCGCGTTCGGTACGAAGGCAAACTGGTGGTTGAGGTCGGTTTGTCAGTTTGCGTGACCGGTACTGAAGTGTGCGCGTTCAGTACGCAGTCGCCCGCGTTCTGTACGCAAGTGATTTAGTGAATGTGGTACATACGCAAGTGTACGTGCTTGATAAACAACGAAATCTCGAGCTTTTGGGCATTACGTCTACTCCTCCATCGGAGGCAGGACTTTCTTTAAAAAGTTTTGACTTTTTTGTTCTGGTAGAGAGTCTGATGGGTTGGTCTTCTTGTCTACTGCGTCTTCAAAACAGAGAATCCGACGAGAACCACTAAAATGGGACAATTTCTTTCTTTATAACAGTTGTCTCATTCACAACTTTGTTAACACACGTCTGGCTTCATGTATCTCAAGCTTAAAACTCGTTTTCTTCAAAATAGTCAGTGCTCGTTAAAAAGCTCCGTTACTCGAAAAAGGAACAACAACATCAATTAGCGTAGTGATCCTACTGATGGCCGGTTTTTAGTGTATTTTCAAGTTTGTCTCCTAAGCTCTTGCTCACTTTCGTCATAATGTGGGTCAAACCTACACATTCGTGTCTAATATGCATTCAACTCGAGTGACCACACCCATTGAAACACCCTACCGCAGGGCACGAGCTCGAAAAAGCAGCACGTGCAGCAAAATTTGGTACCAGGAACACGTACTGCAAAACTTAATCACAGGAGCATGTGCAGCAAGATAGAGCGGCGCTGTCGTAGCAGCACTCTGAAACGCTACGCGGCCGGCTCACCGACCGCAACTCGGCCAGCTCGCCGAGCACCATATGGTCTACAGGCGGTTGAACGAGGTCTCCACCTGCTGAGCTAGCCAAGTACCGCAAACTTAGGTAATTTAATCGAGGATGCTATCGACTTTTGAGTCCCGTCTCAAGAGTGCATCGTATGCTTCTCATTTTTGGTAAAAAAACTTTGTCATCGAGTTGAAAGCATATCATGCACGAATTGAACATCTATTTGTTGGGGCACGTGCTGAAATTTGAGAAAAAACAGGAGCACGTGCTCCCTTAGCAGCACGTTCCTTGACTGTGCTCGAAGCCGCCTTGTCTTCGAGTTGCATGCATATTCGACATGCATTGAATGCGGCGATTGTCTGAGTGGATGCTTTGATAAATCAAACTGCCTTTGAATAATGTTGGGACAAGAAAACACAACAACGTATCATTTTTTGGTAGTTGCCTGGTTTTCATAGAGACCCTATCGGTTCTTGTATGGTCATATGTAGCCATGAAAAACTTCCGCATACCGTTACAACTATAATTCCTCTATACTGCATACAGTCATATGTAGAATTGAATCGCACGGTCAATTCATATGATCAATGCCAATTTTGAGTTATATGTGCATCACATGGTTTTGGGCTATGAGGAAAATCTTCTCCAGAATTTCATTTGCTGATATGCTAGAGAGTGGATATTTACTAATAGGAAGTTGGGAGAAATCCTAAAGTGGTACGCACAGATTCAGGTTCTTCGTCACCCAAAACTTCTATGACCTCCTTGATCACCTCGTCCCCGGCCACGCTAATGACCACCTCATCGAATCCCCCCCCCCGACTCCACCAGCGTTCCCCAGGAAGTCATCTCAAAACTGGCGATTTTGTTTAAATCGCCGGGGCATGTCTCAACATATTGCTTTCTCTACATCCGTTCTCTTTCCTTTTCTTCCCCATTCTCTTTTCGCTCTTTACAACTCTACCAATTTTTCTTTCTCCTCTTCTTCATCTTTCTGTTGTTGTAATACTTTTTTTCGTTTTACCTTTCTATTTGTTTATTTATTTATTTGCTTATTCACTTACTAGTTTATCTATTCATTGATTTATTTATATAGCTGTCAAGACTTTTGCCCGTCGAGCCTATTCCGACGCTGAATCGGGCTAGAACTGCAGTTCTGACCTTGGATGTGCGTGAAGTCATTTTTTTCGGGAACAGAAAATAGGAAAATCAGTTTTACAGAAAACAGAAAACAGAAAAAAATCTCCACATTTCGGGCAGAAAGCAGAGCATTTTCTGAGAGTTGACAAGTAGTGCTCATCTCCCGTATTCCAGATTTTCGACAGCTTTGAACTTTTTACACATTTTTCCGTGATAAATGGTTTGTTTGCATAATATCCGAAGCCAACAGTTGCCAGATAAAGAAATGTAGACTTCTGAGAGAGGCAGATTATATGTGCAAAATGACCCTCTGATCTCCCTTTTCCTGAGACAATAACACTTATATGTGCAGAAAGAACATAGATTAATTGTTGGTCGAAGCAGACTTGCCCTCCCCTAGCGTACATTATTCGACAATAATTTCGATATAAGTGCCAGGTTGAACACTATACTACTCCTGAACGCCCTAGAGTCACGAGCGTACCACGTGAGTGTGCCGTGTGAGTATAATTGTCCTAAGGCGCCCTTCGTTCCATGATGACGGTTCTCGCATAAATCTATTACAGTTTCAACAGCTACATCGCCGCCCCATCACCAGTTTCATTTCGCTTCATCTTATTCAAATTCTGGATCATCCTGTGCTTCAATTACGTGAAGCACGAACTTAGAATATGCGTGAATGGCACAGCTGGGGCAAAGTTTTACCCCGCTCCACGGGAGCGATCACGCTGAAGTATCTGCAGTTTCTGCCCACGTTTGGAAAGTGTTCAAATTCGAGCACCGGGCCAGTGCGGGCACGAATAGCGGGTGCTGAGTAATATCAAAGCACACTATCTTCGTTATTCAATAAAATTAAAGTTTTTGTGTCAGTTGAACTTTGGACACGTTCCTTTAGGGGGGTTCGTCAATGGTACCCCTCTGGTAAACGGTAATCACTATACGATAAAGATGAAGGCTCGGCTTCCTCAAACTCTATTGGGATACGCATTCTCTATTGGGATACGCATAGACGTATTCTACGTCTATTTCTTAGGGGTTCGAATGCTTTTAGACCTATACAGTTGCACGCGGGGGTCAGCCGACATTTAAGTCAGATCCTTCTTCTTCTCACTCCAATTAAGTACCAATTCGAAAACTTCGTAGGGAAAGTAGATCTGGTGGACCCTGGGTGACGATTGAACCCTGCCGTGTCGAGCGAACAGTAGCGCCTCTGCTTGGGTAACCACCATTGCGAGATCGACGGGCTTACCATAGGGAACAACAGAGAATGCGGATGAGGTTTTCTAAATCTATGAGTTCACCGTCTATCCGTCCAGCCACTTGTTTCTGGAGTGAATTTGCCACAAACCGCCATTCACGGTTTTTTTTCTGATTTCTGTCAAAGTTTGCCTATTCTTACAGAGAACAGAAAACAGAAAAAAATTTCAAAATGGGCAGAAAAAAAGGAAACAAAAAGTTACGAGACCCCTGGTCCCGACAGTACAGTACCGAGCAAATTTTTTCCAAGAAAGCGTTTTTTTGCGCTCACAAAGCGCCGCAACGCCATAACTTGCTTCGAAGTGGGTAAATTTCAATTCTGAAATCATTTCTGGATTGAGGCGGTCATGATAGCAAAAATGTGTCAAGTTTTGACCTGTGATCAATGTGAATTTTAGAATGAAATGCACATTTTTTTAAACAAAATACCGAGTTTAAAAGGGCTTTTTAAACGTACTATTACATTCGCCTCACTGAGAGGAACACGAAAACTACCTGAAGAACTGATTTTGTCAACTTTGAAATGAGTTATGGCGATGCGGGGCTTTGTGAGCACAAAAAAACCCGCAAAACGCCTTTTTAGCAAAAAAATATGCTCGGTACGGTAGTTGAAATGGGCAAGACCGACTCTCGTTTTAACGGTTATTGTACATATTCGGTGTCATGTGTCCTAGCAAGCTTAAAGAACGCCCACGAGGAAGAAAGTCAACCGCGGGATGGTTCTAGGCTAGTTAGATTCTCTTGTTCATTCTCTTTCTTTCCTCCTTTTTTTGATCTCCTTGTTTTACTAAAGGGTACTACTATTTCTCTCGATCTCTATCGTTTTGCTCTCCTTAATATTACCATTCTTCATCATCTTATTCTCCTTGGCCTAGTCGTTTTTCTGGGTATTTTAGTAATAATATCCGAGATTTGATGTTTTCGACTTTTTCAAATATAATGTAAACGGGTGTTAACGTGTACACGAGGAAAGTTTTTCTTTGCATACAGAGCTTATCTTTCGTAGGAAAAAATCTGAATATTTTTGCAACAAAGCAGACACTGGAAAACTTTGTTTCAGCAGATTTAACAGCTGACGTATTGCATTGAAAAAAGTTGTAGAATCACAATCAACTAGGACATTCGATTTCACGAGGATTTGAAGAATAAAACACACAAGTAGTCACCTCACAACACGATGAATACATTGAATCCCGAATAGAGGGACTAGGAAGAAGGCAAAGGAAGGAAATGCAAGGGCAGATATCGATGGTGGTAAAATACAAGTAATGCCATCACAAACTGAGAAAATATAGTAAAATACCTCTCAATACGATTTTTTTTGAGATTTGACAGCGGTTGGTACGCACACACGAGCGGCTAGTATACACTGGTTCCATTAAAAAGCCATGTATTAATGCTAATTGTCAGAAGAAGAGTCCGTGATCGAAAGATTTCTCAGATTTTATAATGAAGATGTATATTTGGCCAGCACCGGAGTCAAAATGAGTGAAATTCAGTGAAAAGCAAGAAAACAATTTATTGCGGCAGGCCTCCAACCGCCAAATATAGTTGTTCTTATGAATATTGATTCAATTTTGAGATAAACACGCGATAGGCTAAAAACGGCTGGCTTAGCGACAAACCACTATCTGGATCAGCTATCCAAATAAAAATCATTTCTCTTGTCCATCCTCAGTGTAGAATTGAGTCTCTTTGATAGAAGACTTTACTTATTGAATTTTCGGTTCTAAAGCCAGCTGTGTTGGGCCGCTTCAACTTCTTTTTGCATTACCCCAAACCCCATTTCAACCCCAACCCCCAACTTTTGCTTAGCGCCAATTTTAAGGGGCCATATGTTCTTTCATGATAAAAAACTTTTTTTTCGCGAACCCTGCATCTGAGTAATAATGTGTTCCGAAAGTGTGTCATTTCATTGGAAGCATCATATGTCTGCCGCGCGTGCATGCGTGCTAACAGCGGTCAGGTCTTTGGAAAGATTTTCGTGTTGACCGAGCTATAAAATCGGGCCTATCACGTGTGAATGCGTGCTAACCGTGGCCGATCCTATTCGCGACATCTGTGCCGACCACGTACTGATGCCACCCCTACCGCAGGGCAGTGCGTTACGAGCGCATGTGTATGCGTACCGACCGCCTTCAGAATTTGGAAAGCGTCCGTACAGACCGCGTAGCAGTACGTATTGACCGCGAAGCTATGCGTACTAATCGCGAGTCATTGCTTACCGACCGAGTGTCAGTGTGTATCGGCTGCGTGGCAATGCGTACTGGTCGCGTGGCATTGTGTACTGCCCGCGGGACAATGCGTACCGACCGCATGGCAAGATGTACCGACCGCGCGGCGATGCGTACCGACAGCGTGGCATTGCGTACACACCGCGCAGCAATGCGTTTCCACCGCTATTAGTATCCGGAAAGCATTCGCACCGACCGCGTGGCAATGCCTACCGACCGCGTGGCAACGCGTACTGATAGCGTGGCGGTGCGTACCGACCGCCTCACAATGCGTACCGACCGCGTGGCATTGCGTACCAACCGCGCAGCAATGCGTTTCCACCGCTGTTAGTATCCGGAAAGCGTTCGCACCGACCGCGTGGCAATACCTAACCGCGTGGCATTCCGTATTGACCGCGTGGCAGTGCGCATCGACCGCGATATTTGCGTGCCGACCGCGCTAATCTGCGTGCCGACCGCGTGCAAATTGCGTTCCAAACGTCGCCCATCCCGCTGTCGGTACGCAACTTGTCCGCCGTCGGTCCACCCCATTGTCTGAGTACATCTTGCCTCCACCGTACATTCGGCCAACCAAGATTCCCAGATATTTTCGATGGGGTTTACGCTAGGGGAACAGGCTCGCCAGTCCATAAGGGTATCATTATGCTTCTCCAACCACGTCTTAGTGGAGCGGATCGCATGGATTGGCGTGTTTCATTTCTGGAAAACGGCACCGTCATTCTCAAATCCGGCAAGCACAGGCACCTCTTGGTAGTCGGTGGAATTCGTTCGAGTCGAAGTGGAGGCGATCTAGAGCGTACCACCTTCATGGAAGCCACCCCAGGCCATGGACTGCCATCACCGAAATTCCGTTTTGCGAAGAACCTTGATCACGCCAGTAGTGTGTATATCCATCAGGTCCATTAGAGTTGAACTTTTTTCTTGTCCAAAAAATCACCCAAACACAATCTTTACAACACAGAAACTTCAGTTGAATTACCGTTTACCTTAGACCAGTCAGTCGCCATGTTCTTTACGGCGAATTGGAGTCGTACAGTCCTGTGTGTCTCAAAGAGACGAGGTGGTGAACACATTCGAGAGTGCTTGACGTTTTATCGCCCTCCACACTGTCGTCTTGGATACTGGAAAAGAAAGTTCAGCTTTAATTTCATTTACCGTGACGGCTGAGTTCGATACAATCCGTCCTAGTCGGCGTTCGTCCTGAACAGAGAGCTTTTTGGGTCTCCTAGTGCCCTTCTTATTCTTAGAAGCATACAACTCAGAATCATGCAGAAATCGGTAACCTGTGGCCCGGTGACGACTAATTATCTTTGAAATCCTTCTAGCGCTCAGGCCGGCCTTGTGCAGCACAAAAACCTGGCTCTTCTTGCCCTCAGAAAGGACGGTGCGTCATGATTGGAATATGTTAATATTAAATGCCTTTAATTATGCCATACTTGAAACGGGAAATATTGTGAGAAATTTACGAGAAGAGCATTTGCAATGTAAAGTGTCGCTATAATTATGAAGCGGCCATTTGGCAGGTGAAGTACCAGATAAGTCTTGTTTCTCTATATTTTTCTGTCAAATGTTGCAAACAGAGGTTTGCGCTGAGATCAATGGTAACCACACCGTCTAAGGAAAGTTGGTGTGGGCCCTGATACCGGTGTTTTGAAGGGTGTCGCTATAATTATGGAACGCACTGTAGTAGAGTATTATATGTGTAGGTCCCAAAGCGATGAAGGGCGAAATCTCAAGTTTTCAGTGTTATCAGACCAAAGCGACATTGGCATTCCAATGTTGCGCATCGGATTTCTCGACGCGGTTATGGATACGGTAGCTCCTACGGATATGGAAATCCTGCCCAACAAGGTTATGGAGAAGGCTCTTATGGCGGAGGTACTTATGGTGGTTTCCAAGGTGGTTCATATGGTGGATTCAACCAAGGAGGAGGTTATGGAGGTTACGGTGGTGGGACGGTCGGAGGCAGAACCGGAGGTCTGGTAAGCAGAACAACATCTAAAAGTTTGTTTATCTATTGCGATCTTAATCTATCCAGTTTATGAGTTTAAGAAATATGTATTGTGAAAACGGTTTCATATAAAGCCTTATGTGGATGGTGCCAGTCAAGGCGGGTTAGGAAACTGATTATGAGGTCATACTACATACATGAATCATTGAGTCTGAGACTGAGAATGTCAATCCTTCATGAGTTTATTGTCATGAAAAAATCCAATAATCTTTAGGTTTACAAACAAATTTCGAGTTTTCTCGGCGGCTTTGAAGCTCAATTCAAGAACTATGTCAACGCGTTTTAACACTCAAGGCAGAGTTAACGTTGAATATCATATACGACTTCAACTCAAAAATGTGGTTGTTTGGTCCTGGGCCATCGAATAGTGAAGAAACAGCGACGGAAAGCGCGTAGAATAAGCTAAAATAGCGGTTTCTAACGCACCTACAGGTTCAGGGCGCGGACGAGCTTACGCAACCTGCTAGTTTCCCCTAGCGCGCGCCAACAGATAAGTGTGCGGGAATCGATGAAGCTCGACGTGGTGGAGCTGCTTGGCAATTTTCCATAGAAAACCCCCGCGGCGCCAGAAGCTTGTCAGTACGGGGGCGGGCGGGCTAAGCAGGCGTACTGGGTCAACGAAGTCTTCACTTCGCGGCCGCTTTTATCGATTTCGGGCCCGTACCTCCTAGCTGTCTTCGACACTGTCCCCTACCAGTATCTACCAGCGTAGAGTTGCACACTGCAAACCTGAAAACGACATTTATCGTGAACACTGCCTTTAAAGGCAGTGTTCACGATAAAAACCGTATCATAGTTTTCGATGTTTTTGGGTAGCTAAGCCCACTAAGAAGAGTTTAATAGGGAAAAGCCCCCACAGAACACCCAAATACCGGAGAAAAACGGTATAAAAAATTCTCTGAGAAGAACAATTATGCCTGTTTGTGTGTTTCGGGGGACTGCGTACAGCGCATCGAACCTAACGTCTGGGGATGGTTTCGCGCTTGAAATGTCTTAGGGAAGTGGCTTTGCTTTCTGTTCCCCGTACCAAAAATTCTTCAGAAATAAGAATGGTCAATTGACATGCTGGGATGTTAGAACTTTCGCAGTGAAGAATATTCGAGAATTCGGCGCCTGTTCCAACAGTAAAACGGTAAATTCCTATAACAGGACAACTGTTATAGGACGTGGGCGAAGTGGCCCAATGTGTCGACTGGCCCACAAGATTTTCACCCACTTCATGACCGTTTTTTCATCGCACTTCCGTTCCTATTCTTCTTGGAAGGACCCTAAGCTTACGTTTTAACCAAAAAACGGGCAACATTTTCATCGTGAACACTGCTGTTAAGGGAGTGCGCGTTTCACGGCCAATAAGTTCATTTAATTTTTAAACTGATTTTTTTATTGTGAATGACTATGTCAAAATGAGAGATATGGATTTTGATATCTGCATACCAGTTATGCAAGTTGTTTTAAGTTTGCGGACGCAAAACAACTGAAAATGCGTGGAAATCCGGCTTTCGAAAGACCAAATGCGGAGAAATTCAGGATTCTTTTGATGTTTTTTCGTCCCAGATGATCCTATATGTTCGCGTTCCGCAGCACATTCTGTGGTTTTCGGAATGCGCAGCGCGGAATGCCGAAAATGCTCGGATCTGCGGGTTCCGAAACGCCGCTCATCCCTGGTGTTCGTTCACCTTGGTTTCTGCGTACATAAAGTCGACACGAATCGCACAACGCTTTGCTCCCCTTATTGTGCGTTGGCGCGAATTCGGTGCACGTATGTTATAAAATACGTGCCCTGACTTTGCGCCAACGCACAATAAGGAACGCAAGGTATACTCTGTTCCAAACGAGATAGCAAGCCTAGAGTCGAAATAAGCAGCGCTCCCACTGCGTCTCTGACGTTTCTGCATTACTGCATCTGTATTACCACAATCCAAAAACGTCAGAGACGCAGAGGGAGCGCTGCTTCTGTGGACTCCCGGCTTTCCATCTCGTTTGGGCCAGAGTTTATCGAAGCAATACGTGTCGATTGGATCTCCCCGCACCCCCCCCCCACCTATGTAGGTCTGTAGCCCCCTTCCTAAACAGGGTGAACTGTTGAGAGAAAGGAAAGGTCTTTATATGCTTGATGGTACGTTGATAAGTTCTGAATGGAGTGCCTTCTGTAGATACTATTACAGGTGCTGTTACATATACTTCCAAAACTATTCTCACAGAAAGTGAGATTCTCAACTGTTTGAGAATGCTGTCACGGGGATCGTTGATAATGTTTCTAGAATTCGATCGGCTAGTTAAATTCATTCGGGCGATATCCGTGACAACCAAGCGGACATCGCCTTGCCCTTTTTCGTTAACAGCAACGGACATTGATATATTTTTATACAAACTCCAGCCAATTGCTTTTGATTATAGTTTTTTTGCGTGAATTAGCAAAGGTCGTCAGCACAAACACCGTGAACGACTTTTTACGAATCTTACGAATTTCTTTCAGAATTTTGAATTGCGTTTCGTCCTGTTACTGTCCATCAATTCTCGAAAAATTCCAAGAATCACGTATAGCGGATGACTTCGCCGCCAATTGAAAAGCTTCAGGTATCCGAATAAGAGGAATACAAAGGGACAATTATGTTTATGCAAATATGTAGGTACTTGTAATTTTGAGACTGTATTTGTCAGAGTTCAGTGACAGAAAAGCTATAAAGAAAAAAATTGACATATTGTGGTCTAAACTATTACGTGGCATTTTGAATGAGATCTCACAAGTAGTCATCCGATTTTCACACGAAACTACCCCGTTCACCTTCAGAACAAGATTTGACTCAGCACAAACCTCAGATCTATGAAAAATAACGAACCTCATTCGGAGTACAGGGTCAGAAAAAGGATTACCTATGAGAGTTTGCATGATTTGTTCAGTCCTCATCTTTTTCGTCATAAGATCGGGCGCTTCGTAAGGAAATCAGCCCCAATTCCAACACAATCCGTCTGTCGCTCACGACGGCTGTTTAAAGGACATATGGTCTAGTCGGAGTTTGAGTTTCTAGCCAGGACACGGAAGCGTCATTAGAAAGAAAAACAAGAAAACCAAATGGGTATTCCAGAGTTTGTAATTCAGGAAGGCGTTGGAAGTTGCTGCCACCTAGATAGCGTCATACGTTGATGTGTCCTGTCGGCATCGATGTGAAGATCTCCCAGCCCAACCTCAGGAATGAAATCTGAGACTTCCACGTTCATATGTAGCAATGAAGTACACCCATCCCTTATAGGACATCCCAAGTGAAAGCTCTTTATTCCCTCGAATTAGCGAGGCATATGAGGAAGCCACTCTAACACACCCTCCTACAGCAACAAGCCGCATGGGCACGTCTCCGTTGACAACCTCTCGCGAGCAACATTAACAAGTTGAGCAAAGGGATTTTGAGCAATAGCCATGTTATGGGCAGTGTTCACGATGATTGTCGTTTCCAAGTTTTCCATTCAGAACAATCCTATGGCAACCAAGTGTTACCAAAATCACGAAGAAACGGCGAGAAACGCACTAAAACGCCTTATTTCAGTGACATTATTCTCTGACCTGGACTAGTTGTCCGGTTGGAAAAACAAGCTCACGGTGGTTGTCACCGGTAATAAATGGGACTAATCAAAAATGGAAGAATATTCTGGGCAAAATAGTATTAGTTAGGGCCCGAAGGAAAGAACGGAGCAACACAGATTGGAGAATTGCAAAAGACGGGTCCACAAAAGATTTCATTGTCACAACGAACAGTTCCATTGATACTTAAGAGGCGGGCTGATACTTGAGGATTTCGTGCCCTTCTGGTGCGTTTTTCTCGGTTTCTTCGTCATTTCAGTCCTACTCGGGGGCCAAACAATCGATTTAGCGATTAATCTGAAAATCGAAGATTATCGTGAACACTGCCTTTAAAGGCAGTGTCCACGATAAAAACCATGTCTGATTTTTTGGTGGAGATCGGCAGCTGCGGGGCCTAGCGCAGCCCTAACGTTGAAAAAACCAAGAAAAATGAGCTCGGAACGGTCTCCTACGGCCCCTAAGTTGGACACCCGTCAGCTCGTCAACCCCCAGATGCACTTTCCACGCCCACCGACGTGAACAAATGATTGCTCGAGATTGTGAGATGAGCGATAATTTCCGATCAATAGCCCCGTTCTTTCCTTGATTCTCAACCTCTCTCTTTACTCAGGTTAGCTCGCATACATCGGCTGCAAACGACGGAAGTTACAAGCATCGGACAACTCGTCCACCATGCTTTCCTAGCTCAATTTTTAAGGGACCATAAGTCCGTTCCTAGAAGGTCTTGTACGACTACAGAAACATCATTGGAATCAGCATGGGACCGTCTTTAAAATAGGGGGAAAAGCACAAAAACGATTCTTATCGTGAACACTGCCTTTAACAGAAATCGTCCATAAATTCTATGATCCGTCAGCACACGCGATTCCCCATTCAAAGCGTTTCAGAGGCTCACACCTTCTTTACTTTCTTTTCGGACGAAGACGAAGTCCACCGGCTATGTCACTTTCTAAAACGAGGTTTGTAGTCCTTGTAGCTCTGTGCCGCCAACCTGTTCCTATTCCTTCATAATATGAATGTGGCTTTCGATCATGATCTTCTTACAATGCCTACAAATCGATTTTCATAGAATAATTAACATTAGTTGGTAGAAAATAGTCTGTGTTTACTTACACAATGTATACGAGTATTATTAAATATATTACTATGCAAGTGAAAAATCTCATAAAAATAAGCGCGAAAGAGCACGCACTGATACTTTGCGTCCCTTATTGTGTGTTGGCGATAACTTTGTGCGCATATGTTATGACATACATACAAGCACCGAGTGTGCACACCAATAAGGAACACAAAGTTTCAGTGCGATCCGTGCCGACTACACAGTTCAGAAACCTAACAGTTGAAATATCGCGGTGCGACGCAATATATGACGATATTGTAGAAATGCTGGGTTGAGAGAAATGTTTTTACGTTTTTTTTTTCTGCACAGCATGATAAAAGTGGTGTATGATGAAACCGTGCGTATTAGTCCCCAAGGTATGTATGTAAGCCATAACGAGGCGATAATTAATTGTTTCCAACTTACAAACAGTGTGCATGTAGTATATTTTGATGGACATATTTTTCAAGTGAGCTAGATCAAAAAACACCTCTTTATCAAAGGTTCCCTCATTAAAATTAGGCTGTAACGAGGTTTTGGTTTTAAAACTGCATTGACGTGCATCGAAGCTGAGAAACTTAACATTGTTGAAGAAATAGGTTGAACGAGTTCCATGGTCTAAATGAACTTCCTCTTAGCGAAAAACAAGAATTGAAGAGCAAATTATTTGCTATATGAGTATGGAAATACATACAAATTAGGGTACAGGTCGTGTCAAAACGACAAACACTGAGATTCAACATACTGGCAAACATTGCATGTGTCTGACAAAGGTTTTGTGAAACATAGAGTAAAGTTTCACATCGTCAAGAAAGGTTTTTTAAAGGCAGCAGACACGCTCAAAAATGATATCAATTTTATGGATTAAACTGAAGGTGTGAAGCTGTCAGTATTCAGAAA
Organism: Aplectana chamaeleonis; assembly: GCA_029168955.1. Taxonomy (NCBI): domain Eukaryota; kingdom Metazoa; phylum Nematoda; class Chromadorea; order Rhabditida; family Cosmocercidae; genus Aplectana; species Aplectana chamaeleonis. Next base: position 977,979 of record JAPDOI010000050.1, on the reverse strand, counting down.
TAACGAAAAAGACGAAAACAAATCGACGGAAGTCAAGATATGGCGGTACGTTCTATATTGGCTCAGAAATGGACGAGTTGTACGGCACTGGCTGAAATAGCGGAGCTAGCAACAAATTAGTTGGGAAAACGACGCTAATGTACTCGTACGGCCCTTTCTGGAACGCTTACGCCGTTAGAAGCCCAAAAAGTAATCTAAAGTGGCCGCAATCGAGCATTGAATACCTGTATGGAGGGGCGGAGCCCGTATCGAAGGGCGGAGCAAGGATGATTTCGTGACTGACTACGGCTCAAATACGGTCATTTGGACTCGTTTTTAATGCTTGAAACTTCGTGAGAGCTCTTCTAGGGCCTGCACGACCCCACTAATGTAGTTATCTCAACAACTTTTTCGAGCGTGTCTGCTGCTTTTAAACTCCGATGAAAACGCGGAGCTCTGACAAGGGAACCACCATAAGTCATAGTGGCCATTCCAAATGAAATGTACTTTTCTGGAACCGTTTTCGGATGAAAAGTCCTAATAACCCCATCGCAGCTGCCTAGACCCACTCTGAAAATTTATAGGCATTTTTTCTCTGATTTTCGTACTCATTTTACCCCCCCCCCCAAAAAGCGCATTATTTTCGCGAAAATCCGGAAACGGACATCATAATCGTGTTCAGCGCCCAAAACTACCTCACTATGCAAAGTTAGGGTGAAGGAACATCCTCTAAACTTTGCGCAGACTGATAGCGTTTTGGACTTTTACGGATTTTCGGTTGGGCATTTATTTATACCGATTACAGGGCTGTAGGAGCGTTTTGGAAAAATATTCCAGATTTGACTTAAAGTTCGCTCTGGGAGGTTATTTAGGGTGCTGATCACGAATCTGAGGTTAATTTATCGATTTTCCGAAGTTTTCGTATTCGTTCACAGATTCCCGTCGGGGTAGAATTTGATGGCAAATCGCGACTTTTGACGATTTCCGGAGCGCTACTAAAGAATGTGCTCAAATTATTTCTCTGGAGGTTATTTGGAGTGCTGAACACGAATCTGATGTCGGTTTATCAATTTTCGGCAGCTTACGATAGATTACGGTGGGTATACGGTAGTTTGGTCAAAGTCTCAGATTTGTCTCAAAGATTCTATATGGGGGTTATTTGGGGGTGCTGAATACGAATTTGATGTCCACTTGTAGACTATCGGAATATTGAGGTAGGTTTTGCCTCCTAAATGGCATGTTACCTACCGTAACCTACAGCAAACCTTTAAATGTGGGCAAGCAAACCCCAAATTCGTGTTCATCACCCCAGATTACCCTTACACACATGTTTTAACAAACTCCGGAAAAAAATTAAAAACACCCAAAAAATTCCAGGGGGGATAACTTTTTTCAGAGTGGGTCTAGGCAGCTGCGATGGGCATATTCGGACTTTTCGTCCGAAAATGGTTCTAGAGAAGTACATTTCATTTGGAGTGGTCACTATGACTTAACGTGGTTCCCTTGTGAAGCCTAGTTTTGACTGCAGGTGGTCGCTGCGGCCATGCGAAAGACAACTGTTCCTTTTTCATCGCGCGTAATGGAAAGCCGCTCTAATTGTGATCGCTTCTTGGCAAACGTTCTACATCGCTGGGTCGCGGCGACGAAATCTTATGTTTTACTGCATCGCTGCTTAAAGAGCGGTTCTCAATGGTCGCTGGCCATCGCTCCATCGCGGCCAAAATGGCAGCGATGGAGCGCTTGCCAGCGAATGACACGTTTTGTCTAGTGAACATTGACCCTTGTACTACCGAGAGAACCATTTTTACCTGGCCCTAACATAGAGTACTAGAGTACTAGCAGGGAAACCAGCAGAGAAACCATTTTAGCCTAAAGATGCACCGCCCACGCATGGCAGTAGGACCGGCCTTGATCACCGTAATCCACTGTTACCGCATTGCCAGGAGCCAAAAGATCAAGCTCCGCAAGCCACAATTCAAATAGGGTGGCTAGAAATGAAGCTGGAGCGGACATACTTACCGCGACCATTGACAGCGACAGAGCATGGCAGGCATACAGATTTTTGGTCAATATGAATGAAAACCATGGCGTCGTAGTATGATTCCGGCCAATCCCGCAGTTTTCCAGTAGTGCCAGAATTGAAACAAAACATGCCCCACCCAAGGCTTTGACTCCCCTTGAATCTGAGAGCACATCTAAAAAATGCAAGAAAAGTTTAAGTGCAGCTTCTATTTGAAGCATACTTCAAATAGAAGCCAAGTCGCTGCATTTCAATTTATCAGAAGTACCCCTGAGAAATCAGCTCAAAAATAAAAAGCACATGCACTTCTAATTCAGATAAATTACGGTAACCTCTTCCAGACTTCACAAAGCGGCTCTCAAGTCACTGTAACGAAAACCACATGGTCATCGTCGCAAAGTGGAGGACAGGGAGGCTTCAGCGCCGATTTACCAGCAGGTATTTTCTGCATATACCCTCTATAAAACGTCGTAATTCACATCACTCGAGGCGCGAGCGGCGCGTGCGACGCCTGGGCCTCCGTCTGCCCTCCGCTCTCTCACTGTCTCTAACCTCCGCTCCGCACCAGCACGTGTAGGAACCAAGTGAATTACGCAGTTTTATTGTCTGTATGTATATTCATGTAGGTAACGACGGTACGGATCGCAATGATACTTTTTATTTATCATTCTGCGTAGGGGCAAACTCGGTGCACCTGAGTTATGACCAGGGCTGTGCGGTATTTGTTTTGGACTGTTTCGTTCCGCTTCCGTTTCCGAGTTTTCGGCCCCGGAAACGGAATAAAATTGTGCCCATGGTAGAGGGTTTTTAAAGGTATCATGGGACGCTGAAAAATACATCCGACCTCTTGTGCTCAAGCGAATACCTGGGCTTGGCTGAGATCATTCATGAAATTTGGGGTCCTGAAAATGAGACCCTATAAAATGGTAAAACTTGTCAATTAACCCCAATAAATCCTCGCCGTCCTTGTACACATTACATGCCATTACATGCGTGACACGTTACAAGCCAACGCTTGAGCATTGTGCGTCAGCATTCCAGCGACCTGACACTTGCCGCTGATCGCTAGCTATGGACGGAGTCTTGGCTGAGGTTAACAGCCTTTACACGTGAGAGTGAATGCAGAGGGTTCCCAAATCCTTTTCGAAGGCGTTCAAACGTATCACCAGTGGAAGAAGACAAGGAAAACTATGTTTATGGAGCTACTCCGATTTAAATATGGGGCCTCAGGTGGTTACTTACGACTTGCTCTTATACATAGTCTTCGCATGGAAAATGCGAGTGTACCCCTGCGAAGCTGAAACGTACTACAGCTCACAAAACCAAATCAACCATGTTTTATTTGCTCATTTCGGCTTTTCTTATATCATAAACTCCACAGGTATGACCCAACCATACCTGTACAGATATAAACTTTACATCCCGTTAACTCCGAACAGCATCTTTAAGGAAATCGACCAGTGGGTGGTAGCGTCAGTGGGCCTCCAGGCAGACAAGAAGAAGCTGGAACAGGTTCGTTCTCACACAAAGCATCTATCAGAGTTGGTTCAAAGGTAAACGAGGTTTTCGAATTCTGCCTTTTCAACCGTGGTTCTTATGCACATTCTCCAGGTTCTTATGCACATTCTGCAGCAAACCAACCTAATGAAATCTTGCGGGAAAGTGTGCGTATGCGTTGGACAGGTGTTGGACGTCCTCAAGAGTTAAATTTTCGAGGTTTTCTGGAATCTTCCGAAAGCGTTCGAAGCCCATTTTCTTTTTTCCGCTCGTTGACTTTGCCGAAGTCCGAATAAAATCGATAACAGGTTTCAAGAATTGTTCTGCGGTTTGGACATTTCTTGAGGATTTCGGGAGGTGAGCTGATTCATTGGTTGCGGTACCATTGACAACCAGGCATGCCGCGCCCACTTTCCCTCGCGCCTGCTGCGCTCTCCACTCCACTTCTTGCGCCGGAGACACAAAGAAAAATACGCTACTACTATGCCACCGACTGGCATCTCTAGGATGATTGAGGTCTTGATGTATATTCTGGTATCTAGCCACGAACGCTTGTTCCATGTGGATGCTGACGCTGTTCTACTAAACACTCACTTTTTATGGCACTGCGCGATTTCTTCAACAAAATTACTGAATTCTTTGCTAACACTGCTGGTTACACTTGCGATAAAGAAAAAGCAAAGTAAGTTCTATCGAAAAAAATATCCGAGCAAATGTGATTCGGTGCCTACAGAAACGTTCCAACAAAAAATAAAGAGAATTAGGGAAGTAGAGTGGATGAGTCCACGAAAAAGTATCAATAGTTCTCGAGAACCGATTTCCGTGGCGCAAACTTTTACTCGCAAATTAGGACCGTTCTGTTATTCTTCATATAAGAGCTTCAAGGTTTTAAAAATGACCTCTCTCTTCGGTTCTATTCTATTATCAAAAAAATGCACTCAATACTTACTATTGAAAAAAAGACATGATGTTAGTAAAATCACACAAACGGTTTCATTCTCTTGTTCATAAACGTAAACTGGTGAAAAAGCAGTGGCAAGTGCAATTACTAACGCATAAACATTCTCAACCAAGTAGAAGTCCTTCTTCGAAAAGCCTAGGGCCTTTTCATGTGAATTAACACAACGGCTCTTCTCGGGAACTTGAAAATTGTATCCACGAAAATCGTCCTCAAAAATTATGTTCAATTCCTTGTAGACTCCCCCACTCCACTCACCCGATGTTCCTTTTTGTTGAAGCGTTTCGGTCACCGTCAAAATGTTTTTGATTGGAGAAACCCATTTAGCTAGAAGTGTGACTTTGAAAATGTTTTCACCATTTTCACAGCTGAATTTGTTTTTGAAAAACGTCCGCTTCGCATCTACTACTGTTATACAACGACCTTCTGGATTCATTTGGCAATAGGTAAGTAACCAACTTGCTAATGGATTGTCCTGTACCACCCTATGGAAAAAGCACAGCCTATAACGCCTTTCTGCGGACAGATTTAAGAATCGAATACTCTCTAGATTCATTCCTGGGTGCCAACCTTTTTAAGGTGGGCTGCTCGAAATTCATTCACATCAGATAACTGATCGCGTTATCCGACATTGCCTTCCTAGAGACTCCTGTTTGAGCCTCAAACATCTGAAAGCTGCATGTGTCACTCCTGTTTGGAATGCTGGGTCCCCCCCCCTCCCAAACTAGTATTGCTCCCATCCCTATACTGTACAGCCAAAGTAAATGATCACTCTCCGCGGAAACGCAGAGATAGCCAGTTTGCACTTTAGCCGACCGAGAGAGTGCCAGGCCGGCTGGCAGCGCTTTTCTTTTCGTCGTCTGCGCTCATCATACTGACTCGGACACCCTGCGCGCCGGGTTGTCAATGCTCCGAAGACCTGATTCATTGAAAAGTTTTTGAATCTCATTGGTCGACGCAGGGTGATGCTATTCCCCTTTATTGAAGAGGGGTCAAACGTGACAGCTATGTACATAAAAGTTCTTGAGAATCCTCTATCATTAGAAACTGATTTTCAGGAATTGTCCATTTCATTGATTTTTTAGCAAAAGTCGATAAAAGACCGTAGAAGTGAAAGAACCTTCAATAACTCCTAAAGGTTACATTTGGCCACCAATTTTCTTGCCTTAAGTATTTTGTGACTTACATACATATTGTGGACGCAAAGCCGAATTGGAAGGAATGGGGAGGGGTGAACACTAACCTCCTTTTGAGATTCGGGCACCATGAACTGTTTAGGAGAGGGATTAGCTCTGATGCTGGGCAGGACTTGATTTTTCAACATCTGAGTATGACCTGGCGCCGCATAGACTGTGAAAGAATGTTGCTCCCGATGGGAGCCACAATGTGTTGAGATTTTGGGCTCAATTGGGCACACTCTGCTGCAAAAACATGGAATTTGAAACATCAAAAACTCCCCACCAATCTCTAAGCTACACTTTTTCAGCTACTATTCCACCTGCAGTCGACGACGGGAACACTGGTTAGTGAAGTACTGAAATCTGTATCCTCTAATTCGGAGGCAAATTTACTCTGTTCCTTCGCGTACGCGAGCGGAGCGTGGGGGGACAGCTAGAGAATGTGGACGAAAAGGAGAAGCAGCAAATGCGCTCACACGTACGCAGTCTGCCCGAGAAAATTTCACTCCGAAATAGAGGGTATACCTTCCTTGCCGCATGTGAGGAACATTACAAATATGCACTTCAAGTTAACGGGTTTCATTTGAGGAGTGAAAGATGGGCCATATTCAACTGTTGGTCAGACAGCTCCGCGACCACCAGACAGTTTGCCAGATCTCCCTTCGTCTGGCGGTATGTACTTCGCATTAGTAGTTTTTGAAATGTTGCGTTGGTGAATAAAATTCCCAACGTTAGTTGTTTTGAATTTTTCTCGTTTTTTTCTTTTTTGTTCAGCAAAGTGATATAAGCGTTTGAAAGCGTATTTCTGCTTCTATCTAAATTCCATTGTCGCTTCCCGGAAAACTCGATCACTTTCAAATTTTACATTTTATTCAGTGAGTGCTCGAGAAACTAAGCATTATCAAAGAATTGCGTTCTTCCCTATCTCAGGACCAAATCAGCTACAATACCCACCCTAAGTTTTGGCAAAAAGGCGAAAAAAGTGGAAAATCGCTTTTTTCGTCTTTTAATCATAACTCGCACCGAAGTGGGCGATTTTCAACGTTGAAGACATTTCTGGAATCAGCATCGAGCCCTTTTTCTTTTCAATTTATAGATTGATTATTTGGTTCTTCTAACTATTAGGGCTACATAGATGATAACACAAACCGAGTTTGCCAAAATTCTCCGATTAAGTCAATTTTGCAATCATTTAAAAGCTTTAAAATCTAAAAATCATCATTTTTTTACATTTATTTGTATTTTCTTTTTTTTACAATTCTGATTCATCCAGCTGCATAGGTAAGTACTACAATGCATTCCCTAATCAGCAATATTTGCTTTGAGATTTATCGACAATTTTCTCGAAGATCGAAGCATTATTTTAAAAACCGCTATTTGAAGAGGTGATCGGTAATTCGCAACATAAAAATTGTTCTAAAAATTGCATTGTGCAACTAAACCGCAGGGTTTGATACTCAAAAGTGTTCGCATGAAAACGACGGCAAAAACTGCAAATTTTGAGGAGGATGCAAAATTCACAGAATTGGAGATTGCCCTAAACTTGTTTTGATGCTATTATCTAGTCCTTGTAGGTACAAAGGCCCTGATTCCACGCTTCGATAGGTGCGAATAAAAACTTTAGAAAAAAATATTTGTACCATGCACTAACCTTAGATTTGAGATTTGAAAGTCACTGAGTTATACGGGAAGCGACAATGAAAATTAAAGAGAGGAAGTAGCGACGAAGAAAATTAAGACATGCGCATCCGAACGCTATATATCACTTTGCCAAATAGAACAGAAATCAAAGAGAAAAAATTCAAAACAAAAAGCGCGGGAACTTAAACCCCAACGCAATGTCATTGGCATGATTACCAGAACCAAATCATCACTGACTTCGTTGTGGCCATGTTTCACACGCAGGATTTACCAGTCCATGTTTATCTAGTAGAATATCAAAAACGGAAACGGTCTCTGATCCACGAAACTTGAAATTGTCAGCTTTGTTTCTAGAGACGACTGTACTCATTGTTTTTGATACTGAAAAGGTGCTCGATAGTAGGAACTAGATCATTATGAAGCAAATTGCGAACGATGTCCAGTCGGCATGGATCGCCAGTGCCTTCGTTATTGTGCGTTGGTGCAAACTCGATGTACTGTCGTTCTCGTAGCCAAATTCCGGTCCGCATTTTCGGACCACGACTGTTTTCATCACGCAATACGGTGATAAGCGTGCTGGGACCACTTGGCCTCAGCATCACCCTATTGCGATTTACCTTTCTCCCAGCACGACTATTATTGTGTCGCGTAATGCAACAGGGGTGTGTATACAAGTCTGTTGGTACCTGCTCGTTGGTGCCCCTGCTTCTACTGAACCCAGCAGACGTTTGAGTGTACACAGGGAACGTTCGAGCGATATAGCGTGCACAACTATATCGCGAAAGTATCCCGCACATTGCATAAAGGTGTCGCCGTCCGGCACACCAAGGCCTCTGGTCCATAACACCTTAGGATCCGTACCTAGGGAGTTCATGGAGTCTTTGGTCACAAGCCACAGTTTCGCCACCCTGAACTGTCGATCGCTGTCGAGTGATATCCAAAAACTGCGCTATCCAGACTTCTGAGCTATTTCCATGCACCGTTTGCTGCTTTGCAGGAAACCCGCCTCAAGGATAGACCCGTCATCAGCGTCGGAGAGTACACCATCTACTGCGGTAACGCTGACGATAGGAGAGTGGGAGGCTGTGCAATAGCTGTAAGGAAGGATTTCAATGGTATGGTCAAGGAGTTCGGCTCAACGTCGTGCCAGAATGCATTCGTACGACTGCGGGATCACAGAGGATTCAATCTGTGGATAGTGAGTGCTCATGCGCCTGCTGAAACCGCCGAAGACAATTCGAAGGATGCGTTCTATGAGGAACTCAATACGTTGCTGGCCAGGATACCTTGTCAACATGCTGTTGTCGTGGGGATTGACGCAAATGCGAAGATGGGACTTGATCAGGAATCCGAAGTACTCGGTAAATGGTTCTACCCAGTGGAGCAAGCATCGGATAATGGCTACCGCCTTGTCGACTTTTGTCAACGCAGTGGTCTGATTATTGCATCGACATTCAAGAGGAATCATCGCCGCCATCGGCTTACGTGGCAGGGACCAACCCAGCTATCTCCAGAAGAGCAGCGAAAGCGGAAGATGACAACTTTGAAACTACAGCTTGACTATGTCCGGACGAGGAATATTCCAGTATCGGACATTCGAAGATCTAGAGCTGTGTGGGATCTCGCATTCGATTCGGACCGCCGTCCTATTCTGCTTAACTTCACTGCGAGGATTCATAAGAGGAAGCGAGGGGCTCAGCCTCTCCAGAGGATTGGCACGACAAGTGTCAAAGATGAAGAGTGCAGAAGGAATTTTCGACAATGCGTTTCTATTCACATCGGAGTACGGACTAAGAAGAAACATTGCGACGCGGATTCTTTTGTCAAGTGCATCTAGGACGCTTCGAAAGAGGCATTCCCGGTTGTAGAGCCTAAGAAGAAGTTAGCCCACGTCTCAGAAGAAACAACGTCTACCTACAACAGAGTATGTGCTCTACGAACTGCAGGAAACTTCGTGGAGGAGAAGCGTCTGAAGAGAAAGTTGCGTCGGCAGCTTCAAAGTGACCGTGAACGAGAGTGGACGTGTAGAGCTAAGGAGTTTGAGAAGGCTTGAGAGGAGAAGAATCCGAGGAGAGCCTACACGTTGCTGCGACAGTGTAGCGGGAAGATGAGGAGATGTTCTCCTGTCTTGAACACTACCAATGGAGTTGCAGTTGGTGATGCGACGCTGCCAATATGGAAGGAATACTTCAGCTCACGACTGAGTCGTCCAGCGCCGTCAGTACCAGAGCTCCCGCATGTTCAGAGGCACATCACGATGTCAGTGAGGAACCGCCGACTGAGTCGGAAGTTTTGGATTGTGTCCGGAAAATGAAGAATGGAAAGGCAGGTGGAGATGACAACATCACTGCTGAAATGCTGAAAGCTCTTCCTCCGTCTGGCATTCGTGAAATGACCAACACCATCCATGCTATATGGATGAGCGAAAGGATACCCGGTTCGTGGAGACATGCGATCATCGTACCTCTTCACAAGGAGCTTTCCGTCACGGATCCTAAGAACTGCAGAGGAATCTCTCTACTTCGTGTCATTTACAAGGTTCTAGAACGTATCATTCTCGAGCGACTTATCAAACATCGTGAAAGAACGACCAGAGATGAGCAAGCCGGTTTTCGACCTGGAAGATCGACCATCGACCAAGTGTTCGTCGTGAGAAGAGTAATTGAATCGTGGCAGCGGTATTCGAAGCCATTACAGCTTGCTTTTTTGGACTTTGAAGCCGCGTTCGACTCTCCTCATCGTGATCGATCGCTCAATGCTCTGCGAGCAGATGGAGTCCCGGAAAAGTATGTTCGGTTAATCGAGGACATGAACAAAGGAACAACAGCAGCAGTTCGTACACCTGTCGGATTTACGTCAGCTTTTGAGGTGAAAACAGGAGTAAGGCAAGGAACCGTTGCAGGACCTTTTCTTTTCAACTTCGCCGTTGATGACATCATGCGTAGAGTTGCAGAACAGTTACCTGCGGATGTGATCCTAACACCATCAAGACGCTCCCTGGTCGACCTGGAGTACGCCGACGACATTGTGTTTATCGCTGAAAACAACGCAAAACTGCAAAGGATTGTGAACCTCGTTTCGAAGTATGCCGCAGCCTATAGACTTCGTCTTCGTCCCGACAAATGCAAGCAGATGTGGGTCTCTCAGAGGCCTTCAACGGGAGTTTGTGTGGACGGACAACGTATCGAACTGGTGGACGATTTCTGTTATTTGGGCTGTTTGCTGAAGAACGATGGTAGTTATGCAGCAGATATTCGGTAACGATGTGCGAAAGCTATGTACGTCTGCATTTAATTCTCTAACCAAGTGTTTGTGGTCTACCACCATCGCGAAGGAAGTCAAGTTGCGCGTCTACCTATCCGCTATTCGCTCTATCATGATGTACGGATCGGAGACGTGGGCAGCACCGAAGACGCAGATGGAAAGGTTGGATTGCACGGAGAGGAAGCTTTTTAGGCGTTTGCTTGGATATTTCTGGCCGCGTGTATGCCATAACGAAGACCTTTACAAGGAAATCGACGCAGTACATCAACGCTTGACACGAGGGGATGCCAGCATCTCCTAACGCCATCTCAAGCAGCAATGGAAAGTCGACTTCGACTGCTCGGGCATATACTTAGAAGAACGCCGGATCGTCTCGTACAACACGCTTTAAAAATGCTTCCAAATCCTGTCTGGAAACGGCCACCTGGGCGTAGGCGAAAGTTCTGGACGGATGTGGTTAAAGAGGGTTTGAAGTCACTCGGCATCGAAAGACAGTTCAGTCGCAATGTTTCGTTTCGCAGAAAGTCGAATAGTGACTGTTGGATGGAATGTGTTCAAATTGTGGCTGAAGACCGTGAAAAAAGGACACGGCTGACTACTAGGACGGCACACCTCGGTGAAGATGCGGAATGACCGCGTCAGGCGAAAGCCAACCGATTAAGTCAAATTAAGTAATGCAACAGCCGTGGTCCGCTATTGCGGACCGGAATCAGGCTCCAAGAATGACAGTACGTATGTTATACATATGCGCACCGAGTTTGTGCCATTGCACAATAATGAAACGCGAAGTATCAGTGCGATTCGTGCCGACTTTACTCTGTGTTGTTCATGCTAAGCATTAGACCGACCGACGAGATTCGTCAAAACGCCGGTGCATGAGCAAAAAAATTGAAGGTGTATGCAGATATCGGATTCAATGAACAACCGCTACATATTTTTGAATGCAAACGTGTTTCGCAATTCATCCCAATCGTTTCTTCCCCTTTAGGGATCGTTTATAGTTCCGCCGCCAAGCGGCGCGGCAAAACGCAATTCTGTAGTATTGATCGTGCCGCGCCGCGTGATCATTATCACAAAATTGCACTTCGCCGCTCGGCGGAGGAAGTATAAGCGACCACTTACGTCGAGTCAAGTACTCGTGCCCTAGCGAGTGACCCTGTTATGCCCTTAACTTCTTCCAAGTGGTCCGACCCGACCGCGACCTATGACTTTTGCTACCTGATAGATATTTTTTCTAAACAATTTTGTACCATTCTTGAGGACTGCAGAATAAGTTCCCTCGTTTTACTTCGATTGAAAATAGCATAGAATATTTGGAATGTTGGAGACATGATACAGAAAGGAGTAACTCGCACTACAAAGTAGTAAAGTTGTTTAATTGTTCCCACGACCAACTCATTTTTTAATCAACTTTCGAATCAATGAAGTGTAGGATCGAGAAAAGGGCCTGCTTCATGTAAGTAGATTATTTTCTTGAAATTCAGTCAAACTATCTGGTGGGACTGAAAATTCTCTCTCGAGTGACATCTAACACAAGGCCGAAAATCTTGCGATCGTCCTCGCGATCTCCAAAAATGCCCGGGCACTCCATCTCCATTTTTAGATTGAAGAATAACATCAAGCTGTTTTGGAAACCAGTATTCATCAAAACAATATTTTTGCTGGCGATTCGATCAATTAAATAAAATTCGGAGCTTTTGGCATCTGCTTCCAATTATCTGACAACCTGTTGATTTCTCTTCACCAAAAATTATTCCCTCGGGTGGGAAAAAACTGCCAGAGCAAGAAATTGAGTCGTCAGAGCGTCGGTGAAGAAGTCTCATAAATCTTGGCTTGATGTCATAGTCCATTTGAGATAGTATTTTTCGCTCCCCTAGGTACTTATATAGTGTGATTGAGCTTGCAGAAGGCAATCCCTGCATTGATTCTAGGATCAATAAAACGTGTCCTCTTTGTGTCCCCCCCCCATTTCATCGATCCAAAAATCGATCGGTGGGAGAAAAACCATTTACTTAGCCATGTGGTGTAACTAGTTTTGTTTCGAACGAAAAGAAATTATGCGCAATTTGCGGTTGAATAAAAATGCAAGAAATCATTTCCCAGCCCATTATTGTCATTGACGGAAGGAGCAGTTCAACTTCACGCAGGCCGTTTTCGCCATTATCCGTCTTGCCTTCTACACAATACTTTTTCACAATCGCCTTAAAAATCCTCTTCCTTACCATACCCAGTCTTTCAAATTCTTTTTTGCGTAGATGTCGATACAGACGTTCGTCTTGACTTCTTCCCTAGTCACCTTTTTATTGTTTTACTTTTGGGGTGACAGTGGTTACATGACAAGGGAAACGCGCAGCTGGGTTGGAAAACGAGCGATGTCTAGTTATTACACTGAAGTTCTTCTCATATCCTATTAATTATATGTGACACTGGTGGAGTCGAAAAACAATAGCATAGCACGAAGAATACCACATGTGCGACCAATATCTTCTTTACCAAACGATTAACTCCTAGTGAAATCAAGTGAGAAATTATAATCATCAACACGAGCTTGAAACCACAGCAGAGGATTTAAAGGAAGTAAAATGGATTCAAATACCTAAAGAAGTAGAGTAAATTGGAGGCACAGTTCAGACAAAAACTTTCTGATTTTCATGTAATTGTACAGTAGACCCCTCCGGTATAACACATATGTACCAAAAACGAGATCTCAGTTCCTCCAAATAGGCGGATAGAAGCGACCACCTCTGTGGCCTGACCCCCTTCAGTCAACACAACGGTCTTGCCCCTTTTCTTGATTTTCCAACTAAATAGCGGCTACGGTCTCTTAATAAGATTTATTCTAGTGTATGGAACAGGCACGATCATTGCGGCCGGCCGTGCGGCGTCGGCGACTTCATCTGCCAACGGATTTCGATCGCGTGCGGCGAGATACCTCCGCGGTACCCTGCACTCACTAGACTAAAAGATTCAAGGAGACTCTATGTAGAGGAATGGGGAATTTCACTCGCGTTTTCGATTTTCACTTCCTTGCCGATCTGCCTCTTCTCCCTGGTTCGTTTTCGCTCAATGACAGCGAATGAAGAGCAATACAGGCTTGAAACAACTCGTCCAACAAATTTTCGTTCTCAAAATACAGGCGTATTTCAGGAGCCATAACTCCGTTCGTAGGGGGTCTTGAACGATATCAGAATTATCATCGTGATTAGCAACTGATTCTCCTCAAGATAAGCATGGAATCGGAAAAATGATTTCCTGGGTGCTTTAAATCTTTATGAATGTCTCAAGTTGCAGCTCTTTCGGCGTTACAGAGGTGTGTACTCTAAATAATCTCGTTCACTGGAATACAGCTCTGCAAACGCGGCTGCATAAAAACGCATTGATGCAGCAACTGTATCCATGCATAGGATAGATTTTGAAAAGTGTAACACATTCTGAAAGCCGCCCTGGTACAGCTGTGTCAAATTGTGCAACTAGTAAGATTTTGCAGTTACATACATATATCATTTACGGAGTCATTTCACTTAGATGGTATTGTTCAGGATCACCGGAAGCACCTACACTGAGTATGGATATGAGAAGAGGATAATGTTCCATGAAGGCAAATAATGACTCAAGCCCTGCTTCACCTCAGTACCAAATAAACGGTTTTGCTCTTAATACAATCATCAGAAACCCGACATACGATGACGTTAGCGTAAAGAAATCTAATCATACTCGCTCGCACTGAAAACAAGCGCATACGACAGACGGAAGTGTGATTTGCGAAATGGGGTTACTATGAATAGGCGCATTTGACTGCGGTGTGCATATGTACGTAGACCTACACGGTTTCGGAGCGTTTTCGATAGAGAGCACATTTTATACAGTTTTACGCTCGCATACATACAGTAAGGCAACGAAAACATGCGCTTGTGCGGTTGAGTATTTCCAGTAAGCGTACTGTACGCTGCGCCATAATCCACGGCTAAGTTGTGATTTTTTCCTGAACTTTGCAGAAAAAAAACATTGGAAACGGTGAAAATCAATGAGCTCTAATCCACACATAAGCACTATAAATACCTAGTCTTTACTATGGATGCATGCAGGGATTCTCCTCTCTGTTATTTCATTTTTTTGTTGTTTTTCTTTTTTTCCTGTTTTTTCTGCGTGTGTCTATTATATGATAAAGACTTTAGGAGTATTGAGAATATGTGGTGAGGAGGATAACTTACCGTTTCTCTCAACGTTTCCGGTGTTTTTTTTAGAATTCAGAGAAATAAAACAACGATGCCGTCGATTATGGCGCAACATACAGTGAGCTCAGTGTAAAAACGCAACCGCACAACCTTTCTCCTTTGTCGTGGACTGTTCAATCGACACAGAACGGCCTTTTGGGAGGGTGTGCTCTATGTCTCCACGGGTCTATGCAAGCCGTACGCAGTCAATAAGCCCACTGCAGAAACGCCTACTAGACGAGAGGTTCCACGTCCATCAAATGTACATACATACATACATACACATTGCCCTTTCGCTGATTCTAGTCTAGCGGATATATATCGCGAACTTGTGGGTAGGCGAAACGCGACAATTTGCGGCAACCCTGGCTGCAAATGGACGCGTTTCGCCTATGCACTAGTTCGCGATATACACTACAGCTTGACGGAGTTTAGATTGCAAACGATGCTCTATGGTCGCATCACCAACCTTTAGACTAAGTTTTCCAAAGCAAAATGTGGTAACGTTATCCACACAGAGTATGCCGGTAGCAAGCCATACTGCTGGAGTTCAAGGACTATGGGAATACAGGATGGACCCTAGAAAAAAACAGAAAGAATTTTCAAGGGGGAAGATTTAAAAAACTTTCGTTTTAAAGAAAGCAAGGAAAAAAAAGTTTTCTCAATCTTTCCCCTAACAGATAATAGGTGTCTCGTCAGTCGGAGTCTCGGTCTCATTCCTTTTCCAAAGTGCTGGGGTAGCAAAAGCACTCTTAGAGGCACAGCACACCCTCGAACATGAATTTCGTGATTATTATTTAATTGTGTAGTAGACCCCTCCTGTATAACACGTGCCAAGTGAGAGATCTCAATCCTACAAATATGCAAGATACAGCATCGTCAAAAAGTCTATTCCCATGACCTTTCCATGTTTTGAGGGAATCGTCGTTATTTGAAATACTGCCACAAAATCTTAAATCAATTCCATATTTGAAAACTGCAAGCTCAAATACCTATTTCGTGTATGTGTAAAGCATGGGTTGTGATACCCCATAACATACAACAGTTTCATCAAGATTCGCTAAAGGCAAGCCAAGATGTGTATAAAATCATTATTCGCGAGAAGGGCATTGGAATAGACTTTCTAACGGTACTGTACGAGCGACCACCAAAGGCCCAACCTCCTCCGCTCACCACCACGGGCCACACCCCGTCCTGATTCTCAATTTCGATAGCGGCTACATGGATGGATGATAGCGGCTACATGGATGTATGAATCCGTTCTTCAGTCCATTTCAGGGCTGTCTCCTTATCCTGGCTCGCTCTCGCGCCACGACTGCGAGTGAAGAGAAATACAGGCCTGGGGCAACTTGTCCATTAATTTTTCGCCATCGAAACATAGGCATCTTTGAGGGGCCATAACCCCTTTTGTAGGGAGTCTAGAGCGATTTTAGAGATACTTTTGTGACCAGCGTGTGATTTTCTAGAAGATAAGCGTGGAACATGAGAAATAATTATTTGGCTCTCCAGTGCCTATAAAGTTTAGTTGTACAATTCCGAAAAAAGATTCGAACGAACGAAAATCGAAAAATTTTCGTCCAGGAAAATTTCGAACGAACGAATATCGAAAAATTTTGATTCGAAAAAATCTCGAACGAACGAAAATTGAGAAATTCTAATTCGAAAAAAATTTCGAACGGACGAAAATCGAAAAAATTTCGTTCGAAATAATTTTGAACGAACAAAAAATGGAAGTAATTCGTTCCAAAGAATTTCGAACGAACCAGTTTCGAAAAACTTTCGAAATTTCGGAGGTCGAACGAACGAATTTCGAAACTAATCGGAATCTCGATTTCTTTCCCAATTTCAATTTTTTTTTTCGAAATTTGTTGGGAATTCCGAAATACTCTCAAAACTTGTCGAAAATGTCGAACTTTTTTCGAAATTTGTTCGAAAGAATTTCGAACGAACGAGTTTCGAAAAAAATTGAAAAATCGGGTTCTGAACCATACGCTTGCTCAGATAGAGCCAAAGCTCACGTTTCTGCAGATAAGTTGGGAGTTCTTTTTTTCGTGAAAACTGCCTTAAAGGCAGCGTTCACGACTATCATTAATGTGAAGTTTCTGTCGCCTCTTGATATGAACAGAAAGAAGCTCAAAATGGTTTTAACAACCAATAATCAGAAGAAATATGCGCCATACGGTAAGCCATACTTCTTGATTCCGTTGATAGGTATCATTCTTTCATAGCGGACAAACCTTTCACACTCAAAAGTCAACGGAAGCAATGATGGGCCTTTTTAAAAGTATCGGATTCCAACTTCTACGTGACGTTGACCAGTTCGGAACCTGGTACACCGTCAGCAGCACATTCCGTCCTCATGAGGGTAAAAAAAACAGGAACGAAAATTTAGATCTCGACCGACCTCTGAAATTTTTGATTTCCAGCTTCTACGTGAAACTGATCTGTTTATTTATTAATTGAGTACGTTTAATAAGGCAAAGACAGTATAACACATGGAAGCTACTCACGTTTAAAAACCTTGGAATTCAAAAAACATCGAACAATCGAGCACATGGCGTCTATAACTCAAAGCTCAACAGCTCCTTCCTTGTGAGGCGTTTGAAACGCAACAGAACATAAGGATTAGGCGGCGGCGTGATCGAGATAAAAATAAGTGAAGGCGGAACTTGCTCTGCAAGTTGATGAAAAGACCCTCGTGTTGCCGTTAGGAGTTGCACATGAGATTTTCACCTTGCTTTACCCAGTCCTAGGGCGATTTAGCCAATAGAACCGGCCAGTAATCTGAAGACCTCGCATGCATCATTGAGTTGTCGGCGAGAATGCAAGCAAAGGAGTTTTAGTTCTCCATTCCTGGTCTCTGGGTTTTTTGTTGTGAGGCAACAAGGTGCACACCTACGCCGCTTCGCGGTGTACTTGTAGGCGTGTAGAATGACGCATAAAATAATCGAATTCAAATTAGAACTTAGTTATTAGCGTTCCTCGAAACTCAGTCCGGTCTCACGCACTATCTCCGGGCTTCACGCATTCGCAGATGGGTCCCGCACATTTTTCTCGGCGCTTGCGCGCCCCCAGTTGGTCCCCACACACTTTCCAAGCCGCTCGGCGCACCCCGTTCGGAACCCTCACACTTTTCCCGGCGCTTGGCGCACTCGCAGTCAGGTCCCGCTCATTTTCCGGGCGCTCAGCGCACCACCGATTGGGTCCCGTACACTTTTCCCGGCGCTTGAGCACCCCCAGTTGGGGCTCTCACACTTTCCTCGGCGCTTAGCGCGCTCAGAGTGGGGTACCGCTCATTTCCTCCTGCGCTTGGCGCATCTTTAGTTGGGTTTCACACACTTTTCCCGGCTCTGAGCGCACTGACAGTTGGGTCCCGTACACATTCCCCGGCGCTTTAGCACCCCATTTGGGTTTCGCGCGCTTTCCTCGGCGCTTGGCGCACTCAATGTTGGGTCCAGTACATTTTCCCCGGCGCTTGTGCACCCCCATTCGGGTCCCGCACGCCTTCCCCGGCGCTCAGCGCGCACTCCACTTGGGTTCCGTACACTTTCCACGGCTCTCAGCGCACTCAGAGTGGAGCTTCGCTCATCTCCTCCGACGCTTGGCGCACCCCCACTTAGGTCACGTACACTTTCTCCGGCGCATGAGCACCCCCATTCGGGTCCCGCACACTTTCCCCGGCGCTCAGCGCGCACTCCAGTTGGGTCCCGTACACTTTCCTCGGGGCTTGAGCACCCCCATTCGAGTCCCGCACACTTCCCCCGGCGCTCAGCGCGCACTGTAGTTGGGTCCCGTACACTTAGTTGGGTCCCGTGCACTGCGTTACTGGGGTGCTGTGGCACCTAGTAGAAGGCTCGCGCAGTTAGAAGCGTCAAAAACGGGTCGAAATTGCCAAACTTGAGCAATCCATTTCGAAAAAAATACGTCAACCCCGTCCCCAAATACAAGCTCGTCCAAAATGATTGTTCGAATACGGTCGCTTTGGCTGGATCTTGATGTTTTAGCGAAGTGAACGTTCTAGTACAAGCTGTAAGAGTCTATCGGCTTAGCTATCTCAGTCGTTTTGTCGCTAATACTCGCTGTTTCAACCATGCGCGGTAAAACTCGTCCCATTTCACCCTATAACAAATACGACCCTTATTCCACCTTTTGCACACCGTTTTAGTTGGGTTTTTCGCTAGATCCGCATACTACCAGTTTCAAACCTTCGATTTATACCATGAAATCGATAACATTTTTGAGGCATAGTCCGACCTCAGAAACGATTTTTTTGTTTCCCTGTTTATCTCGGAGGAAATTTCACGCTGGTTACAATGGTGTCTCCCGAATCTCTCAGAGCTCACTTCGAACGGAGTCATGGTCCCTCAAAGATTTTGAATTTGAACGGCGACAAGTTTGCGGCCGAGTTTTCTCCGTCCTGTTTTTTCTCCTTATTCGCAGAAATCGTTCTGAAGGAGGCCACAGTATAAAGCCAGACCGAAAACAGATGGAAGAACATAGATTTTGAATAAAATCAACTGCTCTTCTCTTCCCTATTGAAAATGGAAATTTGTCGTTTGGCGTCACCCATTTTTCTTTCATGGGGGTGTGGTCGACTTTTTTTCGCTTATTTGAGCGAATTAAGATTTCGCGCTTGGCAGGCTTGCTATATACACGGCGGCCAGAGTATAATATCAAAAATTACCACTGAGCTCGAACTGTGCCTTTATCTACCATGTTTGGTGCCCAAAAACATTCCATTACCATGAAATGCTAGAATCTTACCCAAAAACCTACATAGATTTGCCGCGAAAATCCGAAAAGCAGAGGTTGTATTCTGAAATTAGCACTTTTCGACTGTTCGGTTTCTCGAACCGTCCGGTAACTGGCACTTCACGATTATTCGGTTTTCCAAAATATTCAAATTTATTTAAATTGTAGTGTAGACTTTCTCGAGCATGTAGGGAAACCACAAGCGAGTTGCTCTGAGACGTAGGAGTAAGCTAGCGTGCTGAAAACAAATCTGTGGTCCTTTTCTCGAAATCTCATGTTTACTGTAGTTTATTATAGGAAATATGCTATTTAGGAGGCAAAATTTACCTAAATAATTTGAAAATCGGCAAATGGTCTTCAAATTCGTACTCACCACTCCGAATAATCCCAGGACACAAATTTTGAGTCAAATCTGAAATTTTGACCAAACTACCGTAAACCCGCCGTAATCTACCGTAATCTGCAGAAAATCGATAAACGGACTCCAGATTCGTGTAAAGCACATCAAATTACCCTTCAGAGAATGATTTTGAGACACAGCTATCGAAGAAATCCGGAAATCTCGAAGTGGCGTGTTGCCCTCGAAATTTTTACCCGCTGGGATGCTTCGAGAGATTTGAGCTGAAAACTTCGGGAATTCGACAAACAAACCTTATATCCGTGGTCAGCGCCCCAAAAAAACCTTCTGGGAGAA
The DNA here is from genome assembly GCA_029168955.1 of Aplectana chamaeleonis. Lineage (NCBI taxonomy): Eukaryota > Metazoa > Nematoda > Chromadorea > Rhabditida > Cosmocercidae > Aplectana > Aplectana chamaeleonis. Next base: position 957,782 of record JAPDOI010000050.1, on the reverse strand, counting down.
TTTTAAGCCAAATCCACCCAATTGATAACAGTAACCGCTCAACCGAAAATCCGTACAAGTCCAAAACGCTATCTGTCTGCACAGAGTTTGGAATAACCGCAAAAAACGACGGTTCTTGGCTTATGTCTTCTCGGAACCAGCGGCTCGTGACGGGTTACTGCGCAGTTTCACTAGAGATGTCCATGAAATACTAGCAATACAATTGGTTTACGCAGATCCGACCTACGCTTTGTGCACTTCCCTTGTTAGGACATGAAGATACTTCTTCCGATTGGTCGAAGATGAGATTAACCCCGCCCACACTCCCATCTCCCCGTACCATGAGACATTAAAGGCAGCGTACGCGCAAAAAAGCCGTGTTCAAGTTTTTTACTTTTTTTAGAAGGCAGGCCTACCAGGTTGTGATATATCGCAAAAAGGCCACCCAAAACACTCAAATTCCAGAGAAAAACTCATTTGGAAGTCCCGGGTCATTCGGCTTAATTTTTTCGACGTCTGTCCAGTGTGTCTTGTGTAATACACAAATGTCGGAAATGCTGGACGTCTGAACGGTTTTAGTCCCTGCCACTTCTTAGGTTGATAATTTTCTTTGGCCTTTTCATTGTGAAGAATTCTTTAAAAATGAGAAGTTTCCAATAGACACGCTTGAACACGAAGATTTCTCGAAGTAAGGACTATGGAATTTTTGATTTCAGTAAGGATGAGTAAGAGTGTGTGTGAGGTTACGGTTTCCAACCGCTGCGAGGTTCACAATAAGACTACGAAAATATTTATGATTCAAACGTGCAATCAACCAATAGAGACAGCTATCAGGGATGATGATGTGGCGCAGATGACAGTTTCCTAGTCGAGTGGATGCAGGATGTAGTTGAACGGCGGCAAGGTGAGCTTCCAATAGTCACGGCGAAATTAGCGATTCCCAAAGGTTGCAGCGGGTTAGGATGGCAAAAAGGCGCACGTCTTACAGCGAAGATGCTAACCCGGGTGGAGGAAGGACCCAAAGACCCCAGCAAAAGCCAGAAAGGAGAAACGTGAGAACTGCCGCTGTATTCGCTCGCGGCCCCTCGTCCCCTTTTAAGGGGCTGGTGGCCATCGTGCATCAACATTCCTGAGGAGGGGGGAGAAACGGGGGAGGAGCGAGGTTCCTGATTGGACGCTACGCGGGGCCAGGCCGTGTTGCTTCCAGTCATGAACCTCGCTCCTCCCCCGTTTCTCCCGCCTCCTCGGAGGTGTTGATACACGATGGCCACCACCCCCTTTCCGGTCCCGCGCAAACCGGACACTTGCGGTTTGGAATGGCTCTGGCCGCCGTCAGGAGGCAATTCAAAATTTGCTGAATCCGTAGTGCACTCCGTGCACTCTTTCGTGACGTCTTTTTTCAAAGTTATGGTTTTTGAACTCTTTGTCTGTAACATTTTCCATTTCCATTCATACCAGCTACATTTCCGCAGCCTGCCGGAGCCCGTCGTGGCGCTTCTGTTCCTCGTGTTAGATGATCGACAGGGAAAACGCCTTTTCAGACCACGGAGCGCTTTTCAAGCGGATATAGCATTACGAATGCGCATCATTGAGGTCTCTAGCTTTGCCAACTATGTATCTTCACTTGGTTCAAACATTGGATTGAGAAGAAAAAACCAAGTGCCGTTTTCTGCACGGACTCTGCGTTTAAAGAAATTCTGTGAACCCTTTTAATGACTACAATATAGTTCCAGAAGGGCTCAACTCCTCTATGGACTTAAACGACCCTTGTCGATAAGAAGAAGAGAACGACGGAAACTAATCTTGGGTGCTTCTTTCTTCCTATGGTTTTTCTAAAGTCTCTTCAACTGAAAAAGTCAAGCATCGAATTCATGTGACTGTTTACGTGGATTTTCGAATATTCAGCTGTCCGAACAACTCGGAATTTCGAACTTTTTGAATATTTTGGAAATCGGCACTCTCCCAGTATTCGGTTTTTCGAATAACTCGTAAATTAGCATTTTCCTAATATTTGGGTTTTTGAATAATTCGGGAATCGATACTTTTCAAACATTCGGTTTTTCGAAATGTTCAGAAATCGGCACTTTACCAGTATCCGACTTTTCGAATTACTCGAATTCGACTCTCTCAGTCGAATGAGTATTCAAATCATTCGATTCGGTCAAAGTACGGTATATTGGGATGTGTGGTGTCCATGGCCGCACAACCCCTCATAATCGAAAACAGAAAAGAAAATAAGAAAATCGAAATCAGAAAAATCGAAGTTTATGATTGCACTCCATTCATGCTTTTGCGATAGCGGCGAATGCCGCGGATCATCAGCAGAAAAATGAGAAAATGTGGTGAGCCCGAAGCGCTCACCTGATTTTGTTATAAACTGCACGTGCGCAAACCCGCGATACCGAAATCAACGTTCTAAGAAAACTTGGGGGTACGGTTCCTTTTCCATTTAAAAAAGCATAGAAAGTTAGGGTAAACACACAGAAATGGTTTGGAATGGTTTACCAGTTTTCGAGAAAAATTGAATAATCCGCCAAGTTATGATGTTAAAGGCAGTGTTCACGATGAAAAAAGTTTTCGAAATTCCACTAGGATTGGGTAGTGGAGGGACACTCTGTAACGTTAACGTCGAAAGAACGCATGAAAACGAGCCAGGAAGAGCCCCAAAAGAGCCCGAAGTTGCAACTTCGAGCGCATTGAAAACCCCAAAAGCGCATCACACGCCCACCGACGTGAACACATGAATGCTCGAGATCGTGAGATGAGCGATGATTTCCGATTATTGGCCCCGTTCGTCCCTTCATTCTCGACTTCTCTCTTTACTCAGGTCAGCTCGCATACATCGGCTGCAAAAGACGGAAGTTACAAGCCTCGGACAACTCGTCCACCACGTTTCCATAGCTCAATCTTTGAGGGACCATACCTGCGTTCACAGAAGGTCTTGTATGATTTCAGAGACACCATTGGAATCAGCATGGGGCTTTTTTCAAAATAGGCGGAAAAACAGAAAAACGATTTCCATCGTGAACACTGCCTTTAATCTCTTTTTTTTTATTCAGTTGGCGTTCACGATCTTGTTGGTACACTTGAAATCGAGCTATGAAGCTCATTTTTGGACAGGAGGCTGGAAATGGATGCAGGTCGCTCCTATTAAAATCTGGAGTTGAAAGCTCAATTTTAGCGGAACCTCAAATTTGAGGTCGAAGATAGGCAAAAACAAGTAAACATGTTTATACAAACCAGCCGACGCTCACTTCTCCTTAGAAATCAACTAATTAAAATTAATACAGTTACTGATAGGCTTCTTAACAAGATTGTGCCCTGTTCGGGACGGTTTTGGTTTCAAGCTGTACGAAATCGACGAGACCTTGGAAGTATTTTTCGAACCGCCTTATGGTGTGAGTAGGATTCCAAGAGCGCGCAGGATGCCGTAGAAGGCGTACGGGAAGACGGTGAGAGTGGCAGGACGGCGTAGAAAGTGTGTGGGACCCATATGGGAGTGCGCCAGACGCCGTAGAAAGTGCGCGGAACCCGAGTGAAAGTGCGCAGAACGCCGCAAAAAGTGTGCGGGATCCAAGTGGGAGTGCGCAGGACGCCGTAGAAAGTGTGGGACCCATATGGGAGTGAGCCAGACGCCGTAGAAAGTGTGCGGGACGCAAGTGTGAGTGCGCAGGACGTCGCAGAATGTGTGTGGGACCCCGGTGGAAGTGCTCAGGACGCCGTGGGAGGTGTACGTGACCCGAGTAGGTGTATGCAGGACGCTTCGATAAGTGCATGGGACCCCACTGGGAGTGAGCAGGTCGCTTCTGAAAGGCACAATCCAACCTCAGGTGTAAAATTTCGTTCAATAGTCCACCCACCGTTAATGTTATTTGGGGCGCTGAACACAATTATGAAATCCTTTTTGTTTCCGGTAGATTACGGAAGGTAACGACCGGAAGGTCATAAACGACCTTTTTTCCTCAATGGGAACCTTCACTGAAATGAAATGAAATTCGCTACTGTTTTGCTTCGCTATAAAAGGGTTATGATTTGGCATTGAAGAAATTGCGAGAATGTCGTTAAAAGAAGTGAGATACTTCTTGTGTATGATTTGGCACATTTGTCACGAGGGAACGCCAAGAAGTGAGTGAAATGGTGGACCATTGATTTGGCCGTGCACTTGTTTAATGAACAGCAAAAATTGAGAGTAGCATTAAAAAAACAAATCACACCCGCCCGTATTTTCTCCAATCAAGTTAATATTCACAACTTAGCTTTGCAAAGCTGAGAATCGAGTCTTGGCGTTCACCAAATATTCAGGAACACATAATTCCGAACATTACTGATTTCTTCATGTCTATATATTCGCTAGCGGATAAGCAATGAACCACATTTGTATGAGAAACATTATTTAATCAATTTAAAAATAATTGCAGTCACACAAAGATATGTGGGTGCTCAGTAAGACGGATGTGATTTGGTTTTTCAATGCTACTCCCAATTTTTGCTGTTTATTAAACAAGTGCACGGCCAAATCAATGGTCCATCATTTCACTCGTTTTTTGGCAATCCCTCGTGCCGAATGCGCCAAATCATACACAAGAAGTATCGCACTTCTTTTAACGAGATTCTCGCGATTTCTTCAATGCCAAATCATAACCCTTTTATAGCGAAGCAAAACAGTTACAACTTAGATATCTGATAATGTTATCGGGCATTTGACTTCTCATTTTGGAACCGTATCAGACATCTGAGTTCTAAATCAAAACAAGAGGCTAAATACTGGTGTGAACCTGGTTGCTCGCCTTCGAAACGAGTTCGTGTCCGGAAATCGGCCAAGAAGGTTTTTTGCATCAGTTTTTTAAGATGTGAAAGAAATTTTATTGGTGGATTACTTGCAAACTGGTGAAACGATTGATTTTGAATATTACTGCAACCTTTTGGACCAGTTGAAGGAAAAAATTCGTGAAAAAAGACCCGTTTTGCAGAGGAAAAAATCCTTTTTCATGAGGACAATGCACCGTGTCACAAGACCATTTTGACAATGGCTAAAATCCATGAATTAAAGTTCGAATTGTTGGAGCATCCACCGTATTCACCAGATTTGGCCCCCAGCGACTTCCATTTGTTTCCAGAACTCAAAAGATTTATGCGTGGCAAGCGTCTTTCATCAAATGAAGAGGTCATAACGAGGGTTGAAGCGTATTTTGCAGACCTTCCGGATTCTCACTTCAGGGATGGGATCCACAGATTGGATGATCGTTGGAGCAAGTGTATCAATGTTCAAGGAGATTATACTGAATAATAAAGTGTATTTTGAACCACAAAATTGTGTTTTTCTTATCGAACGACAAAATTTATTGAACAACCGGGTACATATGTACTGTGACTATGGCATAGGGCATGCACGTAATAAAACCAACTATATGGTCCGATTAAAGCGATTAAAGCGACAAAAAACCGACTTTGTTGTTATCCTACTCAATCGCATGTCTCAACCAAGTCGTATAAGTTCGCAATGTGTCAGACCCCAATACTTTTGTGATCATGTTGGTACGAGCAAAACGCAACCTCACCGACTTGTGAAAGGGTGTTAGGAGGGGTGCAGGTCTCATAACTCCACGGATAATGTGCGGACAGCAGTGGAGAGACCGAAGTACCGTCCATTTCGAGACCGTAAGATCCAAATTCCCTCGGATATCGTTTGCGGACTGCATGCTGTTCGATGCTTCACTAACAATATGCATCTTCTCGCGCCTCGAAAGCTTTCTCGGTCGACCAGCTTCTCTCTTCTTCTTGTACTGCATCGGATTCTTCAAGTATCTATTGATACAGTTGTGCGATCTTCCCAGTTGCGACGCAATCCTTCTGTTGGGGATACAAGCATCAGGTAGTGCGTCCATTTGAGCCTACTCAGCAGCAGAAAGCTTCAATCCCATCGGCATCACGTGGAACAATCGTAGAAAATGTCTCTATGTCACCAAGTGAAAAACTTATACCTAACTTGAAACGGGAAAACTCGTTGAAGTAAAAAAGATTTTGCACCGCTTAAGATGGGAACTTTTTCCCAAAACAACCAGTATTTCTTAACCAATTAACCGATTGTTCTGGAACACTGCCTACAAGGGTTTTCAGCACAACTGAATCCATTGGTGCTGTTCTCATAATGCGAAGTCTAAGGCTTGGTCTCTTGAATGCGAAAATTAGGGTGGACCTATACTTTTGCACCGCACTGTATAAGCATCACCATTCAATTCATGTCGTATTGCTAACTGCAAAGCCCCCCCCCACTCCCTCCCATTCGGCTCTCGTAGACAAAATTGGTGATGCCCAATTGATAAACGGTCGCGTTGAAAAGAAGAAGTGAGCGGTGTGTCCTCATTCACGCAACGTTCTTCTCCAGTGGTCAACAGCTGAGGCTCTGCGCGGGCTAGAAAGAAGGAAAACAGCACCACCGGCGCTCAAGATATAAGGAAATCGGAATCGAAACATGGAAAATTTTAGAGACAACTCGAGTGAGCCGATTGGGTTGTGGGTCGGATAAGAGTACTCGTTATGGAGGGACTGCGTTCTTGCGATGGCCCCCTTTCAGCTTTCCGGGTTCTGACTTTCCAATATTGCTCGCTACCACTGTCGAGAATGTGGCGCGCTCCTCGCTGCGGTACTGCCTCGCTCGAAGGCAGTCCCCAGAACTGATTTGACCTTAGGCAGCGGTGATGAACAGGAAAACGTATAGATGGGAGATCGATCCGGAGAAGGCCAACACTTTGAATTGATCGGATAGGAGGTAAAATTTATTAATTAATTCATTGTCGGCCGTTGCTGACGTGCTCAAAACCACAAAGCAGTGAGTTAGAAACATGGAAAAGATCACACAAACAAATTAAAACATAACGCAACGCATACACAGCCGACGACAAGACCATAGAAACATCATGGATTGTCGTACAAACTCCCTCCCCCCCCCCCCTTCAAAAGCGTGAGTATGTAGGTCAAACAGTTTATCCGGCAAGTGTGGCTTTGGTCTTTGACTGAAGTCGAATCACTCTTGTCGTATTCAAACGGTAGGAGTAGAATTGCCAAATGGTTTGAGAATTACCAAAATTGAAAGCCTAGAGTTTATTTTCATTGATATTTTCTGAAAGTAGGGTATTTAAGTCGAGCTTGGTGTTGATAGGAGCGCAAACGATCCGGTGTTAAAACTGTTTCTCGGAAAATTCCAACATCCAAGCTTGAACAGTAAAGGTTTCTCTTCCTTAAAGGCAGCAGACACGTTCGAAAACGTTCTTGAGATAACTACATCACTTGGCTCACGCAGTTGGAAGCGTCGAAAACCACTAAAAACTACTAAATTTAAGCAAGGGAAGTAGAAAATTTTCGACAGCCTCGCCCATGAGCTTCGACATTTTCGCCCCCTCAGTATACGACTACGGTCTTTGTGACTGGTTCTTGATGCTTCGAACGAGGTGAACGTTAAACATAGTACAGGCTGTAAGAGTCTTCTGGCTTCGCTATCTCAACCGTTTTGTCGTTCATACTCGCTATTTAAACCGCGCGTACATAACTCGTCCACTTTTACCCCACAACAAAAACAACCGTTATTCCTGGAACTGTTTGCAGTTTTCGTCGGCATTTTCGTTAGTTTCCCATACTATCGGCTCCAAATCTTCGTGTTATGTCATAAAATCGATACAACTTTTGGGCTTGTCTGCTGCCTTTGAAGGCACAGGACACCCAAAAAAATTAATTTCAAGATTTCATGCTTGTCTTGGAGAGAGTCACACGCTGATCACAGTGGTATCTCTAAAATCGTCCAAAACCCCCTCTGAAGAGAGTTATGGCTCCTCAAAGATGCCTAGATTTTGAGGGTGAAAATTGGTGGACGAGTTGTCTCAGGCCTGTATTTCTCTTCATTCGCAATCTTTGCGTGAGAGAAAGCCAGGATAAGGAGACAGTCCGGTAATGGACTGAAGAACGACGACTTGTTGTAATTCATCCATCCATCGAGCCGCTAACAAGTTCGAAAATTTGTTAGGGGGTCGGGCCTGTGGTGGTGAGCCAAGGGGGTCGGGCCTGTGGTGATCGCTTATATCTTGCTTATCTGGGGGAAATGAGATCTGGCATTTGGCACGTGTTATACAGGAGGGGCCCTCTACTCATTCACAAGAAATCCTCAAAATTCATATCTGAGGGTGTACTGTGCCTTTAAGTATTTAAGGTAGAAGAAAGACAAAAGAAATCGATTCACTTTATATGTTTAGAGCCCAAAACCCTTTCCCGAAGCTTAGAAAGAAATCTTCGGACGTATTGCGGCAAACACACCGAAATCGACGGAGGGCGCTGAAATGGAATGGCTTAGAGAGTTTTTTTTCGCCCGAGCTTTCTTTGAAAGCTTAAAATTATGTGGGGCTTCTTCGCTATTATCGTGTACCTCGAGGGCTCTCCCGCTCAAAAAAAAGACACGTTTTCTGCAAGGAAACTGCTCGTTGTGACAATGGAACTTTTTGTGGACCCGTCTTTTGCAATTCTATACTCTCTATTGCCTCATTCTTTGCTTCAGACCCTAACAAATACTGTTTTGCTCAGAAGATGGCTCCATTCTCGATTAGCCAATTTTTACCGGTCACAACCACCGTGGACATGTTCATCCAACCGGACAACTCGTCGAGACCAGAGAATAATGTCGCTGGAATAAGTCATTTTAGTGCGTTTCAATCCATTCCTTCGTAATTTTGGTAACACTTGGTGGCCAGCGCATAGTTTTAAGTGGAAAACTCGGAATCAAAAACCATCGTGAACCATCTTCAAGTAGTAAATGAGTTCCTTGGAGTGGTTCCTTAAAGCTAGGACCTTCCCAGACAACTTATTTACTATTTAAGCTATAAACTTTTGAAAACCAATTTTTGCAGGGACTTAGACGTTCTATTTCGACGTTTACGCACACTGTGTAGAGCTCTGCAGTGTGCATCTTAGACGATGAAAGTTTTTGTACAGGGTGAGTCGTCCTTTCCCCAGTCAAATCACCTTGTCTCGTGACTAGTACTTTGCAAATATGCGGACTTCCCGCGGGATCAAACCTGCTCCTGACAGTTTTCCCTCAGAAGCAGGACGGTTTAGTTGGCCTTCCATCGAAAGTCGGACCCCACACCACTATACTTGTTATCCGAAAATAATTTTCGGATAATGGATCGATTCAGATAATGCCATTTTTCCAATGATTCGAATACGGATATCCGGTCGGATAATTTCGGATAATTCCGGATATTTTCGGAACAAAGCTGAGGCAAAACGGGGAAAAATAAAAAAGTCACTCAAGGCAAACCTTTGACAACATCCATTATTGAACAAGCAGTAGTCCTTCATTGCATTCGCAGCATGTTCACATACAAGCTTCAATCTTCACATATGCATATTAATAAAAACATGAAAACAAATCGTCAATTAGGACAACTAGTAAGTAAAAAGTATGCAAAGCGACTATACAAAAAAAAACTTCTACACTAAATAACTAGCCACTTGGTCCTCTCACTTGGCCTCCCATTTTTCGGCGCCGTAACGACTGCTCCGACTTCGGAAGAAGGACGAAAATCCTCATTCGATGTATTAAATAGAAGGCGGTACGGAAAATGGACGTGGCCTAGTGAACTTTTATCCGATTTTATCCAGAAGTTATCCGATTTTATCCGAAATTTACCCGATTTTTCACCGATTTTATTCGGAATTTATCCGAATTTTATCCGATTTTATCCGAATTTTTGACCCTTCGGATAATGGTTCGATTCAGATAATGCCGATTCAAAATTTCCCGGATATTGGTTCGATTCAGATAATGCGTTTTTTCGATTTTTCGGATATCGGATCATCCGAATCTCGGATATCCGGTCGGATATCCGAAAAGGAGTGATTCGTATACTAAGTATACCCACCACCCCTCCCGCCACCCTGTCGGAGCGCAGACCCTTCTCCCCCCTGGGTCTCAATCCTTCGCAAGAGAGGCCGTCGTGACTGGGCAGCGAGTGTGACGGAGGACAGTGGGACCGCTCATTCTCGCAACATATGAACGTTGTCTGATTCGGTCCCAGTAAGGGGCCATTTCCTCAGTCTGAAACTTTTGCAAACTTCATGAGTTGGCTTGCGCCTGTATCAAGCCAGCATACTTGATGCACTCATTTTCCTTAGCGAGCGCCTAAAGTTACTGAATTACTGTCTGATTGATATGTAGTGATAGAAAACTGAGCTGTGTCAACAATAATGCGATGGTTTTTTACATCGTTCAAATGTTTCAGAAATGAGAATGTTTGAAATTTGTTTTCCTATCCCGGCAATTTCATTCTTAAAAGGTGTTTTCCTTCCATGCGATGAATCGAAGTGTGTGCATATAACTAGGCCATGAATCATGTGCCTGCGCGTCAAAAAATTTCTGATCTCAATATTATTATTAAAATCATCTTTAAAGGCAGTGTGCACACTGAGAAATTTCGAGCGTTTTAGCAGAAGCGTTTTTCCCTGTCCCTGAAGAAAGTCCCTTTCTAGATGGGTCGATGAGTTTCTCCTTGTTAATATGCTGCCTAGGGTGTATAATTCGAGGGAAGAGGGGCGAGACGTTCCCCTCCGGAAAAACGACTCGATCCTTTCCCCTCGACCAAGTGATTCGATCGAATCGCGGGAAGGATGTAAATTTTTTGGTCGGATCGCGAGCAGCACTAGATTAATGCCTGAGGGCCGTGCTGCTCTCAAGACATCGGCAGTCTGATCGCGGTTTAGGTGCTATTCGGCCCGTTATGCACCCTCGGTCACACCGGTGGTACTCTCGGAGCCGGCATGATTACGCATTCCTGAAATTGGTAACTATTGGTAACTGCGGAATGATAGGGTGGAGTAGCTGAGGACCACCCACTGATCGTAGTCAGCACCTAAATCACCACCAGTCAGGAAGCATGGAACTCTCGATACACGAACTCACCTCCCAGTACCCACTTTTTCGTCATGTCCTCTAGCGCGAACTTGAGTCAAGCTGTTTTGCAGACGTACATCAGCCTCAGACAATCTGCAGACAGGGGTTGTCGAAGGCTGCGGAGCTTAACAACAGAAACTGGATGTTGCAGGCGTCTTGGGTATGAAGGGAAAGAGATGACTCTATATGCTCTTCCCTTTGATACTAAACCGATGTCTCCATGTAGTTGTCGACAGAGATTTTGCAGCGGGGAGTTTGGGTAGAGATTCTGCGACCCATCTGGTGCGGCTAGCGGACAGATTTGTATCTTTCCTTGACGAAAAGATCTGTTCCACTCGTCATTTAACTCAACGAATAACAGATGATCTTCTTCTAGCAATCATGCCTTTCAAGTTGGCCATGAAGAATAACACGGTTTCCAGGAAATATGTAGTCAAGCACGGTTACCAAGGATTTCAAAATCAGGCCCCGCCATGAAGAATTAAAACACTGTCCACCCTCGGAATCGTTTTTCTGTTCTTCTGCCCATCTCAAAAAGGGTCCCGCGCTGATTCCAATGCTGTCTCTGAAATCGTACAAGACCCCCTATGAACGGAGTTATGGCCCCACGGAAATCGAGCGGCGGAAGCCTAATGAACGAGATGTCCGAGCCTTGTAGCTTCGGTCATTTGCAACCGGTGTATGAGAGCGGCCCTTAAAGGCACAGTACACTCTCAGACATCAATTTTCCGATTTCCATTTGATTGTGTTGTAGACCCCTCCAGTATAACGCTTGCCAAATGCGAGATCACAATTCCTCGAAATAAGCGAGACATAAGCCACCACCGCAGGCCCGGCCCCCTTCATTTACCACCACAGGCCCGACCCCCTTCCGGATTTTCGACCTCGATATAGGCTAGATGGGTGGATGAATTACAGCCTGGCCTACGTTCTTCAGTCCATTACCGGTCTTTGTCATTATCCTGGCCCGCACTCGCGCAACGGCTTTGAATGAAAAGAAATACAAGCCCAAGACGACTCGTCCACCAATTTTTCACCCTCAAAAGTTAGGCATCATTGAAGAGCCATAACTCTGTTCAAAGGGTGTCTTGACGATTTCAGAGATACCGCTGTGATCAGCGTGTGACTCTCTCCAAGATAAGCATGCAATCTGAAAATTAATTTTTTGCGTGTTCTGTGTCTTCAAAGGCATAGGACACCCAAAAAAAATTTTTTAAGATTTCATGCTTATCTTGGAGAGAGCCACCCTCTGATCAAAACGTTATCTCTGGAATCATCCAAGACCCCCTACGAACGGATATATTACTCCTTGAAAACGCCTGTATTTTGAGGGCAAAAATTTGGTGGACGAGAAGTTTCAGGCCTGTATTTCTCTTCATTCGCAATCGCTGCATGAGAGCAAAACAGGATGAGAAGATAGATCGGCAATGGACTGAAGAACAAAGACTCGTAGGAAATCACCCATCCATCTAACCGTTACAGAGTTCGAAAATCTGGAAGGGGGTCGGGCCTGTGGTGGTGAGCGAAGGGAGTCGGGCCTGTGCTGGTCGCTTATATCTCGCTTATTTGGAGGAATTGAGATCTCGCATTTAGCAAGTGTTGTACTGGAGGGGTCTACAACACAATCAAATGAAAATCGGAAAATTGATGTCTGAGAGTGTACTGTGCCTTTAAGGGCCGCTCGCATACACCGGTTGCAAATGACCGAAGCTACGAGGCTCGGGCAACTCGTTCATTAAGCTTCCGCCGCTCGATTTCCGTGGGGCCATAACTCCGTTCATAGGGGATCTTGTACGATTTCAGAGACAGCATTGGAATATAAAGTTCGAAAATCTGGAAGGGGGTCGGGCCTGTGGTGGTGAGCGAAGGGAGTCGGGCCAGTGGTGGTCGCTTATATCTCGCTTATTTGGAGGAATTGAGATCTCGCATTAGGCTTGTGTTATACAGGAGGGGTCTTCTATACAATTACATGAAAATCTCAAAATTCATATCTGAGGGTGTACTGTGTCTTTAATGGAGAGAGAGGCTAAGAGTGAAGGATGAACGGGGTTATTGAGTGAAAACCATCGCTCACCTCGCGACTGTCGAGCTCGAAAGATCGTAAAAGGGGCGTGCCAAAGTGGCATCTCGAGGTGGATGCCACAGAGTGGCTTCTCCCTATATCTCGCTTATTCGGAGGAGTTGAGAACTCGCAGCTGGTAGGTATTATATAAGGTGGGTCTACTTCACAATTATGTGAAAATCTCAGACTTCGTTTGTGAGCTTGAACTGTGCCTTCAAGGGCAAAGTTCACGATGGTTTTCTTCCTCGAATTTTCCACTCAAAGCAATGCGTTGGCCACCGAAAGCTACCAAAATTGCGAAGAATCGGCGAGAAACGCATTAAAACGTCATATTTCAGTGATATTGTTCTCTGGCCTTGACTAGTTGCCCAGTTGCATGGACATGTTCACGGTGATTGTCACCGGTAAAAAACTGGGGCTAATCAAAAATGGAATATTTTAGGCAAAACAGTATTAGTTTTGATCCGAAGCGAAGAACGGAGCAACAGAAAGGAGGTAATTGCAAAGGATGGGTCCACAGAATATTTCATTGTCATAAAGAAAAGTTCCTATGAGAGTAAAGAGGCGGGAAGAGATCAGAGGATTTCGCTTCCTTCTGATACGGTATTTCTCGATTTCTTCGTCTTTTCAGTCCTACCCCGGGCCTAACAATCGATCCAACTCTTACAGGCAGAGTTCACGATGATTCTCGCACTCGAGTTCGACCCAAAAATGGGATTGTTCGATCGTGAGGTAACTAAGTCAAGAAACAGCGAAGAGAAACGTTCGGAATAAGCTAAAATAACGGTTTGTAACATGCAGGGCGTGGACGATAATTATGGGCCAGGCTGATTCCTGCAAGCGCGCGCTAATCGCGAATTCTGCGCGAATCGATCAGGTTGGACGCAACAGAGTTGCTTGGCAATTGGCCATCGAAACGTGTGCGGCGCCACAAGCTCGTTCGAATGGGTGGGGACGGATGGGGATAGTTAGGCGCTCTGGTATAACTTTAATAGCCGTTTTTATCGATTTCTGGCCCGTTTTCGCTGCTTTCTTCGACCCTATCCTCTCCAGCATCTGCCAATTTGGTGTTTCACACTGAAACCTCTAGAATGATATTGATCGTGAACACTGCCTTTAAAAAAGCGAAGTCTTCAAATTCGGGTGTCGCCCTTATTAAGAATGTGCACTGTAGTTATGAATGTTGAGGTAAATATTTACTTCCTCCACACTGGCTGTTGATGCCATCTAAGGCAGCGGTTTATTTCGCATAAGCATGTGTGTAATCCATACAAAAACAGAAGACCTCCGACCTCCTTTACCTTTCTTCTATAACATCGTGTGCTTCATACATACAGTAGAAGGATTCACAGAAAGAATTTCCTCATGTGCACTCACTCTAGTCCTTTAAACCCTCAAGCTTCACCGTGAACAAGCTCGTGCTCCAGCATTCTGGCGCTGCTTGAAAACGGGTATTGGTGAGGCCTACGATGGTTTCGACAGAATCAGTTTGCTCACTGCCTTTTTTCATCCCCATCAGGCTACAGTTTTATACAGCTGGCCGTGATGAGGAGGGATGTATGAGGGGTGTATGTGAAGAGAGCGTGAGGCGAACACGGACGGACGTTCAGCCGGGGCATACTCCTATAATTCCTATTGATTTCTTTGTTGATTTAGAATATTCACACAAGCGGATGGATCGTTGTGCGCGTTCAGAGTCGACGTCGTCATTGGTCCTTCCCTCACCTATTCCATCTGCTGGTTTTTATTCAATACGAAATCAATATCGTTATGATGATGATGTTGATAGAATCATCATTGAAGCAAACAGGGCAGAGATCATCTGTTTCTCGCGACTGAAGAAATCACGTTGACTAAGAGGTTTCTGCAGCTACATATGTGAATCATGCTCCGCCCATCTGATGGTCATCTAACACATACCAATAATGAAAGCCTCGGACTGTCTTCGCCACTCGTCCACACAGTCCCCGTCCGTTCGTCCGGCCTGTCGCCACCGAATCGACTATCCAGCATATTCCGTTCAATCACTCATTAACTGGCATCAATAAAGGTGAGTCACGTTTCACTATTTCCAAAACAAGGGTTTGCTATTGAAATCATTTTCTAAATCGGAAAAAATAAGCTTAAAGGCAGTGCTCACGACAAAAAACAGTATTCTATTTATCAGTTTCGGAGTAGGCAAGCTCCCGAGGTAGAGGATAATAGAGAAAAGTCCCCAGAAAATTCTCGAATGTCGGATAAAAAACAGTTTAAAACCCCTCTTGAATATTTATTTGCGCCTATTGGTGTGTTTCAAGCACTGCGGACAGAACGTCAAAGCAAACGTCGCAAATGATCCTGTGATTCGAAATTCTTAGGGAGGTCACTTTGTTTTTTGTTACGTATGACAAAAACTCTTTGAAAAATGAGATGGTTAGATGCCCGTTTTTGCATAATAGAATTTCCCGGGATAAGGTGTATTCAAAAATTCGCCAACTGTGCCTTTGGTGAAACGAAGGGACATCTGTTAAATGGCGTGGGCGGCGTGATCCAGTGTGTCGGCTGGTCCGCGAGAGTTTCACCAATGTCCTGGCCGCTTTTCGTCGTACTTCCGTCCTTACTTTCATCGGAGGCATCCCTAGAGGGACCCAAAGCATACGTTCCTACCAAAAACGGGCAGCTTTTTCATCGTGAACTCTGCCTTAGGTTTCTATCGTAAGGGACAGCACAGGGAAACGGCAAAAAATTACCAAAAGCCATCAAAACGGCAATTCAAACTAAACGTGCGTGTTGCCGAAGTCAGCATAGTTGTATAACTTACTGGTATATTCGTTTTATGACCTTAGTATAGAAACGCCTTACAGCGCCCGGCGTATGTCATCTATATTAATCGCGATTAAATTCTTGAAAGCACCACAAACAATTTCGTTTGGCTTGAAGATTGTTGCGTGGACTCGTGTGATTAATTTTTTCTAACTCTTGAAATTTTTCACAAATTGGAAAAAAAGCTATGAAAGTGCGCAGTCAGATGCTTCTTCAGCGATCAGCTTGCAAATGCATTATTTTAGAACGAAGAAAATGGGTATTGACTGATATTAGGCCATGCGCAGGATTCGCCACCTTGTTCTTGGCATAAGGTTTTTCGTATAGTTGTGTTTCTACTCAAAATGGCACGTAAGTAAGCACACCGTGATACCGGGTGCAGAGAGGGCAATGAAGTCCGAGAGGTTGTTATGAGTCACGGTGATGAACTCGGAGAAGAGCCGATGAGCTTCTTCGGCACGCTCATATCATAAGACACCACGAAAAACGGTTTGGGTCCAAACTTTTTCGTGGACCACGTTTTCCATCCATCATCTATTTCCAATCGTATTCTCACACAGGGATGCGCACCGGTATGTACGCCGAGACGTGCACGTTTGTAATACAAAACAACTATACTGAAGACAGAAAAGGGCTCTGATGGGGGCAAGGCCTGCGAGTGCGTAATACGGTAGTGAGATCAAATCGTGATTCGCCCTGGAGCAAATTCCTGAAATGTTGAAGGAGAGACCAATAGCTCCCAACCTTGACCTTCCAGTTGAGACAAGGCGCAGCAGTGAAGGCAGAGGGCTCAAACTCAGAAACCTATTCCTCGCTTGATTAGGATTTTTCGCATCGTTCCATCACATAATCGCATTGCGGCGTCCCCAGCGAAAGGAATTCGTCCGCACTGTCCCATTTATGTAACGCACCACCGCGTGCGCGGCGTACTCAGCCAAATCTAACGAAGAATCCGCAAGCACAGCGTGATTACATCAATCAATACGTCTTGGCTCCGCGAATGAACGCTCGCCAAAATTTCCGCCGACCATGCGCGCATATGATTTTAATACATGATAATTTCTCTTCGGATGGGATTGTGACTTCAGAGTTTAAAATGGTCGTGGCTATGCAGAGGTACAGGCATAGAACTTTTGCTGCAATTAGGGTATCTCTTCTCGTTCAGAAAAAAACAGCGCTTGTAGAATCCAGCTCACCAATTCAGCCCAGTGAGGGAAGGGGGCTGCGACGGTAGATAGCCTTGCGCGGTCGAAACCGGTGATGACGGCGACGCCGCGCGGCCAGCCTCAATGATCGCGCCTGGTCCAGTCATGACTGAATATGATCCACAATATGGAATATGTATGGAGTCCACATTGCATCCCTTAATAAAAATAACGCATATGCATGTCGCGAATAAATTAGCAACTTGGAGCCAAATCAGGCTGATATGTAACTGATATAGGTTTCTTGGCGGCGATTCAAGCTCTTTGAAAGGGTGAGATGACTAGTATACCTTATTATGTTCTAAATCTGACCAATACGAGACTTCCGGCTCCGGTGAATCGAAGAGCGAAAGAGACGATCATTTGAATTGAAAACTGTCGGGTAGAAACCGATTTACACCGAAATGACCGATCAAATAAAAACGAAAAGTAATAAAATGATGACCGATTACAGGTATGTACAGAAACTTTTAATTATAGGATAAAACGTGTAGCATGACCTCCAACCAGCGTATTTAATCGCGGATCCTCGCCTCACTGCACGGTGAAATTTGGAATTTTGAACTTGAAATGTGATGGTTGTGTGTAATATATACGAGTTCAGATTGGGAACTTTACTAGCCCTTCATCCGATTTTGATCAGGATCGTACGATCGGGTATCCCAAACCAGAGTCAATGAAAAAATCCTGTTTCTGTGTGAATATGTATTCCGGGATTTTCCTGTTCACATATCACATACTCATATAGGGCCGAGTCAACGATCTATCTTTGCTATTTAAAGGCACTATACATGCTCGTAAACGTGGTCGCGATAACAATGTGAATCAAATCGTATGGCTTACAAGATAATGCCTGCGCATTTTGAAGTGTCAGAAATGACCCACAATGCCATTACAGGAGTAGCAAGTTTGGCCCCACCCGTATTTTCACGCCCCCCTGTATTTTCCCTTTTCCTCTAACGCAGGGTCGCTGGGCCATCTTCGTCGTCAAGGACGTGTGTGGTTCACTTTTTAGGCAATCCACCAACAGTACCGACGGTGTAGTTGACCCACCAATCTTGCGTTGCAGGAAAAGGGCAAATACAGAGGGCGTGAAAATACGGGCGGGGCCAACTTCTAACTGATGTAGCGGCATTGTGGGTCGTTTTTGACGCTTCAAAATGCGTAGGCGTTGTGATTTGAGCCATACCATTCTATTTCCGCAGTTATCTCAATCACGTCTACGAGCGTGTATGCTGCCTTTAAGCAATATTCCCAAATTTCAGTAAAACGCTAAGAATGGAATTTGTAGCACATATGTCTTCGATGAGACTCAAAACCCATAATCGACATCGTTTGAAGGGAGGAGGCAACAATATTTTCCCATTTTCATCCTTGTCAACATACAGGTGCCCAAATAATCTTGTATTGCCTCCTGCGCTGTTTTAGCGATGTGTTCAACACATAAGTTGATTTAGATCTAGAAAAAAAAACGGATTGAATATCCTTAACCCCCAGAATATCTTAAAAACGGTTATACCATCAAGTTCGCGAGGAGGTACTGGGTTTCATATTGCTTTACCTCAAAATGGAATCTTAGTGATCTTATAAAACCCTCCCTCATCCTGGTGCAAAAAGTTTTGTGCAGCTTCGGCCCTAGAGTCGTTAACACTCTGAACCGTCCATCCAAAAAGCTTTTGATCATGATGTATCCAGCTCTGGCAACTGTGATGTTGCACTCGATAACAGAGGCAAGCGAGCTCAAGCAGAGATTCTTAACGCAATAGGAGAACTTGCTGCTAGAACCTTCACAACACGATGAAATATGACTGTCAAGTTTAATATGACTGTCAAGTTTTTCCTGGTTAAAGGCAACACACACGCTCGAAAAGTTGTTGAGATAACTACGTTACTTGGGTCGTATGGCCACTAGTAACGCTGACGCCGTTGGAAGCGTCAAAAACGAGTCAAAACTACTAAAATTGAGCAATGCAAGTCAAAAATTTCCGACAACCCCGCCCCTGAGCTTCAACAGCTCCGCCCCTACTATACACGAATACGGTCCTTTTGGCTGGTTTTTGATCCTTACAACGAGGTGGGCGTTCCAGTGCATGCTGTAAAAGTCTATCGGATTCACTATATCGACCGTTTTAGCGTTAGTGTTCGCTATTTCAACCGCGCGTGCATAACTCGTCCACTTTTGCCCTATAACGAAAACAACCATTTTTCCTGTATTTGCACGCAGTTTTCATGGGGTTTCTCGTTAGTTTCTCATACTACCAGCTTCATACCTTCGATCTATGCCATAAAATCGATATAATTTCTGAGCGTGTCTGCTCCCCCTAAGTCTATCTTTGGTTCGCTGTTGTACGATCTGTACGAAAAAAAACACGAAAAAATAACCCATTTGAAGTAAATTAGCAACCTAAAATCGGCCGATTTTTTGCTGGTGCCCGACTCTAGCGATGTTTTGTAGTATCAGGGGTCATCAACTGGCTCGAAACTGATGACCAATAATTGACTTCTGGTAGTCGACGCGGCCTTTCTCGAGGTACATTATTCGCATTTAGTTGATTCTAATACTTTTGACGGTTTTTTTTGTAAAAAAATGTTTCTGTATACAATTAAACTACTTTATTCTTTGCTGTGCACGTCGCAGATTTTTGACAAGGCACAACAGCAAATTCCACTTTCTATGGACGGCGCACCTGTGCACGGACTGGCATCTTTGTGCATTGATAACTCTGATATTAGGGCATTTTTCGCCGCAGAACCTTTGCAGTTTTTCAAATGTTTTCGAACAAAACAGATTTTTGCAGTTTTCTGAATTACTTTTTCCATCGTGAACACTGCTTTTAAGAGGACAGTTGGCCTTTTGAGGGCGGTCCTAGAGTTTAACATCGAGTAACTTTCTGGACATTGATTTTCGATGCTGAGGAGATCCCTACCGTGGCAAATCGCGAGCACAGCTTCCTCGACGTATATCATAGCTAAGCGGCATACTAGCGGTTCCAAAGAATGTTTACTATGTACATGTTTTGTGCATGACTTCCGCTCTTAATGCCTATCATTGCGATTTCCCCCAAATCTTATACATAGGATATTTCTTTTCTACAGCACTCTCCGTACTGCACTCTCCTCGAAGCATGATCAACGTTCAACCGTGAAAAGAAAAAGCACGTTAAACAGCATTTCCGCAACTACACACTGCTAGGTACATACATAAATGTGACCACCTCACGCCTTTGTTTGGTCCGGTGATCACTCAGCACTCTATTTGTGTTATTCATAAATGGATGTTGCATATAAGACTGAATTTTTCCCAAACCTGGCATTAGGATACAATACCGCTGCTATCCAAGGGAAAACATGAGCGAAGTTGCCAAAAGGGCAAGTAAAGCGTGTTCATCGTGCCAACATCTATGTATTTAAAGGCAGTGTTCACGACAATTTTCGATTTTGAGATGAATAGCTAAATAGATTGTTTGGCCCCCGGGTTGAACATAAATGACGCAGGAATTGAGAAAAACGCACTAGAAGGTCACGGAATCCTTTACTCTCACCCCACCTCTTTACTCTCACAGGAACTGTTCGTTGTGACAATGAAATCATTTGTGGGCCCGTCCTTTGCAACCATATGCTTTCCTTTGCTCCATTATTTTCTTCGGACCCTAACTAGTACTATTTTGCCTGGAATATTCTTCCATTTTCGACTGATCCCATTTTTTCACCGGTGACAACCACCGTCAACATGTTCCTACAACTGGACAACTAGTCCAGGCCAGAGAATAATGTCACTGAAATACGACGTTTTAGTGCGTTTCTCGCCGTTTCTTCGTAATTTCTGTAACACTCGGTGGGCAACGCTTTGTTTTGAGTGGAAAACTCGGGAACGAAAATCATCGTGAACACTGCCTTTAACTAAATGATGTAATAAGTTCGGGATTCTTTAGTGGAAACGCTTTTTATGATGAAGTTAGTTATGAAAATGATAATGATTTCACACGATAATGAGCCCGTTTGGCGAAAAACAACCGTACGCGATCTCTCGCAATGTCAAAATGAAAATGTACTTCATCTTGGAAAATAATGTTCCTCCCAAATGTTGCGGATTATTTTCTTATGGTTGACTGGATCACGACATGCTGTACATTTCGGCGTTTCTAAAATTCAAAATGAAGATCTTTGAAGCGAGTTGTGGTCGAAAGACGCTTCAGTTGCCCATTTTAGCAATTTCGCCGTTTTTCGCTTAAAGGCAGTGGTCGCGACCAAGTATGCTTGCCGTCTTTTTCTCTCTAAACCCCTTTCTGGGGCTCAAGTAGTAGGACCTATAAGAAAATATCGCGAAAAAAACCACTGTTTTGGGCCAAATTTGAAGCCTGAACTTTCTTGTCTTTTGATGGTGGACGAGCCCACTCCACATCATCGACATCGATGATCTCTAATATAAGGAACATCAGCTGGCTTGAAATTGAATTTCAATCAATGAACCTTCGAATTTATGTACAGATATAGTCAAAATCATTGACTGGAGTGCTTTCTTTCATTGCTCAACTGTTTTCATTAGGTAAACTTGCATTTATTTCATACTCTGAATGTCGATGATTTTTGACTGCTCGGCATGAGACTGCGATCTTTTTGGACGGCGCTGTGCACTGTGCACGAACTGGCTCCTTTGGGTCCTAGAAACTCACATTCTAGCCCGTTTTTCACTGCGCTACCTTCACAGTTTTTCAGCTGTTTTTGATCAAGCTGATTTTTGTAGTTTTTTTTCGATAACGTTTTTCATCGTGACCACTGCCTTTAAATGGCAGCGGTATTGTACTCAGAAAATGCCGCATTCAATGCGTGTCGAGTATGCATTCAACTCGAATGACCACACCCATCGAAAGGCTCTATCGTAGGGGCACGTGCTCCAGGCAGCAACACGCGTTGCTAATTTTAATCGCAGGAGCACACGCTGCAAGGTGGTCCAGCGCTATCTTAGCAGTACATCGACACGCGACACGGCCGGCACACCGACATGAGACCCGCCCAGCTTGAAGAGCACCATCTGGAGACGCCAGCGGTTGGACGGGGCCTCAAGCGGCCGGACGGGGCCAAGTACCGTAAACTTGGGTTATGGAACCGGAGGCGCTGCCGACATCTGAGTCCCGCCTCGAGAGTGCGTCATATGCTTTCCTTTTTTGGGAGATTCTTTTGTCATCAAGTCAAATGTGTATCATGCACGCTTTCAACGTCTTCCTTGTTAGGGCACGGGCTGTAATTTGAAACACAGGAGGGGCACGTGCTCCCCTAGCAGCACGCTCCCTGACTGCGCTCGGGACCGTCTTGTCTTCGATTCGAATGCATCGAATGCATATTCGACACGCATTGAATGCGGCTATTGTTTGAGTAGGTAGGGCCGAACCTGACTCACGCTGATTGTACACATCAGGGATGAGCGAAATAAAAAGCATGGATACCCAAAAATCGGATTTCGAGCTGCGGAACGGCATTTTACCCGGATTTCGGAAATCGGGTGCGAAACTTTCGCCAATGGGCTGTAATGTTGTTTGTGGAACGCGGAACTCCGCTCATCCTTCGAGAGTTTTAGCCGAGAAATAGCCACGCAAGAGCCGAAAAATTGCCCAACAGGCTCCGCAGCGGCTCCTGGTGGGGTACTCACCGGCTATTTCGCTCTTTTTTCTCGGCTTTGCATGAAACGAACAAGAAGTAGCCGAGAAATAGCCTAGATTTAACTGAGGAATACCCAGAAGTCACCAAAAGTAACCAAGACGCAACCGTCGCCGGCTCGCTGAGCCACCATCCGGAGCCTCTAGCGGTTGGGCGAGACCTCCAGAAGCTGAATGTGGCCCAAGGACCTCAAACTTATGTAATTAAACCGACGGAGATGTTGACACCTGAATCTTGTCTCTGGAATGCGCCGTATACCTACCTGGAGAGCATTCTTTCTCGGCTATTTGGCGGCTACTTCGCGGCGAGCATTATTAGGTGGCTATTTTGCGGCGGGCATTATTTAGCGGCTGTTTCTCAGCTATTTCGCGGCGAGCATTATTTGGCGGCTATTTCGCGGAAATTACGCTGCAAGTTAGCATTTCGCGGTTATTTCGCGGCTGTTTCTCGGCCAAAACTCTTAGAGTCCCTCGTGCGCATCATCGTTTCCTATCATTTCAGTTCCTTCTTTGTGGATGGATCATAAGGGAAACAACCTCATCGGGATTCGACACATCAGCTCCAACACCACGACTTCCAGAGCATGTTTAAACATGTCAACGATCCATTTCAGACAGGGCTGTGCGTAATTACGAATTACGGTTTACGATTTACGAATTGCTGTTAACGAAGGTGTCAACGAAAGCTCTCATTCATGCTGCTTGAAGAGCAGCAGAAAAATAATTCTCGATAGCTCTATTTGTTCCTATTTATTTTCTCAGCCATCCCTTTTAGAACCCCACAAACCGTTGGCTGCTACGGATCTTACTGGACACAATTTTTTTTCTATAAGTGAATGGCCACTGATTTTCGAAGAGCTTATAATCAAAACGTCAGATCTTTCAAATAGAGGCACTGTTTTCGCGTGCAAGAAGCTTAGTTTGCTTCAAGCTTCTTTTCTTTTTAGTCAATCTGGATGTATATTAATTACTTTCATGTTTCTGTTCCTCATTCATGATTAACGAATAAATGAATGAATTACTGGTGTTTTTGGCAATTTTTTTACGATTTACGATTTACGAAATTCGGGCCCAAAATCGTAACGAATGGTAACAAATCGTAATAAAACGTGAAAACGCGGTCAAGTGAACAATTCAAATCTGCGGTCGAGTACAAATATAAATTGTACACTTTCACTGCAAAACAGCTTCAACTTTTTTAAATTTAACACACTCCTAATATTTGATTACTCTTCAAATTGTCAATTTTTGGTGAACCCGTACCCTTGCACTCCCAGCCGGTTGAAGTCAGCAGTAGGGCAGTCATAATTGTTGATGGCAAGCTTTAGGTACATATGACAAATCGCCCCCTTCTCACTCTGACGGACCCCTCTCACTCTGACGGACCCAAACCTATTATTTGGTTCCAACCTTTCCTTGCTCCAAGCCGAGCCAGGTCGGCAGCTTCACAGCTATTTACCTCCATGGAATGCTCTTGTCACATGATGAACACTAGGGATGCAGACCTTTGGTGGAGCTACAGTCTATATCGGACCAAAATTTTGGTCCGCAGTTGCAGACAACCGCTGTTGCAACACGTACTGCAAACAGAATCATGCTGTAACCGCGAGGTCCTGACATGATTGATATTCGTCCCAGAATCTTTATCTTCTAGCTCTCTGTAAACTTCCAAAGCGGTCGTCTGCAACTGCGCACTGCAATTCCATTTCCATGTAAATAGACAGTGAATATGGGGCTCGGCTCTAAACACCTGGCTGGCTCATGGAGCAAGTACAGGTTGGAACGCAATATACACTTCATTGTAGAATTTCGCGGAAATTTCAAAAACAACCTTCCCCACGCATCCATCTCTAGCGGTTAGATACAAACAAAAAAGTGGAATTTCGTGAACTCACATCTGCCGGAGAATCGGGAAAATAACTTTTTAACCTGAAAACATTCGACGAGGATTTTTCACGGGGACTCCCAAAACAACCTTTGATGTCTATCTCCAGAGGCTACGAGAGGAAAGGTGGTGATTTCAAAATTTGGTTCAAAACCTTTCTGAAAAATTATGGCTGCGGGTCTCCTACTTTTTAAAAAAAGTTTACAAATGTTTTTAATAATGAGGAGCGAATTCTGAGCAAAAGAAAAGAAGATGAAGAACCTTAATTTTGAAAGCGCAGATTCAGAGGGAGTCCTCACCCTTTTGCGGTTCAAAATCCTAAACAACCTTCACCACTCAGACCGCCGTTTCCATCCCATCAAACTTACGCTTATGGGAAGGAACGCTTATTACTCTGTTCAGAACAACCCTACAGAGAGCAGACTCAATTTCTGCGTCAAAAAAGTGGTTTTGTAAATGTATATCCCCTTTAGGATGGCCACCTTATCCAAGCATCCTTCCTTAAAAGGACTAAAACTGTCGACCCGTAATTTTTTCCTCATCACAGTGTTGCCCTCCTTGGCTTCAACTGAACTCTGTTTGGTAGAGCGAGAGTTCCCTATGCTTTCGTATTTAAAAGTTGGGCGAAACTTGGCACTGGTGTGGTACTTGAATAAACTTAGAGTTTCCATTTTGTCTATTGAAGTCGTTTCTATCCGGCGTATGGGTACTGAATATTTATTCAAGTGCTGCTCTAAAAATGTCTTTTTGAAAACTCAACCTCAAATCTCCTTCGACATGGAAACACCTCATCACTGAAATGCCACGGTGTTTCGACATCGAATGAGGTTTGGGTTATGTGTGGGCCTATTACTCATTATCAGTTAAGATTTACGAGGATTTTCAAAAATTACCATTTACGATTCACGAAATTGCAAAATTCAGTTACGCACAGCCCTGATTTCAGAATACTGCCCTCTTCAGTTCAGGGAGCAATTCTACACCTTTGGTTTGGTGGTTGTTTGTCCTTTCACCAAAGTTCGTCCTTCGCCATTCTTTTGTTTTCTCCTCTATCATCTGTGGTTGAATCCCATGAGCAAGTTTTTTTTCGACCACATAACTTACTGGGCCTCTCATAATAATATATTAGTATGTAAAGTCGACTTCGGAGGTGGAAATTCTCCGAGCTGCATTCGTCGCATGACTAACCGTACCCACCTACAGCAACGTTTCGACCCTATCACATCAATCGATCGACAAAATGCTTCAAAACTTGCATATTCTGAATTCCTATCCTTTCACAATATGATTCACGTCAGTGTCAACTGAAAGCCATATCGGTATCCCAGCTGCTGTCAGTGCAGACAATTTCGCTGCTCTATCCACAATGACGGAACGAAAGGAATCTTTTAATGAGAAAATATGACAATATTTCAAAGTTATGTTAAGGGGTTTATTTTTCTAGCGGAAGCGAGGGCTTTTTGAATTCACTGGCTCAATTTTTCAAATCCCTAGCTCCATTGATTCTGCCTTTAAAATTTACCAAGACCGAAGTATCTGTATCAGTATGTTTATAGGCGGTTTTCATGATAAAAATAGTTTTTCTGCTTTTTCGCCTATCTTGAAGACGGGCCCATGCTGATTCGAATGATGTTCTTGGAATCGTACAAGACCTTCTAGGAACGGAGTTATGGTCCCTCAAAATTGAGCTAAGGAAGCATGGTGGACGAGTTGTCCGAGGCTTGTAACTTCCGTCTTTTGCAGCCGATGTATGCGAGCTGACCTGAGTAAAGAGAGAAGTTGGGAGTAAAGGGTAGAACGGGGCTATTGATCTTAAACCATCGCTCATCTCACAATCTCGAGCATTCATTTGTTCTCGTCGGTGGGCGTGGAAAGTGCATCTGGGTGTGACGAGCTGACGGGTGTCTAACTTTGGGGCCGTAGGGGACCGTTCCTAGCTCATTTTTCTTAGTTTTATCAACGTTAGGGTTGCCATAGGCCCCGCAGCTGCCGATCTCCACCAAAAAATCAGACATGGTTTTTATCGTGGACACTGCCTTTAAAGGCAGTGCTCACGATGAAAACGTTGCCTGTTTTTTGGCTAAAACGTAGCTTTGGGTCCTTTCCGAAGATTAAGAACGGAAGTGCGACGAAAAACGGTCGGAAAGTGGGTGAAAATCTCGTGGGTCAGCCGATCCATTCGGCCACCCGGCCCACGTCTTATAACAGTTGTCCTACAATTCGTTTTACCGTAGGAACAGGCACCGAATTTTCAAATATTTTTCATCGCGAAATGTTCTAACATCCCAGCATGTGCATTGACCCCTCACATTTTTCAAAAGAATTTTTGGTTCAGGAAACAGAAAACAAAGCCACTTACCTGAAAATTTTGAAGCGCGAAACCATTTCTCCGGCGTCAGGGTCGATGCGTTGTAAGCAATCTCCCTGCATATGTACAACGCGTCAAACCTGACGTCGGGGAAATACACACAGTCAAAAAAAATTTTCAGAGATTTCTTTAAACTGTTTTTCTCCGATACTTGATTGTTCTGTAATCACGTTTCTCTTTTAATCTCTTCTTAGTGGACTTACCTACCCAAAACATCGAAAACTATAATACGGTTTTTATCTTGAGCACTGCCTTCAAGAAAATCCAACTGAAATTCGTTCTTCCGTTAGAGAAGTATCTACTCCAATAAAACGATTTCGAAGTTAAAAAATCATATGCCCAGCATGTGCCAAAATAAAAGGTGTTGAGTATGGACTCTCACGCCTTGAGGCGAAGCGAACGTGAACCTGTAGCTCACTATACAAAAATCATATTGTGCTGTAAAAGTATGAGCATGATAATCCGAAGAAATAACAATCGCCAACGGCTTGGGATGAAGTCCAAGAACACTGACGTTTGATAAGTATTAACTCGCACTTGATTTGTGCGTTGAAATTTTATTTTCATAAATTTTATCGACATGTGTCAGAGTCTTGAATTGCCCTTCCAAAACATCTCCTTGATGACTAACATGAAGCATGGCCAGCGTGGAAACGATCGCGAGTTAGCGCTTCGCTGTTTCTCTATCTACCCCTTAATCAGCTTTTCAATTCCGTTATACGACCTTATCAATTTACTGGGCAGCTCCGCATTTTTCGTGATAACTTTTCATAATCAATAGGCATTAGGGGAGCAAACCAGTTTCACAGTCTCTGTAGGATCTTAAAAACCTAAGCAGAGCACACTAGCTTCGGTTGGGGTATTGGAGAGTATGTATCTCCCTGATACTGAGACCGAATTCCTCATTGCGCAAACATTGAGTTTTCCGATTTGGGTTGGGTTTAGTGCGAGCACATCCGCAGAAATTCTCGCGCCTAACCCAACCGAAAGTCGACCAACCCAGGGTTACGCAATGATGAATTTGGCCGCTGTATTGTTACGTATACAGGGGTTCAAGCATTCTTCTATTAAAAGATCATCAAAATGATGAGGTTACTATACATTATATGTAAAAATTCTGCAACGCATGACTAGACTTTGTTCTAGAACCATGCACAACCCTTTCCCTGCTTTATAAAAATTGTTCACGTTGCTCAGTGGTTCAGCGACGACCGTTCCTCCAATTGCAGCCGAATACGCGTAGACCAAACCAAGCGAACAATCTGACTTGTTTTTTTTTTCGATTCGCTACTTTCATGCTTTCTCCATATGAATTTAATGATCGCCTTCAAAACAAAATTTACTCGAAAAACTTGGAACTAATTCTAGTTGCTGCAATCGCCTAAAAGCTAAAGGTGAGCAGTTAAGTTCTCTGCCGATGAGTGGCAAGATGCATACGAGAGAGCGGCCTGTTAAGCCTTCTCCTTCCGTGAGGCGAGAAACTCCGGATTTTAGCGACGTCCGCTAAAAATCGCAAATTCCTGTCTCTAGGTGAAGGGAGGAAGCTCTGCGGAATTTATTCGGAAAGCTAAATTCGCTGTATTGATCTCGCTATAGCTAAACCCGTATATTCTCGCCATAAATGTAGCGAGAAGTTCCTTA
Source organism: Aplectana chamaeleonis (assembly GCA_029168955.1). Taxonomy (NCBI): domain Eukaryota; kingdom Metazoa; phylum Nematoda; class Chromadorea; order Rhabditida; family Cosmocercidae; genus Aplectana; species Aplectana chamaeleonis. The sequence continues at coordinate 929,250 of JAPDOI010000050.1, read as the reverse complement.
TTTGGATAAAGCCTGTGTTGAACTGCGATCTCAACCCGCGCTCGCTACGCTGAACACAAGGAGGCCGTTTTAATCGTGCTCTAACCTTGTTACGGAGTGATTACTCGACACTCAGTGGTTGGTCGTTGAAGGTGACCCCGAGTAGCTCTCTGAAAGACCTCGCCTAACAAGACCAGTAAGATAATTTTGACCGCGTGGATAGAGCATGCTTTGGGTAAGCACCGACAATGTGGCTGTTCGCAGCTGGGATCGCCTTTCTATTACGGATTAGGACAAGGTGTATCAATCAATGCGAGAATCATCCACTTTTTTCAGCATTCGAAGCCGGAAATTCTCTAGTTTATACGGTTGATGTAACTATAATCCCATCAACTAGGGCTTGAAATTCCGTAATTTGCAGAAATTCTCGCGTCAAAATTGGACTGGATGCCTCTGAAACCCTGGTCATTCCCGGATTTTGTGTGAGGCATCTCGCTACCCATCGACAGAGTTATATTGCGTTCATTCACCATGTGACCTTCCAGCAATGCTGTGTTCGTGGCAGCATCAGAAGCAAAAGCAGCGTCAACCGGCAAGGCACTGAAGTAGCGTGTTTTGAAAATCATATTGATTTTGTGTGAGGAAAAAGGTATAATTTGCTGCAGCAGCTATGACTTGTCCATAGCTAACTACCAACGACAAGCGTCACGTCGCTGAAACGCTGACGCGCAACGGAGAACTGGCGCACATCGCTGAATCACTGGCGCATGCAGCGAGTCCGAGGGCATCAAGAGGTTTACGATGGTACATATTGATAATAATAGTGACAGCGGCTAGAGCTACGATGATGTCGATATCAGCTGAAATAGCGTCACTTGACGCTATGGAAGCTGCCTAAAGAAGCAAGCGCAGGCCTTGATGTACTGACTGACGAGGGTGGTATTGGTATTGAATAAAATGGTCTGGTTGTAGCAGGGGGCAACCGAAACTACATACCCGCAATAATTTTTTCAAAAAAGCCACAATTTTGCGACTTTTCGTCATAACGCGGCTTGAGGTGATCCGTTTGTGGAGCTAGGGGCATATTTGGTATCAGCATCGAGAGCTTTTCATTTTGAGCACAAACATCTCTCAACCTGGTAGCGTTTCAAGTGAGAGTGGACTTGGGGATTGGGCTGCCGCAGTGCTTACTTGAAAGAGGATCAGAAAGTAAAGCTGTAGGCCAAGTCCTAGGTCGATTGGTCCCGTTTAAGCTGGGAACGGGACGTCGGTGATGTTTTCGTTCACTCAATTTTTCTGTTAACAGTATACGCCCTGTTTGCAGGTCAAGAAATGTGTGTGCTCAAAATGAAGAGCTTTCGACGCTGATTCCAAATATTCCCCTAGCTACCCGAACGGGTCACTTTGAGCCGAGTTATGACGAAAAGTCGCGAATTCGCGACCTTTTTTGAGTACATTAGTGCGGGTACTGACTGTAGTGCTAACATTTCTGTCGTTTCTGTCGCTGATGATACGATTCATGAGAAATTTCGATCCACTTATTGTTGGTGTCATCCAGAAATGCATAAAAATGATCGGTTTAGACAGTAAACCCCTGACCGTACTGTTTGCGCCAAAAATCCGGGCCGGTTTCGAAAGGATTCGTTAAGAGGACTCACACATTTGTGGGGAAGTTCGCGAGAACTAAGATGTTATCTCTCCTGGAATACAACTAGGGGAGCCGAAGGAAACCTTCCGAAAACAGAGTGATAGGGGAAGTATCCTCTGTAAAACGTCATAATTGACATATGGCGCGTGGGGCGCGGGCGACTCTGCTCCCTCCATCTGTCATGCCCTATTCCACTCTATAACAGCCGCTCCGCGCCAGCACGCGTAGAAACCATGAAAATTTAAAGGTTTTTTAGCTTTTACCCATAACAGGTTTTTCCCATGGTGGCGCAACCCAACATCAACTTTCCATTGATTAATCAAAAATAACTTCGTCGGAGATGGCTGCTTTCGAGTTTCTTGTCCACATAGCTAAGCTAAGGGCAAACATTTTGACCTCTGACATCGGGTTATAGAGAGGCTACTTATCTTCCCTAAATCCGGGCAGAAGCCCTCTACACAATCCTAGAGAGGCAGCTCTGCCCCCACAAATTGCGAAGTGAGAGACAACCTTGAGACTGAGCAATGAATCAATCGTTTCAAGCGTTTTTCGTAGTGAATAAATCGAGAGAATTAGACGGTGAGACGAACCGTTCTCTTCTCGGCAGAGACTCAAAGGCAGTGTTCGCAATGAAAAAAAGTGTTCGAAATTTCACTAGGAAAGTGTAGTGGAGGGACACTGTAACGTTAACGTCGAAAGGACGCATGAAAACGAGCCAGGAAGAGCTTCAAAAGAGCCCGAAAATGCCACTTTGAACGCAAGGCAAACCCCAAAAGCACATTGCCCGCCCACGGACGTGAACGAACGAAAGCTTGAAACCGTGAGATGAGCAATGGTTTCCGATTATTGGCCCCGTTCTTCTCTTCATTCTCGTCTTCTCTCTTTACTCCGGTCAGCTCGCATACATCAGCTGCAAAAGACGAAAGTTACTAGCCTCGGAAAGCTCGCCCACCATGCTTCTCTAGCTCAATTTTTGAGGGACCATAACTCCGTTCCCAGAGGGTCGTGTACGATTTCAGAGACATCGTTGGAATCAGCATGGGATTATTTTCAAGATAGGCTGAAAAACAGAAAAGCGATTTTCATCGTGAACACTGCCTTTAACGGCCAAACCACGTCTATAGTCCTCAGGAACTTCCTCACCAATGTGTAAGTGAGGCACTTTACATACACAGGAGTCCGACGCTACGTATGACCACAGCCTAAGCATTTAAATAATACTAATCAGAGAAGAGAAGGAACTACTCGCGACCCTACGGTTGTTTCTAGTGTAACGTGTGATCGTTTCGACAAATTTTCATGGGTTCCCCGTCCGACAAAGGCCGTACTAGCAGCTCTCGATCCGAATGGCGAGTTCACCTCGTTCCGCGTCCCGCCGGCGAGCCCTCTACTTACCGTTGTACTAAGTGAAAATCGCGCCCGGTCCGCAGCCAACGACCGTATGATCCGTCACCGAAGCAGGTAAACTGTCGATAATGGGCCGCGGACCGTCTAGCTAGCGCCGAGAATCGTCTGACAAGCGCAGTAAAAGCGCCGCGGATGGTACGGTGAAGTCATTCGCCGCCGCGCATGAGCCGTGAGTTTCACTGGGTACGTTAGTCATGCTCCCGCGATCAGTTCGAAAAGGCTCTGCGCCTTCGGTCCGACCCATGTTACTACTTGGGTTTGACGTCGCTATGTGAATCAGTAAAGGCTACTTTCAGGAGCGTTCATTGTTTTTCAATTCATTGTACACCATCGTTTCGGGGCGCTATTGATATGTTCAGTGCTGCGTTCGAGGCAACAGTGAACATTTTTTTCCTGATTATCATTCACCTTGTGTGAACTAAGCCACAGTAAGCATCTGGAGCTAAATAAACCGCAGAAATCTGCTTCGATCGATCTGTCCCCTCTAAATCATATCAGAAACAGGGGGGGGGGGCTGAATTGAAGTCGAACACTTTCACTAGTAAATTAACTCCGCCATTGCCGGTCCCAAGCCCGGATGAGAAAGGAGGAGGGTTGGCCCCCCGTACTACCGACGGGCTGGAAAACTTAGGTGGTAACCATGGAAAGTCTCTTAGGAAACAACGAAGAAGCTACCGCATCCGGGGCAGCCGATGCGCCAACACTAGGGATCCAGGGTGTTGGTGAGAAGAATACTACTGGCCAAAATGGAGGACGACTGGTGACACCTAAGAAGGAGCTGAGGATTGGAGCATGGAATGTGCGAGCGGGACACTGCGTCGGTCAGAAAGAGATAATAGCAAGAGAGTTGTCAAGGTCCAACATATCGATTGCTGCACTTTCCGAGCTGAGGATGAGCGGATGTGGAACGGTGCCCATTCAGGTGCCGGAGAGTAGCGAAAAGATGGTGCTGTACTATTCCGGTGAGGACGGACATCGCAATGGTGTTGGATTTATGCTAGGCAGTCGCGCAGCTGGAAGCGTCGTTTCACTCGGAGCCGATTTCTGGCAGGATCGCTGTTCTTGTTTTGAGCGGAACAATCAAGACCCATGTCGTGTCCATCTATGCACCAACGGAGCCAAGTTCTGACGTTGACAAGGACGAGTTCTACACCCAACTCCAGGACGTGCTGAACACTATCCCGAAAACCGATGTCACCATTGTAGCGGGTGACTTCAACGCAAGAGTCGGTAGTGACAGAACAGGCTGGGAAGGAGTGTTGGGCAGGTTCAGCGTGGGCGAAATAAAACGATAATGGACTACGCCTACTTTCGTTCGCTGCGTTCAACGAGCTTGCCATCGGTAACAGTCAATTCCGGCACCCCAAGAAGCATCAGTTAACATGGAGGAATCCAACTGGACGAGATGTGGCCACCTTGGACTACGTGCTGATAAACTCACGTTTTAGATCATCGCTGAAAGATGTTCGAGCCATGAGAGGGCCTGATTGTGGATCCGACCATTATCTCTTGCGTGCTGTAATGCAGCTTCGCTTACGACGACCCAGGCGTGAGGAGCCCCCAGAAAGAAACTTGACTGGTCACACTTGATGGCGCCAGGAACAAAAGAAACATTTCAACTCGCGCTGTCGAATCGGTTCGCGGTTCTGGAAGACGCCTTGTCTGTGGACGAGCACGAGAAGCAGACAGTTGAAGTCGCTCTTGAATGCGCAGAGCCTCTCTGCCCTGTTATTCGCCGGCGAACGCAGCCTTGGATATCGGACGATTCTCTCCGTCTCGTGGACGAACGGAAGCGAGTGAAATTAACGGACTTCGGAGCGGTATCGGCAATTTGTCAGGAGCTTCGTCGAAAGTTGAAGGAAGAGCGGGAGTCGTACTGGAATAAGGTGGCAGACGAAGTGGAGGAGGCAGTTGGAAGGAACGACTATCGCACATTGTACAAAACACTCAACCGTCTCAGAAAGAAGACCAAACCCATGAGCGATTCCATCAGGAATACGGATGGGTCTTTTGTGCGATCAGCAGATGAGCGTCTGTTGCGATGGAGGCAGTTCTTCAGTGAACTCTATACTCACGATGCGCCACAAGGTCCACTGGCCCAACCGATACTAGTCGAGGTACCAGAGGAGACAGCGCTTGACTCGGAACCCACTGCGGAAGAAGTGAAGGCGGCAATCAAGTCGCTAAAGAATGGAAAGGCGTCCGGTGTTGACAATGTCACTGCTGAGGTCATCAAGGCAGGAGGAGATGTTCTACTGCGTCAGTTGCATCAGTTAATCACGCGCATATGGCGGACAGAGAGCGTGCCGTCTACCTGGAAAAAGGCTATTGTCGTGCCTATCCATAAGAAGGGCGATGCCAGAGACTGTAAAAACTATTGCGGGATCAGCCTGTTGTCGATTGTTGGTAAAGTCTTCACGAGAACTATCCAGTCCAGACTTCAACGCCATCGGGAGAGTACCTGTCGCGAAGAACAAGCAGGTTTTCGTCCGGGTCGAAGATGCAGCGATCAAATTTTCACACTTCGTCAAGTTATGGAGGAAAGGATTCGCTGTGGAAAGCGCGTCGTTATCACCTTCATAGACTTCAAGTCGGCATTCGATTGCGTGCAGTGGCCCGCCTTATGGAAATCGATGGAATGCGAACACATGCCAGGAAAAATGGTGAAGCTTCTGCAGGAAATTTATAGAGGCTCGACTAGCTGTGTCCGCGTCGGAAACAAGCTATCCGAAGAATTCAGAGTCGATGCAGGCGTCCGGCAGGGATGTGATTTCACCGCTCCTCTTTAATACCGTGGTCGATGCTATTATGAGAAAGACCTTTGAAAATAGAAGAGGAGTCCAATTTGGCGATAACGATTTTGTCACGGATTTGATGTTTGCGGACGACAGCGCAGTTTTCACCGATACTGACATGGAAGCCACGCTTTTGTTGAATGATATGGCACAAATCGCGGAATCGTATGGGCTGCGAATTAATAAGGAGAAGACTAAAGTCATGACGTCGGACGGTTCACGTTCTTCTGTGTTCTTCGAGGAGCTGAGCTTCAGCAAGTCAAGGAGTTCAAGTACCTCGGATCGGTGGTGCAAGAGCGAAAGGTAGTGGCTACATCGGAGATACTGTGCAGGATCGGGCAGGCGTCGGCTGCTTTCGCTTCGCTGGGCTGGTGTTTATGGAAGAAGCGTAATGTGTCAATCAAGACAAAGATCCGGATGTTTCGCGCGCTCATAGTGCCAATCCTACTGTACGGGTCAGAGTCGTGGACGTTGCTGAGGTCGGATTACAGCAGGCTGGAGGTCTTCCAAACGCGGTGTTTGCGGCAAATCCTCGGGATAACTTTAAGAGATCGAATGCGGAACGAAGATATCCGAGATACTTGCGACCATCAGCCCACGATCGAAGAACAAATTCGAACGAGAAGGCTACGATGGTTCGGACACGTATGCAGAATGGAAACAAACCGACTTCCGCGCAGATTGTTATGGAGAGAGCGCCCTGCACTGTGGAAGGTTGAAAGAGCAGCCCCGAAAAAGACGTGGTTGAAGCAAGTCGAGGCGGATCTGAAGTCCCAACGGTGCAGTGTCCTTAATGCTAGATTAATTGCTGCGAACCGTACTGAATGGAAGCGTATCGTTCAGGCCACAAGAGCTCCTATGGCACCTACAGCAGTGTACTGGTTGAGAGGTCATCCTGCTCCGCCAGCCGCCAGCTAACGGGATGAGTGAGTGAGAGTGAAATCATATCAGAAGCGGGGGGGGGGGGGCTGAATTGAAGTCGAACACTTTCACTAGTAAATTAGACGATATGACGTCACCGTTTCTGCATTTTGACCCAACTAAATGACCTGCTCACTGTGCTAGGTCGGTCATAGTAGGTTCTCTGAAATTTCCACCACAATCAATATTGCGGCCATCGTGGCACACAGTACAAGTATTTTGTCAATATTGCGACAGCATGTCGATATAAACCTAGATACAACTTTTCCGAATTCGGGCATAGCTTATTCTAGAAAAATTAAATCATTCAATATCTCCTCTTATACGATCTTACCACATCTCCAACACCTGTGGATAAAATTCTACCAGTAGACGAAAATGCCTGAGCGGGAGATTAAATCGCATTGAAATTTGCGTCAAATGGCATGTGTTGCTATGCAGCCATCCTGAGCGGCGTGGCAGAACGTTGCCTCTGAAGGATCAAAAAGTGCTCGCTGAGGCAGGATCATAGGTGCACCAGGTGTATTTGCGATTGGCCGCACACTAATCCGGATTCATCCACCCACATTTATTCGCCTTCTACACTGTTCAGTTCATTTCAGATTTTCGCAGTGGATGAAACTGTGTGATTCAATCTGAATTATAGGAGAACACACAAGCAACAGTGAAGGCATGTTAAAGTAAGTATCTATTGTATCACAGTTACAGCTTTAATCATGAGCGATTGAAAACATCGTTCACGCAAAAAAAAACTGTACTTTCTTTTTTGTTGTTTTTGATCGGGGATCTCTCTTTAGTCGATGAAAAACTGCGGGATTACTGTTGAAAAATACCGACTTGAAAAGAAAATCAGGGTTGCAAATAGTGAAGAACGATGTTTAAAATCGCGCCGTATTAATTTTTGAAACAGTAGCACTGGTTTGCGAGCAATTCCTTCCGCAAGGGATCGAGGCGAACAAACTGTGATTGATGACTGATGGAATTTGGTGGAATTAGGATGCATTCTTGACGCTCCAAAGTCTGCCATTGGGCCAAGCTGGGCTCAGCTAGAAGAGGGAAGAGAAAAAAGGTGAGCGGCTTTCCGCTCATACGATGGCTCCAATTCAGCTCCGTTTCCGCTTCTTCCTATTCATCCTTTCCTGCCTGCCCGTCCAGCCTCATTGAGCAGAATACGCGTGTGGTCTGCGTACCAGAGGCAGCATTTCCACGCATTTTTGGTTGAAAATGCACCTACCTGGTATGCAGACCGTGTCTCTGCGTCTCGAGTAGGCCTGCAATCACTGACACAGCGGGCAGCGCCCCGCCTACTGACGGCGGCGATGGCGGCGGCCGCCCGCCGCGGCCCCCTCTGCTGCCGCCGCGATCAGCTGATCCGAGGCAGTGTTCGCCCGGCCATCTCGCGTGTTCCTTGTGCCCCCCCGCTCTGCCTGCCCCGTCGGCCGCCCTCCTCGCAGCACACCCTCGAAACTCTTCCCATTTCGTCGTCGTCATCGTATGTGTGTTCGGGCAGTCAGTCAGTCAGTTTACCAGTCGGCCAGCATACCTCGTCCCAGCTGATGGGCTGCTGCTATTGTGCTGCTCTTGTGTGCTAGCTGGCTGGCTGCTGTCGATTTATGCCTGGCTCATATGTCCTGTGCCGCCGAGGACAATTTCATTCAATTCGAGGTCGTTGTAATGGCCTGGTTGTGGAGAAACGACAGGATCGCCTTGGCCCTTCACTTGTAATCTCTCTTAGCCCTTACAACCCTTCTTCATATTGAGCATTGTGCCGGGTGGCAGTGTGGTTAGCTGGTTGCAGCCGGTGACAACGGCTATCAACACTGCCGTCCTGGCGCATCACGTTCATATTTTGCTCCTGCGAGCTACGATTACTGCTATATGAAATGGCTATTCATCTGCCTTGAACGGCGAACCTACATCTATTCCACTTCTGCTGATTCCCTGAACCTAAAAGGAATTTTATTCCTTTTCTTACTGAAGAATTTCAACACCTGTCGGACGATATTCCAACTTTTTCTTTGAAACAGGTGAGCACATTTTCATTATTTCAATGCCCTAGGTACGTGAGCCCCTAAAGTCTAAAGTTCGTTGTAAAAAAAACTTCCCCAGGGTCGGCGCGTGTAGGGATGGGCGGTTAGCGTGTTCTTAGTTTTTTTCGGTTTTCAGCGAATCGACTGGCCTGTCATGTTTAATAAAGGCTTGTTTGAAAACTTCATTTTTTGTGCCGGGTGTTTTGTGGCTTTTGTTTCTTTAGATGTTTAAACATGGTCTGACAAGTCGGTCGAGTAAACGAAAAGTGGGAAAAATCGTAAGCTTCGCTAAGAACCCTTTAGGATGATCCGATTCAATGGCGATGACCATTAAAAATCTGTAACAAACGGAGTACAGAAGTTTCGACTAGAATAAAACCTTTGCCTTCGCCACAAATCATTTAAGGTACTCCAGACTTCATATAGGTATGCGATGCGAGGAGAAATGTCCGCATTCTTCAACCTGAACTGCGTTAAATGACCCCGTGACCAACCAGATTCCACGAGTCTGTCAGCTGATCAGCTGATAACACTATCGTGACTCTACAACTGAAAATCATGGGTTATCTGTGGGTTCCTTCATTTAAGCATGTTTGTTCCACAAGTGGGGAATGAATAAATCACCCTCTGATGGTTCGTAACCCCTTGGAATAAAGTCATGGAAGGCTTCACCTTCAAGTAAAAAACTAAAAAAAATCCCAGATCTTCAAGTCATGACCGAAAATCGGAGAGGGGTGCTCCCCCCCACCCCTTCTTAAAAGACACAGTTCCTATATATCCTTCTTGACAGATCATTTTATGACTGAAGTTAACAGTTGTCAAATTCAACAAGAATACGTAGGGTATCGAAACACTTTAGAGCGGAAGAAATTTCAGCAATTTTTTAAAGAAATAAATCGCTTCACATAGGTATCGGCTGACGAAGGCTAACACATTTAACGAGACGAGATCCGTAGGCATCCATGGATTTTGCACAGATTTGAGCGAGTGGAATGTTGAGTCACTGGAGTGAACATACAGTATCGTAGTTTAAAGTCACTGTTCGCGATAAACTTCATCCTCGAATTTTCCATGACAAACGCTTCTCGTTGCTCTCAGATGCAGAACAGCGTCAAAAAAAAACGGGACGAAAAGCTACCCAGGAGCCGCTAAACGGCTTAGAAAAGTGGGCAAACCCCGCCGCTGTGGGCAAGTCCCGCCCCTGTCCGCCCCTCGACGTGAACAAAGGAACACTCGAAATCGTGAGTTGAGCAATGGTTCCCGATCAAAAGTGCCGTTCTTCCCTTCATTCTCAACCTCTCTTTTTCTTCAGGTCAGATCGCATAAATTGGCTGCAAAAGACGGAAGTTAGAAGCCTCGGACAACTCGTCCACCATTTTCCCTAGCTCAATTTTTGAGGGACCATAACTCCATTCTCAGAAGGTCTTGAAAGATTCCAGAAGCATCGTTGGAATCAGAATGGGACCGGTTTCAAGATAGGCAAAAAAACAGAAAAGCGATTCTTTTCGCGAACAGTGCCTTCAAGAGCGCACACAGTCGCAGGTGTCAGTCGAGCATTGCACTGATTATGGGTAGATGTTAAGAACTCCAGAGAAAATTTAGGAATTTCTTAGAGATTTTGGTAACCCCCTTAAAACGTAGCAAGAGTTGTGAAATGTGTGAATACTGAAGATATGTGCCCTTTTTCTTTTGGAGGGTAGGGAGATAGGGGCTCTACACTCCGAGGGAGGAGTTGTCCCGCCTTTTGCAGCTCTAATTCCACTCGGGACCATTCGCTTGAATTGAGTAGCGTGACGTTTCGAACTGCAAAGACGAGACTTCCCCCGCGGTGTGTAGAGAACCCCTATCCCGGGGCTAGGTTTGTGGTATAAGCAGCTGTAGATTTATACCTGTGATAGTGTAGACTTTGTTCTCATCAAGGTGAAAGTCGATGGAAAGATATGGGTAAAGCGACCAAAAGTATATTAAAACAGACCATGGGTGGTTGCGAATCAGCAGTTCCCTTCCTCAAATTACTTTTTCTCTCCACAAATATTATCTAATTACATAAAAAAATGAACGGTGGGCTCGAAACGAGTAAAGCCAAACATTTTCTGAAAAAAAGTAGTGAGGTCAACCACTTATGGAAGTTATGAATGGCGACATCTCAATGGTTTTTGTCGGGTTTCCGCAGTTTTTACGCAGCGGTGATGGAAGCAAAATTCGCCTCTTTTTCTGGAAAAAGACGAATGTTTTTAGCGGGAATTCTGCCTGCCTTTGATACCCTCTACTGCATTATCCTTCTATTGAACATAATCTTAAGTCAGTTTCACCTCAAGATCAGCGGATATCAGCAGGATTGAGATTAAGGTAGATGAAAAGCTCAGGGCGTTCTCGGAGAAACCTTCAGTGAGCGGGGAATCCACTGTGACTGGTCGGGAGATTGAAACGTCGGCCGTTTTTGGACCCTTCATTCTATAGAATTCCTCTTGCATTGTCGTGCGCCAAGGAGAAAGGAGAGATTCGGCAGCACACCCAACAACGGAAAATGGGGAAAAGCACCTGAAACCTTTTTTCGGACTTATTTTACAACGCTTTGGAGGGCATTTTCGAAATCATCGTCTGAAAACGGTTCTAGAAATCCGCATTTCATTTGGAATGGTCAGCTTCAGTGGAAGGAGTTTCCTTGTTAGGAACCTTGTTTCGGAGCGAAGTCCACGTACACAATTTCACCTCCGTGCAGCAATTTCGATAGTTGAAGGGTATTTCCTCTCTATTCATCTGTTTGAGGAAAGACGAAGAACTTTCTTTTCCCTCACCATGTAGCCAAAATATGAAAAGTTTCACTGAGTTCTTCTCTGTGCACGCTTTTCGCTTCGCGCTTCTTTCTATTCTATCCCGAAGCTTCAAGTTAAAGCGTCTTATCCCTGTCCAAGAGAGACCGCATGAAACCTTCCAGAAGCCTAGTGGAAACCTCACCGAAATCCGATAGTGCCAGAAAATGCCACCGCGTCTTCCGCATCTGCGTTATGTCACATTTTGCAGCCGCCGCCGTCGCAGCCGCTGCAGCCTAGTCATCATTCTTCTTTTTATTCTTTTCTTTTTCTTCTTCTTCTCTTTGGTCTCGATCGAGGCGCGACGAGGGTTCAGTGGCTGTGGAAACTCGGCGGCATTGTCGTGTGTGTGTGTGTGTGTGTGTTGGTTGTGCGTGTGGTGATGGGCATTGATTTGCAAAAACGGCTGACGCTGGCGCGATCGATCCCCGGGCGGCCGGCCACATACACACACAAACACCATAACAAAAAGCGTCGCACGCATACATTGACGGGGTTCGTTCGCAATGGTCGCAGCGGCGAACTTGTCGCAGTCGCATGTGTTCAACCTGCAAGCGCGACAATGCGACTGCGATGAATGGATGACGCGCACGCGGGGTAAGACCGTTAATATTTGCTAGCATGGTTCGAGCGAGGGATGGCCCGAGGGGGGGGGGGGGGGGGAATTGATGAAACAATAGCGCGTAAAGGCATCGTTGTAGATGATTTTCATTCTCGACTTTTCCATAGTACCACTATTTACCAGCTAAGTCGAGAAAATCTTGGTAAAATCACTGAAAACTGACTACTCAAAGCCACTCAAACGCTAACGTCGAACAGGGAACGAGATTCTCATGGCGTAAAATAGCGTGTTTTGATGTGTCGATTGCGTCCAACACTACTCATTCTACGACAATAAGGAAATTTTTGCTACCTGGGGGTTATTCGTGGACTTCCTTGTTTTATTTAAAAAAAACATAAGTTACATAATAATGTACGTATACGGAGATTAGAATGACAAAACATTTCCAATTTAGGCTGAGTTTCGGTGTATACAGGCAAATTAAAAGAACATTGTTGTAAATTTTTTCATGATGTAGAATGAGTAGTGTTGAACGCAGTCGACACACCGAAACACGCTATTTTACGGCATGAGAATTTCGTTCCCTGTCTGACGTTAGCGTTCGAGTCTCAAAGCCACGTTTCCACATTCGGCTTTCGAGAATGTAGGAATTTATCGCAACGTTTTGATGTGACCTCTCCATCAAATCAAGTTAACCTTTCCTTCTGGGGGTGCGCGAGAAATGAGATGTCAATCTGTATGTGCTGGAAACATGTAAATTATGTAAGTCATAAATTTGTTTTACCGGCTTCCAATTATCAGTGCTGTATTATTTGCGATCATTTCATTTCCTTTTTGCTTACAAGGGAGAATTATATACTTACCATGGAGTTTTAGTGTGCAATTTTAATGTTTTTGGGGCAGGAGTTCTCATATTCCGTGCTTAGAATCGCCTAAATGCCTCCTGTTTCAAAAACTGTTCTATTTCTGTTCTTCTCGGTGTGTGGAAAAGATATTGTCTGTGCCATTTTACAAGAATATTTACACGTCCAAAAATGAATAGAAGGAAATAGTTGGCTATGTATCGTTCTCTAAAACAGACAGCAAAGAGTTGTAGTCCGTTTTAGCGGCCAATCATCCATTCATCCGCTAATGCACTGATCGACGTGTGCTGCAGGGCTGTGCGTTATAACGTTAACGTGTTAACGCATTAACGGGTTAACGCGGTTATTTTTGGAAAATTAACGATTAACGGTTAACGAAAAAGTTCTAAAATCGCGTTAAATTGAGTTCGTTAATAGCAGGTGAATTATGGCTCTGAATGATCTGCTTCAATGGCAGATTTGAAAACTGGGGCCGTGCACGTCGCGTCGGCTTGCAGCGCGGTCAGTTTTCGTTTGGTGTGAAATATATCGCTGACCTCAATGTTTCCCATTCCATTGTTTATCTATTTTTGTTATTTCTTCTCAATATCAAAGAATTCGAATTCGTCTTCCAGAAAGGAAATGTGAGGTCTAATCCACCTTTCTACGGTTGAGTAAGCTATCAAATGAGGGTTTGGAGCGGGGATTGAAGGCCACTCTTTTTCTAACAAGCGGCGCACGCTCTACAATATCCACCCTCGAACTTCGCAAAAAGCTCGTTTTCCGCGCCTCTTTAGAATAACTCGGTGAAATTTGAGGTTTTGGAGGTAGGAAAGATATTGCTAGAATCGCCTCAAGATCAACAAGATGGTGTTGAAATTTCGTTGATATCTTAAACTGTACCTTTTTTATAGGTATGTTGCTGTGTCCAAAACACGTTTTCCCTCGTCAGGATGATTGATCGGCACTTTCGTTTTTTTTCGAGCAGCATGCCTTTAATTAAGGTATAGTTTAAGAACTCAATGAAATTTTCTCGATGAGACGATTGTAGCAATATCTTACTCACCCAAGAAAACGCAAATTTGACAGAGCTATGCCTAAGGGGTGCAAAAACGCAAAAATGCGTTTTTTTTGCTGATTCGTCAATGTAGAGGGTGGGTATTGTACATAAAGCGCTACTGACTGCCTAGGACGCGACAAACGCCCAATTTGCACAACGTCCTTCTGACGTCATCTCAGCGCTCACCCACGTTCCACGACGTCCTGACGTTGTCACCTGAAGCTCTGCCTACTTTCGATGACGTGCTGCTGATGTCATCTGTGGCCATAACCGTTTTCCACGAAATCCTTACCGCGTCATTTGAAGCCCCACCCACTTTCCGCGACGTCATGATGACGTCATATGGAGCCCCAACCACTTTTCAAGACATACTGATGACGTCATCTGGAGCCCTATCTACTTCCCACGAGGCTGTGCCCATGTCTTCTGGAGCCCTCCTTGATTTCAACGACGTCCTGCTGACGTCATTAGAAGGTCTATTTTATTTTTCAGGACCTCTCTTTAGGGAAGTAATGTTTTCAAAATTCTTTTAACGAAGTGCAAAATAACGTGTTAACGCATTAACGGGTTAACGCGGTTTTTTCTCGAAAATGAACGATTAACGCTTAACGAAAAAAATATTTTTCATTAACGCACACCCCTGGTGTGCTGCCATGTATGAGAGGTTGCCCTCACTGAGAACTCATCAGTGGTCTAGACGAGGCAAGTTTATTTTTATAAAATAAGCATCGATGCACCAGATTTTTTTCTGAATCTATTCCAAGCATAACCAAAGCTATTTCAATGAATAATTAAGGTTTAAATCATATATATGTGTGTGAGGCGTTTTGGCCTTTGAATTGTTTCCTTTTTTGGTGCTGTCTGTGGAATTTAGCCGATTCTGAGCACGGAATAATCAAATACCGTCGTGCCCCTAGAACATATCAAAATGGCATCTTGAAACTACATGGTAAATGTACAACCCTCCCTCGTTAATGAGTGAAGTACTGGTTGAGTGGTGGAGATTTACGGCGGGTCCGTCTGTTTCACATTCAGCCACTCCATTTTCGAAGCGCCAAACTTCATCAGTATGGTCAACAGGGCTCATTTACAGTGGCAAAAACGCGAAAGTGGTTGTCCATGCATCGGATTGTTAGGTCTATAATACAGCATTCATCACTAAGACTACATTCATGCGACAAATTACTGACTTTTTCGTAATTCGTTTTGATAGAAATGCACTGCGCTTCACAACCATACGAACACCCCTGAAATCGCGATTCTGGATCTTGACTGAATTTCTTTCGCTGTGAGGGCTGTAGTAAACCCCCTCAAAATGAAGTTAAGATGATCTTAAACGATCGTATGAAGAAATGTTGGAATGATCTGTAAGATTATCTTGATGATATGGTGAAGGATATGAATCTCATCTGTAAGCGCATCATTCAGATGATGAACATTTTTAAGATGATGCTAATTTCATCAGGTTAGCTGAACTTCTACAGATCATCTGAACAGAGAAAAGCGAGAGAGCACGCACTCCCGCAGAAGCTCGTCTTATCTTTAAGAGTAACCCCGGAGCGCCTCTTATTCTTCAGATGAAATACCAGTTATCATCATCAGCTATCACAAAACAACAAATATCTCATTTCATTCATTGAGAAAGAAAGCATGGATTTGGTCGATTAGAGAATGACCACCTGCAGAATGAGGTCCGGCTTTTCTTATTCTCACAAGCATAATCATGTGTTATCATATCATGAATATGCGAGGACGACCGCTTTAGGGCGAATCAGGGCTAATGAAATGAATACGGGCTTAAGTTCAGCGACGAGCAGTGACTGATAACGATAATTATGAATCAATACGAAATTAAGATCATCTGAAACTTGCCTGGAAGAATATCAGATCATCTTATCGAAATAATATCAGATCATCTGATAGGGGTGGTTTACTACAGCCCTGAATCTGTTACCACTGTGCTTTAAACAGATACAGAGAAATCGGAGCGACCCCCACCACCAGCATTTTTCTTCAAGAATCCAAAACTTTTGCGATCCCCCCCCTCAGGCGCAATTTTTGGGCCGTTTATACTGGATTATTGACACTGTCAGACGCCTAAAATTCGTTCAGTAGTCGGGCTCAAGCGCCTAAACCCTGAGCAATGCTACGATCCTTCTCTTTGGTGACCGAAAATGTCGAAAATTTTCGGAATATCTTCACCAAAATTTGATTTTTGGTCCGAATTTTAGGCGATCCCCCCTGACCTTCATTTTCGGGCGAAAATTTTTGCGACCCCCACCCCCGTTGCAAAATCTCGCAGCCCCGTTTGACCCTAGGGGCAAGCATGACTGAATAGCTTGCCAGCACGAGGTTGCAGAAGCATTGAAAAGAAAATATCGAGTGGTGTCGTAAATTTTTGTGGTGGCAAAAAGCATGCCACTTTTGTATTAGGACGTGCATTTGATTTATGCAACAATTTCCTCTCTCCCCGAATGTGTCCTTGGATTTTGCTACGGACCTCAATTTAACAGAAATTCTCGAGGATCGAGCGAGTGCTTCGTGATTTAAACAGTAAAACAACAGTGACAAGAACAGAAATGTTACTCAAGCTCACAGAATCCGAGCGCTGCGGTTCCCATAACAAAAATGGGCAGGGCTTGGCGGGCGCTCTTGTTGAGAATGCTTGCTGGAATGTGGCATTTCAAACATTCGTAAAATCTTCCAAAAAAAAGTCGAAACACCTTATAGGGCTATTTTCTCATGTTAGGGAAGACTAAAAACATTTTTAATCCACAATATAAAAAACAAATACTTTCGTTCCCGATCAGCAAAGCTGCATGGGGGTACGCACGAAAAAAAAAGTCGAAATTTTTTTCTCGGAATTGAACGCGGGCAATCTCGTTTAAAAGCTGGTCCTGAAAAACCCGATTCAACGAAAACTGCTCGAGATAGCCGCGGTGATAACCTTCATATGGGCAACAACATACAAATTTCAAGATAAGAAGTCTTTATTCAGCACTGAAAGTACACTTAAAAGAAGTGAACGGAACAGATATGAGATTCACGCACTGCACAGCGGATGCAGGCTGGTTCCTGGCAATCCTTTTCATAGCAGTCAACAGTCTCGAGCTCGAAAAGGTAATCTGCCGGACTGATAAGGAACTACCCCATTAATCCATTGAATGTTTATAAAAGTCACCTGATCTACTTCAATATGTTTTACGTGGAACATCATTACGTCCTCCATAGGCCCTTGAACAGGTCCCGGAGTATCAATTTCGTCGTCAGCATGATCCCATTGCACCTCCGCAGGGATACGGCGTCCAGCTCATCTGTCGTGTCAACTTCAACTTCTCCAGTGACACAGTCCCGGAGAATCGGTGCAAGCTTCTCCGCTATCGTCTTTTCGGTCCTACTAGCCTTGCTGCTCATAGACTGTCAGAATTCCGCTAGTAGGATTGAAATAACACTCGCCGGTGAGAGGGCCATGACGATTGGATGATATCCTTATTCTTTTCTGGCGGCATGGATCGCGTGGTAGGCACTTGATACCGATTAGTGGTGAATGATTACTGGTCAAACTGTGCTGACACTTGTTTGCACAGGAATTCAGGCGCAGTTTGATATAATAGGAAACGCTTTGGAAAGTACTCAATTTTTGAATGTTCGGACCATTTGTGAAGAACGCTACAAAAATGAAGCAAATCAATCTAATTGAATAACTGAAAACCCAGCCATAGAAAATATACATTTTTGCGAAAGTACGCAAGCATATCCGCAGCCATGGGAATCGAACCACTGTCCGTCTGCCTATAACCTCCGCTCCGTACCTGCTGCTCCATCTATTGATGGCGGTGTGTGGCGAAAGCGGCGAAGTCTCCGAGGCAATGACTCATCGCAGTTAGCACAAACCTTCACTTCAGAGTTGTTTTTCGCTGGATATGGTGTGCTCAACATAAATATGCCCACTGATATTGCATGAACTGGTAAAATAACCCTTAGATTGATAGCGAAATGGCAGGTTACAAGGTAATAACTTTAACGAGCAATAATTTGTTAACCTGAGATCTGTTGCAAAATCTAATGGCCGAATTGGAAAGAGCGTATCCCAGATTTTCAAAAGCCGATACATGGGTAGCAAAGTTCCCTAATTAGGAGAATTAGGATGGAATCGCAGGCTGATTTTTTTCTGAATTTTTTTTTGTGATAAACTTCCAGTCAAACTTTTCAAAACAATATAGCTATCAGGGTTGAACAGAGCGTTCAGTTTTCGGCAGAGCTACGACCCCGTCTGTTGACCAAGGCCTCAGAAAAAATTGAAATAATTCTACAATCCCCCCGACCAACAGACATCCTATTTGTATTCAGCACACAGAAATACACCAAGCCACTTACCACCTCATTTTAGCCTTTCCCTTTTGCCTTCTTTTCTTCCTTTCCTTTTTTACCCAAAAGTTTCACAAGTCCCCCAAATTTGCTTTTTTTTCATTTTACAGAGTTCTATGACCCCTGATGCGCCGAGACGAAACCTTGCTCAACCCTGATAGCCATTCGTAAAGAACAAATTAAGTGCAGCACGAATTCCGCTTGAAGCTTTATTTGGATGTGTTTCTTCATTTTAAAGCAGTATTGAAAACAGCGGTTGCGAAAATTCTAAAACCAAGGTAGAACTTTTAAGTCCAAAAATTTTACACGTTAGAAGAGTATAATATCTCTACACACTACAGGGAGACGGTATGTAGAAGGTTTTAAAAGTCCCCAACAATGCGGGACGTATGGTTTCCGTTTTCGATCTAGTCTGACGCATGGACCAGGCGGCTGGCCGTGCGCGGTTGGCGGCCCCACTGGAGAATGGGAATTCGATTTGCACGGGGTGATCTACCGTCGTATCCCCGTCCATTCATTAGACTGAAATTATCACGCGAACTCTAACTTGATCGGAACTCTTGCCAAAGGGCTGCTGGACCCTGAGCGTATGGCAGATAACGTCAAAGTCAAGAGCGGGTCAGAATTACGTAACTACAATACCCGCACTAATTTTCTCAAAAAAGCCGCAAAAGTCGCGAACTCGCGACTTTTCGTCATAACTCGGCCCAAAATGTTCCATTCGAGCAATAAAGGACATATATCGAATCAGCATCGAGAGCTCTTTCTTTTCAGCTTTCGCATGTCTCACGGCCAAAGAAGGCATATAGTGCTAACACAATTAATTGAGTTTGCGAAAGGAAAATTCAAGTTTTTGTGGTTATTTGATGTAATGCCACGTCCACCTCAACAGTGCTAACGTGATAGACAACAGTATAATCAACTCTGTGGCTGACCAATTTTTTCTGCGAAATTTCGGTTTTTTGAATTTCCAAGCCCGAATATTTCACCAATTCTACAGCAACAAGCCTCCTCTTGCTTAGACATACAGAGAGTAGCAATGTTTTTTCTTCAACTGTGTCTAAGTCCATCCATGGTGGAAAACTTGGAGAAAATTTAGCCACTGAAAAGGGGTTCGCAGCGACGTCAAATGAGGGATCTTTGGCTGCAGCCCTTCCAAGGAGCCCCGTACTCCCTCTAAAGGGCTGGTAATATTCGCAGCTTATCGCTGTACATGATAAACAGATAGTTCAGATAACCGCCTCGAAATGTTTGTCATTTATTCTTTTCTAGCTCAAAACCGTCTAGTAATTATCGATAACTTCATGTTTTTATCCGATGTCGGTGACCAACGATCAGCCGCTTCCCGAAATTTAGAATGCTGGTGGTAAGGGCTTCCCAATGGTGTAATGTTTGCTCAAGTTTGGACAAATTCTTCTGTTTCTCAGATCTAAAATAGCAATTTATCGTTGGTCCCTCGCTCTGAGTCTCTGCGTCCCTGTCTCTCCGCGCCCTGCACACTATACACTGGAACCGAGGCAAAAATTCTTGGATAATCGGATTTCGGGCTGATCCGGATTTAACCTTTTCTCGGTGATTCGGATTTCGGTTCGATTCGGATTTGGCCTTTTTTTCGGTGATTCGGATTTAGGACCGATTCGGATTTGGCCTTTTTTCGATGATTCGGATATCGGTTCGATTCGAGTTTGGCCTTTTTTCGGTGATTAGGATTTCGGTTTGGTTCGGATTTCGCGTTTTTTCGGTGATTCGGATACCGAATCGTCAAAATTTCGAATCATTCGGACGGATATCCGAAATTTTCCGAATCGGATCCAATGTATACTGCACACCCCCACCTTTGAAGGCTCACTGTCTTGCCTGTCTCACTCAGTGAGCGAAGTCCACGCGAAATGGATCGATTTCCATTGGCAGAGTTTCACCCGGGAGACGATTAGTTGAAACAGTAAAAAGAGAGAAGAAAGAACAGGAAGAGAAACGTGAGGGGAGGTAATCACTTGGGTGGTATCCGTGTCATCGACGGGTAGGGATAGGCTAGAAGGGGATTCAACGAGATGGATAGTCCCTAGCTCATCAGCGACTACAGATAGGTTGAACAGGAAGTAACTCCAAGGGTGGTCTACTTACTGAATGTCAACGCCTCGAATTCAATGTAGAGAAGTGAACTTTACGGGCGCTCCCCAGATCACTTGCTCATTCCTACCGCAGCGCTGAATCACCATTTGGCGCGCTCGACGCCATGCGATGCTATACCACGCGGTAAGTCATTCATAGGCATTCTTGAGCCACGTAGCTGGAATCTGCCAGGCTTTCAAAGAATTAACTTCAAAATTTTTATGCATGGCGACAAATGACATGGATTACTGAAACATCGCACAAAGTTCGTTTCAACATCAAGGCTGAGGCGCGCGTAGCTTCATGTACATGCGAAGCGTCCGCTCGCGGCTTGCTCAAACTTCTGCGTCCGTATCTTTTTTTTTTCACGGTTCCCACCTTCAGTGCATTAGTACTACTAAGTACTGTTTCATCATGCGACACGTGACAGTCATGCTGGGACCACTTGGTCTTTTCTCCCAGCACGATTGTCACATGTCGCATGATGCAACAGCCGTAGTCCGCAATTGCGGGCCGGAATTAGGATCCGAAAGCGATAGTAATTCAAATCTATCACACATCTGTCGACATCAAGCCTCACGCGGGTTGTCGCGTAGGCGACGCGACCGCTCGCGCGGACTTTTTGGTTCAAAATAAAGGATTTTCCTTTTCTTTCGTTTTCAGTCCTTAACCTATTCCTCATTCATATCGCCGGACTGAAAAGCGATGGGGTCGAATTTGTGCAACAACGCTTTGCACGGTCACTCTTCTACATCGCGTTTTGTCATTGCTACGTCACGTGATTCGAATCCTTCACGCATCTGTCAATATCAAAACTGCGGCGCACGCGACTTATCGCGCACGCAACCCAACCGCTCGCTCGGAGTTGCGCGGACGGCTACAGGCGTAATCAATTATCTATTAGAACAAACAACAAAAACGGGAATAGTCGAAGTACGTTCTTGAACGAGTTCTTATCAAAATCAAAGACGCCTTCACTACTTGCTGGCGAGGGCATTCTTGAAGGGAAGCGCCTCTCAGGCGGCGTCATGGGTGCGACCCTCGCCGCAGCAGAGCGCACACGGCGCGCACTACAACTGAAAGTATTTTTCACGGACTGCCAAATGCCCGCCTTTGCGGACAAGTTGACTTGGTTGTACTTGTAGACAACCTTGAACATTTCTCTCCGAAACAGAGCTGCGTCACGTTGCGCTCGACACTGAATTGAAGCCTAAAGATGAAGAAAAATGGAAAAAATGCTTCGTTTCGTAGCCAGAGGTCAGCGTGAGCAGTAGCGTCGCGTGTGCGATAAGTAGCGTGCGGCCATTGAATTCGAGGCGTTGATATTCAGTAAGTACACCACCCTTGGAGTGACTTCCTGTTCAACCTGTCTGTAGTCGCTGATGAGCTAGGGACTATCAATCTCGTTGAATCCCCTTCTAGCCTATCCCCACCCGTTGATGACACGGATACCACCCAAGTGATTAGCTCCCCCTCATGTTTCTCTTCCTGTTCTTTCTTCTCTCTTTTCACTATTTCAACCCACGCTCTTATCGTCTTATGGGTGAAACTCTGCCCATGGAAATCGATTCATTTCGCCTCGACTTCGCTCATTGAGCGAGACAGGCAAGACAGTGCCCCTTCAAAAGGGGGGGGGTGTGCAGGGCGCGGTGAGGCAGGGACGCAGAGACTCAGAGCGAGGGACCTACGATAAATTACCCATTCAGATTTGAGAAACAGAAGAATTTGTCCAAACTTGAGCAAACATTACACAATTGGAGTACCAACAGCATTGTAAATTTCAGGAAGCGGCTGATCGTGGGTCACCGAGCATCGGATAAAAAATTGCAAGCGGCTGATCGTGGGTCACCGAGCATCGGATAAAAAATTGAAGTTATCGATAATTACTACGCGGTTTTGAGTTAAAAAAGAATAAATGGCAAACATTACGAGGTGGTTATCTGAACTATCTGTTTATCATGTACAGCGATGAGCTGCGAATATTACCAGCCCTTTAGAGGGAGTACGGGGCTCCTTGGAAGGGCTGCAGCCAAAGATCCCTCATTTGACGTCGCTGCGAACCCCTTTTCAGTGGCTAAATTTTCTCCAAGTTTTCCACCATGGATGGACTCAGACACAGTTGAAGAAAAAACATTGCTACTCTCTGTATGTCTAAGCAAGAGGAGGTTTGTGGCTGTAGAATTGGTGAAATATTCGGGTTTGGAAATTCAAAAAACCGAAATTTCGCAGAAAAAATTGGTCAGCCGCAGAGTTGATTAAACTGTTGTCTATCACGTTAGCACTGTTGAGGTGGACGTGGCATTACATCAAATAACCACAAAAACTTGAATTTTCCTTCCGCCAACTCAATTAATTGTGTTAGCACTATATGCCTTGTTTTACGGTAAGACATGCGAGAGCTCAAAAGAAAGAGCTTTCGATGCCGATTTGATATATGTCCTTTACTGCTCGAATGGAACACTTTGGGCCGAGTTATGACGAAAAGTCGCGGGTTCGCGACTTTTGCGGCTTTTTTGAGAAAATTAGTGCGGGTATTGTAGGGCTTCATCCTCACCCTGCAGGGGCCGAATTTATCAACGAAAAAACCAGTGTTCAAGAGTGACCGAAACCGCGAATAGAGGCGTAAAGCAGAGAGTCTTTGGTGAAACTTACACTTGAATTGCGGTTTTATCTTTTTCGAATCCGACTCCATAACTCTTCTTCAGCCGAGGGTTTGGTTTGGTTAGCGGTCCCAGCTGGGACCAAACCGAACCAAACCGCCACCTCGGAGATGCGGTTACACGAGACCCAGGTGTAGCCCAGTCCTGACCAAACCTAGCGATGATGAATCGCTGTTTTGCAAAGGTTTCCAACCAAACCCTGCTGGGACCCCCGGTTTAGCATTCGTGAATCCCAGCCCTGTTTTTTGCGCCGCTCCAGGATTTTGAATCCCTGGAAATGTTTCGCTCATGGTTTCTGAGAGTTGTATTCCGTTTGCGTTCCTGGTGTCTTTCCTGACTGCTTCGGTGACACCAAAGGTTGAATGCATAGGAACTGCAACAGGTTTCACATATGCAATATGATAGAGTTGTATCTATTTAGGCTAAGCTCTTGCGCCTTCTTTCAAGTGATTTTCACTTTTCGTTGTTTTTCTTTTAGCTGGACAAGTATGGCTGAACTAGTGAGTCTACCTTTGTGTGGAAGATTCACTTATCAATTTTATAGACTCTCTCGATTTTGGGCGAGAATGGAAACCCCGACTCGCTACTAGTTTATGAAAAATTGACCGCGAACTATATAGTTTTTCGTCAGTAAAGGTAGTATACTGAAATGCGACGTTGCAAGACGAACAGCTGAGCTGTGCGCGCAGGCACTGTTGCTCCTTCTAACGCTGCTCACCTCACGGATTGCGTGGCTGTACCAGAAAAAGTGCGCCATGCCTCCTCCGCTCCATACCGAAAAACGCTGCGATCGAAACGAGAGCCTGGCAAATTTGGACTAGGGCGGTCTGGCTGGCTGGCAAAATAGGTGGAGGGGATGATGTTGTCGGAGTGCTGCCGCATCCTTTCAGAGTGAGAGAGGGACCAAGCGAATAGAGGGAAAGACGAAAACACAAAACAACAAAACTTGAGGCGCGCCTTTTTTCATCGTATTCAGTTGTTGTTTATGACCCCCTTGCAAAGCATTGTTCGACTCTTGCTAGAAGAGAGGGGAGGTGAGTCAGCGCCGTCATCGGCACAGAATGACAACATCGAATTCAGAAAAGCTAAAATACTTAGAAAAAATACTCCTGCTAGACACCTCAAAGCTAGCAATTCTATAAAAAAGGAATCATAGGGTGCTGGCTAAAAAATGATTTTGGCGGCCGTTTTTTTTAATTACATTCGTTCGCGTTATAGTTCAGTTACAAGATTCTCTAAAAATATATTAACATTGTGGTTCATGCAGCGCTTTCCCAAGCGTTTCCATTTTTGGTGTACGCTTCAAAGCAAACCAATTTAATTCGTCTCTTTATCTCCCCCCTCGCTTTCAGCTGTTTCCAAACCCTGCCGCTAAACGGGGTGCTTCCCTCTCTACGCCTACATAACTGCACCTGCACCTGGTAAATCTGCTTGACTATAATGTCTGATTTTATTTTAGTTGTGTGGTTTTCTATTAGGGTAGTAAAAATACACAAAAAACGCAAAGGGTTATTCACAATTTCGAGGTATTTGAATTTGGAGGTTGTCCTCTTGGGTTTTTTAGAAGGGTGAACTCACTGGTATTTACCAATATTCTCACGTAAATGATTTCTCGTTGTGTTTAGAAGCGTTTACATATGAAAAGCAATATGTAATCGTTTATTTTTATTCACGAACTAGGGAGTGATTGTCAGAAATACCCATGCGACCATGTTTCTCTGATTTAGTACCTTCTAAATACTGGTGAGACACCATTTCAGCTGCTCTTGTAATAATAACAGGGAAGCTAATCCCGGGGAAGGGAGCGTCGTCATTTGGATCGCTCAACACAAATACAGGGTGCTTTTTGGATATGGTGACAAGGTTTCAAATCTCATCCTGTTGTCATATGTGCGTGCCTAATCGGCTTATGTGCTTTTTCTTTGCTATGAACCTCTCTCTCAAAACGCGCAAAAATTCTTAGCGCGAAATTGTTTTTGAAATCAATGGTGGGCAAACGCCTGAGGGATTCTAAAATAGTATGAAAGAAATCGACTCGTAGTCATCTTCTATGATCGTTCCTACGTCTCTTATGCGGACCTAGAGAACTTCTCTAAGAAGTCATGCAGAAGAAGGTGTCTGCTTGAAAACGTATCATAGCTGAAGTCTTGAGACCCTCTACTGAAGGAACGTGTGGGCAAGTTGCTGAATTCCATATGTGGGCACTGTCAGTTTCAGCGCACCCACATTTTCGTTATTTTCGCATTCCCTGAAGACATACAGGCGGTTAACTTTGTGGTCAAGTGCGAAAGAATATTCTTTACCGAATTTCGTACTTCTCATTGGTCTCAAGAAAATCGATAATCGATCGATTTTATCGAATTTTGATAAAAGTCTGTAATATGCATACAGATCGATAGAAAACCTTTAAGGGCACCTATGCTCCAGGTATGACGCCTGTACGTCGTCAAAGAAACGAAAAAAGCACAAATTCAGCTATATTGAACACTGACCCGGCCCAAAAATGGATTTCGGCAATTTTTCCTCTCGCTCTTTCAATGAAATGTGCAAGGAATTCAGCTATAACACGTTTTTAAGCAGACACCCTCTGCTTCAAAATGACCCCATGGGAGCAGTTATTCACGGTCACATGGGGTTAACTAGCAACAGTTATCGAAACCGACTCAATGACGAATCCTACTGTGAAAAATCAGAGACC
This sequence comes from Aplectana chamaeleonis, assembly GCA_029168955.1. NCBI lineage: Eukaryota > Metazoa > Nematoda > Chromadorea > Rhabditida > Cosmocercidae > Aplectana > Aplectana chamaeleonis. The sequence goes on along the minus strand of JAPDOI010000050.1, from coordinate 903,355 downwards.
CTTCAAGCTTTCCACTCACTATTTGTTCCAAAGACCATTTAGCGCTCCAAAACTTTGTGCAGTAGGAGAGAGGTTAGTTGAAAGGAACACACTCTACAGGGTAATTAGCGACGCACACATGTAGGTGTGGCAAGGTAAAAAGTTTTGTCACATTCAGAAAGCAGCCTGTAGAAAGCTGCTTCCACCCTTCCGTGAGATAACGGAAGTTAACGGCAAATGCATAATAGTATCATATACAGCCTACTCTGAGAGAATCCCTCGCGATCGTTCCCGGATAGAATCCCCTCGGTTACCTGTAGGGGCCGAGAGGATACTAGCATGGGACTATCACGGAACGATCGCGAGATTCTACCAGTTCCAACCTGAGGGCAAATCGCATGTATACATTGATGTATTCGGGGTGTTACATCGCGGGACTGCGATGAACCGAGCCCGGAACTACGGCGGGACGGTCGCGAGCTTCCGCCAGCCTTCACCCCGATCGTACTGCATCCATGCCCTCTCGGAGTTTCACCGGAACGGTGTTGTCTTCAAGATCAACACGAAGCTACAGGGTATTGCCCTTGCCGTATTTCGCGCTGCTTTACAAATCTGCACATCATCAGAACGCGGGAACGGGGGGAACAATCACCGAACCCGACTCAATGACGAGTTCTACTTGGAAAAATCGGGGACCCTTCAAGCTTTCCGCTCACCATTTGTGTCAAATTCCATTTTGCGCTCCGAAACTTGGAGAGCGGTCAGTTGAAAACAACAGGCTCTACAGGGTTATTAGCGCGGATCACGAGTGCACCACGGTACTAGCGCGGTAAACTAGGTAACGATCGCGGTACCATCACAGTACGGGAACGAGAATGTCAACGGATGAGTCAATTGAGTTACTATCGCGGAACGGACGCGGATCGCAGGAGCATCAGGGTACTTGCGCTAAAGATTCTCGCAGAGTAGCTCCCTCATTTTGAGCAGGTCGAAGTATGGCTTCGCGGGCTTATCATGTCAAAATCTTCTTATCACTGATATATTTTGCCATGACAGACTGCTCCGCTGCTTACTCCGCCCGGACTCGTCCGAGCTAGCTAGGCTTTACCTACAGAGCTCGTAATTTTTCAGTTCCTAACTTCATATTTTACTGTTGCTCGTGAAGCTGAAGAGGGGCTTTCGCAAGTTCTCGGTAGGCAAGGGATCAGAAAATCATGGCTACATGAGTTCTGACTAACCGATCTGATCTCTCCCTTGTAAAAACCCTGGACCTGCATCTGCCGATATCTTCCAGGACTCTTGATGTAAAGACCGCTGTGTACGAAAATTGACGTGATTGAAGAATCTGTTTGAAATAACTTTCGGAACGCATTTGAGGCGGCGCCATTCCCGAGTTTCATTTTTTGATGTGCAAGCACAGTTATCATACATTTATTCAGTCATCCACTCTCATATCATTTTTTGCTTTAGAAATTTACCGCGTCGAATCATAGATGCTGTTTTTTTAGTAGAATATGGAAGATCAAGTGTCTACTGTGAGAGGTATTTTAAGAAGAGCACCAAAAAATGGCCGGAGCCATCTTTTTTCCTGTCAAAACAATATCAGATTTGTAACGTTCCGTTTTTGACGGTCCAAGATGGACCGCTATGAAAAAAGGGGGTTTTCTATGTAAGAACGGGATTCAACCCGTCGACTATTTCACTTATCGGAAGTCTTAAAACACCTGTAGTGGGTGGGAAACATCTCAATGCAAAACTTTAGTCTGATGAATGGACGGGGCTGCGTCGGTAGTTCACCCCGCGCCAATCGAAACCCCATCCTCCAGTGAGGCCGCCAACCCCTCACGGCCAGCCGCCTGGTCCATGCGTCAGACTGAATCGAAAACGCAAACCATACGTACACACCACTCAGTCACACTTACTCTGTCCCATCGCTTTTGTGTGTGGCGCGCGTATGCTGCTGCTCATTCTTCCCCTCGCTCTCTCTTCCTTTGCTCCGCAGAGGCACGCGAAGAAACAAAGTAGAATTTGCTCCGAAATAGAGGGTATGTATACATACTTCCTTCGCCAAATCTAGTCTAGCGAATGGACGAGATGCGATCCTCTTAAGCCAGGTTTTTGATGCAGCTGGTCGCTGCAACTGTGCGAGGGACAACTGCTGATTTTTCATCGCGCTTGATTGAAAAGCGCTCCAACTGTGATCGCCTCGTGGCAGACGTCCGTCATCGCTGCGTCGCAGCTGCCGAACCCCAGCGATGCAGTAAAACCGGGCTCGAGGCGGACGTGCTGGATTCGCCTCACCGTCAGTCAGCAGGGTTTGGTTCGCGAATTAAAATCAACCGCTGCGGCCTCGTCCGTTACTAGACCGAAAGATCCGAGGCGATCATATATATGTAGCATTGGATTTTTGAACCCTAACGGAAGGTTCGAAATTATTGCTCTTCAACCGATCCAAAATGCGACGTACCACGGCAAAAATTGTTTGCATACGTGTTTTGTAAATACCAACCCCTATACGTATAGAGTCCCCTGGTACAATTTAGTCAGGTGAGTGAGTGGATGGAGTTGCAGAGGTAGATCGCCGCGCGCGGTCGAAACCCTGTTTCTTGGTGGTGTCGCGAACGCCGCACGGCTCTCCCCAATGATCGCGCCGGTCAATTCATTACACCAAACTTGATAAGGAGCTCATCTGCTGAACTTGTTCGAAAGAAAATAGGAATTGCAGACTGCGGTTTCAGTACACAATCGCCTTTGTGCTCATAGTTTCATCCTTTCGTTTTATCCATCTGCAATCGATCTTTTTGAAGAGACTCCAACGTTCTTGTCCTTTTAGAACGTCTACATAATTCTGAATGCTAACCACTGCTTTTAGAGCTTCAACGCATTACGCTGGTTCGTGTTAGGTACTCGGCAAAATTGCTCCTGAATTCTCATATGGAATCAGGGTTCGGCGCGGGGTGTGGATATCCACACCGGGGGTCTGAGCTGCGCAATGGTGGAGGGAGGGGGGTCTGAGCTCCACCGGGAGACCACATGAACCATTCTGACCGTGGGTAGTAGGTACACTGTCTAAAAAATTTTTTTTGCGAATGATTCGGTGATACAGTCCAATTAACATGAAACCTTGTTGTAATTAAATTTACGTAAATGTTGAAATTATAGTAAAGGTTCTCCTACGATTGAATGTAAGGCACATAGGTTCTGAGCGTGTATTCTGGATAGTTGTGTACTGAATTGCTAACAAGAACAGATTGGAAGCTACGGAATGGGGCGGAAGAAAAGAGAGGACGCGATGAATAAAGTTATTGGCAAAGGCGAGGGCGACGAGATGTACCAAAGAAACAAATATGTTTTTAGAGAAGAACAGGTCACTTTAAATGTATAGAAAACACGCTTTAATAAGTGGTTGGATACGAAAATAGGTGCTTCAACATTAGTCAGACCAGACATGGCAAAAACACTTTCTAGTTGGAAAGAGCGTCATCTAATCTGGTTATGTTTCGAATTTCATTCTCCGAAACCCACTCATACACCAAATACACGACACGGGTTCGATCCCGTAAAGTGCATAATTTTTACAAGACGGTAGGCCTCACAAATTTTTTTGCAAAGTAAGAGTCACAAAAATAAGATATTCGAGTCGAGAGTGGTAGATTTACCCTATATACAAATTTTCAGTCTCTAAGATGGACGCTGAAAGCCACTTCCCTGTGTGGCCCACACCTGTCGCAGGTGTGGTCGCGCAGGAAGTCTACATTTTTGCAAGGTATGAGTCAGTAGAATACGATGATCGAGTCCAGCGTGGTCGATTTATCCCGTATACTCACTTTCACCGTCCAACATAGATGCTGAACACCGCTACAGTATAAGGCCTCACACTTTTCTCAGGTGTGGTCCCGCTGAAAAAGGGCATTTTTGAAATTTAGGTGTCATGAGAGTAAGATATTTGAGTCCAGCGTGGTAGATTTACCCTGAGTGCAATCTTTTACCGCCTCAGCGTAACGCCGAAGAGCGCTACATAGGAAGCGGAACAAGGTAAAAAAACGTCGGTCCACAAACCTGGATTAGGGTTTTAAAACACCTGTAACTTAACTTCCAAAAGACTTACCCCGGGTTTGAGCAAAACTAAGAAACTAGGTTCGTAACCCTACGGAATGAAACTTTACTCGCTCTCAGAGGACGCCTTACAAAAAAAAATTACTAGGTGTGGACATTTGATGTTTTGAGCATAAATGTCCACACCTAAATGCACTGGCTAGGTGTGGATATTTATGCTGAAAACATCAAATGTCCACACCTAGTAAAATTCTTTGTAAAGCGTGCTCTGTGATCGGTTAGGGTTTCATTTGGTAGGGTTACAAGCTTAGTTTCTTAATTTTGCTCAAACCCGAGATAGCTCATTTGCAACTTAAGTTACAGCCGCTTTAAAAAACCCTACTTTAGGTTTGCTGACTTGTCATTTTTTTCACCTTCTCCTGCAGTATATGCAGCGGTCTTCAGCGCTACACTGAGACGGAAAAAGATTGTATATAGGGTTAATTGACTACGTTGGACCCAAATATCGTACTCTCGTCACACCTGGTTTACGAAAATCTCCACTTTTCGGCGAGATTACACCTGTCTCAGGTGTCGTCCCGCCGGAAGTGGTCAATTTTGAAATTTAGGTGTGACGAGAGTAGGATATTTGAGTCCAACGTAGTCGATTAACCCTATATACAATCTTTTGCCGTCTCAGTATAGCGCCGAAGACCGCTGCATATACTGCAGGAGAAGGTGAAAAAAATGACAAGTCAGCAAACCTAAAGTAGGGTTTTTTAAAGCGGCTGTAACTTAAGTTGGAGATGAGCTGTATCGGGTTTGAGCAAAATTAAGAAACTAAGCTTGTAACCCTACCAAATGAAACCCTAACCGATCACAGAGCACGCTTTACAAAAAATTTTACTAGGTGTGGACATTTGATGTTTTCAGCATAAATATCCACACCTAGCCAGTGCATTTAGGTGTGGACATTTATGCTCAAAACATCAAATGTCCACACCTAGTAATTTTTTTTGTAAGGCGTCCTCTGAGAACGAGTAAAGTTTCATTCCGTAGGGTTACGAACCTAGTTTCTTAGTTTTGCTCAAACCCGGGGTAAGTCTTTTGGAAGTTAAGTTACAGGTGTTTTAAAACCCTATTCCAGGTTTGTGGACTTTGACGTTTTTTTATCTTGTTCCGCTTCCTATGTAGCGCTCTTCGGCGTTAAGCTGAGGCGGTAAAAGATTGCTCACAGGGTAAATCGACCACGCTGGACTGAAATATCCTACTCTCGTCACACCTAAATTCTAAAAATGCCTCTTTTCAGCGGGACCACACCTGAGAAAAGTGTGAGGCCCTATACTGAAGCGGTGTTCAGCATCTATGTTGGACGGTGAAAGTGAGTATATGAGATAAATCGACCACGCTGGACTCGATCATCGTATTCTACTGACTCATACCTTGCAAAAATATAGACTTCCCGCGCGACCGCACCTGCGACAGGTGTGGGCCACACAGGGAAGTGTCTTTCAGCGTCCATCTTAGAGACTGAAAATTTGTATTTAGGGTAAATCTACCACTCTAAACTCGAATATCTTATTTTCGTGACCCTTACTTTGCAAAAAAATGTGAGGTCTAACGTCTTGCAAAAATTATGCACTTTGCGGGATCGAACCCGTGTCGTGTGTTTGGTGTATGGGTGGGTTTCGGAGAATGAAATTCGAAACGTAACCAGATAAGATGACGCTTTTTCGAACCAGAAGTCTACACATCTGAAGTAACGTGTTCTTCTTGGACTTGCGAAATGAGTTTACGAACTCATATTATTTTAAAAACACATTTATTTCTTCGAGACATCCCGTATTCTTGAACTTAGCCAATCCCTTCATCTTCGTCACGATTCTTTTCCACCACATATCTACCTTAGCTTCCTACCCGGAATCATTCACAATTTCTGGAAACACGTTCGAATCTATGTGTCTTACATTCAACATTAGGAGAGCCTTCACTATAATCAAAACCCTTACTTTAGCTAAGATTTTCAAAAACGCAGGCAACTTCATGTAATCCGTCAAGAAAAACCTCGTCCGTGATCTTTTTCAATGTCAATGTCTTGTTTTTTGAAATGGTTGCTCTTCTTCAAATTATACATCTTTTAGAAAAAGTTGCTCCTTTTGTTTTAATTTTACTACAAAAACAGACAATTAACACTCCTGGGAGGAGGTCCGAGAAAATCGCCAAAATTTGACCTATTAACGCTTCTGTGTGGGGGTCTGAGAAAGTCGCCAAAAGTTTGCTTTCAGAGGGGGGAGGGGTCTGAGAAAATTTAGCCTTGTCCACACCTCGTGCCGAACCCTGTATGGAATCACGAATTAATCTCCATCCATTCTTGCTTATGCCCCTTGTTTTGTACTTTGATTTGTGATCGACAAACTATCGAATGCTTTCGTTCGTCATTGCATTCCGTGGCGAGGCGCACCTGCTGATGCCGCTCCTGTTGTTGGCAAGTTGGTTGTTCGCCTCGAACGAATGGTCGAGCGAAATGTTCGAATTTAAACAAGAATGATGATTTCACGCAAGTTTCCAGAGATAAATCTCTTCAGCTAACTCAGTTATTCCTCCCTGATCGATTTTGATGCGAACATTACTATAGCAACCATGGGCATGTGTGGGAGATTTGTATGACGTGAGGGACTAATGTGAAGGGCTACATGTGTCATAAAATCCAACCTTTATTTATTGAGCTTCTCTAGGTACATATGTAAGTATGTGTATACTGAACATTATTCAGCCTAATGTATCAACGACTGTGTTTTATTCGATTTTTCTAAGCCAACGAATCTGTGTGAAACTGGGAAGATTTATGCATACGCAAGCACTTCGTTTGAAAATTCATGATCACTTCATTTGACACAGAACTTTAGGGATTACTGACACAGCGTTATCAAATGCAAGTGATTTTTGGGTGACTAATGCGTAAATATCACGCTATCTCTCGGAAATGATAATTTCTTCGATTTTCGCCAGATTTCCGATATCACAGTTCAGAAAAACTGGAAAAATTTAAGCTTCCCCTCTCAGACCGCTAATTCGTCTGAATTGTGTTTTTCCAAAAAATTTCGAAATTTTAGATTCCGGCTAATTTCAAGACTATGAAATTTAAACCCTAACCTCACCAAGTGGCGCTTTCTTTTAAACACGTCCTTGGGTTTGAAAAGGACCACGGTTAATTCATAATCTTCAAATTTCTGAAAAGCAACTCTTCAGCTCCCAAAAGCTACGGCGAAAACATCGCTTTGAGTTTCGACTCTCAAAAAAAAACAATAGACAAACTTTCAACGAAATTCAAACCATAGAAGGGTTTATAGCATGTCAAGTAAAAGCCCAACTTTCGAAGCGGAAGATTTCTACACCTTCCTGCAACAGAGGAAAGAAAAATCAGGTAGATAACAAGAATAAGAAGAAGAATCAGATGTTGTTTAAACAAAAAAGTAGCGCCACACGATAGAAAAAACAAAAAACTTCAGCATGAGGAAACGGCCAGAGCTTGCGTGGTATACCCTGTCTCAAACGAGATGGCAAGCCAAGAGTCCAAAGAAACAGCGCTCCCTCTGCGTCCCTGACATTTTTGGACTACGGAAAGATGTCGTGTACGCATAAAAAAACGTAGCATGTCTTACCGTAATCTAAAAACAGAATTCAACGAGCTTTTCACGTTCTCCAATTCTGATACACTTTAGCTGCCACGTAAAGAAGAGTATCTGCATCGAGAGTTTGTATCACGAGCATTTTAAGCAAAAGAAACGCAAAATAATTATGAAGTATGTGAAAAAAGGAATGAGTACGTGAAAAACTCGTTGAGTTCTACTTTTGGATTACGGTAAAACATGATGCTTGATTTGCGTACGCGGCGTCTTACCGTAATCCAAAAATGTCAGAGACGCAAAGGAAGTGCTGCTTGTTCAGACTCTTCGCTTGCCATCTCGTTTGGGACAGGGTATAATTTCGCTATTACCGTGCCTGCACGCCTGCACAGGGTCAGGCAGACCGTTGTCCAGCAACCTCGAAGCAGCTACGCCTTCCTCCATTTGAAGATCATTTTCTCGAAAAGTGCCCGAAACTCATACGTCCCTCAGGTTCCGAAAAATTTGGGTGCTGTCGCAGCAGTAGGGCACGATGGACAGGGCCACGCCCACTTCACCGTGCCGCTCTGAATTCGAGCACCCACCCGGGGTTTCCCTCCCCTTCAAAAATCAGGAGAGTTTCGCAGCACGAAAAAATGGGCGTGGCCAAGTACGATACCACAGTGCCCCCACCGCTGCGATAGCACCAAAATTTGTTAGTTTTTGGAGTGAAAAGTTTTTCAAGTTCTTTTTTTTTATTTAATAATCACTGCACTCCCTACCCTAATGATGAGCCAGGGGGGAGTGTAGTTTTGACCTGCTCTTTCTAAAGATTCTGAGGTTTCCGCGCTCCAAAGCCACCGACGTAGCTTGGTTGAGATTTGGAGCGCGGTATTTTTCAAAACCTTTCCACAATGCAGTTCGGAATATTGCTCTTGAATTACTCAAGTTGTGGGTTACCCGGCCGTCTTACCGTAGTTTGTAGAGGGTAGGCCTGGGATGAAAATAGAACCTCGAAGACTTATGGGTTTTCTTTAGAAAAACCTGCGTTGACCCGTTTCAGCAAAGGGCGCGGTTCCTGACAATGGCATTAGACAACGAGAAAACGGGTTTCAGGCGATTTTCTAAATAATTTTGAGGTTATGGTAGTGGTGTAAGGTATCAGTTCGTAAAAAAATTTAACGGAGATTTTGAATCCTTCTTTGGAATTATGAAAATCTGAAATTTTGTGGGGGGACGCACGTTGTCCTGTCTAAAAAGTGAAGGATTAAAGCATCACTAGGCTCCATTAATACATATATGCAGCTCGTCTGATAGTGTGCCTCGTGATTCAAAACTTGAGCTACAGTTTAAAACATGGCGATTGCATCGTTACGTAAGAAGACGTTCTTCTCTTGTGCTGTTATTGAGCTGCTATTGTTCCCTTTCACATTTTTCTTCCTATAACAATATGTATGCCTTCCTTTTTGTGAGAATTTCGTTACCTAGATTTGTCAGAAGCGTTTTCTTCACTGAAAACCCCTATATTTTGGCCCTAGATTTTTGCGTCCCCATGAGAAATTTCAAAAATTTTTGCGTGCCCCCCGTTGTCCGGCCGGACAACACCCGCCTGACTCTGCGCCTTCACATCTTGGAGTTGCCGCGAAGTTGTCACATCTTCGCGTTTTTTTACAATTCGGGAGATGGATTCTTTGAATATGGAATACGATATGATTATTTGAGGTGTCCAGTGAGCTTGTCGCACATCCTGCTATCTCTTTTTCTGGTGAAACAACGTCGCGAAAGTCGACCAAAGGCCTCATTACAGTAGCTAGCGAATCTATTTACATGCCTTTCTGCGGATACTCTTTTTAAACCTACCTTCGCCTGCGCTCAGCAAAGCTTGATCAAACTTCAGTGTGTTACAGGGCCTCGTAGACATTGCCTTACTCATGCCCAAGCTCGAGTTCCCAAAGTACAATTTCTTGAATACGGAATTTAAATACAGTTCTGCGGTAGCAACTCAAGTGATTGCTATTCCCTCAGAACATATCCATGAAATCATAAATCTTTGAACCCGTAGCACTTGTTTGCCACCAGCAAGCCTGCAAAACAGCTACATAACATTGTGCGATTTCTTAAAGCACGTTTTTGACATGCATTTCTGCTCTCGATAAATATGGTCTCCGTATTAAATTTAGTCCGACTAATGGACCAGGCGGCTGGCCGTGTGGTGTTGGCCAATGGGCGAACTACAGTCGCAGCCCCGTCCATTCACCAGACCAAATTGATTACCTGAACTCTATCTTGCTTCGACATTAGTGAAAAGGCGAAATTTAATCAAAAGTTATCCAATATTAAGCCTTTAAGCCCCCTACAGTTCATGTCCTGAAACGGTTCTGCGATGAGTAGATTTATATGTAGTGGTAAATTCTCAATGAATTTTGGTTTTCTGTTTCATCTTAGATCGTCATAAAAATGCAACAATGATTTGTTTTCCCACAATGCTATGCAACGGGTTAGAAGGTTTTCTGATGCGAAACAAGTATTACGGGTTTGGAATCTTAATGGTCGCCAGTTTGACTCAAAATATCTGAAATATTCCTACCTTAGAGTGGCAGTAGTTACGAAACCACCTCAAAATTTCGCAAAACTCATCTTCATGACACACTTCGAGCTAGAGATTCGTAAGAAAATTGTTTAGTGTTTCGGGGAGCAATGAGGTAATATGTTGTGCGATGGAAGAGGGGGGGGGAGTGCCTATGTGTTCGAAAACCAATTTTCAGCTCATTTCTCCTGTTCTGCCAAAAATCACTTGACAATATCTTTAATACATTTATTTGATGTTCTTAGCCGTTTTTCATTTAGAGGACGTCTGCAACCAGGCTGCGGACACGTTCCACTTGTTGCTGTGTGCGTTGCGGCTGCGGGCAGTGAAACGGGCTGACTTTACAAGTGATCTTCATGGAAAATCCGCTTTGAAGGTACAGGACACACAAAAAATGTTTCTAAGATTTCTTGTTTATTTTGGAGACAATCACACCCTGATCACAATGATATCTCTGAAGTTCTTCAAAGTCCCCTACTACTGTGTCATGACGACCAACAAACTATATTCCCTTCAAAACTATATTCCCTTCAATCGCAGTCGCGGCACGAGATCGAACCGAGATGAGGGGACAGATCGGCAGAGTAACGGAAATCGAAGACGAAGTTGAAATTCATGCATTCATCTAGCCGCTATCGAGTTCGAAAATCAAGAAAAGGAGCGTGGCCCACGGCGGTGACTGAAGGGGTCAGACCCGTGGTGGTCTCTTTAAAGGCATCGGTTCAAAAAAAAACGGTGTCTTATTTTCCTATGTGTTTGGGTAGGCAAGCTCTTGAAGTGAGCGATAATAGCAAATAGACCTCCGAAACCCCCTGCTTTCGCAAGGTAAAAGCGTTTAAAAACCTTTTGAAAAAGTGATTTTTCGCCCCCTCCGTCGAATTCTGTGTATCCAGTGCAATACGTCCGAAGTTTTTCGAAACGCCTGAAATGGCTTTACGCTTTGAACTTCCTAGATGAGCAGATTTTTTTTGCCTTTCTACCAAAATCACTTAAAAATAAAAAGCTTTCACTGTGCAAGTTTGGATGATAAGATTTCCCGAGATAAGAGTTTGCAGTACAGTATCTCTTGCCCCTGACATGGCGCTTTTGTTCCTTGTGCTGATGGCTGGTGAGAACTGGGGCGGCATGCATGAACGCAGCGAACGGTGTCAGGGAGCCGCTCCGCGTGCCATGCGCGCAGCGTCGAGCAACGGAGCGGCCCCGAATTTCGTGGCGTGTATTGAGGTGCCTGATTTTCGGGGCCGCCCCGTTGCTCGACGCTGCGCGCATGGCACGCGGAGCGGCTCCCTGACACCGTTCGCTGCGTTCATGCATGCCGCCCCTGGTGGCGGATCCTCATCTTTAACCCCTTCCGACGTCATAACCCTACGTGTTTGACGCGCCAAAGTTTGCCGGTGTGGTCTATCGGGTTCATTCATGAAATTGAGCCTAAAAATGGAAAGTGGTTTCCAGCGCGAACGATGCCTTTAACCTAGTTTGTTTAGAGGAGGCGAGATCTCGCACTTGGCAAATGTAATACAGGAGGGGTCTAGTATCCAAGTACATGAAAATCCAAAATTTATATCTGAGGGTGTAAATATTATGCCTGTCGAGGTCCTAGCCTGGAAATGACTTTTGTGATTTTCTGCTCATCTTGAAACCGGTCCCAAGCTGATTTCAAAGATATCTCTGACAAAACCCAATATGAACCAAGTTATGTCCCCTCAGAAGTTGCCTAAAGTTGAGCGGCGATAGCATGGTGAACGAGTGTTGGAGGCTTCACCCATTTGCAACCTTTGTTTGAGAGCAGACCTGAAGGGTGAGAGGGGTGGAGGATGAAGGGGAGAACGGGGCTACTGATCGAAAAATTATGTGGAATTTCAGATTTCGCTCTCGAGCTCGGACTGTGCCTTCAAAGGCACAGGACACCTGAGAAACCATTTTTCAGGTTTTATGCTTATCTTAGACAGATCCGCATGCTGATTACTATGGTATATCAGAAATCGCTCGAGCCCTCCACAAATGGGTATAGCTCCTCAGATATGCCTATATTTTGAGGCAAAAAGTTGTCTCAGGCCGTGTTTCTTTTCATTTGCAGTCTTTGCGCGAGAGCGAACCAGTGGCCGTTTTCATGAAACTATGGGCACTCCCGGTAGGGGCCAAAGTCCGCCCGCCACATACATTTGCTGAAAATGAAAACCTTCCCGAGAGGCTCTCGTTCTTTCATGAGTACGGCCTCATGATAAGGAGACAGACCGGCGAAGGAACCGAATACCCGATTGAAATTTATCCATCCAGCTAGCCGCTATTCAGTTCGAAAGTCAAGAAAAGGTGCATGGCCCCCCGGCGGTGATTGAGGGGGGGGGGGCTCTGAAAGAATCTTCCGCGCCAGTACCGTGCTGCTCTTGTGATCCATGCCCTTCCCGCGATAGTTACCCGATCTACCCATCCCTTGACATACTAGCGCGCGTACTGCGATGGTATCGTGATCGTTCACCCCCCTCCCCCCCTTGGTTCAGCGCTCTTATGTTATGCAGATATGGTTTCGTGTTGATCTGATTGGCAACACTCGGTCAGATTGAACACTGCAAGGGCGTGGATGAACGGACGCGGTACGATCTCGGTAGAGGCTGGCAGAATCCGACCCGTGATGGAGGCCTATATCTCGCTGATTTAGAGGAATTGAGATATCACACTTGACCAGTGCTGTACAGAAGGGGTCTACTACACAATTACATCAAAAATGCAGAATTAATGTGTGGGAGTGCACTGTGCCTTTAAGCACATGCCTACTAACTCCCACCTGATACCAACTGGAAGTGCAGTTAAAGAGACTGCAGTATGCTGCGGTACAAGGCTAGTTTTTTTCGTTGTTCCAGGCTTGGTTCAGATTTCTTTTCGAGAGGTACATAATTAGCCTGAAAAAAGGGGATAGCCAACTTGGTCGTCCGAGCAATCCATGCAGCCATGTTTTTCTGGTGAACTGCATTCCGCATATTATTAGAAGCCTATCTCGGCTGCCTCAACAATTGTTTTGAGAAAACCTATTAAAAATCTAGCAGTTAAAAAAATTTTCGCCAAAATTTGCCCATGGCGGTAAATTGGGAGAGCTGAGTACGAATATAAGGTTCTTTCGCAGTCTTCCGAAAGACAGGCTAAGTAAAGGAGGAGCTAAGGAATATTACACCTCCATAGCTAGTAACGTTTCAAATCACAACGTTTTAACCAGTTAAATTTTAACACAATCAGGGCTGATATAATGCGGGGAACAAAAGGCTTGAGGGATTGAATAGATTCTGATCTCAGATCAAAATGGATGTATGCCAAGACCCCACCTGGCAACAATAGTGATTCGTGGGCAGGTACAGCAACGGACTGGATACCCGACAAAAGGACGCGCAAGAGAACGTGAAGCCTTGACGACGAAATAACGAGGATTAAAGAATGAAAAACGAAGGATTTCCCATCAGAATGGACGACTCTGGTCAGTGGAAGTACGAGCAACATCGCTGATCTTTCCGCCCGAACAGTTCGAGATTTTTCGTGCCGATGCGATTCCCCTGTTCCCGAATTCGTAAAAAGGGTTCTTCTTGAAATTCCAACCTTCTCGATTTTGGCTAATACGCTTTTCCGACATTTCGACGGAAATCGGATCTCAAGCTCTTCAAATCGCCTTTTTTAAGCCGTTTGGATTTCAAATATAGAGTCAGATTCGTAACCTTCGTATTTATGAGGAACAAGGATTTATACTCTGTCCCAAACGAGTCAGCGAGAGAGTCCAAAGAAGCAGCGCTCCCTCTGCGTCTCTGACGTACGCGAATCACGGACGCGGTAGCATCTGCCTTACCGTAAACCAGAAGAAACGAACTTCCTAATTTTTTTTTCGCGTACTCCCTTCTTTATTTCGCATTCCTCATTTTTCTTTAGCTATCATAAGCCATCTTATTAGAACATAAGAAATAACGGGCTCATACTCTATCAGAGACCTCCTTTGTAACGAACATATGGTGAACTCGGTGTATTAGATGACTCCGTGCCTTCTGAGCTGTTATCCATATTCTGTAACACTACTTGCCTCGTAAAAAAGAGTACCTGCATCAAGGGCAAGTATTACGAGCATTTTTGAGCAAAAATCGTGCAAAACAACGCTGATGTGTGCGAAAAAAAAAAGGAATCAGTGCGTAAAATAATCGAAAAAAAACGGTCTTTTGGTTACGGTAAGGCAGATTCTGTGTCGCGTGCTCGCCAGAGACGCAGGTGGAGCGCTGTTTCTTTGAACTCTCCTATCGCCGACTCTTTTAGGACAGAGTATACCTGGGGACTGCGGAGGCCCATTCATTTCAAAGTTTGACTCTAAGAAAACGATCGACAAACTTTATCGCTTCAACGTTTGACTCTAAGAAAACGATCGACAAACTTTACTCGAAATTCAAGTTCTAGAAGTTTATAGTATTAAGTAATAAGTAAAATCCAGTCTTACGGAAATCAACGATTCCTTCGATTTTTGTACAACAGGCAAAACGAGAAGAACCAAGAAAATACCAAGAGGCACTAAAAGAATCATATATTGGCATATCAAAAGAGAAGCCAGGGGCTGGATGCATCAACGCACACGGCGGGGCAAGGACAAGGGCAGGGTCTGGCTACCCCAGCGCAGGTGCCCCGAGAGTCTGTGCCCTACCTCGTATGCACATGCGCTTGATGGCATCGGGGCAGCTACCCCTAACGGAGTGTATGCAATGACGTACGGTGCGGGCCATTTTACGGTTGAAACCTGTGATCGATCAGCCGAAACAGCTGAGAATTTTCACACCGTCTACTCAGCCTTCTGCTTTTTACTTCCTTTCGTTTTTGGTGCGGTTGAACATCCTGGATTCACTTTTTTTCATAAAGTAGCATGTTGATAAAACATAAATATGTCTTAATTTCATTCACAGTTTTGAAATGTCATTTTATTTTTGAGTTCGCCCGCTATTTGGGCTTCTTAGCGTGTGCAAAACTGCAAATGCTGCGAACTTAGTGTGAGTATAAACTTTTGAAAAAATCGTGTGATGTATTTAGAGAACCATGAGTGGTAGTCTGACTCTAAATCCAATTTCGCCCCCTTTTTTATTACTTTAAGGCAAGGCTCGCTATCAAAATTGTTGTTGTGACTGCAAGATGTTCACCCTTTGGGAAAATATAAGAAGGAGAGCGCAAAACAAAGGAAGGTGAAGAAGGATACAAGCCGTTGCAGGCCGATTATTACAGTAGTTGAGCTCAGCTCTTTCTTTAGAATCATGCCGAGTAATCTTACCACGACGTGCGAGGAAATTTTTTAAGCATACTTTTGACTTTGTGATTTTAACCAACAAATATTTAAAATAGCATTGATTAGGAAAAATTTAGTCGACTCCAAGAGAAAATGTAGCTCAAGTCGAATACCATGAAGAAAGTTATAAGTACGACGGTAAGCGAAAAATTTTATACTTGTCTCGAAAAAAAATTTCTGGACATGTATCGAAATCAAATTCTTCAAAAAACTTGGACTGATTTCCAGAAGAAATTTTGTGAAACTTCATTCTTTCAAAGGTTTTCCAGTGCTGCGACAACGTGGTTCATCAAACCAAAGTTCAAGGAGCGCGGAATAAAGATAATGGAATCAGTATCCTGGAAATAAAAAACCCGAGTTAATGCTAAAAGGGAGGAGTAGTGAAGAAAATCAATCGAGAATGGAATAATTTCCTTATAGATGTGAAAATTTTATAAAAAATGTTTACGAGAAGCTAAATAAAATATTGTGTCGAGGAAAGTGACAGCAAGTCTTGAAAATGTTGGTTACTACATCATAATATCATGTGTATGTCTGCAACGTTTCATCACTCTTGCCCCAGCCGGGGCAGCCTTTGTCCCAGCTTCCGAGCTGGGGCAGGTGGGGGGCACTGCCTTTTCCCCGGCGGCTTAGCATACCGATTTCGCTGCCCTGCGTGCCCGCGCCAGCCCAAACTCCGAGAGTCGCGTTGATGCATCCGGCCCCAGAGGATAGGGCAAGCACATCAGCTCCAGGCACGTTCTCTTTTAGCAATTACCGTACCCCGCACGCATGCACATCTTGGAATTGCTGCGATTTAGTACTGTGCTTATCTGGGCCAAATTTCGGTCCGCAATTGCGTCTCGACACGCTTTGCAGCCGCACGCGCTCGAGTCAGTCGGGTTTCCAGCGCCAAAGCCGACTCAATGTGGCTTTTTTGAACAATTTTCTCCAATTTTTCTTGGTTTCCAGTTTCCAAAACCCACCTAGTCAGCAGATCGGCGGGTGCGGCGCTGGAAGCTCTTTTGACTCGGGAGCGTGCGGCCGCAAAGCGTGTCGAGACGCAATTGCGGACCGGAATTTGGCCCAGATAAGCACAGTATCTTCTTCGTGTTTTTATAATAGCGAGATGGGTTACTTCTAAGCTAAAATGGCTTCTAAGAGTACACGAAGGAGAGTGATTCAGAAAGACATAGCCGTGTGGGGAATTTTGTCGACTCAGTTTGGCTACCTTCTTGTCACGTGTTTTAAAGACAAATCCGAATTCCGCCTGCCGATTTCCGGAAAAGGTGCGCGGTACAAGAAGAAGTTCTCGTCAGTTCCATGCACTTTCTCGGAGACATAGAGGCTGTGCGCCACAGGCATTCATTGACTTGGGCCTATTTCACACTCCCATCGCTGGTCGCCACGATCGCGTGCTTTGAATACGGATCGACGTGCGACGCGATCTCGATCGATGCTCATGGTTATCATCCGTCGCCCTGCGATCGCACTCTGAAATAGGCCTGATAGATAAGCAAAATTTGGGAAATATGTACACCGAGTTGGAAACCAGTTCCACGTCAACTACATACATGCAGCGCTATTGCACTGTAACATTGGGGGTATCTTACAACATTATAAAATCTAGAAAAATAGAAATTTATAGACATCTTTTATATTTACATATGTATATGCACATACGGTTTTTGAAAAGTGAGAGAAAGAAAAAAGGAAAGATGAGGAAGTAGGGCGGAAAAACTCGTTATGTGAAGAGTTAACCTGTGATTTACGCACTTTTATAGCTTTGCCTAGAAATAATATAAGCGAAAATGCACAGATCTTCGATCGATAATCGGATAAGGAGAACTACCATTTGGACACTTCGATTCATTCATGTCAGTCCAAACACGATATTTCGTAGCAGTTTACGAATATGAATGAAACTAGAGAGAAGTAGGAGACTGAGAGAGTGAGAGCAAGGGGGAGATGACGGTGAAAGAAATAGAGGAAGAAATATTGATGACATAGTTCGCATGGCAATAATTCAATTATTTACTATTCATGTGTATGCAAGATCAAATTCAAATTATCATCATAGTAGGATTTCGTCGGACGACGAGGAGCTCAGATTGTCATTTTCTATTGCCATATAGCGACCTGAAATCATTACATTGTTGACTTCTGTCGCTGCAGAAGATATACTGTTTTTTTTTCTTGCTTAAAAGACATTTTCCATCAAGGAGCTTGCTCATACTCCAATTTTACCTCCCGGATTTTGGCACTATCCGAGAATGTGCGCGGAGACGCAGAAAATTGTTTTCATTTTTTGGTTACCCAAACTTCTTTGGCAGATATTCGTTTCGCCTTTCGCAGGTAACCATATAGGGTTTCCTGTAAAAAAAACGAGTTTACCCTTATCTAAAAATACGCAACGAGAGAAACTGCGAAATATTGTGCGACAGCCATCGCAATTTAAGTGCTTGGATAGGTGGTGTGGCCGAAAATGATTGATTGGAAATAAGTTTACTGAATTGAACTGCATACATTTGGCTTTGAAGAAATAATTTTGCGAATAATCCGTTTCTACTCGAGTACTGCTCACGATAGTGTTGCAGAAAGTACTTCTGGAACGAATAGTAAGGCCCGCAATCGCATGTGCAACGAAGTACTGTGTGCGAAAACTGATTTTACAGCGCTATACGTTTGAATTGTAATTCGGAAAAAGTCTCATTTGTTCCGGAATATGTCCATTTTGCAGTGAACACAATTTGGTACGAAATTCTGATCTGAATCTTAGCTGCCAGGAATTATCACATCTAATAGCCGGCCCGTTCGCTCTCGCTTGACTGGCTGATTCACGTGATTTACTGACTCTTGAAAAACGCGTGATTGGAAAAGAACGTGAAAAAGAGCGGCTGATGACGTTCATTTGGCAAATGCGCGCGAGAGCGGCTGCTCATGTTAGCTGCTCTGACTGATGATCTCTACGCTTTCGGAGAACAAAAAAGCAGTCCAGCTCCACTCTTCTCACGAAAAAAATGCTTGCAAAAAGCCGGCAGGCCATCAATATACTGCAGCGGAGTGGATAAAAAACCATAATGAACGCATAAAAGAGTGGTTACGTGAGGCTTAATAGATTTTACAACTTCTTCCTCGCTCATTAGTCTTTTTCGCCAAGAATCATTTCCTCAAGGCACATTAATCCTTCGAGTTCTTTTGCTTCCGTGCGAATAGGGTACCGTTTCACGGGTATCTGAACTCTGTTCGAAAATATGCCTATGTTCGAAAATATGCCTATAGCTTCCATTGTGTTGTTTTTTTTTTAAATTGTCCTAATTTCACAGCGTGGCTTTGCGGCGCCGTCAAAAGTGGCGCAAGATTTCACGAAAAAGAGCAGGCTCCTCCTCTGGACTACTCTCCCAACCAATTCTCGCAGTTTTTTAGGAGCCCTAAGAATATTCATGTCTCGCAAACATGTTGCAAGCCACACAATTTTTTCTGAAAACCCGTTTTAAAGGTTGCTGCTCAAAGAGCGGTCAGCTACGGTCTGTAAAAGGTTTATGGTTCTACGAAAATTCCTCCGGGCTTCTTGAGGTTATTCTCGAGGGGGAAGCGAAGGGTCCCGGTGCCTCCCGCACTACCAGCTTGACCATGTATTACAATTCTAGGTTCTCAAAATACTCGCGTAGAAATTTTCTCAGCGATATTCAAAAAGCCATCCTCTAATAACCGTGAGGTTCACATGAATTGGTCTGCAGGATTTGCGTTTTCATGCAATACGTTAGGGACGAGTGAAAGCTCCCGACAAGTGAACCGTTTTGGGAGGCAGCAGATGTCTCAAAGAAGCCGATCTTACCAGATATCTGTTTTTGCGATCCCTTGCAGCGAATGATCCTGCGCAAGTTTACGCATTTGACGCCTATGGTCTATAACCTCATGTTTCAAGGGGAAAAATAAGTTCAGCCCTCAGAATATACTGGCCACATATCAAACGCCGCTATAACATGAAATGATTTCCAATATTCCTCCTTCCCTTGAAAGATTTAGCGTTTCAGTTTTATTGATACTTATTTTTTACCGTTTAATCTTCAAAAATATATCCATCCACATATACTCAGACAGTCCTGGGGTAGTATGTTGGTACGATAGGGGTAGCATCGCAGGGCAAGCATCGCATACAACCCGTTCTTGAGAGCAGCAGCTGCTGCTAACAGCAGCGTATGCTGCCAACGCATGCTGGGGTACAACCCCTAGTTATCGGGCCACCCTCGACACTAGGAGAGGGGGCCGCCGAACTGACGCGTACCAGGATAAACAAAGGGCTTGGATCCGACAACAAGCAGCAGCTCCTGTTGTTAGCAGTAGCTACAGCAAGGGTACTGCTAAAATCTTCGTACGCGGGTGCAACCCCTATTGTGCCAACGTACTACTTCACAACTGTCTGAGCAATAGGTCTTTCGTTTCGAGAAGAAGTGATCATTTGCGGCGGGCCGTGCGGCGTTTGCTGCGCTACCGGTCGGTCAGCCGGTGCGAAGATCTACCGCCGCGAACCCGTTTTTTAAATTGGCTGGACTCAATTATACGAAGGGACCATGGCTATGGAGAGATTTCCAGAATAATATAAACATTATTTCAGATCAATTCAACGACGGTGGATTGGGCGCTTGGCTCTACTTTACTTTGTTACAATCCACTGATGTATATGTATGTATGCGTAAATACAACTGTTTACTATAGTATTATCATTTAGTCGTCGAGATTTTTTTGTTGCTATTTTTGTTATTGTTTACGATATTTCTCTTTGACGACGGCCAATTTCACACATTAGTGTTGCGTACGTCCTTCCGTAGTCACCCCATAAATAATCATGAATGACAGGTCCTAGGGAAAACACGTTCGACTTCACTGAGTCGACGACAAAGACATTATTCGTCCTGGGGTTGAGATGAAATATGGGTTAAAGGATCAGCAAAGAACAAGACACAACGTCAAGTTTTCCATGCCCCATTCGCTTATCATCGAAATAGAGAAGTAGAATTTCATGTGACGTACCCGTATTTTCATTGCTCGGCTGTAATTCTATCAATGCAGTAGTGGTAAGTGTTGTTGGCGTTGAGAACGTTTCTTTGTCATCTGAACGAAATCAGCTCAAGGTTATTTAGGTACAACAACGGGCAAGCTTTCACATGAAACGGATTCGTTGTATGTATGCTACGATGCGTAAAATGATTTTTCTCATATATTTATCATACTTTCCCGGGTCTGTTCCGGCTTTTTCCATTGTGGAGTTGTTATTGTACAGTTGAAACATGAAGGATGAGGATTTCACACCTTATATTAATGTTTTGAATATTTTACTTTGGTTACACGGCAATCGATGACGTCGCCGCGAAAATCGCATTATCACTTGTTTGCTGACGCCAGCAAGAATGGGAATAAATAGATCGCCCACCAGAAAGCGCATTTCGAAATGAATTTGGTGATAAATGTCAGATTATTCACAAGGAGATTACATCGGTGAATTCCGGTGCCATTGCGCTAACGAATAAGATAATTGAAGGCAGAGTTTACAAGTTTTTTATTTCGAGGTAATCTGCTGAGATGAACACTCCCTTCGGTAGGTATGGGTTGCAAGAAAAAACGCAACAGAAATTCGTGAAATGTTGTAGTCCCACTCCGCACCTCTATTTACTCACAGAGGAAATCTATGTTCTGACAATGAAACCTTTTCTGTACCAACCCTTCGGAATTCTTAGTGTTTTGCTTATAGTTTTCAGCAGCTTTCTTTGTGTTACAGTTGTGCATAATACCTTTTTAAAAATTTTCTATATTCTGGAATTGATTTCGCTCTAATCACCACAGGGTCTCTAGGAGCGCCCAACTCCCCTGCGAACTTTGTCAAGACCCCTTAAAAATCTTGATCTTGAACGGCGAAGTTTTTTAGGACAGTTTTCCTCGGGGCTCTTTCCACCTTCATTTGCAGCCTTAACACAGATGCGAACTGGAATGAAAAGCGAGACCAATAGCATTCACGAAATCGAAGACTTCCATTAAAATCCATCGCTCGCCTCGACTGTTCTTTTCTCACTTAATCGAGAGAACGCATTTCCTATTCGGCAGGGTTGCATACGCCGCGACCGGAGCATAATATCAAAATTAACCCAAGAGGTTGGACTGCGTCGTCAAGAACACAATTGGGCAATCTTCCACTCATTTTCAGCTATGGCGGTGCGGCGCTTTGTAAAACTGTGACATTTTGGAAGCCTCAGCCGTAACTAATCACTTCTACATGTGTGTGTGTATCAGGGCCGTGCGTAACTGAATTCTGTAATTTCGTAAATCGTAACTTTTGAAACTCCTCACAGTTCGTAACTGATAACGAGTATTAAGCTCACACAGGTCCGACAGCGGTCCGAGAGGTGAAAGTTGTTGAGGATTCCGAAACGCAAAAAGGCGAAGATTCCCTCCAAATCTCTGGTATCAAAAATAGTCAATTTCTAATCTTCACTTGTTTTGCATTTAGAATTTGCTTGAAATTTCAATTCTAAAAAAATTTAACAGCTTTTTTGAAAAGGTT
Organism: Aplectana chamaeleonis; assembly: GCA_029168955.1. NCBI lineage: Eukaryota > Metazoa > Nematoda > Chromadorea > Rhabditida > Cosmocercidae > Aplectana > Aplectana chamaeleonis. The sequence continues at coordinate 881,321 of JAPDOI010000050.1, read as the reverse complement.
GGTGATCCCTCCGCCATTGATTTTGTTGAAATGTTCCGAACCGAATTTAAAAATCACCACTCTCCTCACGTAACTTAATTGCCTCTGGAAACAGACACCTATCAGAAGTTATTTTGGAAATCCCCGTAAAACTCCGACAAATAGTGTTTTCAGACTAGAAAATATTTCCCGGTGATGAAGGCACATTTGGATTCACGAAACACCAAATTTCTGCTTGCAACTTTAAGCCGCTGAAGATGGATACGTGATGAAAGTCGCTTCCAAAGTCTTCGTGAAATTCTGCATCGAAGTGTATATTGTGAGTGCGGAGCGGTCGGTCGTACCTGAAACCTTTTATCAAAAATTACAATCCACTATGTCCGACCCACTGCTAACTTCGGAAATGGCAGGGAATGGTTCCGGCAAAAATAGAAATTGGAAAGAATAATCAAATCTCAGGAATGTGAATGTGTTAATTTCATCTATACTCTAGACTGACCATTTACACTGTACCCTTAACTGCACTTTTACGATTTGTCACGAATTGTTGCGATTCGTTACGATTTTTTGCAGAAATTTCGTAAATTGTAAAAAAATTGCCGAAAACGCCCGTAATTCGTAATTACGCACAGCCCTGATATGCATGACCTCTCCTGGCAACGTTTTATCCAAGAAGACTCCTCTGCATTCAAAACTGTCCTCTAACCCACCCGGTCTAAAACTAATGAAAGCTATCTCACATTGATTGGAACTAGATAGCCTTTGTGAAAATACGGCTTCTATTGTGCAGTCTGCACAGACCCGCCACACTCGCTTGCTGTCTGTTTTTTCTGTGACGCGAAACCACTCGAGCAGATGGCATATCTCCTGTTTCGCGAAGAGTTTCAGTTCCTAACATTTGACATGCGCTTGGAGTCAAATGGTGCCTTGCTATCACAGCAGAAACACACTGGGTACAGCAATTTCGCGCTTACTGCATATTATGGTTCACCGTTGTACAAAAAAGAAGAAACCAGCAAAATATTCCGCGGACAGGGAACAAGTGGATCATCACTACCTCACAAACCGTAGATGTGGTCGCTTTATAAATTCTAGTCCAGTGAATCAATGTAGGCGCGGCGACTATTTCTCTTCTCGCGCCCAAACACTCATGGATCGTGGCTTTTCGTTAATTGACGGGAACACCGCGTTTTTTTCATTCACTCGATTAGAAAGAATGAAATGACTCTATGTACACTCGCATCTGAAATCATCAAGCGTTGCTGATGCTAGCGCCGCTCCACGCTGGACCAGAGTTTCCGAAGCAGCTGTATTTAATCATGCATCTTTCGATGCTTCGAAGACTGTCAATTCATGCAATAAATTCAACAAGTATGCTGACAAGGAGGAACGAAGCATAGAGTTTACAAGGCTTATTATAGAAAAGACTGAATAGATAAGTGAATAGCTGGGGGGATTTCAAGGTGTTTCATGTTTCAATTGTTCTATTGAAAACTCGAAGATTCAGACTGATAAACAAACGAACACTGACTCCACTAGTTAAATTATTGTTTAGAAAAGTTATCGAAAGTTTTACAGCTTCACGCGGGCCTCACATGAAATTCTATCCGTTTTATTAATTTCGCTTTCGAGCAATACTAATTCAAAAGTAAACGTACCGGACACGCTTCGAGTGTTGTTAGCGACCCCAGAAATCGACAACAAATCGTCCTCTTTGTTCAGGATTCGCTCCAACCGCTCTTTGCATTGTCGTATCCGCCGCTCTTTCTGAAAATGGTTAACGCTATTCAAAAAATAAGGCTTTACATACCGCCGACACGGATCGCACTGATACTTTGCATTCCTTGTTGTGTGTTGGCGCATGCTCGGTGAGCATATGTTATAACAAACGTGCTTCGAATTTGCGCCAACGCACAACAAGGAACGTAAAGTATCACAGCGATCCGTGCAGGCTGTACATACTGTCGTTCTCTGAGCCAAATTCGGTCCGCATTTGCGGACTACGGCTATTGCATCATGCGACTCGTGTTAATCGTGCTGGGACCACTTGGTCCCGGCACGATTTACCCTTCTACCAGCACGATTATCACGTATCGCATGATGCAACAGCCGTTGTCCGCAATTTCGAGCCGGAATTTGGCTCGGAGAACGATAGTAGTTGACATTTTCAGGGTCTAAATGTTTGTTATCTGCATACTGGGGGTGTGTATACAAGTCTGTTGGTACCTGCTCGTTGGTGCCCCTGCTTCTACTGAACCCAGCAGACGTTTGAGTGTACACAGGGAACGTTCGAGCGATATAGCGTGCACAACTATATCGCGAAAGTACCCCGCACATTGCATAAAGGTGTCGCCGTCCGGCACACCAAGGCCTCTGGTCCATAACACCTTAGGATCCGTACCTAGGGAGTTCATGGAGTCTTTGGTCACAAGCCACAGTTTCGCCACCCTGAACTGTCGATCGCTGTCGAGTGATATCCAAAAAACTGCGCTATCCAGACTTCTGAGCTATTTCCATGCACCGTTTGCTGCTTTGCAGGAATCCCGCCTCAAGGATAGACCCATCAACGTCGGAGAGTACACCATCTACTGCGGTAACGCTGACGATAGGAGAATGGGAGGCTGTGAGATAGCTGTAAGGAAGGATTTCAATGGTATGGTCAAGGAGTTCGGCTCAACGTCGTGCCGGAATGCATTCGTACGACTGCGGGATCACAGAGGATTCAATCTGTGGATAGTGAGTGCTCATGCGCCCACTGAAACCGCCGAAGACAATTCGAAGGATGCGTTTTATGAGGAACTAAATACGTTGCTGGCCAGGATACCTTGTCAACATGCTGTTGTCGTGGGGATTGACACGAATGCGAAGATGGGACCTTGATCAGGAATCCGAAGTACTCGGTAAATGGTTGTACCCAGTGGAGCAAACATCGGACAATGGCTACCGCCTTGTCGACTTTTGTGAACTCAGTGGTCTGATTATTGCATCGACATTCAAGAGGAATCATCGCCGCCATCAGCTTACGTGGCAGGGACCAACCCGGCTATCTCCAGAAGAGCAGCGGAAGCGGAAGATGACAACTTTGAAACTACAGCTTGACTATGTCCTGACGAGGAATATTCCAGTATCGGACATTCGAAGATCTAGAGCTGTGTGGGATGTCGCATTCGATTCGGATCACCGTCCTGTTCTGTTGAACTTCACTGCGAGGATTCATAAGAGGAAGCGAGGGGCTCAGCCTCTCCAGAGGATTGACATGACAAGTCTCAGAGATGAAGAGTGCAGAAGGAATTTTCGACAACGCGTTTCTATTCACATCGGAGTACGGACTAAGAAGAAACTTTGCGACGCGGATTCTTTTGTCAAGTGCATCCAGGACGCTTCGAGAGAGGCACTCCCGGTTGTACAGCCTAAGAAGAAGTTCGCCTACGTCTCAGAAGAAACAACATCTACCTACAACAGAGTATGTGCTCTCCGAACTGCAGGAAACTTCGTGGAGGAGAAGCGTCTGAGGAGGAAGTTGCGTCGGCAGCTTCAAAGTGACCGCGAGCGAGAGTGGACGTGTAGAGCTAAGGAGTTCGAGAAGGCTTGGGAGGAGAAGAATCCGAAAAGAGCCTACACGTTGCTGCGACAGTATAGCGGGGAGATGAAGAGATGTTCTCCTGTCTTGAACACTACCAATGGAGTTGCAGTTGGTGATGCGACGCTGCCAATATGGAAGGATTACTTCAGTTCACTACTGAATCGTCCAGCGCCATCAGTACCTGAGCTCCCGCATGTTCAGAGAGCACATTACGATGTCAGTGAGGAACCGCCGACTGAGTCTGAAGTTTTGGATTGTGTCCGGAAAATGAAGAATGGAAAGGCAGGTGGAGATGACAACATCACTGCTGAAATGCTGAAAGCTCTTCCTCCGTCTGGGATTCGTGAAATGACCAACACCATCCGTGCTATATGGATGAGCGAAAGGATACCCGATTCGTGGAGACATGCGATCATCGTACCTCTTCACAAGAAGCTATCCGTCACGGATCCTAAGAACTACAGAGGAATCTCTCTACTTCGTGTCATGTACAAGGTTTTAGAACGTATCATTCTCGAGCGACTTATCAAACATCGTGAAGGAACGACCAGAGATGAGCAAGCCGGTTTTCGACCTGGAAGATCGACCATCGACCAAGTGTTCGTCGTGAGAAGAGTAATTGAATCGTGGCAGCGGTTTTCCAAGCAATTACAGCTAGCTTTTTTGGACTTTAAAGCCGCGTTCGACTCTCCTCATCGTGATCGATTGCTCAATGCTCTGCGAGCAGATGGAGTCCCGGAAAAGTATGTTCGGTTAATCGAGGACATGAACAAAGGAACAACAGCAGCAGTTCGTACACCTGTCGGATTTACGTCAGCTTTTGAGGTGAAAACAGGAGTAAGGCAAGGAGCCGTTGCAGGACCTTTTCCTTTCAACTTCGCCGTTGATGACATCATGCGTAGAGTTGCAGAACAGTTTCCTGCGGATGTGATCCTAACACCATCAGGACGCTCCCTTGTCGACCTGGAGTACGCCGACGACATAGTGTTATTCGCTGAAAACAACGCAAAACTGCAAAGGATTGTGAACCTCGTTTCAGAAGTATGCCGCAGCCTATGGACTTCGTCTTCGTCCCGACAAATGCAAGCAGATGTGGGTCTCTCAGAGGCCTTCAATTGGAGTTTGTGTGGACGGACAACGTATCGAACTGGTGGACGATTTCTGCTATTTGGGCTGTTTGCTGAAGAACGATGGTAGTTATGCAGCGGATATTCGACAACGATGTGCGAAAGCTACGTCTGCATTCAATTCTCTAACCAAGTGTTTGTGGTCTACCACCATCGCGAAGGAAGTCAAGTTGCGCGTCTACCTATCCGCTATTCGCCCTATCATGATGTACGGATGGGAGACGTGGGCAGCACCGAAAACGCAGATGGAAAGGTTGGATTGCACGGAGAGGAAGCTTTTAGGCGTTTGCTTGGATATTTCTCTCCGCGTGTATGCCATAACGAAGACCTTTACAAGGAAATCGACGCAGTACATCAACGCTTGACACGAGGGAGGTGCCAGCATCTCCTAACGCCATCTCAAGCAGCAATGGAAAGTCGACTTCGACTGCTCGGGCATATACTAAGAAGAACGCCGGATCGTCTCGTACAACACGCCTTAAAAATGCTTCCAAATCCTGTCTGGAAACGGCCACCTGGGCGTAGGCGAAAGCTCTGGACGGATGTGGTTAAAGAGGATTTAAAGTCACTCGGCATCGAAAGACAGTTCAGGCGCGATGTTTCGTTTCGCAGGAAATGGAATAGTGACAGCTGGATGGAATGTGTTCAAATTGTGGCTGAAGACCGTGAAAAATGAACACGGCTGACTACTAGGACGGCACACCTCGGTGAAGATGCGGAATGACCGCGTCAGGCGAAAGCCAACCGATTAAGTCAAGTAATTCAATCTGCATACAGTAGACGGCATAAAATGTGAAATTGTTGAGTCGTGCATTTTGATTTCCTGATGCATGACACGATGCTGATAAGGTGCGAATGAACCCCGCAAAAAACAGGTAGAAAGGACTTTTTTCCAACGATGTAACATAAACAAATTTCGAATCTCGTGTAAAATGCAGGGCGAGCTGAATTTGTAGCGACTAGGGAATGAGATATATAGCTTAGACCAAACATGCTGAATTTATGAGAAGACACTGATGTTACAGTTGTCAATGCAATACATACTATACAAGAAGCAAAACCATACCAAACCAAAAACCACATTGAGTCATGACGATTTCTTCAGAGCATCAACGCAAATCTCAAAAGGGTACGGGACATAACCGACTGCGGTACATATGTAAAGCCTAGCTTGCTCTGATGAGTCCGGGTCGGTCATGGTAAAATACAACAATGATAAGGAGATTTTGAGAAGATAAACTCGACAAACCCTACCTAGACCGGCTCAAAATGAGAGAGATAGGGTCTAAGTTTTGTATGCCAAGCTCACAGGGTAAGGCGTAGCGGTGTGATCAGACCGTGAAAGGTGCGGCCCCCCTCCCATCGAGCTTGTGACTTTAACCCTTTGTGTGAAGCGATTTGAGTAAAGTGTCTACAAAACAATGCTTCCAAACGTTTTTTCAGCGAAAACGGGTGTTATAGGCCGTGATTGGCTCAGAACTGTCGGATTGACCTGGGACTCGGAGGACAGCTTTTTTTCAATGGTCCTTTTCGAGAACAACACTATAGTAGCCCGATACTGAAAAAAAATTTTTTTCACCTTGTCCTGATGTACAAGTCCAGACAGCGGTTTTCCGATTTTTCAGCGACCCGGATGACCCACTTATTTTCGACTGTTTGGCTGCTCGAAGGACTAGCCAAACAGTTTAGTTTTTTATGGACCTGATAAAGCATGAAAATCTGATCTAGAGGCTTTTATCGCAAAAATCACACGGTGTGATGTGGCCTATTTTTCTGTCGAAACCGGACCTTTCTGAAAGCAAAATATTGCTATGCGGTGTTTTGTGCGCGCAGAAATGCCTCAAATTATCGCCCTATGCTCGGTACTTTATAAGGGAAATTTTTTTGGCTGATGACGGACCGCGGGCCTGCGCCCCCCCCCCCCTTACCCGGCGCAAAGACTGCGGCTCCTCTGTGACCGTCACACCGTACGCCTGAGCCTACAAGCTCATCCCAAGGCTTCTAGAGGACTTCGCCGAGTCATGGCAGACAGAAGTTGATTTTACAGCGTTTGCTCAGTTCCAAAATCGACTAGACGCTCTAGCTCATTGGTTTCAATTCTTCTATGTAATGAATTAGCTCATCAAAAAAGATGGGATCTAGGAAGTCATCTTGCACATGTTCTGCACCCTATTGTGGGCGACATTCCCGTCGTGTCGAACGTGTAGATGGGTCCAAGGGCTTCCCAAGTGCTTTTCTTGAGGCAGCGAAAATATTCCACTTTGAGGTCTACGCAATGCACGTTTGGGGTGGGATCCGGCAAACTAAGTGCACCACGTCCCTGAGAATTATTGCTCACCCTCCTTGGAATCGCTTATGCTAGTCACCTTACATACTCGTAATAGTACTACCCATAGCTGTGTTAAGCCAGACCCCTGCTGTGGCTCAAAAAATGGACTAGCTGCCCTGGAACGTCTGCCGTTCAGGCCAAGACATCTTCAGTTGCCTAAACGCATGCTTTTTCGGAAACATCCTCCGCAACCCGGAACTCCTTTTTGCATTTGCTGGTGCTCTAGCGCTTAAAGGCACAGTCCAACCTCAGAATCGGTTTTCAGTTGTTCTACCTATCTTAATAACGGTCCCACGCTGACTCCAATGATGTCTCTGGAATCGTTCAAGACACGCTGGGAACGGACCTATGGCCGCTCAAAAATTGAGATAGGGAAGCATCGTGGACGAGTTGTCCAAGGCTTGTAACTCCCGTCATTTGCAACCGCTGTATGCGAGCTGACCGGGATGAAGGGAGAGTCTGAGATTGAAGGGAAGAACGGGGTGATTGGTAGAAAACCATGGCTCATCTCGCCACTGTTGAGCTCGAAAGATCGTAAAAGGGGCGTGCCAAAGTGGTTTTCCGAGATGGGTGCCCTAGGGTGGCTTCCTCCTATATCTCGCTTATTCGGAGAAATTGAGAGCTCGCACTTGGCAAGTGGTATACGGGGTGGGTCTACTTCGAAATTATGTCAAAAAAAAAACTCCGAGACGCTGGTGACTCTTGAGTGCGGAATATTTACACCTGTTAAGTTCTTTGATCAAAGGACGGCAGAAGCTCGTATACGTCCTAAAAATATACCTATATGCGCAGGCCTCTCGCCAAATTTAGCTGAAGGGAAGAACAGATGCGATCAGTTGCGACGGCCGTGCGGGATTCGCGACATGGCGATTCAGGGGAGGTCGTAGGCCCAGTGCCTAAAAATGAAGGACTTAGACCGTCCTGTACAAATCGAATTCCACTCGGAGCCGCATCGCTTGAATGAAATAGCCGACGTTTGTAGTTCGAAACATCAATCTAATCCATTCAAGTGAAGTGGTCCTGGATGATGATTCGAACTGCGGAAGACGTGTCACCTCCTCTATTTTTGTGAACTTGGCCTACAATTCGACGAGCGGGAGTTCGACCGCCGGCGACTTACCAGACTGTGTTTAACCGGACAAGGAAAGCCTTTTTAGTGGTAAACGCATCTACGAAAACGGCTAGTATTGTTATTGTCTCTTGGGCCTACATAGTAAAACTGCGCAGTATCTCGCCCCGAGCTGAAGGGTTCCAAAAACTTATAAGCGTTTTTTGAGCTTCGCGAAATACAAGGGCACCATCAGGTATTTTTTTGGATGTTTCGAAAAAATTTCTCGGTAGTTCCATTCAGGCTAGCACCTAGGCTAGGAGGTTGCTCATGGCCTGTCCGAGCAACACTTCACTTCTTTCAAAAAAGCCAACAATCAGGAGGGTTTATGACTCGCCTCAAGGAAAGAGCGATTCCGCAAACGCGGATTCCGCCTGCTAGTTGGAAATCGGGGAAAAGTCGCTCAGACTGAAATCAGTCTAACTTGGAGCCTTGTAGTATGTTTTCTGAATGAAGCTGCAAAGTTACGAAAAATGACTCTCAGGATTCGTCTGTAGACCTAACGATAACGACTAGCATGCGAGAGAAGAACAAACCTCCTCAATTTGCCTTTGAAGCACTTCATTTTCATGACGTAGTTGTTCGTACCGCTTTTGATCACATTTTGACAATCCACGCATCACAGAATTGCCATTCGTATGGACCTGGAATGCAGACTTTCTGACAGAAACACATATACAAGGGCAATTTGAGCCACTTATAGGTTATAAAACGGCGAAATTCACATGGTTCCTACGCGTGCTGGTGCGGTGCGAAGGTTATAGACAGTGAGAGAGCGGAAGGCAGACGGAGGCTGAGGCGTCGCGTGCGCCGCTCGCGCCCCAAATGATGTGAATTACGATGTTTTACAGAAGGTATCACATATTCGAATAAAGAGTTCTGGTTTCTGTTCTGCAACATAAATCGTCGTGAGAACGGCGACCTTGTACTACCTCCTTCAAATCGCTGTCAAATTGTCGTGTACAGGTCTTTTTTGTCTACTGTACCTTATTAGTTCCTCTAATAACCTTTCGCTTGTGTCTTCGAGTAATTTTCAGCACATTAGAGGTTCAAAGTTCCGAGAAGATATCGAGCCAACAAAAGATGCTCAGCGCATTCATTTTCGACTGAGTATAATAAAATCCCTGAATACCACCTGCGAAGGTCAGTTGCCCTTTACAAACTCCCCACGTACGGTTTCGGTATTCGATTAAGTCTGACGCACGGACCAGGCTGCTGGCAGTGGGGAGTTGGCGTCATCACTGGCCAACGGGGTGTCGATTCGCGCGCGGCGATCCACCGTCGCAGCATGGTCCATTCATCAGACTAAATTTATTACGTGAACTCATGTACCTAGAGAGAGAGTAGGTCTGCATCGTGGTGGAATGTGTCGCGCGCGGCGCACTAATCACTGAGGACCTGTGAGCTACGGGGGCATCGAAAGTACGTACTCTCCCTATTGAAGCGAAATTCACATTCGCAATCGCAGACAACAGCTGTGCCCTACACAGTTAAAACAAATCCATGCTGGGATCACGGGGTCCCGGCACGATTGATCTTGGTACTAGCACAACTATCCTAGTGCTGCGTGCTGCAACAGCGGTATTCCGCAACCGCGACCGTGAATTTCGTTCAGAAATGGACCAGTTGTCGTTGTTTTTGAGCCCTCGAACGGACCCGCGAAGGAAATCCTACCCTTTCCCCTAATGCGCTCAATCGCATTGTCGAGCCAGCTACAGATCGAGACCTAAGCGAAGAGCTCCAGCGAGTGGGCGCGGAACGTTAATGACACCCAAAAAATTATTTTTCAGATTTCATGCATATCTTGGAGAGAGCCCCTCTCTGATCACATTGGTATCTCTGAAATTGTCCACGATCCCCTACGAACGGAGATATGGCTCCTTGAAAATGCGTGCATTTTGAGGGCAAAAATTTCGTGGACGAGTTGTCTCAGGCCTTATCTCTCTTCATTCGCAATTGTTACACGAGAGCAAAACAGGATGAGGAGATAGACCGGAAAGGAACTGAAGAACGACGACGTGTTGAGAATTCGTCAATCCATTCATCCGCTATCGAAGTCGTAAATCTGGTAGGGGGCCGGGCCTTTGGTGGTGAGCGAAGGAGGTCGGGCCTGTGGTGGTCGCTTATATCTCGCTTTTTTGAAGGAATTGAGATCTCGCATTTGGCACGTGTTATACAGGAGGGGTCTGCTACACAATTAAGTGAAAATCACCAAATCCATATATGAGGGTGTACTAAGCCTTTAATGCTTGCTGAGCTAGTTTGGCACACTTCGCCAAAGTCTCAAACAGTTGCTCGTGTACAGCAGACAGTAGCTCGCTCGACGAACACACCACTTTTCGCTCGTCGTCCAAGGGTTTGAAGGGCATCTTATATCTTCTTTTTTGCATCTCTTTTTTTTTCTCAGTTGTAGAGAGTTCTTAGACTATTTGTGTTCAAATTGTCTAAGTTGTGATTAATATCATCCCATTTTGACTACTTTTATCTAACGACTGCCTCACGCGAACGTAATAAACATAAACATAAACAAAAACGAATAGCGTTTTGAACCTCGGCAAAGATTTCAAAATCGCGCTAGTTCCATCACGTAGTTGAAAACGTTACAGAAGTTTTCTCTTGAGAAAGGGTGTTGAGCGATTATACCAGGTTGTTCAATAAGTTTTGTCGTTCGATAAGAGAGGGCGTTGCTACCAGCCCAATTTTTCTCTGTTTTGTGGTGCACTCTTCATATGAACGTTTGTGGAGTTTCATTTCAATCTGTCTATTCATTCTTTGTTTACAAGCCATTTAGTGTCGCCGTGTCACAACAATGGAAAAAAATAAATATCGTGCAGTGACAAAATTCTTATTTTTGGTAGGTGTAGCACCAAAAGAAATTCACGAACGAATGTTAAAAGTGTATAATGATTGTTCGCCCACAATTAGAAGACTAGAATGATGGTTGCGGAATTTAAACGTGGTCGTACAAGCCTTGGAGACGATCCACGTGAAGGAAGTCCAAAAAGCACATCAACACCAGGAATCTTCTTCTTCTTCTTCAGCGTTTGTCCCGCGTTGTAGCAGGGTCCGCTTTTCTCGCACGTTGCCGCCATTTGACCTTGTCATTCGCGTTGTCAGGATGGAGGCCTGCAATTTTTTAATCGTTGTGCAAGACATCCAGCCATCTCTGCTTAGGTCGTCCTCTTGGTCGCTGGCCCGTCACTTGGAGCTGCATAGCCGCTTTCGCTATCTAGTGTTCTCCAGCTCGCAGAACGTGCCCATACCATCTTAGGCGATTTTCGCGAAGTTTGTCCGAAATGGGCGCGGCACCGAATCTTTCACGCACATCTTCATTCCAAACTCGATCCAATCGGGTCAATCCACCACTCCACCTGAGCTTCTTCGTTTTCATCACGCCGAGCCGTCGTTCTGCTTCTTTGGTCATTGGATAACACTCTGTGCCATACAGTGTGACGGGCCTCACAACCCAACGATAAATCTTTGACTTGAGCCTGTCGCAAACCTTTTTATAACAGAGCACTCCACTCGCGGTTGGCCACTTCAATCAAGCAGCATTGATGCGTGCGTCGACTTCAGCCGTCAGCGTCCCATCATCGCAAAGCGTTGACTCCAGAAATCATAGCCAAAATACAGGATATGGCTTTGGAAGATCGTCGATTTACTGAGAGATTTAGTAGAATCTCTAAACATCTCATTAGGCAGTGTGAGCCATATTTTAAAGGCAGTGTTCACGATAAAAAAATGTGTTTTAGTTTCCACTAGGAATGGGTTGTGGAGGGGCACACTAAAACGTTGACGTCGAAGGAACGCATGAAAACGAGCCAGGAAAAGCTCCAAAAGAGCTCGGAGTTGAAACTTCGAGCGCAAGGCAAACCCCAAAAGCGCATCGCACGCCCACCGACGTGATCAAATGAAAACTCGTAATTGTGAGACGAGCGATGGTTTCCGATCAATAGCCCCGTTCTTCCCTTCATTCTCAACTTCTCTCTTCGCTCAGATCAGTTCGCATACATCGGCTGCAAAAGACGGAAGTTACAAGCCTCGGACAACTCGTCCACCATGTTTCCTTAGCTCAATCTTTGAGGGACCATAACTCCGTTCCCAAAAGGTCTTGTACGATTTCAGAAGCATCATTGGAATCAGCATGGGTCGGTTTTGAAGATAGGCGAGGAAACAGAAAAACGATTTTTATCGTGAACGCTGCCTTTGAGTGAAATTTTGGGTTTTAGAAAGCTGTGTGCACAATGGGTGCCGCATTCGCTAACAATGGAACAAAAACACATTTGAATCAGAGATGTGCGGAAATTTTCAAAAAAAAACTTCAGTAACAGAAAACAGAAAATCGAGTTTGTCAGAAAACAGAAATCAGAAAACAGAAAGGCCAAAACGGCCACAAAACAGAAAACAGAAGTCAGGAGACAGAAAATTTTCAGAAAAAAATACTCGTTTCATTTAAATTTTTTGCAAGTGAAGAGAGGAGGTAATTCTGAACACCTTCATCATATCTTATTAGTTTAATATCTATGGAACTGCACAAATGATCTATAGTAGCAATGTCGCGTCAATTATGGACAACATCATTAAAGGCACTCATCCTGAGAGTCTTGGCCGAAAAATAGCCCACCAGGATCAACCGCTGTTCCTGGTGGGCTTCTTGGCCGAAAAATAGCCCACCAGGATCAACCGCTGTTCCTGGTGGGCTTCTTGGCCGAAAAATAGCCCACCAGGATCAACCGCTGTTCCTGGTGGGCTATTTCTCGAATATTTCTCAGTTTTTTTTGTGACTACTATGCGGCTGCAACCTTGTTTGTTGTTCGCGAAATAGCCGAGAGATAACCGAGCAAACATGGGTAGTTGAACCGACCGCGGCGTTGACATCCGATTCTGCCTCGAGAATGCGTCGTACACTTCCCTTGGAGAGCATTGATTTGCGGCTGTTTCTCGGCGAGCATTATTTGGCGGCTATTTCGCGGCAACCAGCTATTTTCCGACCAATTCTCGGCTATTACGCGGAATGCAGGCATTTTGTGGCTATTTGTCGGCTATTGCTCTAAAACTCTCACTGCACTCACCCGTAGGGTAATTCCTCAGCACAATGGTGGTTGCAACCTACGGCAGACATCGGATTCAACCCCTCGCTGTCAGCAACAGCTGCTGACAAGGAGGGGTTGAATTCGATCTCTGCCCTGGGATGCTACCCTTTTTGTGTCAAAGTGCTACCCTACGAGTTCTCGAGCAAGGTTCGCGATAAGAACGGTTGTTTAACTTACTTTATAAGAATGCATGCATGGTCATCACAAAAGTGAAAAAAGTGACAAGTTGCAGAAAACAGGCACAAAACAAGTCAGAACGGCCAATTGGTGGGTGTACGCTCACCCCAACTAGCAAGTTTTTTTTACAAATACCTGTTTCCCAACTACTGTTTTGCTGCTAAAGCAGTTGGTAGTCTCTTACTGTTCAGCAACTACATTAAATGCAGAATACAAGACGACAAAACAAGCAATTGTAGGAATCCAGTTAATTGGGAGCGAGCTGAGACCCAGCAATAGCTTGTTTCTGAGAGTGTTTTCTCCGACTTTGTACTTATTTTCACTTTTGTGATGACCAGACCTGTCTTCTCATGGAGATACAGCAATAAACTTTTTATCGCGACCCCTGCCCTTTAAAGCAATCGCACCGTTGAGCACAAATAATACCCCGTAAACGACTAAATAGGCTGCGCTGTTTCACAGAGCTCAGTTTCATTCATTTTTTTGATTTCTTTTCTTTCCTTATGCAAATTTTTCAAAAAACAGAAACAGAAGGCCGAAAACGGCCAGAAAACAGAAATTTCCGCACACCCCTGATTCGAATGCTAGTTTTTCAGCAACATTTGGAGCGTTTTAAGAAGGATAAAGTGGATTTTGTGCGTCGATTTATCACAATGGATGGGACTTGGGTCTATCGCCATGATCCTGATTCAAAACAAGAGGCTAAAGAGTGGTGTGATCCTGGTTGTTCGGCTCCGAAACGAGTTCGTGTCTGGAAATCGGCCAAGAAGGTTATGGCATCAGTTTTTTTGTGATGCGAAAGGATTTTTGTTTGTGAATCACTTGCTTACTGCAATCTTTTGGACCAGTAGAAGGAAAAAATTCGTGAAAAAAAAGACTTGGTTTGCAGATGAAAAAATCCTTTTTTATCAGGACAATGCACCGTGTCACCAGAGCATTTTGACAATGACTAAACTCCATGAATTAAAGTTCGAATTGTTGGAGCATTCACCGTATTCACCAGATTTGGGCCCCAGCGACTTCCATTTGTTTCCAGAACTCAAAAAAAAATTTGCATGGCAAGCGCTTTTCATCAAATGAAGAGGTCATAACGGCTGTTGAAGCGTATTTTGCAGATCTTGCGGATTCTCATGTCAGGGATGGGATCCACAGAGTGGAGGATCGTTGGAGCAAGCATAATAATGTTCAGGGAGATTATACTGAATAATAAAGTGTATTTTGAACCATAAAATTAAGTTTTCCTTATCGAACGACAAAGCTTATTGAACAACCTGGTACAGTATTAATACGTATACTAGCGAGACCTAGCGAAGTTTTCGCTCAAGGAAACTTTTGCGTGCGCTAGTTTCCTGAGGCAGATTATTCTGACAAAACGGTGTTGACTGAATTCCGCCTATCCGAAAGTTGCTGTCCGTATGGACTCTCCTGAGCAGAGCAGGCTGCCGCACATTTACAGCAGGGCGTCGGGTATGAAAATGTGGGATTAAAAAGCAAAACATAAGAAGCCAGCGGTAGATCGTCGGTGGCTACCGGCATCACTTTACGACCACTTCCGTCTGTAATGTTCCCAAGCTATTATTTCTGAAAGTTGGGCTCCGCAGAAAAGGTCAAGGATTTGGCATTGCTCCTAAATGTTGTGAAATTGTTTTATTGGATTTGGCTCTCAACTTGATTTTTCAAATGTAGTGAAATTGTCGAATTGATTTGGCTGTGATGTTACTATATGCAGATAACATAATCATTAAATGTAGTGAAATTGTTGCAAAACGGATTTGGCAGGAGCTCTATCAATTATCACAGTCAAATCACGCGTCAGAAGGGAATCCTTGAAGCGCATATTGAATCGAATGAGAACAGGAATAAACCTAGCAGCAAAAACGTTTCTATACAATGCGAACCGTGAAAGCGTTGAGGACACGAAGACATAGAGTCAGTAGCGAGTAAATTGCGTTAGATTTCGTTTTCATGATTTTTATCTCATCGGTGAGGGAAGGTCTGGTACCTTATTGTTAGTGGGAGCTACACTGAAAGGGCAGAATAGCATTCGGAAACCTTAATTCTAGCCCATAAGGCCACGTTTCGTTCAGCATTGTTGACTGAGGATTATTATTTTTTTCTTTTTGTCTTCATTCGCTCGCCAGAGGACCTTCTGACGCGTGATTTGACTGTGATAATTGATAGAGCTCCTGCCAAATCCGTTTGCAACAATTTCACTACATTTAATGATTATGTTATCTGCATATAGTAACATCACAGCCAAATCAATTCGACAATTTCTACTACATTTGAAAAAATCAAGTTGAGAGCCAAATCCAATAAAACAATTTCACAACATTTAGAGCAATGCCAAATCCTTGACCTTTTCTGCGGAGCCCAACTTTCAGAAATTTCTACAACTTTTTACAAGGGTTTCCTCTTCTACAATATCGTCAAGCTCTAAAATTCAAGTTTTTTTTTCGAAAACATAGTGGTAGAAATGAAGAAACAACCGCTCCGCTGCTAAGACTGCAAGATAATTGTTGCAACGCGGCTTTCTACAAATAGATGCAAGGCATATACTTTTGAATTTAAAAGTCGAAAAATGAAGAAATGAGTTTCAAAATGACCCAATTGTACAGGTTCTAGGCACTCTTCTAGACGGGGGGGGGCACGCACCACTCAAGACAGAAATGAAATGAACGGCCCATTGGTGAGGCTACCAGTCGAAGTATTTCCGTAGAGCTCTAATAAAAACAATGATTGATAGCGCAGTATCAGGCCTCTTTTATCAGAGTTTTCCATCATTTCTATGAGTTTTTGCGTAGCTTGGCCCCTCTAGTGAAAGAAAATGTTGAAGGGGCCCATGAAAAACCTTCATTTGTAAAGAAAAGTCAATCGGAACACATTGTAAATACGAATTTGAGTTTCGCGCCAAAATCATTTTCGGAGTTTTTCTGCATGTGGAGTTCGTGCCGTAACCAATTTTTCCTGTTATCTTACTGTCGCACCAACATTCTAGGAAAAAGGGCTAGATGACTGGTGAGAATTGGTGGCGGATATTAACCTCATCGTCCAACGTTTTTGACTCGCCAAAGTTTACCAGTGTGGTCTACCGGGCTCAATCATGAAATTGAGCCTGAAAATGGAAATTGATTTCCAGCGCGAACGATAGTTAAGTGCGCCAGAAGAGGACTACCGTAATCTCAGGAATGATGTTATTCGGCTCTCGTAAACAAATTTGATGATACCCAATCGATCAATGATAAAGTATAAAAGAAGTGAAGAGCGGTGTGTCTTGATTCACACACCGTCCTTCTCTAGGGGTCAGCAGTTGAGGATCTGCCTGGACTAAAAAGCAGGGAAACATCACCACCTGTAGGGAAGATGAAGCGAAATCGGAGTCAGAACTTAGAAAATTTTAGAGCCAACTCGAGTGAGATTACGGTAGCCCTGTTCTGGCGGACTTAACTATCGTTCTTGTAGATTCGGAGGCCTGGCTTGCATACGGTGTCCTGAACATTGAACTGAGGTCCTGCACACCCCTACTGAGATCCAGCACACATCTCCATGAAGTCCTGCTCATCCTTACAGGGGTCTTGCACACGTTTCATGATGTCCTGCACACTCCTACTGATGTCCTGCACACATTCCACGAAGTTCTGATCATCCTTACAGGGGTCTTGCACACGTTTCATGATGTCCTGCACACTCCTACTAAGGTCCTGCACACATTCCATGATGTCCTGCACACCCCTATTGGGGTCCTGCACACGCTTCATGATGTCCTGCACACTCCTACTGATGTCCTGCACACATTCCACGAAGTTCTGATCATCCTTTACAGGGGTCTTGCACATGTTTCATGATGTCCTGCACACTCCTACTAAGGTCCTGCACACATTCTACGACGTCCTGCACACTTACTGGGGTCCTGCACAGGTCCCATGATGTCCTGCACACTCCTACTGATGTTCTGCACACATTCTACGATGTCCTGCACACCCCTACTGGGGTCCTACACAGGTTCCATGATGTCCTGCACACTTCTACTGGGGTCCTGCACAGGTCCCATGAAGTCCTGCTCATCCTTACAGGGGTCTTGCACATGTTTCATGATGTCCTGCACACTCCTACTAAGGTCCTGCACACATTCTACGACGTCCTGCACACCCTTACTGGGGTCCTGCACAGGTCCCATGATGTCCTGCACACTCCTACTGATGTTCTGCACTTATTCTACGATGTCCTGCACACCCTACTGGGGTCCTACACAGGTTCTATGGATGTCCTGCACACTTCTACTGGGGTCCTGCACAGGTCCCATGATGTCCTGCACACTCCTACTAAGGTCCTGCACACTCCTACTGAGGTCCTGCACACATTCTACGACGTCCTGCACACCCCTACTGGGGTCCTGCACATGTTCCATGATATCCTGCCCACTCCTACTGAGGTCCTGTACAGGTCCCATAATGTCATGCACACCCTACTGGAGGTCCTGCACACCCCTACTGGGGTCCTGCACAGTGTCCCATGATGTCCTGCACACTCCTACTAAGGTCCTGCACACTCCCACTGAGGTCCTCTGGCACACATTCCCACGACGTCCTGCACACCCTCTTACTGGGGTCCTGCACAGGTCCCAAAATGTCCTGCACACTCCTACTGAGGTCCTGCACACCCCTACTGGGGTCCTGCACAGGTCCCATGATGTCCTGCACACTCCTACTAAGGTCCTGCACACCCTACTGAGGTCCTGCACACATTCTACGACGTCCTGCACACCCCCTACTGGGGTCCTGCACAGGTCCCATGATGTCCTGCACACTCCTACTAAGGTCCTGCACACTCCTTCTGAGGTCCTGCACACATTCTACGGCGTCCTGCACACCCTACTGAGATCCAGCACACACATTCCATGAAGTCCTGCTCATCCTTACAGGGGTCTTGCACACGTTTCCATGATGTCCTGCACACTCCTACTGATGTCCTGCACACATTCCACGAAGTTCTGATCATCCTTACAGGGGTCTTGCACACGTTTCATGATGTCCTGCACACTCCTACTAAGGTCCTGCACACATTCCATGATGTCCTGCACACCCCTATTGGGGTCCTGCACACGCTTCATGATGTCCTGCACACTCCTACTGATGTCCTGCACACATTCCACGAAGTTCTGATCATCCTTACAGGGGTCTTGCACACGTTTCATGATGTCCTGCACACTCCTACTGATGTCCTGCACACATTCCATGAAGTCCTGCTCATCCTTACAGGGGTCTTGCACATGTTTCATGATGTCCTGCACACTCCTACTGATGTCCTGCACACATTCCACGAAGTTCTGATCATCCTTACAGGGGTCTTGCACACGTTTCATGATGTCCTGCACACTCCTACTAAGGTCCTGCACACATTCCATGATGTCCTGCACACCCCTATTGGGGTCCTGCACACGTTCCATGATGTCCTGTGTAATTTTACTAAGGTCCTACACACATTCCATGACGTCCTGCTCAACCCTACTGGGGTCCTGCACACGCTTCCATGATGTCCTGCACACTCCTACTGATGTCCTGCACACATTCCATGAAGTCCTGCTCATCCTTACAGGGGTCTTGCACATGTTTCATGGTGTCCTGCACACTCCTACTAAGGTCCTGCACACATTCTACGACGTCCTGCACACTCCCTACTGGGGTCCTGCACAGGTCCCATGATGTCCTGCACACCCTACTGGGATGTTCTGGCACACATTCTACGATGTCCTGCACACCCCTACTGGGGTCCTACACAGGTTCCATGATGTCCTGCACACTTACTGGGGTCCTGCACAGGTCCCATGATGTCCTGCACACTCCTACTAAGGTCCTGCACACTCCTACTGAGGTCCTGCACACATTCTACGACGTCCTGCACACCCCCTACTGGGGTCCTGCACACGTTCCATGATATCCTGCGCACTCCTACTGAGGTCCTGTACAGGTCCCATAATGTCATGCACACTCCTACTGGGAGGTCCTGCACACCCCTACTGGGGTCCTGCACAGGTCCCATGATGTCCTGCACACTCCTACTAAGGTCCTGCACACTCCCACTGAGGTCCTGCACACATTCTACGACGTCCTGCACACCCTTACTGGGGTCCTGCACAGGTCCCAAAATGTCCTGCACACCCTACTGAGGTCCTGCACACCCTACTGGGGTACTGCACAGGTCCCATGATGTCCTGCACACTCCTACTAAGGTCCTGCACACTCCTACTGGGAGGTCCTGCACACATTCTACGACGTCCTGCACACCCCTACTGGGGTCCTGCACAGGTCCCATGATGTCCTGCACACTCCTACTAAGGTCCTGCACACTCCTACTGGAGTGTCCTGCACACATCTCTACGGCGTCCTGCACACCCCTACTGAGATCCAGCACACATTCCATAAAGTCCTGCTCATCCTTACAGGGGTCTTGCACACGTTTCATGATGTCCTGCACACTCCTACTGATGTCCTGCACACATTCCACGAAGTTCTGATCATCCTTACAGGTGTCTTGCACACGTTTCATGATGTCCTGCACACTCCTAATAAGGTCCTGCACACATTCCATGATGTCCTGCACACCCCTATTGGGGTCCTGCACACGCTTCATGATGTCCTGCACACTCCTACTGATGTCCTGCACACATTCCATGAAGTCCTGCTCATCCTTACAGGGGTCTTGCACACGTTTCATGATGTCCTGCACACTCCTACTGATGTCCTGCACACATTCCACGAAGTTCTGATCATCCTTACAGGTGTCTTGCACACGTTTCATGATGTCCTGCACACTCCTACATAAGGTCCTGCACACATTCCATGATGTCCTGCACACCCCTATTGGGGTCCTGCACACGTTTCATGATGTCCTGCACACTTTTGTCCTGCACACATTCCATGAAGTCCTGCTCAACCCTACAGGGGTCTTGCACACGTTTCATGATGTCCTGCACACTCCTACTGATGTCCTGCACACATTCCATGAAGTCCTGATCATCCTTACAGGTGTCTGCACATGTTTCATGATGTCCTGCACACTCCTAATAAGGTCCTGCACACATTCCATGATGTCCTGCACACCCCTATTGGGGTCCTGCACACGCCCATGATGTCCTGCACACTCCTACTGATGTTCTGCACACATTCTACGATGTCCTGCACACCCCTTACTGGGGTCCTACACACAGGTTCCATGATGTCCTGCACACTCCTACTGGGGTCCTGCACAGGTCCCATGATGTCCTGCACACTCCTACTAAGGTCCTGCACACCCTACTGAGGTCCTGCACACATTCTACGACGTCCTGCACACCCCTACTGGGGTCCTGCACACGTTCCATGATATCCTGCGCACTCCTACTGAGGTCCCGTACAGGTCCCATAATGTCATGCACACACCCTACTGAGGTCCTGCACACCCCTACTGGGGTCCTGCACAGGTCCCATGATGTCCTGCACACTCCTACTAAGGTCCTGCACACTCCCACTGAGGTCCTGCACACATTCTACGACGTCCTGCACACTTCTTACTGGGGTCCTGCACAGGTCCCAAAATGTCCTACTGAGGTCCTGCACACCCTGGGGTACTGCACAGGTCCCATGATGTCCTGCACACTCCTACTAAGGTCCTGCACACTCCTACTGAGGTCCTGCACACATTCTACGACGTCCTGCACACCCTACTGGGGTCCTGCACAGGTCCCATGATGTCCTGCACACTCCTTACTGAAGGTCCTGCACACCCTACTGAGGTCCTGCACACATTCTGCGTCCTGCACACCCCTTACTGAGATCCAGCACACATTCCATGAAGTCCTGCTCATCCTTACAGGGTCTTGCACATGTTTCATGATGTCCTGCACACTCCTACTGATGTCCTGCACACATTCCACGAAGTTCTGATCATCCTTACAGGTGTCTTGCACACGTTTCATGATGTCCTGCACACTCCTAATAAGGTCCTGCACACATTCCATGATGTCCTGCACACCCTATTGGGGTCCTGCACACGCTTCATGATGTCCTGCACACTCCTACTGATGTCCTGCACATTCCATGAAGTCCTGCTCATCCTTACAGGGGTCTTGCACACGTTTCATGATGTCCTGCACACTCCTACTGATGTCCTGCACACATTCCACGAAGTTCTGATCATCCTTACAGGTGTCTTGCACACGTTTCATGATGTCCTGCACACTCCTAATAAGGTCCTGCACACATTCCATGATGTCCTGCACACCCCTATTGGGGTCCTGCACACGTTTCATGATGTCCTGCACACTCCTACTGATGTCCTGCACACATTCCATGAAGTCCTGCTCATCCTTACAGGGGTCTTGCACACGTTTCATGATGTCCTGCACACTCCTACTGATGTCCTGCACACATTCCACGAAGTTCTGATCATCCTTACAGGTGTCTTGCACACGTTTCATGATGTCCTGCACACTCCTAATAAGGTCCTGCACACATTCCATGATGTCCTGCACACCCCTATTGGGGTCCTGCACACGCTTCATGATGTCCTGCACACTCCTACTGGATGTCCTGCACACATTCCATGAAGTCCTGCTCATCCTTACAGGGCTCTTGCACACGTTTCATGATGTCCTGCACACTCCTACTGATGTCCTGCACATCCTTACAGGTGTCTTGCACACGTTTCATGATGTCCTGCACACTCCTAATAAGGTCCTGCACACATTCCATGATGTCCTGCACACCCCTATTGGGGTCCTGCACACGTTTCATGATGTCCTGCACACTCCTACTGATGTCCTGCACACATTCCATGAAGTCCTGCTCATCCTTACAGGGGTCTTGCACACACGTTTCATGATGTCCTGCACA
This sequence comes from Aplectana chamaeleonis, assembly GCA_029168955.1. Lineage (NCBI taxonomy): Eukaryota > Metazoa > Nematoda > Chromadorea > Rhabditida > Cosmocercidae > Aplectana > Aplectana chamaeleonis. The sequence continues at coordinate 859,055 of JAPDOI010000050.1, read as the reverse complement.
CTCCTACTGATGTCCTGCACACATTCCACGAAGTTCTGATCATCCTTACAGGTGTCTTGCACACGTTTCCATGATGTCCTGCACACTCCTAATAAGGTCCTGCACACATTCCATGATGTCCTGCACACCCCTATTGGGGTCCTGCACACGCTTCATGATGTCCTGCACACTCCTACTGATGTCCTGCACACATTCCATGAAGTCCTGCTCATCCTTACAGGGTTCTTGCACACGTTTCATGATGTCCTGCACACTCCTACTGATGTCCTGCACACATTCCACGAAGTTCTGATCATCCTTACAGGTGTCTTGCACACGTTTCATGATGTCCTGCACACTCTAATAAGGTCCTGCACACATTCTATGAGGTCCTGCACACCCCTACTGGGGTCCTGCACAGGTCCCATGATGTCCTGCACACTCCTACTAAGGTCCTGCACACATTCCATGAAGTCCTGCTCATCCTTACAGGGGTCTTGCACACGTTTCATGATGTCCTGCACACTCCTTACTGATGTCCTGCACACATTCCACGAAGTTCTGATCATCCTTACAGGGTCTTGCACACGTTTCATGATGTCCTGCACACCCTACTAAGGTCCTGCACACATTCCATGATGTCCTGCACACCCCTATTGGGGTCCTGCACACGTTCTATGATGTCCTGTGTAATTTTACTAAGGTCCTACACACATTCCATGACGTTCTGCTCAACCCCTACTGGGGTCCTGCACACGCTTCATGATGTCCTGCACACTCCTACTGATGTCCTGCACACATTCCATGAAGTCCTGCTCATCCTTACAGGGTCTTGCACATGTTTCATGATGTCCTGCACACTCCTACTAAGGTCCTGCACACATTCTACGACGTCCTGGACACCCCTTACTGGGGTCCTGCACAGGTCCCATGATGTCCTGCACACTCCTACTGATGTTCTGCACACATTCTACGATGTCCTGCACACCCCTACTGGGGTCTACACAGGTTCCATGATGTCCTGCACACTCCTACTGGGTCCTGCACAGGTCCCATGATGTCCTGCACACTCCTACTAAGGTCCTGCACACTCCTACAGAGGTCCTGCACACATTCTACGACGTCCTGCACACCCCTACTGGAGTCCTGCACACGTTCCATGATATCCTGCGCACTCCTACTGAGGTCCTGTACAGGTCCCATAATGTCATGCACACTCCTACTGAGGTCCTGCACACCCCTACTGGGGTCCTGCACAGGTCCCATGATGTCCTGCACACTTCTACTAAGGTCCTGCACACTCCCACTGAGGTCCTGCACACATTCTACGACGTCCTGCACACCCTTACTGGGGTCCTGCACAGGTCCCAAAATGTCCTGCACACTCCTACTGAGGTCCTGCACACCCCTACTGGGGTCCTGCACACATTCTACGACGTCCTGCACACTCCTACTGAGGTCCTGCACACATTCTACGGCGTCCTGCACACCCCTACTGAGGGGTTGCTGTAGTTCCACGACGTCCTGCATACTCCTACTGCGGTCTCGCATAGTCAACCGACACTTCAGCACACCCTGCGACGACTTCTTATCTTTGGTGCGCATGGTACAAACACGCGCCACGCTCAAAAACAACCCTTCCGCATAGCGTCCTGTTCCAAGCCGGACGTTTAGAGTACACCACCCTAGAGAGCAAGGTATTTATATGGAGTCTCTAAGAAAACAAATGACTGATAACGAAAAACCCGTCATTTTTATAAACTAATCTTGAGAGGCCGGTTTCCGAGTTTCAAACGCCCGTTAGGGGCCCAGAAGTCAATATGGTGAGTTCTGACAATTATTTTCGTCATTCCCGTGGTCTATTACATCTAGTCACGATTTTTCGAGCGATTTGGTCCACGCCTTCCAAAAAAATGGAGTTCGACGGACGGAGATGGAGGCCGAGGCGGTGGCGGAGGCGGAGGCGCAGGCGGAGGCGGTGGTGGAGAACGTTTTGCGTACTTTGAGAGGTCGTAACTTTAGAAAGGGGGGACCAGTTGGGATGAAAAGTTGCACACATATGTAATTTCTTGCAGCGTGTCGAATAGTGTACAGCTCATACCTCTGTTGACGGTATGAATAGGTGATCTCATTGTAGGGCATCCGCGCGGGAAGAGATCAAAGCCAAATCCTGGTGAGCGCTTCGCGCTCACCACAATTCTCACTTTTCCATCCCTGTCATGTTAAGAAAAAAGCCCTCGCATCTTAGATGTGGTTTCGCTTGTTGACCAACACCATGCCCCTGTTCTCAATAAATGAAATATTTCCGTGGATGTTTATGTTTTTGTGAAGCAGATTTTGATAAGCTATGACTTTCAAAATATATAAAACTGGTTTATGGAAGTTAGTGAATCAAAATGACTGGAGCGGTTGTAATGAGTGACGAACAGAGAAGATGCGGGAGTGGAGCTGCTGCTTCTTTCTGTCAGACTGGCGAGGAAGTGTCTCCAGAGTTTCGCGTACTCCTCAAAACGCGTGGCACGCTTCTTAAGATACATGATTTCCTATGTTTTCTTCGCTACACAAAGGCTAAGATTTCGCATGAAAAAAATTGACAAAATCTCGCTGTTTCAATTCTACTTTCTTCATGACGTCCTGCACACTTCCACCATGGCCCTGCTAACTTCTATGACGTCCTGCTCATTCCCACCTGGGTCCTGAACCCATTTCACGACGTCCTGCACGCACCTACTGGGGGTACTGCACTCATTCCACGACGTCCCGCACATTCTTACTGGGGGCCGGCGCACTTTCTATGATGTCCCGCACACTTCCATTCGGGTTATGCACACTCCCACTGGGGTCCTGCAGACTTCGTACGACGTCCTGCACACTACCATTTGGTTTCTGCGCACTCCCACTGGAGTCCTGCACACTTCCTCTGACGTTCTGCACAATTTCTATGACGTTCTGCACACTCCCGTTTGGGTCATGCACACTCCCACTGGGGTCCTGCACACTTTCTCTGACGTTCTGCACACTCCCATTCGGGTCCTGCACACCACTGGGGTCCTGCACACTTGCTCTGACGTTCAGCACACTTCCATTTGGGTCCTGCACACTCCTACTGGGATCCTGCACACTTTCTACGACGTTCTGCACACTCCCACTGGGCTCCTGCACACTTTCTATGACGTCCTGCACACTCCCACTGGGGTCCTGCACACTTTATATGACGTTCTGCACACTCACACTGGGGTCCTGCACACTTACCATGATGGCCTGCACAGCCCCACTGGGGTCCTGCACACTACCCCTGCTGTCCTCCGGACTCCCACTTGGGTCCTGCACACTCCTACTGGGATCCTGCACACTTTCTACGACGTTCTGCACACTCCCACTGGGGTCATGCACACTTTCTCTGACGTTCGGCACACTCCCATTTGAGTCCTGCACACTCCTACTGGGATCCTGCACACTTTCTACGACGTTCTGCACACTCCCACTGGGGTCCTGTACACTTTCTCTGACGTCCTGCACACTCCCATTTGGGTCCAGCACACTCCCACTGAGTGTCCCGCACAATTTCGATGACGTTCTGCACACTTCCATTTGGGTCCTGCACACTCCCACTGGGGCCCTGCACACTTTCTGTGACGTCCTACATACTCCCATTTGGGTCCTGCATACTTTCTATGACGTCCTGCACACTTTCTACGACGTTCTGCACACTCCCACTGGGGTCCTGCACACTTTCTATGACGTCCTGCACACTCCCATTTGGGTCCTGCACACTCCCACTGGGTTCCTGCACACTTTCTACGACGTTCTGCACACTCCCACTGGGGTCCTTCACACTTTGTATGACGTCCTGCACACACCCATTTGGGTCCTGCACACTCCCACTGGTTTCCTGCACACTTTCTACGGCGTCCTGCACACTCCAATTTGGGTCCTGCACACTCTCACTGGGTTCCTGCACACTTTCTACGACGTTCTGCACACTCCCACTGGGCTCCTGCACACTTTCTATGACGTCCTGCACACCCCCACTGGGGTCCTGCACACTTTCCATGATGGCCTGCACAGCCCCACCGGGGTCCTGCACACTACCACTGCTGTCCTGCAGACTCATCGAACCCGAGATTCTGTACGGCGTCCCGTAAAATATTACCGAAGACTTGTCGCCGTGATTAGAGCGTAGCCCTTCTACCTCTAAATGACTCATGGAGGTTTTCATGACCCACGGCTAAAATTGCGCCCCACGGACAAACTCGGATGGCCCAAGGTGCTCAAGAGGAGACTCAGGCTGATTTTTTGGTAATCGATGAGTTTCCCACCCACGCAAATGTTGGTACCATTTCATCCCTGTTTTGATCGGCCATTCCGAAGATCCACGGGAAAACACAATTACACACACACATACATAGGTACATACATACAAACATCGGGACATAACTGCTTTAAGTATAAGGATATGCTTATGGTTTTGCAGTTTTCTGTCCCAGAAGTCCGCCCTCTTTGGTTCCGAGAACCCTTTGCAGGTGGATTATGTATGTAACTTCAGGTATAGCAATACTGATGTACGAAATTTAATCAGTCATCTCAGCAGCACCCAATAATTGCAATAAACAGTGAAAGGCCGAATAATATTCACTGCGAGCAGATATGTAGTCTTCTGGAAAACAGAAATAAGAAAATTTGTTTTTATTGAAAATGTTCTACTAGAAATGGCCTGAGCTTTCTGGTAGAAACTGCTACAAAAAACCTTCGTGATGCTCCAATGTGACTTTCAAGTTTTCAAATGGAGTGCCCACTGAATCTGCAAAAAAAACAGGAAGAAGTGGAACTAACCTTTAGATTTTTGGGAACCACAGAATTTCAAAACCGGTCCCATAATTACATCATGCAAACCAAATGATTTGCAAAATGGCAAAACGGGTAAGCGGAGCAATCAGTTTCTCGGGTTTTAGGAATACGAAAGCCTGCTCTCCCGCACTGTTTTCTTATTTTCCAGAGAAAAAAACTCCAACCGTTCCACAAGGGAGCTTTTATGAGAGAACACGCCAGAATTTCTTGCAAGTATAGCGTGCAATCCACCGAAAATTGCACATCTACAGGTGAAGAAGAAAAGATGGGTTAAAACTCAATATGTACACAACGCATTTCAGCACAACCGCTCTACTGGTGGCGAGTGTGTTACAACGACCTTTATGCAGATTGATCTGCAAGCGACCGCTTCCCCTTTGCCTGTATATGTGCAACTTTCGATGCCACGTCTATACATTCTCAGAGACGGGCAGTTTGAAGGAGTGCCGACTAATGCGCTGAACAATCTGACAAGCACATTTACTTCACAAACATCTGACTGGTATATACCTCAATATTTGTTCAATGTTCCTGCCAATCGATTCGCAGGTCCAAAAAATGTCCACGTCACCCACCGCTCAACATGCACCCCGACCGCAAAGGCGGACGATCTTATTCGGACAGACTTAACGACCCCCAGCCTAGGGGACTGATATTTTCGAAAAACGTCCGAAACTGTTATCATTCCCTCTCTTTGGTAAAAAATTGGAGTGAAATTTTTACTGTTCTCTCTCCAAATTTATAATTTTTTTTTCTGGGCCCAAGTTTTTACGACACCCAGCCACCCCCGTTGTGCCTTGGCACAATCCCGCTGGACACTGCTGATAACTACATGTACTTACATATGTCGAACCGAGTCATCGAGTTTTGATATGGGACAGGGGCTCTCTACACACCGAGGGAGGAGTTGCCCCGTCTTTTGCGGCGCTAATTCAACTCGGAACCACTTCGCTCGCGTTGAGTGGCGTGCCGTTTCAAACTGCAAAAACGGGACAGCTCCTCCCTCGGTGTGTAGAAAGTCCCTGTTCCTCTGATATCGACTAAAACAAAAGACATCGAGTCATTCGAGTATTTCGATGATTCGAAATTTTAAAAAATTAAATGAGCCAAAACTCGATTATTCAGAAATCTAGAAAAATTGGTACTGATTTAGATCTCTTGCTGTTAGTAACTTATCCACCCTTTTTCTCCCCGGCAACCAATCACATCAGCCTTCGCTGCTCCTGTGATAGGCCAGCGGTGGGAAAGTGGGCGGGTAACTCCCTCCCAGCAAGAGATCTAGATTAGAGCCAAAAAATTAAATTAGTTGAAAACTCCATCATTCGAGAATCTAGAAACTCTAGTTAGTCGAAAACTCGATTATTCGAAATTTAAAAATTTCGAATTGGTCGAAATTTCGATCATCCGAAAAAATTCGAGTTGCCGAAGTATACTCTCTGGCAAACGCTGGCTAGAGGCTCCATAGTACCGCCCACTTTTCCGTCTCTAGCGCAATTTTCACCATAATAGCCGACCTCCGGGCGTGACGTCATAATGGTGATTTTTTCCATGAAAAAAAGTAGCTTGATTTTAAGCTTTATCTCTACGGCGCAAAGTTACGGGAAGCGACGTGTGGCGACGTGAGGCTACGTGCCAATTGGCAAGTAATTTTGAGCGGCACTATACTCTTTGATCGATTTTATTTTCATCACCGGCGGCCGATTGAATTCACCCCTCTCCCCTTTTCGATTCTTTCATGTTGTTTCCTCAACTTGAAAAAAGCTATTTGTTTGCATCTTCGTGAGAAACTCGCTCACATGGGATGGTATGCTCCAAACATTCCGTATATTGGCGGTGGCTTGCGCGTGTGGTATTTTAGCCCCTTTCCCTCAACTTCAGTCGGTTAAATTCTGTTCATTATGTCGAAATCTCCTTACAGCTCCTATATATCCTACTGTTCTCAGACACTAACCTTTTTCCGCACAGTTTTTTGTGCATGCATACAAATAATATTTTGCCGTGAACGATCGCTCCCCGGCTTGGTTTGCCCGAACTCTTATGAGCGAGATAGGCTCTATCTAGATAGGCTCTGCCTTGGCGGGTCTTCATTCTACATGTATTTGACACACACTGACGTTCTTCCGGAATACGGTTATCATACCACCCCAGCTGGTATTATTGGAGAAAATTGATTGCCTTTCACTCATTTCGGGAAATCACCCATCTTGGGCTTCTTTTTTTGTTTGCCACATTGTTTTCATGCGTCTATTTGCGACAGGGCTGTACGTAACTGAATTTTGGAGTTTCGGTAATCGTAAAAAGATCGCGTAATTTACGTTTCAGGACGCCCCGTAGCATATTTACTGCCCTTATCGACACGAATCCCGGTCCGCAGTTGCAGAGAACCGCTGTTGCAGCACCACGAGAATCGTGCTGGGACCAATCGTAATTGTTCCAGAAACCGGTGGTCCCAGCACGATCATCGACGTGCTGCGCTCTGCAAAAGCAACTGTCTCCATTAACCAGACATCAACTCACCTCGTCAGCAGAAGGCGGCACACGACAGACAAATCGGAGCTTTGGCACGAAAACCAGACCCAGTGATATATAAGTGCACAGAAGAACTGAAAATGTCCACTATAGTACGCCAGCGAACTGGTCAGTTTAGGAAAAAAATCGTAACAACTGTTAGTGACTTCAAATGTTAAACAGCAGCAAAAGGAAATTTCTTATAGGCATTAGACACGCTCTAAAATGGCATCGATTTTATGTTATAAGTTGAAGGTTTGAAGTTAGTATTATGGGAAACTAACGGAAAACCGACGAAAATTGCATGCAAATACAGGAATAACGGCTGTTTTTATTATGGGGTAAAATTGGACGAGTTATGCCCGAGCGGTTCAAATAGCTCATATTAACAATAAAGCGGTTGGAAAAAACGAAGCTGATAGACTCTTACAGCCTTTACTAGAATGCCCACCTCGTTGGAAGCTTCAAAAACCACACGAAGTGACGGGACAGGGGCTCTCTACACACCGGGGGAAGAGTTGTCCCATTTTTTGCAGTTCGAATCGTCACGCTACTCAATGCAGGCGAAGTGGTCCCGAGTGGAATTTGAGCCGCGGAATGCGGGACAACTCCCTCGGTGTGTAGAGAGACCCTGTTCCCGAAGTGACCGTATTCGTGTATTGAGGGGGCTGGGTTGAAGGCTCATGGGCGTGGCTGAGGAAAATTCTCGACTCAAATTTAGTAGTTTTCACTCGTTTTTGACGCTTCCATCGGCGTTAGCGTTCTACTATGCGGCCAAACGACCCAAGTATCGTAGTTATCTCAACAACTTTTTCGAGCGTGTCTGCTGCCTTTAAAAGCACAGTAAACCCTCAGACATGAATTTTGTGATTTTTATTTGGTTGTGTAGTAATTCTCAACAAGTCGTCGTCCTTCAGTCCATTGTCGGACTGTCTCCTTATCCTGGATCGCTTTCGCGCAAAGATTGCGAATGAAGAGAAATACAGGCCTGAGACAACTCGTCCACCAAATTTCTCCCTCAAAATGTTCGCATCTATGAGGAGCCATAACTCTGTTCATAGGGGGTCTTGGACGATTCCAAAGATTCCACTGTGATCAGCGTAAGGCTCTCTCCAAGATAATCATAAAAACTAAAAAGGAGAAGTACTGGTATTGGAGTGAAGAACATAGACTCGGTTGAAATTAATCCATACATCCAGCCGATATCGAGGTCGAAAATCGGTTAGGTGGACGGGCATGTGGTGGTCGCTTATATCTCGCTTATTTGGAGGAATTGAGAACTTGCACTTGGCACGTGTTATACAGGAGAGATCTACAACACAATCAGATGAAAATCACAAAATTTATGTCAGAGGGTGCACTGTGCTTTTTAAGGCAGTGTTCGCGATGAAAATCGTTTATCTGTTTTTAAGCTAATCTTGAAAATGGATCCATGCTGATTCGAATGATGTCTCTGAAATCGTACATGACCTTCTGGGAACGGAGTTATGGTCCCTCAAAAGTTGAGCTAAGGAAGCATGGTGGACGAGTTGTCTGAGGCTTGTAACTTCCGTTTTTGCAGCCGATGTATGCGAGCTGACCTGAGTAAAGAGAGTAGTTGGGAATAAAGGGAAGAACGGGGCTATTGATCGGAAACCATCGCTCATTTCACGATCTTGAGCATCCATTTGTTCACGTCGGTGGGCGTGTGTTGCGCTTTTGGGGTTTGCCTTGCGCTCGAAGTGGCAACTTCGGGCTCTTTTAGAGCTTTTCCTGGCTCGTTTTCATGCGTTCCTTCGACGTCAACGTTACAGTGTGCCCCTCCACTTCCCGCTCCTAGTGGAAACGGAAACACATTTTTTATCGTGAACACTGTCTTTAAAGTAAGGCGCGCTTACCAGGTTGTTCAATAAGTTCTGTCGTTCGATAAGAGAGGGCGTTGCTAAAGTCCCTAATTTTTTTGTTGTTTTGTTGGTACACTCTTCATATGAACGTTTGTGAAGTTTCATCTCAATCTGTCAATTCATTCCTTGTTTACAAGCCATTTAGTGTCGTCGTGTCACAGCAATGGAAAAAATTGAATATCGTGCAGTGATAAAATTCTTATTTTTGGAAGGTGTAGCACCAAAAGAAATTCACAAACGAATGCTAAAAGTGTATAATGATTGTTCACCTACTATTAGCACAGTAGAAAGATGGGTTGATGAATTTAAATGTGGTCATACAAGAACTGAAAACGATCCACGTGAAGGACGTCTAAAAAGCGCATCAACACCAGAAATCGTAGCCAAAATACATCATATGGTTTTGGAAGATCGTTGATTGACTGAGAGAGATTTAGTAGAGGCTCTACACATCTCATTACGCAGTGTGAGCCATATTTTAAAGGCAGTGTCCACAATAAAAACCATGTCTGATTTTTTGGTGGAGATCGGCAGCTGCGGGGCCTAGCGCAACCCTGACGTTGAAAAAACTAAGAAAATTGAGCTTGGAACGGTCCCCTACGGCCCCAAAGTTGAACAGCCGTCAGCTGGTCACACCCAGATGCACTTTCCACGCCCACCGACGTGAACAAATGAATGCTCGAGATTTTGAGATGAGCGATGGTTTTCGACTAATAGCCCCGTTCTTCCCATCATTCTCAACTTCTCTCTTTACTCAGATCAGCTAGCATACATCGGCTGCAAAAGACGGAATTTACAAGTCTCGGACAACTCGTCCACCATGTTTCCCTAGCTCAATCTTTGAGGGACCATAACTCCGTTCACAGAAGGTCTTGTACGACTCCAAAAACATCATTGTAATCCGCATGGGACCGTCTTCAAGATAGGCGGGAAAGCATAAGAACGATTCCTATCGTGAACACTGCCTTTGAGTGAAGTTTTGGGTTTTAGAAGGCTGTGTGCACAATGGGTGCCGCATTCGCTAACAATGGAACAAAAACACATTCGAATGCGACTTTCTAAGCAACATTTGGAGCCTTTTAAAAAGGATAAAGTGGATTTTGTGCATCGGTTCATCACTATGGATGAGACGTGGGTCTATCTCCATGATCCTGAATCAAAACAAGAGGCTAAAGAGTGGTGTGAAGATTGTTGTTTGGCTTCGAAACGAGTTCGTGTCCGGGAATCGGCGAAGCATGTTACGGCATCAGTTTTTTTTTGGGATGCGTAAGGAAGTTTGATTGTGGATTACTTGCAAACTGATAAAACAATTAATTCTGAATATTACTGCAACCTTTTGGACCAGGTGAAGGAAAAAATTCGTGCAATGCACCGTGTCACAAGACCATTTTGACAAGGGCTAAAATCCATGATTTAAAGTTCGAATTGTTGGAACATCCACCGTATTCACCAGATTTGTCCCCCAGCGACTTCCATTTGTTTCCAGAACTCAAATATTTTATGCCTGGCAAGCGTTTTTCATTAAATGAAGAGGTCATAACGGCTGCTGAAGCGTATTTTGCAGACATTCCTGATTCTCACTTCAGGTTTGGGATCCACAGATTGGAGGATCGTTGGAGCAAGTGCACTAATGTTCGGGGAGATTATACTGAGTAATAAAGTGTATTATAAAATTGTGTTTTTCCTATCGAACGACAAAACTTATTGAACAACCTGGTACCGAATTCGCTTATCGTAAGCTTTCCATCTTTTTCTTCATTCATGCACTATTTACATCTTCTCTGACTACTGACCCATTGTAAGATCCATTCACCACCACCCCTGTTCTTAAACCTTCCAATGTTTTATAGTTGGCTCGCAATATCGGGCTCAAAAACGAGCACTGCGTGCGCCGGCAGCGGTAGCCGAAGACCATTTGCGACGTCGCGATCATCTAGCTTTAGACCTAAATGGACAAACGGTTTCCGTGGCCAACGCACGCGTATTGATATCTCCGTCTGGAAATTCTAGCACAGCCATATACCGTCTACATGTGCCGGAGCAAAATTTACTCAGGTGCGTTGCGTGCGTGTGCGTGGGTATGCCGCTTCTCCTTACTTCTCACATTCTCTCGCTGTCTCTCCCTTCGCAAAACACACTCACGCGAAGAAGCAAAGTGAATCCAGCTCCGAAAAAGAGGCCCGTAAACACTGAAACTGGACTTCCGTAAATTTACATCATTGGTTTGTGTAATACACATACATGCATAATTGGGGAGCTGCGACGCAGCCATTATCTCTCTATCTTGGCAGTGGAGCCGGTTTTTCTCCATTTCTATCAATGTATTTTCTCAAAAAGAACCGCTCGCTTCCTATGATAAAATCAGCAAGGCAGCGTCGCGGCTCCCCTCACCCCTCAAATAATGATACGGATGGTACTATAGTTCTTCGAGCCAAATTCTGGTCCGCAACTGCGGACACCGGCTGTTGCATCATGACACGTGATAATCGTGCTGGGAGAAGGGTTCATCGTGCTGGGAATATCACGCCTAACATGTGTCGCATGATGCAATAGCCGTAGTCCACAAATGTGGACCGGAATTCGGCCTAGAGAACGATAGTACGTTACTACCGCTCTTAGAAATTTCACACAAAAGTTTAACGTAAAAAGCCATGTATTACAAAAGGGCGAAAGCTTCGAGCTGGGTCAAGAAGGAGGCACAAGCCCATACCCGATTTGCTTCCAGAGACTATTCCGTTTAGCATTCAAAGTTTTTTCATGGCCGCGATGAAGCGAAAGCAGTTGAAGTGTGTCCGAATGAGACTGGCGAACCATGCGGCCGGCATGCGTGGCAGGCGGCCGTCGCGCGGCCCGTCTGTCACGCACGCCTTTTTTCGCCAGACTCATTCGGACACACTTTATCAATGTCAAGAAACCTTCATCGCGTTGACAGCCCTAGCAGGAGGAATAATGGTGAGCTATTCGTATGTTAACTGCCGGCAAAGTTGAAGCTATTAGGCTTCAAATTCACCAAAACTAGAGTGATGATTATTTACGAATACCCCTCTTTCGAAGCGAAGCTCAAGTGACCGGATACGAATACATTTAAATTGAAATATGATACATCACAAGAATCAATCCATAGCAGCGCGCAAAAGTCTTCGGTTGCATGGTTTTCGGAGGAACTGTTTTATGCGTAATTCGACCTATCGGAATTTGATGAAATTCTAATGTGCTACATATGTAGATCATCTTAAGCTATACCTGACACATGCTAAAACTTGTGTTCTGAAAGCAGTGCTCCTTATATGGAGAATGATAATGTTTTCGCGGTATTATGAAAGACTCACTTATCCTATTTCCTCAAAACATGGTCATAAAAATTCCAAACGTATGAAAGTTATTGACATCAGTATGGACTTCTGAAACCACGGTGTGTAATTGGGAGAGAGCAACTGGTCTACAAAAGGAAAATCACGAAAAGGTCAGACATAAAATTACAAATTTTTGAAAATCTAAATCAAATGCCGCGATGTGTTTTCAAAAAACATGCACTGTATGGACGTTGGCAAAGCTCAACTGGTCTAACATCGGCATGGATCCTGATGAGTCTTTGCGTTCACTATTGGAAGTTGGCGCAAACTCGGTGCCACGTGCTGTATCATTGGTGCACCGGGTTCGCACCAACCTCGAATGGGGAACGCAAAGTCTCTTCAGGATCCATGCCGATGTCTTGAATTTCGCCTTTCTTCAATCATGTCAAAGCGAGATACATATCTGGTGCGAAATCTCGTCAATTTACATCGAGGTCGTTTTAAAAAATGTTCCGATAAAAAATCTCTCTATTGAAATGATATATGAAGGTTTCTGAAGATCTTGCAGTGGCCAGCAACTATTATATGATTGTAATTTTCTAATAAAGTTTAGTGGAAATATGCTGGGTCTGTCACAATACCGCAAAATCATTATGATTTTCCATATCAAACAAACTGAGCATTTAAAATCCAACTTTGAGTATGTGTCAGGTATGACTTGTGATCCCCCATGACAGATTAAAGTCTTATCAAAATTCGATAACCCTGAGCTTAGGTTACGTCGACATGGGTCCTGAAGAGACTTCGCGTTCACTGTTGAAGGTTGGCGCAAACTCGGTGCCATATCCTATAACATAGGTGCACCGAGTTTGCGCCAACCTCCAATGGGGAACGCAGTCTCTTCAGGATCCATGCGGATGTTACATATGAGAACATTCCATTTCCTAAAACCATTATGTCCGAAGACTTCGGAGCGCTACTGTATTTTCCGTGTGTATATTAAACAGATCATCCTTCTGTCATTTAACCTCCTTATTCTTTTCGTCAAACCTTTGTGCCACGCATTTTTTGAAGCCATAATTTTTAACTATTGCTTTTTAACTGAGCTTGACAATTACCATCGACTCACCAGTAACAGCAACAAAAGCGAAGTTGGAATTAGGTTGACTCCGAATGAGCAGCGTAGAGACAGGCCCTGTGACCAGTGAGAGAATGGCCACGTTGTATATTGCGAGACCGACCAGACGCGAATCATTCACATAACGCAACTTGAGATTCCGAGACTCGTAGGCAAGAAATAAACCAAACACAAGTAATAGACACTTATACCCGAGCACTAGTCCTGAAAGCTTATGAATATGAAGTTTACGAGTCCTGAAAATCTGACTGAAGGTGAAATTGGTAGGCATGCTCTCCGAAAAAATAAGAACATAGATAACGGGTGATAATGGGTGTAAGGGTCTTGAGGAAGTAGCGACCTCCCAATCTGTTGGGGACTTTATCGAAGGAATATACGATTTTTTTTCCAGTAAAGTGTGAAAACGCTACCTTTCTCTAACCTGAGATTTCAAATAATGGTTTCTATTTCGCTTGAAAAATTTTTGAACCTGCATTTCTGCGAGGACTGCTTTGACGAAAAAAACTAAAAATAACCGCTGTAGGATATATATGTATAATGTCCTTATGGGAGTGAAAGTCCTACCTGCCGATGCAGACAACCACTGTTGCTCGTAGCGTGTCGAGACCATTTGGTCCCAGCACGAATGCCCAGGGTCCCAGCACGATTTTGCGTGGCGGGCGCATCGCAGGACCGGTAGAGAGCAACTTTCACTCCAATAAGGACATTACTTACAGACCAACACATACAACGAGTTTTTTCGAACTTTTCTATAATTTTTTTCTCGTTTTTATGATTTACAAACGATCCGTTGAAAAAATTTCAAACAAGGAGAAAATAAGGAAAACACCGAACGAGAACTTGTATTTAGAGGCAGTGTTAGCGCAGAATCATGGATGACGAGTTTTCCGCTGATTGTGGGAGACCAGGGACCCTTTGACACGATTGTCCCGACTAGTGAACTACTCCATGTAATAAGAGTGAACACCCGATCGACTATCACAAGTCAGCCTTAGTTCTTTTGATCACAAGTTGTTTATCTGCCGACGGCTCGTAAAAGGAGTACTAGTCCGTTGGGCGGGCTGGAGCAGTGGGTAAACTGCAACACACGATTTTGACCCACTTCCTGGCCGTTTTTCACCAAACTTTTTCACTCCTGATACGGAAACTGCCGAAAGATCAGAATTTCGCGGAAAAAGTGGCATTTGTTTGAGCGCGAACACGAGGGAGGGATGATTCGCACAGTCGGCCTTGATAGAAATTCCGAAATTGCGTTAAACTGCACTGATTGGTCACTCTGTTTTCCTGCCTCTGCGTGTTAGGCAGCGTCTATACCAGGGATGAGCGGAATAAAAATATGAGATTTCGGAAATCGGTTTTCGGGTTTCGGAACAAAATTTTTTTCTCGGGTTTCGGAAATCGGGCGCGAAACGCCTGAAAATGCGCGGAAATGCGGTTTTCGGAACGCGAAACGCGGAAAAATTCAGAAAGCATCTAGTGTTTTCTTACTTACCGGACGACCCGATATTTTCGCATTCCGCGGCGTTTTCTGCGGTTTTCGGAATGCGGAACGCGGAATGCCAAAAATGCGCGAAACTGCGGGTTTCGGAACGCGAAACGCGGAACTCCGCTCATCCCTGGTCCATACGTGGCGAGAGCGGGCTTTCCCGCTGTTGTGCGCCTCTCGACGCTCCTCAACGCTGGAGCATCCTGTGCCAGCAAATGAACACAGGCTAACTCCCCCTACCTCGTGTTGATTCGACTGAAAACGTTTGATCGGGTGATCAATCGCTCGAGTCGGCGCAACGGCTGATGATTTCCCACGGTTTTCGACTTCCGTGGTGGGATTATGAAAAACAAGTGCAGTAGTTTTGCTGCAGGTTTAATGCCACCTGCTTTAGTGATTGAGCAGTAAGCTTAAAACTTGCTACTTGCTTCGTGGTGCTGACGCAAGCGCGCGAGAGCATGCGGGCTAGGGCGTGCGAGAAGGAGCGCCTGTGAACGGCTAGCGAATCGTGTGCCCACGATGACCATCGATTTTGCGTAATCGCATGCTCTCGCCACGTATGGACGGAGCCTTGAACTCTGTCCCGATCATGTCAGCCAATGGAGAACTTAAAAGTTCTTGATCCCCTGCGTCACTGCGAGTAGCCAATCACGTCACGTACGCAGTTGCTGCCGTACAAAATCTCAGTCGTATTCGCGTACACGTTCCTTTTTGCGTACCGATTTTACATTCCTTGCTAGGAATACTCATGCTACTCATTTATAATGTAAATATCATCTCATCGTCTCAACTACGGATTTCGTCATTTTTTAACAAACAAACTGTTTGATAGAGATAGTGGATTCAGTAATCAGCAACTACGTGCGACAGCATACGATGCGAAATTATCTAAACTCGAATGAGAGCATGGAATCTATGCTCTGTATCAAATTTTCTAAGTACTAACAATAAGTTACCTGTGCATAAACAAGCTCTCCGAAAAGATACATGTATAGCAAGAGGAATTTTCAACTTTTCGAAAAAGCAACAGAACAAACCTATCCAGACTTCCTGGTGTGAACTTTGGCACAACTCCAAAATTGGCAGTAACATTACATCATCGTCGCTACCTATCGGTGGTTCCTGAAATAACAGAAAAAATCTGGTACTTTTCGCTTTTCTCACTGGCTACTTTCGAAAACGATAAGGGCTTTCGCTGTACGCAATGCTCGCCAGAAAGAAACTGTCTCTGTAGACACTTGCCGAAGTATCGAGTCTCAAAACAAATTACTCTGCAATTGTGGATTTGCGGAAGGCGTCGCTTTCTTGACTAGATTGTGGCCCTAACACATGTTGAGGTAATTTGTCGAGAACGGCGGGAGAATCTCGCTTTCGTCGATAAAGCTGAGCAACTTCCTCGAATCAGGAGAAGACGAAGGGGACCTTCCAACAGCACAGTGATGGAGGAGGTTTAACAAGGATGATGATCGTGAATCCTGCCTTTGATAGAACTTCAGAAACCTGCCCGGAAAGGAGACACGAAGATTATCGCCATCCTGAGCGGTTGACGAGTAGGCTTCTGGCTACCCAACGAGCGGGTAGATTCCTGGGGCCGGATTCATCAATGCGGCAGTGCTGGGTAGGGGTAAAGGCGTCGGCACGTTTGATGGTTACCCTGAAAAAGCGAAAGATCGCTAACCGACAGCGCCCTTGGCCTACCCAGCTAATAGGCTGGGGCAACTGAGACACTGCTCCGGTAGGATACCATAGGCTCTAACGGGGTAATCATCAAACGTGCCGACGCCCATACCCCAACCCAAGCACTGTCGCGTTGGTGAATCCGGCCCCAGGCTACCTTGCGGGTAGACGGGTAGAAAACCTGGCTACCCGATCACGCTTTTTCCCGCTCGAAAAGTTTCGGAGATAGGGGCTCTCTACACACAGAAAAAGCAAATGTCTCGTTTTTTCGAATCGAAACGTCATGCTAATCAATGCAAGCGCAGTGGTCCTGAGTGAAATCAGAGCCGCATAGGGCTAGACAACTCCCTTGGTGTGTAGACAGCTCCTATACTCAGAAAAATAAAAACAAGTTACTTGTAATATAAATGTAACTTACTTGAATGTCTCAAGCAACTTACATTTATATTACATGTAACATACATTTATATTACATGTAACTTAAATATATTTTACATGTAAGTTACACTTTTGTTAGATGTCACCTACATTTGAAGTTTCACTATGGGTGGCCATCACGTGACGCAGACGACACGCGACGCAGAGGGCGCAGTCCCAGACCACACACTACACAAAAAATGCTGTGCTAGGATTCCCCTGATGGTGTGGCGTCAACTCAGAAAAATGAAAACAAGTTACTTGCAACATAAAGGCCGAAAACAAGTTACTTGTAACATATCCTGACTGATGTAAGTTACTTGCGACTTGTCTCATGTCATGTAACTTACATGTAACCTATCGGCGGGATACTGCGTGTGGTCCGCCTCTGATATATTACATGTATCTCAAATGATCTGAGATAAGTCGCAAGTAACTCACATCGGCTCAGATATGTTACAAGTAACTTGTTTTCGTTTTCTGATAGAACACTGCGTGCAGTGCGCCTCCGATAATTTACATGTAACTTAACTGGCACAATATAAGTCGCAAGCAACTTAAATCGGCCGAGAAGATGTTTCAAGGGGATGTACGATGTACCGCGGAGTCAGCTTGGCGACTGGCGTTGCTGTTGATTCTTTTGCCCAGGTTTGATGTACTTGACGCCACATCAGCAGTGAAAGCCCCGCACAGCATTTTGTTTAGTGTGTGGTCTGAGACGCGCCCTCTGTGTTGCGTGTTGTCCGCGTCACGTGATGCCCACCCATAGTGAGAATATAAATGTAAGTCATATGTAACATGAGCGTAACCTACATCCAATATAAATTTAAGTTACATGTAATCTATAAATGTATGTTACATGTAATATAAATGTAAGCTACTTTGAGACATTCAAGTCAGTTACATTCAAATAACAAGTAACTTGTTTTGATTTTTCTGAGAAGTAGCTCAAACTTGGGTAATTGAATCAACAACAACGCCAGTCGTAAGCCTGACCCCGCGAGTGCGTCATACACCAACCTTGGAAATATCTTTTCGGCCAATTTAAGTTACTTGCGACTTATATTGTGCCATTTAAGTTACATGCAACATAACGGAGGCGCACTGCACGCAGTATCCCGCCGATATGTTACATGTAACTTAAATGACCTGAGATAAGTCGCAAGTAACTTACATCGGCTCAGATATGTTACAAGTAACTTGTTTTCGGCCTTTTATGTTACAAGTAACTTGTTTTCATTTTTCTGAGTACACGCTCGCAGCATACACGCTCGCAAACGTAATTGAGATAACCACGGAATTAGAATGGTATGGCACCGAACACAACGCTCACGTATTTTGAAGCGTCAAAAACAACCCACAATGAGGCTACACGAGTGAGAAGTTGGCCCCGCCCTGTATCTGCCCGCCCCCTGTATTTGTCATCTCCTCCAAAACAGGGGTGCTTGGCCATTTCCACCGTCATCGATGTGTGTGGTTTACTTATTGTACCTATCCCACCACCTACAAACGTCGCCGACGGTGAGAATGGCCCAGCAGCCCAGTTTTGGGGGAGGACGCAAATACAGGGGGCGGGCAGATACAGGGGCGGGGCCAAATTCTCACTCCTGTAGCGTCATTGTGGGTCGCTTTCGAATCTTCAAAATGCGTTGGCGTTGTGATCGGTGCCATACCATCCTAATTCCGTAGTTATCTCAATTACGTTTACGAGCGTGTATGCTGCCTTTAATACTGCCACAGTGCCACAGGCTAATAAGCTTCTTATCTTCCCTTAAAAGCATCGTGCGCCTCTGAAAACTACTTTCGAATTCCTGCGCACAGTCAATCAATTCGGGCAAGCTGACCTCACCCACGAAACTTGAGGCTACGAAAATGCGCCCCTTGAAAGCTATCGCAACCAGAAAACTGATTTGGGGTCGTCTATAAATCACTTCTGGGCCGATCATGTAGCATTTAGCATTTGTTAATAGAATTTTGATGCGACCATTAAATACCATGAAAAACAAGCTACAATATCCACATGCCGGAAAACTCCAAAAATAGCAGTGATCGGATCTCCAAATGCTTTTTAACTTCAAAGATGATTTTGTCACGAGCTTCAAATACATTTTCACAGTGTATTCAAACTGGTTTTTTTCTCACAAATGATGGTTTTTAGGCTCTTTGGACATTCTCACTTACTACAGAGGTCAAGCTATATAAAACATGAAAAAATTATATATAGTTTTCTGCGCGTACGATGCCTTTAAATTCGAACAGAGACACCCAATACAGTCCTTGAGGGGCAGTTTCGTTTCCACAATTTGACAAGTTCAAGACCGCTTCGAAACTGGACAATTAACATCAGCTTATATTTTGCGGCTTTGTTTAAGGAAGTTTCCTTGTCCCCCCTCAATAAACTGTTTCAAAAGTCGTTCGTAGTGAATAATTGAAAGGGGGACGTCTTACCGTCCCCCTTAGCCCAGTAATAACGACCACAGCAGGCCTATCTTCTTTGGACACTTCCCCAAAAATGTGTGAGCCAGTCGCTCTGTAGAAAACGCCAGCAATGCCAGAGTGTGCGCGTTTTAGTAGCCGACTGTTTGCTTCATTCTCAAACGGCTGTAGTGCGCGCCACTGCTGCGGGCTGGTCCCTCTTTGCAAAAACAGGAACAGTCGCTGGGGGCTTCTTCTTATTTTCCCGGTGTATTTTAGCTGCGCCAGCGAGGCGAATAGCGGTTGACCTGGAGTATTTGAGAGAAGCTCAGAGGTACAATACCCACGCTAAATTTTCTAAAAACGGCGAGCATTTGCCAAAAAATTTTTTTCCAAACTTGGCATAAAAGCGTCCAATGCATGTAACCTTTTTGAACGGAAACGTTTTTGAATTCTGAAAACGCTACCATATTCACAGCTGGAATTCCTACATAATAATATGCATTTTGGAACGAAGTTCCCTAAAACGTCTTTGTTTTCGAGTAATAATTCTTTTTGCGGCCGTTTAACAAAAACGTCGCGCGCGGCAAACTGCGGCGAAACTTGGAGTAGTAATTGTACAAGTAATGTAAGCGTAATCTCTCTCTTTCCTACGTGAATTAGATGAAAGTGGGACTATGCTGAAATTTGTGCAGATTGAATTTTCGAAGTGCTTCATTGTACATGCTCGGGAGCTTTCTGAAAAGCCGGACTTTTGTTGCGACAGCCCCAGACCGATAAATGGAGGATTTCGGAAATTCAATCTGCACAGATTTTGAGATAGCCCCACTTTCACCTAACTCACGACGAAAACAGAAATTGCTCTCCTATTACTTGTACAATTACTACTCGAAGTTTCGCCGCACTTTGCCGCGCGCGACGTTCTTGTGGAACTACTGCAAAAAAAATTACTTAAAACAAAGCTATTTTGAGGAACTCCGGTCCACAGTGCATATTATTATGTGGAAATTCGAGCTGTCAATAAGATAGCGTTTTCAGAAACCAAAAACATCTTTGTTCAAAAAAAGTTACACGCATCGAACGCTTTTTTGCCAAATTTGGCAAATGCTCCCCGTTTTTACAAAACTTAGCGCGGGTATTGTAGATTCTTCATGGAACAAAGCTATCCCTGTCTCACTGTTCAGCTAACTAAGCTAGTGTAGACCAGGAAAGATATCGTCGTTCTCTAGACGGCGGGTAGCCGCGTTGAATCCGCGTCGAGCGTGTGGGTGGCGCCGTCATGAAAGAAAAAACAATAGTAATGGCGCAACGTTTCATTTTCCCCATGGCCAGCATTTCTCTCTCATAGTTCTTTTCCCTTTCTTGCCTTTCCATCAGGGATGAGCGGAGTTCCGCGTTCCGCATTCCGAGAACCGCAAAAAACGCTCCGGAATGCGAGAATGTTGGATCATTTAGGAGAAATAAAACATTAGATGATTTCTGAATTTTTGCGCGTTTCGCGTTCCGAAAACCGCATTTCCCGCATTTTCAGGCGCTTCGCGCCCGATTTCTGGAACCCGAGAAAAAAATTTTGGTGCCGAAACCCGAGAACCGATTTCCAAAACTTCATATTCTTCTTCCGCTCATCCCTGCTTTCCATCCTCTTTCCTCATCTTCTTAATTGCCTGATAACTTTCTAATAGTTGCTCGTGTTTGAATTTTGCATATTTCGCAGCTCACTTACGTTTATATCCAACGCTGGATGATCTCAATTTCAGGGAAGCGCAGAAGTGGTGAAAAATTCGTGTCTTGAATTTTCATACCAATATCCTACTATATATATTTTGGTAAATTTGTGTGTGCGTGTGTGTGTATGTATGTATGTATGTATGTATGTATGTATGTATGTATGTATGTATGTATGTATGTATGTATGTATGTATGTATGTATGTATGTATGTATGTATGTATGTATGTATGTATGTATGTATGTAAGTATGTATGTATGTATGTATGTATGTATGTATGTATGTATGTACGTACGTGTGCGTTTCTCTATGTCTTTGTTTGACCGTTTATTCGGCTTGACTTTCTAGTTGGACGACCTTACGGGTACGGGCTCAAGAGCGCGCAGAACGCTGTAGAAAGTGTTTGGGTCCTAAATGGGATTTCGCAAAAAGCCGTAGAGAGTGTGCGGGACCCGGTGATAGTGCGCCGGACGTCGGAATAAGTGTGTGGGACCCAAGTGGGAGTGATCGGGAAGCCGTAGAAAGTGTATGGGACCCAAATGCGATTGCGCCGGACTTCGTAGGAAGTGTGCGGGACCCAAGTGGGAGTGCGCAGGACGCCGTAGAAAGTGTGCGGGACTAGGTAGAGTGCGCCGGACGCCGCAGAAAGTGTGCTGGACCCAAGGTAGAGTGCGCCGGACACCGTAGAAAGTGTGCGGGACCCAAGTGGAAGTGCGTAGGACGAAGTAGAAAGTGTGTGGGACCCATATGTGAGTGCGCCGAACTTTGTAGGAAGTGTGCGGGACCGAAGTGGGAGTGCGCAGGACGCCGCAGAGAGTGTGCTAGACCCAAGGTAGAGTGCGCCGGACGCCGAAGAAGGTGTGCGGGACCCAAGTGGAAGTGCGCCGGACTTCGTAGAAAGTGTGCGGGACCGAAGTGGGAGTGGGCAGGACACCGTAGAAAGTGTGTGGGACCCAAATGTGAGTGCGCAGGACACCGTAGAAAGTGTGCGGGACCCAAGTGGGAGTGTGCAGGACGCCGAAGAAAGTGTGCGGGACCCAAGTGGAAGTGCGTAGGACGCCGTAGAAAGTATGCCGGACCCAAGGTAGAGTGCGCCGGACGCCGCAGAAGGTGTGCTGGACCCAAGGTAGAGTGCGCCGGATATCGTAGAAAGAGTGCTGGACCCAAGGTAAAGTGCGCCGGACGCCGAAGAAGGTGTGCGGGACCCAAGTGGAAATGCGCAGGACGCCGCAGAAAGTGTGTGGGACCCAAATATGAGTGCGCCGGACTTCGCAGAAAGTGTGCGGGACCCAAGTGGAGTGCGCAGGACGCCGCAGAAAGTGTGCGGGATCTAGATGGAAGTGCGTAGGACACCGTAGAAAGTGTGTGGGACCCAAATGTGAGTGCGCCGGACTTCGTAGGAAGTGTGCGGGACCGAAGTGGGAGTGCGCAGGACGCCGTAGAAAGTGTGCGGGACCCAAGGTAAAGTGCGCCGGACGCCGCAGAAAGTGTGCTGGACCCAAGGTAGAGTGCGCCGGACGCCGAAGAAGGTGTGCGGGACCCAAGTGGAAGTGCGCCGGACGCCGTAGAATGTATGCAGGACTCAAGTGGGAATGCGCAGGACGCCGCAGGAAGTCTGTGGGACCCAAATGTGAGTGCGCAGGACACCGTAGAAAGTGTGCGGGACCCAAGTGGGAGTGTGCAGGACGCCGAAGAAAGTGTGCGGGACCCAAGTGGGAGTGCGCAGGATGCCGTAGAAAGTGTGCGGGACCCAAGGTAAAGTGCGCCGGACGCCGCAGAAAGTGTGCTGGACCAAAGGTAGAGTGCGCCGGACGCCGAAGAAGGTGAGCGGGACCCAAGTGGAAGTGCGCCGGACTTCATAGAAAGTGTGCGGGACCGAAGTGGGAGTGCGCAGGACACCGTAGAAAGTGTGTGGGACCCAAATGTGAGTGCGCAGGACACCGTAGAAAGTGTGCGGGACCCAAGTGGGAGTGCGTAGGACGCCGTAGAAAGTGTGCCGGACCCAAGGTAGAGTGCGCCGGACGCCGCAGAAAGTGTGCTGGACCCAAGGTAGAGTGCGCCGGATACCGTAGAAAGAGTGCTGGACCCAAGGTGGAGTGCGCCGGACGCCGGAGAAGGTGTGCGGGACCCAAGTGGAAATGCGCAGGACGCCGCAGAAAGTGTGTGGGACCCAAACATGAGTGCGCCGGACTTCGTAGGAAGTGTGCGGGACCCAAGTGGAGTGCGCAGGACGCCAAAGAAAGTGTGCGGGATCTAAGTGGAAGTGCGTAGGACACCGTAGAAAGTGTGTGGGACCCAAATGTGAGTGTGCCGGACTTCGTAGGAAGTGTGCGGGACCCAAGTAGGAGTGCGCAGGACGCCGTAGAAAGTGTGCGGGACCCAAGGTAAAGTGCGCCGGACGCCGCAGAAAGTGTGCTGGACCCAAGGTAGAGTGCGCCGGACGCCGAAGAAGGTGTGCGGGACCCAAGTGGAAGTGCGCCGGACGCCGTAGAATGTATGCAGGACTCAAGTGGGAATGCGCAGGACGCCGCAGAAAGTGTGTGGGACCCAAATATGAGTGCGCCGGACCTCGTAGGAAGTGTGCGGGACCCAAGTGGAGTGCGCAGGACGCCAAAGAAAGTGTGCGGGATCTAAGTGGAAGTGCGTAGGACACCGTAGAAAGTGTGTGGGACCCAAATGTGAGTGTGCCGGACTTCGTAGGAAGTGTGCGGGACCCAAGTGGGAGTGCGCAGGACGCCGTAGAAAGTGTGCGGGACCCAAGGTAAAGTGCGCCGGACGCCGCAGAAAGTGTGCTGGACCCAAGGTAGAGTGCGCCGGACGCCGAAGAAGGTGTGCGGGACCCAAGTGGAAGTGCGCCGGACGCCGTAGAAAGTGTGCAGGACTCAAGTGGGAATGCGCAGGACGCCGCAGGAAGTGTGTGGGACCCAAATGTGAGTGCGCAGGACACCGTAGAAAGTGTGCGGGACCCAAGTGGGAGTGTGCAGGACGCCGAAGAAAGTGTGCGGGACCCAAGTGGGAGTGCGCAGGATGCCGTAGAAAGTGTGCGGGACCCAAGGTAAAGTGCGCCGGACGCCGCAGAAAGTGTGCTGGACCAAAGGTAGAGTGCGCCGGACGCCGAAGAAGGTGTGCGGGACCCAAGTGGAAGTGCGCCGGACTTCGTAGAAAGTGTGCGGGACCGAAGTGGGAGTGCGCAGGATGCCGTAGAAAGTGTGCGGGACCCAAGGTAAAGTGCGCCGGACGCCGCAGAAAGTGTGCTGGACCAAAGGTAGAGTGCGCCGGACGCCGTAGAAAGTGTGCGGGACCCAAGTGGAAGTGCGCCGGACTTCATAGAAAGTGTGCGGGACCGAAGTGGGAGTGCGCAGGACACCGTAGAAAGTGTGTGGGACCCAAATGTGAGTGCGCAGGACACCGTAGAAAGTGTGCGGGACCCAAGTGGGAGTGCGTAGGACGCCGTAGAAAGTGTGCCGGACCCAAGGTAGAGTGCGCCGGACGCCGCAGAAAGTGTGCTGGACCCAAGGTAGAGTGCGCCGGATACCGTAGAAAGAGTGCTGGACCCAAGGTGGAGTGCGCCGGACGCCGAAGAAGGTGTGCGGGACCCAAGTGAAAATGCGCAGGACGCCGCAGAAAGTGTGTGGGACCCAAATATGAGTGCGCCGGACTTCGTAGGAAGTGTGCGGGACCCAAGTGGAGTGCGCAGGACGCCAAAGAAAGTGTGCGGGATCTAAGTGGAAGTGCGTAGGACACCGTAGAAAGTGTGTGGGACCCAAATGTGAGTGCGCCGAACTTTGTAGGAAGTGTGCGGGACCCAAGTGGAAGTGCGTAGGACGCCGTAGAAAGAGTGCTGGACCCAAGGTAAAGTGCGCAGGACGCCGCAGAAAGTGTGCTGGACCCAAGGTAGAGTGCGCAGGACGTCGCAGGAAGTGTGTGGGACCCAAATGTGAGTGCGCAGGACACCGTAGAAAGTGTGCGGGACCCAAGTGGGAGTGTGCAGGACGCCGAAGAAAGTGTGCGGGACCCAAGTGGGAGTGCGCAGGATGCCGTAGAAAGTGTGCGGGACCCAAGGTAAAGTGCGCCGGACGCCGCAGAAAGTGTGCTGGACCAAAGGTAGAGTGCGCCGGACGCCGAAGAAGGTGTGCGGGACCCAAGTGGAAGTGCGCCGGACTTCGTAGAAAGTGTGCGGGACCAAAGTGGGAGTGCGCCAGACACCGTAGAAAGTGTGCGGGACCGAAGTGGGAGTGCGCAGGACACCGTAGAAAGTGTGCGGGACCAAAGTGGGAGTGCGCCAGACACCGTAGAAAGTGTGCGGGACCCAAGTGGAAGTGCGTAGGACGAAGTAGAAAGTGTGTGGGACCCATATGTGAGTGCGCCGAACTTTGTAGGAAGTGTGCGGGACCCAAGTGGGAGTGTGCAGGACGCCGAAGAAAGTGTGCGGGACCCAAGTGGAAGTGCGTAGGACGCCGTAGAAAGAGTGCTGGACCCAAGGTGGAGTGCGCCGGACGCCGAAGAAGGTGTGCGGGACCCAAGTGGAAATGCGCAGGACGCCGCAGAAAGTGTGTGGGACCCAAATATGAGTGCGCCGGACTTCGTAGGAAGTGTGCGGGACCCAAGTGGAGTGCGCAGGACGCCAAAGAAAGTGTGCGGGATCTAAGTGGAAGTGCGTAGGACACCGTAGAAAGTGTGTGGGACCCAAATGTGAGTGCGCCGGACTTCGTAGGAAGTGTGCGGGACCAAAGTGGGAGTGCGCAGGACGCCGTAGAAAGTGTGCGGGACCCAAGGTAAAGTGCGCCGGACGCCGCAGAAAGTGTGCTGGACCCAAGGTAGAGTGCGCCGGACGCCGAAGAAGGTGTGCGGGACCCAAGTGGAAGTGCGCCGGACGCCGTAGAAAGTGTGCAGGACTCAAGTGGGAATGCGCAGGACGCCGCAGGAAGTGTGTGGGACCCAAATGTGAGTGCGCAGGACACCGTAGAAAGTGTGCGGGACCCAAGTGGGAGTGTGCAGGACGCCGAAGAAAGTGTGCGGGACCCAAGTGGGAGTGCGCAGGATGCCGTAGAAAGTGTGCGGGACCCAAGGTAAAGTGCGCCGGACGCCGCAGAAAGTGTGCTGGACCAAAGGTAGAGTGCGCCGGACGCCGAAGAAGGTGTGCGGGACCCAAGTGGAAGTGCGCCGGACTTCGTAGAAAGTGTGCGGGACCGAAGTGGGAGTGCGCAGGACACCGTAGAAAGTGTGTGGGACCCAAATGTGAGTGCGCAGGACACCGTAGAAAGTGTGCGGGACCCAAGTGGAAGTGCGTAGGACGCCGTAGAAAGTGTGCCGGACCCAAGGTAGAGTGCGCCGGACGCCGCAGAAAGTGTGCTGGACCCAAGGTAGAGTGCGCCGGATACCGTAGAAAGAGTGCTGGACCCAAGGTGGAGTGCGCCGGACGCCGATGAAGGTGTGCGGGACCCAAGTGGAAATGCGCAGGACGCCGCAGAAAGTGTGTGGGACCCAAATATGAGTGCGCCGGACTTCGTAGGAAGTGTGCGGGACCCAAGTGGAGTGCGCAGGACGCCAAAGAAAGTGTGCGGGATCTAAGTGGAAGTGCGTAGGACACCGTAGAAAGTGTGTGGGACCCAAATGTGAGTGCGCCGGACTTCGTAGGAAGTGTGCGGGACCAAAGTGGGAGTGCGCAGGACGCCGTAGAAAGTGTGCGGGACCCAAGGTAAAGTGCGCCGGACGCCGCAGAAAGTGTGCTGGACCCAAGGTAGAGTGCGCCGGACGCCGAAGAAGGTGTGCGGGACCCAAGTGGAAGTGCGCCGGACGCCGTAGAAAGTGTGCAGGACTCAAGTGGGAATGCGCAGGACGCCGCAGGAAGCGTGTGGGACCCAAATGTGAGTGCGCAGGACACCGTAGAAAGTGTGCGGGACCCAAGTGGGAGTGTGCAGGACGCCGAAGAAAGTGTGCGGGACCCAAGTGGGAGTGCGCAGGATGCCGTAGAAAGTGTGCGGGACCCAAGGTAAAGTGCGCCGGACGCCGCAGAAAGTGTGCTGGACCAAAGGTAGAGTGCGCCGGACGCCGAAGAAGGTGTGCGGGACCCAAGTGGAAGTGCGCCGGACGCCGTAGAAAGTGTGCGGGACCCAAGTGGGATTGCGCAGGACGCCGAAGAAAGTGTGTGGGACCCAAATGTGAGTGCGCAGGACACCGTAGAAAGTGTGCGGGACCCGAGTGGGAGTGCGTAGGACGCCGTAGAAAGTGTGCCGGACCCAAGGTAGAGTGCGCCGGACGCCGCAGAAAGTGTGCTGGACCCAAGGTAGAGTGCGCCGGATACCGTAGAAAGAGTGCTGGACCCAAGGTGGAGTGCGCCGGACGCCGAAGAAGGTGTGCGGGACCCAAGTGAAAATGCGCAGGACGCCGCAGAAAGTGTGTGGGACCCAAATATGAGTGCGCCGGACTTCGTAGGAAGTGTGCGGGACCCAAGTGGAGTGCGCAGGACGCCAAAGAAAGTGTGCGGGATCTAAGTGGAAGTGCGTAGGACACCGTAGAAAGTGTGTGGGACCCAAATGTGAGTGTGCCGGACTTCGTAGGAAGTGTGCGGGACCCAAGTGGGAGTGCGCAGGATGCCGTAGAAAGTGTGCGGGACCCAAGGTAAAGTGCGCCGGACGCCGCAGAAAGTGTGCTGGACCAAAGGTAGAAAGCGCCGGACGCCGAAGAAGGTGTGCGGGACCCAAGTGGAAGTGCGCCGGACTTCGTAGAAAGTGTGCGGGACCGAAGTGGGAGTGCGCAGGACACCGTAGAAAGTGTGTGGGACCCAAATGTGAGTGCGCAGGACACCGTAGAAAGTGTGCGGGACCCAAGTGGAAGTGCGTAGGACGCCGTAGAAAGTGTGCAGGACTCAAGTGGGAATGCGCAGGACGCCGCAGGAAGCGTGTGGGACCCAAATGTGAGTGCGCAGGACACCGTAGAAAGTGTGCGGGACCCAAGTGGGAGTGTGCAGGACGCCGAAGAAAGTGTGCGGGACCCAAGTGGGAGTGCGCAGGATGCCGTAGAAAGTGTGCGGGACCCAAGGTAAAGTGCGCCGGACGCCGCAGAAAGTGTGCTGGACCAAAGGTAGAGTGCGCCGGACGCCGAAGAAGGTGTGCGGGACCCAAGTGGAAGTGCGCCGGACTTCGTAGAAAGTGTGCGGGACCGAAGTGGGAGTGCGCAGGACACCGTAGAAAGTGTGTGGGACCCAAATGTGAGTGCGCAGGACACCGTAGAAAGTGTGCGGGACCCAAGTGGAAGTGCGTAGGACGCCGTAGAAAGTGTGCCGGACCCAAGGTAGAGTGCGCCGGACGCCGCAGAAAGTGTGCTGGACCCAAGGTAGAGTGCGCCGGACACCGTAGAAAGTGTGCTGGACCCAAGGCAGAGTGCGCCGGACGCCGAAGAAAGTGTGCGGGACCCACGTGGAAATGCGCAGGACGCCGCAGGAAGTGTGTGGGACCCAAATGTGAGTGCGCCGGACTTCGTAGAAAGTGTGCGGGACCCAAGTGGAAGTGCGTAGGACGCCGTAGAAAGTGTGCAGGACTCAAGTGGGAATGCGCAGGACGCCGCAGGAAGCGTGTGGGACCCAAATGTGAGTGCGCAGGACACCGTAGAAAGTGTGCGGGACCCAAGTGGGAGTGTGCAGGACGCCGAAGAAAGTGTGCGGGACCCAAGTGGGAGTGCGCAGGATGCCGTAGAAAGTGTGCGGGACCCAAGGTAAAGTGCGCCGGACGCCGCAGAAAGTGTGCTGGACCAAAGGTAGAGTGCGCCGGACGCCGAAGAAGGTGTGCGGGACCCAAGTGGAAGTGCGCCGGACTTCGTAGAAAGTGTGCGGGACCGAAGTGGGAGTGCGCCAGACACCGTAGAAAGTGTGCGGGACCCAAGTGGGAGTGAGCAGCACGCCGAAGAAAGTGTGCGGGACCCAAGTGGAAGTGCGTAGGACGCCGTAGAAAGTGTGCCGGACCCAAGGTAGAGTGCGCCGGACGCCGCAGAAAGTGTGCTGGACCCAAGGTAAAGTGCGCCGGACGCCGCAGAAAGTGTGCTGGACCCAAGGCAGAGTGCGCCGGACGCCGAAGAAATTGTGCGGGACCCAAGTGGAAATGCGCAGGACGTCGCAGGAAGTGTGTGGGACCCAAATGTGAGTGCGCCGGACTTCGTAGAAAGTGTGCGGGACCCAAGTGGGAGTGCGCCGGACGCCGCAGAAAGTGTGTGGGATCCAAGTGGGAGTGCGGAGGACGCCGTAGTAAGTGTGTGGGACCCAAATGTGAGTGCGCCGGACGCCGCAGAAAGTGTGCTGGACCCAAAGGTAGAGTGCGCCGGACGCCGCAGAAAGTGTGCTGGACCCAAGGTAGAGAGCGCCGGACGCCGAAGAAGGTGTGCGGGACCCAAGTGGAAGTGCGCCGGACGCCGTAGAAAGCGTGTGGGACCCAAATGTGAGTGCGCAGGACACCGTAGAAAGTGTGCGGGACCCAAGTGGGAGTGTGCAGGACGCCGAAGAAAGTGTGCGGGACCCAAGTGGGAGTGCGCAGGATGCCGTAGAAAGTGTGCGGGACCCAAGGTAAAGTGCGCCGGACGCCGCAGAAAGTGTGCTGGACCCAAGGTAGAGTGCGCCGGACGCCGAAGAAGGTGTGCGGGACCCAAGTGGAAGTGCGCCGGACTTCGTAGAAAGTGTGCGGGACCGAAGTGGGAGTGCGCAGGACACCGTAGAAAGTGTGTGGGACCCAAATGTGAGTGCGCAGGACACCGTAGAAAGTGTGCGGGACCCAAGTGGAGTGCGCAGGACGCCAAAGAAGGTGTGCGGGACCCAAGTGGAAATGCGCAGGACGCCGCAGAAAGTGTGCTGAACCCAAGGTAGAGTGCGCCGAACACCGTAGAAATTGTGCTGGACCCAAGGCAGAGTGCGCCGGACGCCGAAGAAATTGTGCGGGACCCAAGTGGAAATGCGCAGGACGTCGCAGGAAGTGTGTGGGACCCAAATGTAGAGTGCGCCGGACGCCGAAGAAGGTGTGCGGGACCCAAGTGGAAGTGCGCCGGACGCCGTAGAAAGTGTGCAGGACTCAAGTGGGAATGCGCAGGACGCCGCAGGAAGCGTGTGGGACCCAAATGTGAGTGCGCAGGACACCGTAGAAAGTGTGCGGGACCCAAGTGGGAGTGTGCAGGACGCCGAAGAAAGTGTGCGGGACCCAAGTGGGAGTGCGCAGGATGCCGTAGAAAGTGTGCGGGACCCAAGGTAAAGTGCGCCGGACGCCGCAGAAAGTGTGCTGGACCAAAGGTAGAGTGCGCCGGACGCCGAAGAAGGTGTGCGGGACCCAAGTGGAAGTGCGCCGGACTTCGTAGAAAGTGTGCGGGACCGAAGTGGGAGTGCGCAGGACACCGTAGAAAGTGTGTGGGACCCAAATGTGAGTGCGCAGGACACCGTAGAAAGTGTGCGGGACCCAAGTGGAAGTGCGTAGGACGCCGTAGAAAGTGTGCCGGACCCAAGGTAGAGTGCGCCGGACGCCGCAGAAAGTGTGCTGGACCCAAGGTAGAGTGCGCCGGACACCGTAGAAAGTGTGCTGGACCCAAGGCAGAGTGCGCCGGACGCCGAAGAAAGTGTGCGGGACCCAAGTGGAAATGCGCAGGACGCCGCAGGAAGTGTGTGGGACCCAAATGTGAGTGCGCCGGACTTCGTAGAAAGTGTGCGGGACTCAAGTGGGAGTGCGCAGGACGCCGAAGAAAGTGTGCGGGACCTAAGTGGAAGTGCGTAGGACGCCGTAGAAAAAGCGTGGGACCGAAATGTGAGTGCGCCGGACTTCGTATGAAATGTGCGGGACCCAAGTGGGAGTGCGCAGAACGCCGAAGAAAGTGTGCGGGACCCAAGAGGAAGTGCGTAGGACGCCATAGAAAGTGTGCGGGACCCAAGGTAGAGTGCGCCAGACACCGTAGAAAGTGTGCGGGACCCAAGTGGAAGTGCGTAGGACGAAGTAGAAAGTGTGTGGGACCCATATGTGAGTGCGCCGAACTTTGTAGGAAGTGTGCGGGACCCAAGTGGGAGTGTGCAGGACGCCGAAGAAAGTGTGCGGGACCCAAGTGGAAGTGCGTAGGACGCCGTAGAAAGAGTGCTGGACCCAAGGTGGAGTGCGCCGGACGCCGAAGAAGGTGTGCGGGACCCAAGTGGAAATGCGCAGGACGCCGCAGAAAGTGTGCGGGACCCAAATATGAGTGCGCCGGACTTCGTAGGAAGTGTGCGGGACCCAAGTGGAGTGCGCAGGACGCCAAAGAAAGTGTGCGGGATCTAAGTGGAAGTGCGTAGGACACCGTAGAAAGTGTGTGGGACCCAAATGTGAGTGCGCCGGACTTCGTAGGAAGTGTGTGGGACCCAAATGTGAGTGCGCCGGACTTCGTAGGAAGTGTGCGGGACCAAAGTGGGAGTGCGCAGGACGCCGTAGAAAGTGTGCGGGACCCAAGGTAGAGTGCGCCGGACGCCGAAGAAAGTGTGCGGGACCCAAGGTGGAAGTGCGCCGGACGCCGTAGAAAGTGTGCTGGACCCAAGGTAGAGAGTGCGCCGGACGCCGTAGAAAGTGTGCGGGACCCAAGTGGAAGTGCGCAGGACGCCGTAGAAAGTGTGTGGGACCCAAAGGTGAGTGCGCCGGACGCCGTAGAAAGTGTGCGGGACCCAAGTGGAGTGCGCCGGACGCCGAAGAAAGTGTGCGGGACCCAAGTGAAAGTGCGCAGGACGCCGTAGAAAGTGTGCGGGACCCAAGGTGAGTGCGCCGGGCGCCGTAGATAGTGTGCGGGACCCAAGTGGGAGTGCGCAGGTCGCATAAAATGTGTGCGGAACGCAAATGTGAGTGCGCCGGACGCCGAAGAAAAGGTGCGGTACCCAGGTGGAAGCGCGCCGGACGCCGAAGAAAGTGTGCGGGACCCAAGTGGAAGTGCGTAGGACGCCGTAGAAAGTGTGTGGGACCCAAATGTGAGTGCGCCGGACTTCGTATGAAGTGTGCGGGACCCAAGTGGGAGTGCGCAGAACGCCGAAGAAAGTGTGCGGGACCCAAGTGGAAGTGCGTAGGACGCCGCAGAAAGTGTGCTGGACCCAAGGTAGAGTGCGCCGGATACCGTAGAAAGAGTGCGGGACCCAAGTGGAAGTGCGTAGGACGAAGTAGAAAGTGTGTGGGACCCATATGTGAGTGCGCCGAACTTTGTAGGAAGTGTGCGGGACCCAAGTGGGAGTGTGCAGGACGCCGAAGAAAGTGTGCGGGACCCAAGTGGAAGTGCGTAGGACGCCGTAGAAAGAGTGCTGGACCCAAGGTGGAGTGCGCCGGACGCCGAAGAAGGTGTGCGGGACCCAAGTGGAAATGCGCAGGACGCCGCAGAAAGTGTGTGGGACCCAAATATGAGTGCGCCGGACTTCGTAGGAAGTGTGCGGGACCCAAGTGGAGTGCGCAGGACGCCAAAGAAAGTGTGCGGGATCTAAGTGGAAGTGCGTAGGACACCGTAGAAAGTGTGTGGGACCCAAATGTGAGTGCGCCGGACTTCGTAGGAAGTGTGCGGAACCAAAGTGGGAGTGCGCAGGACGCCGTAGAAAGTGTGCGGGACCCAAGGTAAAGTGCGCCGGACGCCGCAGAAAGTGTGCTGGACCCAAGGTAGAGTGCGCCGGACGCCGAAGAAGGTGTGCGGGACCCAAGTGGAAGTGCGCCGGACTTCGTAGAAAGTGTGCGGGACCGAAGTGGGAGTGCGCAGGACACCGTAGAAAGTGTGTGGGACCCAAATGTGAGTGCGCAGGACACCGTAGAAAGTGTGCGGGACCCAAGTGGAAGTGCGTAGGACGCCGTAGAAAGTGTGCCGGACCCAAGGTAGAGTGCGCCGGACGCCGCAGAAAGTGTGCTGGACCCAAGGTAGAGTGCGCCGGACACCGTAGAAAGTGTGCTGGACCCAAGGCAGAGTGCGCCGGACGCCGAAGAAAGTGTGAGGGACCCAAGTGGAAATGCGCAGGACGCCGCAGGAAGTGTGTGGGACCAAAGGTAGAGTGCGCCGGACGCCGAAAAAGGTGTGCGGGACCCAGAAGTGCGCCGGACTTCGTAGAAAGTGTGCGGGACCGAAGTGGGAGTGCGCAGGACACCGTAGAAAGTGTGCGGGACCCAAGTGGGAGTGCGCAGGACGCCGTAGAAAGTGTGCGGGACCCAAGGTAGAGTGCGCCGAACGCCGCAGAAAGTGTGCTGAACCCAAGGTAGAGTGCGCCGAACACCGTAGAAATTGTGCTGGACCCAAGGCAGAGTGCGCCGGACGCCGAAGAAATTGTGCGGGACCCAAGTGGAAATGCGCAGGACGCCGCAGGAAGTGTGTGGGACCCAAATGTGAGTGCGCAGGACACCGTAGAAAGTGTGCGGGACCCAAGTGGGAGTGTGCAGGACGCCGAAGAAAGTGTGCGGGACCTAAGTGGAAGTGCGTAGGACGCCGTAGAAAAAGCGTGGGACCCAAATGTGAGTGCGCCGGACTTCGTATGAAGTGTGCGGGACCCAAGTGGGAGTGCGCAGAACGCCGAAGAAAGTGTGCGGGACCCAAGAGGAAGTGCGTAGGACGCCATAGAAAGTGTGCGGGACCCAAGGTAGAGTGCGCCGGACACCGTAGAAAGTGTGCGGGACCCAAGTGGAAGTGCGTAGGACGAAGTAGAAAGTGTGTGGGACCCATATGTGAGTGCGCCGGACTTCGTAGGAAGTGTGCGGGACCCAAGTGGAGTGCGCAGGACGCCAAAGAAGGTGTGCGGGACCCAAGTGGAAATGCGCAGGACGCCGCAGAAAGTGTGCTGGACCCAAGGTAGAGTGCGCCGGACACCGTAGAAGGTGTGCGGGACCCAAGTGGGAGTGCGCAGAACGCCGAAGAAAGTGTGTGGGACCCAAATATGAGTGCGCCGGACTTCGTAGGAAGTGTGCGGGACCCAAGTGGAGTGCGCAGGACGCCAAAGAAAGTGTGCGGGATCTAAGTGGAAGTGCGTAGGACACCGTAGAAAGTGTGTGGGACCCAAATGTGAGTGCGCCGGACTTCGTAGGAAGTGTGCGGAACCAAAGTGGGAGTGCGCAGGACGCCGTAGAAAGTGTGCGGGACCCAAGTGGAAGTGCGTAGGATGCCGTAGAAAGTGTGCCGGACCCAAGGTAGAGTGCGCCGGACGCCGCAGAAAGTGTGCTGGACCCAAGGTAGAGTGCGCCGGACACCGTAGAAAGTGTGCTGGACCCAAGGCAGAGTGCGCCGGACGCCGAAGAAGGTGTGAGGGACCCAAGTGGAAATGCGCAGGACGCCGCAGGAAGTGTGTGGGACCAAAGGTAGAGTGCGCCGGACGCCGAAAAAGGTGTGCGGGACCCAGAAGTGCGCCGGACTTCGTAGAAAGTGTGCGGGACCGAAGTGGGAGTGCGCAGGACACCGTAGAAAGTGTGTGGGAACCAAATGTGAGTGAGCAGGACACCGTAGAAAGTGTGCGGGACCCAAGGTAAAGTGCGCCGGACGCCGTAGAAACTGTGCTGGACCCAAGGTAGAATGCGCCGGACGCCGTAAAAACTGTGCTGGACCCAAGGTAGAGTGCGCCGGACGCCGAAGAAAGTGTGCGGGACCCAAGTGGGAGTGCGCAGGACGCCGTAGAAAGTGTGTGGGACCCAAATGTGAGTGCGCCGGACTTCGTAGAAAGTGTGCGGGACTCAAGTGGGAGTGCGTAGGACGCCATAGAAAGTGTGCGGGACCGAAGTGGGAGTGCGCAGGACACCGTAGAAAGTGTGTGGGAACCAAATGTGAGTGCGCAGGACACCGTAGAAAGTGTGCGGGACCCAAGGTAAAGTGCGCCGGACGCCGCAGAAAGTGTGCTGGACCCAAGGTAGAGTGCGCCGGACGCCGCAGAAAGTGTGCTGGACCAAAGGTAGAGTGCGCCGGACGCCGAAGAAGGTGTGCGGGACCCAAGTGGAAGTGCGCCGGACTTCGTAGAAAGTGTGCGGGACCGAAGTGGGAGTGCGCAGGACACCGTAGGAAGTGTGCGGGA
The DNA here is from genome assembly GCA_029168955.1 of Aplectana chamaeleonis. Classification (NCBI taxonomy): domain Eukaryota; kingdom Metazoa; phylum Nematoda; class Chromadorea; order Rhabditida; family Cosmocercidae; genus Aplectana; species Aplectana chamaeleonis. The sequence continues at coordinate 823,688 of JAPDOI010000050.1, read as the reverse complement.
CCAAAGTGGGAGTGCGCAGGACGCCGTAGAAAGTGTGCGAGACCCAAGGTAGAGTGCGCCGGACGCCGAAGAAGGTGTGCGGGACCCAAGTGGAAGTACGCCGGACGCCGTAGAAAGTATGCAGGACTCAAGTGGGAATGCGCAGCACGCCGCAGGAAGTGTGTAGGACCCAAATGTGAGTGCGCAGGACACCGTAGAAAGTGTGCGGGACCCAAGTGGGAGTGTGCAGGACGCCGAAGAAAGTGTGCGGGACCCAAGTGGGAGTGCGCAGGATGCCGTAGAAAGTGTGCGGGACCCAAGGTAAAGTGCGCCGGACGCCGCAGAAAGTGTGCTGGACAAAAGGTAGAGTGCGCCGGACGCCGAAAAAGGTGTGCGGGACCCAGAAGTGCGCCGGACTTCGTAGAAAGTGTGCGGGACCGAAGTGGGAGTGCGCAGGACACCGTAGAAAGTGTGTGGGAACCAAATGTGAGTGCGCAGGACACCGTAGAAAGTGTGCGGGACCCAAGTGGGAGTGAGCAGGACGCCGAAGAAAGTGTGCGGGACCCAAGTGGAAGTGCGTAGGACGCCGTAGAAAGTGTGCGGGACCCTAGGTAGAGGGCGCCGGACACCGTAGAAAGTGTGCGGGACCCAAGTGGGAGTGCGCAGGACGCCGAAGAAAGTGTGCCGGACCCAAGTGGAAGTGCGTAGGACGCCATAGAAAGTGTGCTGGACCCAAGGTAGAGTGCGCCGGACGCCGAAGAAGGTGTGCGGGACCCAAGTGGAAGTGCGCCGGACTTCGTAGAAAGTGTGTGGGACCCAAATGTGAGTGCGCCGGACTTCGTAGGAAGTGTGCGGGACGTAAGTGGGAGTGCGCAGGACGCCGTAGAAAGTGTGCGAGACCCAAGGTAAAGTGCGCCGGACGCCGCAGAAAGTGTGCTGGACCCAAGGTAGAGTGCGCCGGACGCCGAAGAAGGTGTGCGGGACCCAAGTGGAAGTGCGCCGGACGCCCTAGAAAGTGTGCGGGACCGAAGTGGGAGTGCGCAGGACACCGTAGAAAGTGTGTGGGACCCAAATGTGAGTGCGCAGGACACCGTAGAAAGTGTGCGGGACCCAAGTGGGAGTGCGCAGGATGCCGTAGAAAGTGTGCGGGACCCAAGGTTAAGTGCGCCGGACGCCGCAGAAAGTGTGCTGGACCCAAGGTAAAGTGCGCCGGACGCCGCAGAAAGTGTGCTGGACAAAAGGTAGAGTGCGCCGGACGCCGAAAAAGGTGTGAGGGACCCAAGTGGAAATGCGCAGGACGCCGCAGGAAGTGTGTGGGACCAAAGGTAGAGTGCGCCGGACGCCGAAAAAGGTGTGCCGGACCCAAGTGGGAGTGCGCCGGACGCCGTAGAAAGTGTGCGGGACCCAAGTGGAAGTGCGTAGGACGCCGTAGAAAGTTTGTGGGACCCAAATGTGAGTGCGCCGGACGCCCAAGAAAGTGTGCGGTACCCAAGTGGAAGCGCGCCGGACGCCGCAGAAAGTGTGCGGGACCCAAGGTAGAGTGCGCCGGCCGCCGTAGAAAGTGTGCGGGACCCAAAGGTAGAGTGCGCCGGACGCCGTAGAAAGTGTGCGGGACCCAAGTGGAAGTGCGCCGGACAGGACGCCGTAGAAATTGTCCGGGACCCAAGGGGGAGTGCGCAGGATGCCGTAGAAAGTGTGCGGGACCCAAGGTAGAGTGCGCCGGACGCCGAAGAAGGTGTGCGGGACCCAAGTGGAAGTGCGCCGGACGCCGTAGAAAGTGTGCGGGACCCAAGTGGGAGTGCGCCGGACGCCGCAGGAAGTGTGTGGGACCCAAATGTGAGTGCGCAGGACACCGTAGAAAGTGTGCGGGACCCAAGTGGGAGTGCGCCGGACGCCGAAGAAAGTGTGCGGGACCCAAGTGGGAGTGCGCAGGATGCCGTAGAAAGTGTGCGGGACCCAAGGTAAAGTGCGCCGGACGCCGTAGAAAGTGTGCGGGACCCAAAGGTAGAGTGCGCCGGACGCCGAAGAAAGTGTGCGGGACCCAAGTGTAGAGTGCGCCGGACTTCGTAGAAAGTGTGCGGGACCGAAGTGGGAGTGCGCAGGACACCGTAGAAAGTGTGTGGGAACCAAATGTGAGTGCGCAGGACACCGTAGAAAGTGTGCGGGACCCAAGGTAGAGTGCGCCGGACGCCGCAGAAAGTGTGCTGGACCCAAGGTAAAGTGCGCCGGACGCCGCAGAAAGTGTGCGGGACCCAAGGTGGAGTGCGCCGGACGCCGTAGAAAGTGTGTGGGACCCAAGGGGGAGTGCGCAGCACGCCGTAGAAAGTGTGCGGGACCCAAGTGGGAGTGCGCCCAACGCCGTACAGTGTGCGGGACCCAAGGGCAAGTGCGCAGGACGCCGTAGAAAGTGTGGGACCCAAATGTGAGTGCGCCGGACGCCGTATGAAGTGTGCGGGACCCAAGTGGGAGTGCGCAGAACGCCGAAGAAAGTGTGCGGGACCCAAGTGGAAGTGCGTAGGACGCCATAGAAAGTGTGCGGGACCCAAGGTAGAGGGCGCAGGACGCCGTAGAAAGTGTGTGGGACCCAAGTGGAAGTGCGTAGGACGCCGTAGAAAGTGTGTGGGACCCAAGGTAGAGTGCGCCGGACGCCGTAGGAAATGTGCGGGACCCAAGTAGGAGTGCGCCGGACGATGTACAAAGTGTGCGGGACCCAAGGTAAGTGCGCCGGACGCCCTAGAAAGTGTGCGGGACCCAAGGTGGAGTGCGCAGGACGCCGCAGAAAGTGTGTGGGACCCAAACATGAGTGCGCCTGACTTCGTAGGAAGTGTGCGGGACCCAAGTGGAGTGCGCAGGACGCCAAAGGAAGTGTGCTGGACCCAAGGCAGAGTGCGCCGGACGCCGAAGAAAGTGTGAGGGACCCAAGTGGAAATGCGCAGGACGCCGCAGGAAGTGTGTGGGACCCAAAGGTAGAGTGCGCCGGACGCCGTAGAAAGTGTGCGGGACCCAAGTGAGAGTGCGCCGGACGCCGTAGAAAGTGTGCGGGACCCAAGTGGGAGTGCGCAGGACGCCGTAGAAAGTGTGTGGGACCCAAATGTAGAGTGCGCCGGACGCCGTAGAAAGTGTGCGGGACCCAAGGTAGAGTGCGCCGGACGCCGTAGAAAGTGTGCGGAACTCAAGGAAGAGTGCGCCGGACGCGGTAGAAAGTGTGCGGGACCCAAGGTAGAGTGCGCCGGACGCCGTAGAAAGTGTGCGGGACCCCACGTAGAGTGCGCCGGACGCCGTAGAAAGTGTGCGGGGCCCAAGGGGGAGTGCGCAGGGCGCCGGAGAAAGTGTGAGGGACCCAAGTGGGAGTGCGCAGGACGCCGTAGAAAGTGTGTGGGACCCAAATGCGAGTGCGCCGGAGGTCGTAGGAAGTGTGCGGGACCCAAGGTAGAGTGTGCCGGACGCCGTAGAAAGCGTGCGGGACCCAAGGTGGAGTGCGCCGGACGCCGTAGAAAGTGTGCGGGACCCAAGTGGGAGTGCGCAGGACGCCGTAGAAAGTGTGCGGGACCCAAGGTAGAGTGCGCCGGACGCCGTAGAAAGTGTGCGGAATCCAAGGTAGAGTGCGCCAGACGCCGTAGAAAGTGTGTGGGACCCAAGTGGAAGTGCGTAGGACGCCGTAGAAAGTGTGTGGGCCCAAAGTAGAGTGCTCCGGACGCCGTAGAAAGTGTGCGGAACCCAAATGCGAGTGCGCCGGACGACGTAGAAAGTGTGCGGGACCCAAGGTAGAGTGCGCCGGACGCCGTAGAAAGTGTGTGGGACCCAAGGTAGAGTGCGCAAGATGCCGAAGAAAGTGTGCGGGACCCAAGTGGAAGTGCGCCGGACGCCGTAGAAAGTGTGCGGGACCCAAGTGGAAGTGCGCCGGACGCCGTAGAAAGTGTGCGGGACCCAAGGTGAGTGCGCAGGACGCCGTAGAAAGTGTGCGGGACCCAAGTGGAAGTGCGCAGGACGCCGTAGAAAGTGTGTGGGACCCAAATGTGAGTGCGCCGGACTTCGTAGAAAGTGTGCGGGACCCAAGGTGGAGTGCGCCGGACGCCGTAGAAAGTGTGCGGGACCCAAGTGGAAAGTGCGCCGGACGCCGTAGAAAGTGTGTGGGACCCAAGGTAGAGTGCGCCGGACGCCGTAGAAAGTGTGTGGGACCCAAGGTAGAAGTGCGCCGGACGCCGTAGAAAGTGTGCGGGACCCAAGTGGAGTGCGCCGGACGCCGTAGAAAGTGTGTGGGACCCAAATGTGAGTGCGCCGGACGCCGTAGAAAGTGTGCGGGACCCAAGTGGAGAGTGCGCTGGCCGCCGTAGAAAGTGTGCGGGACCCAAGGTAGAGTGCGCAGGACGCCGTAGAAAGTGTGTGGGACCCAAGTGTGAGTGCACAGGGCGCCGTAGAAAGTGTGCGGCACCCAAGGGGAAGTGCGCAGGACGCCATAGAAAGTGTGTGGGACCCAAATGAGTGCGCCGGACGCCGTAGAAAGTGTGCGGGACCCAAGTGGGAGTGCGCAGGACGCCGTAGAAAGTGTGTGGGACCCAAGGTAGAGTGCGCCGGACGCCGTAGAAAGTGTGCGGGACCCAAGTGGAAGTGCGCCGGACGCCGTAGAAAGTGTGCGGGACCGAAGTGGGAGTGCGCAGGACGCCGTAGGAAGTGGGCGGGACCCAAATGCGAGTGCGCCGGACGTCGTAGAATGTGTGCGGGACCCAAGGTAGAGTGCGCCGGACGCCGCAGAAAGTGTGCTGGACCCAAGGTAAAGTGCGCCGGACGCCGCAGAAAGTGTGCTGGACCCAAGGTAGAGTGCGCCGGACGCCGAAGAAGGTGTGCGGGACCCAAGTGGAAGTGCGTAGGACGCCGTAGAAAGAGTGCTGGACCCAAGGTGGAGTGCGCCGGACGCCGAAGAAGGTGTGCGAGACCCAAGTGGAAATGCGCAGGACGCCGCACAAAGTGTGTGGGACCCAAATACGAGTGCGCCGGACTTCGTAGGAAGTGTGCGGGACCCAAGTGGAGTGCGCAGGACGCCAAAGAAAGTGTGCGGGATCTAAGTGGAAGTGCGTAGGACGCCGTAGAAAGTGTGTGGGACCCAAATGTGAGTGCGCAGGACGCCGTAGAAAGTGTGCGGGACCAAAGTGGGAGTGAGCAGGACGCCGTAGAAAGTGTGCCGGACCCAAGGTAGAGTGCGCCGGACGCCGCAGAAAGTGTGCTGGACCCAAGGTAGAGTGCGCCGGACGCCGAAGAAGGTGTTTGGGACCCAAGTGGAAGTACGCCGGACGCCGAAGAAGGTGTGCGGGACCCAAGTGGAAGTGCGCCGGACGCCGTAGAAAGTGTGTGGGAGCCAAATGTGAGTGCGCAGGACACCGTAGAAAGAGTGCGGGACCCAAGGTGGAAGTGCGCCGGACGCCGTAGAAAGTGTGCGGGACCCAAGGTAGAGTGCGCCGGACGCCGTAGAAAGTGTGCGGGACCCAAGGTAGAGTGCGCCGGACGCCGTAGAAAGTGTGTGGGACCCAAGGTAGAGTGCGCCGGACGCCGTAGAAAGTGTGCGGGACCCAAGTGGAGAGTGCGCCGGACGCCGTAGAAAGTGTGCGGGACCCAAGGTGGAGTGCGCCGGACGCCGTAGAAAGTGTGCGGGACCCAAGGTGGAGTGCGCCGGACGCCGTAGAAAGTGTGCGGGACCCAAGGTGGAAGTGCGCAGGACGCCGTAGAAAGTGTGTGGGACCCAAGGTAGAGTGCGCCGGACGCCGTAGAAAGTGTGCGGGACCCAAGGTAGAGTGCGCCGGACGCCGTAGAAAGTGTGCGGGACCCAAGGTGGAAGTGCGCCGGACGCCGTAGAAAGTGTGCGGGACCCAAGTGGGAGTGCGCCGGACGCCGTAGAAAGTGTGCGGGACCCAAGGTAGAGTGCGCCGGACGCCGTAGAAAGTGTGCGGGACCCAAGGTGGAGTGCGCCGGACGCCGTAGAAAGTGTGCGGGACCCAAGTGGAGAGTGCGCCGGACGCCGTAGAAAGTGTGCGGGACCCAAGGTAGAGTGCGGCCGACGACGTAGAATGTGTGCGGGACCCAAGTGGAAGCGCGACGGACGACGTAGAATGTGTGCGGGACCCAAGTGGAAGCGCGCCGGACGCCGTAGAAAGTGTGCGGGACCCAAGGTAGAGTGCGGCCGATGACGTAGAATGTGTGCGGGACCCAAGGTAGAGTGCGCCGGACGCCGCAGAAAGTGTGCGGGACCCAAGGTAGAGTGCGCCGGACGCCGTAGAAGGTGTGCGGGACCCGAGTGGAAGCCCGCCGGACGCCGCAGAATGTGGGCGGGACCCAAGGTGGAGTGCGCCGGACGCCGTAGAAAGTGTGCGGGACCCAAGTGGGCGTGCGCAGGACGCCGTAGAAAGTGTGCGGGACCCAAGGTAGAGAGCGCCGGACGCCGTAGAAAGTGTGCGTGACCCAAGGTAGAGTGCGCCGGACGCCGTAGAAAGTGTGCGGGACCCAAGGTAGAGTGGGGCGGGCGCCGAATAAAGTGTGCGGGACCCAAGGTAAGTGCGCCGGACGCCGTAGAAAGTGTGCGGGACCCAAGTGGAGTGCGCCGGACGCCGAAGAAAGTGTGCGGTACCCAAGTGGAAGCGCGCCGGACGCCGCAGAAAGTGTGCGGGACCCAATGTAGAGTGAGCCGGACGCCGTAGAAAGTGTGCGGGACACAAGTGGGAGTGCGCAGGACGCCGTAGAAAGTGTGCGTGACCCAAGGTGGAGTGCGCCGGACGCCGTAGAAAGTGTGCGGGACCCAAGGTAGAGAGCGCCGGACTCCGTAGAAAGTGTGTGTGACCCAAGGTGGAGTGCGCCGGACGCCGCAGAAAGTGTGCGTGACCCAAGGTGGAGTGCGCCGGACGCCGTAGAAAGTGTGTGGGACCCAAGGTAGAGTGCGCCGGACGCCGTAGAAAGTGTGTGGGACCCAAGTGGGAGTGCGCCGGACGCCGTAGAAAGTGTGCGGGACCCAAGGTGGAGTGCGCCGGACGCCGTAGAAAGTCTTCGGGATCCAAGGTAAAGTGCGCCGGACGCCGTAGAAACTGTGCTGGACCCAAGGTAGAGTGCGCCGGACGTCGTAGAAAGTGTGCGGGACCCAAGGTAGAGTGCGCCGGACGCCGTAGATAGTGTGCGGGGCCCAAGGTAGAGTGCGCGGGACGCCGTAGAAAGTGTGTGGGACCCAAGGTAGAGTGCGCCGGACGCCGTAGAAAGTGTGCGGGACCCAAGTGGGAGTGCGCCGGACGCCGTAGAAAGTGTGCGGGACCCAAGTGGGAGTGCGCAGGACGCCGTAGAAAGTGTGTGGGACCCAAGGTTGAGGGCGCAGGACGCCGTAGAAAGTGTGCGGGACCCAAGGTAAAGTGCGCCGGACGCCGTAGACAGTGTGCGGGACCCAAGTGGGAATGCGCAGGACGCCGTAGAAAGTGTATGGGACCCAAGGTAGAGTGCGCCGGACGCCGTAGAAAGTGTGGGGGACCCAAGGTGGAGTGCGCCGGACGCCGTAGAAAGTGTGCGGGACCCAAGTGGGAGTGCGCCGGACGCCGTAGAAAGTGTGCGGGACCCAAGGTGAGTGCGCCGGACGCCGTAGAAAGTGTGCGGGACCCAAGGTAGAGTGCGCCGGACGCCGTAGAAAGTGTGCGGGACCCAAGTGGGAGTGCGCCGGACGCCGTAGAAAGTGTGTGGGACCCAAGTGGAGTGCGCCGGACGCCGTAGAAAGTGTGCGGGACCCAAGATAGAGTGCGCCGGACGCCGTAGAAAGTGTGCGGGACCCAAGCTAGAGTGCGCCGGACGCCGTAGAAAGTGTGCGGGACCCAAGTGGGAGTGCGCCGGACGCCATAGAAAGTGTGTTGGACCCAAGGTAAAGTGCGCCGGACGCCTTAGAAAGTGTGCGGGACCCAAGGTAGAGTGCGCCGGACGCCGTAGAAAGTGTGGGGGACCCAAGGTAGAGTGCGCCGGACGCCGTAGAAGGTGGGCGGGACACAAGTGGGAGTGCGCCGGACGCCGTAGAAAGTGTGCGGGACCCAAGGTAGAGTGCGCCGGACGCCGTAGAAAGTGTGCGGGACCCAAGTGGGAGAGCGCCGGACTCCGTAGAAAGTGTGTGTGACCCAAGGTGGAGTGCGCCGGACGCCGTAGAAAGTGTGCGTGACCCAAGGTGGAGTGCGCCGGACGCCGAATAAAGTGTGCGGGACCCAAGGTAGAGTGCGCCGGACGCCGTAGAAAGTGCGTGGGACCCTAAGAGGAGTGCGGCGGACGCCGGAGAAAGGGTGTGGGAGCCAAGTGGAGTGCGCCGGACGCCGTAGAAAGTGTGCGGGACCCAAGGTGGAGTGCGCCGGACGCCGTAGAAAGCGTGCGGGACCCAAGGTAGAGTGCCCCGGGCGCCGTAGAAAGTGTGCGACACCCAAGTGGGAGTGCGCAGGACGCCGTAGAGAGTGTGCCGGACCCAAGGCAGAGTGCGCCGGACGCCGTAGAAAGTGTGCGGTACCCAAGGTAGAGAACGCCGGACTCCGTAGAAAGTGTGTGTGACCCAAGTTAGAGTGCGCCGGACGCCGTAGAAAGTGTGTGGGACCCAAGTGGAAGTGCGTAGGACGCCGTAGAAAGTGTGTGGGCCCAAAGTAGAGTGCTCCGGACGCCGTAGGAAGTATGCGGGATCCAAGTGGGAGTGCGCGGGACGCCATAGAAAGTGTGCGGGACCCAAGGTAGAGTGCGCCGGACGCCGTAGAAAGTGTGCGGAATCCAAGGTAGAGTGCGCCGGACGCCGTAGAAAGTGTGTGGGACCCAAGTGGAAGTGCGTAGGACGCCGTAGAAAGTGTGTGGAACCCAAGGTAGAGTGCTCCGGACGCCGTAGAAAGTGTGTGGGACCCGAGGTAGAGTGCGCCGGACGACGTAGAAAGTGTGCGGGACCCAAGGTAGAGGGCGCCGGATGCCGTAGAAAGTGTGCGGGAGGCAAGGTAGAGGGCGCCGGACGCCGTAGGAAGTGGGAGGGACCCAAGGTAGAGTGCGCCGGACGCCGTAGAAAGTGTGTGGGACCCAATGTGGAGTGCGCCGGACGACGTAGAAAGTGTGCGGGACCCAAGGTAGAGTGCGCCGGACGCTGTAGAAAGTGTGCGGGACCCAAGGTAGAGTGCGCCGGACGCCGTAGAAAGTGTGCGGGACCCAAGGTAGAGTGCGTCGGACGCCGTAGAAAGTGTGTGGGACCCAAGGTAGAGTGCGCCGGACGCCGTAGAAAGTGTGCGGGACCCAAGGTAGAGTGCGCCGGACGCCGTAGAAAGTGTGCGGGACCCAAGTGGGAGTGCGCCGGACGCCGTAGAAAGTGTGCGGGACCCAAGTGGGAGTGCGCCGGACGCCGTAGAAAGTGTGCGGGACCCAAGGTAGAGTGCGCCGGACGCCGTAGAAAGTGTGTGGGACCCAAGGTAGAGTGCGCCGAACGCCGTAGAAAGTGTGTGGGACCCAAGGTAGAGTGCGCCGGACGCCGTAGAAAGTGTGTGGGACCCAAGGTAGAGTGCGCCGGACGCCGTAGAAAGTGTGCGGGGCCCAAGCAAGAGTGCGCCGGACGTCGTAGAAAGTGTGCGTGACCCAAGGTAGAGTGCGCCGGACGCCGTAGAAAGTGTGCGGGACCCAAGGTGGAGTGCGCCGGACGCCGTAGAAAGTGTGTGGGACCCAAGGTAGAGTGCGCCGGACGCCGTAGAAAGTGTGCGGGATCTAAGGTAGAGTGCGCCGGAACCCCGTAGAAAATGTGTGTGACCTAAGGTAGTGTGTGCCGGACGCGGTAAGAAGTGTGCTGGACCCAAGTGGGAGTGCGCCGGACGCCGTAAAAAGTGTGCGGGACCCAAGGTAGAGTGCGTCGGACGCCGTAGAAAGTGTGCGGGACCCAAGTGGGAGTGCGCCGGACGCCGTAGAAAGTGTGTGGGACCCAAGGTAGAGTGCGCCGGACGCCGTAGAAAGTGTGCGGGACCCAAGGTAGAGTGCGCCGGACGCCGTATAAAGTGTGCGGGACCCAAGGGGGAGCCGCCGGACGCCGAGGAAAGTGTGCGGGACCCAAGGTAGAGTGCGCCGGACGCCGTAGAAAGTGTGCGGGACCCAAGGTAGAGTGCGCCGGACGCCGTAGAAAGTGTGCGGGACCCAAGGTAGAGTGCGCCGGACGCCGTAGAAAGTGGGTGGGAGCCAAGGGAGAGTGGGCCGGACGCCGGAGAGAGTGGGCGGGACCCAAGTGGGAGTGCGCCGGACGCCGTAGAAAGTGTGTGGGACCCAAGGTAGAGTGCGCCGGACGCCGTAGAAAGTGTGCGGGACCCAAGGTAGAGTGCGCCGGACGCCGTAGAAAGTGTGTGGGACCCAAGGTAGAGTGCGCCGGACGCCGTAGAAAGTGTGTGGGACCCAAGGTAGAGTGCGCCGGACGCCGTAGAAAGTGTGTGGGACCCAAGTGGGAGTGCACGGGACGCCACAGGAAGTGTGTGGGACCCAAGGCAGAGTGCGCCGGACGCCGTAGAAAGTTTGCGGGACCCAAGGTAGAGTGCGCCGGACGCCGTAGAAAGTGTGCGGGACCCAAGTGGGAGTGCGCCGGACGCCGTAGAAAGTGTGTGGGACCCAAGGTAGAGTGCGCCGGACGCCGTAGAAAGTGTGTGGGACCCAAGGTAGAGTGCGCCGGACGCCGTAGAAAGTGTGTGGGACCCAAGGTAGAGTGCGCCGGACGCCGTAGAAAGTGTGCGGGACCCAAGGTAGAGTGCGCCGGACGCCGTAGAAAGTGTGGGGGACCTAAGGTAGAGTTCGCCGGACGCCGTAGAAAGTGTGTGGGACCCAAGGTGGAGTGCGCCGGACGCCGTAGAAAGTGTGCGGGACTCAAGGTAGAGTGCGCCGGACGCCGTAGAAAGTGTGCGGGACCCAAGTGGGAGTGCGCAGGACGCCGGGGAAAGGATGCGGGGCCCAAGGTAGGGTGCTCCGGACGCCCAAGGAAGTGTGTGGGACCCAAGTGGGAGTGCGCAGGACGCCGTAGAGAGTGTGCCGGACCCAAGGCAGAGTGCGCCGGACGCCGTAGAAAGTGTGTGGGACCCAAGTGGGAGTGCGCCGGACGCCGTAGAAAGTGTGCGGGACCCAAGGTAGAGTGCGCCGGACGCCGTAGAAAGTGTGTGGGACCCAAGGTAGAGTGCACCGGACGCCGAAGAAAGTGTGCGGGACCCAAGGTGGAGCACGCCGGACACCGTAGAAAGTGTGCGGGACCCAAGGTAGAGTGCGCCGGACGCCGTAGAAAGTGTGTGGGACCCAAGGTAGAGTGCGCCGGACACCGTAGAAAGTGTGCGGGACCCGAGTGGAAGTGCGCCGGACGCCGTAGAAAGTGTGCGGGACCCAAGGTAGAGTGCGCCGGACGCCGCAGAAAGTGTGTGGAGCCCAAGGTAGAGTGCGCCGGACGCCGTAGAAAGTGTGCGGGACCCAAGTGGGAGTGCGCCGGGCGCCGGAGGAAGTGTGTGGCCCCTAAGGAAGGGGGCGCCGGACGCCGGAGAAAGTGTGCGGGCCCCAAGTGGGAGTGCGCCGGACGCCTTAGAAAGTGTGCGGGACCTAAGGTAGAGTGTGCCGGACGCCGTAGAAAGTGTGCGGGACCAAAGGTAGAGTGCGCCGGACGCCGTAGAAAGTGTGTGGGACCCAAGGTAGAGTGCGCCGGACGCCGCAGAAAGTGTGTGGGACCCAAGGTAGAGTGCGCCGGACGCCGTATAAAGTGTGTGGGACCCAAGGTAGAATGCGCCGGACGCCGTAGAAAGTGTGCGGGACCCAAGGTAGAGTGCGCCGGACGCCGTAGAAAGTGTGCGGGACCCAAGGTAGAGGGCGCCGGACGCCGTAGAAAGTGTGCGGGACCCAAGGTAGAGTGCGCCGGACGCCGTAGAAAGTGTGCGGGACCCAAGGTAGAGTGCGCCGGACGCCGTAGAAAGTGAGCGGGACCCAAGGTAGAGTGCGCCGGACGCCGTAGAAAGTGTGCGGGACCCAAGGTAGAGTGCGCCGGACGCCGTAGAAAGTGTGTGGGACCAAAGGTAGAGTGCGCCGGACGCCGTAGAAAGTGTGTGGGACCCAAGGTAGTGCGCCGGACGCCGTAGAAAGTGTGCGGGACCCAAGGTAGAAGTGCGCCGGACGCCGTAGAAAGTGTGCGGGACCCAAGGTAGGTGCGCCGGACGCCGTAGAAAGTGTGCGGGACCCAAGGTAGAGTGCGCCGGTCGCCGTAGAAAGTGTGTGGGACCCAAGGTAGAGTGCGCCGGACGCCGTAGAAAGTGTGCGGGACCCAAGGTAGAGTGCGCCGGACGCCGTAGAAAGTGTGTGGGACCCAAGGTAGAGTGCGCCGGACGTCGTAGAAACTATGTGGTACCCAAGGTAGAGTGCGCCGGACGCCGTAGGAAATGTGCGGGACCCAAGTAGGAGTGCGCCGGACGCCGTAGAAAGTGTGCGGGACCCAAGGTAGAGGGCGCCGGACGCCATAGAAAGTGTGCGGGACCCAGGTAGAGTGCGCCGGACGCCGTAGAAAGTGTGCGGGACCCAAGGTAGAGTGCGCCAGACGCCGTAGAAAGTGTGTGGGACCCAAGGTAGAGTGCGCCAGACGCCGTAGAAAGTGTGCGGGACCCAAGTGGGAGTGCGCCGGACGCCGTAGAAAGTGTGCGGGACCCAAGGTAGAGTGCGCCGGACGCCGTAAAAAGTGTGCGGGACCCAACGTAGAGTGCGCCGGACGCCGTAGAAAGTGTGCAACACCCAAGTGGGAGTGCGCCGGACGCCGTAGAAAGTGTGCGGAACCCAAGGTAGAGTGCGCCGGACGCCGTAGAAAGTGTGCGGGACCCAAGGTAGAGTGCGCCGGACGCCATGGAAAGTGTGCGGGACCCAAGTGGGAGTGAGCGGGACGCCGTAGAAAGTGTGCGGGACCCAAGGTAGAGTGCGCCGGACGCCGTAGAAAGTGTGTGGGACCCAAGGTAGAGTGCGCCGGACGACGTAGAAAGTGTGCGGGACCCAAGGTAGAGTGCGCCGGACGCCGTAGAAAGTGTGTGGGACCCAAGGTAGAGTGCGCCGGACACCGCAGAAAGTGTGCGAGACCCGAGGTAGAGTGCGCCGGACGCTGAAGAAAGTGTGCGGGACCCAAGGTAGAGTGCGCCGGACGCCGTAGAAAGTGTGAGGGACCCAAGGAAGAGTGCGCCGGACGACGTATAAAGTGTGTGGGACCCAAGTGGAAGTGCGCCGGACGCCGTAGAAAGTGTTCTGGACCCAAATTAGAGTGCGCCGGCCGCCGTAGAAAGTGTGCGGGACCCAAGGTAGAGTGCGCCGGACGCCGTAGAAAGTGTGCGGGACCGAAGTGAGAGTGCGCCGGACGCCGTAGAAAGTGTGTGGGCCCCAAGGTAGAGTGCGCCGGACGCCGTAGAAAGTGTGTGGGACCCAAGTGGGAGTGCGCCGCACACCGTAGAAAGTGTGTGGGACCCAAGTGGAAGTGCGCCGGACGCCGTAGAAAGTGTGCGGGACCCAAGGTAGAGTGCGCCGGACGCCGTAGAAAGTGTGCGGGACCCAAGGTAGAGTGCGCCAGACTGCGTATAAAGTGTGTGGGACCCAAGGTAGAGTGCGCCGGACACCGTAGAAAGTGTGCGGGACCCAAGGTAGAGTGCGCCGGACGCCGAAAAAAGTGTGCACCCAAGTGGAAGTGCGCCAAACGCCGAAGAATGTGTGCGGGACCCAATTGGGAGTGCGCAGTACGCCGTAGAAGGTGTGCGGGACCCAAGGTAGAGTGCGTCAAACGCCGTAGAAAATGTGCGGGACCCAAGGTAGAGTGCGCCGGACGCCGTAGAAAATAGTGTGGGACCCAAGGTAGAGTGCGCCCGACGTCGTAGAAAATGTGCGGGACCCAAGTAAGAGTGCGCCGGACGCCGTAGAAAGTGTGTGGGACCCAAGGTAGAGTGCGCCGGACGCCGTAGAAAGTGTGCGGGACCCAAGGTAGAGTGCGCCGGACGCTGTAGAAAGTGTGCGGGACCCAAGGTAGAGTGCGCCGGACGCCGTAGAAAGTGTGTGGGACACAAGGTAGAGTGCGCCGGACGCCGTAGAAAGTGTGCGGGACCCAAGGTAGAGTGCGCCGGACGCCGTAGAAAGTGTGTGGGACCCAAGGTAGAGTGCGCCGGACGCCGTAGAAAGTGTGCGGGACCCAAGGTAGAGTGCGCCGGACGCCGTAGAAAGTGTGCGGGACCCAAGTGGGAGTGCGCCGGACGCCGTAGAAAGTGTGCGGGACCCAAGGTAGAGTGCGCCGGACGCCGTAGAAAGTGTGCGGGACCGAAGGGAGAGTGCGCCGGACGCCGTAGAATGTGTGTGGGACCCAAGTGGGAGTGCGCCGGACGCCGTAGAAAGTGTGTGGGACCCAAGGTAGAGTGCACCGGACGCCGTAGGAAGTGGGCGGGACCCAAGGTAGAGTGTGCAGGACGCCGTAGAAAGTGTGTGGGACCCAAGGTAGAGTGCGCCGGACGCCGTAGAAGGTGGGCGGGACCGGAGGTAGAGTGCGCCGAACGCCGTAGAAAGTGGGCGGGACCCAAGGTAGAGTGCGCCGCACGCCGTAGAAAGTGTGCGGGACCCAAGGTAGAGGGCGCCCGACGCCGTAGAAAAGTGGGCGTGACCCAAGTGGGGGGGCGCGGGACGCCAGAGATACTGTGTGGGACCCAAGGTAGAGTGAGCGGGACGCCATAGAAAGTGTGCGGGACCCAAGTGAAAGTGAACAGGACGCCGTAGAAAGTGTGCGGAACCCAAATGCGAGTGCGCCGGACGACGTAGAAAGTGTGCGGGACCCAAGGTAGAGTGCGCCGGACGCCGTAGAAAGTGTGTGGGACCCAAGGTAAAGTGCGCCGGACTACGTAGAAAGTGTGCGGGACCCAAGGTAGAGTGCGCCGGACGCCGTAGGAAATGTGCGGGACCCAAGTAGGAGTGCGCCGGACGCCGTAGAAAGTGTGCGGGACCCAAGGTAGAGTGCGCCGGACGCCGTATAAACTGTGCTGGACCCAAGGTAGAGTGCGCCGGACGCCGTAGAAAGTGTGCGGGACCCAAGGTAGAGTGCGCCGGACGTCGTAGAAAGTGTGCGGGACCCAAGGTAGAGTGCGCCGGACGCCGTAGATAGTGTGCGGGACGCAATAGAAAGTGTTCGGGATCCAAGGTAAAGTGCGCCGGACGCCGTAGACAGTGTGCGGGACCCAAGTGGGAGTGCGCAGGACGCCGTAGAAAGTGTATGGGACCCAAGGTAGAGTGCGCCGGACGCCGTAGACAGTGTGCGGGACCCAAGTGGGAGTGCGCAGGACGCCGTAGAAAGTGTTCGGGACCCAAGGTAGAGCGCGCCGGACGCCGTAGAAAGTGTGCGGGACCCAAGGTAGAGTGCGCCGGACGCCGTAGAAAGTGTGCGGGACCCAAGGTAGAGTGCGCCGGACGCCGTAGAAAGTGTGTGGGACCCAAGGTAGAGTGCGCCGGACGCCGTAGAAAGTGTGTGGGACCCAAGGTAGAGTGCGCCGGACTACGTAGAAAGTGTGCGGGACCCAAGGTAGAGTGCGCCGGACGGCGTAGAAAGTGTGCGGGACCCAAGGTAGAGTGCGCCGGACGCCGTAGAAAGTGTGTGGGACCCAAGGTGGGAGTGCGCCGGACGCCGTAGAAAGTGTGCGGGACCCAAGGTAGAGTGCGCCGGACGCCGTAGATAGTGTGCGGGACCCAAGGTAGACTGCGCCGGACGCCGTAGAAAGTGTGCGGGACTCAAGTGGGAATGCGCGGGACGCCGTAGGAAGTGTGTGGGACCCAAATGCGAGTGCGCCGGACGTCGTAGAAAGTGTTTGGGACCCAAGGTAGAGTGCGCCGGACGCCGTAGAAAGTGTGTGATACTCAAGGTAGGGTGCGCAGGACGACGTAGAAAGTGTGCGGGACCCAAGGTAGAGTGCGCCGGACGCCGTAGAAAGTGTGCGGGACCCAAGTGGGAGTGCGCCGGACGCCGTAGAAAGTGTGCGGGCTCCCAGGTAGAGTGCGCCGGACGCCGTAGAAAGTGTGCGGGACCCAAGTGGGAGTGCGCCGGACGCCGTAGAAAGTGTGCAGGACCCAAAGTGGAGTGCGCCGGACGCCGTAGAAAATGTGCAGGACCCAAGGTAGAGTGCGCCGGACGCCGTAGAAAGTGTGCGGGACCCAAGGTAGAGTGCGCCGGACGCCGTAGAAAGTGTGCGGGACCCAAGTGGGAGTGCGCAGGACGCCGTAGAAAGTGTGCGGGACCCTAGGTAGAGTGCGCCGGACGCCGTAGGAAGTGTGCGGGACCCAAGGTAGAGTGCGCCGGACGCCGTAGAAAGTGTGCGGGACCCAAGTGGGAGTGCGCAGGACGCCGTAGAAAGTGTGCGGGACCCAAGGTAGAGTGCGCCGGACGCCGTAGAAAGTGTGCGGGACCCAAGGTAGAGTGCGCCGGACGCCGTAGAAAGTGTGCGGGGCCCAAGGTAGAGTGCGCCGGACGCCGTAGAAAGTGTGCGGGACCCAAGGTAGAGTGCGACGGACGCCGTAGAAAGTGTGCGGGACACAAGGTAGAGTGCGCCGGACGCCGTAGAAAATGTGCGGGACCCAAGGTAGAGTGCGCCGGATGACGTAGAAAGTGTGCGGGACCCAAGGTAGAGTGCGCCGGACGCCGTAGAAAGTGTGCGGGACCCAAGTGGGAGTGCGCAGGACGCCGAAGAAAGTGTGCGGGACCCAAGTGGGAGTGAGCGGGACGCCGTAGAAAGTGTGTGGGACCCAAGATAGAGTGCGCCGGACGACGTAGAAAGTGTGCGGGACCCAAGGTAGAGTGCGCCGGACGACGTAGAAAGTGTGCGGGACCCAAGGTAGAGTGCGCCGGACGCCGTAGAAAGTGTGTGGGACCCAAGGTAAAGTGCGCCGGACTACGTAGAAAGTGTGCGGGACCCAAGGTAGAGTGCGCCGGACGCCGTAGAAAGTGTGCGGGACCCAAGGTAGAGTGCGCCGGACGCCGTAGAAAGTGTGCGGGATCCAAGGTAGAGTGCGCCGGACGCCGTAGAAAGTGTGTGGGACCCAAGGTAGAGTGCGCCAGACGCCGTAGAAAGTGTGTGGGACCCAAGGTAAAGTGCGCCGGACGACGTAGAAAGTGTGCGGGAACCAAGGTAGAGTGCGCCGGACGTCGTAGATACTGTGTGGGACCCAAGGTAGAGTGAGCGGGACGCCATAGAAAGTGTGCGGGACTCTAGTGGGAATGCGCGGGACGCCGTAGAAAGTGTGTGGGACCCAAGTGGCAGTGCGCCAGACGCCGTATGGAGTATGCGCGATCCAAGTGGGAGTGCCCCAAACGCCGTAGGGAGTATGCGGGATTCAAGTGGGAGTGCGCGGGACGCCATAGAAAGTGTGCGGGACCCAAGGTAGAGTGCGCCGGACGCCGTAGAAAGTGTGCGGAATCCAAGGTAGAGTGCGCCGGACGCCGTAGAAAGTGTGTGGGACCCAAGGTAAAGTGCGCCGGACTACGTAGAAAGTGTGCGGGACCCAAGGTAGAGTGCGCCGGACGCCGTAGAAAGTGTGTGGGACCCAAGGTAGAGTGCGCCGGACGCCGTAGAAAGTGTGTGGGACCCGAGGTAGAGTGCGCCGGACGACGTAGAAAGTGTGCGGGACCCAAGGTAGAGGGCGCCGGACGCCATAGAAAGTGTGCGGGACCCAAGGTAGAGGGCGCCGGACGCCGTAGAAAAGTGTGCGGGACCCAAGGTAGAGTGCGCCGGACGCCGTAGAAAGTGTGCGGGACCCAAGGTAGAGTGCGCCGGACGCCGTAGAAAGTGTGTGGGACCCAAGGTAGAGTGCGCCGGACGACGTAGAAAGTGTGCGGGACCCAAGGTAGAGTGCGCCGGACGCCGTAGAAAGTGTGCGGGACCCAAGTGGGAGTGCGCAGGAAGCCGAAGAAAGTGTTCGGGACCCAAGTGTGAGTGAGCGGGACGCCGTAGAAAGTGTGCGGGACCCAAGGTAGAGTGCGCCGGACGCCGTAGAAAGTGTGCGGGACCCAAGTGGGAGTGCGCAGGACGCCGTAGAAAGTGTGCGGGACCCAAATGGGAGTGCGCTGGACGCCGTAGAAAGTGTGTGGGACCCAAGGTAAAGTGCGCCGGACGCCGTAGAAAGTGTGCGGGACCCAAGGTAGAGTGCGCCGGACGCCGTAGAAAGTGTGTGGGACCCAAGGTAGAGTGCGACGGACGACGTAGAAAGTGTGCGGGACCCAAGGTAGAGTGCGCCGGACGCCGTAGAAAGTGTGTGGGACCCAAGGTAAAGTGCGCCGGACTACGTAGAAAGTGTGCGGGACCCAAGGTAGAGTGCGCCGGACGCCGTAGAAAGTGTGTGTGTGACCCAAGGTAGAGTGCGCCGGACGACGTAGAAAGTGTGCGGGACCCAAGGTAGAGTGCGCCGGACGCCGTAGAAAGTGTGCGGGACCCAAGGTAGAGTGCGCCGGACGCCGTAGAAAGTGTGCGTGACCCAAGTGGGAGTGCGCGGGACGCCGTAGAAAGTGTGCGGGACCCAAGGTAGAGTGCGCCGGACGCCGTAGAAAGTGTGCGGGACCCAAGGTAGAGTGCGCCGGACGCCGAAGAAGGTGTGCGGGCCCCAAGGTAGAGTGCGCCGGACGCCGTAGAAAAAGTGCGTGACCCAAGGTGGAGTGCGCCGGACGCCGTAGAAAGTGTGCGGGACCCAAGGTAGAGTGCGCCGGACGCCGTAGAAAGTGTGCGGGACCCAAGTTAGAGTGCGCCGGACGCCGGAGAAAGTGTTCGGGACCCAAGGTAGAGTGCGCCGGACGGCGTATAAACTGGGGTGGACCCACCGTAGGGTGCGCCGGACGGCGTAGAAAGTGTGTGGGACCCAAGGTGGAGTGCGCCGGACGCCGTAGAAAGTGTGCGGGACCCAAGGTAGAGTGCGCCGGACGCCGAATAAAGTGTGCGGGACCCAAGGTAGAGTGCGCCGGACGCCGTAGAAAGTGTGCGTGACCCAAGGTGGAGTGCGCCGGACGCCGTAGAAAGTGTGCGGGACCCAAGGTAGAGTGCGCCGGACGACGTATAAAGTGTGCGGGACCCAAGGTAGAGTGCGCCGGACGCCGTAGAAAGTGTGTGGGACCCAAGGTAGAGTGCGCCGGACGCCGTAGAAAGTGTGTGGGACCCAAGGTAAAGTGCGCCGGACTACGTAGAAAGTGTGCGGGACCCAAGGTAGAGTGCGCCGGACGCCGTAGAAAGTGTGCGGGATCCAAGGTAGAGTGCGCCGGACGCCGTAGAAAGTGTGTGGGACCCAAGGTAGAGTGCGCCAGACGCCGTAGAAAGTGTGTGGGACCCAAGGTAAAGTGCGCCGGACTACGTAGAAAGTGTGCGGGACCCAAGGTAGAGTGCGCCGGACGCCGTAGAAAGTGTGCGGGATCCAAGGTAGAGTGCGCCGGACGCCGTAGAAAGTGTGTGGGACCCAAGGTAGAGTGCGCCGGACGACGTAGAAAGTGTGCGGGACCCAAGGTAGAGGGCGCCGGACGCCATAGAAAGTGTGCGGGACCCAAGGTAGAGGGCGCCGGACGCCGTAGAAAGTGTGCGGGACCCAAGGTAGAGGGCGGCGGACGCCGTAGAAAGTGTGCGGGACCCAAGGTAGAGGGCGCCGGCCGCGGTAGAAAGTGTGCGGGATCCAAGGTAGAGTGCGCCGGACGCCGTAGAAAATGTGTGGGACCCAAGGTAGAGTGCGACGGACGCCGTAGAAAGTGTGCGGGACCCAAGTGGGAGTGAGCGGGACGCCGTAGAAAGTGTGTGGGACCCAAGGTAGAGTGCGCCGGACGCCGTAGAAAGTGTGCGGGACCCAAGGTAGAGTGCGCCGGACGCCGTAGAAAGTGTGCGGGACCCAAGTGGGAATGCGCGGGACGCCTTAGGAAGCGTGCGGGACCCAAGGTAGAGTGTGCCGGACGCCGTAGAAAGTGTGCGGGACCCAAGGTAGAGTGCGCCGGACGCCGTAGAAAGCGTGTGGGACCCAAGTGGAAGTGAGAAGGACGCCGTAGAAAGTGTGTGGGACCCGAGGTAGAGTGCGCCGGACGACGTAGAAAGTGTGCGGGACCCAAGGTAGAGTGCGCCGGACGCCGTAGAAAGTGTGCGGGACCCAAGGTAGAGTGCGCCGGACGCCGTAGAAAGTGTGCGGGACCCAAGGGAGAGGGCGCCGGACGCCGTAGGAAGGGTGGGGGACCCAAGGTAGAGTGCGCCGGACGCCGTAGAAAGTGTGCGGGACCCAAGGTAGAGTGCGCCGGACGCCGTAGAAAGTGTGTGGGACCCAAGGTAGAGTGCGCCGGACGACGTAGAAAGTGTGCGGGACCCAAGGTAGAGTGCGCCGGACGCCGTAGAAAGTGTGTGGGACCCAAGGTAGAGTGCGCCGGACGCCGTAGGAAATGTGCGGGACCCAAGTAGGAGTGCGCCGGACGCCGTAGAAAGTGTGTGGGACTCAAGGTAGAGTGCGCCGCACGACGTAGAAAGTGTGCGGGACCCAAGGTAGAATGCGCCGGACGCCGTGGAAAGTGTGCGGGATCCAAGGTAGAGTGCGCCGGACGCCGTAGAAGGAGGGCGGGACCCAAGGTAGAGCGCGCCGAACGCCGTAGAAAGTGTGTGGGACCCACGATAGAGTGCGCCGGACGCCGTAGAAAGTGTGCGGGACCTAAGTGGGAGTGCGCAGAACGCCGCAGAAAGTGTGCGGGACCCAAGGTAGAGTGCGCCGGACGCCGTAGAAAGTGTGTGAGACCCAAGGTAGAGTGCGCCGGACGCCGTAGAAAGTGTGCGGGGCCCAAGGTAGAGTGCGCCGGACGCCGTAGAAAGTGTGCGGGACCCAAGTGGGAGTGCGCCGGACGCCGTAGAAAGTGTGTGGGACCCAAGGTAGAGTGCGCCGGACGCCGTAGAAAGTGTGCGGGACCCAAGTGGGAGTGCGCAGGACGCCGTAGAAAGTGTGCGGGACCCAAGTGGGAGTGCGCCGGACGCCAAAGAAAGTGTGTGGGACTCAAGGTAGAGTGCGCCGCACGACGTAGAAAGTGTGCGGGACCCAAGGTAGAATGCGCCGGACGCCGTGGAAAGTGTGCGGGACCCAAGGTAGAGTGCGCCGGACGCCGTAGGAAATGTGCGGGACCCAAGTAGGAGTGCGCCGCACGACGTAGAAAGTGTGCGGGACCCAAGGTAGAATGCGCCGGACGCCGTGGAAAGTGTGCGGGACCCAAGTGGGAGTGCGCAGGAAGCCGAAGAAAGTGTTCGGGACCCAAGTGTGAGTGAGCGGGACGCCGTAGAAAGTGTGCGGGACCCAAGGTAGAGTGCGCCGGACGCCGTAGAAAGTGTGTGGGACCCAAGGTAGAGTGCGACGGACGACGTAGAAAGTGTGTGGGACCCAAGGTAGAGTGCGCCAGACGCCGTAGAAAGTGTGTGGGACCCAAGGTAGAGTGCGCCGGACGCCGTAGAAAGTGTGCGGGACCCAAGGTAGAGTGCGCCGGACGCCGTAGAAAGTGTGCGGGACCCAATTGGGAGTGCGCGGGACGCCACAGTAAGTGTGTGCGACCCAAGGTAGAGTGCGCCGGACGCCGTAGAAAGTGTGTGGGACCCAAGGTAAAGTGCGCCGGACGCCGTAGAAAGTGTGTGGGACCCAAGGTAGAGTGCGCCGGACGCCGTAGAAAGTGTGTGGGACCCAAGGTAAAGTGCGCCGGACGCCGTAGAAAGTGTGTGGGACCCAAGGTAGAGTGTGCCGCACGCCGTAGGGAGTATGCGGGACCCAAGGTAGAGTGTGCCGGACGCCGTAGAAAATGTGTGGGAACTAAGTGGGAGTGCGCAGGACGCCGTAGGAAGTGTGCGGGATCCAAGGTAGAGTGCGCCGGACGCCGTAGAAAGTGTGCGGGACCCAAGGTAGAGTGCGGCCGATGACGTAGAATGTGTGCGGGACCCAAGTGGAAGCGCGCCGGACGCCGCAGAAAGTGTGCGGGACCCAAGGTAGAGTGCGCCGGACGCCGTAGAAAGTGTGCGGGACCCAAGTGGGCGTGCGCAGGACGCAGAAAGTGTGTGGGACCCAAGGTGAGTGCGCCGGACGCCGTAGAAAGTGTGTGGGACCCAAGGTAGAGTGCGCCGGACACCGTAGAAAGTGTGCGGGACCCAAGGTAGAGTGCACCGGACGCCGTAGAAAGTGTGCGGGACCCAAGGTAGAGTGCGCCAGACTACGTATAAAGTGTGTGGGACCCAAGGTAGAGTGCGCCGGACACCGTAGAAAGTGTGCGGGACCCAAGGTAGAGTGCGCCGGACGCTGTAGAAAGTGTGCGGGACCCAAGGTAGAGTGCGCCGGACGCTGTAGAAAGTGTGCGGGACCCAAGAGGAAGTGCGTAGGACGCCGTAGAAAGTGTGCGGGACCCAAGGTGGGAGTGCGTCGGACGCCGTAGAAAGTGTGCGGGACCCAACTGGGAGTGCGCCGGACGCCGTAGAAAGTGTGTGGGACCCAAGGTAGAGTGCGCCGGACGCCGTAGAAAGTGTGTGGGACCCAAGGTAGAGTGCGCCGGACGACGTAGAAAGTGTGTGGGACCCAAAGGCGAATGCGCCGGACGTCGTAGGAAGTGTGCGGGACCGAGGTGAGAGTTCGCCGGACGCCGTAGAAAGTGTGCGGGACCCAAGGTAGAGTGCGCCGGACGCCGTAGAAAGTGTGCGGGACCCAAGGTAGAGGGCGCCGGACGCCGTAGAAAAGTGTGCGTGACCCAATTGGGAGTGCGCGGGACGCCATAGAAAGTGTGCGGGACCCAAGTGAAAGTGAACAGGACGCCGTAGAAAGTGTGTGGGACCCACGATAGAGTGCGCCGGATGACGTAGAAAGTGTGCGGGACCCAAGGTAGAGTGCGCCGGACGTCGTAGAAAGTGTGCGGGATCTAAGGTAGACTGCGCCGGACGCCGTATAAAATGTGCGGGACCCAAGTAAGAGTGCGCCGGACGCCGTAGAAAGTGTGTGGGACCCAAGGTAGAATGCGCCGGACGCCGTAGAAAGTGTGCGGGACCCAAGGTAGAGTGCGCCGGACGCCGTAGAAAGTGTGCGGGACCCAAGGTAGAGTGCGCCGGACGCCGTAGAAAGTGTGTGGGACCCAAGGTAGAGTGCGCCGGACGCCGTAGAAAGTGTGCGGGACCCAAGGTAGAGTGCGCCGGACGCCGTAGAAAGTGTGCGGGACCCAAGGTAGAGTGCGCCGGACGCCGTAGAAAGTGTGCGGGACCCAAGGTAGAGTGCGCCGGACGCCGTAGACAGTGTGCGGGACCCGAGTGGGAGTGCGCAGGACGCAATAGAAAGTGTTCGTGACCCAAGGTAGAGCGCGCCGGACGCCGTAGAAAGTGTGCGGGACCCAAGGTAGAGTGCGCCGGACGCTGTAGAAAGTGTGCGGTACCCAAGGTAGAGTGCGCCGGACGCCGTAGAAAGTGTGCGGGACCCAAGGTCGAGTGCGCCGGATGCCGTAGAAAGTGTGCGGGACCCGAGGTAGAGTGCGCCGGACGCCGTAGAAAGTGTGTTGGACCCAAATCGGAGTGCGCCGGACGCCGTAGAAAGTGTGTGGGACCTAAGTGGGAGTGCGCAGAACGCCGTGAAAATTGTGCGCGACACAAGGTAGAGTGCGCCGGATGCCGTAGAAAGTGTGTGGGACCCAAGGCAGAGTGCGCCGGACGCCGTAGAAAGTGTGTGGGACCCAAGTGGGAGTGCGCCGGACGCCGTAGAAATTGTGCGGGACCCAAGGTAGAGAGCGCCGGACTCCCTAGAAAGTGTGTGTGACCCAAGTTAGAGTGCGCCGGACGCCGTAGAAAGTGTGCGGGACCCAAGGTAGAGTTCGCCGGACGCCGTAGAAAGTGTGTGGGACTCAAGGTAGAGTGCGCCGGACGACGTAGAAAGTGAGCGGGACCCAAGGTAGAGTGCGCCGGACGCCATGGAAAGTGTGCGGGACCCAAGTGGGAGTGAGCGGGACGCCGTAGAAAGTGTGCGGGACCCAAGGTAGAGTGCGCCAGACGCCGTAGAAAGTGTGTGGGACCCAAGGTAGAGTGCGCCGGACGCCGTAGAAAGTGTGTGGGACCCAAGGTAGAGTGCGCCGGACGCCGTAGAAAGTGTGTGGGACCCAAGGTAGAGTGCTCCGGACGCCGTAGAAAGTGTGTGGGACCCAAGGTAGAGTGCGCCGGACTACGTAGAAAGTGTGTGGGACCCAAGGTAGAGTGCGCCGGACGCCGTAGAAAGTGTGCGGGACCCAAGGTAGAGTGCGCCGGACGCCGTAGAAAGTGTGTGGGACCCAAGGTAAAGTGCGCCGGACTACGTAGAAAGTGTGCGGGACCCAAGGTAGAGTGCGCCAGACGCCGTAGAAAGTGTGTGGGACCCAAGGTAAAGTGCGCCGGACGACGTAGAAAGTGTGCGGGAACCAAGGTAGAGTGCGCCGGACGTCGTAGAAAGTGTGCGGGACCCAAGGTAGAGTGCGCCGGACGCCGTAGAAAGTGTGCGGGACCCAAGTGGGAGTGCGCAGGACGCCGGAGAAAGTGTGCGGGACCCAAGTGGGAGTGCGCAGGACGCCGGAGAAAGTGTGCGGGACCCAAGGTAGAGTGCGCCGGACGCCGTAGAAAGTGTGCGGGACCCAAGGAAGAGGGCGCCGGACGCCGTAGAAAGCGTGGGGGACCCAAGTGGGAGTGGGCAGGACGATGTAGAAAGTGAGCGGGACCCAAGGTAGAGTGCGCCGGACGCCGTAGAAAGTGTGCGGGACCCAAATGTGATTGCGCCGGACGCAGAAGAAAGTGTGTGGGACCCAAAGTAGAGTGCGCAGGACGCCATAGAAAGTGTGTGGGGCCCAAGGTAGAGTGCGCCGGACGCCGTAGAAAGTGTGCGGGACCCAAGGTAGAGTGCGCCGGACGCCGTAGACAGTGTGTGGGACCCAAGGTAGAGTTCGCCGGACGTCGTAGAATGTTTGTGGGACCAAAGGTAGAGTGCGCCGGATGACGTATAAAAGTGTGTGGGACCCAAGGTAGAGTGCGCCGGACGCCGTAGAAAGTGTGTGGGACCCAAGGTAGAGAGCGCCGGACGCCGTAGAAAGTGTGCGGGACCCAAGGTAGAGTGCGCCGGACGCCGTAGAAAGTGTGCGGGACCCAAGGTAGAGAGTGCGCCGGACGCCGTAGAAAGTGTGTGGGACCCAAGGTAGAGTGCGCCGGACGCCGTAGAAAGTGTGCGGGACCCAAGGTAGAGTGCGCCGGACGCCGTAGAAAGTGAGCGGGACCCAAGGTAGAGTGCGCCGGACGCCGTAGAAAGTGTGCGGGACCCAAGGTAGAGTGCGCCGGACGCCGTAGAAAGTGTGCGGGACCCAAGGTAGAGTGCGCCGGAGGCCGTAGAAAGTGTGCGGGACCCAAGGTAGAGTGCGCCGGACGCCGGAGAAAGGGTGCGGGACCCAAGTGGAGAGTGCGCCGGACGCCGTAGAAAGTGTGCGGGACCCAAGTGGGAGTGCGCCGGACGCCGTAGAAAGTGTGCGGGACCCAAGGTAGAGTGCGCCGGACGCCGTAGAAAGTGTGCGGGACCCAAGGTAGAGTGCGCCGGACGCCGTAGAAAGTGTGCGGGGCCCAAGGTAGAGTGCGCCGGACGCCGTAGAAAGTGTGCGGGACCCAAGTGGGAGTGCGCGGGACGCCGTAGAAAGTGTGCGGGACCCAAGGTAGAGAGCGCCGGACGCCGTAGAAAGTGAGCGGGACCCAAGGTAGAGTGCGCCGGACGCCGTAGAAAGTGTGCGGGACCCAAGGTAGAGTGCGCCGGACGACGTATAAAGTGTGCGGGACCCAAGGTAGAGTGCGCCGGACGCCGTAGAAAGTGTGCGGGACCCAAGTGGGAGTGCGCGGGACGCCGTAGAGTGTGTGTGGGACCCAAGGTAGAGTGCGCCGGACGCCGTAGAAAGTGTGCGGGACCCAAGTGGGAGTGCGCCGGACGCCGTAGAATGTGTGTGGGACCCAAGGTAGAGTGCGCCGGACGACGTAGAAAGTGTGCGGAACCCAAGTTAGAGTGCGCCGGACGACGTAGAAAGTGTGCGGGACCCAAGGTAGAGTGCGCCGGACGCCGTAGAAAGTGTGGGGGACCCAAGGTAGAGGGCGCCGGACGCCGTAGAAAGGGTATGGGTCCCAAGGTACAGTGTGCCGGACGCCGTAGAAAGTGTGCGGGACCCAAGTGGAAGTGCGCCGGACGCCGTAGAAAGTGTGTGGGACCCAAGGTAGAGTGCGCCGGACGCGGTAGAAAGTGTGCGGGACCCGAGTGGGAGTGCGCAGGACACATAAAAAGTGTGCGGGACCCAAGTGGGAGTGCTGCGGACGCCGTAGAAAGTGTGCGGGACCCAAGGTAGAGTGCGCCGGACGCCGTAGAAAAGAGTGTGGGACGCAAGGTAGAGTGTGACGGACGCCGTAGAAAGTGTGCGGGACCCAAGGTAGAATGCGCCGGACGCCGTACAAAGTGTGCGGGACACAAGGTGGGGGGCGCCGGACGCCGTAAAAAAGTGTGCGGGACCCAAGGTAGAGTGCGCCGGACGCCGTAGAGAGTGTGCCGGACCCAAGGCAGAGTGCGCCGGACGCCGTAGAAAGTGTGTGGGACCCAAGTGGGAGTGCGCCGGACGCCGTAGATAATGTGTGGGACCCAAGGTAAAGTGCGCCGGACGCCGAAGAAAGTGGGCGGGACCCAGGGTAGAGTGTGCCGCCCGCCGTAGGGAGTATGCGGGACCCAAGGTAGAGTGTGCCGGACGTCGTAAAAATGTGTGGGAACTAAGTGGGAGTGCGCAGGACGCCGTAGGAAGTGTGTGGGACCCAAGGTAGAGTGTGACGGACGCCGTAGAAAGTGTGCGGGACCCAAGTGGGAGTGCGTAGGACGCCGTAGAAAGTGTGCGGGACCCAAGTAGGAGTGCGCAGTACGCCGTAGGGAGTATGCGGGACCCAAGGTAGAGTGCGCCGGACGCCGTAGAAAGTGTGCGGGACCCAAGGTAGAGTGCGCCGGACGCCGTAGAAGGTGTGCGGGACCCAAGTGGAAGTGCGCAGGACGCCGTAGAGAGTGTGCGGGACCCAGGTGAGAGTGCGCCGGACGACGTAGAAAGTGTGCGGGACCCAAGGTAGAGGGCGCCGGACGCCATAGAAAGTGTGCGGGACCCAAGGTAGAGGGCGCCGGACGCCGTAGAAAAGTGTGCGTGACCCAAGTGGGAGTGCGCGGGACGCCATAGAAAGTGTGCGGGACCCAAGTGAAAGTGAACAGGACGCCGTAGAAAGTGTGCGGGACCCAAATGCGAGTGCGCCGGACGCCGAAGAAAGTGTGCGGAACCCAAGTGGGAGTGCTCAGGACGCCATAGGAAATGTGCGGGACCCAAGGTAGAGTGCGCCGGACGCCGTAGAAAGTGTGTGGGACCCAAGGTAGAGTGCGCCGGACGACGTAGAAAGTGTGCGGGACCCAAGGTAGAGTGCGCCGGACGTCGTAGAAACTATGTGGTACCCAAGGTAGAGTGCGCCGGACGCCGTAGGAAATGTGCGGGACCCAAGTAGGAGTGCGCCGGACGCCGTAGAAAGTGTGTGGGACTCAAGGTAGAGTGCGCCGGACGACGTAGAAAGTGAGCGGGACCCAAGGTAGAGTGCGCCGGACGCCATGGAAAGTGTGCGGGACCCAAGTGGGAGTGCGCAGGAAGCCGAAGAAAGTGTTCGGGACCCAAGTGGGAGTGAGCGGGACGCCGTAGAAAGTGTGCGGGACCCAAGGTAGAGTGCGCCGGACGCCGTAGAAAGTGTGTGGGACCCAAGGTAGAGTGCGACGGACGACGTAGAAAGTGTGTGGGACCCAAGGTAGAGTGCGCCAGACGCCGTAGAAAGTGTGTGGGACCCAAGGTAAAGTGCGCCGGACTACGTAGAAAGTGTGCGGGACCCAAGGTAGAGTGCGCCGGACGCCGTAGAAAGTGTGTGTGTGACCCAAGTGGGAGTGCTCAGGACACTGTAGAAAGTGTGTGGGACCCAAGTGGGAGTGCGCCAGACGCCGTATAAAGTGTGTGGGACCCAAGGTAAAGTGCGCCGGACGCCGTTGAAAGTGTGCCGGACCCAAGTAGGAGTGCGCAGAACGCCGTAGAAAGTGTGCGGGACCCAAGTGGGAGTGCGCAGGACTCATAAAAAGTGTGCGGGACCCAAGGTAGAGTACGCCGAACGCCGTAGAAAGTGTGTCGGACCCAAGGTAGAGTGCGCCGGACGCCGTAGAAAGTGTGCGGGACTCAAGTGGGAGGGCGCTGGACGCCGCAGAAAGTGTGCGGGACCTACGTGGGGGTGCGGAGAACGCCGCAGAAAGTGTGCGCGACCCAAGGTAGAGTGCGCCGGACGCCGTAGAAAGTGTGTGGGACCCAAGGTAGAGTCCGCCGGACGACGAAGAAAGTTTGCGGGCCCCAAGGTAGAGTGCGCCGGACGCCGTAGAATGTGTGCGGGACTCAAGTGGGAGTGCGCGGGACGCCGCAGAAATTGTGCGCGACCCAAGGTAGAGTACGCCGGACGCCGTAGAAAGTGTGTGGGACCCAAGGTAGAGTGCGCCGGACGCCGTAGAAAGTGTGTGGGACCCAAGGTAGAGTGCGCCGGACGCCGTAGAAAGTGTGCGGGACCCAAGTGGGAGTGCGCAGGACGCCGGAGAAAGTGTGCGGGACCCAAGTGGAAGTGCGCCGGACGCCGTAGAAAGTGTGCGCGACCCAAGGTAGAGTGCGCCGGACGCCGTAGAAAGTGTGCGGGACCCAAGTGGGAGTGCGCGGGACGCCATAGAAAGTGTGCGGGACCCAAGTGAAAGTGAACAGGACGCCGTAGAAAGTGTGCGGGACCCAAGTGGGAGTGAGCGGGACGCCGTAGAAAGTGTGTGGGACCCAAGATAGAGTGCTCCGGACGCTGTAGAAAGTGTGTGGGACCCGAGGTAGAGTGCGCCGGACGACGTAGAAAGTGTGCGGGACCCAAGGTAGAGTGCGCCGGACGCCGTAGAAAGTGTGCGGGACCCAAGTGGGAGTGCGCCGGACGCCGTAGAAAATGTGTGGGACCCAAGGAGGAGGGCGCAGGACGCCGTAAAAGTGGGCGGTACCCAAGGTAGAGTGCGCAGGACGCCGTAGAAAGTGTGCGGGACCCAAGGTAGAGTGCGCCGGACGGCGTAGAAAGTGTGCGGGACCCAAGGTAGAGTGCGCCGGACGGCGTAGGAAGTGTGCGGGACCCAAGTGGAGAGTGCGCCGGACGCCGTAGAAAGTGTGCGGGCCCCAAGTGGGAGTGCGCCGGACGCCTTAGAAAGTGTGCGGGACCAAAGGTAGAGTGCGCCGGACGCCGTAGAAAGTGTGCGAGACCCAAGTGGGAGTGCGCAGGACGCCGTAGAAAGTGTGTGGGACCCAAGTGGGAGTGCGCCGGACGCCGTAGAAAGTGTGTGGGACCCAAGGTAAAGTGCGCCGGACGCCGTAGAAACTGTGATGGCCCAAGGTAGAGTGCGGCCGACGACGTAGAATGTGTGCGGGACCCAAGTGGAAGCGCGCCGGACGACGTAGAATGTGTGCGGGACCCAAGTGGAAGCGCGCCGGACGCCGTAGAAAGTGTGCGGGACCCAAGGTAGAGTGCGCAGGACTCATAAAAAGTGTGCGGAACCCAAATGGGAGTGCGCAGGACGCCGTAGAAAGTGTGCGGGACCCAAGGTAGAGTGCGCCGGACGCCGTAGAAAGTGTGCGGGACCCAAGGTAGAGTGCGCCGGACGACGTAGAAAGTGTGCGTGACCCAAGGTAGAGTGCGCGGGACGCCATAGAAAGTGTGCGGGACCCAAGTGAAAGTGAACAGGACGCCGTAGAAAGTGTGCGGGACCCAAGTGGGAGTGCGCGGGACGCCATAGAAAGTGTGCGGGACCCAAGTGAAAGTGAACAGGACGCCGTAGAAAGTGTGCGGGACCCAAGTGGGAGTGCGCGGGACGCCGTAGAAAGTGTGTGGGACCCAAGATAGAGTGCGCCGGACGACGTAGAAAGTGTGCGGGACCCAAGGTAGAGTGCGCCGGACGCCGTAGAAAGTGTGCGGGACCCAAGTGGAAGTGCGTAGGACGCCGTAGAAAGTGTGCGGGACCCAAGTGGGAGTGCGCAGGACGCCGTAGAAAGTGTGCGGGACCCAAGGTAGAGTGCGCCGGACGCCGTAGAAAGTGTGTGGGACCCAAGGTAGAGTGCGCCGGACGACGTAGAAAGTGTGCGGGACCCACGGTAGAGTGCGCCGGACGATGTAGAAAGTGTGCGGGACCCAAGTGGGAGTGAGCGGGACGCCGTAGAAAGTGTGTGGGACCCAAGATAGAGTGCGCCGGATGACGTAGAAAGTGTGCGGGACCCAAGGTAGAGTGCGCCGGACGTCGTAGAAAGTGTGCGGGATCTAAGGTAGAGTGCGCCGGACGCCGTAGAAAGTGTGTGGGACCTAAGGTAGAGTGCGCCAGACGCCGTAGAAAGTGTGTGGGACCCAAGTAGGAGTGCGCCGGACGCCGTAGAAAGTGTGGGGGACCCAAGGTAGAGTGCGCTGGACGCCGTAGAAAGTGTGCGGGACCCAAGTGGGAGTGCGCAGGACGCCGTAGAAAGTGTGTGGGACCCAAGGTAGAATGCGCCGGACGCCGTAGAAAGTGTGCGGGACCCAAGTGGGAGTGCGCAGGACGCCGAAGAAAGTGTGTGGGACCCAAGTGGAAGTGCGTAGGACGCCGTAGAAAGTGTGTGGGACCCAGGGTAGAGTGCGCCGGACGCCGTAGAAAGTGTGCGGAATCCAAGGTAGAGTGCGCCGGACGCCGTAGAAAGTGTGCGAGACCCAAGTGGGAGTGCGCAGGACGCCGTAGAGAGTGTGTGGGACCCAAGTGGGAGTGCGCCGGACGCCGTAGAAAGTGTGCGGGACCCAAGGTAGAGTGCGCCGGACGCCGTAGAAAGTGTGCGAGACCCAAGTGGGAGTGCGCAGGACGCCGTAGAGAGTGTGCCGGACCCAGGGTAGAGTGCGCCGGACGCCGTAGAAAGTGTGTGGGACCCAAGGTAGAGTGCGCCGGACGCCGTAGAAAGTGTGCGGGACCCAAGTGGGAGGGCGCAGGACGCCGTAGAAGAAAGTGTGCGGGACCCAAGTGGGAGTGCGCCGGACGCCGTAGAAAGTGTGCGGGACCCAAGTAGAAGTGCGCCGGACGCCGTAGAAAGTGTGTGGGACCCAAGGTAGAGTGCGCCGGACGCCGTAGAAAGTGTGCGGGACCCAAGTGGAAGTGCGCCGGACGCCGTAGAAAGTGTGTGGGACCCAAGTGTAGAGTGCGCAGGACGCCGTAGAAAGTGTGTGGGACCCAAGGTGAGTGCGCAGGACGCCGTAGAAAATGTGCGGGACCCAAGTGGGAGTGCGCAGGACGCCGAAGAAAGTGTGCGGGACCCAAGGTAGAGTGCGCCGGACGCCGTAGAAAGTGTGTGGGACCCAAGGTAGAGTGCGCCGGACGCCATAGAAAGGGTGCGGGAACCAAATAAGAGTGCGCCGGACGCCAAAGAAAGTGTGCGGGACCCAAGTGGGAGTGCGCCGGACGCCGTAGAAAGTGTGTGGGACCCAAGGTAGAGTGCGCCGGACGCCGTAGAAAGTGTGCGGGACCCAAGTGGGAGTGCGCAGGACGCCGAAGAAAGTGTGCGGGACCCAAGTGGAAGTGCGCAGGACGCCGTAGAAAGTGTGCGGGACCCAAGGTAGAGTGCGCCGGACGCCGTAGAAAGTGTGCGGGACCCAAGGTAGAGTGCGCCGGACGCCGTAGAAAGTGTGTGGGACCCAAGGTAGAGTGCGCCGGACGCCGTAGAAAGTGTGCGGGACTCAAGGTAGAGTGCGCCGGACGCCGTAGAAAGTGTGTGGGACCCAAAAGGGAATGCGCAGGACGCCTTAGAAAGTGAGTGGGACCCAAGGTCGAGTGCTCCGGACGCCGTAGAAAGTGTGTGGGACCTAAGGTAGAGTGCGCCGGACGCCGTAGAAAGTGTGTGGGACCCAAGATAGAGGGCGCCTGACGCCGTAGAAGGTGTGCGGGACCCAAGTGGCAGTACGCCGGACGCCGTCGAAAGTGTGCGGGACCCAAGTGCCAGTACGTCGGACGCCGTAGAAAGTGTGCGGGACCCAAGTGGAGTGCGCAGGACGCCGAAGAAAGTGTGCGGGACCCAAGTAGAAGTGCGCATCACGCCGTAGAAAGTGTGTGGGACCCAAGGTAGAGTGCGCCGGACGCCGTAGAAAGTGTGCGGGACCCAAGGTAGAGTGCGCCGGACGCCGTAGAAAGTGTGCGGGACCCAAGTGGGAGTGCAGGACGCCGTAGAAAGTGTGCAGGACCCAAGTGGAAGTGTGCAGGGCACCGTAGAAAGTGTGCTGGACCCAGGGTAGAGTGCGCCGTACGCCGTAGAAAGTGTGCTGGACCCAAGGTAGAGTGCACCGGACGCCGTAGAAAGTGTGCAGGACCCAAGTGGGAGTGCACAGGACGCCGTAGAAAGTTTGTGGGACCCAAATAAGAGTGCGCAGGACGCCGTAGAAAGTGTGTGGGACCCAAATAACAGTGCGCCGGCCGCCGTAGAAAGTGTGCGGGACCCAAGTGAGTGCGCGCAGTACGCCGTAGAAAGTGTGTGGGACCCAAGTGGAAGTGCGTAGGACGCCGAAGAAAGTGTGCGGGACCTAAGGTAGAGTGCGCCGGACGCCGTAGAAAGTGTGCGGGACCCAAGTGGAAGTGCGTAGAACGCCGTAGAAAGTGTGTGGGACCCAAGGAAGAGTGCGCCGGATGACGTAGAAAGTGGGCGGGACCCAAGTGGAAGTGCGCCGGACGCCGAAGAAAGTGTGCGGGACCCAAGTGGAAGTGCGTGGGACGCCGTAGAAAGTGTGCTGGACCCAAGGTAGAGTGCGCCGGACGCCGTAGAAGGTGTGCGGGACCCAAGTGGAAATGCGCAGGACGCCGTAGAAAGTGTGTGGGACCCAAATATGAGTGCGCCGGACGCCGTAGAAAGTGTGCGGGACCCAAGTGGAGTGCCCCGGACGCCGTAGAAAGTGTGCGGGACCCAAGTGGAAGTGCGTAGGACGCCGTAGAAAGTGTGCGGAACTCAAGGAAGAGTGCGCCGGACGCCGTAGAAAGTATGAGGGACCCAAGGTAGAGTGCGCCGGACACCGTAGAAAGTGTGCGGGACCCAAGGTAGAGTGCGCCGGACGCCGTAGAAAATGTGCGGGACCCAAATGCGAGTGCGCCGGACGCCGAAGAAAGTGTGCGGGACCCAAGTGGGAGTGCGCAGGACGCCGTAGAAAGTGTGGGACCCAAGGTAGAGTGCGCCAGACGCCGTTGAAAGTGTGCGGGACCCAAGGTGGAGTGCGCAGGACGCCGTAGAAAGTGTGCGGGACCCAAGGTAAAGTGCGCCGGACGCCGTAAAAGTGTGTGGGACCAAAGGTAGAAAGCGCCGGACGCCATAGAATGTGGGCGGGACCCAAGTGGAGAGTGCGCCGGACGCCGTAGAAAGTGTGCGGGACCGAAGTGGGAGTGGGCAGGACACCGTAGAAAGTGTGTGGGAACCAAATGTGAGTGCGCAGGACACCGTAGAAAGTGTGCGGGACCCAAGGTAAAGTGCGCCGGACGCCGCAGAAAGTGTGCTGGACCCGAGGTAGAGTGCGCCGGACGCCGTAGAAAGGTGTGCGGGACCCAAGTGGAAGTGCGCCGGACGCCGTAGAAAGTGTGCGGGACCCAAGTGGAAGTGCGTAGGACGCCGTAGAAAGTGTGTGGGACCCAAATTAAAGTGCGCAGGACGCCGTAGAAAGTGTGCGGGACTGAAGTGGGAGTGCGCAGGACGCCGTAGAAAGTGTGCGGGACCCAAGGTAAAGTGCGCCGGACGCCGTAGAAAGTGTGCTGGACCCAAGTGGAAGTGCGTAGGACGCCGTAGAAAGTGTGCGGGACCCAAGTGGGTGTGCGCAAGACGCTGAAGAAAGTGTGCGGGACCCAAGTGGGAGCGCGCAGGACGCCGTAGAAAGTGTGCGGGACCCTAGGTAGAGTGCGCCGGACACCGTAGAAAGTGTGCGGGACCCAAGTGGGAGTGCGCAGGACGCGTAGAAAGTGTGCGGGACCCAAGGTAAGTGCGCCGGACGCCGTAGAAAGTGTGCGGGACCCAAGGTGAGAGTGCGCCGGACGCCGTAGAAAGTGTGCGGGACCCAAGTGGGAGTGCGCAGGACGCCGTAGAAAGTGTGCGGGACCCAAGGTGAGTGCGCCGGACGCCGTAGAAAGTGTGTGGGACCCAAGCTAGAGTGCGCCGGACGCTGTAGAAAGTGTGTGGGACCCAAGTGGAAGTGCGCCGGACGCCGTAGAAAGTGTGCGGGACTCAAGTGGGAATGCACAGGACGCCGCAGAAAGTGTGTGGGACCCAAGGTAGAGTGCGCCGGTCACTGTAGAAAGTGTGTGGGACCCAAGTGGGAGTGCTCCAGACGCCGCAGAAAGTGTGTGGGACCCAAGATAGAGTGTGCCGGACGCCGTAGAAAGTGTGCGGGACCCAAGGTAGAGTGCGCCGGACGCCGTAGAAAGTGTGCGGGACCCAAGGTAGAGTGCGCCGGACGCCGAAGAAGGTGTGCGGGACCCAAGTGGAGAGTGCGCCGGACGCCGTAGAAAGTGTGCGGGACCCAAGTGGGAGTGCGCCGGACGCCGTAGAAAGTGTGTGGGACCCAAATGTAGAGTGCGCAGGACACCGTAGAAAGTGTGCGGGACCCGAGTGGGAGTGCGCAGGACGCAATAGAAAGTGTTCGGGACTCGAGGTAGAATGCGCCGGACGCCGTAGAAACTGTGCTGAACCCAAGGTAGAGTGCGCCGCACGCCGTAGAGAGTGTGCGGGACCCAAGGTAGAGTGCGCCGGACGCCGTAGGAAGTGTGCGGGATCCAAGTGGGAGTGCGCAGGACGCCATAGAAAGTGTGCGGGACCCAAGGTATAGTGCGCCGGACGCCGTAGAAAGTGTGCGGGACCCAAATGCGATTGCGCCGGACGCCGAAGAAAGTGTGCGGGACCCAAGTGGAAGTGGCTAGGACGCCGTAGAAAGTGTGTGGGACCCAAGGTAGAGTGCGCCGAAAGCCGTATGAAAGTGTGCGGGACCCAAGTGGGAGTGCGCCGGACGCCGAAGAAAGTGTGCGGGACCCAAGGTAGAGTGCGCCGGACGCCGTAGAAAGTGTGTGGGACCCAAGGTAGAGTGCGCCGGACACCGTAGAAAGTGTGCGGGACCCAAGGTGGAAGTGCGCCGGACGCCGTAGAAAGTGTGTGGGACCCATACGTGAGTGCGCCGAACTTTGTAGGAAGTGTGCGGGACCCAAGTGGGAGTGTGCAGAACGCCGAAGAAAGTGTGCGGGACCCAAGAGGAAGTGCGTAGGACGCCATAGAAAGTGTGCGGGACCCAAGGTAGAATGCGCCGGACGCCGTACAAAGTGTGCGGGACACAAGGTGGGGGGCGCCGGACGCCGTAAAAAAGTGTGCGGGACCCAAGTGGGAATGCGCGGGACGCCGTAGGAAGTGTGTGGGACCCAAATGCGAGTGCGCCGGACGCCGTAGGAAGTGTGCGGGACCCAAGTGGGAGTGCGCCGGACGCCGTAGAAAGTGTGCGGAACCAAAGTGGGAGTGCCAGGACGCCGTAGAGAGTGTGCGGTGCGAGACCCAAATGAGAGTGCGCGAAACGCCGTAGAAAGTGTGCGGGACCCAAGTGGGAGTGCG
Source organism: Aplectana chamaeleonis (assembly GCA_029168955.1). NCBI lineage: Eukaryota > Metazoa > Nematoda > Chromadorea > Rhabditida > Cosmocercidae > Aplectana > Aplectana chamaeleonis. The sequence goes on along the minus strand of JAPDOI010000050.1, from coordinate 788,032 downwards.
CCGGACGCCGTAGAAAGTGTGCGGGACCCAAGGTAGAGTGCGCCGGACGCCGCAGAAAGTGTGCTGGACCCAAGGTAGAGTGCGCCGGACGCCGAAGAAGGTGTGCGGGACCCAAGTGAAAGTGCGCCGGACTTCGTATTAAATGTGCGGGACCCAAGTGGGAGTGCGCAGAACGCCGAAGAAAGTGTGCGGGACCCAAATGCGAGTGCGCCGGACGTCGTAGAAGGTGTGCGGGACCCATGTGGAAGTGCGTAGGACGCCGTAGAAAGTGTGCCGGACCCAAGGTAGAGTGCGCCGGACGCCGTAGAAAGTGTGCGGGACCCAAGGTAGAGTGCGCCGGACACCGTAGAAAGTGTGCTGGACCCAAGGCAGAGTGCGCCGGACGCCGAAGAAAGTGTGACGGACCCAAGTGGAAATGCGCATGACGCCGTAGGAAGTGTGTGGGACCCAAATGTGAGTGCGCCGGACGCCGTAGAAAGTGTGCGGGACCCAAGTGGAGTGCGCAGGACGCCAAAGAAAGTGTGCGGGACCTAAGTGGGAGTGCGCAGGACACCGTAGAAAGTGTGTGGGACCCAAATGTAGAGTGCGCCGGACGCCGTAGAAAGTGTGCGGGACCCAAGTGGAGAGTGCGCAGGACGCCGTAGAAAGTGTGCGGGACCCAAGGTAAAGTGCGCCGGACGCCGCAGAAAGTGTGCTGGACCCAAGGTAGAGTGCGCCGGACGCCGTAGAAAGTGTGCGGGACCGAAGTGGGAGTGCGCAGGACACCGTAGGAAGTGTGCGGGACCCAAGTGGAAATGCGCAGGACGCCGCAGAAAGTGTGTGGGACCCAAACATGAGTGCGCCTGACTTCGTAGGAAGTGTGCGGGACCCAAGTGGAGTGCGCAGGACGCCGAAGAAAGTGTGCGGGGTCTAAGTGAAAGTGCGTAGGACGCCGTAGAAAGTGTGTGGGACCCAAATGTGAAGTGCGCCGGACTTCGTAGGAAGTGTGCGGGACCCAAGTGGGAGTGCGCAGGACGCCGTAGAAAGTGTGCGGGACCCAAGGTAAAGTGCGCCGGACGCCGCAGAAAGTGTGCTGGACCCAAGGTAGAGTGCGCCGGACGCCGAAGAAGGTGTGCGGGACCCAAGTGGAAGTGCGCCGGACGCCGTAGAAAGTGTGCAGGACTCAAGTGGGAATGCTTAGGACGCCGCAGGAAGTGTGTGGGACCCAAATGTGAGTGCGCAGGGTGCCGTAGAAAGTGTGCGGGACCCAAGGTAAAGTGCGCCGGACGCCGCAGAAAGTGTGCTGGACCAAAGGTAGAGTGCGCCGGACGCCGAAGAAGGTGTGCGGGACCCAAGTGGAAGTGTGCCGGACTTCGTAGAAAGTGTGCGGGACCGAAGTGGAAGTGCGTAGGACGCCGTAGAAAAAGCGTGGGACCCAAATGTGAGTGCGCCGGACTTTGTAGGAAGTGTGCGGGACCGAAGTGGGGGTGCGCAGGACGCCGTAGAAAGTGTACGGGACCCAAGGTAAAGTGCGCCGGACGCCGCAGAAAGTGTGCTGGACCAAAGGTAGAGCGCGCCGGACGCCGAAGAAGGTGTGCGGGACCCAAGTGGAAGTGCGTAGAACGCCATAGAAAGTGTGCGGGACCCAAGGTAGAGTGCGCCAGACACCGTAGAAAGTGTGTTGGACCCAAATGTGAGTGCGCAGGACACCGTAGAAAGTGTGCGGGACCCAAGTGGAAGTGCGTAGGACGCCGTAGAAAGTGTGCCGGACCCAAGGTAGAGTGCGCCGGACGCCGCAGAAAGTGTGCTGGACCCAAGGTAGAGTGCGCCGGACACCGTAGAAAGTGTGCTGGACCCAAGGCAGAGTGCGCCGGACGCCGAAGAAAGTGTGAGGGACCCAAGTGGAAATGCGCAGGACGCCGCAGGAAGTGTGTGGGACCCAAATGTGAGTGCGCCGGACTTCGTAGGAAGTGTGCGGGACCCAAGTGGAGTGCGCAGGACGCCAAAGAAAGTGTGCGGGATCTAAGTGGAAGTGCGTAGGACACCGTAGAAAGTGTGTGGGACCCAAATGTGAGTGCGCCGGACTTCGTAGGAAGTGTGCGGGACCAAAGTGGGAGTGCGCAGGACGCCGTAGAAAGTGTGCGAGACCCAAGGTAAAGTGCGCCGGACGCCGCAGAAAGTGTGCTGGACCCAAGGTAGAGTGCGCCGGACGCCGAAGGTGTGCGGGACCCAAGTGGAAGTGCGCCGGACGCCGTAGAAAGTGTGAGGGACCCAAGTGGAAATGCGCAGGACGCCGCAGAAAGTGTGTGGGACCCAAATATGAGTGCGCCGGACTTCGTAGGAAGTATGCAGGACCCAAGTGGAGTGCGCAGGACGCCGAAGAAAGTGTGCGGGGTCTAAGTGGAAGTGCGTAGGACACCGTAGAAAGTGTGTGGGACCCAAATGTGAGTGCGCCGGACTTCGTAGGAAGTGTGCGGGACCAAAGTGGGAGTGAGCAGGACGCCGTAGAAAGTGTGCGGGACCCAAGGTAAAGTGCGCCGGACGCCGCAGAAAGTGTGCTGGACCCAAGGTAGAGTGCGCCGGACGCCGAAGAAGGTGTGCGGGACCCAAGTGGAAGTGCGCCGGACGCCGTAGAAAGTGTGCAGGACTCAAGTGGGAATGCTTAGGACGCCGCAGGAAGTGTGTGGGACCCAAATGTGAGTGCGCAGGATGCCGTAGAAAGTGTGCGGGGCCCAAGGTAAAGTGCGCCGGACGCCGCAGAAAGTGTGCTGGACCAGAGGTAGAGTGCGCCGGACGCCGAAGAATGTGTGCGGGACCCAAGTGGAAGTACGCCGGACTTCGTAGAAAGTGTGCGGGACCGAAGTGGAAGTGCGTAGGACGCCGTAGAAAAAGCGTGGGACCCAAATGTGAGTGCGCCGGACTTCGTATGAAGTGTGCGGGACCCAAGTGGAGTGCGCAGGGCGCCGTAGAAAGGTGTGCGGGACCCAAGGTAAAAGTGCGTCCGGACGCCGCAGAAAGTGTGCTGGACCCAAGGTAGAGTGGCGCCGGACGCCGAAGAAGGTGTGCGGGACCCAAGTGGAAGTGCGCAGGACTTCGTAGAAAGTGTGCAGGACCGAAGTGGGAGTGCGCAGGACACCGTAGAAAGTGTGTGGGACCCAAATGGGAGTGCGCGGACACCGTAGAAAGTGTGCGGGACCCAAGTGGGAGTGCAGGACGCCGAAGAAAGTGTGCGGGACCCAAGTGGAAGTGCGTAGGACGCCGTAGAAAGTGTGCCGGACCCAAGGTAGATTGCCCCGGACGCCGCAGAAAGTGTGCTGGCCCCAACGGAGAGTGCGCCGGACGCCGAAGAAGGTGAGGGGGACCCAAGTGGAAGTGTGCCGGACTTCAGTAGAAAGTGTGCGGGACCGAAGTGGAAGTGCGCAGGACGCCGTAGAAAGTGTGCAGGACTCAAGTGGGAATGCGCAGGACGCCGCAGGAAGTGTGTGGGACCCAAATGGGAGTGCGCAGGACACCGTAGAAAGTGTGCGGGACCCAAGTGGGAGTGTGCAGGACGCCGAAGAAAGTGTGCGGGACCCAAGTGGGAGTGCGTAGGACGCCGTAGAAAGTGTGTGGGACCCAAATGTGAGTGCGCCGGACTTCGTAGGAAGTGTGCGGGACCAAAGTGGGAGTGCGCAGGACGCCGTAGAAAGTGTGCGGGACCCAACGTAAAAGTGCGCCGGACGCGGCAGAAAGTGTGCTGGACCCCAGGTAGAGTGCGCCGGACGCCGAAGAAGGTGTGCGGGACCCAAGTGGAAGTGCGCAGGACGCCGTAGAAAGTGTGCAGGACTCAAGTGGGAATGCGCAGGACGCCGCAGGAAGTGTGTGGGACCCAAATGTGAGTGCGCAGGACACCGTAGAAAGTGTGCGGGACCCAAGTGGGAGTGTGCAGGACGCCGAAGAAAGTGTGCGGGACCCAAGTGGGAGTGCGCAGGATGCCGTAGAAAGTGTGCGGGACCCAAGCTAGAGTGCGCCGGACACCGTAGAAAGTGTGCGGGACCCAAGTGGAAGTGCGTAGGACGAAGTAGAAAGTGTGTGGGACCCATATGTGAGTGCGCCGAACTTTGTAGGAAGTGTGCGGGATCCAAGTGGGAGTGTGCAGGACGCCGAAGAAAGTGTGCGGGACCCAAGTGGAAGTGCGTAGGACGCCGTAGAAAGAGTGCTGGACCCAAGGTGGGGTGCGCCGGGCGCCGAAGAAGGTGTGCGGGACCCAAGTGGAAATGCGCAGGACGCCGCAGAAAGTGTGTGGGACCCAAATATGAGTGCGCCGGACTTCGTAGGAAGTGTGCAGGACCCAAGTGGAGTGCGCAGGACGCCAAAGAAAGTGTGCGGGGTCTAAGTGGAAGTGCGTAGGACACCGTAGAAAGTGTGTGGGACCCAAATGTGAGTGCGCCGGACTTCGTAGGAAGTGTGCGGGACCAAAGTGGGAGTGAGCAGGACGCCGTAGAAAGTGTGCGGGACCCAAGGTAAAGTGCGCCGGACGCCGCAGAAAGTGTGCTGGACCCAAGGTAGAGTGCGCCGGACGCCGAAGAAGGTGTGCGGGACCCAAGTGGAAGTGCGCCGGACGCCGTAGAAAGTGTGCAGGACTCAAGTGGGAATGCTTAGGACGCCGCAGGAAGTGTGTGGGACCCAAATGTGAGTGCGCAGGATGCCGTAGAAAGTGTGCGGGGCCCAAGGTAAAGTGCGCCGGACGCCGCAGAAAGTGTGCTGGACCAAAGGTAGAGTGCGCCGGACGCCGAAGAAGGTGTGCGGGACCTAAGTGGAAGTGTGCCGGACTTCGTAGAAAGTGTGCGGGACCGAAGTGGAAGTGCGTAGGACGCCGTAGAAAAAGCGTGGGACCCAAATGTGAGTGCGCCGGACTTTGTAGGAAGTGTGCGGGACCGAAGTGGGAGTGCGCAGGACGCCGTAGAAAGTGTGCGGGACCCAAGGTAAAGTGCGTCGGACGCCGCAGAAAGTGTGCTGGACCCAAGGTAGAGTGCGCCGGACGCCGAAGAAGGTGTGCGGGACCCAAGTGGAAGTGCGCAGGACTTCGTAGAAAGTGTGCGGGACCGAAGTGGGAGTGCGCAGGACACCGTAGAAAGTGTGTGGGACCCAAATGTGAGTGCGCAGGACACCGTAGAAAGTGTGCGGGACCCAAGTGGGAGTGTGCAGGACGCCGAAGAAAGTGTGCGGGACCCAAGTGGAAGTGCGTAGGACGCCGTAGAAAGTGTGCCGGACCCAAGGTAGAGTGCGCCGGACGCCGCAGAAAGTGTGCTGGACCCAAGGTAGAGTGCGCCGGATACCGAAGAAAGAGTGCTGGACCCAAGGTAGAGTGCGCCGGACGCCGAAGAAGGTGTGCGGGACCCAAGTGGAAATGCGCAGGACGCCGCAGAAAGTGTGTGGGACCCAAATATGAGTGCGCCGGACACCGTAGGAAGTGTGCGGGACCCAAGTGGAAGTGCGTAGTACGCCGTAGAAAGTGGAGTGGGACCCAAGGTAGAGTGCGCCGGACTTCGTAGAAAGTGTGCGGGACTCAAGTGGGAGTGCGCAGGACGCCGAAGAAAGTGTGCGGGACCTAAGTGGAAGTGCGTAGGACGCCGTAGGAAGTGTGTGGGACCCAAATGCGAGTGCGCCGGACCTCGTAGGTAGTGTGCGGGACCCAAGGTAGAGTGCGCCGGACACCGTAGAAAGTGTGCGGGACTCAAGTGGGAGTGCGCCGGATGCCGAAGAAGGTGTGCGGGACCCACGTGGAAGTGCGCCTGATGCCGTAGAAAGTGTGCAGGACTTAAGTGGAAATGCGCAGGACGCCGCAGGAAGTGTGTGGGACCCAAATGTGGTTGCGCCAGACTTCGTAGGAAGTGTGCGGGACCGAAGTGGGAGTGCGCAGGGCGCCGCAGGAAGTGTGTGGGACCCAAATGCGAGTGCGCCGAACGTCGTAGAAGGTGTATGGGATCCGAGGTGAAGTGCGCCGGACGCCGTGGAAAGTGTGTGAGACCCAAGTGGGAGTGCGCCGGACGCTTTAGAAAGTAAGCGGGACCGAAGTTGGTGATCGCAGAACTTCAAAATCGTTTTGTGTGTCTATAAGAGAGTGTATACCACCCCTTTCTTCACGTCCCCTCCCCCTTAACCACTCATTTCAACTGCTAAGCTGTTTATGTGCACCAACCTTTCGAAATCGGGTTTATATACGATGGAATTGTGAGTTAATCAAAATATGCATCCAGAGAACACAAACATCATTATACTTCATTTGGCAATAAAGGTAGCAGGGTGTCGGTTGTTCATGGAGGAATTTACTAAATCTCAAACAGCGGTTGTCTTTATCATGACAGAAATGAATATAAACTAACTACCACTTTAGGAGCTCCTAAAACTAAAGAAGGGTCGGCGTGCAACTGCATTAGAAAGGAGGTTACCAGGGTTTGCAAGGTTTGAAATGCATTGTAATTTCTGACTGCTCGAGTGTTGTCGTCGAAACCAGCTCATGGGCCGGCGCAACCGGACTCCAGTGACAGAGGCCGGTAATTGTCGGCGAGCGTGAAAACTTCTGTACGCCATCTCACATAGAATCAGCGGGTTTCGATTCATTCGCCTTATTCTCAAGATGCCGGCGAAGCCGGCAAATTGGACGGCGTAGCCGGATCCCAGCGGCAGAGGCCGGTGAGCCGGCCGACGCCGCTGGTAACATATAAGAAGATTAGGAGGAAGGATGGAAAGGAAAGAAAGGGAAAAGAACGATGAAGAAGGAGTGCTGGTCATGGGGAAAATCAAGCGCTGCGCCATATCGGTCTGTTTTTCCATGACGGCGCCGACACGAGCGGATTCGAAGGGGCTCCCCGCCTTCTAGAGAACGACGATAAAACTAAATAGTTGGTGAAATTACTATGCATAAAAATCAAAAAAAAGTCAACGTACTAGTAAAGGAAACCGTTGCTCTATCCGTCGGAGCGGATCGAAAGCGACCCAACACACAATAATCACTACATCTATGACGAAAAATGCTGCGATCACCGTATAAAACCGTCCGGACGGGATAGGCTGAAATAAACACATGCATCGTGATTTTTTTGTACGACAGCATCATTCAGGAGAGAAAATCGTGCGCATCCTTGTTATCGCATGCTGATAGAGGCATTCTCACTCAAGCTGTAAGTCGATGTGGAGAAGTCGAAGACATATGCTCTGGTACATCCCTAGTGACCCGTTGATTTCGATTATCACCAGCAGCGGAGCGGTGAGACTCGGTGAAATATAACTTGTGATAAGGAGGTTTTGACGAAAAAGCCACAGCTCCGCGCTGTAATAACCGAAAACATGAGTTCACTTGGAATGAAACAGAGTCTACATGCGAAAACGTGCCATAAAAAGCCTGCGTCAGCGCAGTTTCAGTACACATCGGTCGAGCATTACGGCGCATCACATAAGTAGAGCAAAAGCGACCAGATTACAGCTGATTGATGCTTGCAAGGTTGTTCAGCCTATGAATACTGAGGTGGCACTTCAACAGGCTGTGTTGCTGGGGTAAAAAATGGAAGACAGTAGGGAAACACATGCTGTGATAACTATAAAAAAATAGTCGAGGGGCAGGAAAATGAATAAAACCGAAGACGACAAAGGTAGAAGATGACAATCAGTCAGCCAGCCGTCATCAGTAGCAACGCATGATGTGATGCAGCGTTGGTGTGCCAGCGTGTAAAAAAGACGTAGACGCGTAGTTCAGACACTCCAGAAGCACTACAGCGCACCGCAAACACCGCTGCCACCGTCAACGCAGAATAGTGAGGAACGTGTGGTTAAGAAAACTTCGTTTTTTTTGTTATAGTGCTCTGTGCTGACGATGACATGCTGGTGTAAATGGGCGTGTGATCGATGACCTGATTGAGTGTGTTGATCCGTCTGGAGATGGCTAGTGTACCGTATGCATTATTGGACACTTTGCGTAGTGCCGCAGCAACATACGCCTGACGTCCGACAACGGAAGCGATTAGCGTTCGTATGCTCTCCCATGGCGAACCATCCTCCTACAACAACCCCGGCTAGGTGTGTTCAACTACGCACTGACATAAACAATCATCAACACAAGTACTTTCTACAGCGGTGGAATGATGAATACTGAATGCCGCGCTCAGTTGGTCCTTCTTTCTCTGATAGACTCGAAAACTTCGGGTGCTTGGGAGGCGTTTTGATAGTTAAGAATTTCGGGTTTGAAACTACGTTTACATTCCTCTAACATAATTTCCTTTTCTTTGTTAAATGACAGGTTGCGATTAAGTCCCCCGTGATAGTAGGCCGAAGGCCGCACAGAGACGTCCTCTCCCTTTCCTAGTGATCCTGAGCCGTCAATGTTTTCGACCTGAGTGATTACTGTATTACATGCGTATCCACAGGAACTTCTACGGACGGAACAGGCGTGCTCAGTTGGGCCACATCTAGAAATTGAAGATTATCGTGAACACTGCCTTCAGTTAATGCTCTTGCGCAGGTTGCCCTCGAAGTAAATGATAATCGCATAAGAAATCCCACAAACCCTACTTCTTTCAAGAAAAAACCGCAATCCAAATTTCCCAGAACGTTCAAATTATCGCCTTTTATGACTATTTCGAGTTTGTTTGACAGAATTTGCCACGTCAGAAAGAGTTTTGCGTTTTTAACTTTTTAGGTGTTGTATTTCTTTTTGACTTTCTTCTATCAAACTCTCTTTCAGAACAAGAAGCTTCTAATGCGTATATTAGAACTATAATATCTTTCGAGTTTAGTAGTATTCACCACTGGATCATTTGTGATTATAACGGTGCCTCTCTTCCTAGCGTTAGATGACCAACTGAAAACTCCTCAGTCAGTTGGGAGGTAGTACGTCGGCACAATAGCGTTAGTACTCCACCGCAAAGGGATTGGCAGCATCCGTACTGTAGCTACTGCTAACAGCAGGAACTCGTGATGCTTGGGCTAGGATACTAAGGATACTAAAAAGCAATAAGTGGGGCGGCACGGCGCACCGCACCGCTTGAAAAATCGCGCCACAGGGATGTATAATCGGTCTGCGTTGAACTTACGCGGCGACGTCGCAGAATGACGTTAAACACAGCCTGGAGTAGCTCTGACATAACACAAGGCCGATTGTAATGAGTGATTTCTAGTGCAAAAGAAATATCTATAATTTTTCGTACCACAACACAGCACCCGAAGACGGATAGAGCCTTCGAAAACGATTTCTCGTTAGAAAAATGATTTCAAAAGCTAAAAAATGAACTTTTCACAACCCAGCCTACTCTTAACAACGCCCAGGACCTTGGAAGGAATTTTAGAGATGAATCAGAAGAACAAAATTGAGAATGTGTATGAAATAACAGCAAAAGAAGCATACTATGTCAATGCGGATCGCAATCGGCGGCCGCGCCGCCTGTCTTCCTCGGGCGGCGCGGCAGCACCTAGGCGGCGGCCGCGTGCGGCACCGTTGGAAGATTTCGAGCAGAAAAATTCTTAACACCTCGCGGCGCAGCCAGGCGGAGTCGCTTGATTGATATGGCTGTATTGCATCTCGCCGCGCCGCGGCGGAAGTATAAAGGCGGCCAGTCTTGCTGAGGGGGCAGTTGGCCGTTTGAGGCCGGTCCGAGAAGGTGACCCTGCGTCTTTTTCTGGAGGTAAATTTTGGACGCGGAGGGTTCCCCATGGCCCATCTCAAGAAAAGCCCCCTCGTTGTGGACCGTGGCGGAGATTATATCCTTGTTGCGAACCTTGGCAAGGTTGGCCTCTTTGCTGCTCGCCATGACAAGGATCATACTCAACACCGCTAAAGAGGGTGGTAATCCAAATTCTTTCCCCTTTTTGCAGAAAATGCTCTCGATAATTAGGGGTTGGCAGGATATGCTGCCGTTAGCAGCAGCTCCTGCTCACAACGAGGTATAATACTCCATGTTTGCCCTGGGGTACTAAAGCTATTGCGCCGACGTACTACCCCGACTGTCTGAGTCCGTCAAGTCAGATCACGGAGCCGTTTTCATGTTACTATAATAATTTGAAAACGCAACATTGACTTTACACAATTCGCGAACTACTCTGACCTGGTTAAAAATGGGATTGAGAAACAAGGCGAATGTGGTTTTCTGCGCATACCAAGCCTGTATGCACAATAATCATGTGAACAGACCGTTTCTGAGTCTGCGGCTACACTTGGTATGACGCGTGAAGGCGGATGCTTTTGTGGTTTTCCGTGAAACTAAAAAGTTAACTATACCCAGCTTTCAGTATTCATCACCTCCACGTTTCAATGGCGGATGAGATTTGTGAGAGGTGAATGAGCAAAAAGCATTTCTTCAGTATTTCGGGCTGCGATTAGCGTGTAGCAGAGCGATCGTTAATTTCGAAGTACAACTGTTGATAACGAGATTACGGCATGACCGACCGCTCCGCTGCTCACACTGACTGGCGGCCTCGAATTTTCGAAGAATGGTTGTATGCATTTTAAGGACCTTTGAACAAATGGTTTTCTACAGGTGATTGGAGGTTGAGGGGATAACACAGTAAGCAGATGATGGATCACGAATCGTGCGCCGCAAGCGTCGTGATCAATCATGTCCGAAGCACGATACTTGCCATGTGCGAGTTGTATGGTACAAGGGTAGATCTAATGATTGATAAGGATAGTCTCTACAAAATTCAAGGTGAATAGGGTAAGGCTGACGATTGGGTGATCACGACTAATACAGACTGCATTGATATTCGTCTCTCTCTGTCACCTAACAGCTTGTTGATGCTCTTGATGCAGCGAATAATATTCTTACCTTGTCCTCATACGTGTTCAGTAATGGTTTGTACTGCAAATTAGACAAGTTACTTTGATATAGTTAATGACTCGAATAATTGACCGCCATTTGTAACACACACACACACGTACAACTATCAAGTAAAATATGAAATGACAGGCAAAATTGTGAGCAAAGAGAGGCGCAATATCGTAAAACCGAAAATTTGCAACCAGTACTAATGAAACTAGCTTGCTTTAATACATAATTCTCCCAGTCTCGAGTATTTACTTACCTCGTCTTTCTGACGGCTAGCTAGCTGCTGATTTTCACTAGCACTCATGCGATGCACAATCCATACTTTAGCAAACATTGACCCGTATGCAAAAGTGAAGCCAATCATCAAAATGGAAATCCGAGACTAAAAACTAACTGAATCAAACAAAATATGTTTTATACAGTATGCAATTAAAGGCCCTTCGCAAAATCTAATCTAGCGAATCGACAAGGCCGTGGCGGTAGATCGTCGTTAGCAATCTAAATCCCGTTGGGTGGTTTTCGCCGCGAGGCTTGCCGCAACGATTGCGTCTCGTCTATTTGTTAGCCTTGATTGGCGAAAGGCCTATCTATATAACATCGGCATGAATCCGGAAGAGACTTTGCGCTCGCTGTTGCAGGTTGGCGCAAACTCGGTGCCCTGTGCTATAATATAGGTGCACCGAGCTTGCGCCAACATCCAATGAGGAACGCAAAGTCTCTTCAGGATCCACGCTAGTGCTATGTATATACTATAGAATGGCTAAAGAGCGGTTTGCAGTTGAACGTTTCATGTATCTACCTAAACCGAGCAATCAGCTCGTGAATTCGCAGAGTAGGGCAGCCAAAAGTTTACACAGTTAGCAATGCCGAAAGGGGCTTCGGAAAAAAAAACGAGCTTTTCAGGGGTATGTAGACCCATGAGTTAGCTCAAACATCTCCGAGAACGGAGAAATCACGCTCTCAGCGGAGAACAGTATTTGTTGAAATATCTAAAAATCGAAAGAATTAGGATGGAGGATAAACATTTGCGAATTTTCCCTTTGAGTGTTTTGTTCAGCATACAGGTCCACTGTCTAATGCTCCTTGCTGTTTCGCGCGAAACTCTCTCACTTTCAAAAACATAAAGCCATACGTTTTTCATGAACTTTCTCGAGGTTTTTTTCTGAAATTTGCGATCACCAAAGAAGGGACGTCGTTCGGCAGAGGCCCTGGACAACGGTGTGCTCGATCCCATGTTGCAGACAAAGGCGATCCGCTCATTTATTCGACTAGAATAAATGAAGCTACTTTACTTACTTTCTGGCAATTTAATGTTTTGTAAACAGAACAGAATTAAATCAAAAAATGTTCTTCACAATCGCAACCAAAAAACAACCGCCGCCCAAAGACATCTTAACTTCTTAAGAAGATTGAGTGCTATGAATAAAGCTCACATGGCAGAGTATGGAGAATGCTGATTGAGGCAGTGCTATACCTTCTGATGGTAAACCCATCAGAAATAAGGAAGCAATACATAAAGAACAACCAGTGATCATTATATTATTACATTGAGGCTGCGATTGAACAATAATCCTGAAATCGGCCTACATATTAACACAATGGAAGTCACGTCCTGCACAAATATTTATTTATTGATTTACTTATTTATTGCACGCGAAGGTGCGCTATACAAAACAATGTAATATCTGGCGTTGAAAAAATGCATGAAAAACAAATGCTAAAACAAACGAAAAACAGAAACAGTGGATTATACTCACTGACCACGGGGTCGAGAGTGGTAGCAGATATGTTTTTTTCCTCATAACTCTTGAAATAGTTTCACACACAAAGTTTAGGTAGAGCCAAGAAATGAATGCAATGTGTATGTAGCACAAGTAATAAATGCGCGTTACCGAAAAGACCCATGTCAAGCCCCACTGAGACTAGGATACCATGCGAGCTTTGAGGAATGAAAGGGAGATCTGAGCTTCGGTGGTCTCAGAAAGGGGGGGGGGGGACGCTGAGAGGTTGAAAATCGGAATTTAGGCACGGTAATAGAAATGGCATTGGTAAAGCAAAACTAAGCCAAATCACTGTAGTCACAATAGTGCTTCACGGCTTGGACGGTCGAATATTTTCTGTACTATGTATATACAACGGCAAATTCCTGTATGGTCCAGGAGGGGTGGAGGTGAAAAATGTCGTGAAAGCACCCATACAGGAATGTTTTTAGAACAACTGCAGCTTTTTGAGAACTATTTTTTTACAATTTTTTCCCAAACTTACTTTGCCCTTCTATCGTTCTTATAACTTTCTTCGTAAATGAGATCTCCCCGCAAAACTTTTATTGGATGTGGATCACATCCGAGGTAATAGGCTAAGGCATTTTTCGGCCCCAGAGAAGGGCTATTTCGCAAAAAAATGGTAGGTGTGAAGGAACGACGAAATCGGAGATACCCTCAAACCTCAATGTATGGAACTTGGTTTGAGGGAATCGTCGAAAAAAAAAACGTTGGTCGATTTTTTAGCGTGGAGGAATTGACCGCTAGAAGGATGATACCTGTCAGTGCAAACAAGCGATCAGCTCGCTTATTAGCACTATCTTGACTTGATCATTCCTGTGATCTGAGTCTTCATTTGTTCATTTAGAGGGGGCGGATCTGGAGCACGGGGCGTGTCTGGGACGCCAGAACGCTTGTTTGCAGCCGTTATTTTGCCGCTCCTGGCTCCTTTTCTACTGTTCTTTCGACACTGGGAGCCTAGGATCCTTCCCGCCTATCATTTAACTGTGGAAAGTCAACGAGGATGATCACCGTGAACACTGCCTTTAACTTTCACATTTCAGCCCAACCCCCTCCCTACCCGGTCACCCTGATCTACATGGAAACTTCTAAAACCCCGAGCCGCACCCTGACAGGGACTTTCTTCAAACGTGTTTCTCACCTTTAACTCTGAGTGTTTGGAAATATGCTACATAGCTGTGGCTACTGTTAGCATTGAAAAATAAGAAGAGTGGAATAAGCTGCAGCTTAGGCTCCAAATGAGCTATATCAGATGTATATTTGCAACTCGAAATTTGAACGATTTTGTGGTGGTTTAGGTCAGTAACCAAATTTTATTTAGCTTACAGGTGAGAAACATTTCCTTTCCTGTTTTTTGCAAAGTCACAAAACGGTTTTGAAGGTGTTCTGATCGCAAGAGAGCTTTATGGCTTTGGGTTTTCATAGCCGTTTCGAAAAAGGAACCTTCATTTGAGTCAATACCGCGAAATCGTGATTAAATCCCGTATTTAGGAGATTATACATTCAAAACTTGATTTTAAGGACGTGCAAGGCAAGGTTGGTGATCTCCGTAACATACAAAAATTCCATCAAGTTTTGTTGATCGAAGTTGAAATACGTAATAGAAGAAAATCCGTAGAGAGCAATAACCAACATCAACTTCGCATACAATCCAGCTACCTTCTGGTAACTTGCAGAGCAATATTTTGCTTCTGAATCTTTTATTTTTCATTTAGCATAATTTTGACGTATCCCTTTTGCCTTGAAAAGACTGGAAAAGCATTATCATTGTCACTGATTACATTTTTAAACAAGCTACATAATGCAGAGGGCTGCTAGCTTAATCATAGATTCAAGGAAGCAAGGAATATATTGCGACGTCTTTCCGACTTGCTAAGATACCGCGTCATGTTTTTAAAATCAGGGCTGAGATTTCATTTTTTGAAACAGCCAGCCAATGCATAGTATGGTATGAACATTAGAGGGCATACTGTCGTTCTCGGAGCAAAATTCCGGTCCGCATTTGCGGACAACGGCTGTCGCATTACGCAATAGGATGATAATTGCGCTGGGACCACTTGGTATTGGCACGATTCGCCTTTATCCCAGCACGATTATAATAGTCTCGTGTGATGCAACTGCCGTAAGGGGCCTCCAGAGTTGAAGTCGCGGCGTCGCTGGCAGCAAAGAACTGCGCTGGGTGATGCACTATCGATTACATTCAGCGACGTGGGCGACCGACGCGGAGTGAAGGGTGACTAGGGGGCACCGCAGTGTCTTGACGCTGCGACGACCCTGCGTCACTGCTAGCGAGCGGAAACTGACGCGGAGACCATAATGTTTGGGAACATTTTTGTCGCCGCGTCAACGCTAGGCGACCAGTCGCCGGTCGCTGCAATTCCGCAGACCCCTGCAGTCGGCAATTGCGGACCGAAATTTGACTCCGAGAACGCAAGTACATATTACTTGGCAAGCATACGCTACACAATCGCTCCAGCCGCGAGACGTCTGGAGAGGTTTAGTTTTGCCCACGCCCTGTGATCACTTGAAATTTTATAAAGTACTCAATAAAACTTTCAAAACAAATTTTCTGGATTATAAGTTTAATTGAGAGTCAGATGAAAAAGCAGATGAAAAACTTCACTCACCCGCGAAATGCATATTTATTGTTGAAAATGAAGGTCCCCAGAGCTAGTGCTAGTCCGACGAATGCAAAAACGACAACAGTGTAGTAAAGCTAAAGCAAAACGACGTTAGTGATGGCGTCAGATCCCATAAAGGCGTTAATTCAGCGTGCTGACACAGGAAAAAATCGTCCGGTTTATATCTCAGTTACAGTGATCCCTATTTTTTCTAGTCTGCTAGCAGGTATGTAGATGCGGAATCTATCCAGAAAATGTGGTGCACCCAGACTGTCCCAAATTCTCATTGGAATTGACACCAGACAAATATACATCGTCACCTCCACACCACAAAAGAAAGTGCAAAAGATGATGAAATTTGGCTTCCTGATTACAACAGCTGGCCGTATTGCCCACCAGGTCACAAAAGCAAGCCGTTGCGAGCTCCAGGTGACAAGCACGAGTTTCAAACCCCTCGCAGTCTCAGTCCTCGCTGAACAGCAAAAAGAACATGAATGCCGATTTGCCGAGCAATTCGATCGAAATTCTCTATCTACAGAAACAAACTGTACAGTTCGGCGATAATGGACTCAACGATCGATATTAAAGAACATCCCCGCATGCAGTTTTCTCTGCATTTCCTTATGTCATACACTATCTCGTGATCTCTCACTCTATCCTACTGTATAGTGTTCTAGATCATAGTCAAAATGTATGCAAGCAGCAAACTATTGTTGTTATTGTTGTTGTTGGTTCTCCACAATAAACTCTATCAATCCTCTATTACGGAGCCAAACTTACTCTGTTCCTCCGCGCGCTTGTGCGGAGCGACGATTTGTGACAGCGAGAGATTATGGGGGAGAAGGAGACCCGGTATACGCGCGCAGAAGCACGCGATAAACGGAAATAAATTTCACCCCGAAACAGAGGATATGTACTATCCGATGGTGCTCAGTTCTACATCAAAGCCTCAAAGACACCACGAAGCTGTATCAGATACTGGGGGGAGATCGGAAGAAATTCTTATTCGTGTAAACATTTTGCTCACTCATGGGTGCCAATCCATTAAGGAAAATCAGGGAAAATTTCGCAACCGAACCAGAATTCATAAAAATCCCTAGTGATCCACCCCTGGTCGATAATCGTAGGGCAAAGATCTTAACCACCCAAATCTCGAAAAGAATTATTGCACCACAATCTCACCTTGCTGGCAACAGTAAGCATAGACTCTCGAATGATGGTTGAATCCGGTGGTGGACCCTTGGACGAGTACCACAGCTCCTTATTATACCATTCCAGTTCTTGCGTTGTTGTGTCATAAAACCCCATGACCACGTACTTGCCATCTAAAGAGGCACCTATTGATACCTAAGCAATTAAATGAACCCTTCAAAATTATTTAACGCACTTTGCATCTGTTCTATTTGCGTGCGTGCTATTCGGTCACCAGAATCCGAAAACATGACACGTCCCTGGAATTTAGGATTACTGAAACATTGAGATTTCGGGAGCGTAATCCACGAAAAATTTATTTCAAATACCGAGACGCCCTTGAACATGGTGTTCTTGACGCATTCGAAGAGTATATCGGCCATCAGCTGATTGTCATATGTGAACTGTTCGAGTCGCACCCCTGGTGGTAGACGATTCCGCGTACAGTTGAATGCCAAAGCTAATGCCCTGAACACGTAGAATTTCCTCTGAAACCACTGTTGCGCGATTCGTTTCAAACGTTCCGAATCCGCTCATACGATTTTGGATGAAGTTTCTACGAAGCGATCTAAGGGGTGCAGGTATCTTCCCTATGAATAAACGCTAGAACATTTTCAGAGCATCGGTAATGTCAAGTATTCAGAGGCATAACAGCTTTTTTTCCTCATGGGAACACGTAACAAAATGAACTTTCACACAAAACTCACCAAACAGCGTCATAGGCAAGCGGCGCCTCCGGGAAACCTCCAGTGTTTGCTGGATCCGAATCCGGTGACAGCATCGCGGTCAGACGTGCTTGAAACTCCCGTCCAGTCATTCCGGAAATTGTAGCGTTCTCATCCCGTGATAACATCACACTTTCCGTTGTGAAATGATACTGGGCTGCTTCGACCATCTGAAATCACCTTTTACCATCTCAGTTTCGCATTCCTCCATATCAACACTGATGATTAAAATATTTTTGTACCTAATCATTGTTGGGGTATAGCCGGTTTCAGAGTAGAGTAGCTAGGAAGGAAGTTAAGGCAGAAGACGATAAGTGGAAGTATATAGAGCGGATACCCCAGTAATAAATGAGCAGCACCAACTGGCGATCAGCTCGGACGAGGAGGAAGAAGAAGACATTGCCACCGATCACATTTGGACATCGAAGAAGCGACGAGGATGTTCGAAAACAAGGAGAGTGCCATCTCAGCAGCTACCACGTCAACCGTGGCCGGGCAGAACACCATGCTAGAGGTGTACAGTGGTAGAAACTATAGACCATACGTGCCCAGAACCGCAAGGAGGACGTAGTGGCAATTGTTCAGCAACATTTTGGTGTTGCGCAGCGTCACAGACGAGACTGATAAGAGACTCATCTTCCTGCAAGAAATATGCCATAGTGCTCTCCTCCAAGATACCCAAGCAGCTTGCGGAGTATTCGGAGGCGGAAAAGTGCCCCAGTAGCATCGTGATAGCCGGATTGAACGAAGAACTTTTTTTAGTAAGACTTTAAGCTGAATAGAGCGGTTTGAGAATCCACGACTAAGGAACTTTTCAGGAAGTGCCACTATAGAAAAGCGACCGCCGGAGGGCGATTTGCTTGGTGAAATGGTTAGCACATTTTCAGTCGCGGATGTATACTTGGATATAATCGACAACAGAAAGCTTCGAGCCCCTCTGAATGACTCCATACTGTGACAACTATGTCTCCTTGTTCCAATGTAACGTATCCAATCACAAGTTGGAGCGAGGAAGTACTAAAGAATAGAAAAAGTTGCGTGGCTCTATAATTTTGCACCCCTTGAGAATGGCATTTCTTTCTTCTAAAAACATCCATAACTTTTCATTGGATGAACAAAATTTTCTGAGACCTGCCCCTTGGGGTTTTCAGCTCACCTGAATTTATTAGACACGTTCCCACAACGCGAAAATATCATATCGTTGGATCGCCCCCTCCCATTAACCCTTGAAAGCTTCTTGGATCTGAGAAGGTTAAATTTGGAGAAAGCTATTGAGAAAGGGTGCTAAGGACGCGACAACGCGGTACTGCGCCGCCTTCTGACCAAATCCCACGAGGGGTATTGCACACAATCTTGTTTGGTTTTTTCTAACACTGGTATAAGGTACTTTTGAATTCCCAGAAGGAGGCTAGGAGAACTAAGGTAAACACGGACTCACCTGTTCAGCAGTACAGTTTAGGTGCTCCTCGGGTAGTGGTATGTACCAGGTGTCAGCATACCATCCGATGAAAAACCATGTGTACTTCCGGCCATAGAGCTTATGATGATAAGCCTAAATTTAGTTCAATCATAAACCGACCAAATTTTCTTTTTTACCTACTATTTTATCATTCACTACTTTCTCCCCGCAACATTTGACGTATTGTCTCGGTTTTTGTCGCTTCCACAATTTTCGCCATCCCTGGCGATTTCATTTCCCAAAGTGTATCAGTGGAGAATTCGTCGTTGATACATACCAGACTCGTGCCACCGTCAAGTCTTCAGGGAATTCTGGAGAAACTTATTTGATCAACAACGCCCGCCTATCCGAATAAGCGCGACAAATCGGCTTATCTTTTGTCAATCAAGCATGTGAGGCGTAGTGGGAGGGTTGAGATGGTGAGTGGCTGGCAGGAGTATAAGCAAGATGCGGAAGATGGGCGACGTAGACCAAGGCAGGGTGTGAGAGAACGCAAGCGCGACCAAATCCTCCGGGAAAACCCAAGCGCCCCTGATAAATTTGACATTATCGCACGAGAATCTTGTCAGAGGGCATTTCATGATATATGGCAATTCGCGCCAATTCACGGTGCGGAGCTGGAGACACAACATTAATGGTTTCCTCCATCTCTGCCAGTTGAGCTCTTTTAGAACAATTACTGGCAGAAGTGAAAATCATTTTTAGGTTTCAAAAGGTAGCTAAACTGGACAGTCAACTCAGAGATCAGACAAGCGAGCAACAACACAGGTTCGAGTTCTTCCTTGTTTCGTGCTCAACTCACCCACATTATCCTTTTGAAAATATAGCCAGTCACAAAAAGTCGTCAAATGTCAGACTTCATCAAAAAAGTCAAATTCCGAAAACTTGAGCCTAACAGGATTTGATTTCGATTTATGCCAGTCAAATTATCCCCAATATACGGTGACGAGATGATGCGCTTTCACTAGATTTTGGAGCGAAATCAGCATTTAATTTTCGAGCAATAAGCCTCACTCCTCTGCCTATCAAGATTATGGAAAAAGTGATAGGCGGGAAATCGTTGTCCTAGCTCAATGAGCGATCGCTCATTCCGCCCGAACAACACGAGTTCCTTCCCGGTGCATCGACAACTACAAATCTGCTTGATGCCTTTTACGACTGGAGTCGTTCCATGAATATGGGTGATTCTGTTGACATAATATTTTTTGATTTCTCAAAAGCTTTTGATAAGGTGTGTCACAGCAAAATTCTCGCAAAATTAGGGCATTTGGGGATTCAGAGCTATTTAATTGAATGGTTCAGATCGTACTTAGATGATAGATATATGACAGTGAAGATAGGTCTAAGCTTCTCCCCGAAACTTCCTTGTGTTAGCGGTGTTCCTCAAGGAGAGGTGCTATCCCCCTTTTGTTCCTGACTTACACAATTGAGTTGCCTCAGCTTCTGAAAGTGCACCAGAATATTAGAGTCCAAGCTTACGCCGATGATATAAAAAATATATGCGTACATAGTATGGGCGAGAAGATCAAGAGCAAGTACGTCGTGCGCTTTGTACTCCGATAGAGATCATGAACGAGTGGGCCACCAACTGGAGTATACCTCTCAATCTGAGCAAGTGTTCAGTGATGCATATTGGCAAACTCGAGGCGCCTGTCAATGGTGTTACGATCTCTGGTTGTGACTCTAGCAAAGAACTAGGAGTTTATCTCAACTCAAAGTTCGACTTCTCTGACCACATTGACAAGACCATTAAAAAAGCATATGCTACATTGTTTATGTTGCTTAGAAACATTAAGTGTTCTGACGCAGAAATTTTGACACGCCTCTATAATTCCCTAGTCATGCCTCATCTAGATTATTGACCACCTTTGTGGTGCCCATTTCTCAAAAAAGAAATCTCTAAAATCGAGAAAGTTCAACAGTTTTTCACCCAAGTTCTGCGGCCTAGATGCGTAAATCCTAATCGTGACTCTTTGCCTAGTTATACCGAACGCTTGAAGCATTTTTCACTGGTTTCCTTACAAAAGAGGCGATTTTTTTCTGATTTGCTGTTGTGCCTCCGTATCTTCAAAAGGCAAGTAAAATTACGCGCGGCAAAGTACTGGACATTCATGCCTTTGAGCTCTAGACTATCCATATTTGCCATCCATTGTGCGACATTGGGGAGCAGAAGGAGGAACCAAATGTTCAACAACTTTTTCTATCGCTGCGTGCTTTGAATCGGACAGTTGCCTCTTAAGGTGTTTGTGGCGGAAAACAAAATCGCTTTCAAGAAAAAGCTGAAAAAAAATCAACATGTCACGGCTATCCAGTATTCCAGATGCAAGAAGGAGGTGTTTTCGTCTCATTTTGTATTAGGCGTAGATGATGTCTCATTCTATCCTCTTGTCTACCGCGACCTAACCACTAATAACATCGTATGGCAAAGGAAGCTATTCATCAATCAACTATTTATTGATCAATCTTATCTGTGCCAGTTGCCATTTTATTGCCGCAGAATTTCAGTAAATTCGGTTAATAGAGCCCACCGACAATATCCGGCTGCTAATACCAAACAAACTCTACATTGCTCCATATATTTTTATCAAAAGCGCTGCATCATTTCTTACTGTTAGCTGTTCTTCCATAAACACGTTTCGAAAGAAGCCGGCTTTTTATTCGGGTAGTTGCACTGGTGATTGTTCACAGTTATCACTCTCATCCGATGTTATGCGAGAATTATCGTTGATTATAAAACTCAAATACCCCTTGTTTCCAACCATTTTGGATACTTACCTTGTAGCTGACCAAACTAGCGTATTGAACATCGCGCCCAACCCCATTAAATCTTTTTCAACTTATTCGGCGCAAATGAAAAGTTGTGCGGGAGAATAGTACCTCACAAAATCATATTTTAGGGTATTCATTGGTATATAGCACGAGGCACATTTAGTATTTGTGTAGTACATTAGTAAAAATGAGGTGCGTGGTGATGCTATGTGGCTATGAATCCTCTGTTTGAGCCACCCGCTTTTCGTGCCGCCGCCTCGCTGCTACTCGGTTGCTCCTGATGGGAGTAGCTGCTTACTTTATGTGACTGTGATATGTCGAGGTGCGAGCGGTTAAAGGATCTTTTTGAATGTATTGCGGTCTTTACTGGCGGTTGGAGCCACCACTGGTATCAACTACTCCATGTCCACCCATGATACCTACCTAACCAAGGACTATCATACTGCGTGCCTGGTGGGCCTACCCTGATGCGCTCTCAGATTCGAATGCTGTATCCCTTGTAATAGAGACTTCGCTTCATCAGAATCAGAGTGTTTCCTGTGTTCGCACCTCAGCTTTCCTTTGAATCGGCGTATCTCTCAAAAACAGTATATTTTCTATGCTGAGAACTATAGCATAATTAAACTCCCCGATTCACAAATGTCTTCGGTTTCTGTCAGCCCCGAGATTGTCTAGTTCGAATTTGTTTTGATGCACTTCCTCTTTTTCTTTGTGTTATGAGTAGTTTTATTTCACACGTGTGTGCCCAGGTTCCCTATTCTCAGGTGTTTTGTAGCACGTCAACACTGACGTATAAATAAACAATAAACAACAATAAACAATTTACAGCAACAGAAAACAGGTGGTTTCGCATGTACTTGAAAGATAATCGTGCTAGGATTAAAAAACAATACAGCTCACAACGCGTGATCCCAGCGCAATTTTGATTGCGTCGCGTGCTGCAACAACAGCTGTCCACTTTCGCCCGGTATGGAGTAGACACAGATCTTTTGCTGACATACCGAGAAGGGCGGAGAAGTGATTACACTCTTTTGTCTGGTAGACATGCGATACAGATTCAAACTTTGACCAGCCCCTAAGCTTTGTGTTCAGCTTAGCTACATTGAATATAGATATTGTGACTATGTATGTACTATACTTTTACATTTTCAGATTTTTTTCGAATATTCGACTTCTCGAATAATTCGGAATTTTGGAGTTTTCGAATTTTCGACGTTTCGAATGATTCGGGATTTTGAACTTCTCGAATATTCGACTTTCCGAATGATTCGGGATTTCCAGCTTTTCGAATATTCGACTTTTCGAATAATTCGGGATCTTGAGCTTTTCGAATATTCGACTTTTCGAATAATTCGGGATTTTGAACTTTTCGAATATTCGACTTTTCGAATAAAAAGTCGACTTTTTCAATCGATTGTCGAGTGATTTTTCGAATTTTTTTTCATTCGACTTTTCGAGTAAGTCAAAAAAAAATATTTCGCCATTCCCACTACTTTCCAGAAAAAAAGCTAAAATACTTCAGCTAGCATATTCTATCTTTCTTTTGGGACTGAAATAAACTGTCGAATAGGGAAGCAAATTATCCTTACATATCCTTACATATAATAATCGGCGTGGTGGTGTGTCTGACCGAGTGTCTGGCACGTATGACCGACGTCTGTCTGACCGTGTTTCAAATTTCCCGCAATTTTCAACCCTATCACTCAGAGCACGTTATTGTTTCAGTACATCGAGAAGGTGGAGGAATATGAGTGGGGCTTAGGAGCGCGCACATCATTAAGATCGTGGTGGGACCACCCTAGCTGTTGCATATTGAGTCTTTTAAACTTTAATCGTTACTCATCGTGGTGGGGCCATCCTTGGCGTTGCATATTGGGTCCTTTAAACTTTGTTAGTAACTGATTATGGTGGGACCATCGTAACTGTTGAATCGACGCGTACAACATGTGCGGGGCTCAGAGAAAACCAAGGAGTACTTTGTGAAAGTAGGCGGGGCTTCAGGTTCATAGCGTAAAACGACACGGAAAGTGCGCGCGACTTCGGAATCGACGCGTAAAACATGTGCGGGGCTCATAGGCAACCAAGCCAAGAAGTACTTTCTAAAAGTGGGCGGCGCTTCGGGACCATCGCGTAAAACGACACGGAAAGTGCGCGGGACTTCGGAATCGACGCGTACAACATGTGCGGGGCCCAGATACAACCAATAAACACTTTGTGAAAGTGGGCGGGGCTTCGGGACCATCGCGTAAAACGACACGGAAAGTGCGCGGGACTTCGGAATCGACGCGTACAACAGTTGTTGGAGTTTCCTTCGCTACAAATCGAGGTGTGACCACACTAGCTTTGCATCCCTTGACCTTATCTTCTCCAAGTTTTCCCTGGTGACATTGGCAAAAAAAGTCTTGACTCGGCCCTCCGGAATGGCTGCTTTCATGCAGGGTTGAGCAGGCTGTTGCGCCGATTTTCGGCGGAGCTACGACCCCCACCCCGTTGACCGCACCTTTTTAAAAAATTTCTCAGATTTTTACGATCCCCTCCCGAGTTGAGAGATCCCTTAGGCTTTTTCTAAGTGAAAATTTTGAAAACAGTTTAAATTTGTGGTAAAAGTCGGTGAAATCGTACGACCCCTCCACCAATTTCCATTTTTTCGAAAATCTTCCAAGTATTTTACGAAACCCCCGTTGCGCCAAGTTGCAACTCTGCTCAACCCTGCTTTCATGGCCTTGCGAATCGAGTCGGTAAAGTGACGTTCTTTCTGGTGCACGTTTCCATTCCATGGGTAGTCAGCCACATGGCGAAGTGCCACCTCTCTGAACAAGCGTCAGTCTGCAAGGCGAAGATTAAAGGCAGCATACACGCTCACAAACATGGTTGAGATAACAGCACAAATAGGACCGCCTGGCCCCTACCATCTCGTCAACGGCGTTTGAAGCGCTGAAAACCATCCAGGTTGACAGAATTCGAGCATTCCCGTCTCGAAAGCCTGTGGAACCCCACCCCTACGAATAACAGAATGAAGAGTGAGGCATGTGAAAACATTTGATAGCTTAGAGTGATAGCCCTAGCAAATGAGAGTCTACGAGAGGAACGGCTTGGTTTACCTGAATATAACATGTCTGCTTACTGATGAAATGCTCCATTTTATAAGCCAGCCGGAGTAGATGGGCTTTCTCGAAAGTGGATGGGAATTAATCGGTATGTAAACAAGTTATCTACAGGGAAATCAAGCTGTTTCTCTCGTAGACCCTCATTATATAGTGCTATCGCTCTAAATTATCAAATGCTTCCACATGCCTCACTCTTCATTCTGTTATTTGTAGGGGTGGGGTTCCACATGCATTCGAGAGGGGAATGCTCAAATTCTGTCAACCTGAATGGTTTTTAGCGCTTCAAACGCCGTTGACGGCATGGTAGGGGCCAGGCGGTTAAATTTATGCTGTTATCTCAACCATTTTTGTGAGCGTGTATGCTGCCTTTAAGATAAGACGTTTGACGGATCCCTCAATGAGGAGCAAGAGATTGAGAGAGATCGACATGGACAAAGACGGGGATATGATCACTGGACAGAGTTGTAGCGGTCGACCAAGAGCGGGCGCTAGAGAGATTAAAAGATACAGGAGAGATGTCTGATCTAGAGAATCGGTCGTTGGCCGGGAGGCGAGTGGGCTGATCATCGTTGAGAATGACCAGATCGCACTCCTCCGCCCATTCTTCGACGTCTTCTCCTCTAGCGTCAGTGTCAAGCGACGAGCAGAATGTATGAGCATTGAAATCGCCTGCAAAGACAACAGAGGGTGAAAGGGAGCAGTCGTACAGCTGCTTGAGTGAAGGAGTGGGGTCATAAGATTGGGGACAGGACGTGGTAGGAGGGATATAGATATTAAAACGAGATATAGGTGTTTTAAAGGCAGTGTTCACGATAATCTCCGATTTTGAGATTAATCGCTAAATCGATTGTTTGGCCCCCGAGTAGAACTGAAATGACGAAGAAACCGAGAAAAACGCACCAGAAGGGCACGAAATCCTCAAGTATCAGCCCGCCTCTTGAAGGCAGTGTTCACGATGAAAAAAGTTTTCGAAATTCCACTAGGATCGGGTAGTGGAGGGACACTCTGTAACGTTAACGTCGAAAGAACGCATGAAAACGAGCCAGGAAGAGCCCCAAAAGAGCCCGAAGTTGCAACTTCGAGCGCATTGAAAACCCCAAAAGCGAATCACACGCCCACCGGCGTGAACAAATGAATGCTCGAGATCGTGAGATGAACGATGATTTTCAATCATTAGCCCCGCTCTTCCCTTCATTCTCAGCTTCTCTCTTTACTCAGGTCAGCTCGCATAGATCGGCTGCAAAAGACGGAAGTTACAAGCCTCGGACAACTCGTCCACCATGTTTCCATAGCTCAATCTTTGAGGGACCATACCTGCGTTCACAGAAGGTCTTGTATGATTTCAGAGACACCATTGGAATCAGCATGGGGCCTTTTTCAAGATAGGCGGAAAAACAGAAAAACGATTTTCATCGTGAACACTGCCTTTAAGTATCAATGGAACTGTTCGTTGTGACAATGAAATCTTTTGTGGACCCGTCTTTTGCAATTCTCCATTCTAAGTTGCTCCGTTCTTTCCTTCGGGCCCTAACTAATACTGTTGTGCCCAAGATATTCTTCCACTTTCGATTAGTCCCATTTTCAACCGGTGACAACCACCGTGAACATGTTCATCCAACCAGGCAACTAGTCCAGGCCATAGAATAATGTCACTGAAATAAGACGAATTAGTGCATTTCTCACCGTTTCTTCGTGATTTTGGTGACACTTGGAGGCCCACGCTTCGTTTTATGTGAAAAACTCGGGGACGAAAATCATCGTGAACACTGCCTTTAAGGGGGAGGTGGATAAGTAGGTACTCGAGAGTACCGTCCTTTGGTGTGTTTGGTATGATATGAGAGGGTAGATTTGATAATACGAAAGTAGAAACTCCTCCGCCGAGAGATGACCTTGGAGCATGATAAGCAGTATAGCCAGGAATGTTAGGATGTCGAGCGGTAGCGGAAAGAGACAGCTTGGTTTCCTGAGTCATAATAACATCAGGATAATGAGTGCGTGCGAAAAGAGAGAGTTCAGATGGCTTGGCTCGAAGGCCGTTGAGGTTAATATGTACAATAGAGAGGGGGCGGTTGGAGAATGAGGATTCAAAGTCGCTGGAGGCAGAGCACTGAACACAACGGAATTAAGGAACGTGATGCCTCACAGAACTGAAGCCCGAACAGGAGAGATGCACCCACCTCTGACATCCAAAGCATTGGACACTTTTTCGATTCCAGGTGACATCCTTGCTTCATGTGGCGCATGTGTACTTCTGAGCGGGTCCTGGATTCCCCTCGACACCGGCCCTTTGTAGCAGAATCTTTAGGAGAATTGCGACCAGCCAGCAGGCGAGGAGTGGTGATTGTTGATGGGATTGGTTTTCTTGGTTGAGAAATTTTGTTCTTCAATCATTATCGATAAATACCAATGAATAATATCGATTTTTAGCCCGTTGCATAGAATGTCGCCATGATTTTTGATTGTTGATGGCTCTAAGTCACTTGTTCGGGAAATTCTTCTCATCATGCAAGATCGAATATTGACTTGACTTAATCGGTTGGCTTTCGCCTGACGCGGTCATTCCTCATCTTCACCGATCGAATATTAATGATCAATAATATCGATTTTTCACCTGTTGCGCAAAATGCGGCAGTGAGTGGTATTTTTTATGGTTGTGGGTCATAGGCTTCAAAAATTGTACTCGTACGACAATATCGTCAGTTAGCTGTTTCTCCATTCCAAAATGGAAATCGTGGAGCGAAATTGAAGTCAGAAAGGAAACCTTCGGGAGAAATATGTGAAACTTTTGAAAATTTAGCTTCCTGGTAAAAGTAACGATTTGGCAATGCCATTAAAAAGTCAAAAAAGTTTCAAAAATATGTTGAAATATCTCAAAAAATGATTAGGCGTAAAATAGGCTTGGGAAATAAAAAGGTCAGGAAATGAAGTGAAATAACCAAAAATGAGATTTGGTGGTCGATCATTTGACAATCTTCTCCGTTAAACTTATCAAAACAAAATCACGCGCGCAACGGAAACATTAGCCATTTTCGAAAGCTCTAATAAGGGAATCAGCCTAGGTAAGGCTAGGTGAACGGGACGCTGCATTCCATATCGTGCTTAATTTCGTTTTGATAAGCTTAACGGAGAAGCTTGTGAAATGATCGACCACCAAATCATATTTTTGGTTGTTTTACTTAAATTCCTGACTTTTTCATTACTCCAGGCTATTTTACACCAAATCATTTTTGAGATATTTCAACATATTTTTGAAACTTTTTTTGACTTCTGAATGGCATTGCCAGATCGTTACTTTTGCCAGGAAGCTAAATTCTCAGAATTTAAAGTCTCTAAATTGCATCCGCGCTCTAATCGAAATCACAGTCTGCGGGGTTGCCGGCGACTCCGCCGCGGAATTTTTAAGGACACGCCCCCAATCCCTCGCTCGCTCGCACCTTTGTCACTATGCCGAAGCCCTAATTATAGCGTCGCGTCGCGCCGCGAATTAGCTCTGAACGCCGCCTTATGGTGAGGACTCCTTTCGAGTCGCGTGCCTTATGAGTGAGTCATCACTGATAGTTCCGCTCCACCTTGATTCTTATTCATCCTTGGCGCACAACCTGCTCGTGGGTCAATGGAATGTTTTGGAAAATCAACTAATTCGAAAAAGTCGACTATCGAATTCAATCGAATGTTTTCGTAAATTTTCGAATATTCGACTTTTCGAATAATTCAGGATTTTGAACTTTTCGAATATTCGACTTTTCGAATGATTCGGGATTTTGAAATTTTCGAATATTCGACTTTCCGAATAATTCGGGATTTTGAACTTTTCGAATATCCGACTTTCCGAATAATTCGGGAATTTGCCTTTTTCGAATATTCGACTTTTCGAATAATTCGAAGTCGACTTTTTCAATCGAATGATTTTTCGAATCATTCGACTCGGTCAAAGTATAGTATGTACAGGCCTTTCGCTAAAATTAGTCCAGTGAATTGACTTGACCGAGAAATTAGATCAACCTTCGCGATCGATACCCCGCTGACCGGTGGTGTCGCGAATGATCGCTCTGGTCCACCTAGTAGACTAGATTGGGCCGAAGACCTATATATACCATGTCCCTAAAAAGGCATAAAAGCGCCAAAACCTAATCTCAAGACAATTCTTCATAGAATCTCCTTCTCACCTGACACAAGACCTTCCGCGCTTCCGTCACATAGAAGAGACCCACGATGACTCGAGCGTCTTGCCGTCTTAACGTCTTCATCGCATCCGTTGGATCACCATAAAAGCTCTGACGCTCAACGCGGATGCCCTTCCGTCGTCCAAGTTCCTTCAAAGAATACGTTAATGGGACTTCAGAACATTGCAAGCGGCTGCAATAGCTTGATCTTCACTTTGATAGTTTTTAACTTTGTTTCGAGAATACTCCATCAGAAATGCTCGTTCAAAACTTACCAACTTCGAATTTCTTCACCTAATTTCTTCCAATGATTTAGAAGTTTCAAATCAACTTGGCAAGTGCATGAATAAGGATTGCGAGATATTTCAACAATCAACGTTTATGACAAGTATATATGTACCTCCAAATCCTTGGCTGTCGAGGTGAAAACCTCCTCAACAGATTGAAGAATAGTGATCTTTTTCCAGTGGAACTTCTCGAACAAACGCATTCTGAAAAGAGAGTGCATAATATCCATTGGATTTTTCCTCCTGGTCTGGCGCTATCCGGCTTAATTATTGGTTGAGATGAGACCGGCCTTTTTTTGGGCTGCCAAAAAGTGTCCATCAACTACGTGGCCATGAAATGAGACCGCTTTCATCACTCACCGTGTTGGATTCTGCATGTTAGCCGACGGATGTGTGCGAAATAGAGTTGGAAATCGTTCCCTATTTGACAATGCCGGAGAGCTAGCGCCATACGAAACCTAAATATTGGCTTCCTTCATTGCTAAGATGTTAGCCATAGTCCAATGAGCATCACGTCTCGACTAGGATGGAAGAGAATAACTGCCTTTTTGTAGCACTGATTCTTCAAAAATTTTAAGCCTCAAAAATGCAATGCATATCCAAACAAGAACCGAACGAAAAATTAAAAGAAATTCGTTCGAAAAAATTTCGAACGAACGAAAAATAAAAAAATTTCGTTCGACGCATTTTCGAACGAACGAAAAAAAATCGAAAAATCTTTCGAAAATTTTTCGAAAATTTTGTTCGTGTACAACTATAGTTCACTCCCTCGAAAATTGAAAAAAATCGTAAGATCTTACGGATCCAAACAAGCGTTTCAAAAGTGCATGAGTTACTATAATTATCCCCCCTCCCAGCCCAGCACTATTAGAAATGCCCTACTGAACGATACTCGTTTCGCAATTCATCGGCTACTTTGTTCCAAACTTGATGTTTGAACGTTCTCCGATTTTTCGAAAGATGTTCTATCATTGGAATGGTTAAAATTTTTGAATAGGCAACTTTGGATAGAACTAAACCACAAAGCGCGGTCCCTAGAAGGCTCTGCATAAACAAGGAATACCTGAAACTGCAGTTTTTCAGGAACGCAAACTTAAAAAATCCCCACAATGGAGAAATTTCGCTATGAAAATGCTCTGCTGAGATGAGAACGGAGGGTACATGTGTACGATACCGTACGAAGAATTTGGTCAGAATGCGAGCGAGGACGCGTTTTCGCGTATTTTCCTCTTTTTAAATAATCCCCTTCAAATTAAGGTTTTTCGAATAATGGCTGCTTTAGTTCAAGTTTAAACAAACTTGAGATGAAGTATTCAGTGTGACATACAGTATACACATACAGTATGTGACTGCGCAGCGCTACATAAAGTCCGTCCGAATGAGACTGTCCGACCATGAGGTCAGTGTGCGTGTTGGCCGACCGTAGAATCGGCTTTTTATCGGACTTATAAATCTGTTAGCAGGAGTATTAGACAAATGTAGAATTATGTCATAGTCTGCTGTCTGCAGCCGTGCGGAAGCTTGTCCAAAAAACGCATTCGAGACGGTCTCGAGATATGCACGTCGACCACGTGGGCGGACAGTCTCATTCGGACAGACTTTATGTGTACTGCATGACAATCTGTGAATCACAATCCGACCATATTTTTCAAATTTGAGCCTCAACATAAAATTTCTAACAGCGCTCACAAACCTGTATCCTATACAACTTTTTCAATGTGAAAAAGTTGTTTCTGAAGCAAAATATTGAGGAAGGACGCCAAAGACGCGAAAACGCGTCCCCACTCCCCTCCTGACCGAATCCTACCAGAGGTATTGTACCTCGACCTCTCCTCTTACAGAAATGACAACTGACTAGAAAAACAAAAACAAGTTTTTTTTTAAAAACAAAATTATCCGAAAGGCTGTCTCAAATATTGAAAAATTCTGCCTTTCAGACGGTTCACGAAAACAGTAAAAATTGGCACCCGTCGTGTAGTCGGCGCGGAACGTACTGATACTTTGCGTTCCTTATTGTGCGCTGGCACGTAATCGGTGCGCATATGCTAAAAGATACGTGCAACTCGTTTGCGCCAACGCATAACTAGGAACGCAGAGTATTAGTACGATTCGTGCCGAATATACATACATATCGTCTGTTTCCGAGTAAAATTTATTTCCATTCATTGCAAGGGTCTGCGCGCGTACGCTGCGTCTCCTTCTCCCCACACTTTCTCGATGTCTTTAGCCTCGCTCCGCACCTGCGCGCGAGGGAACAGAGTAAATTTGGCTCGGAACTAGAGGATACAGTACCGAGCAAATTTCTTGCGAAGAAAGCGTTTTGCGGCCTTTTTTGCGCTCACAAAGCGCCGCAACGCCATAACTTGCTTCAAAGTGGTCCAATTTCAAATCTGAAGTCATTTCTGGATCGTTTTCGTTTAGTCCTATACGATAGTGTTCCAATCGGGTACACTGAACTGCGCAAGTTTATCGAAATTTGCATATTTGCACCTCTTAACCCCTCATTATGAACTGATCAGACGGTCATGATAGCAGAAATCTGTCATGTTTTGACCTGCGGTCGACGTGAATTTCAGAAGGAAATACACATTTCTCAACAAAATGCCGGAGTTGAAATGGCTTTCTACACACACCATTACATTCGCCTCACTCAGAGGAAAACGAAAACAATGTAGAAAAGGCCTGTCCTCTTGTATTTTGAGTGTACTCGCCAATTCGCCACGCGGGACTTCTTGTCTCGACAGGCTCTTCTCGCAACGATGGATGACTTCACGAAAAGCCTCAAACTTGGGTAATTAAACCTTTATATATATATTCAACAACAAATAATACAACAACAAAAATCATACATATAGAGATATGCATTCAGAATTCTTACGAATTCATCCTGCCAAAGTGAATTCATGAACTCTTATGAGTTCCTTCTATTAAACAGAAACAGAAACTCTTTCGAGTTTCTTAAAGAAGATTAAGAAAACAGAAACTCTTGCGAGTTTCTTCTACAGAAAGGAAGAAGAAAGCAGCGGATTAGAAATTCTTTCGAATTTCTCGTCCGCTGCTCGGAGACGATGAAACAGCCCTTTGCCTCCACCGCGCGCTTCTTATACCAGATGTCTCCGTTCTCAGCGATACACGCTTTCTTGGCCTCTTTGTTTTGCTCCGATAAACGATTGACCACGCTGATAGGAGGAGAAAGCCGCGGCGGAAGTGCCATTCCATTAGTCACATGAGAAACTTATTCGAAACAGAAATAGTCTTCATACAAGTAAGACGGATAAGGATATTATTGAAAGATCACTAGTCGCTTAGCGACACTCCGCCTCCGCCAACTTTTTCTGCTTCTCGACAAGTTTCTTCCTTTGACGATCCATGCGACGCCCCATCCTGCGTTTCGCTTCAGGTACCGGACAGAGTGCAATGTTGTGGCCATGGTCGTTCGGAACTGCATCAGCAAAAACAGTCGCTGTCACGCGGAAACAATACGAGCACTGTACTTGCTGCTGGATGCATGGATGAGCGTGCGCAAAGTTCAGGCAGTACCGGCACAGTCCACGCTCTCTGACGATCGCATTTCTCTCTTCCACAGTCTGAACGTTCGGGCACGAGTCAGGCACATGGGCAGCCACAATCCTACAGAACGGACAGGTCACTTTAGCGCTGACTCCCTGGGAAGACTCCCCGATCGCGCGAAAAGGGAAACATTTCAGACACGTTTCCATTATGCTAATCTTGGCTCTGACGGTGCTCACTTGCATCCTCAGTACACTCTTATCGAAAAGAGGCTTCACCGGAATTGGACGACGGTTTTCGGAGCAAGCTTTCTTCTTTGAGGGCTCTTCGTCGCTCACCGTCTCGTCGACAACAATCAGACTTCCTTCTTCATCGCTTTCCTCATCCTTCTCCTTCACCTCGTTCAGCAGTCTCTCCATATACTCGTCATCTTTTTCAGCAGGTTTTTCTACTACCGCTGCTGAACTAGAGGTGTCGACCTGCCCGGTGTCGCCCCGTATTTGACCTGACTCGGCCTGTTCCAGGACTTCGATGCGCTTGGCCAGAGCACTGAGGTGATCCACGTGCTCTGATTTTGGCTCTACCACAGCTTCCAGCTTCGCACACAAAGCCCTCATCACCTCGGAGACTTCCACGATTTTAGAGGAACTTTACGGAGCTCTCCGCGTATTCCATGCGCTCGTTGATCTCTCTTGTCGTGGTATTGAGACGACGAACAGTCTGCTCTACGATCTCCAGCACGTTTTCCACTTTAATCGCTTTTTCTGTACCATCTTCTTTTTCAAGCCATTCCTGCCTTCTACGTGAAGAGGCGATATCGGCTTTCATCTGGAGATGGTATATCTGATCGGTTAGGAGGAAGCGTGTTCCCAGATGCTGCAGCCTTTCCTTATACGTATTCGTCGACGTGAGGAAGCGAGATAAAAGAAGAACTTGTTCTCCTCCCCCCGACTGCCGGAACGTGTTGTCGCAGATGACACGGAACCATTGCTTGCGGAGGTCCTCAGCCTCCTTAACTTGCATCGTGATCTCGTCAAAGACTGTCTGCAGCTCGTTCTCGACACCATCTTCGTCCAGCTTCGAGGTGTTGACCAGTCTTTTTGAGATAATACGGGCTGCTGAAGTTGTCACGGGTGTTCATCCTGAAATAACAGAATGAAGTTATCGTTTTTGTTTTACAGTTCTCGCTTTGCCAAGCGTTATGCATGCAAAAAACGATGACTAATCTAACAGCGTGCAGGTTGTTGACGTGTCGTCGTGCGATATGGGCTCGTTGTGCTTGTGCTTGATCGACGATTGAGGGGTGACTGCGCCTGCGACATAGAACATGCGGGGATACAGTGAAACGAAGTACACAAACAAAGAGGCGGCGACCTGTGCTGCCTCAAAGAAGTTTGTTGTGATGGGTGCGCTCGCGGGATCGATCTCGCGAGCACATCCATGAAGCGAAGCGAAAAAACAATCGAAATGGAAGACAAAACAAGCGCAGAACATGCAGGAGAAACCACTGCATTATACGCCATCCGCACGTGGTTATGAAGATGTAAGTGAGCAACAATACTACAACGAGTGTAGTTACCGTTACCAGCAGTGTTTTGTACCATTCCACGAAAACGCTTGCAATGTGTCCAACATCCGGAAATTGAAATTCCGAATATTCCTTATCCTTTCCTTGTATCCAATACGCAATCATCATTTTTCGCTGTATGAGAGAATTTCAAAATTCCTCCTATTTCGAATGGGCTGGATGTTTTCCCGCATGACACTGAACACATTTGGTGAACTCTAGCTACGTTATAGCTAAAGTGAAGGACGGAAGAAGCTCCCGCTCCATCACACGGAATAGTGAAGGCGAATTGTCCGCACACTACCTCTGCTTGGGTGACATAGTTCGCCGTACAAACCACCTGCGCTTGAGCTCCCTTCGCACAATTGTAACAGCCTGTAAGAGGATCGGCTTTGATCGTGCATAAGTTGTCATTTACGATGATTTCCGTGTTCAGATCATCTTCCACGCCAACGATAATCTCTGCTGTCGCCATAGTCGTAACCGTCGCCCGAACAATCCCATTGAGAGAGCGTTTGAAAGACACAAAGGGATACACAATTGGCAAACGGTTGTGAAGATCGTTGAACCAGCTCGTGATGTCGATGTTGTGGCAATCGCAATTCGCTCTAGTTTCTGCAGGAAAGCAGGTGCAGTGGTCCACCACCGGGCAGGTCATGTTTATCGCTCCGTCGAAGGTGTCACACCGCAACGCTGGACTTAACCGCACATTCCATACTGCAGTAGCTCGGTTATCTGAAATGAAGGGAGTTTGCAGTATCGGAAGGAGGGACCGTGATCGAACTGAGGGTGATCGTGAACGTTTTCCATTCAACTGGCACATTTGGAACCAAATGAGCCATCATAGTGGATGTCTTGCCGTCGACAATATTCACGTGCGTTACCTGTACTTTCGCTGCTTCCATCCAACGGTTGCAGTGAAAGATTTCGTAAACTTCCGAGGACTTGGGTACGACGTAAACGCGGTAAAAGAGGCAGCCAGAACTCAGGTAAAAACAGTCACATCCTGGTCCTCCACAGGACTCGACGCATACTGTCCTACCCGGGTACGCGTTCCCTTCTTCAAGTTCAGGGATCAAGGCTGAGCTATTAATCATCGCACACTTTTCCCCCACGCAAGAACCAGAATGTGGACACCGTTTACTGTCAATCACTCGATAAGAAGTGTCTCGAGTAAAAACCTCAGTTTCAGCTTCACAATCGAGTTGAAACGATTTCCATGAAATTCGCAGTTCTTGTAACAGGGTACCATTGCGTGATAGTCGGAAGCATGCTTCGGTTTTGAAGGGGTTGATTTTCAGAACTTCGGAAAGTCGTACCGTGCACCGTTCTTGACCATCTTTTTGAAGACATATGGTAGAGGAATGCGAGAAGAGCCTGTCGAGACAAGAAGTCCCGCGTGGCGAATTGGCGAGTACACTCAAAATACAAGAGGACAGGCCTTTTCTACATGGTGCATCGCATTGGAGACGAATTCAGGTGTGATTTTCAGTAATTTTTTGTGTGAAGCTTCTATTGCTTGGCATGCGAGCTTGCTTTTTTTGGCAAACTTCTGGACGTTTTTGAACTAAGAAGTTTACCTAGTGTTTTTTCAAGTTCGGATAGAACTTGAGTTGTCCGTCGCTTCCAGCATCTGCATTTTACTGCTTACGCTGGCACAAAAGCTTGAGTCATCGGGTTGAAGTGGTCAACACAATGGCGTCTACGCAGCTCACAACGCAAAAACGCCTGCTGACAACATATGGGAACAAAATGGAGTTCATAATTTCGAGATTCAAGGGTGAAGCTCTCGAGAACCTCAAGTCGTTGCGTCATCTACTAAAGAAGAAATTCTCGACGACATTAGACGACTTGAGGAAGCTTTAGGAGCGATCGGTACAGTCACCTCGAAACTCGAACAGGCACTCCGAGAATTCACTACTGTTCTCGATTCTGACGAGAAACTACGAGCAGATGATTGGGAGGTATACGCGGGGAAAGCCGAGGACTCACTGTCAGCCTCATTGGACTATACAGTACTCCTGCATGCGCGCCTCCGCTCCCTCAAGTCCTCTGAGCGGTTACAGGTACAGCAAACGTTCGACACATGCATCGCAACCGACTTACGTGCAAAGAAGCTCGAGCTCCCAACCCTACCCATTCCGAAATTCAAAGGGAACATTTGGGAGTGGGATAATTTCTGGACACTTTTTGATGAGAATGTGCACTCTCAGGAGTTACCGCAACTATTTAAGTTCAATTACTTGTTGAGTGCACTGCAGGGAAAGCCCTTGATTCCGTTAAAAGTTCCATGTTACAGCGGAAAATTATCTGAAAGCCATCAATTTCCTCAAAGCTCGTTATGATAACTCTGAAGAGCTCATTCATCGTCTAATCGATCGTCTGGACAAATGCTCTCTGAGAAATCATTCAACGAAAGAGCAACGCTCTCTTTTGAGCAAATTCAGGTTATTATCCAGCAATTGCAACAAAAGGAGAGCATGTGGATAGTCAATGGACAATAAAGAAGGTGCTATCAAAGTTTCCTGAACCCACACAGAGGAAAGTTTTGGGAAAGAAGCAGAATACTCCTATACAACTCGCGCCTTCCTTAACTATGGAAACTTTGTTTCGCTTTCTGGAAGAGGTTATTTCAAGCGAAGAAATGATGAATCTTTACATTGACCGGTCCAGTGAACCCAAACCTTCGACTAATAACGGAATAGAAAAGAAAAAGCAATTAATTCGGACTGCAGCGCCAATCAGGATGTGTATGTATTGTGGTGAAAATCACAAAGCACACCTTTGCTCGAAATACAAAACCGCACAGGATAGATCCAAGTATCTTCGAGAAAACAAGTTGTGTCTACTTTGTGCCTCCGCTCAGCACCAGACAAGGGAATGCAAACTGCGCCCGTGTTTTCACTGCCAGGAGCTCACCACACGTCATGCTGTTACGGTGTTACCAAACCAGCTGGCACCCGTCCAACAACAGCTGTTCCAAAAGCAGCACCCCGAATGGGAAATTCAAAAGACCAGAAACAAGCCAATCGAGGGTCCAAAGTCAACCAAATCATCAATGTGGAAAACGGCGAAGAGTCTCCTATCCTAGTCGAGGTGCACTCAGCGCAGGAAACAGTGCCTTGTTCAGTGACATTTCTTCCAACAGGAGAAGTAACGGTGATGGATCCGAGAACGAATTCACTGATGAGTAGAGGTTTAACTTGACACAGGCGCAGAACTTTCTTTCATTGAAACGGAATTGGCTAGTGACCTTCTTCTTTCTGCTATAGGAGAGAAGACACTCAACATTGTGTCTTTTGGGTCTGAGGCGATCAGAAAGACGAGGTGCAAACAAGTGCAACTGTCAATATGGGACGCTTTTGGAAATCCACATCTATTGAATCTCATGACGCACGACGTCCTCCCCAAGGTTCGCGCAGCTTCCTCCACTGTCCAACGAAGACAAACAGTTTCTCACAGATTCCAAAATTTCGGTCATTTTGCCTCAAGAAAAATCAGGCGTAATTAGACCCCGGATACTTCTAGGCTGTGATCAACTATGGTCGCTTATGAAGAATCAGACGCCACCCGTTCGCTTACCGTCGGGTCTCCATGTGCTACCCACTTACTTAGGCAGCCTCATTACAGGAACACTATCCTCTTCAAGTATGACGCCAGTGCGAATGACAGAAGAAGATGGTGAAGAATTGAGTGGGATCAATATTGGTCATTTGATAGTACCTTTAGCCAGATACATGTGGTGCGACAAGCTGATACTACACTGGACGGTAATATTGAAAAGCCGGATCAGTTTCAGGCACATGACAATACCACCAGCCAGTTCAGTGTGGAGCGAAAACCAGATCCTAATGCAGAAGACGAAAAGAGAAGTGGGATAAGTACTGGGCCTTGGAATCTGCGGGAACTGCAGAGTTCGGGTTACCAGAGAAGCATGAACGAGAACTCAGGGATAAGCGAGTTTGGGCTTCTTTCAAAGAGACTATTCAACGCCGGAACGATGGCTACTATGTGCGTCTCCCATGGAAAGAAAACAGCTCGGAGCTGCCAGATAATAAAGCTATCGCTCTTCGGCGTCTCACAAGTACGTGGAATAAGTTGCAGAAAGATGTCGACTTGCTCGATCAGTACAATGCAGTGTTTGAAGAACAGCTGAATATGAACATCATCGAAGAAATAGAGAAAACGAAAGAGCAGGATCTCTCCTTCACTACATTCCTCACCAGGCAGTTCTAACCCCGCACAAGACTACTACAAAGTTGCGCATTGTTTTCGATGCTTCAGCTCATTA
Organism: Aplectana chamaeleonis; assembly: GCA_029168955.1. NCBI lineage: Eukaryota > Metazoa > Nematoda > Chromadorea > Rhabditida > Cosmocercidae > Aplectana > Aplectana chamaeleonis. The sequence goes on along the minus strand of JAPDOI010000050.1, from coordinate 749,786 downwards.
CAAGAACTCTCCGGCGTTGAACGATGTCCTGCATCGAGGACCGGTGATATTGCCTTCCCTGTTTGGAATACTGCTAAGATTTCGCATTGGTCGTATAGGAATCATCTCCGACGTGGAGAAGGCATTTCTACAGGTCAGGTTGCAGGAACAGGACCGCGACGCGACTCGATGTTTGTGGCTCCGCAATCACAGAGCTCCACCAACCAGAGAGAATACGAAAACCTTACGCTTTACCAGAATAGCGTTTGGTTTAATTTCTTCCCCATTCCTTCTTGCTGCAACTACACATTTCCATCTTGATACGTATACCAACGACACGTCATTAGTGGAGGAGATCAAAGACAACATTTATGTCGATAACCTTTTGCTGACCACAGACAATAGTGACGGCTCCTTTCAGATGTATAGGAGAACAAAGGAAATGTTCAGTGACTTGGGGATGAATCTGAGAGAGTTTGTATCTAATGATCAAGATCTGCTGAACGGCATAGCGGAAAAAGACAGGTCTAGCGAAATTGCTCTGAAAGTGTTGGGAATCAAATGGAACACTCAAGAAGATTGTTGGGAACTGTCGTGCAAAATCCAGACCCAGTCCCTGACCACAAAAAGACGGGTTGCAAGCACTATGGCAACCATATATGACCCATTAGGATGGATGGTCCCACTAACTCATCCTATTAAAACGTTCGTGAGAACGCTTTGGCAGGCGAAGTATGGGTGGGATACAAGCCTTGAGTCCGATTTGGAACAGAGATGGATCTCCATCACACAGAATATAGACGGATTTCGGAAAAACCTTCCAAGGGCGATTGCCTCGATACTGGAGTGAACAGATTTTGGTCACATTTGCTGACGCTAGTGGAGAAGCCATGGCAGCTTGCTCCTACCTGGTATCAGAACGGGGCAGCAACTTGCTCATGGCACGCTCGAAGCTCCCATCTCTCAAAGGTGCAGTGACAATACCGAAACTGGAACTCAACGCGTGTACCCTGGCGATTCGATTAGCCCGCGCAGTTTTCGAGGAACTACAACGCCGAGTTGTGATTCGAAAAGCGTATGTCTTCTCAGATTCCGAAATTGTTTTGAACTGGGTGAGGTCAAAACCTGGACGCGATGTAGGTCAAATGGTCTTGAACAGACTGGCCGAGATAAGAAAGGTGGTTGAGTTTCCGCGCAGTCGACTGCGAGGTAATCTTTGGATATGTACGATCGGAACAGAATCCGGCTGACTGTGCAACGAGGTCTCGACAAGCGCGCGCTAGAGAACCACATGTGGTGGACGGGCCCCTCTTTTTGAAACGCCATCAAACTGTTGGCCACACTCGTCGAATTTTTTCAAAGTTCAAGATGATCAAGAGGAAAACGACAGCAAAGCCGAGCCATTCCTCGAGTCCGGAGAAAAACTCCTAAGTGTTGCGACAGTAGTAAAGGATAGTGATCATCAAGAGCTCGTCCAATCGGAACAAGCTCAGACTTTGACGCAGGCTAAGCGAATCATTGCATGGGTCCTCCGATTCATTCTGGCGGTCCGCCACAGAATTCGTGGTAGAGCTCCACCCTCCGAACAGCTGATCACCTTCTTCAGCGAGTTGATCTCACGAGAAGTGGTGTCAGGAGCAGAATTGAAATCTGCACGAACGGCATTAATACGGTACCATCAACGAACTCGAATCGCTTCTACAGTTCTTTCGAGACTGAAACATTTGAATGTTCGAAAAGACTCAGAAGAAATTCTACGATGCTATGGACGAATGGGTAAAGCCAGTTTGTCGTCGACAGCAAAAGCACCAATCTTGGTACTGCAAAAGACATTACTGGCCAAGCTCATCATCTCGGACTACCATGCTAAAGGACATCCAGGAGTTAATCATACGATGTCATTAATACGAGAAGAATTCTGGATTCCTCAGCTCCGATCACAAGTGTTGCAAATCATTCGAAAATGCATACCTTGTCAAAAATTCAATAACCTGCCGTACAAATATCCTACGCAAAGTGATCTACCTTTGGAAAAGAGTTGTACGTACACATCCATTCGAGAAAGTTGGACTGGATTATTTCGGTCCTCTTTCCATCACATCAGAAGCAGGATCGCGACAAAAGTGCTACGGCTGCATTATTACTTGTATGGTTACGCGGCTGTTGCATTTGGATATCGTATCCGATTTGTCCACGATAGCATTTCTTCATCTTTTACGGCGGTTTTGCCAGAAGAGGAGTCCCTAGCATGATAGTGTGTGATAATGCTCCAACATTCGTGCTAGGAGAAGAAATTCTGAAGGACTGTGCTCAAGCTGCTCGAAATGATCCAGCCATCACGCGAGAACTGAGCGACAGAGATTGAATGGCGGCACATTACCCTTATGCTCCTTGGCAAGGAGGTTTCTATGAGGCTTATTAAGTCCGTCAAGATGTGTCTCTACAAATCGCTTGGTAAAATGATTCTTTCGTATGAGGAACTTTCGACGCTAGTGATTGAGATTGAAGGATTGCTCAACACCCGTCCGCTTCTATACATGGACTCTTCCTTCGATACTGACCGCATATTGAGACCCATTGACTTCCAGAAGGATATGGAGATTTCCTACCCCTTCGAAGCCACACAAGAAGACTCGACGGATCCCACATATGTGGCGCCGGATGAGCTTCTAACGTTACGCACAAAAATACAAGCCTTGAATGCCTTGCATTCTTTCTTGCAGCGCTACCGAGAAGTTTTGGAAAGCGTGGCAAACTCAATACCTCACGAGACTTTGAGAGAAAAACATCAACTACACGTTGGAACGAAGAAGGGTGGTCTTTCTCAGCCCAAAGAAGGAGCGATTGTACTGATCTCTGACGAAATACAACCCCGCCATGCATGGAAAATGCGAAGAATCGAAGAACTTTCAGTCAATCTAGAAGGAATAACTAGAGAAGCTGTGATAATGTTGCCATCACGCAGACGTATAAGGCGCCCTGTGAATCTCCTGGTTCCTTTAGAACTAGAGGATGCAACGACAGTGAACGATACGACGAAAGACAATCACTATGACGAAACAGATCAACAAGGAAAACAGCTCCAACAACTCACCGTTATAACCTTCGGTCTCGAGGCAACGTTGGAATGCCACCCGAATGCTCAACAACTCCATTCAAGTCAGTTGGTTCCCACCGTTCTCGATGGGAATTTCGTCATTGGTAACTCTGATTGCGGTAGCTTGTCTCACGTTTCCGTCCGGGGTTAAGAGCAGAAAGTGTCTCTACGCCACATACGATGTACAAAAGGAGGAATCGAACTGATTACGTCATCCAGAACACCATATGAAATCTGTGCTGAAGATTTCTGTGTCAGCTTCGAAAACCCGCAAGTGAACGAGACTGTGCAATTTCCTCCACAGGTGATTTTGCATGAATACACGGTACAATGGAAATTTCTCGAAAATGAGACTATGCGAACGCTGGAAACCGTGTGTCCTCCGGCACCTTTCTGCGAGAATATCGACTGTACAGTATGCTCAGCAGTGATTTTCAATCCCGGAGTGCTGGCCCATCGGACCTATTCTGGCAACAGCGTTTGTGATCTATCTGCTCGTCACTGGTTGCTACGTCCTGTTGTATGTTCCACTCGTCATTGGACAACCAATACGATTTTTGGTAAGATGTGTTTGGCAGACAATCTGGAAGGCGATTCGAACATGGCCCCGAAGATCTCATCCTAATTACATCCCAAGACTGCGACCTCGAGATCTGGTAGAGCTGCTGGCAATCATCTTCATAACAATCGTCCTACTTTGCTCGATGCCACAGGCCGAAGCCTGTCAGCAAATCGACATCTTCTCGCATTCCTCTACCATATGTCTTCAAAAAGATGGTCAAGAACGGTGCACGGTACGACTTTCCGAAGTTCTGAAAATCAAAACAGCAAAAACAGTCGCTGTCACGCGGAAACAATACGAGCACTGTACTTGCTGCTGGATGCATGGATGAGCGTGCGCAAAGTTCAGGCAGTACCGGCACAGTCCACGCTCTCTGACGATCGCATTTCTCTCTTCCACAGTCTGAACGTTCGGGCACGAGTCAGGCACATGGGCAGCCACAATCCTGGGTACAGAACGGACAGGTCACTTTAGCGCTGACTCCCTGGGAAGACTCCCCGATCGCGCGAAAGGGAAACATTTCAGACACGTTTCCATTATGCTAATCTTGGCTCTGACGGTGCTCACTTGCATCCTCAGTACACTCTTATCGAAAGAGGCTTCACCGGAATTGGACGACGGTTTTCGGAGCAAGCTTTCTTCTTTGAGGGCTCTTCGTCGCTCACCGTCTCGTCGACAACAATCAGACTTCCTTCTTCATCGCTTTCCTCATCCTTCTCCTTCACCTCGTTCAGCAGTCTCTCCATATACTCGTCATCTTTTTCAGCAGGTTTTTCTACTACCGCTGCTGAACTAGAGGTGTCGACCTGCCCGGTGTCGCCCCGTATTTGACCTGACTCGGCCTGTTCCAGGACTTCGATGCGCTTGGCCAGAGCACTGAGGTGATCCACGTGCTCTGATTTTGGCTCTACCACAGCTTCCAGCTTCGCACACAAAGCCCTCATCACCTCGGAGACTTCCACGATTTTAGAGGAACTTTTTACGGAGCTCTCCGCGTATTCCATGCGCTCGTTGATCTCTCTTGTCGTGGTATTGAGACGACGAACAGTCTGCTCTACGATCTCCAGCACGTTTTCCACTTTAATCGCTTTTTCTGTACCATCTTCTTTTTCAAGCCATTCCTGCCTTCTACGTGAAGAGGCGATATCGGCTTTCATCTGGAGATGGTATATCTGATCGGTTAGGAGGAAGCGTGTTCCCAGATGCTGCAGCCTTTCCTTATACGTATTCGTCGACGTGAGGAAGCGAGATAAAAGAAGAACTTGTTCTCGGTGGTTCAGTGGTGGATAAAAGAAGCATCGGTGGTTCAGTGGTAGAATGCTCGCCTGCCACGCGGGCGGCCCGGGTTCGATTCCCGGCCGATGCACCATGTAGAAAAGGCCTGTCCTCTTGTATTTTGAGTGTACTCGCCAATTCGCCACGCGGGACTTCTTGTCTCGACAGGCTCTTCTCGCAACGATGGATGACTTCACGAAAAGCCTCAAACTTGGGTAATTAAACCTTTATATATATATTCAACAACAAATAATACAACAACAAAAATCATACATATAGAGATATGCATTCAGAATTCTTACGAATTCATCCTGCCAAAGTGAATTCATGAACTCTTATGAGTTCCTTCTATTAAACAGAAACAGAAACTCTCTCGAGTTTCTTAAAGAAGATTAAGAAAACAGAAACTCTTGCGAGTTTCTTCTACAGAAAAGGAAGAAGAAAGCAGCGGATTAGAAATTCTTTCGAATTTCTCGTCCGCTGCTCGGAGGCTGATGAAACAGCCCTTTTGCCTCCACCGCGCGCTTCTTATACCAGATGTCTCCGTTCTCAGCGATACACGCTTTCTTGGCCTCTTTGTTTTGCTCCGATAAACGATTGACCACGCTGATAGGAGGAGAAAGCCGCGGCGGAAGTGCCATTCCATTAGTCACATGAGAAACTTATTCGAAACAGAAATAGTCTTCATACAAGTAAGACGGATAAGGATATTATTGAAAGATCACTAGTCGCTTAGCGACAAACAATCTGAAAAGCTCATTTCGTCAACTTTGAAATGAGTTATAGCGATGCGGCGCTATGTGAGCGCAAAAAACGCCGCAAAACGCTTTTTTTTTTTGCAAAAAATACGCTCGGTACTGTACGTCTGCACATTTACGTCGTCAAAAAAGAAGCGCCTCATTCTTGACCCCCAAAACCTTTTTTATGTGTGTACGTAGGTTACAAAACCTGCAATCCATTCATTCACACGTAATAATTGTCTCCGGAAGCGGGCTTCTGCAAATTCACTTTTTTTCCTTTCTTGGAGTGAAAAGAGCAATATGGCTAAACGTTTCTAGATAACCTGGCTTTGAATTTCTACTTTGTAAATTTCGATGACTTTTTTTCCAGAAAAAACATAATGTGATACCTTAATTGTATTGATCTAGTCAGCGCCGTTTATCGCTACTTCCTTCGATAAAATAATTTATCATGTTGTCGAATCGAAACGAAACCGTTAAAGGTAGAGCAGAATAACAACACCGATTTTTTTCTATGGAAGCGATGGAGGTAGTCGTCTGCCAGCTCTGTCTACACATTTTGCCTCGAAATTGCGTTTTGTTTAGTACAAAGAATTTCAATAAGCTAAAATCTGTCTTGAAAATTCCATGAAGATGAGCTTGTTTCTCACCCCTTCAACCTTTTGATGCCAAAGCTCAACAGATCGCGGCGTTCAGTGAGCATTGTGTGCTCAACAGCGCTACAATTAAATTTCCGAAGGGGACGCTGCCAGATTCGGCAGCACACACACGACGTAAAAACACGAATCGACATAACTTTGGTGCAGCGTCAACATATGTGGCGTCGTGAATTTTGCCGCACTTCGTTGATACATCAAATCCCTAGTTGGAAATTGGATACAATACCCGCGCTAAGTTTTGTAAAAACGGGGAGCATCTGGCAAACTTGGCAAAAAAGCGTCCGATGCATGCAACTTTTTTTGAATGAAGACTTTTCTGAATTCTGAGAACTCTATCATATTCACAGATCAAATTGCTACCGTATTGTGTGCCCTGTGTGCCGAAGTTCCCTAAAATCGCTTTGTTTTTGAAGGAAATAGTTTTTGCAATCGTTTTTCAAAAACGTCGCGCGCGACGTAGTGCGGCGAAACTTTGAGCAGTATTTGTGCAAGTGATTGAAGAGCAATCTGTATGCTTTCTTCATTAATCAGGTGCAGGTGAGAGCATCTCAAGGTTTGTGTAGGTTGAGTTTTCGAAATCCTTCCATAAACACGGTTGAGAACTTCCTAAAAAGCCGGAGTTTTGTGGCAAAAACCCCTTACTCCTAAATTAAAGTTTTCAAAAATTCGGCCTATGCAAAACTTGAGATTATCCTACCTGCTACGAATTTATGAAGAAACCATACAGATTGCTCTTTTATTACTTGTACAAATACTGCTCAGAGTTTTACCGCACTTCGCCGCGCGCGACTTTTTTGATAAACGGTCGCAAAAACAATTTATTTAAAAAATAAGGCGATTTTTGGGATCTTCGGCTCACAAGTCGCATAGTTAGGTAGCAATTTGATCTGTGGATATGATAGCGTCTTCAGAATTCGAAAAAGTCCTCTTTCAAAAAAGTTACACGCATCGGACGCTTTTTTGCCAGGTTTGCCAGATGCTCCCCGTTTTTACATAACTTAGCGCGGGTATTGTACGTCCCGATGAGTAGAAGGACTAGCACATGTAGGAATCAATTTTACCTCGCTTTGTGCCCACTCCTTACCTCGATCTACCTTACAGACGCTGGCTTACACATGCATGCATAGTTCGTAATACTTTTGCAGGATCAGGAATAATTTCTCATGGGTCATATTCTCTCAAATGCACAACGTGAACTCTATTGCCCAAAACGGACAGCAGGCACATCACTTCATGAAAGCTCCAATAGCTTCGGTTTGTAGATCAACTGCGTCTTTCTTCGCTAGTTGAGGTAACAATTCTGAGAAAAGGTAGGCACGCAAGTTTCCGGTCTATCATAAATTTCAGCTGGAGACATATACTTTCTTTAATGATTATATGGTCTTAGGTATCCTTGAAGAGCTACGCATTCCGCAGTTCGACAGGAGCGGACGTGTTTTTTTTTGCCTGTACATAGTTATTAGCAGTCACATTTCGCCGAACATTTCAACCACAACAACTCGTCGATCAAAATCGAGAGCATTTCCGAAATGCTCCAAAGTTTACATTTTCTGCAAAAAACTACAGCGGTGATACTGTGATCCGTGCTCCTACCGCGATAGTTTCCAAGTGCGGCATGCATGAACGCGCTGAGACGGGGTTTAGAAATCCCGTCAGTGAAACCCTCCGCGCCCAGCGCTCACTCTCGCTCTTCGCTCCGCGCATGAGTCTCCGCGCTCGACGTTTACTTTGGCCTATTTTAGAGTTCCGTCGCAGCGCGGCGCGATGAGATGTTTTCTGAGGGCATCGATCGATAACGCGCCGCTCGTCCACTCCCATATAAATCATGGAATCGCGTCGCGGTGGAACTCTAAAATTCCCCTTTCGCACGCGGGGCGACGCGTCGCGATTCCCTTCACTCTCCATCCGTGTTCCATCGGGCAGCAATCTCGCGCCCGTATTCTGATGATACCGCGCTTGCGAGCGAAATTCCACTGATCGTAAAGTGATACACCCGTGATTTGCAATAGGATCTACTTTGTTCCCAGCCTGACCAGTTTGATGAAAACCTTGTGTACTGGTCGAGATGAAATCTTCATTCATTGAGCGCTCACTACGTACGAGGCGGGTTTAGATGAAGACCAACGCGTCACTTGCTGTTGACTTCTACCTACCGGTACAGGCAGCACACAGCAATGAGTGTATGGTGCTCCAATCATGAAGCACACGTCTAACTAGATGAAAATTTTCTGCGTTGCACCGTCTCATGGGCGTGTCGCGCCACCATGAGCGAGGCGTGGTCAGCGAAGCCTAGTCACGTCGTCACGAGCGCGGCGCAAAGCATGACAGCTTGCAGATCCGCGATTTAGCATCGTGAGGTCTATGCCCTCGAGTTAACTCTGGCAGAATCATGCGATCGTCTCGCAAACAAATCCTCGTGGCTTCTGTCGAAATTGAGAGGATTCTCTCCATGCACGGTCGCAAGATTTATCCCCGACTCGTCTTTTCTGCATACAGTGGGAAAAGCACTAGGCTTTTGGAACAATCGTAAGATGAGCCTTAACTTCACTGCATGTTTTTGTAGCATTTCACTACCGCAGAGAGGAAATGAAAGAATCACTACGTTAAGCAACTCCCACCTTACCACCGATGCTATGTATTTTCCACCCAATCCCTCTAAGAGGAAGTTTTCAAACTTGGCCACAGAAATCCCAGGAGAGAGGCAAAACGAGGAGGGGGGGGGCGTCAGGATAGACAGCTGTAGATCTCATTGTGTTGATAAGCGAATGTAATCGAACGCGTCACAACACACACACACATGCAGATGTGAGAGAGCCACGTGTTTGTTACTCTTCACAACTACTAGATGTTTATTGGATTCGAGGAATACTAGTGGATTCGACAGCTTGGGAGACCAGTGATCCTTGAATCCGACCCCATGGGAAGGGGGCTTCGAGAAGCAGTGTAACAGCCTAACGAGCGGCGGTTAATTGCATCAATCCGCTCGTAAAATCATGACGAAAGGTGATGATTAGATCATAAACCTCGCGGGAGCTGGAGCCATCGCACGTGAAAATGGAAAAATAAACATGATTTTTCTCCACTTTTCTGCTCCCATTTACACATGTTTATGTACGGAGGGGTGATAATGAATCGCAGAAAGGAGCCCGATTTGTCAGTTACTGATGCACTTAGGAAATTTCAAGTACACTCGGCACGGACCGAACTGATACTTTACATTCCTTATTGTGTGTTGGAGCAAACTTGGTGCACATATGTTATGAAAAACGTGTACGTAGTTTGCGCCTACTCTGAGAAATATTGCCGCGACTCCTCCGCGACTGCCCCGGGACTCTACCGCGATCCTGGACTGCCCCGCGACTCCCCCGCGATCCTTGACTCTTCCGCGACTCTGCCGCGACTCTTCCGGGACTCCCCCGCGACCTCTTCTTGGATGAAGCTTCCGCGACTCTACCGCGACTCCCCCGCGACTCTACGGCTATGTCGTCGTATCGATTAAACTTCTGGCGTTCACTCCGATCAATTTCCTCTTTAACGCCCAGCGAGCGGTCGCTGTAATGCCTTCTCTCCTGTTTCAATATCCTCTCTGAATCCAACTCATTTATAACAATGTGGTTGATTCCACCCACCAATGTGCAGGCATCAGCCGTAAAAAAACTCCTAGCCGTCCATTCACTCCATCACATTATCAGAACCAGTATGCGTCCACGTACATTTTAGCTGAGTAACCTTCGAGCTAAGCTTTCTCATGCACATAATACTTGAAGTTCTGAGTGTTTTCCTGATCTATTTCATTCCTTCCTCTGTTCATTGTCATCACCATAAGTCAAGATCTAGCAGACCGTTTGTGTGTACATCTAAAGAGCTGTGTCCATCCATCATGATCACTAACTTTTTTCAAAAAATGTCGAAACTTTTTCCGTCCCGAAATGGATCAATTTTTCTCTACGATTTCTGGAATTGAAATTTTCCACAAATAAATTGAAATTTTATACAATTTTTGTATTTACCAACATTTATACGTAATTGCCTCTTACGGTTTTTTTACAATGTTTCACGCAACTTGGATCTAAAAATCGCAAGAAGACTGGAAACGAAATACAATAAAACGTTCTTTTTGAATTCCAGGCTCATAGCTGAGAAATCTGATAATGAACATATGAGCGCAAAACCTCTAAAAACTATTGTTTCTGTGCTGCGTTGCCGCCTTTTTCAGCCAATGCCTTGCCTTGGAGACAACACGTTAGAGCTTTTCTTGATTAAAGATGGGGCACATATTAGGAATTTGATTGCGTTCTCTATCATCAAAAATAACCGTATTTCTCATATATTCATGTACATGCTTTCTGTTAGGTTTTTTTTAGTTGAACCTTCTTGGGTCAAGAGCTTAAATATGTTTGGCTTATCGAACCAGGGGAAATGGGAGCGGTGTGCTCGGTCCGTGAGATGTGCCCCCCACATTTGGAATCGGTGCGGCGCCCTCCCATCGAGGTTGTGACTTTTAAGGCGCAGAAGACCCTCAGCTATGAATTTAGTGATTTTCAGTTGATTGTGTAGTAGACCTCTCTTGTATAACACGTGTCAAGCGCGAGATCTCAATTCCTCGAAACACGCGAGTTATGAGGGACCACGCCTGGCGCGAACCCCTCGGCTCACCGCCACGACCACTCCACCTTCTTGAATTCCGAACCTGATAACCGCTCGATGGATGTTTGAATTTCGAGGACATTCTGCGATTTTAGGGATACCATCGTGATCAGCGTGTGATTCACTCCAGGATAAGCATAAGATTTGAAAAATAGTTATTAGGGTGTTCTGTGCCTTTAACCCTTCGTGTGAACCAATTTGAGTGGGGTGCGCAACTTCAGGATAAAATCAATTAGCGGGACTGTAATTAGTTCTCGACTCAGATTTCCAGAGGGTATAATTAACTCCATCGACTCAGAATCTCTCGCACACTCCGCACAACGACTAGATCGCCGCAACGATCTGTGCCTTCTTCTTCTTCTGCAATCTCAAAGTGGTTTTCTGTCATAGGTTGAGGAACTGGTCGGCCTTCACAGGATTCGTCCAAAGGTCCATTGTAGTTAAGGAGGTAGGTCTCCTCGAACACATGAACAAGTGCGCCGTGTCGTGTCCGGGAGCACCACAGTCCGGGCATGCGCCTGGTCGGCTGCTGTCGATCTTGTTGACGTGGGACATGAGCAGAATAGAGTTACCACAGCGCAGCGAGGCAGGAACACATCTGGCTCGCCTGCCGACATGAGGCTCGGACTCGCAAACCCGAGGCGGCACTGCTCCTAAGATAGGCTTCACAGCCGCCTTCTCCGGTTCACAGCCGCCTTCTCCAGATATCCCCGAACAAGCTGCGCGTGCTCCTTACGCAGAAGACGAAGCCTTTCGATGTTGGAGTCGGCCCATCTCTGGGCATCAACTTTACGAGGAGCATGTGCGAACGGCGTCCTAGACTTCTCTCTAATGGGCTTCATGACTCTCTTTGTCGGATGATTCGGCTGTCTCAGAACAATAATATACATCTGCTGTGCCTGGAGTTCACAATGCTTCTTAACCGGCAATATGCAGGCCTCCGCGTCAAGATGTTGTATTGGGGAGCTCCTTGCACAACCGGTAGCAATTTTAAGCGCAGGAGAGCTGCGGTCGACCAGCACCTCTCCCATGACAAAGACCCTCTTCTTGGAGGGGTTGACGTCGGTTTGCACGTAGGCGGTCTTCTTTCCTCCACACTGCCACGGCTCGAACGTACGACATCTCATCTGTGCTTTCATATCCCACATAGAGGAGGGTGAGTAGAGCCATTGGCATCGGTTGGAATGGGACGCTCCTAATCGCTCGGCAATAGGCAAAGATACGGGCAAAGAAGAAACCTTGCGACGCGGATTCTTTTTTCAAATGCATCCAGGACGCTTCTAAACAGGCACTCCCGGCTGTGCAGCCTGAAAAGCGGAAACATCATCTACCAAGAGTTCGCGCAAGAATTTTAATCAGATGAATGGACGGGGCTGCGACGGTAGATCACTCCGCGCGAATCGAAACCTCATTCGCCAGTGAGGCCGCCAACCCCGCACGTTCAGCCGCCTGATCCATGCGTCAGACTTAATCGAAAACGGAAACCATACAACGAGGTGAGTGCTCTCCGAACGGCAGGAAACTTTGTGGAGGAAAAGCGTCTGAGGAGGAGGATGCGTCCGCAGCTTCAGTGCGGTGGCGAACGAAGTGTGACGTGTAGAGCTGTGGAGCTGGAGATGGCTTGGGAGGAGAAGAATTCGAAAAAGCCTACTCGTTGTAGCGACAGTACAGCGGCAAGATGAAGAGATGTTCGCCTATACTGAATACTGCGAACGGAGTCGCAGTTGGCGGTGAGACGCTGCCATTATAAAAGGATAACTTCAGTTCACTACTGAATCGTCCAGCTCCATCAGTACCTGAGCTCCCGCATGTTCAGAGAGCACATTATGATGTCAGTGAGGAACCGCCGACTGAGGCTGAGGTTTTGAATTGTGTCCGGAAAATAAAGAATGGAAAGGCAGGTGGAGATGACAACATCACTGCTGAAATGCTGAAAGCTCTTCCTCCGTCTGGGATTCGTGAAATGACCAACACCATCCGTGCCATATGGATGAGCGAAAGGATACCCGATTCGTGGAGACATGCGATCATCGTACCTCTTCACAAAAAGCTATCCGTCACGGATCCTAAGAACTACAGAGGAATCTCTACTTCGTGACATGTACAAGGTTTTGAAGCGTATCATTCTCGAGCGACTTATCGAACATCGTGAAAGAACGACCAGAGATGAGCAAGCCGGTTTTCGACCTGGAAAATCGACCATCGACCAAGTGTTCGTCGTGAGAAGAGTAACTGAATCGTGGCAGCGGTATTCGAAGCCACTACAGCTTGCTTTTTTGGACTTTGAAGCCGCGTTCGACTCTCCTCATCGTTATCGATTGCTCAATGCTCTGCGAGCAGATGGAGTCCTGGAATAGTACGTTCGACTAATCGAGGACATGAACAAAGGAACAACAGCAGCAGTTCGTACACCTGTCGGATTTACGTCAGCTTTCGAGGTGAAAACAGGAGTAAGGCAGAGCCGTTGCAGGACCTTTTCTTTTCAACTTCGCCGTTGATGACATCATGCGTAGAGTTGCAGAACAGTTTCCTGCGGATGTGATCCTTACACCATCAGGACGCTCCCTTGTCGACCTGGAGTACGCCGACGACATCGTGTTATTCGCTGAAAACAACGCAAAACTGCAAAGGATCGTGAACCTCGTTTCGAAGTATGCCGCAGGGTTCCCCACAAATGCAAGCAAATTTGGGTCTCTCAGAGGCCATCAGAGGGAGTTTGTGTGGACGGACAACGTATCGAACTGGTGGATGATTTTTGCTACATATTTGGGCTGTTTGCTGAAGAACCATGGTGCAGCAGATAGTTAACAGCGATGTTTGAAAGCTACGTCTGCATTCAATTCCCTTACCAAGTGTTTGTGGTCTACCCCCATCGCGAAGGAAGTCAAGTTGCGCGTCTACCTATCCGCTATTCGCCCTATCATGATGTACGGATCGGAGACGTGGGCAGCATTGAAGAAGCAGATGGAAAGGTTGGATCGCACGGAAAGGAAGTTGTTTAGACGTTTGCTTGGATATTTCTGGCCGCAGAAGTGCCACAACGAAGACCTCTACAACGAAATCGACGCCTTACATCAACGCTTGACACGAGAGAGGTGCCAACATCTCTCAACGCCAACTCAAGCGGCAACGGAAGGTCGTCTTCGTTTGTTCGCGCATAATTTAAGGAGACCGCCAGATTGCCAGGACGGCACGTTTCGGTAAAGATGAGGAATGATCGCGTCAGGCGAAAACCAACCGGCCTACACAAAAACACCGAAAACTAGAACACGTTTATCGTCTGCACTGACTCTATGTTATCCCTGTAGTCGAACGAGTCGTGAGCCACAACTCTTTACCGCGGTTCTACCACGATACTGTGCTGCTCGATGCCTGCGGACCCAGTGGGGAGAAGTCGCGAGTTCGTTGCGGCGGAGTCCAGGGTTTTGAGAAGCGGCTCTCATTTAGACTTCTTGTTGGGAGTAGATTTGCCGCCGTTTCTCGCAGATGGCCACCTACCACAATCGCAGCGAACGCTGGCGTGATGGGTCGATTGCGAGAAAATGGGCGACAACTACACTGCCAACAACAGGTCTAGATGAGAGCCGCTTGCTAAGCCCTAGACTTCCAGCGACAACCCCGCATCATCTCCGCGTCTCCCCCGCGACTGCCCCGCGTCTCCTCCGCGTTCTCCCCGCGTCTCCTCCGCGTCTTTCCCGTATCTCCTCCGCGACTGCCCCGCATCTCACCCGCGTCTCCTCCGCGACTGCCCCGCGACTCCTCCGGCTCGGCGCCGGCAGGCACCGAGCCGGAGGAGTCGCGAGGCAATCGCGGGGGAGTCGCGGCAAAAATTCTCAGAGTACGCACCATAATAAACGCAGAATATCAGTGAGATCCGTGAAGAATGTAAGTTTTCGTGTAGAAACGCTATTCATCCGTACGTTGTAACGACGTAAGGACAATTTTTAGATCATACGTGTTGGAAGTGGCAATGCAAAAGTACAACTTGCTCATTAGATGTATCCATATTACTCCATCTTAGGATGTGCTATGTATAAAACCAGACTCGCCCAGAAATGATGGACCATTTTCCGAAAGAAAACCCTAACATTGCTAGTGCGCTATCAGTGCTTTCTGTAATAGATGCTGCAAGCATCCGCAGAGCGGTAGTTAGTGTTCCAATTATATTTTTCAGTCGGTGGTTCTCAAAATTGATGCGAAGTAGCGCACACGGAACTTCGGTCGCCCAAAGCGACTCTTTCAGGGAGCGCTGACACTGCACTAGGTATGCGTGTAATCTCCAGTAACGATGAACGGCTCTGTCAACGATTTGTTAGGCGGCAATTTTTTGTGGCGCATTTCAGAATTTCGTCAAAGATCAACCGAAAATGGTCGCACACGGCTCGCCGCAAATGGTCGCGTGTCGTCAATTTGCTATAATAGAATGGGTGAAGGGCCAATATATTCCGCTGTTGATTGTCCGAGATTGTCCAAGATAATCATAGTTTTGAAGGCAGCAGATACTCTCTAAAAAGTTGTTGGGATAACGCACATTACTGGGGTCGTATGGCTCCAAATAGGACGCTTGCGCCGTTGAAAAAGTCAAAAACGAGTCAAAACTACCAAATTTGAGCAGCATCGAGTCGAAAAAACTCGTAAACTCCACCAGTGAGCTTCGTATACTCCGCCCTAAATACAAACTCGTCCCGATTTATCGTTCGAATACGACCAATGTGTCTAGTTTCTGAAGTTTCCAACGTAAGCAAACTGGTGCATGCTGTTAAAGTCTATTAGCTTCACTATCACAGCAACTTTACCATTGCTGTTTCAATGCTGCGATGTAACACGTCCATATTCACTCCATAACGAAAACAGCATGCTATTTCTCTATTTGCATCCAGTTTTCGTCGTTTTTTTTTGTTAGTTCCCCGTACCACTAGCTCCAAACCTTCGATTCATGCCATCAAATCGTTGCCAATTTTGAGTGTGCATGCTGCCTTCAAGAAGTCAAACTAACCTATAAATCTTGCCTCCGGGAGGTCATGTGAAGAAATCTTTCTAATCGGCGTCATTACTGCCAACAAGAGCGCTTCCGGGCAGTAGCATGTACTTACACAGATTACCAGTGGTGAAGTGAAATGATAGGTTTGGTTTCAGTACCTACTCTATCTAACGAGAAGATTTCGATATGCTAAATGGACAACATTGCGACCCCACCTAGATGCAGCACAAGCTCATGCGCGACGTGGCGTTGCCAGCGCGACACGCTAGGTACATACTCCGCACACTAAACCACTGTTATTTTCAAAATAACGCGCAAATAAGGAAGAATTTACAGCTATCCCACATCCAACTTTTCTATCATTGAAATTCGGTAAAGGTTTTTGGGGAACCTCCGTGAAATTCAACGGCAAAAGGGTTGCATGTTGAAAAAATGCTTCCCAATTATTTCGCCAAGTTTGATTCACAAAATATCGGGTTTTCGCTTATAGTTGTTCAGCCTTTAAAAGTAGCCTCTCATTTGCTCCATCAGCCAGCCAGGTCGGTGGAGCCCCCATCCGTAGTTATCCCCATGAGATGCTTTAGCCCCTGTGATGGAAGCATGATAAGCAGACGTGTGATGGAGCAAACTATGAGGCTCGACTTCATCGACCTGGCTGGCCTACGGAGCAAGTAAAGGTAGGAATCCAATATAACATTAAACGCATAACTTCACGTAGAATCCAAACACTACCTTCACCATATATAAATCTCCAAGATTCGAAAAATTTTTAGCAAAAACTGATATTTCTCAAACTAAAATCGCCTAGAGGACCGGGAAAAGAGTTTTCCAACCTGATACGCTACTCGACCCAAAAGTTTTTCGTGATTCTAGAAACGACCAACGTTAGGGGTTCACATTTTAGGGTAAAAAGAGTTGTGAGCGATCCTAAATTCATTTGAGAATACCACAGAAAATTTCAACTACTCGAGAGACAATTATGACTTCAGCAGCTCAATCTACAGTCGGCATGATTCCTAGAGATAATTTGCGTGCACGTACTCTGCCAACACGTAGCTAGATGCATCCGAGGGCATGCAGCGAGAATTTACGGGTTTTGGCTACGATAGCTAAAACCCGCATATCCTTGTGTCGACGGCACAAGGGTGCAAATTCTACGCGTATTCTACGTAAAAACGAAGGCTAAATTCGAAACATTGATCTCTTCGTCGCTAAACCCGTATATTCTCGCTATAATTTTGTAGCAAGAATCTACGGATTTCGCGACAGCCTGTGTTGAAGTGCAATCTTGAACCCGCGCTGGCTACGCGGAACGCAGGGATGTCGTTCGGACAGTGTTGGTCCAGTCATCTCACTGAGTGATTACTCGACATTCTGTGGCTGACCTTGAAGGGTGACCCCGTGTCGCTCTCTGGAAGACCATGGAGACGAAAGCTTTGATCATTGGGATGCTGCAGGCCGTGGGGAAGGAACGGCGATGCTGTCGATCGCAGCTGGAATCGCCTTTCTAGTACGGATCAGGACTGGGTGGGTCGATCGACCGAGTGCTGTAACGAGAATTTTCGTAGAATACGCGGGTGCCGTAGCGAGAATTTACGTAGAATATGCGGGCGCTGTAGCTAAAATTTCACCAACTGAGGCTAAACTTTCCGTAATTTACGTGAAATCTCGAGTCTAAATTAGACTAGATGCCTCCGAAACCCTGGGCATCTCTGGTTTCCGAGTGAGGCATCTAGCTACGCGCTGGCAGAGTATGTAATAGCATATGGCACCGAGTTCGCGCCTGCTTTTAATAGGGAACGCAAAGTATCACTAGGCTCCATGCCGACAGTGCATATTTAGCCAAATATGTAAATCTCACTATGCCTCTGCCCCATGGGAAAGCTATTTTTCAAACTAATGTGTGGTGAAGATCACTGTTGTTCATCCAAGTTTTCAAGTTTACAACGAAAAAATCAACTAAGCAGCGCGAATGATTGCCTATATATCATATTACTCCGCGCGTGTGTTCCCCAGATTTCTATGGCGGACGCTGTACAAATTTTGCGAGAAGTATGTAGATGATTGATAGGCCTCCAAGATTCAAAATTACTTCATTTTTATATAACGAAGGTGGTTCTTCCAATCCACTTCGATTAGGTAGACCAGTCGCTCTCTTTTCTGGGCTTCAAATAATTTTTCCGAATTTTTCTTGAATACAAGTAGCTTGAATATGAGGTAACCCTCCATTATAGACGCTCCTTTCTTTAGATTTTTCGCAGGTAAGATCGGTTCCCTCCGAAAAAATTTCTGCGTTGATGAGAAGCTGCTCGCCTCACTTCCACTTCTGTGAAAATAATTGCTAGCGTGGTAGGTCAATAAGAAAGTATCTTTGCATCAACAGAAGTTAGTTCCTCTTGCTAATATTCGACAGACCGCGAACAGCATGGTGGGAAAGGTTTTTAAGAACACCATCAGTACACAGAATTTCGACCGTCGTAAGGGGAACACGGTAACGTTGATCTAAAGACAAGATCGAGCTATTCCGCACTGAGAAAGTTGTTTTGTGACTTCAGCAAATGTCTTTCAACGAGCTAGGGCAATAACAATAATTAGAGGTCTTGCCTAGCCAGGGTTGGTCGTTTCGACCAATTTTGTCAAATGAAACAATGGAGGCGCGGAGGTCGATCTTGATTCGCGATAGGAACACCGCTGACCCGCAGTGCTGCAAATGCCGCACGGCCCGCCGCAAATTATCGCGTTCCGTCCATTGGCTAGACTTGATTCTGCGAAGGGCACACACACGGACCGGTCCATAGTCAGGAGCAGTCTGAGGTCCCGAGGCTACAAACTCTCGGTGAAGAAAGAGGGAGCGAAGAAAGCCATTGAACATCTAGATTTTTTGGGCCCGCAGCACAGAAGGCTTCATTAGCTTTGGACAAAAAAAATTTCTTTTGTCATGTCAGTCAACTTTCTGATTAGCCTTGGTGCCTCCGGATAGGGGGAGAGTCAGAACAATAAAAGTTGCTATAACGTCATACTACTCGGAAAGCGCCACTGTCTGGTGTAGGAACTCATCACGTTGTTAAACTCTTTTGGTTTTCATCGGACCAAACGTAAGGGTTCAGTGAAAAGCAAAACCATCGCACGGTGAATCAACAACATGCGAATTTGAAAGCAAGTTCTACCATCTGCCTCACAAAAGATAAGTGGCGCGCTGTTAGTTCAAGCACAAGCTCGCTGGATTTTTTCATTCGTGGTCACCTAGGTAAGACAAGGAATCTATATTAGCAACAACAGTTGACTTGCTAGATCTGCTGGGATGGGCATGGAACGATTCGGACGTCAGATGCCACCGGCGCACAGTGAATTTCCATAACGGGTAGATCTGATCCTGTGAGTTGGTCAAGGGGAAGACATCTGGAAAAGCGTCTAGAGCTTTATAGCTTTCATGCCGGAAAATGGATAAAAGACAAAAATACGAGAGAAAAGTCTAAACAAATCCTTTTCACGCATGTGCCTGTACCTGGACCCAGCGGTCACTTTGTCAATAGGGAATCTTTATGAACCAAACAACATTTTGTCCCCTTACAGCGAGATACACAGTTTCAGTCTAAAAGAAATTCCCACTGCTCCTCCGCGTGCGTGTGCGAAGCGGGGAGAAGTGCGATATAGCTGAGGATACCCGGAGGAAGCTGCATCGCACAAACGCGCAAGCATGAAAATATTCCGTTCACTAGAGAGATCATAATTGCATTACTCTATCCTCACTCCAGTGTTTCAATTGCTCGGCAAAATCATTATCTTCAAAAAAGTGGAGAGAGAGCGACGAAATTCACGTGAACTGCCTTTGTTTGTACCATTTTCAGTTCGCCTGCAACATATTTTTCTCTTCTGATCAGTAAGCCCGTCCTTCGATGAAGGGTTCTACTCCTCGCTGGTTTCTCAATCACAAAGAACCCGCGTTGTTTGCATGAATAGCCATGTTTCCGCCCCGATGTGCACTACCTCAAAACACATATCCGCTCGTCGATCACACACATATGCTAGATAAACGGGACCACGATATAAATCATCGTCAGAAGTAACGATAAGCAGTAAAGTAAGTCATTTGCTGACGACACGCGCACATCATCCAATGTGTTGACGGCCATATAGCCGCCGAAAAACTCCTAGTCGAGGCTATCCCTGTCTCTAAGATTAGGCTAGGTAACATTAACTAGCGCATGAGTTATGCAAATCGGAAATTGTCAAAAGCAGAAGAAATTAGCCGTGGACGACGTGGAGGAGAGGAATCTATGGCTTTCGAATGTGCATTCTAAAATACCCCCCCCCTCACAATGTCCTTTCAGCTAAAATTGAAGGCTGCACATAAAGCCTAGCTTGCACCGATGAGTCCGGGCGGAGCAAGCAGCGGAGCGATAGGTCATGACAAAATACAATATTGATAGGGATACTTTGACATGATAAACCTGATAAGCCCTGCTTCGACCGGCTCAAACTGAGGGAAATAGGCTATAACTAGTTGGCTATTCATAAAATGATCAGTGATTCTGACAAATGCATAAATGGATAACTGGAGCCCACTAAAAAGCAATGATTTCACTCTGATTTCGCATTCAAGACGTTTCGGAATAATAAACCTCCAAATGCTGCGGAGAATTCTAGAAGTTCGACGGCTTGGCAATAGATAAAAAGGAGTTCTTCAAACCGTTCGGAATGTTAAACCTGATCAAATCTAATCAAATAAAATGGCTGTTATGCAAAAGAAAAGACAATGGAAAAGTTGCAAAAACAAAATACAGTACCCACCCTCGAACTTCGCAAAAAAGCGCATTGTTTGCGCCCCTTCGTCATAACTGTAAAATTTGGGGTTTTGGAGGTGAGAAAGACATTTCTAGAATCGTCTCACCAAGATATACAAGACTGTGTCAAAATTTTATTGACATATTAAACTATACCTTAATTATCGGTATGTTGCTCTTTCTATAACACGTTTTAACTCGTCAGGACGCTTGGCAGGCACTTTCATTTTTTTAGCAAAATACCTATGATTAAGGTATAGTTTAGGATATCAATGAAATTTTAATATCATCTTGCAGGTCTTGATGAGACGATTCTAGCAA
Source organism: Aplectana chamaeleonis (assembly GCA_029168955.1). Taxonomy (NCBI): domain Eukaryota; kingdom Metazoa; phylum Nematoda; class Chromadorea; order Rhabditida; family Cosmocercidae; genus Aplectana; species Aplectana chamaeleonis. The sequence goes on along the minus strand of JAPDOI010000050.1, from coordinate 728,741 downwards.
TATCTTTCTCACCCCCGAAAACCCAAATCTGACAGAGTTATTCCAAAGGGGTGAAAAAACGTGAAAACGCGTGTTTTTCGCTGATTTGCCAAGTTCGAGGTTGGATATTGTACCCCCACACAAAGATTTCCACATCAAGAACAGCTAAGACTTTCCCATTGTCCTAGTTTTAATTATAGAAAATAACCCCTACATGGCCTGCAATAAACCCTCGACCGGCCGATACGAACCCCACATTTCGCAGAGGATTAGCCGCCAAATATCCAAGTAATAGATAGACTTGCTCAAAATTCGACTAACTCAAAAATTATTGAAATTGAATCTGTTTGAAAAATCTAGATAGCTAGATAGGGTGAAAAGATTTTTGAATCAGATTCATTCTCATGATTTTCGGTTCAGTGAAACAAGGTGAATTTTTTGCTGACCAGTTTGTCGAAAAACACCAATTACGCTACCTTGTAGAGCAAATATTTTTCTTTCAAACGAGTTGCAACAGATTTCTCGAATTTTAACGTGGAATTTTCGTTTAAAAAGAAACCCGGGAACTTATTCTCAATAAAAATAATGAATTTCCGGGAATCGGGTTTCGGGTTTCGACAGTGGCTTCTCGGATTGTAAAGCGCACAAAAGGCGCAGTAATGCGGGTTTCGGAACGCGAAACGTGAAAATGATTTGAAATCACTGATTAGCTGCTTATATATCAATGATCCCGATATATCGACCTTTAGCAGCACTTTATGCGAACCTTCGGAATGCGGAATGTGGAGGCCGGAAACGGACGAAACTGTGGGATTTGGAACGCGAAACTCGTAAGTCCGCTCATCCCTGCTCGCTAGTGCTGTACAAGGCCTTTGACAGAAGAGTGCCCTACCCTTGGCGGCATTCCAAGAGAGAACGGTCAACCGAGAAGTAAGGATATTGTGGGTTTCTAAGAGCCAAACGTCCATGAGAATCTAGACAGGCGCAGTAATAATAAAATGGCCGATTTGCCGCGCTTCTTCAAAGATGAAACGGACTTCGCTCCGATCTGGTGAATTGCACGTCAGAAATACCGAGTAGAACAAGAGTATCACGAGAAATCTTGAAAAAGATAAAGAAAAACAAACTTTGAAAAAAAAACTAGCAAGACAATCCAAAATGTCATGAAATACAAAGGAAGAAAGTAACGCACCACAACAAGTTTCCATACTGGGGCTGACTCGGCTATCACAGTAGTAACGGGTGAACAACCGGCTAGCAACATCAGCTTTGTTGGAGGTGTATAGAGTAAATCATATAGTTGCTGAGTGGCTAGTCCGGCTTGGCACTATAAATTTTCGGAATGAATAACATTTTCCAAGAATAGCACGAAATTGAACTTGCCTTGGAATTGCTGGTGTTCATATGAAGTACATAGCCGGGGAGCACATCTGGCCGACTGTTCACGTCCCCTAGGGCCATTTGTACCGCCGGCAAGCAGGCCTTAACAGCGACTCTTTAAAGGATGTTTGGCCTACGATATATTTAATTCAAGAAGTTCTTTGCTGCTTTGAAATTTCAGCATTTTTTGAAGCTGCCCGTGACGCAGTCGCCTCCAAGAGAAATCCCTTAAGATAGTGAACATTAGTTAATACGTAGACGAGTGCCTGTTGAGTAAATAGAAAATAAAAATCACAGGAGGCACGAAACGCGCTAACACGCTTAAATTCCTACTGGCGGTTGGTGTGAACCCGGTGCTCATATGTGACAACATATCCTCTCTTTGGAGCTGAAATTTATCTCCGTCCGTCGCGTGCGTCTGCGCGCGAGCGCTCCGTCTCCTTCCCCCCACACTTTCTCGTTGTCTCCACCCTCGCTCCGCACAAGCGCGCGAAGGAACAGAGTAAATTTGGTCTCAAAAACGGAGGATACGTAAACAGAACTTAAGCCAACCTTCAAGAGGAAACTGTTAGTGCCAAAGGTCCGTGCGACTGTGCTTATACTCCGTGGATTTTGTTTTAAAGAGAGAGCTCTCAGTTTGAAGTACATTTATAATAGACGTTTATGTAGAAACAGGGTTTAAACAGAAGTGCATATTTTGCAAGAAATTATCCTGATAAAAGTTACGAATTTCAACTTCGAAAAGGGAGGTTATATAAACGAGTGTGGAAGTGATGATTCAACTCATTTTGAATAGTTGATTCCTCATATTGTTGTCGTAGAGAAAATATTTTACTATCAAAAAACCTGAAAAAAAGCTGAAAAGTAGAGCCACATACACTCCCTCATTCAAACTGAACCAAGATGCAAAGGTTTGCTGTATAATTTTGGTCTAATTGACTTTGAGAGGTTTCCTTAAAGGCAGCATACACTCTCGTAAACGTGATTGAGATAACCACGAAAGTAGAATGGCCCAGATTACAACGCCTACGTATTTTGAAGTGTCAAAAACGACCCACAATGCCGCTACATGAATTAGAAGTTTGCCCCACCCTCGATTTTCACGCCCCCTGTATTTGCCCTTTTTCTGCAACGCAAGGTTGCTGGGTCATATTCACCGTTGGTACTGCTGGTAGATTGCCTAACAAGTGAACCACACGTCACTGACGGCGAAGACGGCCCAGCAACCCTGCGTTGGAGGAAAAGGGCATATACAGGGGGCGTGAAAATACAGGGCGCGGCCAACTTCTAACTCATTTAGCGGCATTGTGGGTCGTTTTTGACACTTCAGATTGCATAGGCGTTGTAATCTGGGCCATACCATTATATTTCTGTATTTATCTCAATCACGTTTACGAGCGTGTATGCTGCCTTTAAAAAGCGACCGCTCTTTGACGTCATAATCGAAATCAAAAGGTAGGTATAAGTGCCCCAGCGCTTAGGTGAATGAGAAAGTTAGCTAATAGCGACCGGAAAAATTTACAAAAAATCCAAACTCAACTTCGTACGAATTAGAGAAATGTTCAGATACATACCTGCCCTCCGGCCCATCCTCCGGAGCCGGCTTCCATTGGAAATGTGCCGCCGATATGTAATGGTACAGGATCATCGGCTTGTAACAGCCCCAACGCCCCGACCAATACCAGCCACGACAATACAGTCATCGACGCATAGCTATACTGTATTCTGCAACATATTTTGTACTGAAGAGGATCTCCCTACAAAGTTCGATATCAAGGACATACGAAGAGATCGCGAAAATGACACTCCGAAATAGATTTAGTGCTCTACTTTCAATATGCAGAAGCCGGAGCAGACTTTTTTTTGTTGGAGTTTAGACAGAAAAGGAACTCTTTGGTTCATTATGTAATTTTGGTAAAGCAGATGGACACGCATTATCCCCGATCTCTGCTGTTTTCTAACAAGTGTGATGCTGCTGCAAGTTACTGACGCCTCACTGATTTCTCCCAAATGAGCAAAGCAGTATTGAACAAGCTTTCCAGAAAGTTCTCTCACAAAGTTGATGAAAAGTGAGAAACCATAGAGCATCAATCAAGTGAAGATGAATTGAGGAGCAGAAAGGATTGGTGTTCTGGTGCATAGCGTTCTTTTCTTAATTTTTTTCTGTAATTCCAAATGGGTCGGTGATTTTAGTAGAAGCTACCCTTGGAGCGATGTCCACGCAGCTTCTCATGTGTTTTCTAGAACACACGTGAATAGGCTCAGAAAGCGTGAAACATGTTTTTTCTATAACCACTCCACATACAGCGCGAGGTTTCGTAATGCCATGCTGTTATCCGGTCTTTAAGCAGAATTTATGCTGTCCAGGAAAGGGCCACACTACTTTTCTTTTTTCCGAAAAGCTCACCAAGCAGTAACTCCGTTCGTAGTCAAAACCGAGCGATTCTGAAGACATCGTTGTGATCAGCGTGGAATTTTCTCCAAGATGAGCAGAAAACGAAGAATCTATTCTGAGGTTGGATGGTGCCTTTAAAGGCACAGTCCAACCTGAAGGGTATTTTTTGATATCACGGTCCGACCGCCGCGTATAGCAAGCCTTCCAAGCACGGAAACTCAATTCGCTCAAATAAGCGAGAAAAAGCGCGGAAAAAGTCGACCACGCCCCCCATGAAAGAAAAAGTAGGTTACGCCCACCGACAAGATTCCGATCGCAATAGGGAAGAGAAGCGCGACTGTTTCCATTCAAAATATGTGTTCTTTCATCTGCTTTTAGTCTAGCTTCATATTATGACCTGCATCAGAACGGTGGCTGCAAATAATGAGATAAAACAGGCCCGAAACAACTCGTCCGCAAACTTCTCGCCAATCAAATTCAAAATCTTTGAGAGGCCAAAATTCCGTTCATAGTGAGTGCTAAGTTCAGCTAATCTGATGAAATTAGCATCATCTTAAAAATGTTCATCATCCGAATGATGCGCTTACAGATGAGATTCATATCCTTCACCATATCATCAACATAATCTTACAGATCATTCCAACATTTCTTCATACGATCGTTTAAGATCATCTTAACTTCATTTTGAGGGGGTTTACTACAGCCCTCTGCCTTTAAAGGCAGTGTTCACGATGAGTATCGCACTCGATTTCGACCCAAAAATGGGGATGTTTGATCGTGAGGTAACTAATAGTGAAGAGACAGGGATGAAAAACGTCCAGAATAAGTCAAAATAATTGTTTCTAAAATCAGGGCGTGGACGAGAATCATGGACCCTGCTGATTTCGGCAAGCGGGCGCTAATCGTGAAATCTGCGCGAATCGATAATGCTAACTGCGGCAGAGTTGCTTGGCAATTTGCCATCTAAACGTGCGCGGCTCCACAAGCTCGTCCGATTGGGGGGCGGACCGGGATAGGTAGACGCACCGGGAGAGCTTTCGAAACCGTTTGTATTTATTTCTGACCAGTTTTCGTTGCTTTCTTCGACCCTATCCTCTACAGCACCTGCCAACTCAGCGTTTCACACCGAGACTTCGAGAACGAGATTTATCGTGAACACTGCCTTTGAACCTTTAAAGGGAGTTATTGAAAAAGGGAAGTATAAACGCGAGAAAGCGCCGCCGCATGCACTCTGACCAAAACCTACAAACGGTGTTGTGATTGCACAAGTGTGAGGTGAAACTTTTTTCAAGAAATTTTACAATTTTCAGTAAACTTCACTATGGGGGGTAATTTAGGGAACTGAACACGAATCTAATGTTCGTTTGTAGCCTTCCGGAAGACAACGGCGAGTTACGGTAGCTAGTTGATATTAAAGGGCTCCTAACTCTTTGGCTCATTTTTTTCTTCTACTCAAGCAGCTAATAAGGGCCTTCTACGATTACCCGAGGATCAGAGAATCAGAAAAACATGTTTCACAAAAAGGGTAGCTTTGACGACGAAGTTTGACGATACTCTTGTGAATTAGTTGGATGAACCTGGTAATGGAGCCTCATTTATCATAACGCCAAAAAACGTCCTCCTTTTCAGGCGACAACCTCGCATGTGTAGAAGTGTCTCAAAGTGCAGGATGAAGAAAAAAATGTGAAAAGTTCAGATCGAACGTCGCATTGCGAAAGCTCTCAAATTACTCGTCGCGAGAAGACATAAGTGTGAAAACAGAGGGCTTGAAAAAAGTTTCTTGACAACAGCGTATGTAAGAGTGATTTGAGGCTGTGACACCTGGGAGGCTAGAAGTCAGATCTCCACTCATAAGGGTAAAAAGGGCCGATGCATCCCTTCTATGATGGTGAACAATAAGCAAACGGAAGCAATGACGGAAGTGGTCGACCAAGCATGCGGAGTAGTTGAAGGAAGTAACCTGGGGCTCTTTAACCTGATAGAATAACAAGAGGAAACACTGGGCAGAAAGGGCATCACGGCTGGGATGAACTATTGCCCATGATTGCTTCCTTTTGGAACCAAACTCTGAAAATCATCCATAACCGTTTTTTCGAAAGGAGCAAAAATGTTTGAGATTCCTCCCAAGAAAAAAAAGAGGAATCATTTCTGTATGTATGTACTTGTACATATGTACATATATTCGGATGCTTGAGCTTCCATACATATACACAGACCATTGTCCAGGTTCAAAACGCGTGTATAGGGAGGTTGCGGACATTATGTGTACCTCTACAAGTCCAGATTTCATTCACACAATCAATAGGAAGTTTTAGCATTCACTACATTCGACTCCTTGGAATATTTAAAAACTATCACGACGAACGCACGACTCTTCGAATAAAAGTAGCACATTCATATGAAAAGGGGTTCAAAGTTTTATTCAAAAAGTTTCGTTTCGTGGATATTCCAAATCTCAATCATCTGTTTCTTATGGTTTGCTACAACCCACCAATTGTCGGCAAGATGAAGACATTATCTGGCGTTGATAAAAATAATTTTTCCCAAAAAAAAGAAGAAGGAAAAGGTGAGATTACAGACTTTAGAATTCATCGTGTTTTTGAAATATGTATCCCAGGGTTTTTAGCATTCCTATTCAATCTCTTTGTACAATCAGACCAGTTCAGCGGAGTGAGCCTACAAACCTTTCGATCTGGTCCATGTATGGCCGTCTGCGCAAAAAAAGTATGATGCCAGAGTATTCATCACTCAACAATTAGCATAGCATTTACCAGGCCAGGATACGATATTAGGGGTGAAACGAAAGCATTTGTTCAGGTTGCTAGCACAAAAAAAGCAGCGTCCGGATTCCTGAGTTTTGTAACGCCATACATGACATTGCGCAAAAACAATATCGTTCCCCACCGAACTCCGCTCGCCCAGATAAGTCTAGTTGATTTCACTGCAATGGGACCGGCCTGACGCTATCTTGGAAGCGGAGCTGTGATTTCTCAATTTCTACGATTGTGTTTATCAGAAACAACCACTCGACTTATATGATAAAGCTATCATAGGAGCTGCGCGGCTATCTCTCAACAAGTCAATGTGATATAGTCTACAGCAATGGGAAAATTCGGTGGTGCGGTTGCGGACTCCTCCTGACGTGCTATATTCTGTTTGTGTTATCACTAACTTTTTCGAAATAAATGAGATTGGCCGGTGAGTTTTTGTTTCCACTCCCGCATTTTCACTTGTTTTCATTGCTTCCACAGATTTAGTCGTATCTGTGGAAACACAGACTGACCAATCTATCACAGACGTTTCGGAAAAACGAGTAATACCACAAACAGACTACCGTATGTTAGGACGAATCCGCAACCTCACCAGGTCCTACTTCCATTGCCGTACACTATATATCTTAAACCTTATGTATACAAGCATATCTCCACGAGAACACTGATAATGACTTCTCGAGGATGCAGCCCATTGTGAGTGATCACACTTCTGCAACTAAACTCTGGTACCGCCGTAGTGACCTGTTGATTTCGTTTATCACAGCGCGGAGCGGTGGCCTTCTCGTCGGAACCTCCTTATCACTAGTTATATTTCACCGAGGCCCACCGCTCCGCTGCTGGTATTGATCGAAATCAACAGGTCACTACGGCGGTACCAGAGTTTACATATATGTCCATTCGTCCAACGGAATCATAAAACCAATTTCTCTCAACTTCTGGGTCAAAGCGGTTCAGATGTTGCAAAGCCCCAGAGTTTCAGTTCGTACTCGCAACGCAGTCTGCAACTATAACTTACGATGGAGATGGATACAATTCATTTCACAAACATGTTACAACATATGTAGAACAAAGTAAAAATGGAGCCTTGAGAGCAAAATAAAGGAAGATCATTCTAAATCTGAGAAGCTTCAGCATACCAGTATCCCAACACAAAAAGGTGAAATCAACACAGAAAAAAACAATAAATTCTGATGATGAGCCCGATTCACAACAATGGAAGGTTGAATGCAAAAGGCAAAGAAGAAACTTTTCTTCAACAAAAAATACTTTACATGAAATCTAGGTGAAGTCGAGACTAAATATGCAACCAGGAGTTGACCACTCTTTCTCCATGATCTAGTGGAAATGCACTACGGTCAGACCAGGAGTTCAGTGGTGCTCCGCCGCACTTCACACTTAATTGTTGCGCGGAAACATCAGAAAAAACACCTGAGGGCAATAGAACACGACGCGTAATGTTTGCTGTAATGTGTTAGTCAAAGCAGCTCACCACCATAGTGTGTATGTGAGAGAGTCTGAGTGTGAGTGTGAGGGAGACCCTCCTCAGTGTGTATGTGGGTGCGTATGTGTGTATGAATAGAGGGCTGGCAAATGCGCGTTCTCAGATGAAATGACCCGGAGATGCCACCGCCCACAAAACCCCCGCTTTTCCTTTTCCTGACCTTTTCCTTGAAGGCAAAGGTACGCGCAGAAAACCGTATATTTTTTATGTTTTTCTGTAGCTTGGCCTCTCCAGTGAACGAAAATGTCGAAAAGCCCATGAAAAACCTTTATTTGTAAAGCAATTTCAGTCGGAACACATTGTAGATTTAAATTCGAATTTGGCGGCAAAATCGATTTTCTAAGTTTTTCTGCATTTGTAGACCTCGTCACTGTCATGTTCGAAGTTTTTCTTCATGTGGAGTTTGTGCCTTAATTGTTTTTCATGTTGTTTGACGTTCGCATTAACATTCTATGAAAAAGTGCTGAATGACTGGTGAGAACTGGTGGCGGATCCTCATCTTTAAAGGCATCGTACACGATGAAAATCATGGTTGGGTTTTCGACGTTTTCGTGTTGGTATATCCCTATAGTAACTAAATGTTGCAGGAAGCCCCCTCCAAAACGTCAAATTCTCAAGAAAAACCCATTTCAATAGAGCTCAAGACAAATTTGAAATCCCCGCCGACATCAACTTGGGATAGTTGCGCGGAGAACGCAAGGAACAGTTTTACGATTCGTTCCTTGGCGCTGTGTTGGAAGTAATTCACCAAGGACGCCATTCAGACGAGCGATCATTTTTTTCTTGAACGAAGTTGAAAAGGGTTACTAACATGCTGCTTCCAATGCTGTCAGCTGCTTTCGATCGATGTCGAACGTGAAATCGAGTGGTGTATGCTTTGCGCCCTACGACGCGTCAACGCACGACAGCGACCACGGAGTTTTGTTCCTTGTAACAACGGATCGACCCAAGGCCGGCCCCCCAAACCCAGGAAGCCCTTTTGAGGAAAGCAAATCTTCATTCAGAGGTGATTTTGAAACTCCAAACGTTCTGAGTGACATTGTTATAGCCCACTAGTCCGACTGAACGCAAAAGCTGAAATTTGGTTTTCATCGTGTACGATGCCTTTAACCACTTCCAACCTCATAACCCAACGTTTTTGACGCGCCGAAGTTCACCGGTGTGGTCTACTGGGCTAATTCACAAAATTGAGCCTGGAAAGTAGAAAATGGTTTTCAGCGCGAACGATGCCTTCAAGCAGGTCGACATGCTGAACGACATAACCAGGCATTTTTTAAGCAGAGCGCACAGGAGAAAAAGTCACAAGGATGATTGAAGGAGACCTAGTGCACCCAACTACCATAAATTTGCATAGCCGAAAACTGAGCTGAGAAATCCTCCAAAACCTCTACAAGTTAACACGGTGTAGAGAAGTGGAATAAAAAGCGAATTCAACAGAGATTCCAGCTCAAGACGAAAACTACAACAAGGCAGGAAGTGCGATTTGAGAACGGTTGAAAGCGACTCTTCTCAGCTTGCATATTACTGGGTTACTAGAGGCCGAAAGTGGGGCTACAATTATGTTTCACACTGAATTTGATAGAGGGAGTTTGCGGGAAAGACTTCGACTCGCTTCCCTGAAGCTGACAGTCAAGCGGGCTGGAGCTGGTATCCGAAATGTAGTTGTGAAGGCAACAATGTGCGAGAATTCCACTCGTCGATAATACATGTAATGTAAAGTCTGCTTGTAGAATCTAGTCATGTGAATTGATGGGGCTGCGGCGGTAGGTAGCCGCGGGCAACAGAAATGCCTCTGGCCGGTCCGCGCATGGTCATCCACAATGATTGCACCTTTTCCATTCACTGGGTAAAACTTGACAAGAAGACCAAACGTATGTATGTGTTCTCCGTTTGCTTCAATTAGGAAGCTGCCATGCTGCTTGATTGGACAAATGGCACGCGGGATAACGAAGGTATGATAGCTATCGATCGAACGATTTTGTGCCTAATAGCTTCCTGATTGAATGGCACTGCCGATACGTGATGTGTCTTCCCCCTATGACCGGTCTGGTCATCAAACCACAGCTGTTCGATAGGACGGCGTCTGCTCGCAACGTGAGTTTGTCCACCGGAGCACACATATGGCCCGAGAGTTTTGACCGAGAAATAGCCCACCAGACTTCGCAGCGACTCCTGGCGGGCTCTTTCTCGGTTATTTCTCAGCTATTTTCCGCGGAATAGCTGAGCAATAAGCAAGCGATAATCTCAGAGCGGCTAATATGTCAATCAGAGCGTCACGCTCCAAATCTAGTATCTGTGAGGGTAGCTCGTCCGCGACCTCGCGGTGATACGTCACGTCGCGGCGGGGTCAGTCAGCGACCATACGACCAGGCATCTCCCGCCAATCATGATTGAGCGAATTTAAAATAGGAAAATTTGGTAATTGGAATTTTGGGTTCCAGCATTAAAATTTTTTGCTCAGGTTTAGGGAACTGGGTGAAAAACGCCCAAAAGCGCGGAAATGCGGTTTGCGAAACACGAAACGCGGAAAAAAATTGATAACACTGATTGGATGTTTAAAGGCAGGGTTCGCGATAAAAAAGAGCTCTCTTCATGAAAACGTAGGGCTGGTAATCATAAAAGTAAAAGTAAATGGAAAAAAGTGACATTTCGCAGGAGAAACGCACGAAAACAAGCCAGGACTGCTGATTATGGTGTCGGCCAGCCCCACCCCCAATTAGCGAGATTTTCATGAACGCTTGCTTATCCGGATTTTATGTTGCTCCTATCGTAGCCAGTAGTCTCTAAAAGTGCTCAGCAATCACTTCGAAAGGGAAATAGAAGATGCGGTAACAGGCTTTTATAGAAATCTGGACAACTGGGGGAGGGAGGACACCAAGCAATAATTTGTTTCAGAGGGTTTTTTCTCCAATTTTTTACTCTTTCTCACTCCTGTGATGGCCAGATTTATCTTTGTATGAGGATAACACAACAACCGATTTTATCGAGAACCCTGCCTTTGAGCAAGTCTTGAAAGGTCCGATATTCATGCGTTACGCTGCAGTTTATGCGGTTCACGAAAAGCGGAAGTCCAAGAACGCGCAAACTGAGGGTTTCGGATTGCGAAACGCGTAATTCGGCTCATACCTGCTGCGAGTGATGAGGGGTCGAAACCCGGTATACGTTTACAGCACCTACGGCTGTTAGCAGCACCTGCTGCTAGTAGCGAGTGGTTTATTACGATGTCGGCCCTAGAATACAACCATTAATGTGCTAACTTGCAACCACACGAGGGCGTGAGTCAGGCTACATTGAAAAACGAGTACGGAGGCCAAATACTACGTAGATATGTACTATTTGGCTGAAAACAAGTGTAAGTATGCATGGAAAATTCCATCAAGTTTTAGGCTTCTAGAATAATACCAACTACTTATACTCTAATATGTGCGCAGGACTTTTGGTCGGCATTACCAGCGTATTAAACACAGCGAGGATAATAGCAGGCAATGATCAATGTCTGGAAGAGTTTCTGTCACATTGCGACAGATGTTCTCCGTCATATGGAATAAAAACGGGAAAATGAACAACGATAGAAAAAAGAAAGTAGGAAAGCGGAAAAACAGTTTTTGGAGAACACTGTTTTCTCTGATTATTTCCCTAATTATACGACACATGCTGTACACATGTATGACATTAAAACGTTGGCATCCGTGAGTTCGAACTTTAAATCAAATAATGCTGATTTTTTTTGTTCAATTATACAAAATTCACCCCTCATCACCATAATGGTTTCAACTTCCCTTGGTTGCGAGCGACACGTGAGAGTCAATGTTTCTCTGAATGATGGTAAAGTATAAACCAAATCTTTCTATTCTTAGAATTGCAGAGATTCGCTACTTAACTTTATTCTACTATCCGAATAACATTGATTATCTGGTAGTCGTAACTCTAAGAATGGACGGAAATTCGCGTTCTTACAGCCGTTGCACATTGTCGAAAGACATGTCGACGAACGAAAAATGAAAAAAATCGTTCAAAAAGATTTCGAATAAACGAAAAATGGAAAAAATCGTAGGACAAAATTTCGTACTGACGAAAACCGAAAGTTTTTCGTTCGAAATGTTTCGAACGAACGAAAAATGAAGAAAATTTGTTCGTGAAAAAATTCGAACGACCGAATTGCGAAACTGATCGAAATTTAGAATTTTTTGAGGGTCGATCGAAGTTGAGGATCTTTTTTGAAACTGGACTCGACTGTTTTTAACGTTCAGCCAGAGAAAGAGTTTTCCACACGTGTTCGACTTCGACTCAAGTAGCGAGTATTCGAGTTGAAGACATGTATAGCCTTTCTATGTACGTCCTTTCAAGCCCGTTAAAGTGATGCTTATTGGGCGTATGATGTCGAAGTCTCCTAATCAAAGTTATATTTTGCAATGACCGATCACACCGTAGCTTGCTCCGTCCGGACTCCGCGAGAAAGTCTTTATATTCCCCAGTCCCAAACAACTTATTCGAGGAGGCGGGTTGTTCGGTCACGACCACGGCAACTCGGCCCGAGGAATGACGAACGGAGCAGCGCAATCAAAGGTTCGAAAAGCGTCTTCGAAATTATCCGGATTTTCGCAAATTTGAAAAACCAGATCGCGAATTACGAAAATTGAGAAAAAATAATGAAAAAAAAACTCGAACGAGCGAAAATCGAAAAAAAATCATTAGGCTAAATCGCGAGCCAGCGAAAATTGAAAAAAACTTTCCACGAATTATCGAACGAGCCACATTTGCAGAAAATTTGTTCGACAAATTTTCGAATGAACGAAAATGAAACAGAAAACCTCGAAAAATCTTCCCAAGTTTTCTTTCGTGTACAACTATAGTTCTTATGAATTATGAGAAACTGACCTCAAGCGTGGATCTTGGAACCAAGAAGAGTTAAAGTATCCGTATCGCATTTAGTCTAGTGAATGAACCAGGCGCGGCCATTGCGGATTGCCGTGCGGCGTTGGCGGCATCACCGCCCTTCCGGGTTTCGATCGCGCGCGGCGATCTTCCGTCGCAGCCCCCTCCAATCACTTGACCGAATTGATTACGTGAGCTCTAATACCATACCGATAATAAAAGAACTGCATTACTCGGAAAATCTTTATTATTAGATTAATCATATGCAGATGCACATAAACGCGACGAGGAATAGAACTTGGAAGCTCGATTCACAATAGTTTTCAAGTTTTAATGGCTAACTTTTCGATTTGAACTCTAATCCTAGCAAGCATGATACTGTTGGATAGCCGTGAACACCTGGATCCTAAATAGCTTTTCAGATCTGTAGAAAAAGTTGATTTTGAAGAAAGTTAAACAAAAGGACGTTGAAGACGAGGAAAACGCGTTCACGCCGGCCTCCTGAAGAAATCGTACAAGCGGCAGTGTACAGGGGCAAGGAAAGCAGCACGACTGGTCGGAACTGATGAAGTTCAGAATGCAGAGCTCTTTACGATTGTCCCACACTTTATTGATAATAAGCCTGAACAAAACACAAAAGTAAGATGCTTTCAATGTCACAAATATTGATTCGCAGGCGCGTAAAGATACCACAAGCCAACATTGTAGGTCTGTTTCGTGAGTAGGTAATAATGAAAATCGTAAAAAGCATATCAGCGTTAGAACGATAATTAATATTCTCTGCGTATGTGACTACCTTTTCTGTTGGATATTTTTGGAATAAAAGATCGATTGATGGTAGAAGCATGCACTTCATCGACCGAGTTACAAGACAAGATAAAGCAGAGTTTACGCTGATGTTTTACTGTTTTGCCTCAGGACTTCTCTTTTTGAGATAGACGAGGGAACCGAAAAAAGGGCTAGTGCAGTACGCAGTGGAGAAGTCATCAATCAGTGTCAGTCAGCTGGAAAGCAATTAAAGAAGAAAACGAGATCCACGTTTCACCGTTAACGTCAGTAAGAGTTGAAGTGCAAAGGTGCGGTAAAAAATCTATAAATGCAATGGTACGCGATTTTCGACAGCCTGCAGATCAAAAATGCGTGAATTTAATGCACTGCTCTCATCGCGATGAAAATTCAGTCCGCATCTGCGGAAAACCGCTGTTGCAGCATGCAGTTCGGAGTTAATTGGGGGGGGCACAACTATCTATGAACTGCGATCTGCAAAAGCGGATATTAATGTTTTAGTCAATACTCTACAGTTACCAATAAATGGGATGTCATTCCTTTCGTTCTGTTTACCACAGTTTCATCGTGGAACAATTATGGATTCTTAGGACATAAAACAATGTACTTCAGATAATTAATATTAGCAGGTAACGAATCTTGAACAGAGATGCCAAATGTTCATAAAAGGCACAGCTCAACCTCAAAATAATTTTTCTGCTTTTTCTCCCTGTCTAGAAAGCGGTACCACGCTGATCCCAATGGTTTCTCTAGAATCGTAAAGGACCCCCTAGGAATAGAAATATGCCTCTCGAAAATCGAGCTATAGAAGTATGGAGGACGAGTTGTCCGAGGCTTGTAGCTTCAGTCGTGTGCAACCGATGTATCGAGCCGACCTGAACAAAGAGAGAAGTTGAGAATGAAGGGAAGTACAGAGCTATTGATCCGAAACCGCTCATCTCGCCACTGTAGATCTCAAAAGATCGTAAAGGGGCGTGCCAATTAGGTTCCTGATGTGGGCAACCCAGGGTGGCTTCCTTCTATAACTCGCTTATTCGGAAGACTAGAGAGCTCCAACTTGGCAGGTGGCATATAGGGTGGGTCTACTTATTAATTATGCGGAAATATCAGATTTCGTCCCTGAGCTTGGACTGTGCCTTGGAGCTAATAATCACTGTAAACGCAAGCGCTCAAAGAAGAAAATGTTATGCGGCAGGTGAAGAAACTGACTTCTGAAATATGCAGATTTGGAAAAATGGCTCTCTAAGTGCTCTGGACGACTATATTGACGTCCCTTTTGTTTCTGAAGCTGCCCTTTCATTTCTTATACATATAGTCATGGCCTGCGGGGGAAAGACACTGAGGTGGATGCATGAAGGTATGTACGTGATAAATCAAACAATTAGCTTTTCTAGAGATAATGCGTTTGACGGCACGGTTCTCGATAAAATTGATTGCTGTGCCACTCCCATGGAATTATAGATCTGGCCATAACAAAAGTGAAAATAAGTAAAAAATTGAAAAAAAAAACGCTCAGGAACAAGTTATTGCTTGGTGTGCTCCCGCCCCCAATTATTAAGATTTGTGTGAAGCCCATTTTGCCGTCTTCTATTTTCGTTCTAATGTGATTGCTGAGCACTTTTAGCGACTACTGACCACATTGGCAGCAAAAAAAAGCGGCAAAACAAACATTAATGAAAATCTCGTTAATTAGGGGCCGGCCGACACCGGTAATTAGCCGTCATACCTTGTTTTTGAGCGTTTTTTCCGCGAATTTCGTTTTTTTACTGATTTTTACTTTTGTGATGACCAAATCTACATTCTCATGGAAGGAGCTCAGAAGTCGTTTTTTTCTGCCATCCCTGCCAATTAAAGGCAGCATACACGCACGCCCAAAAATGATATCTATTATATGTCATAAATCAAATGGTTGTATTGGAAACTGACGTAAAAAAAACGACGAAAACACTACGCAAATAAGATGATAATGGGCTTTTTCTATACCGGTGGACGAGTTACACCGCTGCATACAGGCTCTGTTAAAACAGCGAGGCTAGCGAAACATGGCTGAGTCAGCGGAGCCAATAGACTATTACGGTCTGGGCTGAAGCGCTCACGTCGTTGGAACCATCAAAAACTATCCAGAGTGACCGTATTCGAGCAAACGATTCGGAATAGTTTGTGCGGGAACTGTAAAGAATGTGGGCGGAGACTGCACGTTTCTCTGACTCAATAAGGCTCAAATACTCGTTTTGACTCTTCCAACAACGTGAGCCTTTTATTAGGAGTCATACAACCCAGATGAGGTCCATATCTCAACCACTTTTGCGAATGTATATGCTGCCTTTAAAGTGATACATTTAAAAGCAGTGTTCACGATAAAAAATGTGTTTCAGTTTCTACTAGGAGTGGGTAGTGGAGGGGCACACTGTAACGTTGACGTCGAAAGAACGCATGAAAACGAGTCAGGAAGATACCCAAAAGAGCCCGAGGTTGACACTTTGAGCGCAAGGCGAACCCCAAAAGCGCAACACATGCCCACCGACGTGAACAAATGAATGCTCGAGATCGTGAAATGAGCGATGGTTTCCGATCAATAGCCCCGTTCTCCCCTTTATTCCCAACTACTCTCTTTACTCAGGTCAGCTCGCATACATCGGCTGCAAAAGACGAAAGTTACAAGCCTCAGACAACTCGTCCACCATGCTTCCTTAGCTCAACTTTTGAGGGACCATAACTCCGTTCCCAGAAGGTCATGTACGATTCCATAGACATCATTCGAATCAGCATGGGTCCATTTTCAAGATTAGCTTTAAAACAGAGAAAGGATTTTCATCCTGAACAATGTCTTTAAGACTGAAAATAACTCTGCCTCTTCCAGAGCATTTTGCAAAGATGTTTTTCCTCTAAACAGAGATCATTTCAATGTGAGAGATTGTTGGTAGGAATCACCGGTCCTCTCTTCTACAGATGACGTGTACCAAATGAGATCGCGAAGAGCAACGATCGAGGAAAAACTTTGACTCGATTTGAATGGTCTTTCCCGGCTTCAAAAGAAAAAGAAGCATGTAGAGTGAGCTGATAGATGGCAGAGGAACAGGCATAGTGCTTCATCTCCAGTGAAAACTTTGAGTCCTACAAGAAACCATATACGCGCGAATGATCTTTTACTCAAAGAAGCTGACGGCCACGAATATCACAAATAAGATTCACTGGACGGATGTTTCCATTCGCGCCGACGGCGGCCACAATTGCGATGCGCGGCTTGGCCAAACCAACCACCCCCCTCCCTTCCAAACCTCCTGTTCCTCCTCCTCCATCTGCAGTCCTCCCCGATCTCATCATAAACACATAGAGAATAAACATTTGCACGATATCCCTTTTCGCTTAATTGCCCTTCTTCAACTGTCTGGAGAGAAAAGTTCTCTAAGGACATCCGCCACCAAACCCATGAACTCATTATGTTTTTATTTGTACCCACCACAGCTTTTACCATTTATCATAGTATACGCTCACCTGATAGTGTACAGCAATGTGTCATACGCGCATCATGAACAAAGTTGAGGATGTTGTCAGGAACCACAGCATGATCGTCATGTTTCATGTGATCGACTCCTTCACCTCCTGCACCTTTCCTGCTGCCAGAAGGAAGAACGAATAACCCGCCATTCATGGGTGACAGGGAGGGCGAGATGGAGTTACAGGACGCAAAGAGCGCAGAGATTCAGAGTGAAACTCTCGCTGAGCCAGCTGGTGAATCGTTCGTGAGTGCGGGTCCTGGTCGCTACGCTCAATGATATTCAGTTGGTACTAACGAACTATACTCAATGCTCAGCATTTATAAAAGAATGGCGGTCACATGCATTGGCAAGACTTCAGCTCAAAACACAGCCGAAACGCATTTAAAGGCACAGTCCAACCTTAGAATCGTTTTTCTGTATTTCCGCCTATCTTGAAAACGGTCTCACACTGATTCCAATTATGTCTTTGGAATCGTTCAAGACCCCCTAAAAACGAAGTTATGGCCCCTCAAAAATTGCGCTACTGAAGCATGGTGGACGAGTTGTCTGAGGTTCGTAACTTCCGTCATTTGCAACCGATGTATGCGAACCGACCTGAATAAAGAAAGAGGCTGGAAATGAAGGTAAGAACGCGGCTACTGGTCGGGTACAACCGCTCATAACGCCGCTGTTGAGCTCGAAAGATCGCAAAAGGGGCGTACCCTGGTATGGGCGCCCCAGGGTGGCTTCCCCCTATATCTTGCTTACTCGGAGGAATTGAGAGCTCGCACTTGGCAAGTGGTATACGGGGTGGGTCTACTTGACAACTGTGTGGAAATCTCAGGTTTCGTCCCTGAGCTTGGACTGTGCCTTTAACGTCTACGATGTCCCGGAAAACTACCTTTGATCTTTACAGGCTGCTCAGCTGCCGAAAAAAGCCCGTAGCAACTCTCAATGTTAATTTCGTTAAATTTCGTTGCCAAATGAGGTCTCTTTCCCTCTATAACTCACAATGGTAACTAACCTAGAGACCTGACTCTAAACATGAAGTAGGACATAAATTCAGGCAAATTGCATGCATTGACACTCACTTCAAAAATCAGGATAGAACTACTCCAGGCTTACCACTGATACGGATCCGCTGAGTACACATAGTTTGTGTGCATGCTAGGCTCGACTGGTGACCACTTCTGCATCTTGGCCTATTCGTTGCCTTCCACAACCCTTAGCTCATATTTGAGGTGGCGATTTCCTCTATTCTGAAGACGGTACACATAACCTACCTGTGTTGAAAATTGTCCAAACAGAACCGCAATGAAATATGTGAAAACCAAGTAGGAGCACCCATGGCAAAAGATTCATTCTGACCGAAGAAGGATTCAAAGGACGTTTAGCATTCGAAGCAGTTGTTTAAAGATTTCTGCGAAGCTTGCTGAAGACAACGACACACCTCGCGCCTGCTCGAAATGTTCTGGAGTGGGCATGGAAATGCCTATAAGAGCACGAGGTGATGAGCCTCCGAATCTGTGTTTCTGAGAAATCGCAACAGCGCTTACGATTTAATTTTTTAGTCCCTAAAAGAAAATTACGAATAATCCGAAGATACTTATAGAGCCCCTTTTTCATTGAAAACTGTAAAGACAGAATTAAGAATTTCTAGCATGGGACCCATTCACTCAGATCAGGAATCGCAGGCCACCAACAGTAGCCACTGTAGCGAGGTCGTTAACGCCTTTTTGCAGATTCATCACTCAATATCGCACCGCATATCGATGCAAATTCGAATCATAACATCGCGCGGCGTTGAAAAGCGCCTCTGTCCAATCATACTTCCGATCGCAGCGATCAGCCGCTGGTACCATTTGAGCCGAAAGCGGCCTAAGCGATATGTGAGTGCAAGCGTCGCGCGCCGCACGCGATGAAGATGAGCAGCTGCTACGATATAGCAGGTCGGTCGCTGATGTGCCATACTTTCCATAATCGAGCTTACCGTTCGGCGTCATGAATGAACAACGTACTGTGGCCATGACTTGCTCCGCGTCACATCAACGCGACAACCACATGGTTATCATGACACGCACATTTATCAAAGCCTCTGCATAGTGGGACAGGGCGATTCACAGTGACACAGTGAGAAATGAGGTGGTCGCCCTTTATTCCTAGACTTTATGCCGGATTCACACTCTCACCGCAGCGCGGCGCGAGGACATGACATTGGTGAGTATCGATCATTATCGCGTCGCACGTTAATTAGAGCATGCCGCATTGGAAGTATGAACCTGGCCCTACGGCGCGACTTGCTTCGCCTGACTACGTGGACGCCTTCAATTTGTTTTCCACTTCCAGGTCGCCGTGATAGCATGCTTTGAGCACTGATTAACGTGCGACGCGATCTCGATCGATACTTGTGGTTATCATGACAATGCATCGCAAGGCGACGGTACTCTTTAAGGGGTCTTAGGCTGAGATCATACTACCCTTGTGGCTCCCCATGATAGAAAGCGGTATTGATCAATCGCGTGATATTGTGCTTCGAAGGAAATCGGTTGTTTGGATTATCACAGCAGTGGTTCGTGTAACGAAATGGGATGACATGTTCATACGAAAACGATCAGCACCTCCGTTTTAACCACATCCTCTAAATGTCGAGGAAATATGCCTATCGCCGCGATGACACTCGCGACGGTCTCCGTTTGTCAGCGAAGGGTCAATATCTCGGCGATAAGCACATTTTCTCTAAATTTAGGCAATCAGGATGATATTCGAGGAGCCAACCATACTCGAATGAATATCTCATCCCATTTCACCCCACAAACTGCGGTTCTGCTTATCAAAGCAACCGATTTCCTCTGGTGTGCAATATCGCCGCAATTGTTCGATACGGCTTTCTATCACATATGTAAGGTGCGTCCGAATGAGAATGGCGGGCCATGCGGCCGGCGTGCTTGGCAGGCGGCCTTCGCGTTCGCCGCTCTTGGACGAGCATGCGAAAAATCCCCACCGCCATCGACTACGAACGGGGCCGGCTCCGGCTGGCAGCAAGCACTGCGCCGATCAATCAGCTCTGCAGACTGTGGGAGAGGGAACGGCCGTCGTTGAAATCCAACACTCGTCCGAGGGCGGCACATGCGACGACCGCCTGCCAAGCACGCCGGCCGCGTGGGCCGCCATTCTCATTCGGGCACACTTTAACTCCGCGACGCTAGTATGATCCCGGCCTCAATCGACGCGATTCGATCATCGCTATCGGAAATATGACCCCGGTTCAAATGTTCACGATGAAGGAGTTGTTCGTTTCTCCGCGGCAACCTATGCTCTGGCTCCCCTTAGAAGAAGAAGTATGGAAATACGAAGAAAAACGGACAGGAAGTGGATGAAAACCCCGTGGAACCGCCGACCCTTTGGATCACCCCGCCCTTGTCATAGCTGTTGTCCACCATTCGTTTCACCCGAGGAACAGTTTCCGATTTTTTTGAATACTCTTGATCCCGGAAGATTCTAGCACACAAGCATGTGCATTTATACATTTTATTTTCAAGAAGTTTTCAGTACAAAAAACAGAAAACAAAGTCGCTTACCTAAGAGTTTTGTAGCGCAGGGGTAATTCAATAACTTAAAGGCTCCTTTAAACAGTCTCTTCTTCTATAATCGAGAGTTCTGTGGGAATTTTACCCCAGTTACTCCTAACATCGTGGACTTGCCTACTCAAATCATCAAAAACTAGAATACAGCTTTCTATCATGAACATTTCCATAAAGGCAGCGTTCACGATGAAAATCGTTTTCCTGTTTTTATGCCTATCTTGAAAAGGGTCCCATGCTAATTCCAATGATGTTTCTAGACTCGTACAAGACTCTCTGGGAACGGACTTATGGTCTCTCAAAAATGGAGCTGGGGAAGCAAGGTGGACGAGTTGGCCGAGGCTTGTAAATTTTGTAAATTGCAACGGATGTATGCGACCCAACCCAAACAAAGAGAGTCGTAAACCCTCGCTCATCTCGCCACTGTTGTGCTCGAAAGATCGTAAAAAGGGTGTGCCAAAGTGGCTTCCTGGTGTGGGCTTCCTCCTAAATCTCGCTTGTTTGGAGGAATTGAGAGCTCGCACTTGGCAGGTGATATATGTATCGGGTGGGTTTACTTCACAATTATGTGGAAATCTCGGATTTCGTCACTGAGCTTGGACTGTGCTTTTTAAAGCAGCAGACTCGTTCAATAAAGTTGCTGAGATAAGTACGTTACTGGGCTCGTATGGCCATAGTAAAAGGCTCGCGCCGTAGCAAGCGCTAAAAACGAGTCAAAACGACATACTAAACGACAACTTCACACCCCAATACAATCCAGGGATGAGCGGAATAAAAATATGAAAATTCGGATACCGGTTTTCGGGTTTCGGAACAAAATTTTTTTCTCGGGTTGCGGAAATCGGGCGCGAAACGCCTGAAAATGCGCGGAAATGCGGCTTTCGGAACATCTTATGTTTTTTTCTCTCACAGACGATTCGATTTTTTTCGCATTCCGCAGCACTTTTTGCGGTTTCCGGAATCCGGAACGCGGAATGCCAAAAATGCGCGAAACTGCGGGTTTCGGAACCCGAAACGCGGAACTCCGCTCATCCCTGATACAAACTCGTCCAGATTAATGGTTAGGATACGGTCACTTTGGCTGGTTTTGATGTTCTCAACGAGGTGAGCGTTCTAGTAGAGGCACCAAGAGTCTATCGAATTCTCTATATCAACCGTTTTGTCGCTAATATTTGGTGTTCCAACCGCGCGCGGTGTGACTTCACCCGATAACAAAAACTGTTAATCCTCTATTTACATACAGTTTTCGTCGGTTTTTTCGTTAATTCCAAGTACCACCATCTCCAGACCGTCGATTCAAGTTATAAATTCTATATCATTTTTGAGCGTGTCTGCAGCCTTTAAAGGCAGTATTCACGATGAAAAAGTGTTCGAATTTCTATTAGGAATGGGTAGTGGAGGGACTTTCTGTAACGTTAGCGTCGAAAGGATGCATCAAAACGAGCTAGGAAGAGCCCCAAAAGCGTCTGAAGTCGCCACTTTGAGCGCACGGCAAACCCCAAAAGCGCAACACACGCCCACCGACGTGAACAAATTAATGCTCGAGATCGTGAAATGAGCAATGGTTTCCGATCAATAGCCCCGTTCTTCCCTTTATTCCCAACTACTCTCTTTACTCAGGTAAGCTCGCACACATCGGCTGCAAAAAACGGGAGTTACCATCCTCGGACAACTCGTCCACAATGCTTCCCTAGCTGAATTTTCAGGGGCCATAACTCCGTTTCCAGGGGGTTTTGTACGATTTCAGAAAGATCGTTGGAATCAGCATGGGGCCGTTTTCAAGATAGATGGCAAAACACAAAAACGATTTTTATCGTGGACACTGCCTTTAATCGGTTGGCTTTCGCCTGTCGCGGTCATTCCGCATCTTCACCGAGGTGTGCCGTCCTAGTAGTCAGCCGTGTCCATTTTTCACGGTCTTCAGCCACAATTTGAACACATTCCATCCAACAGTCACTATTCGACTTTCTGCGAAACGAAACATTGCGACTGAACTGTCTTTCGATGCCGAGTGACTTCAAATCCTCTTTAATCACATCCGACCAGAACTTTCGCCTACGTCCAGGTGGCCGTTCCCAGATAGAATTTGGAAGCATTCTTAAAGCGTGTTGTACGAGACGATCCGGCGTTCTTCTTAGTATATGCCCGAGCAGTTGAAGTCGACTTTCCATTGCTGCTTGAGATGGCGTTAGGAGATGGTGGCACCTCCCTCGTGTCAAGCGTTGATGTACTGCGTCGATTTCCTTGTAAAGGTCTTCGTTATGGCATACACGCGGCCAGAAATATCCAAGCAAACGCCTAAAAAGCTTCCTCTCCGTGCAATCCAACCTTTCCATCTGCGTCTTCGGTGCTGCCCACGTCTCCGATCCGTACATCATGATAGGGCGAATAGCGGATAGGTAGACGCGCAACTTGACTTCCTTCGCGATGGTGGAAGATCACAAACACTTGGTCATAGAATTAAATGCAGACGTAGCTTTCGCACATCGTTGTCGAATATCCGCTGCATAACTACCATCGTTCTTCAGCAAACAGCCCAAATAACAGAAATCGTCCACCAGTTCGATACGTTGTCCGTCCACACAAACACCCGTTGAAGGCCTCTGAGAGACCCACATCTGCTTGCATTTGTCGGGACGAAGACGAAGTCCATAGGCTGCGGCATACTTCGAAACGAGGTTCACAATCCTTTGCAGTTTTGCGTTGTTTTCAGCGAATAACACGATGTCGTCGGCGTACTCCAGGTCGTCAAGGGAGCGTCCTGATGGTGTTAGGATCACATCCGCAAGAAACTGTTCTGCAACTCTACGCATGATGTCATCAACGGCGAAGTTGAATAGAAAAGGCCCTGCTACAGCTCCTTGCCTTACTCCTGTTCTCACCTCAAAAGCTGACGTAAATCCGACAGGTGTACGAACTGCTGCTGTTGTTCCTTTGTTCATGTCCTCGATTAACCGAACATACTTTTCCGGGACTCCATCTGCTCGCAGAGCATTGAGCAATCTATCACGATGAGGAGAGTCGAACGCGGCTTCAAAGTCCAAAAAAGCAAGCTGTAATGGCTTCGAATACCGCTGCCACGATTCAATTACTCTTCTCACGACGAACACTTGGTCGATGGTCGATCTTCCTGGTCGAAAACCGGCTTGTTCATCTCTGGTCGTTCTTTCACGATGTTTGATAAGTCGCTCGAGAATGATACGTTCTAAAACCTTGTACATGAAACGAAGTAGAGAGATTCCTCTGTAGCTTTTAGGATCCGTGACGGATAGCTTCTTGTGAAGAGGTACGATGATCGCATGTCCCCACGAATCGGGTATCCTTTCGCTCATCCATATGGCAAGGATGGTGTTGGTCATTTCACGAATCCCAGACGGAGGAAGAGCTTTCAGCATTTCAACAGTGATGTTGTCATCTCCACCAGCCTTTCCATTCTTCATTTTCCGAACACAATCCAAAACTTCAGACTCAGTCGGCGGTTCCTCACTGACATCGTAATGTGCTCTCTGAACATGCGGAAGCTCAGGTACTGAAGGCGCTGGACGATTCAGTAGTGAACTGAAGTAATCCTTCCATATTGGCAGCGTCGCATCACCAACTGCAACTCCATTGGTAGTGTTCAAGACAGGAGAACATCTCTTCATCTTCCCGCTATACTGTCGCAGCAACGTGTAGGCTTTCTTCGGATTCTTCTCCTCCCAAGCCTTCTCGAACTCCTTAGCTCTACACGTCCACTCTCGTTCGCGGTCACTTTGAAGCTGCCCACGCAACTTCCTCCTCAGACGCTTCTCCTCCACGAAGTTTCCTGCAGTTCGGAGAGCACATACCCTATTGTAAGTAGACGTTGTTTCCTCTGAGACGTAGGCGAACTTCTTCTTAGGCTGTACAACCGAAGGTGCCTCTTTCGGAGCGTCCTGGATGCACTTGACGAAAGAGTTCGCGTCGCAAAGTTTCTTCTTTGTCCGCACTCCAATATGGATAGAAACGCATTGTCGAAAATTCCTTCTGCACTCTTCATCTCTGAGACTTGTCATGTCAATCCTCTGGAGAGGCTGAGCCCCTCTCTTCCTCTTATGAATCCTCGCAGTGAAGTTCAACAGAACAGGACGGTGATCCAAATCGAATGCGACATCCCACACAGCTCTAGATCTTCGAATGTCCGATACTGGAATATTCCTCGTCAGAACATAGTCAAGCTGTAGTTTCAAAGTTGTCATCTTCCGTTTCCGCTGCTTTTCCAGAGATAGCTGGGTTGGTCCCTGCCACGTAAGCTGATGGCGACCATGATTCCTCTTGAATGTCGATGCAATGATCAGACCACTGCGTTCACAGAAGTCCGCAAGGGGGTAGACATCGTCCGATGTTTGCTCCTCTGGGTAGAAACATTGACCGAGTACTTCGGATACCTGATGAAGTCCCATCTTCGCATTTGAGTCAATCCCCACGACAACAGCATGTTGACAATGTACCCTGGCCAGCAATGTATTGAGTTCCTCATAAAATGCATCCTTCGAATTGTCTTCGGCGGCTGCAGTTAGCGCATGAGCACTCACTATCCACAAATTGAATCCTCTGTGATCCCGCAGTCGTACGAATGCACTCCGGCACGACGTTGAGCCTAACTCCTTGACCATACCATTGAAATCCTTCCTTACAGCTATTGCACAGCCTCCCACTCTCCTATCGTCAGCGTTACCGCAGTAGATGGTGTACTCTCCGACGCTGATGACGGGTCTATCCTTAAGGCGGGTTTCCTGCAAAGCAGCAAACGGTGCATGGAAA
Organism: Aplectana chamaeleonis; assembly: GCA_029168955.1. Classification (NCBI taxonomy): domain Eukaryota; kingdom Metazoa; phylum Nematoda; class Chromadorea; order Rhabditida; family Cosmocercidae; genus Aplectana; species Aplectana chamaeleonis. The sequence goes on along the minus strand of JAPDOI010000050.1, from coordinate 703,209 downwards.
TAGCTCAGAAGTCTGGATAGCGCAATTTGTTGGATATCACTCGACAATGACCGGCAACTCATTGTTGCGAAGTTCTGGCTTGTGGCCAAAGACTCCATAAACTCCCTAGGTACGGATCCTAAGGTGTTACGGAACAGAGGCCTTAGTGTTCCGGACGGTGACACCTTTATGCAATGTGTGGGATACTTTCGCGATATAGTTGTGCGCACTATATCGCTCGAACGTTCCCTGTGTACACTCAAACATCTGCTGGCTTCAGTAGAAGCAGGGGCACCAACGAACAGGTACTAACAGACTTGTATACACACCCCAAACCAAATATTAATCACAAAATTCATGTCCGAGGGTGTACTGTGCCTTCAAAGGCACAGTCCAAGCTCAGGGACAAAATCTGAGATTTCCCCATGATTGTGAAGTAGATCCACCCCTTATGACACCTGCCAAGTGCGAGCCCTCAATTCCTCCGAATAGGCGAGATATAGGAGGAAGCCACATTTGGGTCACCCACATCAGGAAGCCTATTTGGCACGCCCTTTTACGATATTTCTAGCTCAAGAGTGGCGAGACGAGCGATGATTTCCAATCATTAGCCCCGTTCTTCCCTTCATTCTCAATCTCTCTACTTATTCCGGTCAGCTTGCATACATCGGTTGCAAATGACGGAAGTTACAAGCCTCGGACAGCTCGTCCACCATGCTTCCGTAGCTCAATTTTTGAGGGGTCATAACTCCGTTCCCAGGAGATCTTGGACGTTTTCAGAGACATCATTCGAATCAGCGTGAGACCGTTACCAAGATAGGTAGAGAAACAGCAAAACCATTTTGAGCTTAGACTGTGCCTTAAAGGCACAGTACACCCTCAGATAAGGATCTCGAGATTTTCATGTAATTGTGTAGAAGACCCCTCCTGTATAACACGTGCCAAATGCGAGACCTCAATTCCTCCAGATAAGCGAGATATGAGCGGCCACCACAGGCCCGACCCCCTTCGCTCACCACCACAGGCCCAACCCCCTTCCGGATTTTCAACCTCGATATCGGCCGGATGGATGGATGAATTCTTAACAAATCGCCGTTCTTAAGTCCATTGCCGGACTGTCTCCTAATCCTGGCTCGCTCTCGCGCATTTCGAACGAAAAGAAATGCAAACCTGGGACAACTCGTCCACCAATTTTTCACCCTCAAAATCTTGGCATCTTTGAAAAGTCATAACTCTGTTCAAAGGGGGTCTTGTACGATTTCAGAGATACCAATGTGATCAGCGTATGACTCTCTCCAAGATAAGCATAGAATCTGAAAATTAGTTTTTTGGGTGTGTTGTGCCTTTAAAGGTCCCTTTCAGAATGTACGTGTATCCAGTTTAGTCCAAGGCACAATGAGGAACGCAAAGAATCAGCGTGATTCGTATCGAGTTCTAGGTTTAGAGGAAGAATTGCAAGATGACAACTACAAAAACTTGGAACAATGAGTAATGTCAATATCAATTATGCACATATGTATATACATAGTTGAAGAGTGTTGAAGAGCATTTGCAACGTGATGTACATTGTACATTTTTCCGAGTCGAGAATTTTCGATCGACTTTCCAAATATATTCGAAATCGAATCGGCCAAAAACAGAAAAGTCGAAAAGCTGGAATTTCGAACATTTTCGAAAAATACATCGGAACATCGACTGAGTGGAAAATCAACTCGATCGAGAAAAATCTTAGGAGCAATGAGTAAGGCACACGTTTCCGTGAAGGTATCCATGAAGCAACTTGAATGATATTGCTTCAATGTTGCAACTAATCCGGATTAGTTTTGTTGTTTCATGTGACAAATGCGGGATAAAACCATAAATAATGCGGAAATCTTTCTCGCTCCACATGCAGAGCGTAAAAAGTACATCGTTCAGGCGGAGTATGAATGCCTGAGGGGCATGAATCTCTCACAACAATGTCCTCCCCTCTCCCCGAATTTCATTGATGAACGTCTGAGTAAGGTCCCGCGAGTTTCACAGTGTTACTTTTCAAGCAACAAAAACAAAGGCTAACGCTCTCGATGGAATGCGAATTTCCTTCGAAGTAATCGACTGTCAGTGCGATTATCTAACTCTATCACTATTTGAAATCTTGCCTACAACAAGCCTTGCCTAGAAATTAAAGGCACTGCTCACGATGGAAAAAGTTCTCGAAAAAACTGCAAAAAATCTTTTTTGTTTTAAAAGATTTGAAGACCTGCTAAGGTTGCATGGCGAAAACGCGCTAAAAAATAAGGTTACTACGGCGCAAAGTTGTCATGGCGTGCACAGGTGCACAACGCCTTCCATAGAAATTCGAAATTCACGGTGTGTCTGGTCAAAATTCGCACAGCAACTAATAGAGCACAAGTTCAAGTGTATACAGAAGCAACAGTCTTACAGAAAACAAACGAAAAGTTGTTAGTGTTAGCAAAATGTAAAGGGCCAGCCAACGATCAGAAAAACTTTTTTCAGAGCTTCTCCTGTCCCGGAGGGTCCTCCCTTGTTAGAGTACCCGCCCAGTACAGGAATGTTCTTTTGAAATAACAGATGGATAAGTTATTGTAGAAACGCTATGTTCTTAATTAAAAGCCACAATCTTTGATGATAAGATATACAAACGATGCGTGCGCAATTATGAAAAAGGAAAGTACAAGGAGTCTCTTGATTACTAGAAAAGATAAACGCGTCCTATTCTCAATTAGAAATTGTTAAGGGTTTTTCATCCGCGTGATTAGATTCTAAGAGCTGCAGAGAAACGAAGTGAAATTGTAGACGACGGCATCTCGTTGGGGGTGGGGGTTGGGGGAGTTGAGAATGAATCAAGGAAAGTGCTGTTTTATGCAGCTGACTAGCTTTCAGTAATCTACCGCAGAAATCTAACGAAATCTTTTTCCATATGTGGCTTAACGACTTCAGTACTGCATGCAAATTCGGATGCCCCAATACTTCAACACTATTGAAATATCAAAACACGTTCCTTACATAGGTATATTACACCCGCGCTAAGGTTTGTAAAAACGGAGAGCATTGGACAGACTTGGCAAAAAACTTGCAATGCTTGTAAAAATATTTGAAACAAATTCTTTTTTTGATTCTGAACACGCTGTCATATTCACAGCTCGAATTGCTACCTAATGATGCGCTACACTGACCTAACCTCCTTAAAATCGTTCTGTTTTTGATGGAAGTGGCTTTTCGCAATCGATTCTCGAGAAAGCTGCGCGCGGCAAAGTGCGGCGGAATTTTAGTAGTTATTGTACAATTCGAAGACAGTTTTCGATATGTTTTTCGTTCTCGAATTTCTCACTTAAAAATGAAGTTACGCCATGTGAGACTAAAATCACGTAAAAACGGCAAAAAAAACACTACAATGTCTTATGTTGGTGAAATAATTTTCTGGCGTGGACTAGTTGTCCGGTAGGATTAAGTAGTTCGTGGTGGTTGTGACCGGTAAATAATGGATTGAGAATGGTATAATATATATGATGTAAAACAGTATTAGTTAGGGTCTATAGGAACGAAAGCAGCAACAGAGACTGGAGAATTAAAAAGGACAGGTTCACAAAAAAGTTCGCTGTCACGACAAACAGTTCCGCCGAGATTAAAGAAGCGGGGTGAGAGTACAGCTTTTCATATACTTCCCGGGCGTTCTTCCCAGTTTCTTTGTCCTTTGAGCTCCATGTACCTGGGAACCAAGTTCATAATTGTTTTATTTATTTGATTATTTATTAATACGCCCCCAACGGACGCTCTAGTCAAGACAGTAAAAAATTGAGCAGTGAACAGAAAGCTGAAGTAATAACAAAAACAGGAAAGAAAAAACAAGAAAAACAGCACCACACTAGCAAAAAAAACCATGGCCACAAGTATTCGAGCACATTCCCTAGTTATAGTTCCTTCCACGCCAGAGTAACCTACTTTTGTACTATGCTATGTGGCAAAGTGTAATACATGGTCATCCAAGTGGAGTCCTGGCCATGTCAGCCAGCTATGACATGAAATACATATTTGCCGGAACTTCGGAACACGGAACCTGCAAATCGGTCAATTCTGCCTGTTTTAGCGAATAATCCCCAAATTCAAGATTATCGTGAACACTGCATTTAAAGGCAGTGGTCACGATGAAAAAGGTAATCGAAAAAAAAAACTAAAAAATCGACTCACATCGAAAAGATGAAGGTAGCGCGAAGAAAAACGGGCTAGAATTAGGGTTTCTAAGGCTTATAGATGCCAGCTCAGGCACACGTGCACCCCGCCGCCCAAAAAGATCGCAGTTCCATGCCGAGAAGTAAAAAATCATCGACATTCAGAGGAAGAAATAAAACAAATATACCTAATAAAATTATTGAACAACGAAAGCAAGCACTTCAGTCAATGTTTTTCACTAGATGAGTACATAGATATTTGGCAGGTCAGTCCGAAGGTTAATGTTCACTGATTAGAACTCAATTTCACGCCAGCTGATGTTCTTGATATTAGAGATCATCGATGTCGATGATGTGGAGTTTGCTCGTCCACAATCAAAAGACAAGAAAGTTCAGGCTTCAAATTGGCCCGAGACAGCGGTTTTTTCTTGCACTTTTTTCTCATACGTCCTACTACTCTAAACCCGGAAAAGGTTTTAGAAAGGAAAAGAAGACAAGTATATTTGATCGCGACCACTGCCTTTGAAGAAAAGCAACCTCCTCTATGCCTCCTTCCTGAATTAGATAAAGGTGGGACACCAAATCTGTGCCGGTTGGAATTTCTAAATCATTCTCTGAACATGGCTGGCAACTTCGTGAAATGTGGGAGTTTGGTTGTGAAAATCCCAGACCGTTAAATGAAGGATTTGGAAAAACCAACCTGCACCAATCTTGAGATTGTCTTCCCGGCACCTAATTGATAAAGAATGCGAAGAGGTTGCAATTATGTATATCACTTTCAAAATCACCACTCAACATCCCACCGCACTTTCCCGCTAGCAACCTTTTTGAGAAACGACCAAAAAAACAATTTCCCTCAATACCAGCGATTTTAGAAAACTTCCGCTTACAAAGCGCATCATCAGGTACATAGTAAGTTAAGCTGTGATTATGACAGCATTTTCAAAATTTAAAAAAGTATTTGCACAAAAAAGGTAACAAGCTTCGCGCGTTTTTGCTAGGTTCGGCGTATGCTCTCCGCTTTTAGAAATCTTAGCGTGGGCATTGTATTACTAAAACCATGATCATGGTCTCAGAGAAGCTTTATTCGATAGAAAATAACGTCGATCCGAGACGGCTATCGGCAATGTATTACACATAGTTTAACAGAGAACAAGACTATTTTCCATCCGCAAAACCTAGCGTTTTCCGCTACCCATCAAACGACTCCGCGTGGGATTGACAAGAGTTCACTTGTCAGAGGCGGAACTGCTGCACATGACCACTGCGACATTTTTCGGACTAACTTGGAGATAACTGACAAGAATCTATTCTGTCGACGCTCAGAAAAAGTTACATATGTGGAGAAGCTTTCGCCGCTCCGGCGAAGCACAGTTTTGCAACCTCATAAATCTTGCGAAAAAGGTTAGTTTAGTGGATCGCGAAGCGATGTGGTGAGCAGAAGGATGATTTAGTTGGCAACAGCTGGCTGGCTGGTTACTGGGAGCTTTCAACTTCCGATAAAACAACATTTCCATGTACTTTCGTCGGCATGGTGAGCATGTTCCACCAGCAATTTTCCCTTCCAAAACGTCATTACAGACATTCCACCTATTACAGCAAAAAACCTCGGCCCACGATGTGATACGAAGCCACGAAAAAAATTTAGGTGCGATTTTCTAGCGAATAATTTGAGGTTCCGTTCCATGAAGCACCCACTGCTTTTACACGACATACTTCAATTTCCAGCATAAAAATTAACCTAAAGAAACGGGTCCAAACTAATAGAAGAAATCTAGGGGATTAAAGACAGGATGGATCCAAAAAACTCATTTGTTAATAAGGGCATGGGTTACAGTGGAGTGAAGATACATAAGTACTTTTAGATTTAAGGAATTTAATATCGCTCCACTCAATGAATATAATTCTGTAGTCATCTTTGTTCGATGTTTGACCGGAAATTATAGAATGAAGTTCAGAAAGACTTCTAGATACGCGGAAAGTATTGTGCTTATGAACGAATTTGTTCTCTTGAATTCTTGAGTTTCTACGCAACATTTTCTCGTGTCGCCCAATCGGAAGCACCCAGTCTTCCGTGAGGTTGGAAAAGGGTGCCCCATAAAAAACAATAGAAGGTGAACTGAAGTGTGAACCCTCATTAACCATCAAATGCATGTACTTTTTACAATTGACGCCCTCGAGATTTTAAAAACTACGTTTTTGAGAAGCTCGTACACTGAAAAACTGCAGCATAGATGAGAAATTTAGAATTGCTGTGAAAGACTGTTCTGGAACCGTGAGGGAAAAAAATAATGCATAAAAATACCTCATGTCGTTCAAATGAAATGATGATAAATTGAAATACCATTATTCCGTTTCTCAGATTTCTGTGTGCTCAACCGCGAGAAAAAAGCGAGCTGACTGCAGTGGTGTGACTGAAATCGCTCAATACCATCTGCGAAAGGAGTTATAAACCTTGAGAGATCGCGGCTTCGGGCGGCAAAAGTTGAGTGGACTACAGAATCGAGGAGCTCCGTTTCCGGGCATCTCGTTCCCGGCGGAGACTTCACACCTTAGTCATAGCTTGCCAAATGCAAGAGTCTCCTTCCCTTTCAAGGCTCAGGTTACCTTTATTGGATTCATCAAACGCGAGGGTTGACCTATTATTTAGAGGTTTTTTCTCGACTTCTGGATTGAGGGTGAACAGCAAGGCTGTGCGAACATCTTTTTCAAGATTTTCTGAAACGGAAAAGGAAGAAAAATGGCTAAAAATGCCGGAAAAGCAAACGGAAAATACCAAAAATCTACGGGCTGTCTCATCCTCACATTTCGTCGTTGCTCGTTTTTCGCAGCTCTCACTCGATAACCTATGGTTTCAGCCAGTAAAAAATCATTATTCAAACTACATAAAATCACCCAGAGGCACAAAACGATTTCGAATGCTCGCTACTGGCAAAATCCGAAGAGGAAGTTTTAGAATTACGCAGTATATGTAGCTGCCCTCCGAAGCAGTTTACAGCCTGTTCCTCAGATTGAGTCTAGGCTGTACCAGGTATTGCTGAACGAGGGTGGCCTCCCTGCGTGTTCAGAGCTGATCAGAAGTCAGCCTTCAAGTTATCACCGTTGACTGTTTAGATTTTATTATGGTCCTTAATTGACTACCAGATACTAGAGTTAAAGGCATCGTACGCGCTGAAAACCACTCATCGTTTTTGAGTTTGAATCATTGGCTGGGCCCGTCTGAGAACGTGGCTAGAGTTTGTCGGGTCACCGACGCATCATTGGGAAGATATGGGAGATCTAATGCCTCGAATTCCACCAGAAGAGGCCGGCCTTTCGACAGCCATGTGACCTCAAATGAGAAAAGAAGGTAGGATATCAACAAATGATATAGTGGAGTCCACGAAGAGTGTCTCATTTACTTATCAATGAGAAGCGGTCGATTGGAGATCAATGAACATGAAACTAATTGCAGCACAACCGCTCTCGCTCAATCGGTATCGAGCGTGCTGGTATGGGATTCATGCACATTGATTTCCAGCCGACCGCTTCTTATTGATAGGTAAAAGAGACACTCTTGGTGAACTCCACTATGCATCAACTTCCACTCATTTACGCGATATCACTTGTTGAAAACCTTTCTTTTTCATTTAATGCCACATGGCTTTTGGAAGGCCTACCTCTTTTGGTGGAATTCGAGGCATTCGATCACCCATATCTTCCCAATAATGCGTCGGTAACCCGACAAACTCTACCCACGTTCTCAGGGGGGCCAACCAATGATTCAAACCCAAAAAACGGTGGGTGGTTTTTAGCGCGTACGATGCCTTTAATAGCACACTATTAGGTTTTGAAAAAATTAGAGAAAGCTCATCGGCGAGTATAGAAGAATTCAACTGTGATCTTCCTCTAACGCGGAGTGCCACTGCCCGTGGCCACCTCCACCTGCCTCCGCCCAGACTCCTTCGTAAATGACAGGCTGTACGTGCAAGAAACCGCGTCTCGATTCTTTTCGCTGTTGTGGAGGTTGGCAAACGAGTAAGAAGACTTTAGCAGGAAAAAGCTGTTTGAAATATAAATCCCCCAAAAATGGTCAGATTCATGAGACGCCTATTTTGTGTCGTTCTAGGGCGGGGAGGGGCAATTTCAGAACCCCGAACTTTATCGACGATCTCAGCCAGGCTCAGACACATACTCGATAGAACACAAGAGTCCGTAAGAGAATCTCGGCCCCTCATTCTGCATAGGTCCACTACCATTACGCATGCAGCACTATTTTCTTCCGTTTCCGGCCCAAAAAAAATCAGAAGCGTAACAGAACAGCCCAAAAAACGCAAAAAATACGGAAGCGGAATCGGAAACAGAACAGCTCCGCACTGCCCTGGTGAACAGCTTTAAAGGCATCGTACGCGCAAAAAACCGTATCTCATTTTTTCATGTTTTAGTGCAGGCGATTCTCTAACATAGAGAATAAGAGTGGAAAGGCTCCACAAAACCATCACATTTCGCGGTTGAGAAGAAAACAAACCGCGACGTTACCTAAGATTTTAGGCTACTAGTGCTCATCGTTCCACATAAAAGATACCATCGCTACTTCGACAGAAGCACACACTGACTATACAGCAATTATTCCCTTGCTGCAAAAACTTTCTGACTAACTTTTCAAAAAAATTCCACTAATTTCATTTTTTCCTTATGTTTAGATCGACCTCTCAGGTGAGGAGGAATGTTTGAATAGAAACCATTTCAGCAAGAAGAGCCACTTTGAAGGCAGCGTACGAGCAAGAAACCGTGTTCAATTTTTTTTACTATACGCGCAGGTAGGCCAACCAGGTTGTAACATGTATGTATATGACAAAGAATCCACCCAAAACTCTCAAATTTCAAATAAATATTCGTTTGAGAATCCAGAGGCATTCAGCTTCTGTTTTTCACGTCTGTCCGGTGAGGCTTGCGTAATACACGAACGTCGCAAAACTGGACGTCTCAAATTGTTTAGCCCCTTTAACTTCTTAGTTTGATCATTTCTTTTGGTCTTTAAATTGTCATGAAACCTCCAAAATTAGGAAGTTTTCATTACACGCTTCAAATGCGAGGATCTCTCAAAATAAGGAATATAAAATTTCGGATTCCACGGCCTGTCGGAGGCTGTTGTGCTGCTTCTGCTCCTCGTGCCAGATGATCGACTGGGAAAACGCTTTTTAGACTATTTCAAGAGACTGTAGTGTAATGAATGAGCAGCCTTGAGGTTTCGAGTTTTGCCAGCTATCTCCACCTGGTCCAGACATTATATTGAGAAGAAAAAACCAAATGTGATTTTTTTGCGCGTACGCTGCTTATGAGAGATCCAGGCCAGGCATTATCGTGTTCCCAATATTTTCCAAAGTGCCACTTGACATTTCACATATAACAGTGACATGGGTTATCGATCGAGTTGACTTAGCCTTCTCACATCTGACAAGGACCGACATTATCAAGTGATAAAGTGTGGCTGAAAGTTACCGCTTTTTTTTCATACAAATTGTGAACTGTCAATCTTATCAACCCAACATAGCAACTCATTTCTAGATCCAGAAGCCTCCTTAGGACAAAAATAATGACTTTAGCCCAAAAACTTGCAGCCAATGTAAGAGACTGTCTCGTTCGGCTTCAATACATACATCTGCTAACTAGAGTGTTGCCCGAATATTCGTTTATTCGAATAATATTCTAGTATTCGAATATTCGAATAATTCGAATATTCTAATATTCAAAGAAGTGGATTATTCGGGTTATTCTAATAATCGAATATTCAAAGAAGTGGAATATTCGTTTATTCGAATATTCAAAGAAGTGAAATATTCGGTTTATTCGAATATTCAGCACGAATAATTTGAATATTCGACAAGATCGCACTCCATTTTGCCCTGATTTTACATTTCAAGCATCTTAGCGTAGTGACTACTAATTTCTCACAATTCTTCAGTACCTCATAAATATAAAGTTACTGTGCTTATCTGGGTTAAATTCCGGTCCGCAATCAGGTCTCGACACGCTCTGCGGCCGCACGCGCTCGAGTCGATCGAGTTTCCAGCCCCAAAGCCGACACGATATGGCTTTTTTTATACAGTTTTCTTCAATTTTGTTTAGTTTTAGGTTTCTAAAACCCACCTAGAAAGAACAGATCCGCAGCTGCGGCGCTGGAAACTCTTCCGACTCGAATGCGCGCGGCCGCAAAGCGTGTCGAGACGCAATTGCTGACCGGAATTGGACCCAGATAAGCACAGTATAGCAAGTATTTACTACAATATACTAAATGGCTCGTAGTATTCTGCCAAAACGCTAGAAATGCCCATTTCACCTTTAGTTATAGAGAAAATTTTAAATCTCGAGCGGCTCATAAGTATAGCAACACTTGAGAAACATGGAAATTTCTCACGATGATGGCCAGAATGAGCCATTTTCATGTGTATTTTCATGAAACTGGTTCGAGGTGATGCTATTTGTCTACTTTCCCGGTGAACTTCCCCTGAATTCTGACGCAAAAGCCCAAGTTCTCTCCTTCCATAATGCTGGACGAAGAATGCGATGGTTTCCAGCCCACTAGGACGACCAGCTGGATGTACTCTCAAGTTCGTGCCAGATCCTGAGCCACTCAACGTCTGTGGTCGCCCAGACGTCTCATGGAGCTGGGAAGCGAGATATTACTCGGCGAGTTCCCAGTGACATGGTGTCGGTCTCAACGGCTAACTACGAATTGTCGCTGAGTTTCTTCGAATTGTCGCTGAGATTCCGAAGTAGGGCACGGCTAAGCAGCACTAGGAAGTTCGCCATCGCATAAACCGCGCATAACTCAACTGAACTCAACTAAACTAAACCAAACTAGACCGAAGCAGACCACAAATTTGGCGGCAATTTAGCGGGTATTTTGCGGCTATTTCACGGCGAGCATTATTTGACGACTATTTCGCAGCCAGCATTATTTAGCGGCTATTTCGCGACTATTACTCGGGAAAAAGGCATTTTGCGTTTGTTTCGCGGCTATTTCTCGGTCAAAACTCAGAGTACACGCTCGTAAGCGTGGTTGAGATAACTACGGAAATATAATTGTATGGCTCAGAACACAACGCCTACGCTTTTGCAGCGTCAAAAACGGCCCACAATGACGCTACACGAGTGAGAAGTTGGCCCCGCCCCCGTATCTGCCCGCCCTTGTATTTGCGTCCTCCTCCGAAAAAAGGGTGCAGGGCTATTCCCACCATCGGCGTTGCTTGTGGGTGGTACAATGAGTACAATAAGTGAGCCATACACATCGACGATGGTGGGAATGGCCCAGCACTCCTGTTTGGGGGAGGACGCGAATACAGGGGAGGGGCCGACTCCTCAGTCGAGTAGCGTCACTTTTGGTCGTTTTTGGGTTTCAGAATGCGTAGGCGTTGTGTTCTGAGCCATGCCATTCAACTTCCGTAGTTAGTATCTCAACCACGTTTACGAGCGTGTATGCTGGATTTAAGTGACAAGAGTGCAGCCGGTTCAATTACCCAAGTATGCGGCACATTGGCCCCGCCCAGCATCTGGAAGCCCTGCCTATCCGGTGGCGGCCTCAGTGGAGGTTGGGCGACCCAGCCGCGACGCGCGCGTGTCGGTGTGCCGACAGCGATGCGTGTAGGTGTGCTGACCGCGATGCGTGTCGATGCGCCGACCGCGACGTGGGTCGGTGCAAAGTACAGTTGACCGCAATGTTAAAAGGACATGGTGCGGTTGCGGACTCGCATTAAATCACGGTAGAATCTGGCACTTTGCCAGATTTCGTCATAGACCGGCGCCAACCGTCGTCTCTCCGCTCACGAAAATATCAGCTGTGGCGCCGATCGGTGACGAAATCTCGCAAAGTGCCAGATTCTACCGTAGTTAAAGTGCGAGACCGCAACCGCACCATGTCCTTTTATCATTGCGGTCAACTGTAGTTCCTAAGCCACATAAAAGTCTTGCAGGATGTGAACCGATGCTAAATAGGCCGCTAAACGCGACAGGTCAAAATGTCAACAGCCCGACAACAGGCGGACGTCGCTGGGCAACGGGCAGTTGTCAGGCTTACAATGCGAGCGATTTGAGTTGTCAAGAGGGTGGAGTTTATGAAATGACAACTTCTCAACCTGTTGTCGATGCCCCAGTTTGCCCGAGAGGATTGGATGGGATAGTACGCAATAGTGTTGCCCAAATATTCGTTTATTCGAATAATATTCGAATATTCGAATAATTCGAATATTCTAAGAAGTGAATTATTCGGTTATTCGAATAATCGAATAATCAAAGAAGTGGATTATTCGAATTATTCGTTTATTCAAATATTCAAAAAATATTCGTTCCAACACTCTACTGCTAACCCGCTTTGGCCTCACACTTTTCCATAGTAATTGAGCCGGAAGCCTGTTTCAACGATGCTTTCATCGCATATAAGGCAACTTAGAGTTTTCTTGGCCCAGGATAGACCAACCCTACATTTGATGGAGTACTAGTCGGACGACTTCTGGGACCCAACATCTTTGCCGCTGAATCCCAGAAACAAATTCACAGAACAGCATGTGTCCAATTGGCTGACTGCGACGGTGCACTATTATCCAGCATCTTACTGCTAGGCTAGTAGCAATCCGGCAATGTGGATGACTTTGAGGAGGCAGCCAACTTGGGGTCGGTCGGTGGCGCCTAGATGCCTCCTAGGGTTACCACCTTGAAACGAGAATTATTCGCGAAGAGTAGCGTTGAATGCATAACTCTCACTAGTCAACGTATCGGAACCTGGACCGCACCGATCTAGCAATAAGCGATGGATTCCCAACACAGCAACTCAGACCACTAGGCCATAGGTGCATTTGCAAAAGACTTTTGCGAGCGTGCACATGTGTCTGTCTTTCAGATACAACAATTTTTCAACCTTCGATGATGAGATTTTGAAATTTTCAGCGAAAATCATCAAGGCGACAAAATCTTAGATTTGAAAAATGATTTTAGGAATTTCTTGCAGAGAAGCCTCATATCACCAGGGCTGTGCAGAACTGTTCCGGTTCCGATTCCGTTTCCGACTTTCTGGGCCCGGAAACGGAAGGAAATAGTGCTACGCGGGTAATGGTAGTGGGTCGAGGCAAGGGTGCTTGGAGGCATTATGAGGGGCTGAAAAACACTTTCGACCTCTGGTGTTCAATCAAATATCTAAGCCTAGCCGAGATCCTCAGCAAAGTCCGGGTTTCTAGAATTCAAAAACCTAAAGAAAATTAATGTTTTTTCCTGTCTTCACTGAGAAATTTTTTTTTTACTTCTCGAATTTATTCGTGAGGTATTTGCTTCGATAGACTTCAAAGTGAAGGTTCAACAAAACGGCGTCTGTGAGAACGTGAAGGTTGACTTCTATCGGTCTTGAACATGCAGCGCGGCCGCCCGCTTCATCTGCACCTGGTACAGCCTGGACTGCTTTCTGGAGGACAGGCTGTACACTGTTTCGGAGGGGCCGCTACATATACTAGGTAATTTTTGAAACTGCCTTTTCGGATTTTTTTCAAGGCGAAGATCCGAAATCGTGGAAGGCCTCATATAGATTTTATGCAGTTTAAATAATTATTGATTAATTGACTGCAACCATAGGTTATCGAATGAAAACTGTAGCCAATAAGCAGGGACAGGACGTGAGAATGAGACAAACCATAGTTTTATGAACTCTTCCGTTTCCGTTTCCTGCGTTTTTCGGCCATTTTCCTTCCGTTTCCGAAAAAAATTTGAAAAAGATTTCCGCACGGCCCTGCTTATCACTGAGACCATGATATACAATGCTTCGCAGTATGACTGTCGAGAAGGCAACCTCATGTTTTTTTTTTCCACAAGGTGAACCAAAAAGTTGAAAAGATTTTTTTATTTATGGACTTATTTTTTTCCTTAGTCTGTTTCACCCTTCCCAGTACTGATCTCGTTTCTAGAAGAGAAAAACGAAGTTCAGATAAGAACCACACTCAGATGAACAATTATACAGAATTCAGTATCCAGTACACGCGGATCACGTAAGTTTTATGATTTTTCTCGAGAATAAAATGATTTTTCAGCCACCTTCCTTACATGGGTTTCGTTGCGAATCTGATTTTATTTGTAGTGAGCGATTACAGGAGAAAAACCTTAAAATGGTTAAACATGGCCACAAATACTTCTGGGATTTGAAGTTGACCTTAGAATAGGGGAAATGCATGTGAAATCTATTAAAGAGGCGTATTCATGACAGCTACGTACAATTCGGCGTATATCTCCCCCTAATCTTCGCCGCGAATCATTAAATCTTCAACTGAACCTTTAAACGTTTCGCCTGTCATTCCTATCAGCTGGCAGCGGAGCTGGACGGCCGCCAGCCAGCCGATACAATTTTTCCTTGCCCACCTATACAACGAGATAGGCCACCGTGGTGTGCTGGGGTGATAAGTCAACAGCACACTGGTCGGTTCACAAGCGCTCCACTGCCCTCTCTAAGGGCGCACTTTCCTCTAGAAGTTGCCACCCTTGGACGTGCACGACCCCATGTCCGAGGTAACGAGCAAACTTCTCCTCGCATCGCGCGCTATTTCCCTTTCCTCTGCGGCGGTGAGCGAAGTCACTACCCGTTTCTTGCAGTCAGCCACCTCACAAAAGAACTCTCACTGCTGCCAGATGCCTGACTACAACGTTCATTAACTTGAGCGCTGCGTGTGCATTTCTATGCCTGCATGTTCATATGGATAATCGATCAGTGATTGACACAGTCACCACGCAGTGAAAGCCGGTAGCTGCCACCTTCCGGGAGGATTGCTACTGGCCCTGGAGTTTTTTTAGAGCATCTGATGGTGAAAATGACTATTGTGAAGTACCCGCGTGATAGTATATCTTCCTCTGTGGATAGGATTTTCTATGGCTAGCACGTGCGACAAATGCCAACCAAGGAGAAAGTTCGGCGACATTTTCCCGCCTTAATCTTACATTTTTCGTATACTTTGGATTTACTTTCTATCTCGTTAATCTTATGAAGCTTTCAATTTTTGAAATCAGGCGGTTTGTTGATTTATTTATGGTACATACTTCCACATGTCGTGCTGTCCAAAGCAGTGCGGAAGCTTCTCAGCCACCCTGTAGATCAATGTGGGCGTAAATTCGAGTTCTCAAACTTTGTGAACGAACCAACTCCACCACAGTAAGCAGCAGGTGATTTGAAGCTCGCACGCCGCTTTTTAAAGATAAAACCACCTACATATTCCACGCGGGTCAGGTTCTCTCTACACACGGAGGGAGAAGCACGGACGAGATTCATTGCTGACGCGACGCGCGCGGCGGAATTTTTTATCCTACTACCCCATCACTGGAGCGCGCTTGACACAGGCTCGCGAGATTTCACGGGCTTCCATGTTTTTATTCATTCTCACATGACTTTTCTTTATGTTCCTGAGTTGTTCCTCTCATTATCTTATCCTGGACACTCATGTCAATAATTATTGTATGTTCTCGTGCCGTTGTACCGCTTGCTAATTGTAGAAAGTGTAATATGGTATTAAAGATCGAGCACCATTCTAAATGTACTGATGGGATCATTTCCGCCGACAACCAAATTGGCTCTGTATTATGAAACATAAAGAAATAGTCATGTGAGAATCAATAAGCACATGAAATGTCATGAAATCTCGCGATCTTGTGGCAAGCGCGCTCCAGTGATGGGATAATCAGATGAAAATTTCCTTCGCGCGCGTCGCGTCAGCAATGAAGCTCGTCCGTGCTCCTCCCTTCGTGTGTAGAGAGCCCCTGACCCTTCCACGCAAAAGCACTCACGATTATGTTCATCTACACCGTCGAACTAAACTTATAAAAATTTGCTGTACGCTTATAGTTCAGTTCCGAAATCGCGGTCAGTCCTCGTTATCACAATCGTAGAAGCGAAGCCGTTTCTTTTTTAAATCAACTATGAAAATGAAGAAGTCATTCTCAAAACAACAGCTTCGCTCCTACGATTGTGATAATGAGACTTTGTGGACTGAACGCGATTCATAAGTTGTAACTGGATCATAAGTTGTTTTTCAGGGCTGTGCGGAATTTATTATCAAGATCTTCGTAAACGAAACAAAATGGCTGAAAACGCCGGAAACAGAAGAGAATTCAAGAGGTTATAGGATGCCTCACATCATATTCCATCGCAGCTTGATAACTTGTGCATTCATCCGAAAAACTTAATGTCATTCAAGTTAATCCACTATGAAACGTTCTACAATTTCAAATCTTTGGCAATGAGAGATCTCAAAAGGTAGTCATGAAAATTACCTACTCTAGCCGTCCTTCAGATGGACGCGACTAAAACCGTATCAGAATTACATTTCTCTTACGCTGGTAGGCAGAGTAATACAGCTAAAAACTCCCACTACCATTTTTGGGATGGAAAACTGATCTAAAAATCCTCAAGAGGCCTCGGCCATACTTCACGTGACCTGCGGCAGGGACAGTATTTATCAGGCATATCGATTTCTGGTCAATATTAATGGTAGACATTACGTCGCAGAAATCGTCGTGGAAAGTATGATCCCGGCCTAAAGCGTTACAAATTTCTGCCATGCCAATTTCGTGTCATCAGTTTGTGGAGGCTAAAATTTAGATCCCTACGCTTTGTAGACGATATCTTGAAAATCACATTCAACTTACCGCTTGTTAACACTTAAAGGCAGCATACACGCTCGTAAACGTGGTTGAGATAACTACGGATAACCAACTCCTACGCACTTTGAAGCGTCAAAAACGACCCACAATGCCGCTACACGAGTAAGAAGTTGGCCTCGCCCCTCTATCAGCCCACCCCTTGTATTTGCCGTCTCCTCCGAAACAGGGGTGCTGGGCCACTTCCACCGTCGGCGACATTTGTGGTTTACCTATGGTACCTATTCTACCACCCGCAAACATCGCCGACGGTGGGACTGGTCCACCATCTCTGTTTTGGAGGACGCAAATGCAGGGAGCGGGCAGATACAGGGGCCAACTTCTTACTCATGTAGTGGAATTGTGGGTCGTTTTTGACTCTTCAAATGCGTGGGCTGTGTTCTGAGCCATACCATTCTAGTCATCTCAAACACGTTTACGAGCGTGTATGCTGCCTTTAAGGTTCCGTCCATAGCAGACGACCTAGCGCCAAGTAACGCTGGGGGTTCGCATCTTTAACATTCGTTATTGATCTGACTTCCCAGCGAGCACAGCAGCCGCCCTGTCGCTGAAGGTGGAGGCATGGCAGCACCAGCAGCTGTCACTAATATTATCGATACCATCGTTAACCACGTGCCGTCCTCGTACACTTTGCTTGCGCCAGCCGTCGAGCGCTCGCGCATGATACTCCGACTCCTTGACGCTTTGCCGCTGCTCGTCTGGTGTGGACGGAGCCTAAGAGGCCGCGCGCTCCATGGATAGTCAGCGCAGCCGACTGCGCGCTCCACCGACGAATCAATTTGGTGAGTTTTTGAAGGCACAGTACACCCTCAGATATGAATTTTGGGATTCTCGTGTAATTGTGTAGAAGAGCTTTCCTGTATAACACGTGCCATATGCGAGATCTCAATTCCTCCAAATAAACGAGATACAAGCGACCACCACAGGCCCGACCCCCTCCAGCCACCACCACAGGCCCGGCTCCCTTCCTGATTTCCGACTTCGATATCGCCGGTGTGGATGGATGATTTTCAACCGAGTCGTCGTTCTTCACTCCCTTTCCGATCTATCTCCTCATCTTATTTTGTTATCGTGCCGCGACTGCGATCAAGAGAAATACAGCCCTGAGACAACTCGTCCTCCAAATTTTTGCCCTCAAAATACAGGCATTTTCAAGGAGCCATATCTCCGTTCGTAGGGATCTTAGACGATTTCTGAAAAATCATTGTGATCAGAGTCTGACCCTCTCCAAGATAATTATAGAACCTGAAAAATAAATTTCTGGGTGTCCTGTGCCTTCGAACCGGGGTTTGCTTTGTGAACGAACCAGTAGGAGGACTTTGAAGGTAAAGGCAGTGTTCACGATGAAAAATCATTTTTGTTTTTCCGCCTTCCTTGAAACCGGTTCCATGCTGATTTCAATCAATGATGTCTCTGGAATCGTACAAGAACTTCTAAGAACGGAGTTATGGTCCCTCGAAAATTGAGCTAGGAAAGCATGGTGGACGAGTTTTCCAAGGCTTGTAACTTCCGTCTTTTGCAACCGATGAGTGCGAGCCGACCTGAATACAGGGAGAGGCTGAGAATAAAGGGAATAACGGGGCTTTGATCGGAAACCATCGCTCATCTCATAATCTCGAGTGTTCATTTTTTCACATCGAGGGGGCGGATGTGAGGCACGGGGCGGTTCTGGGACTGAAAAACGCTTGTTTGCAATCGCTTTTTTGTCACTCCTGGCTCATTTTCTACCGTTCCCCTACAAGTGCTATAGGTTCTTTTTAGTAGTGCACGTCTTCCAGAACAATTTTTAATATCCCAAGAATACTAGTTGTTTTCCTACGAAGACGTTCAATGTAGTCTACGGGGCATTCGTACAGACTCAGAGTCCCTTCCCGCCTGAAAGCGATGTGACACGCGGTATCATGCCTGTGCCATAGCTGCGCTCAACGAGTTCTAATCTGGTGATTTGGAAATAAAACTGTTTACTCATAATATTTACAGACGGAGAAGTCCATTGAAATCTGATCAAATGAATTGAGGGGTTAGATATCTCTGGCCAAGGAGCCGGGAGAGGGGTTTTGCTAAACATGATAGAAGGCTTTGACGTGCGTACACATCCTTTACAAGGGAACAATTTTTAGTCAGTCCCGCCATTCCGGATGTATTGTACTTTTCTCAAACCGTTTTTGACGTAGAATCCGATTATGGTCTTCGCAGCTGCCTAAAACCATTATGAAGAACGTTATAGGCATTTATCGTTCTATTTCCGTGCCTATTGCACCTTCCAAAACGAGCATTAGTCTTTCGGAAGTCCGGAAACGGACTTCATAATTGTGTTCAGCCCGCAAAACTACCACACAGAGCAAACTTTGGGTGAAGGCATATTTTCCAAACTTTGTACAGACTGATAGCGTTTAGGACTTCGACACAGATTTTCGGTTGGGCGTTCATTTAAACCAATTAGCGGGCTCTGAAAGCGGTTCAAAAAAAAAGTTCTCCAGATTCGACATAGGAGGGTTATCTGGGGCGCTGATCACGAATCTGGGGTCTAGTTGTCGATTTTCCGAAGATTCGACTTGATTCGTTCAAAGCTTTCCATCGGGAGAATATTTTATGGCAAAGCACGACTTTCGACGATTTTCGGAGCGTTACGATAGCTATGCCTCAAAATCTATCTCCATGGGTTATTTGGAGTGCTGAGCACTAATCTGGAGTCCGCTTATCGATTTTCGACCGATTACGGTAGATTACAGTGGGCATACGATAGTTTGCTCAAAGTCTCAGATTTAACTAAAAATTTGTGCTCGGGGGTTGATCGGGATGATGAATACGCTTTTATAGGCAAAGTCCAAGCCCGTGGGCAAAATTTGATATTATGGTCCGGACGCTGTGTGCAGCAACACTGCCAAACGCGGAATTTCAACTCTTCAGAAAAAGCGAGAAAAATCGAGCACCCATTCCCTCCGCCCCCCAAATCGCTCCGCCCACTTCGGAGTTTTCGGTATCAATAGGGATTTCAAGACACGCCATAGATTTTGATCAAAACCTATGTTCTTCCATTTGTTATCGGTCTAGCTTTTTTGTGTGGTCCGCTACAGCACGATGGCTGAGAGCGACGAGGAAAGACAGGCCCAAGACAACTCGTCCGCGATGTTCTCATCGTCCGAATTCACAATCTTTGAGGGGGCCATAATTCCGCCCGTAGTGGGTTCTGAGGAATTCTGGGGACACCGTTGCGTTCACCCAGAACCCTGTCCAAGATAAGCAAAAAAAAACTTTAAAACGATTTCGAGTTTGGATTGTGCCTTTACGTCCGTTTGTCGATTTTCGAAACATTGAGGTAGTTTTTGCCCCCTAAATGGCCACCGTAACCTACAGCATTGCTTAGCATTCCAAGAAACACTCCGGATCCGTGTTCACTGCCCTAGATTACCCCTACATACAAGTTTTGAGCCGAATCTGGAGTTTTTTCATAACACCCCTAAAAATTCATGTGGGAACTTTTGGAAAATTTTCCTTACCTTGCCGCCAGGCTTTGAAAAGGTGTATAACTGTTTTTCTGAGTGCTTTTAGGCAGCTGCAAATACCGCACTCGGATTCCACGCCAAAAGCCGTTCTAGAAAAGTACATTTCTCTCGGAGTGGCCAGACTGACTAAAAGTAGTTCCCTTGTTAGAAGCACACAAAATTATTTTGAAAGCATAATCGATGAACAATTTTTTGCGACTCACCTACGTATACACAGAAATACGCCATTTTCTCCAGATAAATGTCCAAGGTCTTGTGAGTTTCCATGGCAAACCTAACCAGTTTCTTTGGAGCAACCGCTCTGTGTCGCTACGATGCAGCGGTCACCTTGCAGACACAAGCTTCGAGAAGTGCATCAAGTTCCCGACCAACCCTATACACTCTGTTCAGAACAGAAGCGTACAAAACACAGAGCACTAGATTGAAGTTGACGCTAGCTACCTGCTTTCCACAGCGCCTTTAAAGGCATCGTTCGCGCTGGAAATCAATTTTCATTTTTCAGGCTCAATTTCATGATTGAGCCCGGTAGACCACACTGGTAAACTTTGGCGCGTCAAAAATGTTGGGCAATGAGGTTAAAAGGCGTCAAAGATGAAGATCCCCCACCAAATCTCACCTGTCATCTAGCACTTTTTCCTAGAATGTTGGTCCGACCGTAGGACAACATGAAAAATAGTTACGGCACGAACTCCAGAAGCAGAAAAACTCCGAAAATGACAGTGACGAGGCCTCCAGAAGCAGAAAAACCTCAAAAAGGATTTTGGCGCGAATTTCAAATTCGTATTTACAATGTGTTCCGATTGAGTTTTCTTTACAAATGAAGGCTTTTCATGGGCCCCTTCGACATTTTCGTTCACTAGAGAGGCCAAGCTACACAAAAACATGAAAAAATAATATACGGTTTTCTGCGCGTACTATGCCTTTAAAGGCAGTGTCCACGATGACAATCGATTTTCTGTTTTTCCGCCTATCTTGCGAGTGATCCGACGCTGATTCCAGCTGTGTCTCTGAAGTCGTAAAAGACCTTCTGGGTACAGAGTTATGGTCCCTCAAAGATTGAGCTAAGGAAACATGGTGGCCGAGTTGTCCGAGGCTTGTAACTTCCGTCGTTTGGAGCCGATGTATGCGAGCTGACCTGAGTTGAGAGGGAAGTTGAGAATGAAGGGGAGAACGGGGCAATCGATCGGAAACCATTGCTCATCTCACGATCTTGAGCTTTCATTTGTTCACGTCGGAGGGCGCGCATAGCGCTTTTGGGGTTTGTTTGCGCTCATAGTGGCAATTTCGGGCTCTTTTGGGGCTCTTCCTGGCCCGTTTTTATGCGTTCCTTCAACGCAACGTCACAGTGTGCCCCTCCACTACCTATTCCTAGTAGAAACTGAAACACATTTTTTATCGTCAACACTGCCTCTAAAAGCAGCGTTCACGATGATCATCCTCTGTGACTTTCCACAGTGAAATGATAGTGGAGAAGGTTTCTAGGCTCCGGTGTCGAAAGAACGGTAGAAAACGAGCCATGAGTGAGTGACAGAATAACGGCTTCAAACAAGCGTTTTGGTGTTCCAGAACCGCCCCGTGCTCCAGGTCCGCCCCCTCGATGTGAGCAAATGAACACTCGAAAACGTGAGATGAGCGATGGTTTCCGAAAAAAAGCCCCGCTCTTTCCTTAAAGGCAGTGTTCACGATGATTTTCGTTCACAAGTTTTAAACTCAAAACAAACACCAAGTGTTACCAAAATTACGAAGAAATGGCGAGAAACGCAGTAAAACGCCTTATTTTAGTGACATTATTCTCTGACCTGGACTAGTTGTCCGGTTGGAAAAACAAGTTCACGGTGGTTGTCCCCGGTGAAAAATGGGCTAATCGAAAATGGAAGAATATTTTAGGCAAATCAGTATTGGTTAGGGTCCGAAGGAAAAATCCGAGCAACATAGAGTGAAGAATTGCAACAGACTGGTCCACAAAAGATTTCATTGTCACAACGAACAGTTCCTGTGAGAGTAAAGAGGCGGGGTGAGAGTGGTGGATTTCGTGCCCTTCTCGTGCGTTTTTCTCGATTTCTTCCTCATTCCAGTTCTAACCGGGGGCCAAACAATCCATTTAGCGAGTAATCTCAAAATCGAAGATTATCGTGAACACTGCCTTTAAATCTCAACTTTTCTCTTTATTCAAGTCAGCTCGCACACATCGGCTGCAAAAAACGGGAGTTACAAGACTCGGACAACTCGTCCACAATGCTTTCCTAGCCCAATTTTTGAGGGGCAATATCTCCGTTTCTGCGGGATCTTGAACGAATCCAGAGACATCATTGAAAACAGCGTGGGACCGTTTTCAAAATAGGCGTGACAGCAGAAAACGATTTCTATCGTGAACACTGCCTTTAAAGGCAGGGTTCACGACAAAAACCATGTCTGATTTTTTGGTGGAGATCGGCAGCTGCGGAGCCTAGCGCAACCCTCACGTAAAAAAAAAACTGAGAAAATGTGCTCGGAACGGTCCCCTACGGCCCCAATGTTGGACATCCGTCAGCTCGTCACACCCCAGATGCACTTTCCACGCCCACCGACGTTAACAAATGAATGCTCGAGATTGTGAGATGAGCGACGGTTTCTGATCAATAGCCCCGTTCTCCCTTCATTATCAACTTTTCTCTTTATCCAGGTCAGCTCGCCCACATCGGCTGCAAAAAAACGGGAGTTACAAGCCTCGTACAACTCGTCCACAATGCTTCCCTAGCCCAATTTTTGAGGGACCTTAACTCCTTCCCCAGAAGACCATGTACGATTTCAAAGAAATCATTGGAATCAGCATGGGACCGTCTTCAAGATAGGCGGAAAAGCAGAAAAACGATTCTTATCGCGAACACTGCCTTTAAACGAGATGCGACAAGTCTGCATGAAAGTTCAAGGAGATTACATTCCTTGAACATGATCTTGAAAAACACAACTTGTAATTACGTGGGTAGTCATGAATAACTTTATTCTTCGAGATCTGTACGTTAGTAAACTTCTAATGGCATCCCAAAATGAACATATGCTTAATAGCCACCCTGTACTTGTTTCTTCAAAAGTGGAACAACTGTTATTTCTCGAGACTCATGCATATTCTGTACAAAAGCTTCAATCCAAAAAAGATGTGTTCAGGCGGGGCATTGTTTAGAATAAGGAAGAAACCAAAGCAGAAACAATGAAAGTGCTGGTCAATCAAGACGCTTTTGGGCAAAGCTTCGTCCTTGAAGTTTTTTCTATCCGCCCGATTCCTTCTCCGAACAGAAGTGTTTGATATTGGTGTATTGCGACTAAAATCAGCTCTCGGAATGTTGGCCAATCGCCGATGAAGTCTCGTGAGATTCTCATACTCTTTGATTCATTTATCAGGCCAATTCGCCGCCAGGACGAATCTGCATTTCGGAGCGGCCGCCCTGGGGATCGCGAGCCCTCGGGGCGGTTATAACGAGATATAACTCGGCGAGTAAACGGGGAAAGAACGCACAGAAAAAAAATCAAGCAATGCATGGTTAGCCACGAATTTGAGGAGCTAAAGTGGGGGACGTATTGAATTACGTGCACCGATCTTCACCATTAAAAAAACACTTCAGTTTCTTTGCGCAAAATTCTGAAGAAAATTTTATAGTTTTATGTATGGATTTCCTCTTATTTCTCGTAACTGAACACACCCCTGCAATTAGATACCCCTTTCCGCAGAGGTTGAAACATTGAACACCTCCCTACACTAGAGCAACCACCCCCCCCCCTCATCCCCACTAATCATATAATCCTGTGTAGGGAGATTTTTCAACGGAGTTGTTTCCATTTCTTCTCGTTGATCGAGTACATTGTACATGTTGGATGCATGAGATTGTCAATACGATTTATTGGTCCACGCATCACCAAGATCGCCTTCTTGAAAGTCTAGAAAGACGAGTTTGAAATATGCTTCTGCAAACAATCGCCATCTAAACTTTACTAAAGTTCAAGACCAAGTTTTCTGTGCTTAAAAAACGGATACGTTTTTGATGGCCCGTTGGCGCTCAACGAAACGAACATCTTGCAATGTTCAAGCGACGCTTATCTATGTAACGTCGGCCTGGATCCGGAAGAGACTTCGCATTCACTGCTGAAGCTTGGCGCAATTTCGGTGCACCTATGTTATAGCATAAGGCACCGAGTTTGCGCCAACCTTCAATGGTGAACGCGAAGTCTCTTCCGGATCCACGCCGACGTTACGTTGCGAGGTTACCTGAAAACCGAGCTAGTACCAGAGTTGAACATGAAACGAACGGCTTGGGAACCTCTGAAACCATCGAGAAACGTCTGGTGAAAACGACGAACACCGGCCCCGTGCTCACTTTTGACACCTCATAATCTTGGTAGGTCTGATGGTTTCGAGTAGGAATTTTTCAGACATTTCTGGACGTCTCTGTATCGACCCTGCCGAAGCATCTCCACGGCGCAAAAGGATGAAAAATTGACGGTGACGTGATGGCTCTGCCATAGCAAAAAAAAAGAATATGAAACGGATGCTGGAAATAGACAAGGATGTAGACAGCAGAATAAGCACGACTACACCTTTTCACGTGTACAGGGAGCATAGTTCTGAAAGGTTTTCAAGCTCTAGTGCAGCTTCCGCAAATTTTGTGCATCCTGTATATTTTCTGAGAAGTTCTCAAGATGGCTTCACCTCAAAAATCACCTCGCCAGCAGCGGATGACCGGTCGTAGCTATACATAACTGCTAATAGCGGTGGTTCGTCAAGAAACCTCACAGCTGGCAAACATCAAAACGCAAAATTCTTTATGAATACCGAACAGCCTTTACCATTAAAGTTTGGTGTTGGTCTGGATTAATAAGGCTTGCAGGACGTCCATATTAAAGGTACAAGACACCCAAAAAATTATTTTCGAGATTTCATGCCTACATATCTTGTAGCAAGCTACTTCATGATCACTATGGTATCTTTGAAATCGCCCATGAACCCTTACATTCGGAGATATGGTTCCTTGAAAACGCCTACATTTTGATAGCAAAAAGTTGGTGGACGAGTTGTATCAGGCCTGTAATTCTCTTCATTCGGACTTGCTACACGAGAGCAAAACAGGATGAGGATATAGACCGGTATTTGACTGAAGAACGTAGTCTCGCTTAAAATTCATCCATCCATCCAGCCGATATCGAGATCGAAAATCCGGAAGGGGGCCGGGCCTGTGGCGGTCGCTTATACCTCTCTTATTCGAAGGAATTGAGTTCTCGCAGTTGGCGCGTGTTATGCAGGAGGGGTCTGCTGCACAATCAAATAAAAATCACCGAATTCATGTCTGAGGGTGTACTGTGCCTTTAAAGGCTTCGATTTCGAGATTCGCCGCCATTGTCGGCGCCTCCTTTAGCCATGTTTTGACTGCACCTGGCCGCTGCGGCCATGCAAGGGACAACTGTTGCTTTTTCTTCGCGCGTAATGCAAAAGCGCTCTAATTGCGATCGCTCCCTGGCAAACGTCCTACATCGCTGGGTCGCGGCGACGAAATCCTATGTTTTACTGCTTCGCTGATGCAGGAGCGATTCTCGATGGTCGCTGATCATCGCTCCATCGCCACCATTATGGCAGCGATGGAGCGATTGCCAGCGAATGACACGTTTCGTCTAGTGAACGTTGGCCGTTTCAAATGACAAGATCAGTGTTTTCGAGTCGAAACGTGTTGACTACCGAGCCATTAATTTCCCTGATTAATTGAATTCCTTCAATCAGCTGTGAGGCTATGCACTATGAACAGAATCGCTGCCGCTGCCAGGTCGCTGCAGCAGCGGGTGCAAAATCGCTGAAAAGAAAAACAGCAGCGATGCAGTCGAAACATGGCTATAGCCATTTCATAGCTGGTCGCAGCGACTTGAAATCGAAGCAAACAACGATGCTGCTGCGATCTCAAATCGCTCGGTGCCGCGATTTGAGATCGCTTTGTCCATCGATTCAAAATCGCATAGGCGGAAGCAGTTTTTTGTAAAAAAAAAAAGACGGTCAACTATGGGCGGCACAGCGGGAATAGAAAAAACAGTTTTCTCAACTATGGCTCATCTTCAAAGAGACAGATACTTGAAATTGAGAGGTAACAGTCAATTTATAGTAATCATTTACTAAGTTTCCGATAGTTTTTTTTATTGAAGTTAGAAATTGTTTGGTGAACTTTTTGCTAGTGCTAATGATGCTATTCTGATGTGTTCTGATGCACTCCGCATTTAAAAGATTTCAATGAAACTGACTGGAACGCAAGAGTAATGAACGCAAAGAGTTCCAGGAATGCAAGAAGACAATGAAGAGGAGCAAACAATAAAAACTCACACCAAAAGCGTGTGAGGTGTGCAATTTGGCGCCGAATACCCTACGTCTTGACGAAACATTACGGCTTAGGCCATTGTTATACCTGAAGTTTGCGACCGCGACAGGTGCGGTCAACTGTTACAAATCGTGTCGGGACCAGACCCACACAGTAGAAATATGCTGTGGCAAGAACAGTTTGTAACACCTGTCGCGGTCGCTGGCTCGAAAGGGGATGTCATACCTGAAATGTGGAAACCGTGCGGTAATCGGTCGCTGTCGCGGCTGTCCGTCGCAGTGCAGTGCACTGCGACGGGTGTCAGCGACAGCGACCCAGCCAAATCCGGCATCGTGCCGGGCGTTTCTTGGTCCTGAGCGACAGCGACGGCTGGCCCTCAGCGACAGCGACGTAGCAGTGCTCTGCGACCGCGACAGGCCTGTAGTGGGGTATAAGAATGGCCTTAGTCGCTTCGACAAGACGAATCGCTTCCATCATGGAAGCAACGCGATTAGTCGAAGCGACCTAAGAAAATTAAAGGCAGTGATCACGATGAAAAACATTATCAAACAAAACTACAAAATTCAGCATAGATCGAAAACAGCTGAAAAACTATGAAGGCAGCGCGATGAAAAACGGGCTAGAATTATGGTTATTAAGACCCTAAGTTTCCAGTTCGTGCACACGTGCACAGCGCCGACCAAAAAGATCGCAGGCTCATGCGGAGCAGTCAAAAATCATCGAAATTCAGAGGAAGAAATTAATGGAAATTTACCTAATAAAAACAGTTGAGTAATGAAAGAAAGCACTCCAGTCAATGTTTCCGACTAGATATGTGAATAAGTCCGAAGGTTCATTGATTGAAATTCAATTTCAAGCCAGCTGATGTTCTTGATATAAGAGATCATCGATGCCGATGATGTGGAGTGGGCTCGTCCACCATCAAATGACAAGAAAGTTCAGGCTTGAAATTTGGCCCGATACAGCATTTTTTTCGCAATTTTTCCCATAACTCCTACTACTCTAAACCCAGAAAAGGGTTTAGAGGAAAAGAAGACAAGCATATGTATTTACTCGCGACCATTGCCTTTGAAGGCACAGGACAGCCAGAAAGTAATTTTAGGTTATATTCTAATCTTGGAGAGGGTCACACTCTGATCACAATGGTATTTCTGAAATCGCCCAAAATCCCCTACGAATGGAGATATGGCTCCTTCAAAATGCCTGTATTCTGAGGGCGAAAATTTGGTGGACGAGTTGTCTCAGGCCTGTATTTCTCTTGATTCGCAGTCGCGGCACGAGAGCAAACCAGGATGAAGAGATAGATCGGAAAGGGAGTGAAGAACGACGACTCGGCTGAAAGTCACCCATCCATCTAGCTTCTATTGAGATCGAAAATCAGGAAGGGGGTCGGACCCGTGGTGTTCGCTTAAATCTCGCTTATTTGGAGGAATTGAGATCTTGAATTTGGAACGTGTTATACAGGAGGGGTCCTTTACACAATTACGCGAAAATCTTAAAATTCATATATGAGGGTGTACTGTGCCTTCGAGCAGGTCGCTTTGAACACCTATGGAATACCTAAATCGCTCGGAGATCGCGACCGAATTTGCCAACCGTTCCAGCCCGTCGCGACTCATATTCAGCGCAAGGTCTGTTGCTGCGATGGGTTTTTGTAACTGTGGGCAGTGCCCCGAATAGTCGTAGCGACCTGCCATGAAAGCGGCCTTACAAAAATTCTAGTTGGGGCTCACCTAGTCCGGGCAGACCTATCTAGCCCTAATTTTGAAGAAGTCAAAATGTAACCAAACCTTGCCGTTAAAGGCACAGTCCAACCTCAGGGGCACAATTTGATATTATAGTCCGCCCACCGTGAATAGCAACCCTGCCAAGCGCGAGATCTCAATTCGTTCAAATAAGTGAGGAACCATATGGTAAACGCCCACAATACCTCAAAAGCCTAACCGCGAACACCGCCCCGGAAAGGGAGCCAAGAATCCTGCTATTGTACATTTTGCCTGTGAGCATCACCACGCAAGCCAAATTCTTCGTTCGCAAAGTTTTTGGTTACCTATTCGGGGCAAAACGCTTGATTAAGCTTTGAGAATGTTGGGGGCCGGGCCGACTTTTTCCTTGTAGCTTCTCACTTATTTGATCGAATTGAGATCTAACGCTTGGCAGGGTTACTATACACGGTCGGCGGACTATAATATCACATTTTACCCCTAGGATTGGGCTGTGGCTTTAAGGGCATTGACTTCAAGCGTCAGGACCTCGAACTCACTTGAGGCCAGTGAAGGTGAGGCCGTAAACTATCGGAGTCCTCTGTTTTTCTCTGTCGTATAAGAACCATGTTGCTCGCTTTTTCAGCGATGGGGAGAAGTTGTGGAAACCACGACGCTTCCTATGAAATCTAACAAAATCGGTGAAAATGGAGCCAGTTACAGAAGTTTTTTATTCTTCTAAAGTTAGCATTGCTCACTAGGTCATCAGTCGGCACCTCTGTCAGAGGTTTGCAAAAAAGTGCAAATGCTGATTAAGAGCTCCACGCCGAAAGCCTTCAACCAAAACGCAATCCTCAACTGCGGTTTTTTGTCACCAGTGAGCAACGGAAACATCATTCCAGCAATTTGAGAGCTCGAAGAAAAGACCCGTTCTCACTAAGCAATTTTCTCGATTGCGTATTTTCCTCTGCCTACGCTGCGAGACTAGTAGTAAAAAAACCCAGACCTCACAGGGCCAGAGAAGATCATAGCACAGAGAGGACGAGACCTAAGTGTGGATGAGAAGCTCAATCAACAAATTCTGTAGTCCCAGAATTATCTACCGTATGGCTTCGGAGCAGACAGGAAACTCATTACCGTCAACCTCTGGATCGGGGAAGCCGTGGTGCTGCTATGATAGCTTTATCATAAAAAATGAGCGGTTGTTTTTGAGAAATCGCATTGGTAGAAATGGAGAAACAACCGCTCCACTCACAGCACAGCGAGATAATAGCTGCATCGCGGCTTTTTTAAATTCACTGTGCAACCTCAGGATCGTTTTTCTGTTTTCCTATCTTGAAATGGTTCCACGCTGATTCCAATGATGTCTCTGGAATCGTACACCACCTTCTACTTCCGTCTTTTGCAGCCCTACACTACCCATTCCTTGTGGAAACTGGAACACATTTTTTATCGTGAACACTGCCTTTAAGATAAAACAATAACTCAGAATTATAGGCTTTAGTTTTCATTAAAGAAAAATACAAGGAACATACAGGTGACGGACGTTCAGGCCGAAATCGGGGTAGAGACGCAGAGGAGGCTATTTTCCCATTTGTCATCAAATAGAATTGTCGAACCAAACTAAGGCTTGAAAAGCCCAAAATCAGGAAAAAATAACATCCGGAACGTAAAAGTGCAAAACACTACCATTGCTTCTCAACTTTCGACTAGTTTTCCACAATCTCTTTCCCCTCTCTGCGCTCTAGCTTTTCGGCCTAAACGTCCCACACCCGGAACATAAAAGAGAAGAAAAATCCAAGGCGAGGAGAGACATGTTCTGTTTCTATAGGAGCGAAATTTGCGCTCCGCAGTTGCAGACAACCCGCGGGGTCCCGCCATAATCAACAATTCGGCCAGCACAATTATTTTCGAATTGCTTGCTGCAACAGTCGTCCGCAACTAGGGACCAAAATTTGTTCCAATAAAGACATGAAATGGAAATGGTAATGTACAAGGCGGACCGCACCCATAATAAACGGCAGGTATCTTCCTTTCCGCGCCTATTCGCTTCACAGCAAGACCACACGCTCGCCTGCCACGTCATCCATTGATTGATACGGACAGGTCCTGTCCGTATCATCCATTGATCCTGTCCGTATCAATCAATGGCGCGGCACGCGAGCTGGTTACGTGGGTAGACGACCGCGCGCAGGGTTCCCTATACAGTGTGCCATGACACGTGTAGAGAATCGGTCTGAATGAGCGAAAAAGCAAGCAAGCGTCAATGATACAGTTTTTGTGAGTTCTGAGAATAGCTGGTAGACCGTTAACTAAGGGCATGTACTTCAGAGACAGCCGGTCGCAGGCGACGGACACGGCGACGGATTTGTTGCCGCTGCATAAATTTCCACGCGCTTTTGCGCACCTACAGGCCATAAAACGGCCAAAGTCTCCCCGTCGACTGCGTACCCCGCGCTGCGCGACCGCACGCGCGTCGGAAGCAGACGAGTTTTGGCCGCCGCGCGACGAGTTCCGGCCGCCGCGCGACGTTTCGGCCTCCGCGCGGCGGCCGAAACTGGTCGCGCGGCGGCAAAACTCGCCTGCTTCCGACGCGCGTGCGGTCGCGCAGCGCGTGGTACGCAGTCGACGGTGAGACTTTGACCGTTTTATCGCCTGTACACTTCTGCACACGCGCATCTGCAGACCAATTAATGGATGCCAATTTTGCTTTTATTCATGTTTTCCTGAATGAAATTGTGTGAGGGACACTTTTTTGATGGAAAAAAATGTCACTATGATGTGTACGTGTCACAAATCACCAAAACATCTTCGTCATAGATTACGAGAAAAAGGTTCCGTTTTGATATGGTACTCCGATCTTATTTTTCATTCTGCAAATGTCAAAAACGAGCTAGACAAGATGGGAACTGTGCTCATGCGAATAAAAATTTATGCAAGGTGCACTGAATGAAATGACCTGGAAGTATGCCTAGAAATGGTAGAAACGGGGTATCGAATGCGAATTAAGTGATTACTAACATGACTGATCATTTGCTGCCTCTGCCTCTTTACAAATATCAAAAAAAAATCTCAAAGGACTAAAAAAGTCTTCTCTGGGAAGTATTCGGGGCCCACCGACGGGCTGTCGACACAACGGCGGAATATACCAGGCCCTTAAAATTTTACGGACATCTGCATGGATCTGGCAAATCGATTACACGTATCATTGGTTTGAGCGTTCAGACACAACATAAAAAGTACGTGAAAAGGCTGATACCGTAACCCCAGAAAATCCCTTTTTTGTATGAAGGGTCCATGAGTAATTATTTCTATATCTTAATATTAATCTAGAAACTTTTCGGCTGTATGTGTTTCAACAACAGATATTGATTATATTCTCTGTTTATCTTGAATTGCACAAAACACGGTCCACCAATAGTCCTATAATTGGCCCGCTAGTACCGCAGTGTACGTCCACGACGCGTTCTCGGCACATCCGGGTGTGCACCCGGTGTGCAGAGCAATCGATTCGTCAATGCCGTCACTCGGCCACCCACCCTGCCACCCGGGTCTGCCGAGAACGCGTCGTGGACGCACACTACGGTACTCGCGGGCCAATTAGAGGACTATTGGCGGACCGTGTTTTGTGCAATTCAAGATAAACAGAGTATACATCATATGATCAATCAGAATAAATCGCTATTACTACACAGAACCAACCAGAAAGATAAGACAGATAGGTAAAGGTTTGGCATCACATTTGCCCTCACCGACTGCTCTCTGAAAAAAAATTCAGCAGATTTTGCCCATGAAAAAACAGTCCGTAGAGGTGCTGAATCATTTACAAATAAGCCATTCTTCAATTTTTCCTATACTTCATGCACGCAAAATGCACTTAGCCAATAAGTACGGTCAAATGAGAAACAACAAGAAGCGCAATGCAAAATCTCTAAAAAAAACCGGGTAATTCAAAATGTGCAATGTGGCAGCATTGAGCGTTAGGTATGTTTTATGATGACGATCTATAGACATGGTGGTCTTGCGGATATTGTTTCTATACATATCTTGACCTGAGCTCAGCAAAATTTGATGAAACTTTCATATGATGCACAATTTTTTGAAACGTATTTCATTCAAAACTTGGTTGTACCAATTAAGACTTGGGCTATTTTTCCAGAACGTAGAAAATCCCATAGAAAATCCTACTTGAGGTTATAGAAAATACAGATCCGTACCACTTCTTAGCCACCAAAAGACCTTCTCATTCGTTGTATAACCTTGTGAGGAAATAGTTTCCGCCCGCTTTTTTGTGGCAATGGTTTCGGAATGAACTTATGCACATTCGCGCCTAATTAATATCTCGTTTTGACGTGACGATGGTATATAGTTATGCAGCGGATATTCAACAACCATATGCGAAAGCTACATCTGCATTCGATTCTCTACTCGGACAGTCGGGGCTTAGTACGTCGGCACAATACCGTTAGTACGCCGGCACAAAGGGATTGGTAGCACCTGTGCTGTAGCTGCTGGTAACAGCAGGATATGCTGGCAACGACCAGGAGCTCCTGTTGCTTGTGCTGGCGTACTAACGCTTTGTTTATCGTGGCACGCGTGCTATTGCCAGCCCCTCTCTCCTAGTGTCTGCTGATACTCTTCCATTGATTTATCTAAAACGATTGAACATTGCAGCATCCTCTGGTACGACGGCGGCGGGTATATAAGGCGGCCAGTCTCGTTGAGGGGGTAGTTGGCTGTTTGAGGCCAGTCCGAGGAGGTGACCTTGTGTCAC
Source organism: Aplectana chamaeleonis (assembly GCA_029168955.1). Lineage (NCBI taxonomy): Eukaryota > Metazoa > Nematoda > Chromadorea > Rhabditida > Cosmocercidae > Aplectana > Aplectana chamaeleonis. Next base: position 670,092 of record JAPDOI010000050.1, on the reverse strand, counting down.
TGTTCGGAAGTTAAGTTTTGGAACGCTGAGGGGATCATCCCCATCGCCCATCGCGAGGGAAGCCTCCTGGTTGCGGACCGCGGCGAGGATGTTCTCCTTGCTGCTGGCCGTGACAAGAGTTATATCCAACACCGGTAAGGAGGGTGGCAGTCCAAATTCTGTCGATAATGAGCGTTAGTACGCCAGCATGCGTTGGCAGAATATGCTGCCGCAACCGGCAGCTCCTGCACACAACGGGCGTTAGTATGCCAGCATACGTTGGCAGGATATGCTGCCGCAACCAGCAGCTCCTGCACACAACGAGCGTTAGTATGCCAGGTTTGCCCTGGCGTACTAACGGTATTGTGACGACGTACTAAGCCCCGACTGTCTGAGGCTAGCCAAGTGTTTGTGGTCTACCCCCATCGCGAAGGAAGTTAAGTTGCGCGTCAACTTATCCGCTATTCGCCCTATCATGATGTACGGATCGGAGACGTTGGCAGCACCGAAGACGCGGATGGGAAGGTTGGATTGCACAGAGAGTAAGCTTTTTAGACGTTTGCTTAGATATTTCTGGCCGCGGATGTGCCACAACGAAGATCTCTACAACGAAATCGACGCCTTACATCAACGCTTGACATGAGGGAGGTGCCATCATCCCCCAGCACCATCCTAAGCGGCAACGGAGGATCGACTTCTACTGTTTGGGCATATTCTAAGAAACCTACCAGATCGACACGCTCTGAGGATGCCTCCGAGTTCTGTCTGGAAACGGGCACCTGGACCTGGGCGAAAGTTCTGGACAGGTTTAGGCAGAGAGGATTTCAGGTCACTCGGCGTCGGAGGACAGTTAAGGCGCCATGTTTTATTTCGCAGGAAATGGAAGAGTGAAAGATGGATGGAATGTGTTTGATATGTGGCTGAAGACGTTGAGAAATAGATATGATGGAATACTAGGACGGCACACCTCGGTGAAGACGCGGAATCGGGCGGAAGCCAGCCGAATAAAGGCCGCTTACACAATGTAATCGTGGCTGATGTAACTACGGAAATAAAATGGTATAGCTTAGGATAAAACGCCAACGCACTTCGAAACGTCAAAAACGACCCACAATGCCGCTACACAAGTAAGGGGTTGGCCCTGCCCTGTATTTCTCCGCCGCTGTATTTGCCATCCTCCCCGGTGCTGGGCCATTCCCACCATCGGCGACGTTTTCGGGTAGTATAGTGAGTACAGTAAGGTTACCACATACATCGACAACGGTGGGAATGGCCCAGCACCCCTGTTTTGGAAGAGGACGGCAAATGCAGTGGGCGGAGGAATGCAAGGCGGCGTCAATTTCTTAGTCGCGTAGCGGCATTGTGGGTCGTTTTTTACGCCTCAAAATGCGTAAGCGTTGTGTTCTAGGCCATGCCATCATATATTCCAGAGTTAGCTCAACCAAGTCTACGAGCCTATGCTGCCTTCAAGTCAAATACAATACCCGCCCTCGAACTTCGCAAAACAGCGAAAATAACGTTTTCTCCTTTTTTTTACTTTGCCCCTTCGACATAACTGCATCAAAATTGGGCTTAGGAGGGTTAAAAAATGTTGCTAAAATAGCCTCGTCAAGATCTACAAGACGGTGTCAAAATTTCATTGATAGCTTTCCTGTACGTTAACTATAGGTATGTTGCTCTTTCCTAAGCACGTTTTGAATTGTCAAAAAGAAAGAGCCGGAACAAAATTATGATGCCATCTTGTAGATCTTAATGGGACGATTTTAGCAAAATGTTCTCCATCCCCAAGAGCCCAAATTTGACCATGTTACAAAGAAGGGGCGAAAGAAACACGAGAAAACTTTTTTTCGCCGTTGTACGAAGCTCTAGGGTGGGTATTGTGAGTAGTCAACTAAGTCAAGTTGCTTTGGTGTGGACGAAAGGGAGCGAAATACAATACCCTGGACGTTTTGTAAGTTTTGTAAAAACGGGGAGCATCTGGCAAACTTGGGAAAAAAAGCGTCCGATGCATGTAACTGTTTTTTAATGAAGTCTTTTTTGATTTCTCAAAACGCTATAATATTCACAGATTAAATTGCTACTTAATTATATGACATGTGTGGGTTGAAGTTCCCTGAAATCGCTACGCTTTTGAAAGAAATAGTTGCTGCAATCATTTTTCAAAAAGGTCGCGCGCGGAGAATTGCGGCGAAACTTTGAGCAGTACTTGTACAAGTAATGGGAAAGAAATCTGTATGCTTTTTTCATAAATTAGGTGTAGGTGACAGAATCTCAGGGTTTGTGTTGGTTGAATTTTCGAAATCCTTCATTAAACAGCCTTGGTACTATTTGAAGAGTCGGAGTTTTGTTGCGAAAATCCTGGACCCTTGAATGAAGGATTTGGAAAAATCAACCAACATAAACCGTGAGATTCCTTCACCTGCACCTAATTTATGGAAAAAAGCATACAGATTGCTCATCCATTACTTTAAAGGCAGTGTTCACGATAATCTTCGATTTTGAGATTAATCGCTAAATCGATTGTTTGGCACCCGAGTAGAACTGAAATGGCGAAGAAACCGAGAAAAACACACCAGAAGGGCACGAAATCCTCAACTATCAGCCCGCCTCTTAAGTATCAATGGAACTGTTCGTTGTGACAATGAAATCTTTATGGACCCGCCTTTTGCAATTCTCCATTCTGTGTTGCTCCGTTCTTTCCTTCGAGCCCTAACTAATACTGTTTTGCCCAAAATATTCTTCCATTTTCGATTAGTCCCATTTTTTACCGGTGACAACCACCGTGAACATGTTCATCCAACCGGACAACTAGTCCAGGCTCTAGAATAATGTCACTGAAATGAGACGAATTAGTGCGTTTCTCGCCGTTTCTTCGTGATTTTGGTAACACTTGGTTGCCAATGCGTTGTTTTGAGTGGAAAACTTGAAAACGAGAATCATCGTGAACACTGTCTTTAACAGAAACTGCTTGAAGTTTCGCCGCACTTCGCCGCGCGCGACGTTTTTGAAAAACGATTGCAAAAACTATTTCCTTCAAAAACAAAGCGATTTTAGGGAACTTCGTCACACAAGTCACATAGTTAGGTAGCAATTTGATCTGTGAATATGATAGCGTTTTCAGAACTTAAAAAAGTCTTCGTTTAAAAAAGTTACATGCATCGGACGCTTTTTTTGCCAAGTTTGCCAGACGCTCCCCGTTTTCACAAAACTTAGCGCGGGCATTGTACGTATATCAGTTGAACTTTGTCAGAGCTAATACAAGACGTGCCTTGAAATGATTCTACGGCTGATAACTTCATTTAAATGAATTCTCAATAATACGGTTTCATTAATTGTCGCTTTGTCCAGGCCGTGACATGTATAAAAACAATATCTGCAAAGGTGTTGAAGGCAGGGTTCGCGATAGAAACTATTTTTCAGCTCTCTTCATGAGAATGTAGATTTGGTCATCGGAAATGTAAAAATTAGTTAAATAAGTGAAAATTTGCGGAAAGAACGCACAAAAAGAAGGTAGAACGGCTACTTACAGGGGTCCGCCCACCCTCATTGAAGGCAGTGCTCACGATGACACGATTGACAGTTTTTTTTCACAGGATCCTGAGCTTTCAGCCCCCTCCGTGTCAGGAGTGAAAAAGAGTAGTGAAAAACCGCCAGGAAGTGGGTCGAATTCGTGTGCTACAGTCAGGGGGACAACCACGAGCCCGCAACATCCCGTAGAGGCCCGCTCGTCCACTTTCGGTGGACTTGCGGGCCTCTACGGGATGTTGCGGGCTCGTGGTTGTTCCCTGCGACCCGTGCAACAGAGCGGTACTTTATCTGACAGCCTTCGGCAAATAAGGGCCTTCCAGAGTGGCGTTGCTGCGAAATTCTCTGTCGCGGAGACGTGGCGAGTGATGGGAGGGGGTGCTACGCAGCACAAACCGGGCCGTGAAGATTATGCGGGACCACAACACCTGCTCTGCTTACTTCCATAATCTGCTTCAAATGTTCTTGGATGATGGACAAGGCTGGTTAAGACTGTTTGGCAATTCTTCGATCGTCTGACGCGGATACAAAAAAAAAGAAAAACCACAACCGGGCAAGATAAAAACCACCGTAACCCACACTTATCAATCCAGTCAGCGAGGTTTTGAAGCGGTTGCTGCTTGATATCTATCTCTGCGGTGTTGAGGACGACCGCTCCCCCACACTAATGTACTTTGTCTACAGGGTTACTGCGGTTCTTATCTCACCCGGTTGTGGATTTTCATTTTTGTGACGCGGATTTGAATCAGACCGCAGAATTTGGCAATACGCAGAAACGACATCACTTTCCGACCCTCCTAATTATGAATACGTAACATTGAGCTCTCAAGCTTTGCCAACTATCCCCATTTGATTCAAATATTGAATTGAGAAGAAAAAACCAACTGTGGTTTTCTGCGCGGGTGCTGCAATAGAACAGAAGATATTTAGCAGACCATGTTGTCGGTGCTCGAATGGTTAGTATTCAATGAATGTTCGACGAAGTCATTTTTCCAAGTGTTAGTAGTACAAGGCACCCTTCATTACCGATTCAGCAGAGCACCTCTATTTCACTATCACAGAAACGAAGTGGCTATTCTGTGAAAAGGCGGGACAAAGGAAATGAGGATGGAAAACAGCTGTATTCCATTGATAGTGATATGAATGTGCTTCGCTGAGATGGGAATAAAGGGTAACCATCTGGGCTCACAAAGTGAAAAAATATTTTGAGTTGCGATCTATGATAGGAACGTTTTGAAACAAGGAGAGTGATGAACATGAGCATCTCATGTAAAACGTAGGCGTAGAGAAAGAAGGAGAGAATGGCGTGACCATAGAATGACGTGTAGGTTCACAAATGTTGCCGTAATCACTAGAATTTCCAGAATATCTAAGTCTCTCGTTTATGAATACAACACGCAACCTTGGAACGGGGTTTTCTGAGCTGCGAACTGGCCTCGTCGACCTATTCCAATAAAAAGTGGTGAAGCGATTCGCCGATGATAGCAGCAATTACGCAGACGGCAATTCTGAAGGAAGCGAATTTGCAACTGCGCCCCGCCAATCGCGCTGCTCTCGGAATTGAAGCGAGCGACGAGCGCCAGTCCTTGAATGCCTCCCTTCGCAGCGCGGCCACCCTCTTTGGCATCGCCTATGAAACGACCACGCACTACTCCGACCCAAACTAGCACTGAATGAACGAGCTGCATATAACGAATGAACAAACTGAGTATGAGTGCGCGGAGGTGAAGATTATAGGCAACAGCGGGAAATTTGCCCAAGAAAATCGCTGCCTTTCGCAGCTGTTGTCCTTCCGCATTAATACAGTACTCGAGCAATGCACAGCAGTTTAACAAGCCGCAGAGTTCGGCGCATTTTTTGTCTTATGTGAAACATAAACGCGAAGTGCAAAAGCCCCTTCATTTTTATTCGAAATTTCAAAGGTGGTATCATTCGTTTTGTTCTGCGTACTCGTGAACGATGCCAGTTTCAAATGCATTTCGAACACCGTCCTCTGAGAGAATATTTCGCGCTAGTACCGTTATGCTCCCGTGATCCGCGATAGTACCATGATCGTTTCTCCCTGGTCCCGCATCCTCATGATGTGCAAATTTGTAAAGCCGCGTGAAATACGGCAAGGGCAATACCTTGTAGCTTTGTGCTGATCTGATAGGCAACACTCGCTCGGGTGAAACATCGAGAGGCCATCAAGAGGCTGGCAGAATCTCGCCATCGTCCCGCGATAGTTCCAGGCTTGGTTCATCGCGGATCGGCGATTTAGTGCCCCGATTACATGAATGTATAGACGCGATTCGCCCTAAGGTTGGAAGTGGTGGGATCTCGCGATCGTTCCGTGATAGGCCCAGGCTCGATTCCTCGCGGTTCCGCTATGGAGCATCGTGGGAGCATCAATGAACGAACGCGGTACGCTTTCGGTTTGAGACTGGCAGAATTTCGCGATCGTTCCGTGATAGTCCCAAGCTAGTATTCTCTCGCCCCCTACCAGAAACCGAGAGGATTCTATCCGTGAATGATCGCAGGGGATTGTCTGAGAGTCTATGGCTAAGTGATCCTGATCACGAGCCTTGTGCTATTTCTAATATTTCCAGAATAAGGCTCCACAAATATGATTGTCAAGTTTTTCTTAGTTAGGTCCTTTTCTGGTTCACTGCAGTATAATCTATACGAAAAAGAAACAGGAAAAAAGCCCAATTCGAAGTTAAAACAGCAACCTAAAATCGGCTGTTTTTTTCGCTGGTGTACGACTCTAGTGATGCTTTGTATTATCAGAGGTCATCAACTGGCTCGAATTTGAGTGTCAATAATTGACTTCTGGTCATCGGCTTAGCCTTTCTCGAGCTCCTTTGTTCACAATTAGATGACACTAATACTTTTGTTTGTTTTTTTGTAACGAAAATGTTTCTGTATACTCTTAAACTACTTTAGGTACAGGGGGAGGACGGAGTACGGGGTGGCGTCGGCGCCAACCGGCTGGCAGCAGTGACCGCTCTCGGTCGATAATTGGCGGTCGAAGGAGATCACGCATGCTAGATCAGGGCCTGTGCATGGAACTCAGCCGTTTTTTCGAACAAAAAGGGAGACGATTTCCTATATTAAAGCAAACAACCCCTGAGTTTTCTGAGGGTTGAAGTCCTTCGCTAGGGAGAACACAATCTCCGAATTTTTAAGGGGTGGAACCTCGGGTGGGCGAGAAGCTGACATGAGTGCGAAGTTTTCCCGCTTTTTTCAAGCGGTGGAACCCCGGGTGGGCGAGAAACTGACATGAGTGCGAAGTTTTCCCCATTTTTTCAAGGGGTTGGACCACGGGTGGGCGAGATTCCGACATGAAGGCAAAGTTTTCCCGATTTTTTCAATGGATTGGAACCCCGGGTGGGCGAGATTCTGACATGAAAGCAAAGTTTGCCCGATTTTTTCGAGGGGTTGGAACATCGGAAAGGGCCAGATTCTGACATGAAAGCAAAGTTTTCCCGATTTTTTCAAGGGGTTGGAACCCCGGGTGGGCGAGAAACTGACATGAAGGCAAAGTTTTCCCGATTTTCTCAAGGGGTTGGAACCCTAGGTGGGCGAGTTTCTGACATGAAGGCAAAGTTTTCCCGATTTTTTCAAGGGATTGGAACCCCGGGTGGGCGAGATTCTGACATGAAAGCAAAGTTTTCCCGATTTTTTCAAGGGATTGGAACCCCGGGTGGGCGAGAAACTGACATGAAAACAAAGTTTTCCCGATTTTTTCAAGGGGTTGGAACCCCGGGTGGGCGAGATTCCGACATAAAACCAAAGTTTTCCCGATTTTCTCAAGGGGTTGGAACCCCGAGTGGGCGAGAAACTGACATGAAGGCGAAGTTTTCCCGATTTTTTCAAGGGGTTGGAACCACGCGTGTGCGAGAAACTGACATGAAGGCGAAGTTTTCCCGATTTTTCCAAGGGTTGGAGCCTCGGGTGGGCGAGAAACTGACATGAATGCGAAGTTTTCCCGATTTTTTCAAGGGGTTGGAACCCCGGGTGGGCGAGAAACTGACATGAAGGCGAAGTTTTCCCGATTTTTTCAAGGGGTTGGAACCCCGAGTGGGCGAGAAGCTGACATGAGTGCGAAGTTTTCCCGATTTTTTCAAGGGATTGGAACCCCGGGTGGGCGAGATTCTGACATAAAACCAAAGTTTTAGGTTCTGACATAAAACCAAGGTCAAAGCCCCGCTTTGACCTGCGTTAGCCAGCTGTGGCCTTTGATTCAAAAAAGCATTCGATTTGTGGAATGGCTATCGAGGACACATGCAAATCTTCAGGCGAAACGCTGGCAAATCACTACCCTTTTTAATAAAAACCACTGCTGACTGATTTTCGCAGGTCAAAGTGTGACAGTGATAATGCAGTGTCGATATACATAACTAGACCCAATGGAGCCGGCGCTTACCAGTGGAATAAGCCTAAAACCCGTTTTCGCCTCAAGAAAGACTTTGGAACCATTTTTTCAACTCTATGTTTATTCTGAGAGCCACGACAACTGTATTTTTTGAAAACTCGAAAACAAAGTTAATCGTGAGTAGTTCCCTCAATTTTGGACGCTGAAAGGATCATCCTCTTGTTCATTACGGGGAAAGCTGTGAATCGTTGGGAGCAAAAGGTTTCGGACCGTTGGGTGCAGGGCTGTGCGGCAATGATTTTCAAGATTTTCGCAAACGGAAACGGAAGAAAAATGACCGAAAAACGCCGGAAACAGAAGAGATCAAAAAATATGGGTTATCCCAATCTAACAGTTTGTCGCTGCTCATTTTTTGCAGCTCTCACTCGATAACCTATGGCTTAAGTCAATAAACTATAATCAATCACACCACATAAAATCACTATGAGGCATGACACGAATTCGAATGCTCGTTTCAGCGAAAATCTCAAAAGAATGCTCCAAAAATACTCTTTATATGAGGCTGCCCCTTCGAAGCAGTGTACAGCCTGTTCTTCAGATAGAGCCCAGGCTGTACCAGGTGAGTATAGCGGAACTCGAGAGGCCGCGCCGCGTGTTTAAAGCTGATCAGAAATCAGTCTCCAAATTATCACTATCGACTATTAAGATTTTATTCTGGACCCTAATTGCCTACCTGAGCTAATTCAACTGTGATCTGTCTCTAGCGCCGAGTGTCGCTGCTCCACCTCCAACTGCTTCCGCTCGGACTCCTTCCACAAGGACAGCTGTACGTGCAAGAAAACGCGTTACGATTTTTATTGCTGGTTTGAAGGTTGGTAAACGAGCAGGAGGACTTTAGTGGAGAGCTCTAGAAAAATAATTCAATCTCGCAGAGCAAGCTGTTTGGAAAAAAAACCCAAACAGTGATCAGATCAGAGGCCTACGAGAAGCCTGTTTTGTGCCATCGCTCTAGGGCGGGTGGGGACAATTTCAGAACCCCGAACTTTGCCGAGGATCTCAGCAATGCTCAGATACATATTCGATGGAGCACAAGAGTTTGAATGAGAATCGCGCTAACCATGGTTGAAACGATGTTAGCGTTTTTTTAATCACGGGTCATGTCCGGCCCTGGAGAGGGACTCGAGTTAATTCACGAGGATCACTTCGGATGTTTCGTGAAAGCTTCCTCGCAACCCACAGCGAGAAAAGCTTCTTTATCGAAGACTGTGGCGAAAACCGTAACTGCGCATACCTGAAGGAGGGGAGTTAAGGATATTCTGTGAGGGTAAAGAGGTTGTGCTGTGAGAGAGATGTAGTTTGATGGTGAACCAACTCCAATTTAAAGGCAATGTTCACGATAATCTTCATTGTTGATATTATTTGCTATATTGATTAAGTGGCCCCGGGTAGAACTAAAATGACGTAGAAATTAAGAAAAACGCTCCAGAAGTACACGAAATCCTTAAGTATCAGCCCGCCTCTTAAGTATCACAGGAAGTGTTTGTTGTGACAATGAAATCTTTTGTGGACCCGTCCTTGGCAATTCTCTACTCTCTTTCGCTCCGTTCCTTCCTTAGGACCCTATCTAACCCTGTTTTGTATAAAATTTTCTCCAATTTTCGATTGACCCAATTTTCCACCGGCGACAACCACCATGAACATGTTCATCCAACCGGACAACTAGTCCATCTTATAGAATAATGTCACTGAAATACGACGTTTTAATGCGTTTCTCGCCGTTTCTTCGTAATTTTGGTAACACTTGGAACCCAGCGCACTGTTTTATGGGAAAAACTCGGGGATGAAGACCATCGTAAACACTGCCTTTAAGCCACTATCGCCTCTCAAGTAGTACGCTTTTCCACACAAAAAAACGGCTTGTGAGCTACCGAACCCTGTGGAACGTGTGTGGCAGCACTCACGTAAGGCTTGCCCCTACTTGTGTATTCGAACAAAGAGTCCCCGTCTCAGATTCCGCTTCGCCCGCTGGAAAAGGTCGATCGAGTTGCAATCAAGCTCAAGCCGGTGCTTCCTCTGCATTTACGAGCTTCTCAGACGATAGCAGGCCCTGAGCCCACCCCGAATGCATCCGGAGCCGCGTCCATGTTGCGCTCAGGGTCACAAATTGGGCAATTTCCGGGCCACATATGTTGCGATCCAGGCCGCATGCGTTGCGCTCCGGCTGCTACCGACGAGAATGATTCACGCAGCGCCCTTAGCGCAACTGTCGGCTGATGACGTTACAGTACATCATACGGCGTACATGGTTGCGCCCCGGGCGCTTACTACAAACAGATTTAAGCAACACAGTTGCGAAAATCGATACATCGAAGTGGTTCAGACGCTTCGCTGATCGATTATCGCACCCATTTAAGCTAATCGATTTTTCAAGGAAGAATCCAACGATCTCCACACATTCACCAAATTCCCCCACCCTACTGAATTTCCTTAGATTTATGTGACCCTTAATTTTCCCTTTTCTAAGCTAGTTCTGATTATGAAATACCTTTCAGCTTAATACACTTTCACCTGCTTAGAATTTTAGTTCCCCTCCCCCCGAAACAACTGGGTATCGCTCTGGAAGACGTGCCTATAGCCGGAATCATATGTAGTTTCCGCGAGGGACGACGCGACGATATGTTTACTTTCCATATTGACCGAAAATCCTTATGCACTGTCGCAGTCGCGCCACGGGGGAAGCATGAACCCTGCCTTTTTTCACGTCCTAGCAACACAACAGGACTATAAAGTGGACACAACAGCAAGTGAATAAGAGGAAAACGGAATCTTCCAAGGCGAAAAGAGCCACGCTTTGGTAGTCGACAATAGGCGATTTATGAGCTAACAACTAGATGACCTGTTGCCGTCGGTTCATATTGCCTGAGTACGCATTGCGATTGTTTCCAGTGATCGCAGGCCAAGATACGTACATGGGACATTCGATGACTTTGAAAAAACGGAATGTTGTGTTCAGATGCTCTCGAGAATTTCTACTACTGAAAAAGCAGGTATTTAAATAAAGAAAAATGAGTGTTTTTTGCAGAAAAAATTAGAAATAATAAAAAGAAAATCAAGCTGATCCCCACAGTTGAGCAAAGTTTGAAAAAAGGACATTACTACATTACGTTCCCAAAAATGTAAAAGGAGCAATCGGCACGTGCTGAAAAGACTAAACGAAGGCTTAAATGTGAGTTGTCAGTGCTAATCGCATTTAATTGATTCATGATGAAGCACATTAAGCGGAGATATACAAGTGAGAAGAGAAATAGCAAAAAAGAAAATTATTTGTAAAAAAATATGGAGAAGACAGATACTGTGCTGAGACCCAGCATTAGGACCGAAAGAGAGAACAAGCCACCAACGAACTGTGGAGCAGATCTACGGATAAATAGAACTAGTGATAAAAATGCTTCGACGAAAAAGCGACCGCTCGCTGCTGGTGGTGATCAAAATCGAGGGCCCACTAGAAATTCTCTAGAGCTTAGATGCACTACCAGAGTAGCTACAAATTTTACATCAAGCCTGCTCTTGGTTATAGGCAGAGGAAATAATGTTGATCTTAAAAGGCAGCATACACTCTCGTAAACGTAATTGAGATAACTACGGAATTATAATGGTATGGCACAGAACACAACGCCCACGCATTTTGAAGCGTCAAAAACGATCCACAATGACGCTACATGTGTGAGAAGTCGGCCCCGCCCCTGTATCTGCCCGCCCCTGCATTTGCGTCCTCTTCCAGAACAGAGGTGGTGGGCCACTCCCACCGTCGGCGACGTTTGTGAGTGGTGGAATAGGTACAATAGGTAAACCAAACGCATCGACGACGGTGGAGATGGCCCATCTCTGTTTTGGAGGAGGACGCAGATACAGGGGGCGGGCACATACAGGGGCAGGGCCAACTTCTCACTCGTGTAGCCTCATTGTGGGTCGTTCTTGACGCTTCAAAATGCGTGGGCGCTGTGTTCGGTGCCATACCATTCTGATTCCGTAGTTATCTCACTTACGTCTACAATCGTCTTTTCTAGGGCCACCCTTGCTTCAATTCCCTTCTGAACATGTAATAATTGACAGCGTTGAAGGGACTATATCGTCGATCACTAGGAAGGGGGCATCGCTTCGTTGGGTGGAGCCAAGTACTCCACCAATCTTCACCTCTGGCCAGGTGAGGAGGGGGGGGGACCTTTCCCATTGAGAAAACCGATGACAACCGGTGAAAAGCAGCGAATAAGAATGAAAGTGACCTAACACTCATTCAAGTCTTTTTCAAGATTGGGTGGGTGTCACTGCCGGTTTTTCATCCATAACTTTTTCGTGCTTAAAGATAGGCATTTGGTGAAGGTTATTTTCGGAATCCCCCAAACGTCTTGCACCCAATAGCGTTTTCAGTTTCAAAAAACAAGTTCCCCTTCTTGTTGCCCATTTCAGTTTATAGAGTGCTGTTTTGGCCTGAAATTATCATAATCGTTCATAACTTTTCTACGGTAAGACATGAAATTTTGGTGAAGGTCGTTTTCGGAATCTCGATGGAATTCTTCGTCGAATAGTGTTTGCAGTTTGGAAAAATATTTTTTCCATCCTACAGCCTAATTCATTTTACGAAACACCGGTTTTCCGCCTTTAACTTTTGAAATCCACGTAAAATTCTGCATCGAATGATATATCGGGTTCTTAGTTTGCTTGCTCCATAAGCCAGCCAGATCGGTGGAGCCGAGCTTCATAGTTATCCCCATAGGGTGCTCTCGCCTCTATGGTTCAAATTAGAGGCTGCAGGATTAGAGGCTCTGCTGAAGCCAAAAACGGAGCTCTGCTCCACCGTTCTGGCTGGCTTATGGAGCAAGCATAGTTAGGAACTCGATATAGCATTCAACGCAAATTTTTACTCAGATTTCAAAAACAGCCTCCACCAAAACCCTATTTCTATCGGTTGAAGAGTTATAGGCGAAAAACTGGTGTTTCGTAAAATGAATAGACTGGAAGATAGGAAAAATATTTTTTTCAATCCGGAAAAACTAGTCGACGCAGAATTCCATCGAGATTCCGGAAACAACTTTCACCAAAGGTCTATCTCTGAGCACAAAAAAAGTTATGGACGAAAAAACGGCAATGACACCCATCAAATTTTGAAAATGACTTGCATGAGTGTTGAATAACTTTCATTCTTTTTCGGGGCGTTTCACTGGTTGTCACCGGTTTTCGCAATGGTGAAGGTCCCCCCCCCCCTTCCTCACCTGCCCAGAGGTGAAGGTTGGTGGAGTGCATGGCTCCACCCAACGAAGCTATGCCCCCCCCATTCTAGTGATCGACAATATAATCCTTTCAAGGCGGTCAATTACTTCATGTTCAGAAGTGAATTGAAGCAAGGGTGGCCCTAATCATGTCCAAAAGACGATTTTCAAAATCTTTCTAGGCATGGCTTTTCCGTAGGGTATTCCCTTTTACACTAGAAGCGATGTTAAGGGTGAACATTGTTTTCAACTAAAAAAAGGAATTTTTAAGAGAAGGATGAAAAAATATAAGCAACGGATGAATTGCAACGAAAAACAGGGCCTATTCAGCAATTAATGCACCCTGTGTTTCGATAAAACTTGAAGAATACATGGTTAAAAATTTCTTTGGAGAATGGAAAAGAAGCATGAGGGAGAAAAGGTATAAAGAACTTTAAATTGAGGAAAAAAGTGGTTCGATGCTGCAAGAATGGAAAGAATCCTAGGGTTGAGAGCTTGAGGGAAAGCAACAATGTATGTAAATGACACAGCAGCGAAGAGGAGAAGCAGAGAGACGGAAACGAGGTTTAGTTACGAAAGGGAAGCTAACGGCTCCGGTCAGATAATAAAGTTGAAGAGCACGGGAAGAAAAAGAAGGACAACGCAAAAGGATTCCTGCTGTCTACGGAGAAGAAAGACGCGCACTTTGGAGGAGGATAGATGCTGCCAATAGGGCTCCAATTACTAAAAGTAGAGATAGACGTTGATTTCCACTCTTCACCCACATACCTCTCGACAGTTGACGGTACAAGAGAGCAGTAGCCTACGTCCCTCCAAGTACACACAGTAGGCCACATATGTACAGTTGAGCGCAATGTTAAAAGGACATGGTGCGGTTACGGACTCGCACTAAATTACGGTAAAATCTGGCACTTTGCCAGATTTCGTCATCGATCGGCGCCAACCGTCGTCTCTCTGCTCATGAGTATGTCAGCTGTGGCGCCGATCGATGACGAAATCTGGCAAAGTGCCAGATTCTACCGTAGTTTTAGTGCGACTCCGCAACCGCAGCATGTCCTTTTAACACTGCGGTCAACTGTAAAAAAGGCATGGATGATATTGCCGCTTCTGAGGCATTGGGATTCCCAAATATTACGCTAGAACAACGCAGATCAAATTTAAATACGCCACTCTGGCGAAGCACACGACTATCCGAAAGGATCTACTGAATTATCGAAAAATGGAAAATATAAAAAAGTGGGGTTCGCGATAATATGTAGTTATTGTGCCCTCCTCATGAAAAGGTGGACCTGGTCATAAAAATCGAGAAATCAAATGAAAAGTCGAAGAAAAAACGCTCAGAAACAGGGATGTACGTAATTTCGACTAACGACTAAAGAATTTAACGACTAACGGGCTTTTAGGTGTTATGTCTAACGAATAACGACTAACGAAATAAAAAATATTTTCGTAAGCAATCCTAGAATTCGTTAGAAAATAATTAATCATTCACAAATCTAGGATTACACCAGGAATGATACATAGCTCCCTATATTCTTCGAGGTGGATGGTACAAATTCACCCATTCATGACAGCGTGTCCCACCGGTGGGACACCTTTTTCGAAAATCGATTTCTTCGTTACAAGAAACCACTTTCGAATTCACATATGATCAATGTATTGACCTACCCCAAACTTGAATAAAAACCTCGTGGTCCGTCAGTAGGTCAAATGCAACGACATATTTAGACTTTTATAAAATAAGGTGAGCTGAAGTAGAGAAAGAAACTACTGTAAAGAAACTTTAGAAGCATCTTATCATTTCTTCTTCCTTCTATTGCTAGCTTTTAGGTTGCTTAGTAGAAACCTATCGTTTGAAATTCGTTTACTTTTCTGAAAGCGTTGCAGCTCAGTTGACCACGTTTTGGTTTTGATAAATTGTTTCTTGATAACTAAAGCGTCTCGGAAGCTCAAACTTTGACACTGTTCAATCATCGTCGCTAGCTACAATATAGACACAAAAAAGGGAGAGCAATTACTTGTGTGTCGCTGTTCAAGCCAGCGGCCAGCGTGTCCCACCGGTGGGAGACGTTATACGGTGACGCAATATTGCACGCTGTCCGTACGTGCAGTCACCCAAAATTAGGCGTGGTCGTGAATGGGTTAAATATAACTTTCAGTATTTGTTATTTCTACTGACACTGCTTCGCAGTTCAGGAGCCCCACATTATGACTCAACCGAAAGTTGCGCATGGTTACACGCAGCATTTACGCGACTTCGTGTCGGTCGCGCGACCTTATGGTAGGCTTACTGAATCGCGGTTCCGGCACTATCCGTTTCCAGCTGGCAGATTTTTACAGAGGGCACTATCAGAGTTGATAATATGGAGCGGTGCTTTCAGTCCACAACTGCGCACCGATGGGAACTGTATACGTTGATTAGATTGCAAAGGGCGCCGTCCTCCGACTTTCAGCCATAATTTCGAGATACGGGATTTCCATAAAGTGGTGCTGGGACCTCTCAGTGGATGAAAATTTCAATTGGGTGCTAGTTTCTTCCGACATTTCCCCATTATGGGGTTCTTGAAACCACGCACGCGCTCAACGCGCGAGGCTGGGAAACTACAACTAGCGCAAAGTTGGTGCAGTTCTCCGTGTTGTTACCGAGGGGTAGATCTCATATAACATCATATAGCGCCGTACGGCAATTTTCGCACTAAAAAAAGTGAAGCTCTCAAGGTTCACTCGGTTGCCCATATTGCTTCTGTTATCACCGAAAAAAGGACAAAATTCGGCAAACACCCACCCTCGAGCATCAAGTTTTCATTCATATTTTTTAATTATGTACATATATATAAGTTTGCAGTCCAAACTAGGTTCTCTAGCGATAATGTTTAGTGTGTTTAATGGCCATGAATGTTTTGGAGAACACGCATCTCTTCATGCCTTCCTTCTTTTTCTATACATAGAGGCATTTTTCTGCCTCAAGTATGGTTAGCTGTTCGTCGAATCCATTTAATTTCACAACGTCTTTTCCACTGACCAGGTAGGGGTTTTCCCATTTTCTCCGTGTTTTCGCCGCAATATTGCGAGCGTTTCGGCCGGTATACCGGCGCGGGCAGTACCAAAGCGTGCACGTTCAAAACGCGAATGTACATCACGGCACTCTGCGTACGGACCTTGCGCAAATCTACAATCACGGCGCGTGTCCGATTGGAGGGGATCGTAACGGCGCAATACGTCAGCAGGGACCCTAGAATTGAGGTGCCCATTGCTGGCTACGGCTCAATTTTTTTAGAGATTATTTTAATTAAAATTTGTCGCGTTTGTCGCACTTGATGAGGTCGATACCCTGTGGGTGGGCGTTACCCACATTTTCTTTCATTTGGAGCGGCTAACCTTTTCCTGCCTTTTTCGAGCAAACTGGTAATGAGACGTCGTGGCAGGGTTCTCAGATATTCGTGGGGAAGTTCCCGAGGACGGCAGCAGAACTCCCCTTGAAACAACTGGGGAACTTCCCCCGAATTGGGGGGGGGAGGCGAAGGGACGTCTCGACAGCAGAGTAATGGGGGAAGTTCCCACAGCAGGAGTTCTCTTGTTCTCCCGACTGCAGGTCTTCCCGCGACCTTCCGACTGCTAATCTTCCCATTGTTCAATGATTGATCAGAAATCAGCTTGCTAGAACTCGCTGTTTTCGACAGTCTCCTGTTCCTGAAAAACTGCGACCGGTTCAAAAATATTCACCTCTGATTAAAGGTTATAGAGAAGCTTATTACCTTCTCTGAGAACCAGGCAGAGATGCCTTACGTAGTTCTTGAGTGGAAGATCCACCCCCTCAACTTGCGAAGTGCGAGACCACCTCGCGACTAGCCCGTCTGCATCACCGTATACGCTGCGGCTTTGTTTTCGCGTTCATCATGTTTGGGGGAAGCATGGGAACAACCGTGAAGCGAACTTCGCTTGTTCTCCCCCCGAGTTGACTGTTTCGAACGCCTTATCGTTGTGAATAATTCGAGGGGAGAAGAGCGAGAAGTCCCCCTCCGGGGGGACGTCTCGCTCCTCTCCCCCCGACCGAGTGATAACGACCAAAACAGGTCTATTGTCCTCGGGAACTTCCCCCCAAATGTGTGAGTTGCTACACTCTGCGGCCGGGCTGAATTATCAAGAATTGTCCATGAGGTTGGAGTGCGTCTTTAAAATCGCTCTGAGTAAGGAGAAATTCGGAGTATCGATCACATCTTAACTTTTAGAAGCCGCGATGCTAATATGGCACCTTTATCATGAAAACCGAGTGATCGTTCGCTAGAAAACACAATGGCACAAGTGAAGAAACGACCGCTCCGCTCCCAAGATGACGTGATAAGAATTCTACCTGGAGATAAGATACAAACCACGTAATGAAACGTACTGTATTCCAGAACAAGATTCCAGAAGGATATGAGCAGTTGTGATGCTTCTAATCATGAATCTCAATCTATTTGGAATAAGACATGTCAATGGTCCTTCAAATGGTGCAAGTAAATCAAAAGTCTCGCTTGCAGCCTTCGCCAAAATAATTCACGAAGAAAGTTCAGAAGCTACCGTCTCCAAACAGCAAAACCACAGCTATGCTCGAGAAGGTATCAAAGCAAAATCTCGTATCATGAAGTAAAGCTAGTTTGCGTTTTAAAGTCAGCGGCATACTGCGGTAAAAGACCGCATAAAAGTCAAAACATTCCTAGGAAAACATTGGAAGTCAGATGACACTTATGTGGATTACAGCGCGACTAAGGTACGCTGGAGCATTATACTCCGCATTTTTCTGCACTTGATGCCAAACGAATTCTTCAATACATTGCAAACTGTTTATAGTTCTAGAAAACGCAAGCACACTTTCCCTAGGATCTGTGCCGACCATCAATGCTCAAACACAGCAATATATGTCATTAGTATTTGTTACTTGTAGGAATTTGCAGGATCAGCTAAATGATGACTGCTATTTGTGAACTATTTGATGTGAACTACTATTTTAAAGGGGCTGGGAAGGATGACCATTTGCGACATTTTCACGAAGGGCAACCCATGATGGGGATAGTGGTAGTACACTCGATTTTAGAATCAGTCGAATGCTACGTAATTTAATGTTTCAGTGCTCAGATAAATGCTCTCATCACCGATCGGAAGCAATTTATTCAGAAACAGACAAGGTAAAACGCGTACATCTATATAGGGAATTTTCTCCGCAGGAATACAGCTAGAAGCAAGCTTCTAGGGAATCAAACTTGAGCCTTTGACACCGCTGATGATTCCGAAATCCTTAAAGGCAGTGTTCACGATGAATTTCGTTCCTGAGTTTTCCACTTTAAACAAAGCGTTGACAAGCAAATGTTACAAAATTACGAAGAAACGGCGAGAAAAGCATTAAAGCGTCTTATCTCAGCGAAATTATTCTCTGGCCTGAACTCGTAGTCCGATTGGATGAACGTGTTCACGTTGGTTGTTAACGGTAATAAAGGGGCTAATAAAAAATGGAAGAATATCTCAGTATTAGTCAGGGTCCGAAAAAAATAACGGAGCAACAGAAAGGATATAACTGCAAAGGATGGGTCCACAAAACATTTCATTGTCACAGCGAACAGTTCCTGTGAGAGTTAAAGGCAGTGGTCACGATGAAAAACGTTATCGAAAAAACTACAAAAATCAGCTTAGATCAAAAACAGCTGAAAAACTATGAAGGTAGCGCGGTGAAAAACGGTCTACAAATAGAGTTTCTAGGACCCAAAGAAGCTAGTTCGTGCACACGTGCACAGCGATGACGAAACAGATCGCAGTCTCATGCCGAGCAGTCAAAAATCATCGACATTCAGAGGACGAAATAAATGCAAATTTAACGAATAAAAACAGTTGAATAATGAAAGCATCACTTCAGTCAATGTTTTTGACTAGATGTGTACATAAATTCGAAGGTGCATTGATTGACATTCAATTTCAAGCTAGCTGATGTTCTTGATATAAGAGGTCATCGATGCCGATGATGTGGAGAGGGCTCGTCCACCATCAGAAGGCAAGAAAGTTCAGGTTTCAAATTCGGCCCAAAACAGTGGTTTTTTCGCGATTTTTTCTTATAGGTCCTACTACTCGAGACCCAGGAAAGGATTTGGAGAGAAAAAGACGACAAGCATATTTGATCGCGACCACTGCCTTTAAGAGGCGGGGTGGGAGAAAAGGATTTCGTGCCCTTCTGGTGCGTTTTTCTCGGCTTCTTTGCCATTTTAGTTCCACCCGAGAGCCAAACAATTGATTTAGCGATTAATATCAAAATCAAAGATTATCATCACCACTGCCTTTAGCAATCACGAATCCCATCGCAAGCACCGAGATTCCGCTGTGGGAGAAGGCACAATCTGTTGTAATCGACTACTCTCCTGGCTTAGAGAGGATAGCACAATCGTTCGTCAGACAATATATTCCGAAAGTAAGAGCTGGGAGTAACCCAACTATACTCTGATTCTCAATTCAAGCTTTATTAGATCTTCACATCAAGCGCAATGAGAGCGCTGACTGCTAGTTACCATGAAAGTACCAAAAAACTACCAAACCTTTGAGTCATGCGGCATTTTCGCCAAGAGTTGTAGGTTTTTCACTTTAACTACACTAAGATATCCTTTCTTAAGAATCTATTTTCTCATCATGGCGCGTGCGGGCACGATGCTCCTTCTGCCCTCCGTTCTTTCGTTGTCTCTAACCTACGCTCCGCACCAACACTCGTGGCAACCATGAGAACTTCGCATTTCTACAGCCTATATGGGGTCATGCGAAAAATTTCTGCACTACAGGCGGAATAGCCCATGCTTACGGACTTTATAAAGAAGAAAATTTACATCTACTTTTGTATGATTTTAGCACATGCATGAGGACATCACTGAATGGCCTGTTGTGAATTCTTCTATTTTTTTCCACGTAACTAGTGCTAGCCTGGGCTTTGAAATAAGCGATTTTTTCAAAGACATACGAAAAAGGAAGGCAAAACTTAAAATCAAGATTTTTTTACCGAATTTAATTGTGAGAGAAAAAAAACCGTATTGTCTAAGACTGTTTCCGTATTCAATCCTTGATAGTTTCCGCCATTCGGTCTTATCACTCCTTTATGAAAAGCATTGTTAGAGGGACAAAACAGAATTTTTCGACGTTTGCAAGGTATTCGCTCCATGACTATCCATTGCACTACATCAATTACTGTCGATCAAGGGATCAAGGAGCCAAATTCCGGTCCGCTATTGCGGACTACGGCTGTTGCCTCACGCGACACGTGATAATCGTGCTGGGAGAAGGGTGGATCTTGCCGGGACAGAGCGGCCCCAGCCCGCTCAGACATTCGGAGCGTTGAACTATGGAGTAAAAGGACGTTCGAGTCGAACTACCGAAGCTATTTTGTCGAGAAGTTGACCCCATGAGAACGATGCGTTGAACTGCTGGGCTTATCACGGCGCTGCGTGTTGCACCGCGTGCGTAGCGTCGTCAGCAAAGTTGAACGCTAAAATCAAACCAGCGGTACATACGAGCCGTGTCAAGATGGGGTTCGACCGTTCCATTCCAGTGACAAGTGATAACTATCGGGGCTCTGCCTTTGAGCTGAGTGAGAATGCAAATGCCACGCCTTGCTCTTCCGCCAACGCAAGTGCTTTGCCTTGGGTGCAGGCAAAAAGCGGAGCCTTCGCTCTCTGATTTTTGGTGAGCCCACGAAGTGCACACATGGAGGGGAGCCAGGTGCGTTTTGGTAGAGAAATCATAATCAAGCGTAAGAAAAAAAGTAGATGAAAAATTCAGGAATATTCATACAAGAATCATTTGAAAATATCTCCAATCAGCTTTTCTGTTCAACTTTGGTGGAAATCCGTATCAACCACCAAACAGTTCCGTTGAACTGCTGGGGGAATTCTGTTGATTTCCAGTGTGGACATTAGTTCAACGAAAATTCCAAGGTAGTGGAACGCTCGGAGGGTCGGAGCAGTCATCATCCTGTTGCGTCTCACAACTGAAGGATCATAACATGCAGTGACCATTTCAAATGAAATATGCGTTTCTAGGATCAATTTTTGACGTAGAATTCGGATTTTTACTCTCTAGCTGTGAATCGTTCTTCTGAACGGAGCTATGAGCATTTTTATATTGATTTCTATAGAAAAACGGTATTGTAG
The DNA here is from genome assembly GCA_029168955.1 of Aplectana chamaeleonis. Taxonomy (NCBI): domain Eukaryota; kingdom Metazoa; phylum Nematoda; class Chromadorea; order Rhabditida; family Cosmocercidae; genus Aplectana; species Aplectana chamaeleonis. The sequence goes on along the minus strand of JAPDOI010000050.1, from coordinate 648,808 downwards.
CTGCTGTAATCTACATTTTTTTCCAAAAAACCAAAAACGGACCTTATATTCGTGATAAGCACCCCGAATAGCTCCCCTGGAAGAAATTCAGAGCAAAAATTTTTTTCGACCTTCGGACCCCAAAAGTGGATTAAGTTACCACCTGCGACAAACCCCAGTAGTATCTCATCGGTCAACGCAGAAGGGTTACGATAATTGCGTAAAGTGTGCACGGAGTGTGCAACCTTCCTCTGCATCCCTGCGCGACACAGCCGCGACCGTGCGAGAGCGCAGACAGCGAGGGTGGCGGCAAATTAAATGCATTGAGTGGCTCGAATGGAAAGGCGCGGCCCGTATTTTCGTGGTAAGTTATGTGTAGGCTTTTCAGGCCAGATTTCAGCCGCACACGAGTTCTTGGGAAGAATCGGGAAAATTTTCAAGCCTGGACTAGAATCATTTGAAATCCCTGGGCTGCAAATCAGATGCTAAATCTGAAAAGAAGCACTGAACAGGGTCCAGCAGCCCTTTGGTAAGTCTCGGAGGAGTCACGGCCAGCTGAGCCGCCCCCCCCTCATTCGGAGAACTTTATAATCCCACTTCAATGTGTGGAATTCTTATTATCTTCCAACACAGGCGGAATTGCTGAGTCAATTTTTGTGTTTTTTCGAGCAAGGGGAAATCTTGCTGAATTGAAACTTTCATTTTTCCGAAACTTTTGTGTATTTATTTTCAATTTGAAGGTTTTTTGAAATGAAAAATTTTCAACCAATCACGAATTTCGGGAGAAACGCTGCCTGGCTCAGCATATTCCGCGCCCTCCCCCTCACCTAACATTTACAGGCAATAAAACGGCGAAATTCACATGGTTCCTACATGCGGAGGGCAGTCGGAGGTTAAGGCGTCGCACGCGCCGCTCGCGCCTGGAGTGATGTGAATTACGACATTTTATTGAGGGTAGTTGCCAAAAACGAACTGCTCATAAAAAAATTTCAAACTAAAATATTCCACACACCACTCCATTTTTAATTTTTTCCTGGTAAATTTTCACGACACTCTGGAATCCAGTTCTGCTCGACCCTGCCACTAAACACGGAAGCGGTGTTTGCCAGTGCCAGAACTGACTCCGAATTTGGAAAAACTTAGGTGTGGACGTTTGGTCTGAACTAGGAAACCTGGAATAAAGACGTAGTGGAAGCTAAGTTTCCCAGCTATCACACAAAAATGACTACACTAGACGAAGTTGGGCAGTGTCATTCCTCACCTCAACTGTGACAAAACATGCGAAACTAGAGTTTTTTTTTTAATTTCTCAGCATTCAGTAGTACTTGAGCAGTTTTCAATTTTTATTTATTCTGCCGGTGCTCTTCCCTTCGGACTAAGCGTCGCGCAACCCAAAAAATCTGAAGCTCATTTTGTTTATAATTGTTCCGCCCTTCCCATCACAGTTTTTGGCGAAGTTATCTTCTATCGCTGGCGGCTATCCGTTCATCCCAGTTGTTCACAAATTTATTCGCATGAGCGTAAAAAATGTTGCAGAACTACTAAAACTTGAAACCCCTTCTTTTATTACGAAAAATCATCAGGAATGGCGCTAATACCTGAAAACTAAGGAATTTGCGTGATTGGGTGAGATTTAACATAATCAAGCCCGGGTAAGCATGAACATTTACCATCTTAAAAATGTTTTCTACGAATTAGTCGTGAATTCCGTTGCATGTTGTGCAGCAACCACTCGATGCATTTCAATCGCCGCCACCCTCGCTGTCTGCGCTCTACCGCAGCGGGCAGGGATACAGAGGCAGGTTGCACACTCCATGTACACTTCACGCAATTACCGTAATCCTGCGTTGACCGATGAAACGAAGGTGAAATTTTTTTGCCCAAACGTTGTATAGGTGGGCTATTTGGGGCGCTGAACACGAATATGACGTTCTTTTTCGTTGCTCATGTTGATTATTCTATGCTACGATAGAAATATGGTATTTTGGCTGCTACAACCTACAGTCTATGTACAAGCGCATCACTTCTTACATCATAGCACACGATTTGGAATATTCCGTATACTCACGCGAATCAATCATTCGATTGTTATCTCTTGTGTACTTTCAATTTTGTGCTCCGAGATTTAAGAATTTTCTCGCTTGCTTCATGGTATGCGGCAGCGTATCATGAAAACCATCCAGAACAGTTTGAAACTCTCGTTCAGTACTGTTTCCCTCTTCAATTGGGTGACCTGGGTGATTTTCATGGGTGTTCGAAAGTTCACTTCATTCGATGTTCTCATTGTGAGAAAATCCTTTGTTTTGAACTATTTGTCCACAATAACCACATGTGCTCGTAGCTATAATTTTGCTGCAAGTCCATTTGTTTTCTCAGCAAAACACCAGCCGCGGGGATAAGACATTCTCGACTGAAACGCTTCATACTCCTAAAAAAAGCTCTTCCACGAACTGTTAATCTTCTACACTTTCAGTGATCGAAACGAGTATTTTACAAGTGTGCGAAAAATCTGGGTGCAGCATGGAACCTATGACCTCTTTTTTAGTGCAGCACCCACTTCCACTGCGCCAACCGGTCACGACTTCAGGTGCGCCGACTTCGTATATAACTGGGCGCAGCTTCGTTAATCGTAGCAACATATTTCGGCGCTATGACACACTATGAGGTGATTCCTGGTGTAGAAGTCACATCAGTGTATCTCAGGATGCGACGAAGACTCATGGATTACGCATTATGATGCGTCTACGAGTGAAGGGATAAAAACGCCTACAACTCCTTTTAGAGAAACGATTTGCAGCTGCAGAGTTGAAATTCCAATTCTACGTCGAAAATTGGTCGTAGTGTTGTTTGTTTCATTTAGAATGACCACGGCATGTAATGATCCTTCTCTTGTCAGGTTAACGAGGGGGGCAAGCCCCACTTTCACCAGGACGCCAGCCTTCATTCCATGACAAGGCTGGCGTGCCAGTGGGAGGAGGCCGGCGCTCCCAGGTTCTCTTCGCGGCACGACCATCCTATCCCAGGTCCACCCGCAGTGGTTACGCGGGTCATCTCAAATGTATTATTCAGATATCCCGGCATTTGCTTCCTTCCCGTCGCTTTCTCGTCATTCAGGCTGATTTCTAGCCTAATTAGACCAGTAACACACTTGAGAACTATGTGAATTTATCACTTTATTACAACAATCGGAATACTTTTCACTCAAATGGCAGTCTACCCGAATATTCACAGAAGTACGGAGTGATGCGGTTTCCACAATCTTCTCCGTTTCCATTTCGCTATTACAATTATCTAACCTTCAACAAAACACAATTGGTTTGTTCTAAAAAAAATCGCCGAACACGATGAAACCTTAATCTGTGGAAACCCCCTCGAGAGAATAGCACAAAAATCGCAGCTTTCACAGCTCAAAAGTCTCCTCAAGAGAAAAGTAGAAAAGCAGCAGATATATGAAGAAGAAAAAACAACATGTTACTGCTTGAAAATGCAAATGTGTGACGAAATTCCGCAGGCTCAACATTGCTTTCCCATTTCAGTACTTATCTACTCGTGCAGTCCCGAAGTTACGTCGTCTTGTAACGAGGAAAATTTTCAACAGAAAACTCGCATAGCAAACTTCATTACAATGGAAGCTACCTTCCGAGCTGTCCAATCATATCCTCCATTCACGACGTCACAATTGTAATAGCGCACACGCCTGACAATCAAAGTGTAAAATGGTGGTTAGGTGCTGTGAAGGAACAGTACAAAAATACCTTTTGATGAGCAGATAGCTCCTCCTCGGAACCGTCTTTCACTGAGTTGCGCCGGACCGTTTCTGGAGGAGTGGTCTTGTTTCATCTCGGCATGACGATGATGAAGCGGCGAATAAGCGAATGATCTCCTATTCAACAATGTTGCAAACGTAAAATAAAAGTTACTGTCAATCAGACAAACGGTCACAGGAGATGAAGCCGCACTATACCATGTTCTTCGATTGAATAGAGTTTTCAATAAATTCCAATTTCATAAACCGATTAGATAGAGTGACAAATAGCGTAGTAATATAAATGGAAATACTATGTTTCACGGTCTTATTCCCTGTCAGCTTTTGTCTAGTCCGCATTAACATTGAATAAAACTGAAAACGGCATTATCCCACTTTACGCACTAGAAAGACTGAAAACCCTTAACCTGATCTCGGTACTAAATAAGTGGGGGGGGGGTGCTAAATCTTCACAATCCTTCGCAAAACTGTAAGCGGATCTCATGTATTGTTTTGTTTCCATGCCACCGCGGTGACAATTCCATGGAAACACTTTTGCCGCGAGAAATGAAATGTTGTGGGATGAATTCACAAAAACCCCTCAAAGGAAAACACACTGAACTCTCCAGTAAAGAAAGTGAAATAATGCCCCGAAAACACCGCAAATGAATAGATAATTCAGTTTGAATGAGAGGAAGAAACGGGATTATGTGCAAATGAAGAAAATGCGAGTTGAGATTAGGGGCTCCACTGCTGAAAACCTGCTCGATTCGCAAACCTCCTGTCGCGGCGCAGAGGGCTGGCTCACCCGTGGTCGGGCGCCGGCCCTCTAAAGTCTCCGCCCACAATTACGGTTCAAGGCTGGCCCTCTTGCCCAAAAATGAACGAGGCTTGCCCCCCTCGAGTGTCTGAGGCGATGCAACAGCCGTTGTCTGCGAATGCAGACCGGAATTCGGCTACGAGAACGTTACTAGCTCTGTTGTAACGCGATGAAATTCCTATTATTGTTTTCCTCAAATTTGTATCTTTATGAAAGATTATGAAAGACGAAAGCACGTTATGGCTCAGAAGACTGGACCTTAGTGCGAATCAAACTTCCGTTCAAGAAGATCATGGCTGAGAAGCATTGCTGTTATATTATTCTTGATATAAAACGTTTTCTGACGTTCTGTGTGTGATTTGGAAATAAAGGAGACGCTTCGAAAATGAATAAAATGCAGGAGAATTGAGGAGAATTAGCAGAGAATTTCCGAATATTATGCCTGACTTTTTTTTAAATCTCTAGCAATTTACTAAAATTTTCGGGTGAGTTCTCGACCCGAACTCAGGCCGAGCATGTACCAGAGGCTTATCAAAGATTCACCACTAATCAATGTTAAACATGCATTTACCACTCGAACAGAAACTTTAAGAGTGGATTTCTTATAATCTCTAAAAGTGATCATATTGTAGAAGATAACCAGAAAATTGATACAAAAACTCGCTAAAGGTGATCTAGATCATTAGTAGTCCACCAAAGTTCAGGCGAGTTCTAGTGAATTCGATTTTTTGAACGGATTAGTGTGAAACGTCTCGTAATTAACCTCAATCCCAAAGAATCATCTGTCTCCGAACACAGGATATTGTCTTGTGCGACAGGAGCTGTAGTGTGCAGGCCGGAAAGGGGAGCGTGCAGGGCTGAAATGGAAGTGCGCAGGACACCGAAAGGAGCGCAGGGGACCCACCTTGAATGCGGAGGACTGCAAGGGAAGTGTACGAGACCGGATCTGGACCGCGCAGGATTCCGATGGAAAAGTGCAGGACCTGAATGGGATCATTTTGGATCTGAATGGGAGAGCGCCAAGCGGTGGCGAAAAAGTGTGAGACACGACCGCGAGTGCGTCGAGCGCCGCGGATTGTGGGCGGGAACCAACTAGGAGTGCTCAGAGCGGCGTGAAAGGAGTGCGAGACCTCTTTGCGAGTGCGATGTGTGCCGCGAAATTCATATGGGAAGCCACAGGAGAGAGCTAAACATATTCAATGCCAGGGGGTGTGGAATCAGGTTCGAAGATTTTAGAAGCAGGGGGTAGCAGGAGTAATTGTGGTTTCATAAAGTCCCAATAGGAAGAGGACGGTAGTGCTAAAGGGATGTTTCGCGCGATTTCTCTGTAGTTTACAGTTTTTTCTCGATTGGTAGAGATTTACTAGAAGTTCAGTACAGACCTCTGGTAAATTTCAGTTTTCCACTGAATTCCGAACAGCTTATCAACGAAACATGTTCGGACAGGTGCTTCTTCCTCTCGTTTATCAGTATCACGTACTCGAGTGATACAAAAGGTATAAAAAGGCGTCATCTCACAGTGTGTCTCATTTGACTTCTCGAGGCTGGTCCTGGATCCCCTTGAGGATCACTCGTTTTGACTACAGGGGGGTGGGTAGGTTCTCCCCCGACGTCTGCAGTGGGGGTGACTACGCCTGAAGCCTGCTGTGGGGATTCAGCCCACTGCAGACCGCGAGGCCGGAGGGTGAGAGTGAGGCACAATTCTTGTAAAAAAACTAGAAAATTACCAACAGAATACGGGAGAATTCTGGAGGATTCTCGAAGAATTTCAAAATACTTCTGCCTGATTGTGGTAAATTTGTCTAGTAATTTACTAAAACTTTTTGATAAGTTCTCGGCTTGCGTATATCCAATTTATGGCCAGTCGATGTTCTTAAAGGCAGCGTTCACGATGATCATCCTCGTTGACTTTCCACAGTGAAATGATAGGCGAGAAGGATCCTAGGCTCCCAGTTTCGAAAGAACAGTAGAAAACGAGTCAGGAGCGGCAAAATAACGGCTGCAAACACGCGTTTTGGTGCCCCAGACACGCCCCGTGCTATAGATCCGCCCCTCTAAATGAACAAATGAAGACTCAGATCACAGGAATGGTCAAGTGAAGGAAGTGCTGATAAGTGAGCTGATCGCTTCATTGCACTGTTAGGTATCATCCTTCTAGCGGTCTATTTCTCCATGCTCTAAAATCAACGTAAACAAGAGAGGGCCTATTTTTGCTCAAAAACGCGTCTTTCGTGTCCTTTTCAAACATGCCTTGCTATATAGGGCGCCAGACCTTCCGTAAACCGTGGAGATATCGGAAAAGAAATTTATCGTGAACACTGCCTTCAATATAAGAGATCATCGATGCCAATAATGTGGAGTGGGCTCGTCCAACATCAAGAGACAGGAAAGTTCAGGCTTGAAATTTGGCTCAAAACTGGGTTTTTTAGCAAATTTTTCTTATAGACCCTTCTACTCTGAATGTAAAAAGAGTTTGAGGAGGAAAAGAAAACACTCATTTATTTTTTCACCGCGACCACTGCCTTCACGTCTTAGACGAACAGTTGCTTCTGGAGGAAGATATAACAAAAAGAACGCGAAAGACATGAAAACGCGTCCGCGTGCGCCATCTGACCAAATCCTACTAAGGGGTTCTTGAGTCGTCTGCTTCCTAGAATGGTGGAGTATCGTTAAAAAACAAATGTCAGTTTCCAATTAGATTAAACAGAATCGAGATCGGAGGTGCACGGCAGAGCATCTTCTAATCTGAACTTCTGCAAATTCAAGTTGCGATGGTAAAAACTCCAAAACTGAAATTGAGAAGTCAGAAGTATAGGGAACAGAAAGGGTAGTGCGTAGAAGCTAGATGAAGTCAACAATCATTCCCGCAACACTCATTAACTCGGGAGGTCATTCGTTCGCTATTGAATACTACAAAGCAACGAAACTGGCTATGGGTGAAAATATGTGCCACCCATCAGAAAGGAGAGCTCAAAAACGACGGACTGATTTCTCAAGCAAAAATATCGAACTACCTCGAATGCATTTTTGATGAACTCCCGCAGACTGCCGTGAGGAATTCGAAATTCAGTGGGAGATTTGCTTAGAAAAAATAGAATATGATTCTCAGTGAAGTAACCTGAACTCACTTGTCAACCAACTGCTCATAAATGAGAAAGAAAATTGCCCTATAGAGCAATCCAAGTAAGCTCAACTTCGAGCGATTTCAGCCACATACGTATGAACGTACATATAGCCTAGCTCCCTCATTCTGAGCCGGTTGAAGTAAAGTTTATCGTAATCATGTCGAATTCTCCTTATCGCTGTCATATTTTACCGAGCAAGCTAGGCTTTACTTATAATGTGACACGTCCGAAGTCATCATCAGCCAAAGCTTTTTAATATGTCAAACCAGTTTTCGACACTACACTCGCGGGGGTCGGTGGCCGGTTGAGAGGAGTTGAATAGGTAGCGTGCTGCCGCTCGGAACGAAAAAAGGGGCGGGCGAGGCCCGAAAACTCCCCCATTCATGCCGAAAACTCCGCGTCTCAACCTTCCACCGACCCTACATTGCCACGTCACAGTTGACCCCTTCATACCGAGAGCTCTGCCTAATCACCTCCCACCGACCACCACCTACCACTCCTGCAGTCGCGGGCGTCGGTGGCAGGTCGAGAGGCAGCATTGGCGAATCAACCTGCCACCGACGCCCGCCAGAGCGTCGATATCCAGAACAATACCAACAACGACAAGCACAAACACGTCACATTTGAGGGCAGCGTATACATTGTGGGCTGCCATTTACGCGCTCTACACGAAAGAGTACCAGAGAAAAACAGTGCAGACACTGCAATACGTCGACCCGAAATCTCCGCCACCTAAGAGACATTACCACGAAAACTCCGGCAGTTATGAGCCATGCCGAAGCCTCCGCCGATCAGCCAGATCCGATCAATTTGACTGGGAAAGGGGCATTTTAACCGGCCACCGACCCCCGCGATTGCCTGAGTAAAGGCAGCATAGGGGCTCGTAAACGTGATTGAGATACTTACGGAAATAGAATGGATTGGCTGAAAACACAACACCTACGCATTTTGAAGCGTCAAAAACGATCCACAATGACGCTACACGAGTGAGAATTGGCCCCGCCCCTGTATCTGCCCGCCCCCAGCATTTACGTTCTCCTCTAAAACAGAGGTGGTGGGCCATTCTCACCATTGGCGATGTTTGTGGGTGGTAGAATAGGTACAATAGGTAAGCCACAAACGTCGCCGACGGTGGAAATGGTCCAGCACCACTGTTTTGGAGGAGGACGCAAATACAGGGGGCGGGCAGATACAGGGACGGGGCCTACTTCTCATTCGCGTGTAGCGTCATTGTGGGACGTTTTTGACGCTTCGAAATCCGTGGGCGTTGTGTTCTTAGCCATACCATTCTATTTCCGTAGTTATCTAAACCACGTTTACGAGCGTGTATGCTGACTTCAAGTGAGAAACAAAAAGGACGAAAAAGACAAATATATCTTGAAAAAACGCATCATACTGTGACAATATGAATAGCGTAAGCTCCTTCAAGTCACCTTTCATCACATTTCTAGGCAGTGACGGTTAAAAGCACACTACAATCTCTGGGTCGTTAGTTTTGTTTTTTTACCTATCTTGAAAACGGTCCCACTCTGATTCCAACGGTGTCTCTGGAATCGAACAAGACCCCATGGGAATGGAGTTATGGCCCCTTAAAAATTGAGCCGCGGAAGCATGGTGGACGAGTTGTTCGAGGCTTGTAACTTGCATCATTTGCAACCGATATATGTCAGCCGACCTGAATAAAGAGAGTGGCTGAGAATAAAGTGAAGAACGGTGCTGATCGGAAACTATCGCTCATCGCGAAACTGTTGGGCTTGAAAGATCGTAAAAGGGGCGTGCCAAAGTGGTTTCCTGATGTAGGCGCCTCATGGTGGCTTCCTCTCATGTCTCGCTTCTTTGGAGGAATAGGAAGCTCGCCCTTGATAGGTGTTATATGGGGAGGGTCTACTCCAGAGTTATGTGGAAATCTCAGATTTCCACTTTGAGCTTGGACTGTGCCTTTAAAGGAACAGTCCAAGCTCAGGGACGAAATCTGAGAGTTCCATGTAGTTGTGAAGTAGACCCACCCCATATAGCACCTGCCAAGTGAAAGGTCTCGATTCCTCCGAATAAGCGAGATGTACGAGGAAGCCACTTTGGCACGCCCTTTTTACGATTTTTCGAGCTCAACAGTGGAGAGATAAGCAATTGTTTCCGATCAATAGCCATGTTTTTCCTTTCAATCTCAGCCTTTCTCTTCATCCAGGTCAGCTCGTAGCCATCGGTTGCAAATGGCGGAAGTTACAAGCCTCGGACAAGTCGTCCGCCATGTTTCCGAAGCTCAATTTTTGACGGGCCATAACTTCGTTCCTAGGGGTCTTAAACGATTTTTGAGAACTCATTGGAATAAGCGTGGGACCGTTTTTAACAATGGCAGAGCAGAAAAACAGAGGAACAGTTCTGAGGTTGGACTGTGCCTTTAATGAAAGTGAGAGGTGGAGATCGAGTGGATTCATTTTGAAGATATCATGTATTCACAATTGTGAAGGTAGACATCGTCTGTACGACCCAGTTCGTGGCTACCACCTGTAAAATCATGAATCCAGTGTATTTCCCGATTTATCAGGATGATTAGTCTTTCGAATCACACTTGGCAGAAGCCGTCGATCTTAACTTCGAGTCATCTCTCACCACATCTGCCCGTAACTTTCGCCCACGTTTAGACTACCAATTAGCGCGAAATCAAGTAAGAAGCGAGTTTAAAGGCAGTGGTCGCGATGAAAAACGTTATCTAAAAAAAACTATGAAAATTAGCTTAGCTAGAAAACAGCTGAAAAAATATGAAGGTAACGCGGTGAAAAACGGGCTAGAATTAGGGTTTCTAAGGTCTAAAGATGCCAGTTCGTGCACGCGTGCACAGCGCCGCCCAAAAAGATCGCAGTCTCATGCCGAGCAGTCAAAAATCATCGTCCTTCAGAGGAAGAAACGAATGCATATTTACCGAATAAAAACAGTTGAAGCATGAAAGCAAGCACTTTAGTCAATGTTTTTGACTAGATGAGCCAATGCTAAGATAGTTATGTCCCGAAGTCTCATGATTATTAAGTGAGCTTCATATGTTTTGTTGTGGGAACTTCCTTTTTCTTAACCTTTTATTGGTTAGCTTTCGGTTTATTAAAACCTTCGTCAGACCTATAACATTGAATATAATACAACAAACATACGGTCTACGGAGTCGGTAACCTACCAATTCTGCTGCCCCAAGATGGGATTGGTAGTGCGAGCTGCAAAACAGGAGCATAAGGTTTAACCTGCGAAGTTATCAGTTATAGGACCTCACCACCTAACGCTGCCTGGTCGGTTAAAATGGCTACACAATGACAGGGGCTCTCTTATGACTAACTCTGATATTTAAGTTCGCGATTAGCCTCATTGTGTCGACTAACTCATCCCTGTTATTGATTTCGGGGGATAAGCGCTTGATTTCAAGTGCTTCCAACAGTTTCCTTTTCAGTGGGGCCTCCATTGCCCGGTGTCAAACGCAAACTTTTATGCCAGGAGGTGGTTCTTGTCCGTGGTAAAATGTGCGATAATGCGAAAAAGCATTGCTAGCATATGATGCAGTATTTCGCATTGCTCGTGAATGTTCGTCAAGTCTTTTATATAGGACGCAACCGCACCTCCGCCTTTTTCCGTTGCCTTGAACTATGTAGGCTTCGACTGAAAACCTATGCTCCAACAGTGGCCGTGTCCAATCGCAGAACTGATAGTGAGTTGTAACGGGATTCGGAAGTCTAGAAAAGAAGCAAGGACTGCACATTAGGTGAGGTGGCAAGGGATTTCAATAACGCGGTATCCAACTTTGTAGAGTATCGGACTTGCGATTAAGAGGAATATGTAAGCTTGAGTGAGCAATAATACGTGAATTGAACAGCCTCTCATACTGAATGATGTAATCGTTCTGAACAGAAGTGGCAGAAAAACGAAAGAACTTCCTAGATCATCAGTAACGTCGGCATGGATCTTGAAGAGACTTCGCGTTCACTGTTGAAGGCTGGCGCAAACTTGGTGCCAAATGCTATAACATAGGTACACCGAGTTTACGCCAACCTACAATGGGGAACGCAAAGTCTCTTCAGGATCCATGCCGATGTTACATTCCATTTCGTGCCGCATGTGTTCGTATACTGCTTTTATTCGGGAGGGCACAAGCCCCCCCTATCCACCCGCACTCGCTTCTACAGTATTGCACCACGGCGGCGCGGTCTGCCGTGATTTTCTCCCATCCAATTTCTCTCACCCGTGTGACAGGCATCGACCTTCTTATGACCACCGTCCGATCGTCCGCATGATCGGCCATCATGTTCAGAGAAGGTGAGTTTTTTCGAAAATTTTCACCGTCTTCTATTGTTTCGATAGTAATTTAAATGTCATCGTATTGGCTTAAGATTAGGGTTAATTCGAAGCTTTACACAATCCTTCGCCCTACCAGGAATTTGAGAAAACGTTTGTTCTTTTGATTTTCAACAGAAAAGTCATTTTTTCTGAACATTAATTGTCTGTTTCGAATCGCTGACTCATCTATACACTACCCATTACAATGACATTCAAATTAATAGCGAAACAACTGAAGGCGGTGAAATTTTTCAAAAAAAAACTCACCGGCTCTGAACATGATCGCCAGTCATGCGGACGATCGGACGGTGGTCAAACGAAGGTCGATGCCTGCCATATGGGGTGGGTGAGACTGGATGAGAGAGGGCCACGACAGACCGCGCCGCTGTGGTACAATACTGTAGAAGCGAGTGCAGGTGGAAAGGGGGGCTTATGCACTCCCGAATAAAGGCAGTATACATACTCAGGCACGATTCGACGACCATGCCGGGAAGCACCCCGGACGGGGTGAGTCGCTCGCACAGCGCGGTCGCAAACTCCAAGGTCGACGGAGCGATGCCAGCATGGGTAGCGCCGTCATCAACCCTGTACCGAACGGAGCGGCCCCGCATTTCGAAAGATATCGCCGACGCCACAGTGGACGGGGTGACCCCTTCCCAAATGAGTGTTCGTGACGTCATCAACCCTACCGCCTGCACAGGAAATGCCTACCTTTGACCTATTTTAAAATCCTAGTTGACCGATTACGTCTATTACTACATATACACCTTGGTGTGCTTTGTAATCAATCCGCAATGCAGTCCATATTGAGCAACATCGAGCATGTACCATTGCGAAGAAAAGATAGGTAAGAAGTGAAAGGATGATGGGAGTGATGTGCCACAAGTGCAAAGCAGTGCTACATCTTCCATGAACTCTTTCTTATGTATGAACCGATTTGTGATGTCAATTCCAAGAGTCTAGTCGACGACTCGTCTCCACCTTCGGTTCGCATTCAGCACGCGAAAAAAAAAACATGAAATAAAAGTTCGCAGAGTGTAATTTTCAGGGCAGGTGTCATCACTGGAGTGCTACTCATTGATGCGTGAGGTGAAAATAGAGTTGATAAAAAGTGATAGGCGAGAGATCGGCCAATGAAAAGCTGTTTCATAAAGTCTGGTAGTAAAGTATTTCAGATAGCAGCAAATGTAAATCTGAGGGTAAGATTGCACCAAAAAAAGTAATGCGGCACATTCTACAGCGCGAGTCAAGATTTAAAATCAGAAATTTCAAATTTCATGGTTCTATAACAAACTCGACTTTGCTTTTCTAATCGTATGCCGAACTCAGATCAAATATTAACGAGACTTAAATAACCCAATTAAGCCGAAAACCAGAAATCTTAAAGGCAGTGTCCACGGTAAACTTGGTCATCGGTTTTTAACCGGAAATCAAAAGTTCAGGGTCTCATTGGAGCACTGGAGTCGAAAGAACGAACGAAGACGAGCGTCAAAGAGCTCCATACGGCTCCGAATTCCGCTCGCGCTAGCCATTCCGCTCGCGGTCGAGTTTTCCGAGGAACAGTTTGGCCCACTTCTACATTAGCATTGGAGCGGGAGCGCGGCTGAGTTTTAGCATTGGGGCGCATTTTGGCACCCTGTCTACTTCAGGCCCATGCCTGCGCAACTCATCCACAGTTGAAATGTGGCTTTAAAGAAAAAGAGCTAATTTTGGATGTTTCGCAGCGTTTTTCATGATTCTTTCTTCACTGATGAAGCAGTCAGACTCTAAACCTTCGTTTTCTGGTGGAAATTCGAAAACGATTTTTATCATGGACACTGTCTTTAAGCCATAGGGAAGTTCTCGATTTTTGAGAAAAAGACCCCTAACCCATATTCGGCACCTTACCCACAGAATTATTTTTCAGACTCAATGCGTACCTTGGAGAGAATCACGCACTCTTCCAGAGTTATGACTCACTAAAAATGCTTACATCTTGAAGGTGAAATTTTCGTTGGCAAGTTGTCGACGGCCTGTATTTCTATTTATCCGCAGTCGCTTCACTGGAGCCAATCAGGGTAAGGAAACAGACCGGCAAGGGAACCAAGATCGAAGATGCTGTGGAAATTCATACATCCATCTAGCCGCTATAGAATAGGAAAATCAAGAAAAAGTGGTGTGGCTCGTGGTGGTGAATGTACTTAGACAGCCGAGGGGGGGGGGGGTTCGATTAGACCTTGATAGGTTTTCAATTCGACTAGAAAGTGGTGTGGACTACGATACTGCCGCGTACTTTCCGTGCGCCACGTGGCCTAATCGTCGTCGAAGTGAGAAGCACGTGCCTGAACAAATAGACACTTTAGATTCGACTCGGTCACGGCACGCTTTAGATTCCACTACGATGTAGTTTGAACGACGAATGAGCCACGATGACCTCGATTGGACACGTTCATTGATTGCTCCACAATATCAGAAGCACAGCACGTATGTAAGGGGTTTCAGTCCATAGAGGGCGCAGTCGGACTTTCGGGCCGCTCTTGGGAGGTCTCTTTGAGTTACTTCCAGGACAATTTTGACCGCTGAAGGGGTTTTCCCTCACGATCCTCAGCGAAGGTAGCTCCATCGCTGTTGACCGTGGCTAGGGTGATGCCCCTATCGCAGACTGCTGTGGGTGACCCCCTGCAGCGAGCCGTTGCCTGAACCATTTCCTTGTTGGAAGAGACCCACTTCCATCGAAGGGGTAGGACCCCGCCCCCAGCGCCACGTGCTTCTACAATAGGACGACGTGCTGGAAAACGGGGTTGCGGCAAGATTTTTGTCTCTCTGCGCCTCGTAGTCCTATCGAACAGGCCACGTGCTCTTTGGAGCAGCACCTGCTGCTGCGAAAGTTCTTTTCAACTCGACTAGGTATCCGATTAAAAGGCCTGTGTTGGCCGAACAGGACCTCCCCAGTAACTGAGTGAGTTATCGCGCCCGTGCTGTTCGGTTATATCACGCTTCATTAAAGGGATTGAGATCTCGCAGTAGGCATGTGTTATACAGGGGGTCTACTACACAACTACATGAAAATCTCAAATTTCGTGCCTGAGGGTGCGCTGTGCCTTTGAAGGCAGCATACACGCTCACAAACATGGTTAAGGTATTTTTATTTATTTATTTATTCAGGTGTAGGTAACAGTATAGATGCACCCGTACACCACTACCTTGCTGTCAGTGAAGTCTGAAGCACTGAAAACCATTTAGGATGGCAGAACTGAGCTTGGACTGTGCCTATAAGAAGCCACTAAAGCAGTGAGAACATATTTTGTGCTTGCAATGCATGACTCAAAATAAGGTCAGAAAGGTTGACGGGGTAAAAAACCCCCAAAACATTGCAAGGACTCGTTTTTGAAAATTCGCGAAAAGGTAAGCGTACCTCAGTCAGAAATTTCTTGGAGTGTTTCAAAAAAATCTTCAGATTCTGCTCAAAACTTGTATTTTGGGGTAATCTACGGTGCTGAAAACGAATCTTGGGTGTTTTTGTCGGAACTCTTAGGGTTACTAATGTTCAAAAGTCGACAAATGGACATCAATTTCTTATTTACCACCCCGAATAAACCCCGTATACAAGTTTTGAGTCAATTCTGAGACTTTGATCAAACTACCGTACAGCCACAGCAATTTACCGCTATCTGTAGAAAATCGGCAAACGGACCTCAAATTCGTGTTAAGCACATCAACTTACCCTCAGAGAGTGATTTTGAGACACATCTATCAAAGAAATCCGGGAACCTCGAAAGTGGAATTTTGCCCTCAAAATTTTCCCAGCGGGGTGCTTTGAGCGAATTAGGCTCAAAACTTTCTTTGGAAAATCGACAAACAAACCTCAGATTCGCAATCAGCGCCCCCAAAAACCCTCTTTGAGAATTTAAGTTCAAATCTGGAACATTTTTCTGGAGCTCTCTCAGAACCGCTAATCGGTATAAGTAACCGAAAATCCGTAGAAGTTCAAACGCTATCAGTCTGCACAAAGTTCGGGAAATATGCATTTCACCCAAACTTTGCTCAGGAGGGTTGTTTTCGGCGCTGAACACGAATATTAGATCCGTTTCCAAAGTTTTGAAGGTTCACTGAGCGTTTTGGAAGGCACGGAAAGCACAAAAAACGACCGTTTCGAGCTTATAACTTCTCGGAAGCAGGGGCTCGGGACGGGGTATTGCGCAGTTTTACTATGGATGCTCAAGAGATACTAACAATGCAACCCTTTTCCGTAGATCCGACATACGCTTTGTATACATTCCTCGTGAGACCAATACAGTACATTGCGTCTGTGTTACTTAGCATAAAAATCGTGAGTCAAACAAGACGGGACTTTGTTTTGAAAGACTTGAGTCAAACCGGTAAGTAAATTATGCTATACCCACAAGGACCTAGCGTAATCGACGGATCAACTGTAAGCGGGCCCTATATTCGTGTTCGGCGTCTCAAATTTTCATTCACAAAAAGTTTGAAAGAAAAATTTATGCGAAGAGAAGAATGCCATCCAACATTCGCTGTAACTTGTTGTTTCGAACTTTATAGGTCTCTCCTAAGGCTCAGAGCTCGCTCCCCCCTCAGTTTTTATTTCAGCATACACGGTCGCAGAATCGGTTGAGGTAAGGACCTCATCTTAGTCGTACGGACTGTAATAGAGCGCTTCCGACGTTGCAAGCGTCAGAAACGAACCAAAATGGCCATATTTGAGCCCTATTGAGCCAGCAAAATATGCAGTCTCCGCCAACTTTCTTTGCAGTTCCCACCCCTCAATATAGAGTTCGCGCAATCATTTTAGTCTGATGAATGGGCGGGGCTGTGATGGTAGATCACCCCGCGCGAATCGAAACCCCATTCTCCAGTGAGGCCGCCAACCCCGCACGGCAGGTGGCTGGTTCATGCGTCAGACTATAAGGAAAACAGAAACCATACGATGCGGTGCAAAACTAGGGTGAGGGGCTCACTACACACGGAGGAAGGAGCACGGACGAGATTCATTGCTGACGCGACGCGCGCGGCGGAATTTTTTATCTGATTACCCCATCACTGGAGCGCGCTTGCCACAAGCTCGCGAGATTTCATGACATTTCATGTGTTTATTGATTCTCGCATGACTGTTTCTTTATGTTTCATAATCCTGAGCCAAATTGGTTGCCGACGGCAACGATCTAAAATCTACATCTAAAATGTTGCACGATCTTTAATACCATATTACACTTTCTTTAAATATCAAGCGTTACAACGGCACGAGAACATAGAAGAGTTATTGAAATGAGTGTCCAGGATAAGATAATGAGAGGAACAACTCAGGAACATACAGAGAAGTCATGTGAGAATGAATAAAAACATGAAGGCCCGTGAAATCTCGCGAGCTTGTGGCAAGCGCGCTCCAGTGATGGGGTGATAGGATAGAAAATTCCGCCGCGCGCGTCGCGTCAGCAATGAATCTGGTCCGTGATCCTCCCTCAGTTTGTAGAGGGAACCTGACCCTAAAACTATAGAGCCGCCCTGAAAAAACATCTATGCGATTGGACCTTGAACTTCGCGAATAGGGAGCATGGCCAACGATTTCATAAGGGTCGAAAACTTAAAGGCAGTGTTCACAATGAATATCGCACTCGAGTTCGACTCAAGAATAGGATTGTTTGGTTGTGAGGTGACCAATATAAAGAAACTGCGAAGAAAAACGTTCAGAAATAACCCAAATAACGGTTTCTAACTTTCAGGGCGTGGACGAGAAACATAGGCCCAGCTAAATTCCGCAAGCGCGCGCTAATCGTGAGATCTGCGCGAATCGTTCAGGCTGGACGCGGCGGAGTTGCTTGGCAATTTGCCATCAAAACGTGTGCGGAGCCACGAGCTCGTCCGATTGGGGGGCCGACCGGGATAGGTAGGCGCAACGGGTCAGCTTTCAAAGCCGTTTTAATCGATTTCTTTCCCGATTTTGCTGCTTTCTTCGACCCTACCCTCTCCAGCATCTCCCAGCATAGGGTTTCACACCGAAACCTTGAGAACGGGATTCATCGTGAGCACTGCTTTTAAGAGACAAGATTCCAGAAAATTTGTTTCCTCCAAAAAAGAGTAATATGCTTTTTTCGGAAAATATCCACACTGTTGCATTAGTCCTTTTTCCATTCCAATACAATAACAACCCGATATTTCCATATTTGCTTCGCTTCTGGTCAATTTTCGTTGGTTTCCAATACTACTGTGCTTATCTGAGCCAAATTCCCGTCCGCGATTGCGTCTCGACACGCCTTGCGGCCGCACGCTCCCGTGTCAGAAGAGCTTCCAGCGCCGCAGCCGCCGATCTGCTGACTCCAAGTGGGTTTTGGAAATTGGAGACTAAGAAATATTGGAGAAAATTGTACAAAAAAGCCACATCGAGTCGGCTTTGGCGCTGTAAACCCGACTGACTCGAGCGCGTGCGGCCGTGAAGCGTGTCAATACGCAATTGCGGACCGGAATTTGGCCCAGATAAGCACAGTACCATCCCCAAACCTTCGATTTATGGCACAAAATCTTTATCATTTTGAGCTTGTATGCTGTCTCTAATACAAATGATGGGCATATCGTGATAGGGCACTTTATTTTGTCCAAGTCCATGAACGCTATAGGGACCTTAAACGTCAAAAGCATGGATCAAATGCGTTTCAGAGCGATTCTATGTATCCGGACCTCCATGCTCCAATGCGTGCTGTGTCAATTGCTTTGTGCAGCTCAGTCTTTCATAGAAACAAAAATTACCTGCTCAAGCATAGCTCAAAGGTGGGCACCCACGCCGCTTCGCGGCGTACTTGTTGGCGTGCATCAGGATCCATGGATTATTTGAATTGCATAGCAGTGCTTCGCTGTGCTCAACAGTCTTGACTCCATGTAGTACCGCTTAATTTTTTTTATGCAAAAAAAAGGCGTTATGCGGCGTTTATTGCACTCACAAAGCGCCGCATCGTCATAACCTGCTGCAAAGTGGTCCGATTTCAATTTTGGATTAATTTCTGATTTTCTTGCATTGAGCCCTATACGAAACTGTTACAAAGTAATGATATTAAACTCTAAAAGTGCATCGAAAAATGCATATAGCCTAGCTTGCTCGGATGAGTCCGGGCGGAGCGGTCGTTCATGTCAAAACATAACAGTGATAAGGGAATTTTGACATGATAAGCCCGATAAGCCTCATTTTGACCGACTCATGGGAGCTAGGCTTTATTTGCACCACAAAATCCCTCATTATGAAGCGAGACGATCATGAAACATGAAATCTTTCATGTTTTGACCTGTGGTCGATGTGAATTTTAGAAGGAAATACACATTACTCAATTCGTCTTTGAAGCCAGATATGGACGGCATGTGGATCGAATCCACACCGCGGGTGTGGCTAAGGAGCAGTTCGGCTGGTACACACGACGCGCGCCACGGTAAAACGCTGTGCGCGCTCGTCGTCCTTGGGGCGCGTTAACCGAGGGCACTCAAAAAAGTTGTTGTTATTCCAGTTTAGCCGTTCCCCCCCCCACCGTTTTTTGCATTTTGTTCATTTAGGTTGTTGTGTCAGACGTAGAATCGGCGTCGGAATCAATATCATAATCTCTCATTCCGCTCCAAGAAGCAAACAAAAAGAACTCCTGAAAACCTGCATAAAAAGTGCGAGTTCTGTCGAAACGACTTTACGAGAAGCATTGCGTCTAAAAAAGCACATTATAAGCAAACAAAAAACATGCATAAAATGCAAAAATGATAAAGGGGGACGGCTAAAATGGGACAACGACTACTTTTTTGAAGGTTGTCGGTTGACGCGCCCCAAGAACAATGAGCGCGCACAGCGTTTCTCCGTCGCGTGTGCTAGCCAAACTGCTCCTTAGCCACACCCGCGGTGTGGATTCGATCCACATATCGATATGGACATGCGGCGCTACATACCCTGACACACAGACGGTCACACAATATAGATAACAGGATACTGAAATAAAAGATCCTCCTACAGATGATCGTAGCATTGGAGGGAGTGAAAACTAAACAAAAAGTTGATTTTAAAGTTTCTCACGAGTGCAGATGCAGGGTTCCAGATTGGTCACTCTTTTGGTGCCTTTTCGAAGAACGGGGAAGTCTGGACTTGTGGCGAAGTTTGGAAATTGTGAAAGATTTAGAGTTCGACCTAGTTTCCCGACAGCCATTGTAAAGGTGGTCTTTTCCTCCTTCTTCCCTATCGACTGCTCTAAGAAAGGTCCCTTGACTTGGTGGTGTGTATACAAGTCTGTTGGTACCTGCTCGTTGGTGCCCCTGCTTCTTCTGAACCAAGCAGTCGTTTGAGTGTACACAGGGAACATTCGAACGCTCTAGCGTGCACAACTATATCGCGAAAGTATCCCATACATTGCATAAAGGTGTCGCCGTCCGGCACACTAAGGCCTCTGGTCCATAACACCTTAGGATCCGTACCTAGGGAGTTCATGGAGTCTTTGGCCACAAGCCACAATTTCGCCACCCTGAATTGCCGGTCATTGTCGAGTGATATCCAACAATATGCGTTGTCCAATCTTCTGAGCTACTTCCATGCACCGTTTGCTGCTTTGCAGGAAACTCGCCTCAAGGATAGACCCGTCATCAACGTCGCAGAGTATGTCATCTACTCTGGTGACGCATATGATAGGAGAGTGGGAGGCTGTGCGATAGCTGTAAGGAAGGAATACAATGGTATGATCGAGAAATTCGGCTTAATGTCGTGTAGGAATGTAAATGTGCGACTGCGGAATCACATAAGATTCAATCTGTGGATAGACAGTGCTCATGCGCCCACTGAAACCGCCGAAGGCAATTCGAAGTATGCGTTTTATGAGGAACTCAATACGTTGCTGACCAGGATACCTTGTCAACATGCTGTTGTCGTGGGAATCGACGCAAACGCGAAGATGGGACTTCATCAGGTATCCGAAGTACTCGGTAACTGGTTCTACCTAGTGGAGAGAACATCGGACAATAGCTACCGACTTGTCGACTTGTGTGAACGCAGTGGTCTGATTATTGCATCGACATACAAGAGGAATCATCGCCGCCATCAGCTTACGTGGCAGGGACCAACCCAGCTATCTCCAGAAGAGCAGCGAAAGCGGAAGAGGACAACTTTGAAACACAGCTTGACTATGTCCTGATGAGGAATATGCCAGTATCGGACATTCGAAGATCTAGAGCTGTGTGGGATGTCGCATTCGATTTGGATCGCCGTCCTGTTCTGCTTAACTTCACTGCGAGGATTCATAAGAGGAAGCGAGGGGCTCAGCCTCTTCAGAGGATTGACATGACAAGTCTCAGAGATGAAGAATGCAGAAGGAAATTCCGACAACGCGTTTCTATTCATATTGGAGTACGGACTAGGAAGAAACTTTGCGACGCGGATTCTTTTGTCAAGTGCATCCAGGACGCTTCGAAAGAGGCATTCCCGGTTGTAGAGCCTACGAAGAAGTTCGCCTACGTCTCAGAAGAAACATCTACCTACAACAGAGTATGTGCTCTCCGAACTGCAGGAAACTTCGTGGAGGAGAAGCGTCTGAGGAGGAAGTTGCGTCGGCAGCTTCAAAGTGACCGCCAACGAGAATGGACTTGTAGAGCTAAGGAGTTTGAGTAGGATCGGGAGGAGAAGAGCCCGAGAAAAGCTTACACGTTGTTACGACGAAGATGAAGAGATGTTCTCCCGTCCTGAACACTACCAATGGAGTTGCAGTTGGTGATGCCACGCTGCCGATTTGGAAGGATTACTTCAGTTTACTACTGAATCGTCCAGCGCCATCAGTACCTGAGCTCCCACGTGTTTTGAGAGCACATTACGTTGTTAGTGAGGAACCGCCGACTGAGGCTGAAGTTTTGGATTGTGTCCGGAAAATGGAGAATTGAGAGGCACGTGGAGATGACAACGTCACTGCTGAAATGCTTAAAGCTCTTCCTCCGTCTGGGATTCGTGAAATGATCAACACCATACGTGCCATTTGGATTAGCGAAAGGATACCCAAGTCGTGGAGACATGCGATCATCGTACCTCTTCACAAGAAGTTATCCGTCACGGAGCCCAAGAACTACAGGGGGACCTCTCTACTTCGTGTCATGCACAAGGTTTGGGAACGTATCATTCTCGTGCGACTCATCAAACATCGTGAGGAAACGACCAGAGAGGAGCATGCCTGTTTTTGACCTGGAAGATCGACCATCGACTAAGTGTTCGTCGTGAGAAGAGTAATTGAATCGTGGTAGCGGTATTCGAAGCCATTACAGCTTACTTCTTTGAACATAAAAGCCGCGTTTGACTCTCCTCATCGATATCGATTGCTCAACGCTCTGCGAGCCGATGGAGTCCGTGAAAAGTATGTTCGACTAATCGAGGACATGAACAAAGGAACAACAGCAGCAGTTCGTACACCTGTCGGATTTACGTCAGCTTTCGAGGGGAAAACAGGAGTAAGGCAGGGAGCCGTTGCAGGACCTTTTCTTTTCAACTTCGCCGTTGATGAAATCATGCGTAGAGTTGCAGAACAGTTTCATGCGGGTGTGATCCTAACACCATCAGGACGCTCCCTTGTCGACCTGGAGTACGCCGATGACATTGTGTTATTCGCTGAAAACAACGCAAAACTGCAAAGAATTGTGAACCCCGTTTCGAAGTATGCCGCAGCCTATGGAAGTCGTCTTCGTCCCGACAAATGCAAGCAGAGGTGGGTCTCCCCGAGGCCTTCAACGGGAGTTTGTGTGGACGGAAAAAACGTATAGAACTGGTGGATGATTTCTGTTATCTGGGCTGTTTGCTGGAGAACGATGGTAGTTATGCAGCGGATATTCAACAACGATGTGCGAAAGCTACGTTTGCATTTAATTCTCTAACCAAGTGTTTCTGGTCTACCACCATCGCGAAGGAAGTCAAGTTGCGCGTCTACCTATCCGCTATTCGCCCTATCCTGATGTACGGATCGGAGACGTGGGCAGCACCAAAGACGCAGATGGAAAGGTTGGATTGCACGGAGAGGAAGCTGTTTTTACGTTTACTCAGATATTTCTGGCCGCGGATGTGCCACAACGAGGATATCTACAAAGAGATTGACGCCTTGCATCAATGTTTGACACGAGAATGCTAACATCTCCCAACGCCATCTCAAGCGACAACGGAAGGTCGTCTTCGTCTGTTCGGGCATATTTTATAAAACCGCCAGATCGTCTTGTTCAACACGCTCTAAGAAAGCTTCCGAGTCCTGTCTGGGAACGGCTGGCTGGACCTAGGCGGAAGTTTTTGGACGGATATGGTGAAGGAGGATTTGAAATCACTCGGCATTTTAAGGCAATTCAGGCGCGACGTTTTACTTCGCAGGAAGTGGAATAGCGACCAATGGCCGGATTGTGTTCAAATTGTGGCTGAGGACCGTGACAAATGGACACGGCTGACTACTAGGACGGCACACCTCGGAGAAGATGCGGAATGACCGCGTCAGGCGAAAGCCAATCGTTTAAAGGCAGGGTTCTCGATAAAATCGGCTCTGTGGTATCTTCGTAGAATGGTAGATCTGGCCATTAAAAAAAGTGAAAATAAGTAAAAAATTGGAGAAAAAACGCTCAGGAGAAAGTTATGGCTTGGTGTCCTCCCGCCTCCAATTATTGAGATTTGGGCAAAAGCCTGTTTTGTCAACTTTTATTTTGCTTCCAAAGTAATTTCTGAACATTTCTGGAGACTACTGAATACTTGAACAGCAAAATAAATGTTGGATAAGCAAGCATTAGTGAAAATCGCGTTAATTAGGGGGCCGGCCGACACCGGTAGTTTACCGTTATACTTTGTTTTGGAGCGTTTTTCCCTCGAAGTTCCGGGTTTTTTCACTTACTTTTATTTTTTTGATGGCCAAATCTACATTCTTATGAAGAGAGCTCGAAAGTCGTTCTAATCGCGAACCCTGCCTTTAAGAGGTTTCCCGAAAGCCATTGTAAAGGTGATCTTTTCCTCCTTTTTCCCATCGACTGCTCTGAAAAAGTCCCTAAAAGAAATTTCTGCTGGATTCACGTGTCGAGTTCCTTGGAAGCCGTAACGCAGCTACGTGACACAATTCCATCGAAGGTCTACATCCTCTCGCTTCCTTTGTGTCACCGGTCCCACGAAACTGCGTTCCTCTGGCGCAGTACATACGTAAACACGGAAGCGGATCTTCAGCAGTAATGTGAGGAAGGCCGCTCAAAAAAACCCGGTCTCTTTGGCCAGAGTGCATATGAACGATAACTCGGTCTAGTTAGGCCATAATTCAGACGACGTCTAGGTCGAAATCGACAAGAAAATTCAGTTTTGGACGAGAACTATGATAGAGAACTATGATGTGTGCATAGGATGTCGCCTGTTTGGATTGTGTCGGAACTCATCCGTCGTTTTCGTTCACATGGTCAATTACTGTCGTTCTCGGAGCCAAATTCTGTTAAGCAATTGCGGACTTCGCTGTTGTATCACGCAACACGATGACAATCGTGCAGAGAGAAGGTTGAATCGTACCCCGACCAAGTGTTCTCAGCACGATTATCATCCTATTGCTTGATGCGACAGCCGTTGTCCGCGAATGCGGACCGGAAATTTGCTCCGAGAGCGACAGAAGGGTACATAATTTGAGCTTTATTGCTAATCATCTACTTATGGCAGGCAGAGTCTTCAAAAACCTAAAAGGAAACCATTTCCTTTTTGTGCACATTAGGTTTTCACTTGCTCGATCCGGAACTTAGAGGGAAACTACTATAGATTAAACAAGCCAATCCAAAGAAGTTCTACTATCTTAGAACCATCTAAGAATAAAGTACGTCCATCGGAGCTGCCTACAATACCTACCAAGAAACACTGAACGGTTCCAAGCCTTTATCACTACTTGGGTTTTTGCCTTACTGCCCCCACAACCTTTAATGGCCCCTGACTTTGTTTAGTGACGCCTTTTAGATTATTCTCTAATTTGAACCATGGCCTTGTGGTCGGCAGTTGAATCGTTGCTCTAAGACTTGGTTTGTTTTTGTATAGATTTTCATGGCTCTAACTCGCTACTTTGTGGCTTATGAGCACGTCGGCAACGGCGTATAATAAATCAATAAATAAATAAACAAATTATGGGCGTTTTTCCCCTGATTTCCATACCTACCGTACCTTTCAGAACGCGCAGTAATCTACCAAAAACCTGGAAACTGACCTCATAGGCGTTTTCAGCGGGTGTTAAGCTTATTTCCTTTACTCTAAACGGAGTATTAGCGTTTTCCACTCAAAGCGCCTGTTGTTTGAGCGTTTACTTATAGCAAATCGGGGTTCTGAAAGCGTTCAGGAAAATGTTCCAGATTTGAATTATAAATCTCCGAGGCTATTTTGGTGCTAATCACAAATCTGGAGTCATAGGTGGAGAATGGAAGTTTTAAATAATTGGACAGGCATAGATAATATGTCATCGCTTTGGACTGATAAAAGGTTGAACTCCCGTAGATTCCTGTACGTGAGAAATTTTGACCTTGCCTGAGACTTTGAAACTGGGAGGTACCCTCTAAACTTTCCTTTTCTGATCCGAGTTAAAGGAATTCGAGAAACTGAAGAGAATCTCTAGGAAGTTTTCTCGTGAGAATTTCAACATCATGATTAGATCTGCTCTTTTTCCTGTTCAAGAGAGACGGCATCCTAAGCCGATTAGACATGACAAATTCTTTAGGAAGCTGAGAATAGCTGGCGCTGTAACACTTGATCATCAATTTTCGCGTGAATTAATTCTGTATGCTTTCTAAAAGTTCAATGTCTTTCTTCTTGAATGTGTTAAACACCGAAATAGCACACTCGACAATAGGTCTAACATATGTTTGCACGCTCCTAATGACACTCTCAATAACCTAATATAAACGATTTCCTGAAGTTATCGACTAAACTCGTTCGAAGCTTTCCATCGGGAAACAATCCGAGGGCAAAACTCATGTTTTGACGACTTCCGGAATGCCACGATAGATATGACCTTAAAGGCAGTGTTCACGATGAAAATCGTTTTTCTGTTTTCCCGCCTATCTTGAAAACGGACCCATGCTGATTCCAATGATGTCTCTGAAATCATACAAGACCTTCTGTGAACGCAGGTATGGTCCCTCAAAGATTGAGCTATGGAAACATGGTGGACGAGTTGTCCGAGGCTTGTAACTTCCGTCTTTTGCAGCCGATCTATGCGAGCTGACCTGAGTAAAAAGAGAAGCTGAGAATGAAGGGAAGAACGGGGCTAAGGATTGAAAATCATCGCTCATCTCACGATCTCGAGCATTCATTTGTTCACGTCGGTGGGCGTGTGATGCGCTTTTGGGGTTTCCAATGCGCTCGAAGTTGCAACTTCGGGCTCTTTTGGGGCTCTTCCTGGCTCGTTTTCATGCGTTCTTTCGACGTTAACGTTACAGAGTGTCCCTCCACTACCCAATCCCAATGGAATTTCGAAAACTATTTTCATCGTGAACACTGCCTTTAAATGTTTCTCTATGGGTTGTTCGCAGCGCCTAACACAAATCAGACTAGGGACTGCTTTAGAGTTCTCGTGGCGATTGGGAAAACCATGCTGTCGCTGCTGTAGGTCTGTGACAGTACATAAATGATCCGTGCTTTAAATTCCCTAAATGGCAGCGGGATTCCAAAAAAATGACTTTCTCATTGCTTCACAAGAAGGTAAGGGTGCATGAGGGAGTTTTCGAGCTGTTCAAGAAAAAATTTTTGGATTCGGCTCACAACACTATTCAACTGGAGGTTAATTTGGACGCTGAGCCCGAATCTGGGGTCTGTTTCTCGCCAGACTTATGGTTACTGTAGGTTACGGTAGTCATGATGTCGTTTAACTGGCCTTACTTACCTTTGAATTTCGAAAATCAAAAAATTAACCTCAAATTCGTGTTCAGCGTCCCAAATAACCCCCACAGAGCGATTTTCAGTCAAATCTGAGACTTTGACCGAGTTACCGTACACTCACCGTAAACTACCGTAATCTTTCGAAAATCGATAAACGGTTGCATATTTGTGTTAGGCAGCACGAATTATCCCTATGTAGGAGTCTCAAGGCGATTTCGCCGTAGCAATTTCAAAATTGTCAAAAGCCGCGTTTTGTCAGCAAAATTTGCCCCATTTTGAAGCTTCGAACCAAATCAGATGGAATTTTCGGATTCTTGACAAATGGGCCTCACATTCGTGATCGGCACTCAGAATAACCCTCAGTGAAAAGTTTTCAGCTCAATCCGAGACAGGTTTTTTGAACATACTGAAAATTGCCATTTGTGCACCCCTTTATGTATTTATGCAAAGCTATGAAAATGCCCGATTCTGGCAATATCCTGCAAAGCTCTGAGGCAATTAGTGGATTTGGAAAACGGATTACCAATCCTGTGTCTCATACCAACAATTATCAGAACACACTCTTCCCAAAGGCCACCGGATATGTTAGGCAAGCCCTAGTAAGGTCCATTTATCAATTTTTGGCAGCTTGCGGTGGATGGATATACAGTAGTTTAGCCAAAGTTTCAGATATGACTCAAAGCTTCTGGCGGGGGTTATTCGGGGTGCTGAATATGAATCTGATGTCAATTTGCCGATTTTCGAACCATAAAAGTAGGTTTCGCCCCCTATATGGCATGGTTCCTGGCATAATTCAGTAAACCTAAAAATTTCGATGAGCGGATCCTATATTCGTGTTCAGTGTCCTAGATTGCCCCTGCATAAAAGTTTTGAGCAAAATGCGAAATATTCGTCACAAAACAACATAAAAATGGCCTGAAAAGTACATTTCATTCGGAGAGGTCACTTTGACTAAAAGGAGTAACCTTTTAAGTATAGTTGTGTCATTCGAATAGAGTCGAATCGACATATTCGAGTAATTGTCAATCGAATACGTATTCATTATGGGAATTTCTAAAATCGCACTATTCAAATACTATTCAAAAATCGGACCTCAAAAAAGAGGGGGAATTCGAATCTATCAGATAGTAGAACCTTCAAGAAGACGGGATATATGTACCTCAGCAAAATGAAAGCAAGTTACTCGTAACGAAAAAGGCCAAAAACAAGTTACTTGTCACATATCTGAGCTGATGTAAGTTACCTACAACTTATCTCAGGTCATTTAAGTTACATGTAACATATCGGCGGGATACTGCGCACGGTGAGTCTTCTATTTGTTACATGTATCTCAAATGACCTGATATAAGTCGCCAGTAACTTACATCGGATCAGATATGTTACAAGTAACTTGCTTTCGATTTCTGAGAGGACACTATGTGCAGTACGCCTCCGATATGTTACATGTAACTTAAAAGGCACAATATAAGTCGCAAGAAACTTAAATCGGCCGAGAAGATATTTCCAAGGTGGATGTACGACGCACTTGTGGGGTCAGGCTTACGTCTGGCGTTGCTGTTGGTTCAATTAACCAAGTTTGAGGTACTTCACCCTACATCAGCACGGAAGGCCCCGCACAGCATTTTTTTGCGTATTGGGTGATCTGGGAAGCACTCTCTGCGTCGCGTGTCGTCTGCGTCTCGTGATGGCCACTCATGGTGAAAATATAATTGCAGGTTACATGTAACATAAGTGTAACTTACATGCAATATGAATTTAAGTTACGTGTAATCTAAATGTATGTTACATGTAATATAAATATAAGTTACTTGAGACATTCAAGTAAGTTGCATTTATATTACAAGTAACTTGTTTTGATTTTTCTTAGTATTCGAATCTATTCAATTATCAAAGCCTACTGTTCGAATGTTCGTTCAAATAGTTATAATTTCGAATGGTTTTGAATCAATTTGCTCCGTCGCCGCTATTCATGGTGTAGGCAGATGACCGTGTGCTCCATTGGCAGGTATTATACTTATGTCGAGTCGAGTCATCGAGTCTTGGTATCGACTGAAACAGCGACATCGAGTCATTCGACTACTCGATTATTCGAAACTTTGGAAAATCGAGTTAGTCGAAAACTCGATTATTCGAAATTTCGAAAAACCGAGTTAGTCGAGAACTCGATTCCTCGAAATTTTGGAATTTCGAGTTAGTCGTAGACTCGATTATTCGATAGACCCTAATAGTCGAATGAACTCGATAGTCGACTGTTTCGAATTTAAAAAAATCACCGTCAGGTTAATTACTTCATGTAGTCAATCGAAACTGAGCCACAAGCTTTCGAAGACGTATCTGCGGACCATGATGGCGGAGACTCCTCCATGAGTTTAGAAGATCTCGAAATAAACTACTATATGCCGTGACTTATTAATGTTAAAGTCAGCCTGGCTAATTCCACTGTTCTAGTCTCCAAGGGAGATTTTCGCTGACTCATTTATGCTGTGATCCTTCACTGTTGCATTCCTCCCCAATAATGAAATTTGTTCGGTTTTCGTAAGGTTTTGGAATTTTGTCTTTGAAATTTACTAACGGACATTAAAAAATAAGTGTTGGTTCCAACAGTCCTATCCTGACAAGGGAACCACTGTTGACTGCCTGTTTGTTCCGGATGAAATTACTTTCCTGGAACTATTTTGAACGTAGAATCCGAGTGCGCTCCTTGCACCTGCCTAAAAGCCCTCTGAGATAGTTATACGCGTTTTCGAAGGCTTGGCGACCAGGTAGGGTTACCCCCTCATGGAATTTTCTAGGGTGCTCTGAAACAAAAGTCCCGAATTTTGCTTAACACTTGTATGTAGAAGTGGTCTAAGGTGCTGAACACGAATCTGGGGTCCGTTCGTCAAAATTGCCAGGTTTACTATAGTTTGCGGTACGTGCCATGCTATTTAGGGGGACAAATTCACCTTAATAATTCGAAAACCGATAGATGATTGCCAAAGTCGTATTCAGCTCTCCGAGCGATTCCCAGGAACAAATTCTGAGTCAAATCTAGAACTCTGGCTGAATTGCCGTATACCCGCCGTAATCTACCGTAATCTGTTAGAAATCGTCAATTGGACCTTAGGTTCGTGTTAAACACTCTAAAGCACCCTTCGAAAAACAATATGAGCCACATCTATCGTAGAAATCCACCAATCTCAGAAGTCGCGTTCTGTCCTCGAAGTTTTCCCAGGTTTTGAACGAAGCAAGTCGTAGACTTCGGAAAATCGACAAGTAAACCCCAGATTCGCCCGAAATAACCGACGTGGGAGGACTTCAGGTCAAATCTGGAACACTTTTTTAAACGCTCTCAGAGCCCTTTATATGATATAATAAATAGCTCAGCGCAAAATCAGTGCAAGTGGAAAACGCTGTCACTATGTGCAAAGTTCGAGAAATGTGCTCTCACCTAATCTTCGAACAGGGGGTTGTTTTGGGCGCTGAGCACCTAATATAAGGTCCAATTCCAGATTTTTCAAAGACTAGAGCGCGTTTTGGATCGTACAACAGGTGCGCAACTCTAGCGAAAAACGCCTACAACTTTTCACAGAGTGGTTTTAGGCAGTTTCGGGGAGCGCACTTGGATTCTACGTTAGAAACGGTTTCGGGAAAGTACACTTAAACCGGAATGGCCAGAGCCACTAATAATAGTTCCCTTGTGAGAGCACCTTTCGCGCCGGTACCGCGGTAAAACACCGAGACGGCGTGGGTGACACGACGCAGGGGTGAGGCCGACAGAATCTCGCGATCGTCCCGGGAGAGCTCGGGGCATGGAGCATCGCGAAAACGTCGATGTTCGAACACGGTACACTCTTGGTTCGAGAAAAGGAAAAATGTGATTCGAGTAAAACAGTCGAAATGAGGTGTTTTAGATTTTCAATTGTCGAATTTTTCAAATAATGAGTTAGCCAAAAACTTGACCATTCGATTATTCGAAAAATCGAGTCAATTCGACTACTCGATTACTCGAAATTTTGGAAAATCGAGTTAGTCAAAAAATCGATTATTCGAAATTTCGAAAAATCGAGTTAGTCGAAAACTCGATTATTCGAAGTTTTCAAAAATCGAGTTAGTCGAAAACTTGATTATTCAAAAATTTTGTCGAGGCGGCCAAGTATAGCAGGTAAGGTGCGTCCGAATGAGAATGGCGGCCCACGCGGCCGACGTGCTTGGCAGGCGGCCGTTGCGTTCGCCGCTCTCGGACGAGCAAGCGAAAAATCCCTACCGCCATCGACTACGAACGGGGCCGGCACCGGCTGGCAGCATGCACTGCGCCGATCAATCAGCTATGCAGACGGGGGGAGAGGGGATGGCCGTCGTTGGAATCCAACACTCGTCCGAGGGCGGCACATGCGATGGGCGCCTTATAAGCACGCCGGCCACGTGGGCCCCATTCTCATTCGGGCACACTTTATGACCACGTCAAAGAATTTCGAAATCACTTGGCGCCGCGCTGCGTGCCCGTTGTCCACGCATTCTTCAGAACTGCCGTGTAAATATTGGTCATTCAACTCCGCCATTGCCGGTCCCAAGCCCGGATGAGAAAGGAGGAGGGTTGGCCCCCCGTACTACCGACGGGCTGGAAAACTTAGGTGGTAACCATGGAAAGTCTCTTAGGAAACAACGAAGAAGCTACCGCATCCGGGGCAGCCGATGCGCCAACACTAGGGATCCAGGGTGTTGGTGAGAAGAATACTACTGGTCAAAATGGAGGACGACTGGTGACACCTAAGAAGGAGCTGAGGATTGGAGCATGGAATGTGCGAACCACTGCGTCGGTCAGAAAGAGATAATAGCAAGAGAGTTGTCAAGGTCCAACATATCGATTGCTGCACTTTCCGAGCTGAGGATGAGCGGATGTGGAACGGTGCCCATTCAGGTGCCGGAGAGTAGCGAAAAGATGGTGCTGTACTATTCCGGTGAGGACGGACATCGCAATGGTGTTGGATTTATGCTAGGCAGTCGCGCAGCTGGAAGCGTTGTTTCATTCGAGCCGATTTCTGGCAGGATCGCTGTTCTTGTTTTGAGCGGAACAATCAAGACCCATGTCGTGTCCATCTATGCACCAACGGAGCCAAGTTCTGACGTTGACAAGGACGAGTTCTACACCCAACTCCAGGACGTGCTGAATAATATCCCGAAAACCGATGTCACCATTGTAGCGGGTGACTTCAACGCAAGAGTCGGTAGTGACAGAACAGGCTGGGAAGGAGTGTTGGGCAGGTTCAGCGTGGGCGAAATAAACGATAATGGACTACGCCTACTTTCGTTCGCTGCGTTCAACGAGCTTGCCATCGGTAACAGTCAATTCCGGCACCCCAGGAAGCATCAGTTAACATGGAGGAATCCAACTGGACGAGATGTGGCCACCTTGGACTACGTGCTGATAAACTCACGTTTTAGATCATCGCTGAAAGATGTTCGAGCCATGAGAGGGCCTGATTGTGGATCCGACCATTATCTCTTGCGTGCTGTAATGCAGCTTCGCTTACGACGACCTAGGCGTGAGGAGCCCCCTAGAAAGAAACTTGACTGGTCACACTTGATGGCGCCATAAACAAAAGAAACATTTTAACTCGCGCTGTCGAATCGGTTCGCGGTTCTGGAAGACGCCTTGTCTGTGGACGAGCACGAGAAGCAGACAGTTGAAGTCGCTCTTGAATGCGCAGAGCCTCTCTGCCCTGTTATTCGCCCGCGAACGCAGCCTTGGATATCGGACGATTTTCTCCGTCTCGTGGACGAACGGAAGCGAGTGAAACTAACGGACTTCGGACGGTATCGGCAATTGTGTCAGGAGCTTCGTCGAAAGTTGAAGGAAGAGCGGGAGTCGTACTGGAATAAGGTAGCAGACGAAGTGGAGGAGGCAGTTGGAAGGAACGACTATCGCACATTGTACAACACACTCAACCGTCTCAGAAAGAAGACCAAACCCATGAGCGATTCCATCAGGAATACGGATGGGTCTTTTGTGCGATCAGCAGATGAGCGTCTGTTGCGATGGAGGCAGTTCTTCAGTGAACTCTATACTCACGATGCGCCACAAGGTCCACTGGCCCAACCGATACTAGTCGAGGTACCAGAGGAGACAGCGCTTGACTCGGAACCCACTGCGGAAGAAGTGAAGGCGGCAATCAAGTCGCTAAAGAATGGAAAGGCGTCCGGTGTTGACAATGTCACTGCTGAGGTCATCAAGGCAGGAGGAGATGTTCTACTGCGTCAGTTGCATCAGTTAATCACGCGCATATGGCGGACAGAGAGCGTGCCGTCTACCTGGAAAAAGGCTATTGTCGTGCCTATCCATAAGAAGGGCGATGCCAGAGACTGTAAAAACTATCGCGGGATCAGCCTGTTGTCGATTGTTGGTAAAGTCTTCACGAGAACTATCCAGTCCAGACTTCAACGCCATCGGGAGAGTACCTGTCGCAAAGAACAAGCAGGTTTTCGTCCGGGTCGAGGATGCAACGATCAAATTTTCACACTTCGTCAAGTTATGGAGGAAAGGATTCGCTGTGGAAAGCGCGTCGTTATCACCTTCATAGACTTCAAGTCGGCATTCGATTGCGTGCACTGGCCCGCCTTATGGAAATCGATGGAATGCGAACACATGCCAGGAAAATGGTGAAGCTTCTGCAGGAAATTTATAGAGACTCGACTAGCTGTGTCCGCGTCGGAAACAAGCTATCCGAAGAATTCAGAGTCGATGCAGGCGTCCGGCAGGGAGATGTGATTTCACCGCTCCTCTTTAATACCGTGGTCGATGCTATTATGAGAAAGACCTTTGAAAATAGAAGAGGAGTCCAATTTGGCGATAACGATTTTGTCACGGATTTGATGTTTGCGGACGACAGCGCAGTTTTCACCGATACTGACATGGAAGCCACGCTTTTGTTGAATGATATGGCACAAATCGCGGAATCGTATGGGCTGCGGATTAATAAGGAGAAGACTAAAGTCATGACGTCGGACGGTTCACGTGCTTCTGTGTTCTTCGAGGGAGCTGAGCTTCAGCAAGTCAAGGAGTTCAAGTACCTCGGATCGGTGGTGCAAGAGCGAAAGGTAGTGGCTACATCGGAGATACTGTGCAGGATCGGGCAGGCGTCGGCTGCTTTCGCTTCGCTGGGCTGGTGTTTATGGAAGAAGCGTAATGTGTCAATCAAGACAAAGATCCGGATGTTTCGCGCGCTCATAGTGCCAATCCTACTGTACGGGTCAGAGTCGTGGACGTTGCTGAAGTCGGATTACAGCAGGCTGGAGGTCTTCCAAACGCGGTGTTTGCGGCAAATCCTCGGGATAACTTTAAGAGATCGAATGCGGAACGAAGATATCCGAGATACTTGCGACCATCAGCCCACGATCGAAGAACAAATTCGAACGAGAAGGCTACGATGGTTCGGACACGTATGCAGAATGGAAACAAACCGACTTCCGCGCAGATTGTTATGGAGAGAGCGCCCTGCACTGTGGAAGGTTGAAAGAGCAGCCCCGAAAAAGACGTGGTTGAAGCAAGTCGAGGCGGATCTGAAGTCCCAACGGTGCAGTGTCCTTAATGCTAGATTAATTGCTGCGAACCGTACTGAATGGAAGCGTATCGTTCAGGCCACAAGAGCTCCTATGGCACCTACAGCAGTGTACTGGTTGAGAGGTCATCCTGCTCCGCCAGCCGCCAGCTAACGGGATGAGGTGAGGTGAGGTGCATCTTGCTGTGAATACCGTAAGGTGCAAAACTAGATGAAGGCGGGGGCACTGAAGATTCACAGAAATGAAATGAAAAGATTGATTCATGAAAATGAAGATTTCTTTCGTTATCACATGTGTGATAACTTTATCACTCGTAACTTCTTGGAAATTCCATGAAATTAGATCAATTTCTGAGAGCGACATCATTCATTCCTCCTTTGAGTTCTGAGGGCCCCCCACTAGTTTTGCACCTGCCGTAATCCCTAACTTCAGACCTGTTTTCTCCAGAAGTAAGGACTTGTATGTAGTTAGTGAAACGTCGAGACGGTGTTCAGCTGGGCCAGTCCACTCTATCTAACCCGAATTTCGGCAGTGTCAAAGTATGACCGGACCTTGCCTTAAAGGATCTAAATAACAAAATTAGCCTCTGCCGCGTCTCAGTAGCACTGAGCCTACAATGCTCTTCAAACGAGAGTTTGTTATCTACTACGAATCCGAGGTCTTTTATTTTATCAATTGTCACAATCGGCACACCGTTTATTACAAAGGTGGCATGGTAAGTTTGGGCCGAATTCCCACTGAATTTTTCATTTTTAAAGCCGAAGCGTTCAAGGATCATGAGTATGGTCTGGGACTTGTTTGGAAACCGTCAGGGCCCCGATCTGTTTGAGATTTTGATACGATTGGTGTCGCTCGGGTTTTCTCATCTGGTTATTCTCTGTTTCGGAGGCAAATCAAGTTCTCTCCTTCGTGTGTTTGTGCGGAGCTAGGATAGAGGCAGCGGGGAGGGAAGAGGACGTAGCATACAGGGCACCGAAATAGAGGATCCACTGGCGGCCCACCTGGCCTGTTTTCAGTCTGTCGCTCTGAAATTATTCGAATATTTTCTAATCGGATTTATTCGAATCTATTCGAAATCCGGACCTCAAAGAAGAGGCCATTCGAATATATTCAAAAATCGGACGTCAAAAAAGGAGGTATTGGATTCTATTCAAAAATCGGACGATGAAAAAGGGGGTCATTCAAATCTATTCGATTTTCGGTCTTTTCGTCCAGGGCATAACTGTACTTTTAAGACGAAAAAAGGTATATAAAGTATGCCGCAGTCGTATTCATATATTCAGTTCAAACTTGTTCAATATCCGAAACCCTTCTTAGTCGTTAGAAGTTAGGAAACATGAAACACTGTCGAACGTTACTGCACGTACTTATCACCAGACAAGATAAGCTTCAGATCAGATAATTTGAGTGTAGGAACAATAATATCTTTAGAATTCCCTCAACTAACAAGGCCCCAAAACCCCTTCAAGTAACGCCCTTTCCAAAATTTGCCTCTAGGGTTCGCCACTGTTGGAACTGGTTTGAGGAACCCTCCACGACATCGCACAGCTGATACGATATTTGGAAAGGTGTCATAAACCGTCATTCCAGGTCCATGATTTTCTTATATCATGACGTCAATCAATCGAACAACTACTCTGCCGAAGCGTAGCTAACTTCGGCGTTTATCCTGAAGAGACTTTACGTTCCTCATTGGAGGTTGGCGCAAGCTCGGTGCACCTATGTTATAGCATAGGGCAAGTTTGCGCCAACCTGCAACAGTGAACGCAAAGTCTCTTCCGGATCCATGCCCATGTAAGATGCCTCAGAGAGCGCGGCCTGTAACGCCGCCCCATTACATGAAGCGAGAATTTACGGGTCTCGGCTACCATAGCTAAAACCAGCATATTCTTGTGTCGAAGGCGAAAGGGTGCAAACTCTACTCATAATCTACGTAAAAACGAAGGCTAAATTAGGTACATTGATCTCCCTGTCACTAAACCCGTAAATTTTCGCTATAATTTTGTAGCGAGAATCTACGGATTTAGCGACAGCCTGTGTTGAAGTGCAATCCCAAACCTACGCGAGCGCAGGGATGCGGTTCGAACAGTGTTGGCCCAGTCAACTCACGGAGTGATTACTTGACACTCCGTGGCTGGTCGTAGAGGGTGACCCCGTGTCGCTCTCTGGAACACCTTGCTAATAATAAATTTGACCGCTGGGATGCTGCAGGGCATGGGGAAAAAAACGGCGATGCGGTCGATCGCAGTTGGGGTCGCCTTTCTAGTACGGTTCAGGACTGGGTGGGTCGATCGATCGACTGGTGTAAGCGAAATTCGCGTAGAATATGCGGGCGCTATAGCTAAAATTTCACCAACTGATGCTAAACTTTCCGCAATTTATGTATACATATTCTCCTGTCAAAATTAAACTACCTGCTTCCGAAACATTTGACATCTCCGGTTTCCGTGTGAGGCAGCGTCCATACGTCGCGAGAGCGTGCGATTGCAAAATATCAATGTTCATCAAGGGCACACGTTTTGCTCGCCGCTCACGCGCGCTCCCTCTCTCGCGCTCGAAACCCGCTTGCTTTCGAGCGCTTACGCCAGCTGAAAGAAGCAAGCAGCGAATTTAGAGTTTACTACTCAATCCCTAAAATAGGAGACATTAATACCTAGGTCTTCCGTCACTTGAGGCGCGACGTCAAGTATCGGACTTGTGCATGGTCTATAAAATGTTGCACTACTCGGGTATCTTTGGAAGTCATAACTTTTTCAAATTACGTCATTCCCATACAAGAGGAGGAGGAACCAAACTCATCTTGGAGCGCCCTCGCACTGCTTTGCGGCGAAGCTTCTTCGCGTTCAGAGCGGGTAGTGCGTACCTTAAAATGACTAAGAGTATCACTCCACCACTATCTCTGAGTCGATTCAAACGTCATGTGGTAAACTTGATACAAAAAACCGAATCCAGCGATCATGCTGTGTGATTGACCTAACTGCGTTTTTATTTCTAGAGCTTAGCTTTATTTGTTTTCTGAAAATGGTTGTATAGTGGTTTGCGTAATTAGTGTTTGTTTGTTTTTTTTTCTCTCACGTTTGCCTTACGCATTCGTAATAAACTTATATATTACTTATAAACCCGTTGCAAAACTATTGTCCTTGTCCAAGGACTCTCTACTGGCTCTCTACTCGACACTATCTATCCCATCTCAGTCAATTTCTTTTCTCATTTAATGCCAGATGCTTGACAAAGGGCCGGCCTCTTTTGATGAGATTGGAGGCACTCCACACCCTATATCTTTACAATAAAGTACCTACGATCTCGAATTGGCCCAACCAGTGATCTAAACCCAAAAAAAACGGTTATTGTTTCCCAGAAAGATGCCATTGAATCTAAAAAGCTTAACCATTTGAATTCATGACCCAAAGCAACACCTTTCCCTGAATAACAAACATACTTTCAGAGCAGGGAAAAGCTTATAATTTATGAATGAAACGGCAGCATTATAATGGATAGACCGCTTGTAATCATGAAGGCTCACGTAGCATACATTTACGATTTCTGAGCAGTCCCAAGAAAGATGTGGTTAGTCAAAAGGCCACGATTCATGGAAAAGAAGAGGTCAGAAGTGAGATCGTCTCCACTTTCATCTGTTACATGTATTGTTTTCGATAAAGTTTGCTTCCAAACTTTCCGAAAAAAATCATGGAGAAATCACTGACAACTGGCTTTTACTACATCGGAACTGAAGCACTTTCGCTCAATCGATTACCGAGAATAAACGAGTTGATCATAAAGTTGGGAAGTGATCTCTCAATAAAATCAAGTTCACCTTTCTTTAGACAAAAAAAATCGTTCTTCACATAATCGTATCATACATAACTTTTATCAACTTCCACTTATCAGCAGATAAATTGCTGATCAGTTATTTCAATCGCTTTAGATTTGGTGAGACGTGAGAGAAGTGCTAGACTTTTGGTAGGAGAATGTGGGAGAGACCCCCTTATTATTGCCGTATATGTAAAGGCGTGCAAAATGCAACAATGGTAGCATCGACTACAGCTCAGGGTGCTTTCGTCGTAAAAAAAGGGTGGTTGCCATTTTGAATAAGAGAATTGGTGTGCTATCTTAAAGGGCACACTCTTCCAATCGATCCCAAAAACAGAAATTATTATGAGTGCAGCCCTCCACGTGGGACCACTTCATCACAGCTAGCCTGCCTCATGCCACTGTGGTTTCAACCACTTCTCTGACGAACTCCTTACAAAACGCAAGGAGGAAAGTCTTGCATCATTGGATGAATTTATTGAGAGAAAAAGTTGCCCAATGTGACGCATAACAATCAAATTCTTCTCCTGTTATGAACAGCAAATCTTTGGGACCCAAATCTGAAATCCCTATTCCACAAAAAAACGTAACACCTGCACATCACGCTTGCGTAACAATGGATTAATTTTCCGTAGTTCATCTATTTCGAAAGCAAGGCAATTAAGCTTCTTGACGGTGATGTCAAAACACTATATGATTCTACATTACTTGAGAAAATTAGTCGAATTTTTCAAATTTTTCGACATTTGGAATGTTTTTTTTTTCCAAAAATCATATTTTTTGAATTTCGAAATTTTGAGTAAAGTCGAAAGTGAAGCCTTCCGAATTCCGAATTTTCCTAACTTCCTTAATGGCCAGATTTCTCCAATTTAGAATTTTCAAATAATTATGCGGCATTTTCAAATGATATTCTTTTTTGAAAAATGATTCTTGAGCTCCTATATACTGTGACTATTACAATGTAGAAATTATGAAGGAAATGAAATTATGAAATTCTGAAAATGAAATTATGAAATTACGTACACGCTCAAAAACGGCGTCGATTTTACGACATTTTGCGAAGGTTTGGAGCTGTTAGTATGGGGAACTAAACAAAAAACCGACGAAAACTGGATGCAAATAGAGCAATAGCGCGTTGGTTTTGTTATGGAGTCAAAGTGGACGAGTCACACCACAGCATGCCCGTTCGGTTCAAGTCGCGTATCCAGCGGTAAAGCGTCGCT
The DNA here is from genome assembly GCA_029168955.1 of Aplectana chamaeleonis. Taxonomy (NCBI): domain Eukaryota; kingdom Metazoa; phylum Nematoda; class Chromadorea; order Rhabditida; family Cosmocercidae; genus Aplectana; species Aplectana chamaeleonis. The sequence goes on along the minus strand of JAPDOI010000050.1, from coordinate 609,417 downwards.
TGTTTCAAGGCCTGTACGCTTTCGTCATTGAAAACTTCAGAAATTTGCCAAAGTGACCTTACTGGAACAATAATTCTGAACGAGTTTGCATTTTGGCTCTACACTCATTGCTCAAGTTTGGAAGTTTTGGCTCGTCTTGGACGCTTTCAGCGGCAAGAGCGTTCTAGTGGGAGCCATACGACCCCAGTAAGGCCGTTATCTCCACAACATTTTCGAACGTGTATGCTGACATTAATCTCTGTGTCGGATCTGATTTAGAGAGCCTACCACAGCATTCGCCAAAGACGCTTGGCTTCGAGCGAGACTTCACCAAAATAATCCTTTTCAGAGGAGCGCCGAACTGCAGCCAACACCCTAGCGTGTCCCTCGAGGCCAAAACCTGTACGTGGGGCTCAGCACGTCCCCGAAAAACCCTTGAGCTCCTGTCACTGTTGGACATAGGTCAATGGCAGTCCTACGTCGTCCATAAGCCGGCCGTATTCCGGCCCAATCATCGTCCATAGGCCGGCCGTATTCCGGCCCAATCAAAACGGCCGCCTTGCAAATCAACGGGCTACGGATGACTATGGAAAGACTACGGACGATCTAGAGGGACAACGTAGAACTACCGTCCAAGTATGACGGGGCCTGAGAAACTCGAACAGAATCGAGAAGTGTAGCTGACCATGGGTAATCAATCCTGAGAACAACCTTCAAAGTTACAGAGACAAAATCATCATACAGTTGTGGATGGGGTCCGTAGTAAACCCACCACTTAGTCAGGATACCTCTGAGTGGGTGATAAGACGAGCCCGAAACGATTCAGACAGGGCTCAGATGAGTTCGGAATCGTATCGAGCGATAGATTGCATTGAAGCGGTCGGTCTTGCAAAGCCATGATGATGAGGACTCGATAATACCTGTGATGATAAAAACAACCGGCCACTATTCTCTATGTGGTCGTTCACGGATCGACCAATTCCATACTCCGTTTCTCAATAAATGAAATGTATTTGTTTCGTGGAAGCTGATATTGATACTGATACATTGATAAGCCAATATCTCTGCTGAAGTATTTAGTATTTAAGTTACTCCTTTGCTCCTTAGAAAAGTCTCGAGCGCACTCCTGATCTGGCACGCTGTTTTTCTCCTCTCTAGTCGAGAAGTCAGTCAGATCTGACTGAATCCACTCAGCCAGATCTGACTGAGGGATTCAGCTTATCTTGTTTGTTGCTGACTTTCTCTACTTAGCCTGGGTCGCCATCCAACAACGCGTACGTCTGAAAAGAGTGTGGCTCATCTAAATTCTTTTCAGGACATGGATTCAGTCAGGCTAAACTGAATTTTTCGCCGTCTTCACTACGGGTCTGGGTCTTACAATACGTGTCGAAAGGAGAAGAATTTCATTGTGAAATGTTGCATCATTCTTCGGCTAGCGGAATTCGCGAGCGGAATTCGGTCTCCGGCTGAAAACTCAGGAGCCGAATTCATCATTACGCTAGCCCTGGGTTTGTCGTTTTGACTTGGGTTCAGCGCGAGCAGAGCAGTGGTAATTCTTGCGCTGATCCCGATCCAAATTCGAATAACCTAGGGTTGTCAGGACTGGGATTCATGAACGGCAAACCGTGGGCTGCAGTTGGGTTTGCCGCGGAAATAGCATACAATCTTTGCAGACAAACTCAACTGTAGCCCATGGCTTGCGTTCATGAATCCCAGCCCAGAAAATGTACGCTAACCAACCCCGTAGCATTTTGAGCGAACGAATAAAGTTATTGCAGAAAGAAGAGAAGGACGTCAACACAAACTACGCCGACAAAAGAGGAGTGGTTGTGCGATCGTGCCGTCCGTATGTATACAAAGCTAGAAGATGAACGATAATGGAAGAAGAAACTTTACTCAAGGCAAATCCGTAGTGAAATCAGCTCAGAGAAAGCGGTACGTTGTTGATCCTTTTCGAATGCCCTGATACATTCTACGACAAGACCAAGTGTGTTTTATGGCAAGTGGCCCGAGAATGCGAGAGCCTAGTTGACGAATGTGAGAGTGCCAAGGTGTGCCGTTTGCCCTCGGACGACATATTCAGAAATTCAGTGGACTGATGGGAACAAAGCGCTGTTTTAGCCCGGAAGGTTTATTCCCTCAATATGTTACCGGGTTTCCTGTTTCCTTCCCCTACCCTGGAATATCTACTTCAACATACATAGCTCTGACGAAAATGATTGGTCTTTTTTGAGAATCTGACTTTGCTAACAAGGAATATGCTTACATTTGATACCGCATGATGCCACACTGCTCCTTGGTTTGCCTTTGACACTCCAACTCATAAGAGAGGTACTTTCAAGCCTTGGTAATCGGGATGCAAATCCAATGGTTTAGTTGAAAAATATTATTCAAAATCTTTATCATGTAAATGCTTTTCTCCCAATTCCTCAGAAGCAGCGATTCTTCGAGCGCTCCAGTATGGTGCCTTCGTAGAATTTAGTCTATACTACGGTTGCGGAGGCAGATCATAGCTCGCGATCTAAATCCAGCTGGACGGTGCTGTCGCGAACACCGCACGGTCTGCCGAAATGATCGCGTCTCGACTAAACTTTAAAAAATAACTCTGTACTATAGATCCTTCCCAAATATCACCATCGGATACCGCTGTTCGTCAAGCGCTGTTGGCGACGAATCGTCGAGCAGAAAAACCAGGACTTCCGCCAAGAGTCAGGAATTCGGAATCCCAGACATTCGCCGCGTTCGGACCCAGCTCGAACGGGGTTCGTCCCCAGATTTCTGTCGGGTCGGACCTTTTGGGAATAAATTTTACTCCCACCCCCCTCCCCCAAGTCGTCTCAGTCGGAAGAAATGAGGGGCGCGAACGGATAGGGGTTCGACCTGAGATAAACCTGCGGTCGGACCCTCTGAGTTTTTGAGTTGTTGTCACTTACATGGCAGCCACAAAACATGGATGGGCCGGTTATGTCATACGAAGAACAGATGACCGCTGGACAAAAGCATCACCCTCTGGGACATCAAGCAAACACTTGGTCGTCCCCCAACAAGATGGAACGATGCCTCTAAAGGCAGTGTTCACGTTAATCTTCGATTTTTAGATTAATTGCTGATTCGATTGTTTGGCCCCGGGGTAGAACTGGAATGACGAAGGAATCGAGAAAAACGCTCCAGACGGGCACGAAATCCTCTCCTTCCATCCCGCTTTTTACTCTCATAGAACTGTTCGTTGTGACAATAAAATCTTTGTGGACCTGTCCTTTGCGACTGTCTACAGTCTACTGCTCCATTCTCTCCTCCGAAACATAACTAATACTGGTTTGCATAAAACAACCTTCGATTTTCGATTGACCCCATTTTTCACCGGTAACATTCACCATGAACATGTTCATCCAATCGGAGAACTGGTAAAGGCCAGAGAATAATGTCACTGAAATAAGACGTTTTAATGCGTTTCTCGCCTTTTCTCCCTAATTTTAGTAACACTTGGAGGCCAACGCATTGTTCTGTGTGGGAAATTCGGGAACGAAAATTATCGTGAACACTGCCCCCTTGTACGATTCCAAAAACATCATTGGAATCAGCATGGGACCGTCTTCAAGATAGGCGGGAAAGCAGAAAAGCGATTCCTATCGTGAACACTGCCTTTAAAGGCAGTGTTCACGATAAAAATCGTTTTTATGTTTTTTTCCGCCTGTCTTGAAAACGGTTCCATTCTGAATTCAATGATGTCCCTGGAATCGTACAAGACCCCCTGGAAATGGAGTTATGGCCCCTCGCAATTCACCAAGGGAAGCATTGTGGACGAGTTGTCCGAGACTTGTAACTCCCGTTTTTTTGCAGCCGATGTGTGCGAGCTGACCTCAGTGAAGAGAGAAGTTGAGAATGAAGGGAAGAATGGGGCTTTAGATCGGAAACCATCGCTCATCCGACCACGAATTCAGGGAAACTATTATAGGACGTGGGCGGAGTGGCCCAATGGGTTGGCTGGCCCACGAGATTTTCACCCACTTACCGGCCGTTTTCCGTCGCACTTCCATTCTTAATCATCTTAAAGGGACCCAAAGCTTACGTCTTAGCCAAAAAACGTGCAACTTTTTCTTCTTGAACACTGCCTTTAAATAGTTTCCGGATTCCATATGTTAACTGAAACAAATTTTTAGGTCAAAACGATTGCTCATTTGAGCTTGAAGGCAGTGTTACCACAATCCGGTTTTTGGGGCCGCATAGAGCGGTTTGCTGCTGGCATTTAGACATTTTTTCGTTCAACACTTTCGTATCAGTGAGCCCTGAGCTTTCAAAATCCTGTTGAAAACTCGAAGGCTGTTTTTATCGTGAACACTGCCTATGAGAGGGTACAGCTTACTCCAGAGCGAAGATGAGCACCCATTCTCTACGTATATGCACATTTTTGAAAGTTTAGTAGCGAAGGATGGCTATTTTGTATTTTCAGCTTATTTTACGTGCTTTATCATTCCATTTTAATTAATAGTTACGATTTGTTTACGTGTGTTCCTTAACTGGCTGTACAGGCCCAGATTTTCAAATTAAAGAATACTGGACGTGTAACTTGTACTTTGTTACTCGTATATGATATAGCATCTTTATTTTTTTCGCAAAATTTCGAACGTCTGTCCTCTACAACGTATTGAATGAAGACACATAATTGTATTTTGACTACAATAGGTGTAGCAACTCGAGGTGACTGGCCATTTCGCTATTTTGACTACAGCATCAGCTGTGGGGCGGTGGAACACATATGACTTACTTGACTTAATCGGTTGGCTTTCTCCTGACGCGGTCATTCCGCATCTTCACCGAGGTGTGCCGTCCTAGTAGTCAGCCGTGTCCATTTTTCACGGTCTTCAGCCACAATTTGAACACATTCCATCCAGCTGTCACTATTCCATTTCCTGCGAAACGAAACATCGCGCCTGAACTGTCTTTCGATGCCGCGTGACTTCAAATCCTCTTTAACCACATCCATCCAGAACTTTCGCCCACGCCCGGGTAGCCGTTTCCAGACAGGATTTTGAAGCATTTTTAAAGGGTGTTGTACGAGACGATCCAGCGTTCTTCTTAGTGTATGCCCGAGCAGTCGAAGTCGACTTTCCATTGCTGCTTGAGATGGCGTGAGGAGATGCTGGCACCTCCCTCGTGTCAAGCGTTGATGTACTGCGTCGATTTCCTTGTAAAGGTCTTCGTTATGGCATACACGCGGCCAGAAATATCCAAGCAAACGCCTAAAAAGCTTCCTCTCCGTGCAATCCAACCTTTCCATCTGCGTCTTCGGTGCTGCCCACGTCTCCGATCCGTACATCATGATAGGGCGAATAGCGGATAGGTAGACGCGCAACTTGACTTCCTTCGCGATGGTGGCAGACCACAAATACTTGGTTAGAGAATTGAATGCAGACGTAGCTTTCGCACATCGTTGTCGAATATCCGCTGCATAACTACCATCGTTCTTCAGCAAACAGCCCAAATAACAGAAATCGTCCACCAGTTCGATACGTTGTCCGTCCACACAAACTCCAGTTGAAGGCCTCTGAGAGACCCACATCTGCTTGCATTTGTCGGGACAAAGACGAAGTCCATAGGTTGCGGCATACTTTGGAACGAGGTTCACAATCCTTTGCAGTTTTGCGTTGTTTTCAGCGAATAACACAATGTCGTCGGCGTACTCCAGGTCGACAAGAGAGCGTCCTGATGGTGTTAGGATCACATCCGCAGGAAACTGTTCTGCAACTCTACGCATGATGTCATCAACGGCGAAGTTGAAAAGAAAACGTCCTGCAACGGCTCCTTGCCTTACTCCTGTTTTCACCTCGAAAGCTGACGTAAATCCGACAGGTGTACGAACTGCTGCTGTTGTTCCTTTGTTCATGTCCTCGATTAACCGAACATACTTTTCCGGGACTCCATCTGCTCGCAGAGCATTGAGCAATCGATCACGATGAGGAGAGTCGAACGCGGCATCAAAGTCCAAAAAAGCAAGCTGTAATGGCTTCGAAAACCGCTGCCACGATTCAATTACTCTTCTCACGACGAACACTTGGTCGATGATCGATCTTCCAGGTCGAAAACCGGCTTGCTCATCTCTGGTCGTTCCTTCACGATGTTTGATAAGTCGCTCGAGAATGATACGTTCTAAAACCTTGTACATGACACGAAGTAGAGAGATTCCTCTGTAGTTCTTAGGGTCCGTGACGGATAGCTTCTTGTGAAGAGGTACGATGATCGCATGTCTCCACGAATCGGGTATCCTTTCGCTCATCCATATGGCACGGATGGTGTTGGTCATTTCACGAATCGCAGACGGAGGAAGAGCTTTCAGCATTTCAGCAGTGATGTTGTCATCTCCACCTGCCTTTCCATTCTTCATTTTCCGGACACAATCCAAAAACTTCAGACTCAGTCGGCGGTTCCTCACTGACATCGTAATGTGCTCTCTGAACATGCGGGAGCTCAGGTACTGATGGCGCTGGACGATTCAGTAGTGAACTGAAGTAATCCTTCCATATTGGCAGCGTCGCATCACCAACTGCAACTCCATTGGTAGTGTTCAAGACAGGAGAACATCTCTTTATCTTCCCGCTATACTGTCGCAGCAACGTGTAGGCTTTTTTCGGATTCTTCTCCTCCCAAGCCTTCTCGAAATCCTTAGCTCTACACGTCCACTCGTTCGCGGTCACTTTGAAGCTGCCGACGCAACTTCCTCCTCAGACGCTTCTCCTCCACGAAGTTTCCTGCAGTTCGGAGAGCACATACTCTGTTGTAGGTAGATGTTGTTTCTTCTGAGACGTAGGCAAACTTCTTCTTAGGCTGTACAACCGGGAGCGCCTCTTTCGAAGCGTCCTGGATGCACTTGACAAAAGAATCCGCGTCGCAAAGTTTCTTCTTAGTCCGTACTCCGATGTGAATAGAAACGCGTTGTCGGAAATTCCTTCTGCACTCTTCATCTCTGAGACTTGTCATGTCAATCCTCTGGAGAGGCTGAGCCCCTCGCTTCCTCTTATGAATCCTCGCAGTGAAGTTCAACAGAACAGGACGGTGATCCGAATCGAATGCGACATCCCACACAGCTCTAGATCTTCGAATGTCCGATACTGGAATATTCCTCGTCAGGACATAGTCAAGCTGTAGTTTCAAAGTTGTCATCTTCCGCTTCCGCTGCTCTTCTGGAGATAGCCGGGTTGGTCCCTGCCACGTAAGCTGATGGCGGCGATGATTCCTCTTGAATGTCGATGCAATAATCAGACCAGTGCGTTCACAAAAGTCGACAAGGCGGTAGCCATTGTCCGATGTTTGCTCCACTGGGTAGAACCATTTACCGAGTACATCGGATTCCTGATCAAGTCCCATCTTCGCATTTGCGTCAATCCCCACGACAACAGCATGTTGACAAGGTATCCTGGCCAGCAACGTATTGAGTTCCTCATAAAATGCATCCTTCGAATTGTCTTCGGCGGTTTCAGTGGGCGCATGAGCACTCACTATCCACAGATTGAATCCTCTGTGATCCCGCAGTCGTACGAATCCATTCCGACACGACGTTGAGCCGAACTCCTTGACCATACCATTGAAATCCTTCCTTACAGCTATTGCACAGCCTCCCACTCTCCTATCGTCAGCGTTACCGCAGTAGATGGTGTACTCTCCGACGCTGATGACGGGTCTATCCTTGAGGCGGGTTTCCTGCAAAGCAGCAAACGGTGCATGGAAATAGCTCAGAAGTCTGGATAGCGCAGTTTTTTGGATATTGTCGCGACGTGCGGGTCCGCCAAGCTCCTTGCATCGGCGGTGTGGGTGACAGACCCGCCCGTCACGGTCTGGGGGACACCTGCGACAGGACTCTGCACGCTATGCTCGCTCTATACCTACACTGCCACTGCGGGTACAGTACGTACACACAAAGGCCCAAGCCCTGTTCGAGCTGACACATATATACCACACAATACTCATCAGTGTTTACGTCACAAATACATCTTGTCGACCTCGTCGCCCTCGGCTGATCAGACCGAACGGAATAAAACACAAATACACATGGGCTGTCGACTGCACTGAATAAGGCCGTAGCCTGCGGATATTACCGCCACGTTGTCTGTACCTTGCAACACAACAGAACACCAGATAGTAGGATGCGTTTAACCTCTCTTAGATACAACGTGCCTACGGGTCAAGTGCGGATTCTCCTCCCAGTAACTAGGGGTCGGCCTAAGTGGTGCCTCCGGACCGCTGCGTTTCCTCCGCGTCACTTCGGTGGGACGAGTGTCACGGCACCGGGACTGCGGGGCAGAGGCAACGGCCCCCTGCGCCATTGCCCTCCCTTCGGGCGTCTGCTTCCTAGGCAGTACGGAATTAGCCCACCTGATGACTTCGGGCTCCGGCCGGATGTTGACTGCGGCCATACTGCTTGGCCAGCGAGCTACGGCTCGCTGGGCTGATGACGATCCATCGGGAGCAGGAGAGCTCGGACTCGACTGCTTTGGTGTTGACGGAGCAGCCGGCGGACGCGCACCACGACGAGACGAATGATGGTAATCGATGGGCGGGGCTCTGGTCGCCTGCGCCCTATGCGTCTCTGCCTGCTCTAGAATGTTCCTGACCGTACTGGCACGCCGCCAGGCCCCGGTGTCTATGCACTCTGCCGCCCCTGCGTTGAGGATGACGTCAGCAAGGAACAAGTCGGACGAAAGTCACGACAGATATCACTCGACAGCGATCGACAGTTCAGGGTGGCGAAATTGTGGCTTGTGGCCAAAGACTCCATGACTCCCTAGGTACGGATCCTAAGGTGTTATGGACCACAGGCCTTAGTGTGCCGGACGGCGACACCTTTATGCAATGTGCGGGATACTTTCGCGATATAGTTGTGCACGCTATATCGCTCGAACGTTCCCTGTGTACACTCAAACGTCTGCTGGGTTCAGTAGAAGCAGGGGCACCAACGAGCAGGTACCAACAGGCTTGTATACACACCCCCGGTGGAACACATATACTCGAGCAATGTTACTAATTTTTATTAGGCTTTGAATACTAGGAGATCCTGGCGCTTTGGCGAGCTACCGCTGGTCGTAGCACCATGTAAACGATCAGGTCGGTCAATGAGACAAGTCCCTGAAAAAATAAGTCGCTAACGAGACTAATTGTAGGGTCTGAATGGCATACCTTCAACCTAAATCGATCATCGACGAGGAATATACGATGCACGTTTTTCTCCACAAATGTCTCAACAATATCTATCATCTTTGCATCTTCAGGAGCCGTCACGACACCGTCTCGATCACCCTTAAAATAGTCGCTCTTGGCTAAGATGATGGGTCAGAAGTGTCTTAAAACTAGATTAAAATCGTTCGCTGAAAGAGGTGCCTAAAATTATGTATGGATTATCTATGGTAAGACTTCAAGTAGTTTCAAGCCCTTATTAGTAAGCTACTAATAATCAGGTCATTTCAAACGAAATCTACATTTTTAGAGCTCTTTTTGAACGTGAGATCCGAATATGCCCATCGGAGCTACCTATGATAACTTTGAACAAGGGTACAGACGTTTTTCCCCTGTTTCTCGTTATTGGTTGAATATGTCCTTATACCAATCGAGGAGTTCCGGGTGCATAGCCTTATTTTGTATATGCTCCGATCCCAATTTTATCCTGCCAAAACTTTCCTGAAATGTTCTCAGAAGTACCTAAAAAACACCAGAAGATATAGCTTTTCTAAGAAGTTAACCTTCGACAGGTCGCAACTGATCAGAACTAACGCACCAGATTGGTTCTGGGTTCGTTTGAGCAAAATGCTTCAGATATCTCTTCAGAAACTTCTCCATGGGGGTTATTTGAGGTACTGATCACGAATCCGAGGCCCGTTTGCCGATTTTCAAAGGTCATCCACACATTTTGTTCAAGGCTTCTCACCGGGGGGGGGGGGGCAATTTTGAAGGAGGAGCGCGACTTTTGTCGATTTCTGAATGTTATGATAGATTCGGCTCACACTTTTAAAAAGAAGGTGATTTGGAGTGCTTTACACGAATGCGAGGTCCGTTTATCGATTTTCGATAGGTTAGGATAACTTACGGTGTGTTTACGATAGTTCGGTCAGAATCACAGGATTCTTTCTAGAAGTTATTTAGTGTGCAGTTTGTGGTGTACACAAATTTAATGCAAATTTGTCCATTTTCGAAGTGTTAAGGTAGGCTTCGTCAGCTGATACCCACCGTAATCTTCAGTAGAGGGACAGGGGCTCTCTACACACCGAGGGAGGAGTTGTCCCGTTTTCGCAGTTCGAAACGTCACGCTACTCAATGCAAGCGAAGTGGTCCCGAGTGGAATTAGAGTCGCGAAAGGCGGGGCAACTCCTCCCTCGGTGTGTAGAAAGCCCCTGTCCCTTCAGTAGACTCAAGGAGATCTACAATAAAAATTCAGGTTCGTGTTCAGCACTCTAAATCAACACTACGTACAAGTTCCGAGCAGAATACGAAAACCATTGCCTGGAGCACTCCAAAATTTGCCTGATTTGTTTGATGCCTTGTCGCAAAGCTATGAAAAACGCTCGTAACTTTTTCACAGTAATACTGGGCATCTGCGGATGGCATATCCGGTATATACACTCAAAGTTAGTTCTTGAAAAGTACTTTTTAATAGGAATAGCCAGGCTGACTAAGAAGAATTCCCTTGTTAGTTATTAGTTAGTTATTGTTAGCAATCACCAACACAGATCTTTTGACGTTGACGCAAGGCCTCCTTGACGGTGATGGACATGTCGATTGTCCGAGAAAAGGCAGCGGAAACGGCGTCAAATCGAGTGTACACATCCACTATCTTAAGAATCCGAGAATAGTATTAAGATATGTATCACCAAAACTATAGGAATAGAGAAAAGAAACCAGCTGCGGTACAAACCTTCATTGTTGTTTTGTCAATAATTGGTACACCACTAATACTATTGTCTATAATCATATCTAATGCCTCCATGAGCGACATATCCAGAGTGGCCTCAAAACAATCAGTGATAACATTAGGTAGAGCTTATTTTAAAAAACACCTGCATTCAAAGAGTAAAATCGGAAGAACTGCATAAGATTTCGCCCAAAAGTCTCTTTCAGCGAAAAAACATTTCTTGCTCGATTGTCTCTGGACTGAAATTTATGGAACGACTGTACAACCACCTTCATCGTAAGCCACAGAAAAGGAGACAACATGTGGAGCCTCCAGTACGCGTCAATTTCTTATATGCTTTCTCCGACACTTTTTTACACCAAATTGGGTATTAACAGAAGCGAATGTAAGAGGGCTGTTGGGGCTTTACACATGAACGCTTTCGGATGGTCGGGGAGGCGCCCCGCTTTCTTTGCGTGGAGCGTCGAGCCACGGGGCGACCTCGAAGCACATGCCGTCCCGAGGCGTGAAGGGCGCAAATGCCTTTTGCACCGTGAGCTCCACTCTGAAAGGCATTTTTCCATTCGACTCAAATTGAAATTTTCTCCTTTTTTTCGAATTTTTCTTACTTAATGAATTTTCTGGCTGGTTTTTTTCCGTTGTAATATACAAGGCTCAGCAAAGAGTTCGCGCGTTCTTCCTCAACTGGGAATTGCGCACAGAACAATGACAATTCTACCGACATACTAGAATTTTCGAAATACATTTGTTAGCTTTCTAGAATAGTGTGTTTTCTGTTTAGAAGGAAAATTTACTTTCTTCCTTCAAGTGCGCAGGCGAAGCGAGTATAGAGACGACAAAAGAGCGCGGGGATAAGGAGACACGGCGTGTGTACGCTCACGCACGCAAGAGATACCTCCAAATTTCTTTTCAAAAGACTATTTGACTTTCTTACTGATCCTTTTTTCGATCTATGGTTCAATGTAGATATGGTCAAGAAGAGGTTCCACTACAAGAACCCGAGAATCAATAAAATTTCACGGTGTGAAGTGCGTTCGCGTCAATTGTGCACCGGGACCGCATGTGCTTCGGGGTCACCCCGTTGCTCGTCGCTACGCGCATAGGTCGCCGAGTGCTTGGCTTGACGCTTGGCGCACAGGACGCCAACCACTCTCTGGCTTTCTCCGAAACCGCTTATCCACTCCGCCCCTGCAAACACTACGGATAAAACAAAACTAGTCGTGGGTCTTCAAACAAAGCATTACTAGCGCAAAAACAAAGCAATCATGAAAATGACAAACTCACATAATGTATACCCGCAAAGGTTCCAACCTTGAGATCAGACACTTTTTCATACATGTAATCAGGTCGTGAAAGACAAGAGCACTGAAATAATGAGACGTAACCACGTTCTATTCCAAGATGAAGTCTGTTGTAGAATGTTGCTACTCTAGTTTGAACAACATTATCAAGATGCGATCAAATAGGGAAATATGTACCTAGGCTGGCAATGTCTGTTTCAAAAGCTGAGCTTGGAAATGAAGACTACGTTTTGTATTAAGTAACACCATGTTCTCCAAATCAATCTTTTCTAGAGAGCGGCGAAATACTTCTTACAGATTGCTCTTCTGAAACCCAGAAGTAGTACGAGATTTATGAGAAAAGGACTGACGACACTAGGAACAGGAAAACCAAAAAACAACAGGTTTCAATACCATTCCAAGGCATTGTTCACGACAATTTTAAATTTCGAGATTGATCGTAAAATTGATTACTTTGTCCCCAGGTAGAACTGGAGTGGTGAAAAAATTGAGAAAAACGCACCAGAAGTATAGCCTAGCTCCATTTTGAGCCGGTCGAAGTAAGGCTCACCGGGCTAATCATGTCAGAATCTCCTTATCACTGTTATATTCCGCCATGACCGACTACTTGCTCCGCCCAGACTCATCGGAGCAAGATAGGCTTTACACGGAGTGTTGTACTCTCAGTGAAGCTGTTTGTTGGGACGACCAAATCTTTGTGTATCCGCGCTTGGAAATTCTCAGCTCTCTGTTGATCCATCCTTCTCCTGGGACCCCCACTAAGACTGTTTTGCACGATAGTTTTTCTTTCTATCTTCGTTTAACCCCCCCCCCCCCCCGGTAGAGACCGTCGAGAACACATTCATCCTACCGGACAACTAGTCCGGGTCAGAAACTTCTTTCATTGAAATGGGGAAATGGGGCGTTTTACTGCGATCTCCCCCGTTTTTTTTTCGTAATTTTAGTAACATTTGATGGCCCTCGCCTCATTTCAAATGGGAAACTCAGAATCAGAAGTCATCGTGAAGACTGCTTCAATAATATCAAAGATATCGTCATGCTACTAATACATGTATTAGCCAACAGATTGTTCTGAATTTTTCAGGTAAGCATCCATGCTTTCCAAGTTTTTTCAGTTTTTAGAATACCGGATTCAGTTTTAAAAAACGGAAAACGAAAATACTCACATGCTTCCATATATAGTGCAAAATTCTACGATGTGTCAATATGAAGGCACAATCACCGGATTTTCGATCCAGAACAGGTAGTCGGTGAATACGATGCTTTGTAAGCAATTCTACTGCGTGAAAAATACTGCAAAGGCATTGATAGAAGTAGTAAATGAAGAGATGGGCATTAAAAAAGGATATAATTACAATTATAAAATAACAGACCTTTCATTGGTGTTGATGCTAATAAAATCTCTTTTCATTCCCCGCATTTTGAGCAATTCTAAAGGAAAAAATGGTTGAAGTACTGCATAAAGATGTACAAAACAACACACCTTTCCATCTACTAATTTTCATATTTGCTATATCCATTTCTTTGAATTCACTATAACTCAATGGTGTTCCTCTCATCTCTTCAATATTCTCGCGAAACTTCCACAACATCATCAATACCATAGTGAAATCGGTGATTGACAACACTCCCACTATTTGCAGCGTTTCCGAGTCAGCTATTAATCCGGTACGTGTCGCTGAATGTATGTACATACCTTAGTCAACTGATAAATACTGGATCAGCCTCAAGTCTATCCCAGTTTCCAACCCGTTTTAAGCTTGTCGCATCAGCGCACGATTTCCATGTAAAAAACAAGCCTACTGGGATATACTCTGCCTGAGCAAAAAAAACGTGTTTGAAAAATGATCTGTGAAAACTCACAATTATAAATTAGTCCATAGAAAGCTTTTCGCACCGAAAGATCATCGGTGAATACAACAATTTTATTGTTGGTGGCCATTGTTTCGTAACACTGCGATAATTGAACGAAATGGGTATACACGAGATCTGGTTCATCTGAAATTCCACTCAACTAACTCAGCACTTCTCATGTCAGGAACTTTTAGAACGTGAATTCGTACATACACAAGCCTATCTTCAAACGGAATTGGTAGGAACTTTTGAGTACCACTCTCAAGCAGTTTAACTGACACAAATAGTATTACATAAATCAACTGAGGGTGGTAGTAACCTATGCGAAACTACGAGTTCCTCTTGATCGAAACATGCAGGTATTCTGCAAGTTGCCACCTAGCAAGAAGGCGCCTTTCCAGCATATCTAACCTGACTATTTATGGACACCTTGGGAAACGTAATTTAGAAATCAAGCACGAAACTTGTCTGAATTGGTCCAAAACAAAGTTTAATTTTTATTATGAAGAAATTACTATTAGGAACTTAGGTTTCCAACTGCTGAAAAAACGCAACTGCTTACCTACTACAACGCTTGAAACAGTTTTGTACATATGACACGATAAAGATCGTTCGTCGTCGCTATCTTCGTCAGGCAGCTCTTCCGATGGGTACTTTGCCACGGAGATTTCACTGAAATTCTGAAGAATCATGAGGAATAGCGGGAAGAAAGCAACTCTAATGAGCCTGCTGCGAACACAATAAAACCGTATGGCATAATGCCATAAACTGCTTATACAAGTGTTCATTGATATTTACACCTTGAACCATTTTCTTTAAAGGCAGGGTTCGCGATAAAAACGACTTTTGAGCTCTCTTCATGAGAGTGCAAATTTGATCATGACAAAAGTAAAAAGAAGTGAACAAACCCGGGAATTCGCGGGGAAACGCTGAAAAACAAGGTTCATATAACGGCTAATTACCGGTGTCGGACTATACATTCCATCCGACAGAGTCGGTTTCGGATATCCGGGTCGGATAATCCGATCGGATAATTATCCGAAATCTGTTCCGACGTCAAAATGGCAATTTCGGATTGATCCGAAATCCGATCAGAGGAAAAAACACGATATCCGAAATATCCGTTATCCGGAAAAGTGAAAATCGAAGGATCCGATCAGAAAACCGGATAATCGGATAAAAAAAGGGTAAAAACGGATAATCAATTGGATGTAAATCGGATGAAAATCGGATAGTTTCGGATAAAAATCAGATAATTTCGGATGAAACCCGTATAAAACTCGGATAAATCGAATAGAACTGGTGCTCACGCGCGCACGTGTACAGTGACGCATCGTCGGCGGCAAACGTGAAATTTCGACAGAATCTTTCCAGAAGGCTCCCTCTTCTACTGTAAGTCACCGAAAGTTTTTTTGCTATATGTGTTTATAACTTTTGTGAGCTTACAACACACTCAAAACAACATCTGTTGTAGGCAACGAGTACGTGCCTTCATTTCCTCATTCCTCGTAGTCGTTTTATCACTATCGTAGATGCGGAGCGACTAGTTTGTGAAGACCCCAACTATGAGAATAAAGTGATGACTACATCACTTCCATTATATTTATGCAGAGAACTGCGAGTAGCGGTAAATTAAAGCATAAATCGCCAGTTTTTTTTGTATTCTCATCTGATTTCCCGTATTAAGCCGTAGATGCATATGAGCCGCAGACAAAGACATCAATTACGATAGTATTCGGCCAAAACTAGAATGAATGAACTGAAACCACTTCAAAAAAATCAAAAAAACCCAACCCCCGCGCGTTATTCTCGGTGTATGGAGTTCTCAAAGACAGCATCCACGATAAAAAGCCGTACTCTGAATTTCGATGTTTTTGAGTAGGTAAGTCCACTAAGTAAAGGCTAATAGGGAAAAGTCTCAACAGAATTATCACATACCTCCGAAAAACTGACGAAGAAATCTCTAAAAAAATCAATTTGTTTGTTGGTGTTCTTTGGGAGACTGCAGACAAAACTTCAAGCCTGACGTCGGAAATGGTTTGCCCAACTTCAAAAATATTAGGTAGATGATTTTCTTTTGTGTTTATTGTGCCGACAACTCTAAAAGTATGATGGGCCAATGCACATGCTGGATTGTTAGAGACTTTTGCGATAAAGAATATAAAAATACCGGTGCCTGTTCTTTGGTGAAGCGAACGCAAGACAACTGTTATATGACGTGGGAGGGGTGATCCAATGGATTGACTGGTCCACGACATTTTCACCCACTTCCTGGCCATTTCGTCGTACCTTCGTTCTTACTATTCGTTGGAGGGACCCAAAGCTTGCGTTTCCGCCAAAAAAGGGTAACTTTTCCATCGTGAACACTGCCTTTAACTACATCGTAAAGTGTGCCAACGGCTTAAAGGCACAGCCCAAGCTCGTGGGTTAAATTTGAAACTATGTTCCGATCGCTGTGTGTAGCAACCCTGGAAACGCGGAATCTCATCTCTTCAAGCGAGAAAATTCGAGCAGCCATTCACTCCGCCCCCCGATTCAGCACCCATTCCCTCCTCCCATGTCAGGGTTTTCGGTCTCAATAGGGCGAGACGCGCGATTGACTTCAATCAAAATATATGTTCTTCCCCGCAGTCACTATGATGGTCAGCTGCAAGTTCATAGGGGCACTATGGTATGGCGCTTGCACCCGCCCATTTTTCCGCGCCGCCGCGGAATAGGCTTACCAACCATGGGTTTACCTCCAATTCCCAAACATTAGTCGTCGCGGAGCAGAAGAATGGGCGTTCCTGAGTGAGATAGTGGCTCCACCTGATGCCGTAGCATCCAAATATTTTTTCAGCATTAATTTGCCGCCAATTTGCCTTTTTTCAATCTGAAGATTAATTAGATCCGGTCCAACTGCTTACGTCAACCATAGCTCTAAGGCTCTCTAAAACTGTTGATTTGTTTGTTTTTACGAATGATGTGTGAAGATTAAACGCATTTTTAGAATGCAAATTTCTCGAATACATGAAGTTCAACCCTCGGTACCACTGAAAAAAATTCTTATCCGATTTTTCATCCGAATTATCCGGTGGATCCGATTTTATCCGATTAGATATCCGATAGCCGATCCGGTCGAAAGTTCTCGTTTCGGATAGGATCCGTTATCCGAAATTGTCGTTTGGACCAGCATCCGTTTTATCCGATGAGTCGGTTTTGCAAAATCGGCAATATCCGAAAATCCGATCCGACGCGATATTGGCCATCGGATGGAATGTATATGTCGGACGGCCCCCTAATTAACGAGATTTTCATTAATGCTTGTTTATCCGCCTTTCACCTTGCTGCTGAAGTGGTCAGTAGTCTCCAGATGTGTCCAGTAACTACTTTATAAACAAAATAAAAGATGGCAAAACAGGCATTTATAGAAAACTCGATAATGGGGCGAGAGGACACCAAGCAATAACTCGTTCCTGAGCGTTTTTTCTCAATTTTTTTACTTATTTTCACTTTAGTGATGGCCACGTCTACCTTACCATGAGAATAGCACAACAACCGTTTTTATCACAAACCCTGCCTTTAATTCAGACGATGCTTCGCCCTTTCTTATGCCTCTTTACTACTTGTATTACTGGTTGTAAAATAGTTCTTCCCTCGCAGGGCTACACTATATTCAGTGGGTTGGCCACAACCCCACCACCGTCATTTTCGCTAGCGATGGACTGTATGTTAACGCAAACTTGAAGTGTTCCACTCAGCGACACCGCAAATGTATCGTTCTCTCTCGAACTTTTCTCCGAACGGGTTTGAACACCGATCTCCTCCAAATTCAAGCACGTTCATGAAAGACTGGAAGGAGTCAATAAGCAGTCATTTTGGTAGCAGAAAAAATTACTGATAGCTTTTTATAACTTGTTATCACTCTGTCAACTTAGATTGTCTGCAGCACACTTATGGCCATCAGTGAAGCCTTGGTTTTACTGCAGGTAGTCGCTGCAGCTGTTCGAAGGGCAACTGTTCCTTTTTTCATTGCGTATGATTGAAAAGTGCTCCATTTGTGATAGCTTCGTAGCCAACTTGGCAGCGACGGAGCCAAAATGACTTGTAGTGACACGCTTCTTCCTATAAACGCTGATCTACTTACTTGACAAGATTTATAGTCACAAGCCGGAACATATTATTAATTGCCATTGACAATTAGGTTTCCCCAGTTTATTGATTTGCTTCGATTATCCATGAGGCTATACACTAAGAACGAAATCGACGCCCTTGCCAGATCGCTGCAGCAGCTAGTGCCCAATCGCTGCGTCGGAAGACAGCAGCGATTGAGTAAAAACAAGGCTTGAGGATCGGAATAAGCAGGACCCTTTAGTAGTAGCTACATCATCAAAATCAATGAGCTTGAAACCACACTATAGCAGCTGATGCAGAATTGTTCGTCGGATCGATGTATGCCCGATCAGTCCGCGTCTCTGATACTATGCACGCGGTGCGCAGTCTCTATGTCCTCGGCAAAAACACCTATCCGACAAACGATTTCGCTCCGCCCATACATGGTGCGGTAGAAAGCATTGTCAAATTACACTTATTCCTTTACAGAATAGCATGCAATACCCTTAGATAATATTTTTGAGGTTTCAATGTATAAACCGAGATTGTGTAGAAGACCCGTGCTGCATAACAGATGCCAAGTGATAAGAAAGATTTTTATGGTACCTCAGATGGTGTAGGAATTCGGAGACAGTCATAGTATTCGTATTAAGCACGAATTGTAAGAATGCGAAATAATTTGCCCGAAAACAAGTGATCTGCGGACGATAAACAATAGGAGCAGGCGACTTCCATCAATATTATAAAACTAGCCTTGGATAATCTCTCAAGAAATATTACCAAAAATTCCAACTAATTGCGAGACAAATCATAGTGAACCTACAGCACCGCGCAATTTTTTTTGCAGGAAAAAAAAACGTTTTGCGACATTTTTGGGCTCACAAAGCGCCGCATCGTCATCACTCCCTTCAAAATTGACGAAATGAGTTTTTCTGATAGTTCTCGTCTTGCTCTCATCGAGACGAATGTAGTGGTATGTGTATAAATCTTTTCAATTGAAGTATTTTGCTGAAAAATGTCAATTTCCTTGAAGAATTCACACTGACCACAGGTCAAATATGGCAGATTTCTGCTGTCATGATCGTCTGACCAGTTCAAAATGAGAGATTTTGTTATGCAAATATGCAGTTTTTTATAAACGTCGAAAGTTGAATCCGTTATTTTGGAGCACTATCATATAGAACTCAATTGAAGCAATCTACAAATGACTTCAAATTTGAAATTGGACCACTTCGAAGCAGGGTATGGCGATGCTGCGCTTTGTGAATGCAAAAAAAACACCGCAAAACGCTTTATTTGCAAGAAAAATTGCTCGGTACTGTAATATGTAGAGTCCAGCCGTAAAAAAAGTTTGTCATAAGGATTAGTGCCCGAAAGTTACTAAATGTTACTTTAACTTATTTGCCTCTTAACCAGAAAAGATAGGAGATGTTAAGTGTCTCCGTCAGAATAGCTCAGTTCACAACTAATTGTAAGGAATTTAATTTAAACATTTAACAAGACCAATGTAGAAGGAAAAAAGTAATAGATTAAACTCTAGTAGTGCATCGAAAAATGCGTAAAGCCTAGCTTGCTCGGATGAGTCCGGGCGGAGCAAGCATCGTTGTCTTGCCATGTACGACCGCTCCGGTCGTACATGGCAAAACAACAGTGGTAAGGAGATTTTGACATGATGAGCCCGATAAGCTTCACCTAGACCGGCTCAAAATGAGGGAGCTATGCTATACCATCCAAATTTAAACAAATAAAACGATGTGTGGAGTAATGAGACGTTGAATGACTGCATTACTACACTTTCAATCTGTACTAATCAGAATAGTACTTAACATTTTCAGTGCTTTGAACGTTCTTAATCCAAGCTGCGGTGATTCCGGGGTACCATACGTAATAATAAATCACATCACATGCCGAAGTGGTCTCGGCCTCGCGAGGCGCCGTACGGAGAATTCGCCGTATAGCACGTTATGCTACAGCTCCAAATGAGTCTTCCCGTGACTGCTATTTTTTCTATAAATCAAAATCAGCCGCTGGACTTGAGAAAAAAAGAAAGTGTCAAGGAATCATCACTGTAGCACAACTATTTTCTTGATTAGCAGATATTTTCATTTGATGAGCGATCTTTCTGATTTCGCGTTTTCAATTCTGCTCGCCGGCTATGCTCATAAGTTTCTGATGAAAACTGGTCGAATGGGAAAACTATGAAAAAAATATAGATTTATATGTATTCATGAAGAAAGAATTGTTGTATTTAACAAAAAAAGAAACAATAACAGAAGAGACGCAAAAACACAACAAAATGGGTATACAGTTTTGAATAATGGTGGCGAAGTATGTAAGCAGTACATATAATTTAAGCATTAAATGATTTGACATTTAGTTTTCAGCATTCTGAAGCAATCTATTTCTAGAAGAAACATGGGAACTGTATCCGATTACGGGGTGGTGGAGGAAGTACCCGAACTTCGTTCATGAATTAAAGACTTGGAATTTCTGTAAATTCAAAAATGGGTGTGAAACGTTCCCTGGCTTTCCCAATGGGCTGGAGCTCCCGAATGGGCGAAATTCTGACTTGGTCTGAATTTTTTTCGACAGCTACCGGAAACGACTCCGGAGTTCGAATTAAATATACCGCCTTTATTCGGGAGTGCAGAAGCCCCCCTTTTCACCCTCACACGCTGCCACAGTAATGCATCACTGCGGCGCGGTCTGTGACGAGCCGTCCTCTCCCACATCCATGTGGCAGGCATCGACTTTCGCATGACCACCGTTCATTCGTCCGCATGACCGGGGATCATGCTCATAGAAGGTGAGTTTTTGGATTCTTGTTCGCCGTCTTACGTTGTTTCGATGATAATTTAAATGTCGTCGTAATGGGATGCGGGTAAATGACACATGGATTTGAAACAGTAGATAGATGTTCATAAATAAAGATTTTTTTGGTAAAAACAGAGAATAGATGTTTTCTCAATTTCTTGGTAGCGCAAATGATTGTGTAAAGCTTTATGTATACCCTAACATTTAGCCAATACGATGAAATTTGAAATATCACCGGAACAACTGAAAACGGCAAAGAAAAAATTGAAAAAACTCACCGTCTCTGAGCATGATCGCCGGTCATACGGACGGCTGGATGGTGGTCATGCGGAAGACGAGGCCTGTCGCGTAGGGTGGGGAGAACGGGCTGACCACAGACCGCGCCGCCATGGTGCATTACTGCAGCAGAGTGTGCGGGTGAAAAGGGGGGCTTGTGCACTCCCGAATAAAGGCAGTATACGAACGTTTCGCCGCCACATGACGTATTTCCTTCTTCATCTTTCATTGAAATACACATCTAATATATGCAAATGCACCAGGAGACGGCCGAAAAATCGATGTTAACACTCTCTTTGAAGTACTTTTCAATTAGAAGCACATCTCAAAAACAGAGTTGGGGCACAGAAGTTCATTTCCATTTTGAATTTCATCACCAGTTTGGGCCGTTGACGCGTAGGACTCCCTGCCTGTTGGAGCTCTTCGCTGGATTTTCCAAGAACTGCGCTTTACAAGTGCTGTGGATGGCTTTGAAGGAGATAACAAAATGCTCAATGCAACATGAATCCATACAAGAAATAGGGCTGTAAAAAAGAAGTACATACTCTTAAAAAAATTCCCCACCATACCACTCGCTTGTTTAGGCCAGCGCGCATGCGTCTGCGCTTTCTCGCGTATTTAACGCCCTCTTCTGATAGCTTACTTCGAACTCAATTTATTCGAAATCTAGAAACAGATTTAGATTTCTGGTCTTAAGAACTGTCTAACGGTATGATGACTGCCAATGTTAAGGTTCGAGAAAAAGATAAGATTGGAGATAAAATTTTTAGTGGGCTGTACAGTATCCAAATAGAGTATGCAGCTGCGCAAAACCATACATACTGCATAACAACCTGAAAATTGAACTCGAAATCTCTTCGTTTCTGAATAAATTCTAATAATCATTAAATCAGTGGATAGCCCTCTTCACCTGGATCCTAAATAACTCTTCGTATGTGAAAATATTGATTTTGAGAGGGGTTATCAAAAATGAGCGCTGAAATGCGAGGAAGCGCCGCCGTATGCATTCTGGCCTAAACCTACGAGTGGTATTGTAAGTAATGAGGCCTCAATAATAGAATGGCCCGCACTTCTAAAGGAGAAGATACAGTATATCCAAAATCATGGTGGGCCTACTTCGAAGTTCCTTAGACTTTGAAACAGTCAAGGTTTTGATACCATTGGCTCACGATTTATTATTCCGAATACTAAACATCAGACCTATTTACAATTTTCTCTCATTCCTTAGCTGGGGTAGAAAGCAGAGGGTATCAGTTTGATCGACTTTGAATACCTCCGAAGTCCGAAACAATTTAAGTCGCTTATACTTATGAATTACATATTTATTTATTTATATAATCATTCAAAGCTACATCTGCATTCAATTCTCTAACCAAGTGTTTGTGGTCTACCCCCATCGCAAAGGAAGTCAAGTTGCACGTCTACTTATCCGCTATTCGCCCTATCATGATGTACGGATCGAAGACGTGGGCAGCAACGAAGACGCAGATGGAAAGGTTGGATTGCGCGGAAACGAAGCTGTTTAGGCGTTTGTTTGGATATTTCTGGCCGTGGATGTGCTACAACAAAGATCTCTACAACGAAATCGACGCCTTACATCAACGCTTGACACGAGGGAGGTGCCAACACCTCCCAACGCCATCTCAAGCGGCAACGGAAGGTCGCCCTCGTTTGTTTGGGCATATTTCAAGAAGACCGCCTAATCGTCTTTTTCAACACGCTCTAAGGATGCTTCCGAGTCCTGTCTGGAAACGGCCGCCTGGACGTAGGCGAAAGTTTTGGACGGATGTGGTGGAGGAGGATTTGAAATCACTCGGCACTGAAAGGCAATTCAGGAGCGATGTTTTACTGCCCAGGAAGTGGAATAACGACCAAAGGATGAATTGTGTTCGAATTGTGGCCGAGGACCGTGACAAATGGGCTCGGTTAAGATGCGGAATGACCGCGTCAGGCAAAAGCCAACCAATTATGTAAGTCAAAGTAAGTAAGTCGTATATTCATTACACCAATATAGACATGCCGAACATTTTTTTTAATCTAGACATAAGCTTTTTTCTCTCTTTTGACACTAGTGCTTTTCTCGTCAGTGGCATCTCTTAGAAGCATACAAACAAAAACGCATTAATTACTACACTTCGTTCGTACTACACAGAACTACAGCTTTGATAAGAGCGAGAAAATGCAAGGCAAGAAGTAATCCAGAAAAGATGTGCACTAGGAAAAGTGGACTCTTTTTGACTTTTTGAGCAAATGACTTTTTCAAACCTACAATAAACATTTCTTAATCATAAAGATCATAGACTACAGTTGAGGGAGGATGACAGTGAAATTTGGTATTCAGAAGTGTCTCAGAGGTGGAAACAATCGTTTGTGACTCCTTTGTTAAAAAAAGAGCCTTCTCAAGTGGTGGAGAACTATAGACCAGTAAGTATCACTTCAATTTTTTGCAGAACCTTTGAAAAGATCCTCAAGAAACATATCGTAGACCATCTGGAAAAAAATTCAATTATTCCCGGGAATCAACATGGGTTTGTTGCAGGGAGGTCGACTGAAACGAATTTGCTGGAGTGTATTAATGATTGGAGTGAGTACTTGGAGTCGAAGAAGGCTTGCGATGTGATTTATTTGGATTTTTCGAAGGCTTTCGACAGGGTGGACCATCACAAACTAATTTTGAAACTTGAGAAATTGATGTTTCATCCATTGGTATGCAGATGGATAACAAGCTACCTTCGTGACCGTACCTTCCAGGTCAAAGTGGGGTCTAGTTTTTCATCCAGCAGGACGGTCAGTAGCGGGGTACCACAAGGTGGGGTTCTGTCGCCCATTTTGTTCGCTGTCTACACAGCTGAACTTCCCCTGTTTTTGGAAGGTACTGGAGTGATCTGTAAACAATTTGCCGATGATGTGAAGATATACAACAAAATAGAGTCGATCGTTGATGTCGAAAATGTTCAGGCCGCTCTGGAAAGAATAATGGACTGGTCTAAAATTTGGAATTTGCCACTTGCCCCTGAGAAAACGGTTCACATGAGAGTGGGAGTGGCCAGTATTCCGGTCACTTACGTGCTCGATGGCCACCCATTAACATCTGTTTCCCATGTGAAGGACTTAGGTTTCCACTATGATAATGAACTTGATTTCTCTGCTCATTATCATGCTATTTGTAGCAAAGCTTCAGTGCGGACATTTCGTATTTTCAAAGCCTTGTCAACTTGTAACAAAAGTGTCTTATCGCGTGCGTATCAGGTATATGTTAGGCCAATAATGGAATCGGGGACTTCAGTATTCTGTCCGTGTAAAAAGAGAGATATTCAACTTTTGGAAAGGGTACAAGAAAATTTCACTCGCAAAATTTTCCTGAGAATGAACGGTTTTTCGTATGCTGGAGTCCCTGGTCCCGTAAGAGGAATGAAGAAATGTCATTACACTCCCTAGAGTCTCGCCGTAAGCGAAACGATGTGTGCGTGATCTTCAAGATCTTGAGTGGAATGTTGAGAATTGACAAGTTGAAATTCTACAAAATTGTAACCTCTAGGACACGTGGAAACTCGGAGAAAATTTGTTATGGGGTTCCCAAAACTAATCTCAGATTGAATAGTTTTACATGTAGGGCTGGTTCTGCATTCGCCTCCTTGAAATTAAATTTGGAGAATGTACCCCGTTCTTTTCCTTCTTTCAAACGCAAGGCTTCGAGTATTCTTCTTGCGTGGTAATTTTTTGATTTGTGTTCTGCTGTATCATATTCTGCTCCCGTTTTTTCACGACTACCTTATGTATGTAGCGTATTGAATAAATAAATAAAATAAGGAGACCAAAACGGAAATACTATAGAAAACCAGACATCCTCATGAGAATTTCATGCCATTTATACTATCTCCTAACATTCGTTATTTGCTGTCCTTATGACACCTTTACGAAGTGTGAATCTTTCGAGCTCCTCTTGTAGCCACAAATGGGGTGGGTGCCATGCTGCTGAGATAAGTTCCAAGAAATATCTTCGGTGATGCGAGTTCGCTTTTTCTCATGTTCCGATTGTTCTTGTTGAGACTGAATGAAATCCTCTTGTCCTGATTGTCTCTAAGTCAAGAATTATGCTATTCAGAATCACTAGGCCATACAATATTTACTTCCCAGTAAGGTGAGAGGAAAGTGTAATAATTATACGGGACAAAGGTGAACTTTTTAGTTTTTTTTAGATTGTTATCGGCCCAGTACGATACTTCTCCCTCTTCGTGGTTTTTGTCCCGTCTCTGTGGTTGGTATCACCCTGGTCAGGCTGTAAGCCGGGAATCATTTCAGGCATGACATGCTCAGGAAAGCACCTGGGCTCGCTTTTAACACCCAGTAAGAATTACGGGGACGGGGCAGCTCTTTCTTCAATATCTTATTGAAACGGTCAATCACGCCATCTCCTCGCCACCCTTCCAAAGTCCTGATGCAGCAGATCATTTGCGTTATTGATACAGTTTCTTATCCATCCTTTGGCCTCCGTTCTGTGGTTGAAGGATCAGTACACAAAAATGAAAGTGTTAACCGGTCTCTTTCAGTTCGAAATCCGCTAGAGACCGCTTCGCTTGAAAGGAATAGCTGTCTTTTGCAGTTCAAACATAAAACCATTCCATTCAGGCAAAGCGTCCCCAGAGAAACTCGAAATGACTGAAAGGAGTGGTCAGCTCCTCCATCCCCATTTTTGTGTACGGGGTCTACAACCCCCGTGCTATTTACGGCTTCTTTCGAGCTCTCCTCACACTGCAGTATTTCAGTCAGTTATCAGCATTGATGTTAGAGAGAAGTGTGATAAACGTTCTCTCCTCGTAGACTTTCTTCTTAATTTCAGAACCATGTTCCAATATCGATAATCAAAAGGACGGACTTCCTGACCGTGAGTTCAGAACGTGCCGAGTTCTGGTCGTTTTCTGCTGTGCACACACAAACGCCACCAGCCACAACTTAGCACGTGAACCGACGCTACCTTCCTTCTCCTTCAGATGTTACCACTCGATTCGCAGTGATTCGGTCCACTCGTCGACTCCCTTTCACAGATCAGCGTCCTGTGACAAACAGCAGCGGCCTCGAGGAACATGAACTGTTCTGAGGCCATTATTTCCTTACCGAACCCTCCGCGACGCACACAGCCGTCCCCCACCCCTCCTATTTATAAAAGCCTGCGGCAATAAAAGTCAATAAAAGTCGAATGTCCCAGCTACACTTGAACAGGCTTGATATGGAGCATAGTTTGCAAATATTGTTCCCTGCTGACAATGGCCAACATCAACAATATCTGTGATTCTTGAATAAATCTGCCAATGTTCTGAACTTGCCCTTCGACCATTTGTGCTACACAGGAATCGGTTCTTTGACGGTGTGGACCTGGTGCCAAACCGCTCCAACGGCCAGCATCCTACCTTGCAACAAGAGTCTTGGTAATCTTAGAAGACTACTGGACTAGCTTGGTTACCTAAACACAAACACCCTCGGAACGGATTTTATCTACTCAAAAGATCCACGCAGACAGTCCTCGCTCTTCCACTGTAGAAATACGGACAGGTCAGCCGACATTACTGACCAAAAACAAGCAGAACACAAACATTTGAGATCACCGAATTTCCGTCCAGACTTGATGGCCACGTTGGATGTGAAAATTTTTCGAAAATCATAGAAGAAATGGTTCAACAAAACGTGTGTGCTGCTTAGTAAGCACTCATGGATCCGACTTGTATCAATCGCACGCAACTTAGAGGCATCGAACAAGATAAAAACCGAATACCAGTTTTTGCGTACAGTCGGACTAGCGGATCATAACAGAAACACTCAAAAATTTGGAGTTTCAAAATCGTCTCTGAATGAAGATTCTCTCACCTCAAGACGGCTTTCTGGGTTTGGACGCCGGCCTTGCGGTCGATCCGTTGTTACAAGAAACAAAACTCGGTGGTCGCTGCCGGTGGGCGTGCGTTGACGCGTCGTAGGAAGATTGGAAGCAGCTGATATCAATGGTCGCAACAGGTTGGTAACCCTTTTTGATTTGTTTCAAGTCGTTGCTCTTCTAGGCTTCCTGGGTGGTGGCCATCGTGTATTCCAACCCCTGAAGAGGCGGAAGAAATGGGGTGGGAGCGAGGTTCCTGATTGGATGCAACACGGGGCTGGCGACAGCCAACTAGCTGAGGGGGCCTTCCAAACAGGCAGCAGCGACCGTTTATCCACATCGTTTATCAAGCTGAATACGCATGAAGTCGGTACGTTGATACATGATAAAACTCGTAGAACGCTTCCACTGGCAGAACAGTGTGATGGAACACGTATGGATAAACGGTCGCTGCTGCCTGTTTAGGTTTTCTCCTAACTGAGTCCCTTCCGTTTCTCCCGCCCCT
The DNA here is from genome assembly GCA_029168955.1 of Aplectana chamaeleonis. Taxonomy (NCBI): domain Eukaryota; kingdom Metazoa; phylum Nematoda; class Chromadorea; order Rhabditida; family Cosmocercidae; genus Aplectana; species Aplectana chamaeleonis. The sequence goes on along the minus strand of JAPDOI010000050.1, from coordinate 581,836 downwards.
TTAGGGGTTGGAATACACGATGGCCACTATACATTGGATCCGACTCACTCATTTTCGGATATCCATCCGAATGAACCGTAATTTTCATAATTCAAAACCCGATTCACCGAAAAAACGTCAAAATCCGAATGAGCCGAATTCAGAATCACCGAAAAAGTGTCAAAATCCGAATGATCCAAAATCCGATTCACCGAAAAAAACGTCAAAATCCGAATGATCCAAAATCCGATTAACCGAAAAAATGCCAAAATCCGTTTGATTCGAAATCTGAATCACCGAAATGTGCCATGAGTCGGATAATGATTCGGATACCGAATATCCGAAAAATGTCATGATTCGGATCGGATCACGATTCGGATATTGGTAAATTCGGCATATCCTGTTACTCAAACAAGCGTATCTGATGTCACGACTCGACATTCCATTCCACAGTAGCCATACAGGTGCGTAGTTACACTGCAGACATCCAATTGGCGCGCATCGTGAAATTTAAGCTGCATTTTCTGAGCATCATCAGTGCAGAGTTTGCGCGTAATTGGCATTGATCCTCTTTGAATGAGTTGTCTGTGCGAGTATAGGGCCTTTCAGAGTGGGGTCGATGCGAAATTCGTGGCGTCGCTCTCCAGAGCGAGGAAAAGTGGGCGTGGCCATGACTTGTCGCCGAATCATATTTCGGTCTCTGCGTCCCTTACCTCTTCGCCGCCGTTTGTTCGATTGAAAAAAAACAGTGAAATAGGAGAAATAAATATTTTTATAGAGAGTAAAAGGACAGGTACTAACAAAGGAACATCAACAAATATAAAGAAACTACGGCGGGACGGCAGCGACAGCGGAAAAAATGGTCTAAATCATTTCCATCGCGCGACGTTGCTGGGCCGAAGCCTGTCGCTGCCACTGTCACTGTCGCGGGCCGAAGCTTGCAGCACACTGCGACAGCGACAGGTTAAGGGGCTACTGCATACTTTCCGCGACGCGCGACCGCGACAGTGCATATTAGCAATATCGATTTTCGGTCCATTTAGATGACAAGCATTATGTCGCGTCGCTCGTCACGGGAAGTATGCACTAGGCCCAAAGGGTGGGAGCTCCGCGACAGGCTGTCGCTGTCGCTAAGCAGAGCGACGCGACAGTGGGTCGCAAAAGTATACCATCCCCTTATGGCGCATTGAGGGTATGATTGGCTCCCAAAAATCATGTGTATTGATCGAACGGGCAATCCTGTTTCAAGTGGATTAGACAGGAACTCACGGGTATTTACGAAATCGATGGGAAGGACTGATACTCATGATACTCATTTATACTGATGCTTCAACATTACACTCACTTTGAAGAGATTATGAAAAGTGATCATAATTGTTTGGCTTGCAAATATTCCGAAATAAAGCTGGTTATCAATGGGATCTTTTATCATAGCAAGGTAGAAAAAAAATTTTTCGAGGATTTTCGCCAGACTATCGATTTTCGATAGACTTTTTGACTTATACCATCTTGTATCCGGCCGGATATCCGACTCGGATATTCCGATTCCGACTCACCGAAAAAAGGTCGAAATCCGAGTGATCCGAATTCCGAATCACCGAAAAAACGTGATTTCAGGATTGATCCGAGATCCGACTATCCGTTTAGCCTCCCTATCCGAATGACTCGGATTATCCGATGTTGCTATTTTGAATCTATCCGTTCGAGTCGGACATTCGCGACCTTTGATTTTTGAGTTATCCAAAATCCGAGTATCCGAATTTTTTTGATTCGGATCCAATGTATAATGGCCATCACCCTGGCTTCCTCGGTGAATTGCTTCCAACGCTGCGCCAAGGAACGAATCGTAAAACTGTTCCTTGCACTCTATCCCGAGTTGTTGTCGGCCCGTTATCCACTTCAAAGATATAACAACACGAAAACGCCAAAAACCAAAATATGGTTTTCTTCGTGTGCGATGCCTTCAATGAGTTAATTCAAATGTCTGGTTAACAAAGTAAACACAGCGTGTTGACGAACAGTTGGATTAGACAGCAGGTCTCATCAATTGCCTAAGTAATGGCATTGATAAGGCGCCCATAGAGCACAACAATTGAGGCTTCGTTCAAGTCCTGAGGTTTCTGGGAAACCACAGTGAATGAGAAAACTGGTCATGGTCTACGAAAGGGCAGTCGCATTCGAAAAATTGCAGTCATTCGCGTTTCACTAACGAAGCAAATAGACCCAAGGAGGCATTGAGCTGTATAGGAGTGCTTTTTGAACCAACTGGAAAAATTTTAATTCCAGAATCGTCCTTTCCAGGACAACCGAAAAATTGTTCTGGTAAGAAGAAGTGAGATTTTTCTACATGTAAACGTGTCGAGAGGGCCTCGCTAAGATAATTTCAGCGCAATGTCTCAATTCGGAATATAATATTCGGTTTCACGTTGACAAGAATAGTCTTTTTCTATGAAATAGATTTCGCCAAAGAAGTGTCATTTCGTTCACGTGTGTCTCGTTTACATTGCCTACCTTCAGGCTAAATTGGGCACTCCTCAAGTCATATTGGGCACCTCCTCAGTGAGATTATTGCAAGAATGTTTTCGAACTGGTTCAACACCATACAGTCGGTTTTTATACCTTACGTTCCTTATTCTGCGTAGGCGTAAACTCGGTGCGCATATGTTATGACATACGTGCACCTGATCAGCGCAAACGCACAACAAGGAATGCAAAGTATCAGTGCAATCCGCGCCGACTGTACTATTTTGAGCTGGTTCTTCTGAACGAAAAAACTCCTTCGCACTTTTGAGGTACTTAAGAGCGAGAAAAAAATCCTTCGAACTTCTTAGGTACTTTCGTAAATCAGATAAAAAAATATATCAAACATGTTACAATTATATTCATATCTAAGTGACAAGAAAAAGTTTTCTGAAAAAATTTTGCTTTACAGAAAACATTGGGCTATTAGGAAATCCCTGCATGAAATGCTGATCAGGAAATTTTCCTCTGTCCATCTGTGATCCTTATAGTGGTACACCACCAAAAAACTCAACTCTACTGCTATCTAATGGCGCTCATCGCTACTCGACAAACTCGACCAGCGTCATTTGCATCAAAATCTAAAAGATCTTTCTGGCACCAAAAATCCCCAAACGTCCCTCCTGCTCTTCTTTTAATCCAAAGGCACGTTCAATGTCACAGAAGATTGAAGGCCGGTAAAGACTAGATTATAGTGCCAAAACGGGCTCACACAATGCCTTCAACGGAGCGAATTTTGCATTTTTTGAACTTTTTTTCAAAATTGACGTTTTCTATAATATCTTGATCATTAAAAAGACTTCAGGGAGCCAAACTTCATAATTAAGTTCTGTGAACACAATCTTACCTAATGATAATTATTCTGTGAATTATCGATCATTTTTCGAAAATTCAATTTCACAATTTTCCGGATTTTAGAAAAAAATGATCGATAATTGACAAAATTTTTATCATTAGATAATACTGTGGCCACAGCACTTAACTAAGAAGCTGGGTGCCCCCAAAGCCGTTGTACAGTCCTTATCCGGGCGAAATCCCGCTCCGCAGTCGCGGGCAGCAGCTGTTGCAGCACGCAGAACGATGTTAATCGGGCTGGGACCACCGGGTCCAAGCACGGTCCAATTTCCGAACAATTCAAAATTCGCCCCATTGGAGAGATTTCATTAGACCGTTTCGGAACAAGAATCTATGACTTAGAGAGTTCTTATGTTCTTGATGAAAGGAAAGAAGAGAAGGAGAGGCATTTTTAGATTTTGGGTGCCGATAGCATCCTCTATGATTCGATGTGAACTTCGAAGCAAGCCGCGTTTCTCGAGTAACGACAAACGCCAGTAGATAGACGAAGAAGAACTGCGTATTCCCAACAAACAAACAAGGGAAAATTCGCTGACAAGCATTTGGTGCAGTACATTCTTAACAGGTTGATATTGAGAACAGTCCATTAAGTTTATATTTTCTTTCGTCATCGCGAAAGAGGAGACAAGTAGCCTCCAGAGTTCAAGTCGCGGCGTGCTCTAAGCGACGAACAGCGCTGGGTGATACAATTTTGATTATGTTCGGAGACAGGAGCGACTGACGCGGCGTAAATAGCGACTAGAGGGCGCCGCACAGAGTTTCGGCGCCGCGACGGCCCTGCATTACTGCCAGCCACCGGCAACCGACGCTGCGACGATAAAAGGGGTCTGCAGAGTCCAAGTTGCGGCGTTGCTCGCAGCGACGAGCAACGCTGGGTGATGCAATATCGATCACTTTCAGCGACGGGGGCGACCGACGCGGCGTAAAGGGTGACGAGGGGGCACCGCAGAGTGTATTGACGCCGCGACGGCCCTGCATCACTGCCAGCGAGCGGGAACCGACGCCGCGACGATAATGTTTCGAAACATTTTTGTCGCCGTGTCAAAGCTGACGCTCGGCGACCACTCGCCGGCCTCTGCAACTCTGCAGATCCCTAAAGTTCAAAAACATTTTTGTCGCGGCGTCAAATCTGACGCTGGGCGTCTGCTCGCCGACCGCTGCAACTCCGCAGACCCCAATACAAAAAAATAAAAGGCGGAAACCGAGACTTGTTGATCGACTACACAGAGTTGGAGGCGCCTAGAAGCACTTCGGCTACCTGGATGACGACTCGAAGCCTCCGCCATCGTTGGACGATAGTCCGACGTAGTCCCCCCCCCCCTAGGTCTTCCGTAGTCCCACTTATGTACAATTCATCTCCACGCACGCGCTCAGTCCGCGACATGCACGCTGATTGCGAAAGCGTGCTGCGGCGCGGTTGCGAGTATCCTCAGTCAGGGATGTGGGATCAACCTGGCGGTGGGGTCACCCGAGCACCAAAGGCAAAAAGCGCCCGGGTGATTCCAAATCGCTGTCTGAGGATACTCGCAATCGCGCCGCAGCACCCTTTCGCAATCAGCATGCACTTTGCGGACTGAACGGTATTGCGGAGATGAACTGTATGTCGTCTATGCGTCTGCATCGGCCGCGCTCGACGGAAAGCCGCAATGGTGTTGATGGTATTACTGGTCGGGATAGGGGTTCTCTACACAAAAGGGAGGGGTTGTCCCGTTTTTGCAGTTCGACGCGTCACGCTACTCAATTCAAGCGAAGCGGCCCAGAGCTGCGGAAGGGTAGACAACTCCTCCCTCGGTGTGTAGAGAGCCCCTATCAAACAAATTTTTTTTTGCCCTCCGCCCTCCTGCGTGCGTTATTTGGATATCGAAGGGCGCCTAGGAGGGAGTACGGAGTATCTACGAGGGGCAATCGAAGGAAAATGTTTTGTCCTCGTTTTGCGTGTCTCAATTTAATATCGCCCTAGTAGGACTACAGACTATCGTCCAACTATGACGTAGTGCAGCGGTTTTCAGTCGCGCGCATAACATGATCCAGCCGAATACTTCTTCGGCTCCTCCCATTCCTTGCATTCGAGCAACAAGCCAGAATTCGGAGTTAAGATAAAAGCTGAAGGTATGAGGAGCAAAGCCAGAACACAATCCGGTGAAATGCTTCACTTACAAAAGTTTCCTTTTTTTTCCTTACTTTCAGAAATACAATTATTTCTTATTTACAGAAAGTCTCTGGTTTCGTTCAACATCATTCTAATATTAGAAACATTCCCGTGTTTTATTTACTTAAATTTGGATAACTTTGGGTGGTGCCGTTGTCAAGTAGATATCACAAACTAAAAATATGACCAATCACTCGTAACACACCCATTTAAGGTCAAACACCTAATAAGTTGTTAAAGGCATATTTCGTGATGAGAGAAATTTCTGTTTTCCTGCAGAAACATAGGCTTTGGCTTCTTATACGGGAGGTAAAGAAAGAAGAACGACGAAAAACGGCCATGGAAGGGGTGAAAATCCCGTGGTTAAGCCGGTCCACCCTATCGGCCAGCCCACAAAATAGAAGAGTTGCCCATTCAAAGAGATAGTCTTCTATGTGCTGAATAGTCTTTTTCGCGAGAGATTCGATTAACTAACATGCACGTATCAAACGTCTATTTTTTCGAGAGTTCCCGGTAGACTGAACACAAAAGGAAGTCTTAACCTAAGATGTTTAAAACGGAAAGTGCGGCTGCACCACACACGAAATAGGCGTAAGAAACCAGAGTTTAATGCATCAGGAGGTTTTTAGAAATGGATTGTTTCATCTAAATTGAGATTTCTGTGGGGCCTTCGTTGACTTGCCTAAACAAAAACATTGCAAAATAAGATACGCTTTTCATCGTAAGCACATTTGCGCAATCCTACATGCACCAAAAAAAATTTATAGAAAAACCCCCCGTGATGCTTGCAGCATCGAGGGATCATTAAAACGCAACAAAAGTAAAATTTCGAGTGATCTCGATGAGCACGAGTTACACCGCGACGGGAGCTGCACAATCAACAACATTACTTGGCAGCTGCCCAACAACTCAATGATGTATGGGGGTTCTCTGGTCGGACAATTACAATGCTGTCACGCTCACTGACGTCACATTGAATCCGCAGCCACGTGAGGAATTTAACAGGTACGCATGACCTTGCAAAAGAACTCGGGTGCACGAAATCATGAAAAAAAGACAGAATGAAAAAAGGAGATAAAAGAAGGAGAGCTCACCCAATGGCATTCCTGCCCTCACGTCGAATTGCACGAATCCCATCGACTGGTGCTGTCTGTCTGGAGAAAACTATAGTATGTTGTAGGTCGAAAATTGCTGAAAAAAAACGAAATGTTGAATAAAAATCCTTCATTCTCTGAACCTCTGTAGGGTAACAAATAGTCCACTCAAAATAGGATATACTCGGTCAATAACACCTATGAACCAGCGGGTAACCAAATACACTGAAAGTATAAATCTTATCCGAAAGAAATTCTGGTCCTTAGTAGCGGATGACCGCTGTCGTAGCGGTAGGCCGTAATCAACCGGTATATAAGGCCATCCTTCACATAGAGCTCAGTTGACTATTAGGATAAAGGCAGCACACACGCTCGCAAACGTGGTTGAGATAACTACGGAAATAGAATGGTATGACTCAAAACACAACGCCTACGCATTTTGAAGCGTCAAAAACGACCCACAATGACGCTACACGAGTAGGAAGTTGACCCCGTCTTGTATTTCTCAGCCCATGTACTGTGCTTCTCTGGGCCGAATTCCGGTCCGCAATTGCGTATCGACACGCTTTGCGGCTCGAGTCAGTCGAGTTTCCAGCGCCAAAATCGACTCGATACGGCTTTTTTATACAGTTTTCCCCTATTTTGTTTAGTTTCCAGTTTCTAAAACGTACCTAGAGGCAACAGATCGGTGGCGGCGGCGCTGGAAACTTTTTCGACTCAAAAGCGCGCGGCCGCAAAGCGTGTGGAGACGCAATTGCGGACCGGAATTCAGCCCAGACAAGCACAGTATTTGTCGTCCTCCTCCGATGCACGGGTGCTGGGCCATTCCCACAGTCGTCGATGTATGTGGTTTACCTATTGCACCACTCACAAACGTCGCGAACGGCGGCATTGGCCCAGCACCAGGCGGGTACAACTTCATACTCGTGTAGCGTCCTTGTGGGTTCTTTTTGACGCTTCAAAATGCGTAGACATTATGTTGCAAGTCATACGGTTCGATTCACGTTGTTTCCCCAACCACGTTTACGAGCGTGTGTGCTGCCTTTAAACATACTGCTGGACTCCTAGAGTCAAGGTGATTCAAATTTCTGCAGAGGAATTTCTCACTAAGCGTTCCATAGAGCATTTAGCAATGTTCGTTTTTTGCTTTATGGTCTTGCTTCTTTCGCATCGCAACATAAGAGGTATGTGGTTTTCATTTCGATATAAATCGTTCAAATTCAAGACGATCACAAACTGAGAGATGCGATCAGTCAGTCTTCAGCGAGTCAATCACTGAATCGGATGGCGGTTCAGCCGTCCGGCGGTCTGATCGAAGAACAAAGATTCATTCAACTAATGACCGCATCCCATTCAGCAACAGCGATTCACTCATTATCGCAAATCCAAAGCTAGAGAAGATACTGCACGATAAAAAGACTGACTCATGACATGAGCACACTTGAACCTAACGACACTAAAATGTATGTATTATACAGTGAATGGAACGCCAGCGGCCGTATTCATGAAACTACGGGAGCCTCCCGGGAGGGTGTAACGTTCGTCCGTCGCATACATCGGCTGGTTCTAAAAACCGTCCCGGGGGGGCTCATGTAATTTCATGAATACGGATGCAGGATTCTCCGAAGGAACTGAATCGAAAATGTCTTTGAAATGCTATTATTTGTCTGTCATCGACAAGGAGGGATACACAACAAGGAAAAGCCAGCGAGTGATAGCACGCATTGCAAGGCAATATTGTAATAAATTACAAATAATATGAAATATTGGCGATATGTGCAGCATGTGCAGGCTTGGGTGAAGCTAGAAAGAACCAACCCAGGCCTGCACATGCAAAAAATAACGAGACGGTTTTATTTTGAAAAAAAATCGAAGAAATCTCATAATATTTAAATAAGTTCGAATTGGATAATTTCTCTAAAAAGCTTCGAAATAATTTGAGATAGATATGGTATTTTGTACCAACGCAAAGGATCAGATCCGTAGATTGATTCTGTTTTTATACCTGGATCGACGAAATAGTTGCTGCAGCGACTTGTTTTTTTATATCAAGACTCTCGCCCGGAAAGCGTGCAATGCAGGTTCAAGTTCTGCCTGAGATCTGAGTTTTGCGTTCAACTCAGTTACCTTGTGATACCTATATGAGGATGTATCCTCTGTTTCCGGGCTGAATTTACTCTCTTCATTCGCGCGCTTGGGCAAAGCGAGAAAGTGTGGGGAAAAGGAGAAGCAGCATACGCGCGCAGAAGCACGCGAAATAAATCTCACGCTGGACCAGAGGATTTGTACGAACAGATACAACTTTTGAAAGAGCCGCCTTATTTTCAGAATCATATACATTCGCAGGCAAAAGTATCAAGAAATCCATCTCCGCATTCTATTCCTCTGCCAACGCGTAGCTAGATGCCTCCGAGGGCGCGGCCTGAAACGCCGCCCCATCCCATGTAGCGAGAATTTACGGGTTTGAGCTACTATAGCTAAACCCGCATATTCTTGTTAGCGAGAATCTACGGATTTAGCGACAGCGTGTGTTGAAGTGCAATCCCAAACCCGCGCTGGCTACGCGGAACGCAGGGATGCCGTTCGAGTGTTGGCCCAGTCAACTCACGGAGTGATTACTTCAAACTCTTTGGCTGGTCGTGAAGGGTGACCCCGTGTCGCTCTCTGGAAGACCTTGCTAGGGATGATTTTGGCCGCTGGGATGCTGCAGGCCGTGGGGAAGAAACGACGATGCGCTCGATCGCAGCGGGGATCGTCTTTCTAGTACGGATCAAGACTGGGTGGGTCGATCGACCGAGTGCTGCTACGAGAATAAGCGTAGAATAAGCGGGTGCCGTAGCGAGAATTTACGTAGAATATGCGGGCGCTGTAGCTAAAATTTCACCAACTGATGCTAAACTTTCCGTAACTTACGTAAATTCTCGTGTCAAAATCAGACTAGATGCCTCCGAAACCCTGGGCATCTCTGGTTTCCGTGTGAGGCATCTAGCTACGCGCTGGCGGAGTCTCTAGGGAGTTGTATAGAGAGCTAATTGGAGACAACTTGTTTTTGATAGAACCAGACATATGTAGCATTTGCGTCATTTCATAATCAACAACTACAATTAGTTATGCCGGGAAGATTGAATTTGGTACCTCTTTTTTAGTCTGGAATTTTCCCAGAAATGCTATGATTGATATATGTACTTCGCAGCAAATGTCTGGAACGCAGGGAATCTTATAGAGGAATTCATCCAAATATGAAATCGTATCATGAGGACTGATGGTTTTCTCACCTCTGCTCAGTGCATATGATATCAAGTAAACCCTTAGAAATGAGGCGCTTCTCTGTTCTGAAAGGCAACTCGCCAGAACCCATCTGATCTAACTTAATATACTCCGATTTTGATTCTAAAAGCATCTTTTGATCTTTAAAAAACGGACAGAATCTAACTCAGTGCAGCAGACTAACTAGGAAACCTCGCATGGTGTACCCCCGGATCAGAAAGCTGATAAATGTTTTCTAGTCAACTCTAGCACGCCCTCTTCAAATCTGAACTCGGATTTCGCAACGGACATCTGCGAAAAAAGTTATAGCCTGTCAAAGTTCGTATTTCCAGCTTTTTTTTCTAAAAAAATTCGCATTAGTGTTGGCGAAATCCGAAAACGGACTTCATGCTCGTGTTCAGCGCCCAAAACTACCCCACTGAGCTAATTTTGGCTGGAGACATTCTCCAAACGTTGTACAAAGTGATAGCGTTTTGGACTTGTGTGAATTTTCGGTTGGGCGCTTATTTATACCTCTAAAAGCGTTACAAAAAAAATTTCACTCAAAATCCTTCAAGGTGGGTTATTTGGGGCGTTGATCACGAATCGGGGGTCTCTTTGACGATTTTCCGAGCTTTTCGACTTGATTCGTTCAAAGCTCCCCATCCGGGGGAAAATTTGATGCCAAATCGCGACGTTTGCCGATTTCAGAAGTGCTTTGATAGATATGACTCAAATTGTTGCTCTGGGGGTTACTTCCAGTGCTGAGCACGAATCCGCAATCCGTTTATCGATTTTTGGTAGATTACGTAAAGTGTGCCCGAATGAGAATGGCGGCCCACGCGGCCGGCGTGCTTGGCAGGGGGTGGTCGCATGTGCCGCCCTCGGACGAGTGTTGGATTTCAACGACAGCCGCCCCTTCTCCCACCGTCTGCAGAGCTGATTGATCGGCGCAGTGCGTGCTGCCAGCCGGTGCCGGCCCCGTTCGTAGTCGATGGCGGTGGGGACTTTTCGCATGCTCGTCCGAGAGCGGCGAACGCGACGGCCGCCTGCCAAGCACGCCGGCCGCATGGGCCGCCATTCTCATTCGGACGTACCTTAGGTAACAGTTGGTAAACGATAGCTTGGTCAAAGTCTCAGATTTGGCTCAAAATTTCTCTGTGGGTGTTATTTGGGAAGCCGAACACGAATTTGAGATCCAGTTTTTGATTTTCGAGTTTTTAAGGTAGGTAAAGCCAGTTAAAAGACATTATGCCTACCGCAACCTACAGTAACCATAAGTCTAGCGACAAACAGGCCCCAGATTCGCGTTCAGCGCCCTAAATAACCCCCAGCTGAAAGTTTTGAGCCAAATCCGATTTTTTTTTCAAACACCCCAAAAATTGGCTGATGGCAATTGGCCTTTACCTTTTCACAAAGCTTCAAAAACGCTTATAACTTCGTTCAGAGGAGTCCGTCGCAAAATCCATTGTCAGATTCGGAGACAGCGGACCAGAATTGACCAGAAAACATTCATCATCTTTTGAATGGTGGGGTAGGCCATGCGAGATTCCCTAGTAAGTTTCATCCCTGCTTAGCCGGAAATTCTGTTCTCGGGTTGTAGCCGTATGTAGTTCACATCGAAGGAGGACTTCTCCCCTCTTTGGCGATTCGAAGTCCAACCTAGGCCTCATCGCTTGAATGGAATAGTCCGCCGTTTCAAACTGCAAGAAACGGGACTTCTCCTTCTATATGTACTGCGAGTACAACCCCGTGTTCCGATTCCTGGCGACATTCAGACAACTGAGATGGATTAGAAATGTGATCGTCGGCATTTCGAGAAGGAGGGCGCAGGAATTTCAAATCCGTTACGAGATTTGAACAAAATCACGATCCCTACTTATAATTTCACCTGATTTAAAGAGGGCATGGCCGGTAAAAAAATAGAATTGCTTCTCAAAAGAACCTAACCAGTTTGACAGCGTCTGTGATGATGCAGTACTTTGCAACAAAGAAACATCGCCGGACACTCTTTCTTAAAAGAACACTCCTTCTTGGTACTTAAAGGCCGGGATCATAATTCCAGCGACGGCGATAATGCATGGCAGGCATATCGACTTTCGGTCGATATTGATGGTAAACATGCGTCGCGTCGCTCGTCGCAGGAAGTATGATCCCGGCAAAAGCAACGCTCAGGATGGGTAAGTCTATCGACGTTTCTATAAGAATTTAAAGGTTTAGTAGGGATTGAAGCATGTGCGAGGAAGAACCCCGAAAAAATGAGTGAGAAGCACTGAGTTCGAAAACAAAGACAACTACCAAGGAACAGCAGACAATTAAGCTTTCAAAAGGACGGGTACACGAGCGATTTCAACGTCCCAGCAAACAGTTCCCCCTTGGGGGAATTTCGCATGGAACAGCTCACATTTGGTAGGGCCGGCTAAATGTGGATTATTTCGCGGCCCAATGCGGGCTATTCCGAGGCCAGATGGCAACTATTTTTTGACAGGCACAGGTCATTTCACGAAATACATTCAACGTTGAATGGCTTAGGCTTTGCTGTTGAGACAGGAAGAGCTTCACCAGTGGCGTGGCCCGAGGAAGAGCCCGTTTGGCACATCAATCCTGAGCAGGTCTGCCACGAAACATTTCGTGTGTGGCTTGCCTCAACGCGGCAAGGTATATTACCTACGTCATGGGCTCGCACAGGAAATAAAAGATACTTCAGATTTCGCGGCCAAAGATGGGCTGTTTCCCGTCCAACTGTGGGCTATTTGCATGCTACTTTGGGCCGGCAAGCATTTCGCTTCCAGATCCATGCAGTTTTTATGCAAAATTCAACTGACCCTAAAAGGAAAGAGGTGAAGTGAGATCACTCCACCTCTTTCCTTTCAGGGAAACTGTTCGCTGGGGCCATGAAATCATTTATGTAGTGTACCATGGCGTGATTTCGCGTACTTCAGTAGCTTTCTCAAGACTTCTTTGCTATCTTAATTTATCCCGAAATCTAAGCGTTCGTATAGGAGAACGATCTCCGTGAAAAAAAATATTGTGAACACTGCCTTCGAACAAAAATGCGACTCAGCTTTGAATTGAATTCTTTTCATGGAAAGTTATCTAAAAAAATCAAGAATTGAAAAGTTTAGTCAGATTTTTTTGTATACTATGCACTTAAACATGAAAAATTGAATCAAATTTCAAGTTCAACTGACAGTATAGGTGGTTAAAGAAAAACATGAACAAAGTGGTGAAAACATGAATGCATAAATACACAACAAATAAGCTGTTATGAAGTAATTATCACCTGACAGATTTTGAAAAACGGCTGACTATGTCCCGAAAGTGGTTTATTTCTATAGGAACGAGGACATTAAGTTTTCAAAGGTATTTCAATGCAGAAAATGGACCGAAACATTTAAGTTTCAAGCGTAATGGACAATGAACTCACCTCTGGGAATAGGATCTATGACGAAGGTGGTGGCCTTGTTCCTTGGCAATCTACGACACGTACCGTTCATGTTTAGCTGTTGGCGATCATCGACTGAAGTCGGCAATTACATGTAACGGATAAACAGATGAGAAGCGAGAGATATATGGATAGAACACGAGAACGGGGGAGAAAAGGAATGGAGATGAGATTGATGGCGCGATAAGCCAAAAATATGTAAGAAAATGATTGATAGAAGGTACATAAATGATGGGGAGGTAAAAAATGCAACATCATAGTCCACGGGAGTCAGACAGCGTTACACGTGCGACGATCAGCAGGTGGGCTTCCTTGTGTTGACTAGTGCGAGCACAATGAACGATCATCAGCATTCGGCGCCACGAGGACGTCGCACACATATCAGAGCCGAACACTATTAGCGCAAAAAGCTCCTCCACTCAAATTATCTGGGATGAGAGTAAACAAGGAAAAGCGGAAGTTAGTATGTTGAAGTAACAAATTCCAATTTCAGCAGTATAGCCTACGTACATGTTAAAGGCAATGTTTACGATAATTGTCATATAAGAGTTCGACTCAAAAATGGGGTCGTTCGGTTGTGAGCTTTCCAATAGTGAAGAAACAGCGAAGAAAAGCGCCCAGAATAAGCTAAAATAGCGGTTTCTTACGTTCAGGGCGTAGACGAGCTTACGGGTCCTGCTAGTTTCCGCAAGCGCGCGTTAATGGCGAAATCTGCGCGAATCGATCAGGCTGAACTTGGCGAAGTTTCTTTGCGATTTGCCATGGAAAACGTCCGCGGCCCCACAAGCTCTTCAGAACGAGGCGGGCGGGCTAGGAGCAGGTGTACTGGGCTAGCGGAATCTTCACTTCGCCGTTGTTTTTATCGGATACTGGCCCGCTGTCAATGCTTTCCTCGACAACATCCCATCCAGCATCTGCCAGCGTTGCGTTTCAAACTGAAAAATCAAAAACGAGATTTATCGTGACACTGCCTTTAAAGTCAGATCATTTTTACTCAAGGTGCTGAGTTGTTCGCCAAACGCTTGGCTCCGGGCGAGATTGAACCAGCATGTCCCCTTCACGGGGGAGCGCCTTAAGGGGTCTGCAGAGTTGCAATGACCGGCGACTGGTCGCCGAGCGTCAGCCTTGACGCGTCGACAGAAATGTTTCCGAACATTATCGTCGCTGCGTCGGTTGCCGCTCGCTGGCAGTGACGCAGGGCCGTCGCGGGGTCAAACCACTCTGCGGTGCACCCTCGACGCCCCTCACGCCGCGTCGGTTGCCCTCGTCGCCAAATGTAATCGATATTGCATCACCAAGCTCTGTTCGTCGCTGCGAGCAACGCCACAACTTCAACTCTGCAGACCCCTTTATCGTATTGCACCACCGAAGCCCAGGCGCCACTCTCACTGAACATAAAATAACGTGCACTGCGACGTTAAACTGCAGTCACGGCAACCATCCAGAATCGTGAAAGATCATTCTGTCTATCCCACAACTTTCAGAATCTGGTGAGCAATGGAACGAAGAAAATTGATGGCGAAACTGGCTGAGTGAAGAAATGGTGTTCTACGTACTTGTGAAAAATCAGCGCTAGCGTCGCAGTGGTTTCAAAATCTCGCAGAAAGTTGGTATAGCCGGATAAGTGCGTAACCAATCATTTTGTCCCACACCGTCGATATGCATATTGTTACTTGATATTTCCTCGTCACACTTGTTTAGAATCTGCTGCCGATTTCCACAACACATCCGAGGATTCATAAATGGTGACATTCTGTGTCACTCTACGTAATCAGAGCGATTACTCAGGATAAGTCAGTCACCATAATCCTATCTAGAAGCTGAATCCAAAAGTGGGTTATAGACGCTATCCCCTTACGTAAATGTAGGCGAACATGTCATTTCGTCAATCTACTCGCGAGAAAATTCAGCAGGAAAAAGGAAAGACATTGAAGATAATGTAATCAAAACGCAACAAATTGTTCGTTTTTTTTTTGCGGAAACGTACGCTTTCAGTCCTTATAGGAATAGTGAAGAAGATGGAAGTGGGTGAAACCGCGTGAATCAGCCGACGAACAGTTGCCGGAGTGTTGAATAGTCTTCACCTCGGGAGATCGCAGCATCCAAACAAACAAATTGAAAACTTCGTATTCCGAAGAAATTTCAGCAAAAGAAAAACCAAGGTGAGTCTTCTACTCAAAGAATTTGAAGTGCGAGACCGTTTCCGACGCTTCAATATCTACTGCACCAAACACACCGGAATAGGCATTGGGGCGGAAATTTCAGAGTAGATCCGAAAAAGCGGAGGTTTGTGGAGTTTTTCGTTATTATGCATAAATAAATAGCAGCATTTCAGAACGAAATTCCCGTCGGCAGATGCACAAAACCGATGTCGCAGCAGCAAGCAGCTCGAAGATAATCGTGCTACGATGGAGACTAATTGTGCCAGAATCGTAAGGTCCCAGCGCGATTACATTAGAACTGCGTGCTCGAACAGCGGTTGTCAGCAACTGCAGACCAAAATTTTACTGCTAGTTTGACATTACTCTATTTTCTGTTCTTACCTGCCCAAAAAAAAACATTGAAAAATAATATACAGCTCGATCGTGAACACTGCCTTTAAAGGCGCACTCCAACCTCAGAATCAATTTTTCGTTTTCCTGCCTATCTTGGAGAAAATTTCACACTGATCACAATGGTGTCTCCAAAATCGCTCAGAACTCACTACGAACGGAGTTACGGCTCCTCAAAAATTTTAAATTTGAAAAGCTAGATGTTCGCGGACGAGTTGTCTCGAGCCTGTATTTTCTCGTTATTCGCAGCAATCGTTATGAAGCAGGCCCCAATATAAAGCCAGACCGAAAAATAATCGAAGAGCATAGGTTTTTAATAAAATCATTCGCACGTCCCTTCCCTATTGAGGTCGGAAACCTGGCAGTGGGCGTTACCCATTTTTCCTTTCAAGGGGGCGCGGTCAATATTTTTCTCGCTTTTTCTCGTTTATTTGAGCGAATTGAGATTTCGCGATTGGCATGGTTGCTATAGGCGGCGACCAGACCATATCAAAAATTACCTCTGAGGTTGGACTGTGCCTTTAAAGACACAGTTCAAGCTCGTGGGTGAAATTCAATAAACCGGCCTGGCTGCTGTACACAGCGATCCTGCCGAGCGCCAAATATCAATTTTAGAAAGAACAGGAAATGGAGCCGCCTGACAGTTCGGCTCGCTCTTCCGACGTTCGGGCCACTGCTGTTCCTGTGGGACTCCTCCGAATCGGCCGGACAGCAATAGCAGTCAGTGGCTCAGAAATCGGAAGAATGAGCCGAACTGTCAGGTGGCTGCTATCCATGTTCGGTGCGGCTCTGGGCTGGGAATAGTCGAAAGCCGTTATGGAAAAAAGGAAAACAAGGAAATAGTATAGGAAAAGTTTATGTGAAATCTAAGCAAATCGAGAAAGTGTTTATACGAGCAGGAGTGGCTTGACGTCCTTATAAATCACTCTACTCGCTAAGAGCACAGAATATGAAAAGGGAGAAGTTAATACACATCAGTGTCATGAGGCGGTTATAGTGCTGCATAATGTATAGGTAATAATTACTGAGCACAACATGTACTCGAATCGTCAGATGTAGATGAGATGGCTCCAAAGAACGAGCACCACAAGAGCGCGGTATTTCGTCGGATTTGTCTTGAATTCCAACAGTAGCCAAAGAGGTAGCATTTTCATACAAAGTTCTATTAACCAAGAAGCGCCTATTAAAGTTACTGCATGTACTTTACTGGGTTTGCGAGCTGTGTTGTCATTTCCTGTCTAGAAAGTATCCAGCGACTGTTATTGTCTGAGAATATCATTCATAGTGTTTGTATCTTTCTTCTCTTAACTCTTGGTGATTAGCGTATCAGTCTAATTATTACCGCTAATCTGTAAGCCTCTTCAATATTTTTATTATTCCATTCGTTTCGTATTGCTCTCGATTTTCTCCTAGTCATACCTAGGGTCTGACAAGCGCATTTTAATTCTCTGAAAAACCTATTTGAGAGACAATCTGAAAAAAATCATTCCAATACACTCGGAGCAATTTCACGAATGATGAACCAAAAGAATGGTTGGAAACAGGACAAACTCGAGACCTCAAGGGTAACTCTTTGATGTATTTCAAACCGTTAGGATGAGTTGAAAACAATTTTGGGGAGAATGGAATATCTTATGCACACTATAGCTCAGATTCAACCAATATCTGAACAACTCCGTCGCAGCTACATACTAAAGATGCCACAACTTTTTGCCCAACAGCAATGAACGCTGCGCTAAAACGCAGTTTTCTGGGCTTCAAGTCCCACGTACAAAAAGGTGCAACGTTCATTCAAATCTGAACTTCCGTTCCTCGTTGTTCATTTTTAACGCTTAAAGGCAGTGCCCACGATGAAAATCGTTTTTCTGTTTTTCAGCCTATCTTGAAAACGGTCCCATGCTGATTCCAACGATGTGTCTGAAATCGTACACGACCTTCTGGGAACGGAGTTATGGTCCCTCATAAATTGAGCTAGGGAAGCATGGTGGACGAGTTTTCCGAGGCTTGTAACTTCCGTCTTTTGCCCCCGATGTATACGCGCTGACCTGAGTAAAGAGAGAAGTCGAGAATGGAGGGAAGAACGGGGTCAATCATCGGAAACCATCGCTCATCTCACGATTTCAAGCTTTCATTCGTTCACGTCGGTGGGCAGGCAATGCGCTTTTGGGGTTTGCCTTGCGCTCAAAGTGGCAACTTCGGGCTCTATTTGGGCTCTTCCTGGCTCGTTTCCATGCGTTCTTTCGACGTTACCGTTACAGAGTGTCCCTCCACTACCCATTCCTAGTAGAATTTCAAACACTTTTCTCATCGTGAACACTGCCTTTAAAAGACCGCGCTTCCACGGCCAAGCAATTCAGTGAGTTTTTAAACTGAAGTTTTGTTGCAAATGACTATACCAAAAGAAGATATATGTCACTTAATACCTGCGTACCAGTTATGCAAGTTGTTTCAAGTATGGATACTCCAGCAATGGAAAGAAGGAATCCGTTTTTGTCGAAAAAAAAAGCGAAAAAATCGAGTGCATGGCGTGGATGCGCAGTGTATACACGCGGTCTCTTAAGTGTTAAGAAACATTGTCTTTCCCAAACACTGCGTCATATACTTCCTGCCTGCCTCGAAAGTATTGCACAACGAAGGTCAGAAATTTTTCCCATTTTCGTCTATGCATTTTCGATAAAGTGTGGCATATCATTCAAGAGCTCAACCCTTCTCCAATCTGATAGCGCTTAAAGGCAGTGTCCACGATAGAAACCATGTCTGATTTCTTGGTGGAGATCGGCAGCTGCGGGGCCTAGCACAACCCTAATGTTGAAAAAAATCAAGAAAAACGAGCTCGGAACGGTCCCCTACGGCCCCAAAGTTGAACACCCGTCAGCTCGTCACACCCCAGATGCACTTCCCACGCCCACCGACGTGAACAAATGAATGCTCGAGATTGTGAGATGAGCGATGGTTTCCGATCAATAGCCCCGTTCTTCCCTTCAATCTCAACTTCTCTCTTTACTCAGGTCAGCTCGCATACATCGGCTGCAAAATACTGAAGTTACAAGCCTCGGACAACTCGTCCACCATGCTTACGTACCTCAGTTTTTGAGGGACCATAACTCCGTTCCTAGAAGGCCCTACACGATTCCAAAAACATCATTGGAATCAGCATGGGACCGTCTTCAAGATAGGCGGAAAAGCAGAAAAACGATTCTTATCGTGAACACTGCCTTTAAAGGCACAGTCCAACCTCAGAATCGTTTTTCTGTTTTTTGCCTATCTTGAAAACGGTATCACGTTGATTCCAATGATGTCTCTGGAATCGTACAAGACCCCCTAGGAACGAAGTTATGGCCCCTCAAAAATTGTGATGCGGAAGCATGGTGGACGAGTTGTCCGTGGCTCGTAACTTCCGTCACTTGCACCCGATGCATGCAAGCGTACCTGAAGAAAAAAGGGAAGCTCAGAATGAAGGGAAGAACGGGGCTGTTGATCGGAATTCATCGCTCATCTTGCCACTGTTGGACTCGAAAGATTGTAAAAGGGGCGTGCCAAAGTGGTTTCCGGATGTGGGTGCCCCAGGGTGGTTTCCCCCTATATCTCGCTTATTCGGAGGAATTGAGATCTCGCATTTGGCAGGGGCTATATAGGGTGGGTCTACTTCCCAATTTTGTGGAAATCTCAGGTTTCGTCCCTGAGCTTGAACTGTGCCTTTAACGCCACTTGAAAAACACGACATGCATAGAATCTTCCATCAGAATGTTTAGAGGAAGTTTTGGCTTCCAAAAATGTTTGAATGTCCCTCGTTCTTTCCCTTTGATCTGCCCACATACTAACAATAAGGCTGTGTGAGTGTGTGAATCATTTTTAGAGCATAGTACCGGAACGGGCTCGCGAAAATTGTTCAATAGATTGAATTTCGCACTTTTCGGAAATTTTTGAAAAAGGACATCTTCCACCATATCTTCTTCATACGACGACTTTAGGGAACCCAACTTTTTAGTTGCATATGTAGGTGTGACTAATAATGTCGCATCTGATTATACAGTGTGTTTCAAAATTATAAAGGCACCCCAGAAAGTGGCAAATTCGCTCGCATATCAAGGAAGTTCGAGCTCGCACCAATTCCATACGAATCAGCATAGTCGAAAACATCAAGCGACTTTATTTCCGAAAATATTTCATCACACTTTCTCAAGAAATATTTAGCAACTAAAAATAAGACCGTTTCAAAATTATAAAGGCACTATAGAAAAACGAAAAACTTATCTACAAAAATAAAAATCAACAACAGACTAATAACAGATTGGTCCACCATAATTAGCAATAACATAGAAATGCGATTTGGCATACTATCCGTGAGCTTCTTTAAAGGCAGGGTTCGCGATAAATCTCGTGAAGAAGCTAAGAACATCACATTGTAGGTCACGGTATTCATGCAAGAGCTGCGAAGTCAAAATCGCAAAAAGCGCGCTCCGAAACCAGTTATTTGAACCGATCGGCTGGTGTCCTTCCACCTCTCTTGGTGTCCGTCGGCCTCCGGACGGGACTGATTGCATATCGATATCAAGGGACTCTTTGCGGCATTGTCTCTTGGATGGACGTTGCGCCGTTTGTTGGAAAGTCGTCGGCCAATTCGATATCAGCTGTTTTTTTCGTCGCTCGTTTCCTTTTAATTTGCATATCTTATTGCATTTCATGTTCGCTACCTTCTTAATTCTGCCCTTTGGTAATATTTTTTGTTCTGTCTATGCAAGCTTTGTTTTTTTTTTGTTCTTAGTGAATTTAGTTCTGTTCCATGGTTGCTTTTTTTTTTGAACCAAAGCCTTTCCTTACGCATCACCCACTTGAAGACGGCTGAGAGCTGCACACTCCTCACCATTTGCGGGTCAGTATTTTCAAAATAAACTATTCACGTAATCGCTTACTTAAATACAATTACTTTTCCATTCTTAATTACTTATCCGCCCCAAAATTGTGGCTAGTGGAGTTGATAGGGTGTGCTTCACCGATTTCAAGGTTATTTTGGTCGCAAGTCCATTTCGGCCATTTTTTTTTGGTTTTGAAGCGCTCATCTACGGGGAAAAGACGGATTTTGAAATGAGTCATGACACAGGACAGATTTCATGAAGTTATCTCCATACCACCCCAGATCTATTACCGGTGGGGTTGATTGGCAATCCTTCACCCCTTTTCGAGGAAATTTCCCTCAAAATGACCACTTCGGTCACATTTTCCGTGGTTGCGAGGCACCTATTTCCGGGGAAAATCGTGGTTTCAAAATGGGTCATCGAACAGGACCAGTTGTATGAATGGTGTCTCCATGTCGTCCCGAAGACATATTGGTGCCGTTGATTGGGAATCCTTCGCCCTTTCCGAGGAAATTTCCCCTCAAGGTGACCAGTTCGGTCGATTTTTTGCGGTTTTGAAGCGCATATTTCCGGTAAGGTGCTAATTTAGCAGTTGTTTAGATGATCCTGATTTCAATGTTCAACCCTTCATTACCCTAATGGTACACACCGACACTGCCGTTATGACGACATTCATATGATACCTTCTGCAAGAGGTTTGCTTTGGATATTGCTTAAATTTTGTTGCCACACTCTATTAAAGATTTAAAGGATTTTTATGGTATTCGCTATGGTCCGGAGACCTCCACGGACAGATTCATCGCTGTGATGCACAGTGAGGAAAAGAGAATCGTTCTTGGAAATGTCCCCGTTGTTGATGACAAGAAACAGTTCGGAGCATTGAGCGGGTGCGTTCACTTTTCACTTAGAACATCGCCTATACTCCACACTTATGGGTTATGGCCACGCACCACGCGGCCGGTTTTATTTGTAATGTCTAACCACTTATGGGCACCTCGCGGCCGGTTTCATTTGTATTGTGTAAGTATTGTTTTATGCCAAACAATCCTCAAGAAGGGTCAAGCGGTTACTGTACCGCTGTACAACGGACAGGGACGTTAAACCGAAAATTTTGGCCAAAAATTAAAGACATTCCCAGGGGCTAGTTAGTAAAGTCGAAAATTGCAAAAATTTTTTCAGTTTATCTCACAAATTCGAAGTGTCTAAATTTTCGAAAACTGCTCGCCTAGCAAGGGAATGACCAGGCCTTGTTGCCAGAACCGAGTCATGTTGCCATGTTTTTCTGATCGAATACCTTCCCAATACTGGTAAACACCATTCTAGCTGCCCGAGTAGTAGTAAAATGAAGTTATAATCTGAAAACTCAACTGGTCACCAAGGTATGGAGACGTAGCTCTATCGAGGTCCGAGAAATCGGTGTGCTTGGGCCTCAAGGGGTCGTAAGATTCTTCAAAAAACCAGAAAATCGCTTCATTCATAACGTGTCGAATATGCATTCAACTCGGTGACCACACTAAACACAATGCTCTATGGCAGCGGCATGTGCTCCAAACAGCAGCACGTGCTGCAAATTTTGATTGCAGGAGCACGTGCTGCAAGGTGGTCCAGCACTATTGAAGCACCACGCGGCCGGCACTCTAACATGCGACTCGGCCAGCTCGCCGAGCACCGTATGGGGCCACCAGCGGCTGGACGGGCCAAGTCCTACAGACTTCTGTGAATTAGCCGGCAACGCTGCCGGCATCTGAGTCCCGCCTCAAGAGTGCGTTTTATGGTTTTCAAATCGTGGATAATCGTTTTGCCATCAAGTTGATTGTGTATCATGCACGCATTGAACGTCTTAATTGTTGGGCTACGTGCTGTAATTTGAAACACAAGAGGAGCACGTGCTACCCTAGCAGCACGTTACCTGACTGTGCTCGAAGCCGCCTTGTCTTCGAGTTTAGAGCGCACTCGACAAGCATTGAAAGCGGCGATTGTCCGAGAAAATGTTGGTCACAGCCGGGAAAGGCGAGGGAAGACAGTAGCTCAACCGAGTGATCCCTTTGTCCCTCTTGGGTCAGTCAATGAGGAGTGCAAAGAGGCGGCATCTTTTCCTAATCGCCTCTGCCGCGCATACTTACATAGCGTTTAGTTCAGGACCTCATTGAAATATGGGGGACTCTGACCCTTCTAGCAGCCACGTAGCGGCTGTGTAAGGTATTCATTACATGCGGGATGATGAGAGGCATGGTCGTCGAATCCAGATGAGTAGTTGTTATCGGGTAGTGGGTGGGCGGAGACACAGTGAAAGACTATGCCTCTCCGAGCCAGGGTTAACCTGGCCGTTGTGCCGATTTTTGACGGGGCAACGACCCCCCTGTTGGCCAGAATTTTTGAAAAATCCAAATTTTTTACGACCCCCTTAGTGGGACAGAAAAATTATTTAGCTTTTTTTCTGAGTGGCAAACTTATCTAATTTTAACTCACCAAGTGGCTCGGAGGAAAATCCTATTTTTCTCCGAAAGTTTTACGACCCCCCCAAATTTTCTTTTTTTTTTCGGGAATTTCCAATATTTTACGACCCCCCGTTGCGCCGGGTCATAACGGTGCTCAACCCTGCTCCGAGCTCTCCATAGGCTGACTCAATTGGGATAGAGGAGCACGACGATTTCTTGAATCTTGTCGGGATACGTTTACTGTACCAAACATCAGATGAAAAGCCTGTCATTGAGATTCTCCTCTAGTACTTGCGCATAACAGCTCCACCTTGACCTCATATATAGAAATATCGTCAAGTGTGTAACTTGCACTTCCTTTGCATTAATTACTCTAATTTCTTCCTCTGATTAGCTTTCTATTTTATTCAGAGAGATTTTCCACACTGTGATAATTTTCAGAGTAGTTGACGGGTTGCACTCATCGCTGAAGATGGAAGCCATCCAAGTGGACAACAAATACCGGCCTGTTGTGAAACTAAGGTGTGTATTGTCTTGAGTTTTGCGAAGAACTTTTCTGCTCTCCAGTTCGGTTTTTGAGAATTTCGCCGTTACTTCTTAGCCAAGTGTGGTCTGCTAATCGGAAGCGCAAATCTTCCTCAGTCCTATATGCTTTTATTCGCTTTCAAAAAAAAACGTGGCGAATCATGCGCCTGGTGAATCTAAGTATGATTAGTGAAGAGTTTTACGAAACTGCAGTTCGGATTTGAAAGAAAAGACAAGGTACTGCTCAGGGTTGGGCAGGCTTGCGACCTGTCGCAACGGAGGGTCGTGAAATTTTGGGAAATTTTCCGAAGAAATTGAAAGCGGGGGGGGGGGGTTCGTAAAATTTTTAGGAAAACTGAGGTTTATCTTCGAACCGAACCATCCGGGAGGTAGATTGAGGAGGAGCTGCATCGAGACCATTTCTCCATCCCATGGGGGAGGGGGTTTCGTAAAAATCATGGTCACCAGAGGGGGTCGTACAATTTTGGTTACCGGTCGCAACGGCCTGCTCAACCCTGGTACTGCTGGAAGCGGAGAATGACATAAGGTCGTAGAAGGCTGCTCTTTTGATTGCTAGATCACTGTTCTGCTAGGAATCAACGCTTATAAACGAGTGAAGGTTGGAGGCAGGCATTTTTTCCCCGCCACCCTCATTTGTTCATAGATATGTCTTTGAAAGTCCAATGTATTTTTCAATTATTAACTGTATTTGCAGCTAAAGTGTTTCTGAGAATGTCACGGCACGCGGTAGACGAGCGTCTTTTTTTTAAAGAATAAACTTCATTTCTCTGCAGTTAGCAGGGTTGAGCAGGCCGCTGCGCCATTTTCCGGCGGGGCTACGACCCCCCTTCCCGTTGACCCTTTTTAATACTAAAATTTCGACAACCCTCCTTTGAGATAAAAAGAAACTTGTTTTGCGAGAGTGAAAAAGTTGGGAATATTTCTGGTCAAAGTCGGTCAAATCGTACGAGCCCTCCCCGCTTTTCATTTTTTTTTCGAAAAAAAATCCAATTGTTCCCCCTATCGTTGCGCAGAAACGCAAGCCTCCTCAACCCTGGCGTTTAGGCGTCAACTTTGGGTGAACAGGACCTTGAAGTAGTTTTTTTTTTCGCCTTTGAGAGTCATGTTCGTAAAAACTCTGATATTTGACGAAGCGGAGCCATTTTCGCAACAGAACTAGGGAAATCAAACACTAAGACAGACAAGTCTGCTCCTGATTTTGATATTTCACTGCATTCTAGGTTTTTTGCTATTAGGTCCGAGTCGGATTTCGTGACCAATTCTGCGGAAATTCTCTTTTAAGGGGCCCTCTCCACCGAATTGTTGCACTTCGTAGGCGTCCAATCGTGAGGAAATTTTCCTCACGATTGGTCTTTTATCCTTAATGATTAGGTAACAGAATTTAGATAGATTTCGTGACCGATTCTGGCTAAATTCCCCTCCAAAACGACCCCATGATCCCGAGTTTCGCACTTCGTGGGCGTCCAATCGTGAGGAAATTTTCTTTTCGGATGCAAACTTTCAATCAATTATGTTTGCACTATTAGTTAGTGTCTTTTATCCTTAATGATTAGGTAATAGAATTTAGATAGATTTCGAGACCGATTCTGGCTAAATTCTCCTCCAAAACGACCCCATGATCCCGAGTTTCGCACTTCGTGGGCGTCCAATCGTGAGGAAATTTTCTTTTCGGATGCAAACTTTCAATCAATTATGTTTGCACTATTAGTTAGTGTCTTTTATCCTTAATGATTAGGTAATAAAATTTAGATAGAT
Organism: Aplectana chamaeleonis; assembly: GCA_029168955.1. Taxonomy (NCBI): domain Eukaryota; kingdom Metazoa; phylum Nematoda; class Chromadorea; order Rhabditida; family Cosmocercidae; genus Aplectana; species Aplectana chamaeleonis. Next base: position 556,401 of record JAPDOI010000050.1, on the reverse strand, counting down.
TTCGAGACCGATTCTGGCTAAATTCCCCTCCAAAACGACCCCCTGTCCCCGAATTTCGGATCCAGAGTGCCTACAGTCGTGATGTTTCTTTTCGAAATGGAGCCCCTTCCGACCCAACTCTATTACCTAAACATTGAGGATAAGAGGCACTAATTAACAGTGCAAACAACATTAGTTGAGATTTTGCATCCAAAGAGATTTTCTCCCGATTGAACGCCTCTGAAATGTAACAATGTGGTGGAGGGGATCCCTCCAAAAAGAAATTTCCGCAAAATTGGTCCCGAAATCCGACTCAGACCTAATAGCCAAAATCTAGGATGCAGTAAAATATCAAAAGCAGAAGAAAACTTGTCTAAGTGTTTGATTTCGCTAGTTCCGTTGCAAAAACGGCTCCGCTTTGTCAAATATCAGAGTTTTTAGGAACATGGGCTGCCGCTGCCGAGATGTCGTACGTTCGTGCCGTGGCAGTGTGGAGGAAAGAAGATCATCTCCGTGCAAACCGACGTCATCCCCTCCACGAAGAGGGTTTTTGTCATGGGAGAGGTGCTGGCCGGCCGCAGCTCTCCTTCGGATTCTCCTGCAAAGGGCCGGCGTGGAGAGGAATCCTGGACCCGCCCAGAAGTACCTATGCGCCGCGTGCGGCAAGGATGTTACCAGGAGACATACCAGCGTCCAGTGCTTCGGATGCCAAAGGTGGGTGCATCTCTCCTGTTCGGGTCTCTGTTCTGTGAGGCATCATAACTCTTCTTTTCGATGTGTTTTGTGCTCCTCACCTACCAACTCTGATTCCTCAAACTCCAATCGCCCCTTTCCATTGTACATATAAGTCTCAACGGCCTTCGTGGCAAGCTTTCTGAGCTGTCTCTCTTTGCACGTACTTACCATCCAGAGGTGATCATGGTTCAGGAAACCAAGCTCTCTCCATCCCCTACAAATCCTCATCCCAATATCCCGGGCTATACTTCGTACCATGCTCCAAGGTCAAATCTTGGCGGAGGAGTTTCCACTTTTGTATTATCTACTCTTCCCTCACACCTCATACCTAACACTCCCACGGACGGTACTCTCGAGTACCTCCCGGTCCATCTCCCTCAAAACTCCCCTTTCTCTCTTCAACATCTATATTCCCCCTACAACATCAAGCCCTCCATCCTATGATCCTATTCTACTCCTCAGGCAGATTTACGACTGCTCCCTCTCATCTTCGTCTATATTTGCGGGCGATTTTAATGCTCATACATTTTGCTCGTCTCTTGGCTCTGATGCTAGAGGAAGTGACGTCGAGGAATGGGCGGAGGAGTGCGACCTGGTCATACTAAACGATGATCAGCCCACTCGCCTCCCTGCCAACGGCCGATCTTCTAGCCCAGACTTAACTCTTGTCTCTTCCAACCTTTCAAACACCTGCTCATGGTCTACCTCGACTACATTGTCTAGTGATCATATTCCTGTCTCGTTGCTCCCTATTCTGGTGTTCGACAACGTTCTTATCTCAATTTAGGCCAAGCAGACTGGTGCCTGTTCAGCGAGGTTGCGCTCCGCCTAGCGGCTGACTATCCGTGGAACGGCAATGTGCATCAAAAAGAGCACCACCTGTCTGATGTAATCCGCCGGGCCATGAAGGCGGCTATTCCTGTTGGCCGCGTTAAGACGTTCTATCCAAACGTCACCAGAGAAATTCTCCAAAAGATTAGGACTAGAGATGCCAGGAGAGCAGCCGACCATCTAGACCCTGTCGTTGCTCAACTCGATGACGAGATCAGAAAAGATCTGGACAGGCACAAGAAAGAAGAATGGGAAAAGTTCACGGGACAGTTGGATTTCAAGGCGGACAGTGCAACTACGTGGAAGGTACTACGGAAGCTATCTGGAAAGAGCTCGCCAGCTACCGTATCCACCATTGAATTTGATAATAACGTTTTCAAGACGGGTAAGGAAGCCGCCTACTCTCTTGGAAAAAGCTTCTTTGTCACAAGTACACGGCGTGGTCCGCAGAATAGAGTGACAGTTAGAGAGCTGTGCCGCCTCCCGCTCATGAGCACGGCCGATGCGTACACTGTGGCGCACGTAGAGAAGATCATAAAGGACATGCGGAACTCCAAAGCTGTCGGTCCCGACGGCATTTGTCCTGCTGTACTGAAGAAGCTCCCGACTGAGATCCTCCCACTCGTCGTTGATGTGATTAACACTTCATTCAGCTCGTGCATTATTCCCCAAAACTGGAAGACAGCCAACGTCATCCCGTTGCCGAAGCCAGGCAAACCTCAGTCGTCAGTAAAGGGTTATCGACCCATTAGCTTGATGTCACCCTTCGCTAAGGTAGCCGAAAAGCTCATTGTGGAGAATTTAGCAGAGCATAACGAGAAACAATTGTTTCAACACGGGTTCAAAAGGCTGCATTCTACAACTACTGCGTTGCTAGAAATTACTAGCTATGCAATCGACGGGTTCAACGCTTTGAAGCCATTGAGAACTGTTGCTGTCGCGTTGGATCTCACCAAGGCTTTCGATACGGTTAACCTAGGAATCTTGTCAAGAAACGTTTTGGAGTCGTCGATACCACCGTGGCAAAAGCGCTGGATATCGGCCTTTATCAAAGGTCGACGGGCAAGAGTCATGTTCCAGAACCATGTCTCCAACAGTATTCCTATGGCAGCTGGAGTCCCCCAGGGCGGTGTTTTATCACCAGCTCTCTTCAGTCTGTATCTAGAAGATATGCCTGAACCACCACAGGATATCAAGACTGTCGCCTACGCCGATGATATAACAATCATGTGTCGAGACCGGGATATAAAGGTAGCCGCCACCAAGATCAACGAGTACCTGAAGACGCTGAAGAGGTTCTTCGACGACAAGATGCTAAAGATCTCCGCATCGAAATCATCAGTATCCGTCCTCACAACGGACCCATCCGAGCACAGAGCTCATCCGGAGGTAGAGTGGGATGGAGACCGTCTGCCTGCTGCTCGATTTCCAAAACTGCTCGGTCTTGTGCTCGATCCGTCGCTCAAGTTTCATAAAAATACCGAGCAGAAGCAGGCTGTTGTTAAAGCCAAACTCAATGTTCTCAGGGCCCTAGGCGGTACCTCATGGGATAGCAGCAAGGAAACGATACTCATGACGTATAAGGCGATTCTTCAGCCAGCCATGGAATACGCCGCACCGGTTTGGCAGCATCTAGTTTCAGAATCTTCCTGGTTTAAGATGCAACGCGTACAAAATGCCGCTCTTCGCATTGCCACCGGATGTGCAAAGAGTTCCCCAGTCGAGCATCTGCATGCCGAAGCCCGTCTATTGCCTGTGAAGGAGCACTGTCAGCTGCAAGCCCAACAATTACGAATCAATATTATTAAGCAACCAAACCACCCGTCCTGGAGAGTGCTTAACCCTGTTAGAGAGAGAGCCAAAGAATGCCATTTGCCGATGCTCCATGCAAAGTCAACTTGCAGAGATGGCACGACTCACAGCAAGAACGACTCCGTCTTTTGCGCGAGGAGCACACCAAGTTCGTACGGTGTCATCGTGAGAAGGCGGCGGTGAATCCTATACTAGGAGAAGTACCGCCCCAGTCTGCGAATCCGAGACTCAACTCGGAAGAAGGGCTAGATGCACACTGGCATCGTTGCGCTGCGGTCACTCGTCAATGCTCATGTCCTACGTCAGCAAAATCGACAGCAGCAAATCTGATGTCTGTCCGGACTGCGGTACTATCGGCCATGATACAGCACATTTATTTCGCTGTCCGGTGAGACCTACCACGCTGACCATAATGGATCTATGGACGAATCCACTACTGGTCGCACAGTTTCTTCACCTATGACAAAACCCTCGATGTGGCTGCAAAGAAGAAGAAGAAGAAGGAACATGGGGCCAACGGGAAGGGGGTCGTAGCCCCGCCGAAGATTGGTGCGGCGGCCTGCCCAACCCTGCTAAATACAGATAAAGGGATAATTTATTCTTTACGAAAAAAAGAAAACAAACTGAGTTGATGGTTTTCCGTTGAAACGGGCTCGACCTCCTATCCATGAGTATATTACAAATATTCACAAGTAATCACTGCGATAACTTTTCATCATAGGAGCTTACCTGAACGTCGCCAGTGCACTCGTCTGAGGGCGCACGCACGTGACTTACGCACGACACGCTCGCCGACCGCGTGCTTCGCCATTCTCAGACACGCTTTATATGCTGAGAACGTGGATTTCGACCAAGAATAGGCAAAATCCCGCGATTAGAGGTACGAAAATTGCCTGGCTGGACCAATCTGGCGACGTTTATGAGCAATGGAAACAAGCGATTTGTGAGAATGTATTTGCGCCGGGCCTCGCCCCATAGTACTGTGCTTCTCTGGTCGAGATTCAGGTCCGCAATTGCATCTCGACACCCTTTGCGGTCGCACGCTTCTGAGTCGGAAGAGTTTCCAGCGCCGCAACCGCCGATCTTTTGGCTCTACGTGGGCTTTGGTAACTGGAAACTAAGAAAAATTGGAGAAAAGTGTATAAAATGCCCCATCGAGTCGGCTTTGGCGCTGGAAACTCGCCCGACTCGAGCGCGTGCGGCCGCAGCGTGTCGAGACGCAAACGCGGACCGGAATTAAGCCCAGAGAAGCACAGTATACCCCTCGTACAAGCCCAAGCCCTAGCTGTAGTCCGCCAACTAGTGCGACCCACTGCCTGATATGCAGCCTCCGCATCACTAATTTCTATGAGGACATGATGATATGGCAAAAAAGGACTTGAGAGGCTAGAAGCAAGAAGCTTTGCCGTCTTCCTCAACTTTTTTAGGGAAGAAAGTACGATCCCTCGGACCTTCACACGTAGTCTGTATAACTCTCTGGGAGCCGTTACACTTTTTTTTGAATCATCGTTCAATCGAAGCTCTTTGGCCCTATTTTCCCATACGTGCGACGCGTGAACAACTGCGTCGATCCCTCATACACAAGGGAATGCGATTTTCTACTTCCCTAGTCATGCGGGTTGACGCAAATGAACACTGCAACTGTCGATCATTTTTTACATCCTTTCTGTAAGATTTGTTCACTTTCGTTCTGTTCACATGTGGATACCTATTCAGGTTTGGATTGGTCTTGAGGCGATATTGTGGAGGTAGGCTTTGGCGGCAAAATCGACTACGGAATCTTCACGGAAGATACAAAACTCATCGATGAAAAACCCAGAGCGAATATTTTCCCATTCCATTTCGTGAATTCCATGATTTCTATTCATATAAAGTCATTTCTTATCTGTTGATTTTCTCCTTGTACTTCATCTTCATCTGCTGCATGCTACGCGGTTTCGGATGATTTTTCAGGTTTCACACACCTTCAACAGTTTTCGCGACTATTGAGACATTCACACCATATTACGTATTAGATGTCACACCCTCTATTAGCCTGCATCAAATCGAAATTCCCATGATTCGTCGATCGAGCGTGGGGGTACACACGCTACTCATTCCGTCTTCCCCCTATCTTGCTGCCGCTTGCCTTGGCTCAAAACACAAGCGAAGGAACCATGGGAATACCGTTTTTGACAAAGACTGTACGCTACATGACATTTGCATAAATGGTTCTTAAAGGCCAGCTTTTGGAATCGCTTGTAAGTTACAGTTGAAACTGACGATTTGGGAAACACTTCCTTCAGCTTGCTTTCGGCAACTCATGCAGGTGTTCCAACTAGGGAAACTGGCATGGCAAATCACGGCTTTGGAACGTCTATGCATGTTTTCTCGTAAATTTTGGAACGCTTTCTCTGAAAAGAAGCCTGATTTTGTTACGGGATTTTGGCACGACTTTTATGGTTCCTGGATAGGTTTGGCTCAAAAATATCTTTGAAAGTTATTTTATGCAATGAAGCTGTATAAGAGGTTGGTTTCTTCATTTCCGAAAATTGTGCTTTACAGACCTCAAAACAGTTACAGTTAGATGAGTTACAGACCTAAAAATACTAGAAGCAAGAACTTGTTGGCTAAGCGTCTACTTTGTATACCTGACTATGAGTAAGAAGGTTCTGAAAAATATTCAGAGGAGAGCTCAAGCTCTGACTTGAAGTTTCTCGCGTTGTTGTTTGTTTGGAGGTGCCGATCATGAATCTGAGGTTCGTTCGTCGATTTTCAAAATCTTTCGACACGTTTCGTTTAAGGCCTCCCAGTGAAGAAAATTTTTGGAAGGCAGAAGCAATTTTTGACGGCTGCCGGCAGATCGCGCTGATCAATTGTTTGTGGGGGTTATTCAAAGTGCTGAACGCGCTAACCGATTTTCGGTAGATTGCGGTGGGCTTACGGTAGCTTGGTCAAGGTCTCAGATTCCACTCAAAACTTCGCTGTTGAGGTAATTTCGGGGGCCGAGCACTAATCTAAGGTCCGCTCATGAATTTTTTGAACATCAAGGTAGGGATTGCACCCTAGATGGCTTTATGGGTGCTATGTGGCCTGGGGGGCACTGATGTACCGCACTTAGCCACGCCCATTTTTCCTTGCCGCAATGAATCTCCTGATTTTGGCAGGGGAGGGAAACCCTGGGCAGGTGCTCAAATTTGGCGCGGCACGATGAAATGGGCGTGGTCAAGTGCATCGCGCCACAATGCCCCCCGGGGCACATAGCACCGCTTTATGCGTGCTATGCCTGAGAACTTCGGCAGAGAGACGTTTGGGTTCAGCACCCCAAATAACCCCACATAGACGTTTTGCGTCAAATTCGAAAGAATTTTTGCTAAGGAAGCTTTGTGTCGAAAAGGAATGAAAAATAGGCAGTCCGCAACAACATGGCTTTTTCCAGAACAAACATGGCCGTTGGTTATCGTATATGAAAGGTATCATATACACTCATCGCAGTCTTCAAAAGAACACAATTTGTTAAGTACAACCTCGTAAAGCACGATTTATCAAAAAAAAACCTCTGGGATGGAAGAATGTAAAGGCACGAAAACGTATTCTAACTATTTTAATGTGAAATAATACAGTACAGCGGGAATGCTCATTGGGGTAAAAAAAAACACCTACTGAATGAAGCGTTTCCCGTCAATTTTGGATCACTTAATAAACCTCGAAAGCCAACGAAAATTATTGAACAATACATTGTAGGAAATTAGTCATTCTTGGCTGAACAGCATATAAAGTCACTAAAACTGCTGAAAAGGAAAAAAAACACCGAAAAATAAACCGAAGCGATTGCGCAATCACTGAGAAATTCGAAGCAACCATGTGACTAGTGCGCCACGTAAACGCGTCCAAATTTCACCCGGAACTCGTACACCCTCTTAATCCCCTGGAACAGATTGGACCCCTAATTTAGCCGTTTCCTCGCCTTCTTGCGCTGTTTCTCCTCCACAGTGGGTGCACACAGGCTCCGAACCTTCTGATTTCGGTCGATACTTGGAGACGATTTTTATCGTGAACCCTGCCTTTAAAAGAGAGGTCCATATTGTCCCAAGCCCCAGTGAATGGCGTTCTTGAGATCACCGATGTTGTTATAATGCATGCCATTAGAGTATATCTGCCTAAAGATAATCCCCCAAATGTTCTGAGTTGGGCTTAGGTCAGGACTACAAGATGGCCGTTTCAAAAGAGCGATATTCTTGCTGTTAAGCCAGTCAACAGTTGACCGGCTCCTGTGGACCTAGGCATTGTCCTGCATGAAAACGTACTTCTGACGGCGACGTCCTCTCAGAAATGGTAGGAGGTGGTCAGCAAGCACCTTCTGGTGTTCCCTGGAATCCATTGGACATGAAACAAAAGCTAGTTGCAGAACTCCACTGCTGCAGAATGCCCCCCAAACCATTAGTGACCCATCGCCGAAGTTGCGCTTGCCTAAGATAAGCGACTCCTTCCTGAGATTTCTCCAGTAACTACGAAAACCATCAGGGCCATCTAAGTTAAACTCCTTTTTGTCAGAAAAGATGATCTGAAAAACGTAGAATGAAATTGGTCAAAAACGGGAAAGCGCCTTGTGATGCCTCATAACTTACCGATTCCTCATCCGTTTTCATATTCTAACGAGCAAACTGGAGTCGGCCGGATTTTTAGAGATCAGTCAGCTTTGGAGCCTTGTTCATAGACTGCCGAACAGTGACAGGACTGTAATTTACGGCCCTCCATACCGTAGTCTTTGACGTAGGAAGTGCCAGCTCGCACCTGACCTGGTTGACAGACTTCGTAGAATTGGACATGGAACGCCGAATATGACGGGCATCTTTATCATACAGCACTCGTGGTCTTCCCGCATTCTTATTTTATTCCATAGGAATCCGGATTCTTGACGTAGCTATCAATGCAGCTTGGAGAAGGGTGCGCCCGAAGAGGCACTGTGAGATGGGAGGGGCCTGAAAGCGCATGGCGCGCGCACTTTCTCGTGGACGAGTCCCTTTCAGATCGCGATGCGTTTTTCTTGGATATTCCTGGAATTACTAACTACCCTAGTTCGATTTCGTCTCTACCAGATGATTAATGTTTCTCCTACTCGTTTCTCTTATCCACGAGAAGGTGTCCGCGAGAAGGTGCGCGCGCCATGCGCTCTTAGGCCTCGCCCATATCGGAGTGCCTTTTTTCCCTCCCCCCTTGGAGAAGGGCCAAGCTGAGCAGCGATGAAGCGATTCGAATGCCCAGCCTGATGCAACGTTTTCACTTGGGCTTAATCCTCACTTGAAATTTTGTATTCACGAGGCATAGTGTCAGAGAGGTACACGAAGGTGTTGCCTTTTAAGTGGAGTGCAGGAGGATTGAAACTGTGGGAGATAAAGAAGCACCGCAGGGGGTGCCTTTATAATTCTGAAACGGTCGGATCTTACGTTGGCGAACATTTCTTGAAAAGTATCAAAATGTGTTTGGTGTCGGGTCAAACTTCTTTCACCTGTGAGCGAAATTACCATTTTTTGGGGTGCCTTTATAATTTTGAAACGCACTGTATTTTTATCATTTAGTGGCGATAAAATCGGAGTCACGTTTTCCACTTTTGAAATGTGGCTGATAAATGACAAAACAGGATAATAAAAACCTGACTGTTAGTTCGAGTGCTCCATAGTCGTTGAATAATGAAAATATAACACGCAAAGCCATTTTTCTAAAAAACCGTTTCGAGAAACGCGAAACTCGCCTCAAAACGATTTCCGCTAGCCCGTTTTGAGACTCCACACTACACTATACTGTCCTTATCGGGGCGAAATTTCATTCCGCAGTTGCAGACAGCCGCTGTTTCAGCACGTGGCAATTGTGTTGGGACCACACGGGGATCCGGCACTATAATACTTTATCCCAGCACGAAAAATCATTGCGCGTAACAGCGGTTGCCCGCAACTGCAGACCAACTCCAGATTATCGTTCCGATAAACGTAGTAGTATACTACATGTAATGTAGTCTTCACGGACTCTAACGTTCCATACACTTCAACAGCCTACAGTTCGAAATAACAAAGCGAGGGACATTTAAAGATTTGCTATGTCCAAAATTCCTAAGCATTCTGATGCAAAATTCGATTCAGGTCAGGTTTTTCGACTAGCGATAAGCGCTTTCAAGTAGACGAGGAGTTGAGCATCTGAATGGCTTACCACTCTCTATCCGAAACCATAGGCTGATGAGGAAAACTTCGCTGACCTACAGCTGGTGCAGGACTTTTTTACAGGCAGTGATCAAAATGAGAAACGTAATCGAAAAAAGCCACAGGCATCAGCTCAGATCAAAAGCAGCTGAAAAACTATAAAGGTAGCGCGGTCAAAAACGGGCTAGAATTAGAGTTTCTAGGGCCCAAAGATTCTAGTTCCTGCACACGTGCACAGCGTTCTTCATATTAGAGATCATCGATGCCAATGATGTGGAGTGGGCCCGCCCACCATCAAAAGACTCATTGTCAGGCTCCAAATTTGGTTCAAAACAGCTGTTTTTTTTCGCGATTTTTTCTCACAGGTCCTACTACTCTAAACCCGGAGCAGGGTTTGGAGAGGAAAAGAAGACAAGCATATTTTTGGTCGCGACCGCTGCCTTTAACAGATCGTTCTATTCCTACTGCGGTTGGCCGCAGCGCAGTGTTCACGAAGAAAAAGTTGCGCGTTTTTTTTTCGGTTAAAACGTAAGGTTTGGGTCTCTCTAAGAAGATAAAGAACGGAAGTGCGACGAAAAACGGCCGGTAAGTGGGTGGAAATCTCGTGGGCCAGCCAACCCATTGAGCCACTCCGCCCATGTCCTATACCAGTTTCCCTGAATTTGTGGTTAGATGAGCTATGGTTTCCGATCAAAAGCCCCGTTCTTCCCTTCATTCTCAAGGTCTCTCTTTACTTAGGTCAGCTCGCACACATCGGCTGCAAAAAACGGGAGTTATAAGCCTCTGACAACTCGTCCACAATGCTTCCCTAGCTGAATTTTGAGGGGCCATAACTCCGTTTCCAGGGGGTCTTGTACGATTCCATGGACATCATTGGAGTCAGCATGGGACCGTTTTCAAGATCGGCGGAAAAACAGAAAAACGACTTGTATCGTGAACAATGCCATCAAAATGAATCAAATTCAATAGATTATTCAATTCAACTTTGTCACATTAGTTGGAAATCACAGAGATGATTAATGAGCATGTACATGCAATATGTTGACAAAAATGATATGATGGTCGCCTAAAGTTTGCTGGCATAATATGCTGCTTCAGCAGCCAAATATTCACCACAGCAATAAACACATAAATTGTACATGGATATATACGCCTGAAGATGAACAACAATTAATGAAATCGTGTAAAACTCATCCCACTTTTCCTTTCATAAATTCATTTTCACGAATAAATCCAAAACAGGGCGTATCAAGTCAATAAAACACATAAAACTAACTAATTCTTTGGAGAATACCTGCCTGGAATGTGGTTGAACTGACCTGGGGCTAGTGACCATCATTTTTCCTCACACACTCGCGGGGGTCGGTGGCCGGTTGAGAGGAGCTGAACAGGTAGCCTGCTCCCGCTCGAAACGAAAAAAGGGGCGGGCAAGACCCGAAAACTCCCCCATTCATGCCGAAAACTCCGCGTGTCAACCTCCCTCCGACCCTACAATGCCACGTCATCCTTGACCCGTTCACAGCGAAAGCTCTGCCTTATCACCTCCCACCGACCACTCAATGTGACGGCACACCCACGTGTTTACACCGAAAGTTTCGCCTAATCACCTCCCACCGACCACCCTCTACCACTCCTGCAGTCGCGGGCGTCGGTGGCAGGTTGAGGGGCAGCACGGTTGACCTGTCAACCTGCCACAGACGCCCGCCAAAGCGTCGTATATCCCGGGCTGTCAACCGTGATACGCACAAACACGTCACATTCCAGTGCAGCGTATACATTGTGGGCTACCGATTCCGCGCTCTACACGAGAGAGTACCAGAGAAAAACAGTGCAGACACTGCAACACGTCGCCCCGAAAACTCCGTCACATATGAGACATCACCACGAAAACTTCGGCAGTTATGAGTCATGCCGAAACCTCCGCCGATCAGCCGCATCGGATCAATTTCATTCGTTAAGGGGTCTGCAGAGTCCAAGTTGCGGCGTTGCTCGCAGCGACGAGCAACGCTGGGTGATGTAATATCGATCACTTTCAGCTACGAGGGCGACCGACGCGGCGGAAAGGGCGACGAGGGGGCACCGCAGAGTGTATTGACGCCGCGACGGCCCTGCATTACTGCCAGCGAGCGGCAACCGACGCCGCGACGATAATGTTTCGAAACATTTTTGTCGCCGTGTGAAGACTGACGCTCGGCGACCACTCGCCGGTCTCTGCAACTCTGCAGACCCCTTAAAGGCACAGTACACCCTCAGATTTGAATTTTGAGATTTTCATGTAATTGTGTAGAAGACCCCTCCTGTATAACACGTGCCAAATGCGAGATCCTAATTCCTCCAAATAAGCGAGATATAAGCGACCACCACGGGCCCGACCCCCTTCGCTCACCACCACAGGCCCGACCCCCTACCAAATTTCCGACCTCGATAGCGGCTAGATGGATGGATGAACTTCGACCGCGTCGCGTTCTTCAGTCCATTACCAGACTGTCTCCTTATCCTGGCTTTCTCTCACGCAACGATTGCAACTGAAGAGAAATACAGGCCTGAGACAACTCGTCCACCAATTTTTCACCCTCAAAATCTAGGCATCTTTGAGGAGCTATAACTCTGTTCAAAGGGGTCTTGGACGATTTCAGAGATACCACTGCGATCAGCGTGTGACTCTCTCCAAGATAAGCATGAAATCTGAAAATTGGTTTTTTGGGTGTCCTGTGCCTTTAAAGGTGCGTTTTAACCTGCCACCGACCCCCGCGATTGCCTGAGTCTGCATATCAAAGTAATGTGCGAACATACCGATTTTCCAGGATAAATCTGCATTCCAGCTGTTCGGGTAATAAATGAACCACAATGCAAGAAGTATGTTCATCCTCATAGAACAGGCTCTATCGGAAACAGGCTACGGCGCGAGGTGTGATACAACCCATCATTGGTCCGGCCCCCACCCAAGTCAAGCGATTTGCCCTCAGCCCGCTCTAAGCCGAACAGCGCTACATGTGGTGGGCGGAGCCTGTTTTCATGCCCTGAGGGCAAATAGGTGCGGTTTCAGGCATGAAAACCACATTTAGTAATTGGTTATCCGGATGTGAAAACGCACCCAAAGTTTCATGGACGCAGCCTTAAGCCGAACAGCGCTACATAGGTTGGGGTCCATGAAAAAACCGATAGCTGTGAAATATTTACAAGTATTTAGCGAAATTTGAATTAGGGAGTTTCGCGTTGCTACAACCTGCGGAAAACCTAGTCACGGACCCAAGTAATTAATTTCATTCTTTTAACCGGGTAAAAACGGTCTTTGAAGACTCATTTTTAGGTATGATACAATCGATTGAATCACACCTAATTTGTATGGGTTTAGGTGTGATACAATCGATTGTATCACACCTGAAAGTATGTCTTCAAAGAATGAAATTGATTACCTGGGTCCGTGACTAGGTTTTCCGCACGTTGTAGCAACACGAAACTCCCTAATTCAAATTTCGTTAAATACTTGTAATTATTTCACAACAATGCCGGACTTGGACATTTTTTCATGAACCCCATCCTATGTAGCGCTGTTCGGCTTAAAGCAGCGTCCATGAAATTTTGGGTTCGTTTTCAAATCCGGATAGCCAACTATTATACGTGGTTTTCTTGCCCGAAACCGCACCTATGTGCCCTCAGGGCATGAAAATCATATGCTTCAGGCGATATCGCAACTTGAACACGAGTCAATTTCGTGGAGTAAATTGCAAGAGATATAACAGTGAACAATCCTCTTCTCAAACAGTCAACCATCCATTATTTCCCAGAATTGCGAAATTTTTTACCTTTAGCGGAATCGAACCTGTGAATCCTAAATTGCCTAAAAATGCATCTTAGATTACGAAATTTCTGAACATCTACGTCATTTCGTTGACAGGTTAGTCCGCTTGTAATGAGCTCGATGACAGCGAATACTCAATACCACTGTTGCTGACATGTCCAGAAGCGCTTGGACGACACACTTTACGTGGCCAAGACTCCTCCTCCATGTCAGAATCATTAACGATGGCCATGCTACCGTCGTCTATTGTCTTGCATGCCTCATCACCAGTGAATTGTAAGATCTTCTTGTGTGTTCCTGCCTTATTTTTACATCTCCATCTCATATCTTGCCTCATTTGTTTTTTCACAGTTGTTTCTCACTATTCAGTTTGTTTTTTGATCTCCTGTCTCATTTTTCTCTCTCAGTATGATCTCCAATTTTATTTTGACCTCTTACTGTGATCTCATTTTGCCTTCATTTTTTATTCTAACGGTATGGCTCTCAACTCCTCCCCATCCCCGACCTGGGGCGGCATGCATGAACGCTGCGAACAAGGTCAGGGATGCGAAGCGCCGAGCCAGAGGTGACCCGAAAAACATGCCTTCGGCTTGACGTTGGGACGCAAACACACAGCAAACCTCACGCCTAACAGCTGTTTTTTGATTTGGTACTTACCTAGAACGGCTTTATTTTGTGAAACTTTAGAGCCGAACGGGAAAATTATTCAAAAAACAATTAACTCTGAAGAAGAATTCAAAAGAGACCGAAGTTAAGCAAGATTAAAATTTAAAACAAAAACCGTTAGGCGGGGAGTTCACCGTGCGTAGTGGGGTTGCGTTCTTACACAAAGGAGACGGCATGTTTTTCGGGTCACCTCTGGCTCGACGCTTCGCGCGGAAGACGCGGAGCGGCTCCCTGACCTCCTTCGCAGCGTTCATGCATGCCGCCCCAGATAGAAGTTCATCTTTGTTCTTGGTTGACCGAAGGACCGACCCCCCATCCCACCGGATGTCGACGGGTCCGACCCCCTCTGTGATACATCACACCTCACGCCGAACGCTGATCGGGAATTCGGGCCTCATAGGGTACAACTATCGATCCTCCAAAAAGAAGTTAGCACATTACTCTAGGTGTATCAGAAGTTAAGAAGAAAAACACGTAGTGAAAATTTCCTAGCAACCTAAGCGTTCAATCGCAATCTGTTTTCAAGGGAAACTGTAACTTTCATCTAAATGTTCAACCGCGAATTTCTATAAAGTTGCACGAATTCGAATACTTTGAAGCAATAGATAGACTTGAACTAACTCGCTTTCTCTGCATATTTGATGGAGATGAAGAAAAGCGAAATCAATTCGGGAACACTAGTACTGCATTTAGCCATGAATTATAATACTTGACAAAGCGTTCCCACCGCGACTAATGGTCACTCTTTGAAGTCTGTTTCGATGTTAACAGTGTAGACAAGAGAAAAAGTACAAATGTGTTGCCAGCAGGGAGGATGCACGAAAAGAAAAATATTGAGTGGCCAGAAGTTCAGATTTGAAGGCAATTACATCATGACGAGTGGAGCAAGAATCGAAGAGAATTCTAAGGCAAAAGTGGTCCAAAGCGGAGCATACACTGGCGTACGAGAGGTACATTAGTAACGCTGATCAATACGCGGTCCCCAGTTGCCTTAGCCTCCTCCGTCGGTGGTCCGTTGATGTGCGACCTCGTGCTCGCAGATTGACCTGACCCAGCCTAGCGCCCCTAGGTGACGCTACACTGACCTGATGTCCCTGATTACGCTACTCTCAACTTCACTCGACACTTCGTAAGTGGCGCTGCACACAGTTAAACGCTAAATATCCTTTTTTTGTAGTATTTTTGGTTTAGCTTCGCACCAGTCTAAACAAGAACTGAGGAGGATGTAGATAGAAGACGAGTATACAAATTTTGTTTCTCCTATCTGATCATACTAATGCTAGCGTAATGGTGCAGTTATGGCTATTCAATGAAGTAACGAACTTACTGCTCTATAGGCAATGTTCACAATGAAAAAGTTTGAGTTTTGCTAAGGAAATTAAAGAGAAAAAGCGACGAAAAATGGTCACTAAGCGGGTGAAAACTGTAGGATCATAACGCCCACCTCGTAAGCGAGTAATCCATCTAAACGAACAGTTCTCGAAAGATTTAATTTTCTTTACCTCGAAGCAAGATTATTACTGACATTTGGTGTTTCGAACTTCCGAACAGCACCAAACGCAACAAACTGGCGTAATTGAATATTTTGCGTGTTTCCAAGTTGGGACTTTTCGCTATTATCCTTTCGCCAATGTAAAACCATTGAAAACTAGGACACGAAGTTCTGAGGCTTACTATAGATTACTGTAGGTACTACGGGTGTGCGAAAATTTAAAAAAAAATCAGAAAACAGAAAATCGTGTTTGTCAAAGAACAGCCAAGAGAAAACAGAAAGGCCAAAATTACCACAAAACAGAAATCAGATAAATGAAAATTTTGCCCACCCCTGGTAGGTACCATGCCATTTAGAGAGCAAAACCTTTCTTAGTATTTCTTAAATCGATAGATTGACGTTAAATTCGTATTAAGCAACCCTAATAAACCCGCACAGAAATTTCGAGTCAAATCTGAGACTGACCGAACTACAGTATGCCTACCGTAATCTACCGTAATCTGTCAAAAATCGATAAACGGACAACAGATTCGTGTTAAGCTCTCCGAATATTCCCTTAGGAACACTTTGAGCTATATTTATCGTAGCATTCCGGAAATCGTCGAAAGTCTGGTACTGCCCTCAAATTTTACCCGAATGGAAAGCTTCAAGCCAAATAAATCGAAAGCTTCGGAAAATCGACGGATAAACATCAGATTCGTGATCAGCAACCAAATAGCCTCCTGGAGGAATTTTAAGTCACATCTGGAGCACTTTTCTTCAATGCTTCCAGAATCACCTAATTCGTAGAAGTAAACGCTCAACGAACACGACGCTATCACTCTATTCAAGGCTCGAGAGATGTGTTTTCACCCAAATTTTGTACAGGGTATTTCTGGGAGAGGGGGTAGGGCACTGAAAACGAATATGAGAACCGTTTCCAGATTTTCCAAAGTTTACTGCTCATTTTAGTAGTTACAAAAAGTGCAAAAACGACAGTTCAGGCTTTTAAGTTCTATGTGCAATTAGCTCGGGACTGGATACTAAGCAGTTTTACTATAGATGAGCAAGAGAAACTAACAATACAATTCGTTTTCGCAGGCGCGTTCACCGCTCTAAGCATTTACATTGGAAGTGGAATTTAAAGGCAGGGTTCGCGATAATAGCGGTTGTTGTGCTATCCTTATATAAAGGTAGATCTGGTTATCACAATTGTGAACATAAGTGGGAAGTTGTAGAAAAAACGCTTCGGAATAAGTTACTGCTTGGTGCCCGCCCGCCCCCAGTTATCGAGAATTCTATAAATGCCTCTTTTGTCAACTTTTATTTTGCTTCCAAAGTAATTTCTGAACTTTTCTAGAGACTACTGTCTACTTAAACAGCAAAATAAAAGGCGGATAAACAGGCATCAATCAAATCTCGTTAAATAGGGGACCGCCCGATGCCGGTCATAAGCCGTTATAGCTTGTTTTTGAGCGTTTTCCCGCAAATTTTCGGGTTTTTCTTTCACTTTTTTTTCTTTTATGATTACCAAATCCACATTCTCATGAAGAGAGCTTGAAAGTCGTTTTTATCGCGAACCCTGCCTTCAAGGGACATAAAAACTTCAAGTTGAAAATTGAACAAGCTGTCTCACTTCAATGCAAAACCTTTTCGGTAACCATTGTTAAAGAGTTGTATAGAGAAATAAACAGTAAAAACGAAGGAGCATGCAACTTAGCGACGACTGCTGTACAAATAGAGCCTGCCACTCGATACCCGATTAAACATATGCGACCAAAGGCTAAAGATTTTTTCTACCTGCGATCTGCCTTTCTTATAGGCAGACAATCTTCAGCTGTTGCAGAAAGTGGATTATCAGCTCATGGAAGATAACCAAGACAATCGCCTACAAAGCTGAGCAGGAATAACCGAAACGTTATTATTATTATTATATTACTATAATTATTTTTTTTTACAATTGGTTATTATTATGATTAATTATATTATTATTATTTTTTGTTATTATTATTAATATTATTATTATTATTATTATTATTATTATTACCACGGTCGAGAAGTCAACATGACAAACGACTTGACGAACGACGAAGAGGAGCAGCCTGGGCAGCAATGGGCTCCAGTATGCAAGGCCTAAATTCGGGTAAGAACGGAAACGAATACCAGAAAAAGGGGCGAGAGAATTTGAGAGATCGATATGGGCACAACTTGGGATGTGATCACTAGACAGGGTTGTAGACGTGGACCACGAGCAAGCACTGGAAAGGTCTGATGAGAAAAGAGAAATCGCTGGGCTAGAAGATCGGCCGTTGGCTGGGAGACGAATGGGCTTATCACCGTTTAGGATAAACGGTCACTCTCCTTCTCCCAATCCTCGACGTCCGCTCCTCTAAGATCAGAGCCAAAATAAGGGCAAAAAGTATAAGCATTGAAGTCGCCCGCAAAGACGACTGAGCGTGAGAGGGCGCAGTCACTGAGCTACTTTAGAAGAGGGATAGGATTGTATGATGGGGGACTGGATATAGTAAGAGACATGTAAATGTTAAAGAGTGATAAGAAAGTTTTGAAAAGGAGATGGTTGGGGGTTGGG
The DNA here is from genome assembly GCA_029168955.1 of Aplectana chamaeleonis. Taxonomy (NCBI): domain Eukaryota; kingdom Metazoa; phylum Nematoda; class Chromadorea; order Rhabditida; family Cosmocercidae; genus Aplectana; species Aplectana chamaeleonis. Next base: position 538,342 of record JAPDOI010000050.1, on the reverse strand, counting down.
TACCGTCTGTGGGAGTGCTGGCCATGATGTCTGAGGGAAGAGTGGATAATATGAAAGGGGAAACTCCTCCGCCAAGAGTTGACGTTGGAGTATGGTGTGCAATGTAGCCGCGGATGTTTGGGTACAGAGGTGGCAGAGGGGGAGAGTTTGGTTTCCCGAACCTACATCTGGATTCTAAGTACGAGCGAAAAGAGAGAGCTCATATAGCTTGGCACGAAGGCCATTAAGATTGATATGTACAATGGATAGGAGGCGATTGGAGTTTCAGGAATCAGAGGTGGCAAGTTAGGAGCATAGAACACAACGAAAAGAAGAGTTGTGATGCTTCACAGAACTGAGACCCAAACAAGAGGGATGCACCCATCTTTGGCATCTATCGCACTGGACGCTTTTTCAATCCCAGGTGACAGTCTTGCTGTAGGCGGCACATGAATACTTCTGCACGGGTCCAGGATTCTTCTCCGCACCGGCTCTTTGTAGGAGAATCCTTAGGAGAGCTGAGGCCGGCCAACATCTCTCCCATGAAAAAACCCTCTTTGTGGAGGGGTTAACGTCGGTGTAGGCGATCTTCTTCCCTCTACTTTGCCACGGCACCAACGTACGACATCTCGGCAGCACGAATAAAGCATACTGCTGCATCCATAAATTCCATAGTCTCCTACGCGAAATATTCCGAAAACTCAGGTTGAATAAAGGAAACATTGCAACCTATCAAGTCTGAAAAAGAAAATCTGCTAACTTGTGTGGCTGGTGCTGAGAAGGCTTATGCAAAAGGCAATTGCTCTGGGTAGCTGCACCCATCTGTATGGTTTTGGATTCGTAGCGTTTTTTTGATCTGTTCAGATTTCGCCACTTGTCAAAAGTTAACTTCTCGGAAAAGCCAAATTTCCTGGTGTTTTCGCAGTGTTGTCTGGTGACGTGTTCACACAAATTTTGACAGGTAGCTAAAATCGGAGCACATTGGCAATAACGCCTCGCACCCGTATGGTTTTCATTCACCAGGCATTGCCGAGCTTGAGCCAGTCTGTAGATGGAGCATGATGTGCTTGCGACACTATTCAGCATAAGCTCCACTATTTTACTATGTTTCCCTCGATTTCTGTGGGAAGCTTGGAGGTATGCTCTCTTCATTAGGGCTAGGGTTCGCCCAATTGTTTCGCTGGGTGTATCAAACCTGAAACATAGAGGAGAACCTGTCTTTTTTCTCGGGATAGTTCGAATATCTGCAAGACGTGCTTAATCAAGTTTGGGGATCAGAGCTTTAGACACAAAGGATACAGCCCGAAAGGACTTGGTAAATCTTTTCAGGAAGGAGGAAGAAAGACGAAAGGGATTAGATAAAGTTGGGATTCCTTATACCATACGTGAGGTTTCCGCCTTTATTTGCTTTATTCATTTCCCTCTCCATAATCTTAGGAGGAAGCTGAGAAGGAAAAGGTAGGTGGAGGAAAAAAGTTCGGAAGGGAGGAGGCGTAGCGAGCTGAGTTTTTAATTTCCCCGTGGACTAGGTACAATTTGGATTTCTCACAAAGTTAGAATTTTTGGAAATTCGATTTTCTCTTAGCGCCATACCACTCAAAATTCAGTTCTCAATCGATAGCTCTATTATTATTAGTATTGCTCCGTTCATGGAGGCTAATTAATAATAATAATTATCGTATCATGTATCATTCTACTACGCTTCGCCTTAAAGGCAGCAGACACGCTCAAAAATGGAATCGATTTTATGACATAAATCAAAGGTTTGGAGCTGGTTGTAGTGGGAACTGACGAAAAAACAAACGGAAACTGTGTGCAAATAAAGGAACAACGGTTATTTTTATATCGGGTGAAAGTGGACGTGTTTTGCGCCGCGCGGTTGAAACCGCAAACATTAGCCACAAAACGATTGAGAAGCCGATATACTCTTACAGCCTGAACTGGAACGTTCACCTCGTTGGAAGCATCAAAAACCAGCCAGAGTGACCGTATTAGTACTATCAATGTGGACGAGTTTGTATTCTGGAGCGGGGTTGCAGAAGCTCAGGGGCGGGGTTGCAGAAATTTTTCGATTTGCATTACTGAAATTTAGTAGTTTTGATTGGTTTTTGACGCCTCCAATGGCGTGAGCAGTCTACTAGGAGCCATGCGACTCCAGAAACGTGCTTATCTCAAGAACGTTTTCGAGCGTGTCCGCTGTCTTTAAGTGACCTAAATAAATAAATGATGATAATAATAATAATAATAATAATAATAATAATAATAATAATAATAATAATAATACCTTGATACCTTGATGGTCCATCTTCATCGGTGGTCTTCTCGATGGGGACCACATTCGCTCCAGGATTTCCTGGAAACAGCAACGGTCATCCAATGTGGTAGGCCTCTTCGTTTGAATGAGTTGTTAAATGTGTCAGCCCAACGCATTGCAGGGCGGCCAAGAGTTCTTTTAAAGGCAGTGTTCGCGATTAAATATGCTTGTCTTCTTTTTCTCTCTAAACCCTTTTCTGGGTTTAGAGTAGTAGGAGTTATGGAAAAAAATTGCGAAAAAAACGCTGTTTCGGGCCAAATTCCAAACCTAAACCTTCTTGTAATTAGATGGTGGACGAGCCCACTCCACATCATCTGCATCGATGATCTCTAATATCAAAAACATCAGCTGGATTGACATTCAATTTCAATCAATGAACCTTCGAATTTATATACACATCTAGTCGAAAACATTGACAGGAGTGCTTTTATTCGTTGCTCAACTGTTTTTATTAGGTAAATTTGCATTAATTTCGTCCTCTGAATGTCGATGATTTTTGACTGCTCCGCATGAGACTGCGATCTTTTTGAGAGGCGCTGTGCACGTGTGCACGAACTTAAAACTTAGGGTCTTAATAACCATATTTCTAGCCCGTTTTTCATCGCGCTGCCTTCACAGTTTTCCAGCTGTTTTCGATCTAAACTGGATTTTGTAGTTTTTTTTTTGTTTTTCATCGTGACCACTGCCTTTAACGCCTCGTGAAAACCAGTACGTGATCCTGGTGCTCCATATATCGTCGTTTCGGCGTACAACGCGTCCTGCCCATCTGTGCTTCGCGGAATCGATATGGGACAACGCGTCTCGGATACTAGACTCCTTCCGAAGCTCCCGACTGCTCTGCCCTTGCTGCCACTGCCTCCGTCGATTCGTATTCAGAAGACATCTCTCCAATGCCCTCCCTGTGTGCGGTCCTCATGGAGACAAAGGTGTCCTTGTTGTGAGCCCATGTTTCGGTACCATAGCAAAGAGCTGACAGCACAGTGGAGTCAAAGAGGTGAGCCCGCAGCTTAACATCCTGGATCTCATTGGTCACCTCTCGAATTGTGCCCATTGCTGCCCAGGCTTCTCTTCTTCGAGTCGAGTGATATCCAAAAAACTGCGCTATCCAGACTTCTGAGCTATTTCCATGCACCGTTTGCTGCTTTGCAGGAAACGCGTCTCAAGGATAGACCCGTCATCAACGTCCGAGAGTACACCATCTAATGCGGTAACGCTGACGATAGGAGAGTGGGAGGCTGTGCGATAGCTTTAAGGAAGGACTACAATGGTATGATCGAGTAATTCGGCTCAACGTCGTGTAGGAATGCATTTATGCGACTGCAGGATCACAGAGGATTCAATCTGTGGATAGTGAGTGGTCATGCGCCCACCAAAACCGCCGAAGACAATTCCAAGGATGCCTTCTACGAGGAACTCAATACGTTGCTGGCCAGGATACCTTGTTAACATGCTGTTGTCGTGGGAATCGACGCAAACGCGAAGATGGGACTTGATCAGGAATCCGAAGTACTCGGTAAATGGTTCTACCCAGTGCAGCAAACATCGGACAATGGCTACCGCCTTGTCGACTTTTGTGGACGCAGTGGTCTGATCATCGCCGCCATCAGCTTACGTGGCAGGGACCAACCCAGCTATCTCTGGAAGAGCAGCGGAAGCGGAAGATGACAACTTTGAAAATACAGCTCGACTATGTTCTGACGAGGAATATTACAGTATCGGACATTCGAAGATCTAGAGCTGTGTGGAATGTCGCATTCGATTGAGATCACCGTCCAGTTCTGTTGAACTTCACTGCGAGGATTCATAAGGTGAGGCAAGGGGCTAAGCCTCCCCAGACGATTGATATGACAAGTCTCATGGTTGAAGAATGCACAAAGGAATTCCGACAGCGCGTTTCTATTCATATTGGAGTACGGACTAAGAATAAACTTTGCAAGGCGGATTCTTTTGTCAAGTGCATCCAGGACGCTTCGAAAGAGGCACTCCCGGTTGTACAGCCTAAGAAGAAGTTCGCCTACGTCTCAGAAGAAACAACATCTACCTACAACAGAGTATGTGCTCTCCGAACTGCAGGAAACTTCGTGGAGGAGAAGCGTCTGAGGAGAAAGTTGCGTCGGCAGCTTCAAAGTGACCGTGAACGAGAGTGGACGTGTAGAGCTAAGGAGTTCGAGAAGGCTTGGGAGGAGAAGAATCCGAGGAAAGCCTACACGTTGCTGCGACAGTATAGCGGGGAGACTAAAAGATGTTCTACTGTCTTGAACACTACCAATGGTGTTGCAGTTGGCGATGCGACGCTGCCAATATGGAAGGATTACTTGAGTTCACTACTGAATCGTTCAGCGCCATCAGTACCAGAGCTCCCGCATGTTCAGAGAGCACATTACGATGTCAGTGAGGAACCGCCGACTGAGTCTGAAGTTTTGGATTGTGTCCGGAAAATGAAGAATGGAAAGGCAGGTGGAGATGACAACATCACTGCTGAAATGCTGAAAGCTCTTTCTCCGTCTGGGATTCGTGAAATGATCAACACCATACGTGCCATATGGATGAGCAAAAAGATACCCGATTCGTGGAGACATGCGATCATCGTACCCCTTCACAAGAAGCTATCCGTCACGGATCCTAAGAACTACAGAGGAATCTCTCTACTTCGTTTCATGTACAAGGTTTTAGAACGTATCATTCTCGAGCGACTTATCAAACATCGTGAAGGAACGACCAGAGATGAGCAAGCCGGTTTTTGACCTGGGAGATCGACCATCGGCCAAGTGTTCGTCGTGAGAAGAGTAATTGAATCGTGGTAGCGGTATTCAAAGCCATTACAGCTCACTTTTTTTGGACATTAATGCCGCGTTCGACTCTCCTCATCGTGATCGATGGCTCAATGCTCTGCGAGCAAATAGAGTCCCGGAAAAGTATGTTCGGTTAATCGAAAACATGAACAGTGGAACAACAGCGGCAGTTCGTACACCTGTCGGATTTACGTCAGCTTTCGAGGAGTAAACAGGATTAAGACAAAGAGCCGTAGCAGGACCTTTTCTTCTCAACTTCGCCGTTGATGACATCATGCGTAGAGTTGCAGAACAGTTTCCTGCGGATGTGATCCTAACACCATCAGGACGCTCCTTTGTCGACCTGGAGTACGCCGACGACATCGTGTTATTCCCTGAAAACAACGCAAAACTGCAAAGGATTGTGAACCTCGTTTCGAAGTATGCCGCAGCCTATGGACTTCGTCTTCGTTCCGACAAATACAAGCAGATGTGGGTCTCTCAGAGGCCTTCAACGGGTGTTTGTGTGGACGGACAACGTATCGAACTGGTGGACGATTTCTGTCATTTGGGCTGTTTGCTGAAGAACGATGGTAGCTATGCAGCGGATATTCGACAACGATGTGCGAAAGCTACGTCCGCATTCAATTCTATTGTTTGTGGTCTACCACCATCGCGAAGGAAGTCAAGTTGCGCGTCTACCTATCCGCTATTCGCCCTATCATGATGTACGGATCGGAGACGTGGGCAGCACCGAACACGCAGATGGAAAGGTTGTATTTTACGGAGAGGAAGCTTTTTAGGCGTTTGCTTGGATATTTCTGGCCGCGTGTATGCCATAACGAAGATCTTTACAAGGAAATCGACGCAGTACATCAACGCTTGACAGGAGGGAGGTACCAGCAACTCCTAACGCCATCTCAAGCAGCAATGGAAAGTCGACTTCGACTGCTAGGGCATATACTAAGAAGAACGCAGGATTGTCTCGTACAACACGCTTTAAGAATGCTTCCAAATCCTGTCTGGAAACGGCCACCTGGGCGTAGGCGAAAGTTCTGGACGGATGTGATTAAAGAGGATTTGAAGTCACTCGGCATCGAAAGACAGTTCAGGCGCGATGCTTCGTTTCGCAGGAAATGGAATAGTGACAGCTGGATGGAATGTGTTCAAATTGTGGCTGAAGACCGTGAAAAATGAACACGGCTGACTACTAGGACGGCACACCTCGGTGAAGATGCGGAATGACCGCGTCAGGCGAAAACCAACCGATTAAGTCAAAAAAGCCAAGTCAATAATAATAACAATAATAATGATAATAATAATAATAATAATAATAATAATGACTTGACTTACTTGACTTAATCGGTTGGCTTTCGCCTGGCGCGGTCATTCCGCATCTTCACTGAGGTGTGCCGTCCTAGTAGTCAGCCATGTCCATTTTTCACGGTCTTCAGCCACAATTTGAACACATTCCATCCAGCTGTCACTATTCCATTTCCTGCGAAACGAAACATCGCGCCTGAACTGTCTTTCGATGCCGAGTGACTTCAAATCCTCTTTAACCACATCCGTCCAGAACTTTCGCCTACGCCCAGGTGGCCGTTTCCAGACAAGATTTGAAGGCATTCTTAAAGCGTGTTGTACGAGACGATCCGGCGTTCTTCTTAGTATATGCCCGAGCAGTCGAAATCGACTTTCCATTGCTGCTTGAGATGGCGTTAGGAGATGCTGGCACCTCCCTCGTGTCAAGCGTTGATGTACTGCGTCGATTTCCTTTTAAAGGTCTTCGTTATGGCATACACGCGGCCAGAAATATCCAAGCAAACGCCTAAAAAGCTCCCTCTCCGTGCAATCCAACCTTTCCATCTGCGTCTTCGGTGCTGCCCACGTCTCCGATCAGTACATCATGATAGGGCGAATAGCGGATAGGTAGACGCGCAACTTGACTTCCTTCGCGATGGTGGTAGACCACAAACACTTGGTTAAAGAATTAAATGCAGACGTAGCTTTCGCACATCGTTGTCGAATATCCGCTGCATAACTACCATCGTTCTTCAGCAAACAGCCCAAATAACAGAAATCGTCCACCAGTTCGATACGTTGTCCGTCCACACAAACGGCCTCTGAGAGACCCACATCTGCTTGCATTTGTCGGGACGAAGACGAAGTCCATAGGCTGCGGCATACGTCGAAACGAGGTTCACAATCCTTTGCAGTTTTGCGTTGTTTTCAGCGAATAACACAATCTCGGCGTACTCCAGGTCGACAAGGGAGCGTCCTGATGGTGTTAGGATCCCATCCGCAGGAAACTGTTCTGCAATTCTACGCATGATGTCATCAACGGCGAAGTTGAAAAGAAAAGGTCCTGCAACGGCTCCTTGCCTTACTCCTGTTTTCACCTCGAAAGCTGACGTAAATCCGACAGGTGTACGAACTGCTGCTGTTGTTCCTTTGTTTATGTCCTCGATTACCCGAACATACTTTTCCGGGACTAGATCTGCTCGCAGAGCATTGAGCAATCGATCACGATGAGGAGAGTCGAACGCGGCTTCAAAGTCCAAAAAAACAAGCTGTAATGGCTTCGAGAACCGCTGCCACGATTCAATTACTCTTCTCACGACGAACACTTGGTCGATGGTCGATCTTCCAGGTCGAAAACCGGCTTGCTCATCTCTGGTCGTTCCTTCACGGTGTTTGATAAGTCGCTCGAGAATGATACGTTTTAAAACCTTGTACATGACACGAAGTAGAGAGATTCCTCTGTAGTTCTCAGGATCCGTGACGGATAGCTTCTTGTGAAGAGGTACGATGATCGCATGTCTCCACGAATCGGGTATCCTTTCGCTCATCCATATAGCACGGATGGTGTTGGTCATTTCACGAATCCCAGACGGAGGAAGAGCTTTCAGCATTTCAGCAGTGATGTTGTCATCTCCACCTGCCTTTCCATTCTTCATTTTCCGGACACGATCCAAAACTTCAGACTCAGTCGACGGTTCCTCACTGACGTCGTAATGTGCTCTCTGAACATGCGGGAGCTCTGGTACTAATGGCGCTGGACGATTCAGTAGTGAACTGAAGTAATCCTTCCATATTGGCAGCGTCGCATCACCAACTGCAGCTCCATTGGTAGTGTTCAAGACAGGAGAACATCTCCTCATATTTCCGCTATACTGTCGCAGCAACGTGTAGGTTTTCTTCGGATTCTTCTCCTCCCAAGCCTTTTCGAACTCCTTAGCTCTACATGTCCACTCTCGTTCGCGGTCACTTTGAAGCTGCCGACGCAAATTCCTCCTCAGACGCTTCTCCTTCACGAAATTTCCTGCAGTTCGGAGAGCACCTACTCTGTTGTAGGTAGATGTTGTTTCTTCTGAGACGTAGGCGAACTTCTTCTTAGGCTGTACAACCGGGAGTGCCTCTTTCGAAGCGTCCTGGATGCACTTGACAAAAGAATCCGCGTCGCAAAGTTTCTTCTTAGTCCGTACTCCGATGTGAATAGAAACGCGTTGTCGAAAATTCCCTCTGCACTCTTCATCTCTGAGACTTGTCATGTCAATCCTCTGGAGAGGCTGAGCCCCTCGCTTACTTTTATGAATCCTCGCAGTGAAGTTCAACAGAACAAGACGGTGATCCGAATCGAATGCGACATCCCACACAGCTCTAGATCTTCGAATGTCCGATACTGGAATATTCCTCGTCAGGACATAGTCAAGCTGTAGTTTCAAAGTTGTCATCTTCCGCTTTCGATGCTCTTCTGGAGATAGCTGGGTTGGTCCCTGCCACGTAAGCTGATGGCGGCGATGATTCCTCTTGAATGTCGATGCAATAATCAGACCACTGCGTTCACAAAAGTCGACGAGGCGGTAGCCATTGTCCGATGTTTGCTCCACCGGGTAGAACCATTTACCGAGTGCTTCGGATTCCTGATCAAGTCCCATCTTCGCATTTGCGTCAATCCCCACGACAACAGCATGTTGACAAGGTATCCTGGCTAGCAACGTATTGAGTTCCTCATAAAACACATCCTTCGAATTGTCTTCGGCGGTTTCAGTGGGCGCATGAGCACTCACTATCCACAGATTGAATCCTCTGTGATCCTGCAGTCGCATAAATGCATTCCTACACGACGTTGAGCCGAATTAGTCGATCATACCATAGTTCAGGGTGGCGAAATTGTGGCTTGTGGCCAAAGACTCTATGACTCCTTAGTTACGGATCCTAAGGTGTTATGGACCAGAGGCCTTAGTGTGCCGGACGGCGACACCTTTATGCAATGTATGGGATACTTTCGCGATATAGTTGTGCACGCTATATCGCTCAAACGTTCCCTGTGTACACTCAAACGTCTGATGGGTTCAGTAGGAGCAGGGGCACCAACGAGCAGGTACCAACACACTTGTATACAATAATAATAATAATAATAATAATAATAATAATAATAATAATAATAATAATAATAATAATAATAATAATAATAATAATAATAATAATAATAATAATAATATTAATAATAATAATAATAATAATAATAATATTAATAATAATAATAATAATAATATTAATATTAATAATAATAATAACAATAATAATAATAATAATAGTAATAATAATAATAATAATAATAATAATAGTTTAATCACGGAGAATTTTTCACACCCGTGTCAAAAATGCTCCCACCCCGCGGTTTCGACCCCTTAAAAATCGGAGAATGTCAGAGATGCTCTTGTAAAGGCAGTGCTCACGATAATATTTAATTTCAAGATTATTCAGTGTATTGATCAAGTGGCCCCCGGGTAGAACTAGAATGACGTAGAAATTCAGAAAAACGCACCAGAAGTTCACGAAATGCTTTACTCTCACCCCGCCTTTTTACTTTCACTGGAACTGTTTGTTGTGAGAATGAAATCTTCTGTGGACCCGTCCTTAAAAAATCTCCACTTTCTCTTGCTCCGCTCTTTGCTTCGGACCCCAACTAATACTGATTCGCATGGAATAGTCTTCTATTTCCTACTAACCCCATTTTTCACGGGTGACAACCACCAAGAACCTGTTCATACAACCGAACAACTAGTTCAGATCAGGAAACAATCTCACTGAAATAAGGCGTTTTGGTGCGTTTCTCGCCGTTTCTTCGCAATTTTGATAACCTTTGGTTACCAACGCATTGTTTTGAGTGGAAAACTCGGGAACGAAAATCATCATGGATACTGCCTTCAATTCCGATACAGTAAAAGGGCTCCTCAGTGTTTTTGCTCAAAAAAGAGTTTAGATGTGTGAGCCAATAGTGATTTGCTCTGCATGATCTTCTCCGATCACTCAATCAGCCTGCTCGTTATCGATGTTGTGTTGTCGATGCACACTATAACTGGGCCGAATCGAATGATCGAATCATCATCCGATTGAAAAAAGTCGACTTCGATTGAACCGACTAAGTCGACTTTTCGAAAAGTGGAAAATCCGGCTGAATCGAAAAGTCGATCATTCGAAAAAGGGCGATTTTCGGATAAGTCGAGAAGTCGATCATTCGGAAATAGTAATATCCTATTTATTCAAAATTTTAGCCGCTCTCAAGAGTACCTGGTAAACTTGTTATTCGAAGATAATTCTTCGGATAATGGATCGACTCAGATATTGCCGATTTTAAATTTTCCGGACATTGGTTCAATTCAGATATAGCGCTTTTTTTATTTTCGTATAAGGGATCGATTCAGATAGTGCCATTTTTCAATAATTCGGATACGGATATCCGGTTGGGTAATTTCGGATAACTTCGGATATTATCTGAACAAAGTTCAATTGATGCAAAACGGTAAAAAATAAATCAGGTACTCAAGGCAAGCCCCTGAAAACATCCATAATTGAAGAAACAGAAATACTTCATTGCATTTGTAGCATGTTCACATACGAACATCAATCTTCATAAATGCATATTAATAAAAATATGACAACGAACCTTCAATTACTCCACCGTCGTTGGGAGGCACAGTATCATCCATATACAGGTTTTTCAGAACAACTAGCTAGTAAAAAGTGTGCAAAGCAACTATACAAAAAATCTACACTGAATAACTAGCCACTTGGTCATCTCACTTGACGAAGTGGCCTTTTTTCCGAGCCGCAACGATTCTTCCGATTTCGGAAGGAGTGAAATCCTGGGTTGATGTATTAAATAGAAGGCCTAGGGAAAATGGGCGTGGCCAAGTGCAATTTTATCCCAATTTATCCGATTTTATCCAAAAATTATCCGATTTTATCCGAAAATTTACCCGAATTTTATCCGAGTTTTATCCGAATTTTTGACTTTTCGGATAATGGTTCGATTCAGATAATGCCGATTTTAAATTTCCCGGATATTTGTTCGATTCGGATATCCGGTGGGATATCCGAAAAGGAGTGATTCGGATACTAAGTATAGTACCTGGTTACTGAAAAAGATGTTGGAAATGCCAGCTACTCCATCTGGACACATTTTCCAATTTGCGCGTAATCAATGCAGATTTTTTGTAGCCGTAGACAAACATAATCGATGCCTTCTTTAGTATCTAATTAGTTTTCTTTTCTTATTTCTACATGTGCGCAACGTTCAATGAATTTTATACTGAATTAAGAGCTCATAAGATTTTAAATAAAGGTGTTTGAATGGAAATGAAAATGGGGAAACTGTGGGCGAATTATGATGATCGTCTAGGAGGAAAATTGTCATATTAGAGGGATAGTACGCGTACAAGACCATAGGTTTTTTCATATTCTGTATAGCTTGGCCTCTTTAGTGAAAGAATCCTGATTTGTACAGAAAAACCAGTTCGAATACACTGTAAAAAAATGCCTTGAAGTTCGCGTCAAAATCGTTTTTGAAGTTTTCCTTCATGTGGAGTTTGGGCCATAGTTGTTTTAGTGTTGTTTGACAGTCCCATCAACATTCTATGAGAAAGTGGTAGATGATGGACCAGAAAAGCTAGATGATCGACCCCATAGAAACTTTCAGCTGGCCGTTGCCCTTGAAGGCAGCGTTCACGATAAATCTCATATTCGAGTTCGACTTAAAGGCAGTGTTCACGATGAAAAAAGTTTTCGAAATTCCACTAGGATTGGGTAGTGGAGGAACACTCTGTAACGTCAACGTCGAAAGAACGCATGAAAACGAGCCAGGGAGAGCCCCAAAAGAGCCCGAAGTTGCAACTTCGAGCGCATTGAAAACCCCAAAAGCGCATCACACGCCCACCGACGTGAACAAATGAATGCTAGAGATCGTGAGATGAGCCATGATTTTCGATCGTTAGCCCCGTTCTTCCCTTCATTCTCAGCTTCTCTCTTTACTCAGGTCAGCTCGCATACATCGGCTGCAAAAGACGGAAGTTACAAGCCTCGGACAACTCGTCCACCATGTTTCCATAGCTCAATCTTTGAGGGACCATACCTGCGTTCACAGAAGGTCTTGTATGATTTCAGAGACACCATTGGAATCAGCATGGGGCCGTTTTCAAGATAGGCGGAAAAACAGAAAAACGATTTTCATCGTGAACACTGCCTTTAAAAATGGGGTTGTTCGGTCGTGAGCTATCCAATAGTGAATAAATCGGAGAAAGGCGCTCAGAATAAGCTAATATAGCTGTTTGTAACGTTCTGAGCGTGGAACCTGCTAGTTTCCGCAGGTGCGCGCTAATGGCGAAATGTGCGCGAATCGATCGGTCTGAACGTGGCAGAGTTCTTTGGCAATCTGCCGTCGAAAACGTCCGCGGCGCCACAAGCTCGTCAGAACGGGGCGCGCGGGCTAAGAGCAGGCGTACTGGGCTAACGAAATCTTTTCGCCGTCATTTCTATCGATTTCTGGCCCGTTTTCGCAGCTTTTTTAAACCCTATCCCCTCTAGCATCTCTCAGCGTAGTATTTCACACTGAAAACTCAAAAGCGAGATTCATCGTGAACACTGCTTTTAGAAGCTGAAACAGGCCTCGGCTGATATCTGAGCTGGGTATTCTGAGAGAACTGGCCGCAATCGCCCCGCAGTCGTACCGCAATCGTGCCTCATCGGCCCCGGCCGGAGCCGCAGAGGCAGGATTGGGGAACGACTGCGGGGCGATTGCGGGCAGCCACGACCTTGCCGCAATAGCCCCGCAATCGTACCACAATAGCGCTTTCGTCTCAGCTTTGGCGCTCCTGCTGAGCCTATAATTTTGTTTCCAAGCCATTTCTGCTGTCACTAACAAGGGAACCACAATAAGTCATAGTGACCATTCCAAATGAAATGTACTTTTCTAGAACCATTTTTGGACGAAAAGTCCGAATATGACTATCGCAGCTGCCTAGACCCACTCTGAAAAAAGGTATGAGCATTTTTTAAAGCCTCGCGGCAAGGTAAGGGTACCCAACCTGGAATTTTTAGGGTGTTTTTAAATTTTTCTCCGGATTTTGCTAAAAACATGTACGTAGGGGTAATCTGGGGTGCTGAACCCGAATCTGGGGTTCGCTTCTAAAAAATTTGAGGTTTACTATAGGTTACGGTAGGTAACATGCCATTTAGAGGGCAAAACCTACCTCAATATTCCGATAATCGACAAATGGACATCGAATTCGTATTCAGCACCCCAAATAACCCCCACATAGAAACATTGAGACAAATCTGGGACTTCGACCAAACTACCGTATACCAACCGTAATCTACCGTAAGCTGACAAAAATCGATAAACTGACATCAGATTCGTGTTCAGCACTCCAGATAACCCCCACAGGAACTATTTGAGCTGCATCTGTGGTTACATTCCGGAAATCGTCAAAAGTTGATTTTGCCTTCAATTTTCTCTGCCAGTGGGAAGCTTTGAACAAATATAGTCGAAAACTTCGGAAAAACGACAAATGAACCTCAGATTCGTGATCAGCACCCCAAATAACCCCCCAGAACGAATTTTTAGTCGAATCTGGAATATTTTTCTAAAACGCTTCGAGAGCCCTCTAATTGGTAAAAATAAACGCCCAACCGAAAATCCGTACAAGTCCAAAACGCTGTTAGTCTGCGCAAAGTTTGGAAAATGTTCCTTCACCCAAACTTCGCCTAGTGGGGTAGTTTTGGGCGCTGAACACGATTATCAGGTCCGTTTCCGGAATTGCGTAAAAATAATGCGCTTTTTGGAGGGTACAATAGGTACGAAAATCACAGAAAAAACGCTCATAACTTTTTTCAGAGTGGGTCTAGGCAGCTGCGATGGGCATTTTCGGACTTGTCGTCCAGAAATGGTTCTAGGTAAACTCTGGTCCCGCCGTAGTGACCTGTTGATTTCGATCAATATCAGCAGCGGAGCGGTGGGCCTCGGTGAAATATAACTAGTGATAAGGAGGTTCCGACGAAGAGGCCACCGCTCCGCGCTGTGATAATCGAAATCAACAGGTCATTACGGCGGGACCAGAGTTTAAGTACATTTCATTTGGAATGGTCACTATGACTTATTGTGGTTTCCTTGTAAGTCATTATTGGCCACGTCCTCTTGATTCTTACACAATCTCTACTGAATAAAGCATCTTCCCGTGGCCCATAGATTTAATTCACTTTCAGTAGTAATATCCACACACTAGACGCCAAAGAATCGGCTGCCTAAACCACGAATACGTGCTGTGTAGTTACGTTGGCACTATAGTTCACGAGAAAGCACAGCTACATGGTATTACATGCAGCTATTTGTTCCTACATATCTATTCTCCGATGAACTTGTGTCTTTTTTGAAAGTCTTTTTACTTTTGGTATGGAACGATTACACTCAATTTTTTGTCACAGTAGAATTAATAAAATTTGTAATACTTCCACAGAGTAATTCAGGTTTATCCGAATGAGACTGCTTGCCCACGCGGCCGGTGGGCATGTTGACCGGCCGCCGCGAAGGTTTTTTGGATTCGTGAATAGATTACCACGAATATCAGCCCAATTGAGAACAATATTCCAGTTAGCTGCCTCTCAGTCGTCGGTCAGCTCGTCTGAAAAATGCCTTCGTGAGGCCTAGTGCATACTTCCCGCAACGAGCGACGCGGTGGGTGTCGTCTCAAAGTGAGAAAATCTTTGGTAAGGGACCAGAGAGTGAATAGACTTGGCATCATCCTAGTGGAGTGAATATTCAAATTAATGAAGTTAACTTAGGGGAGTAGCTACCGAAGAAGAGTAAACCCTTCGCTTACAACACCTAATTAATATACCGGATTTTCTCTTTTAGGGGTAAATGCACTTCTAATCCACAGACCTCTATTTGAGATGTACAATTCCGCCGCTATCCAAGGGAAAAAATGAGCGAAATGGGCAAAGTGGGCAACTAAACCGTCTTTCGACCACAAATCACCTCAAAGTGCTCCGTTTTCAATTTCGAAAACGCTGAAATGTACGGCATGTTGCGATCTAGTCGATAGTGTGATAATATTTTGCGACATTCGAGAGCAACATTATTTTTCAAGGCAGAATACATTTTCATTTTGACCATGCTAGAGATCGGGTACGGTTGTTTTTGATCGAATGGGCTCATTATCTTGTTATAACATCAAATTCATAACTAACTTCATATTAAAAAGGCGTTTTCATCAGTGAATTCCAAATTTGCCTCTTATAGTTAGATAGATTGTGGCACGGTGAACATTTTGGTCCTTTCGAAATTAAAAACGGAGCACTTTGAGGCGTGTTGGGGTCGAAAGACGCTCTAGTTGCCCACTTTTCCCATTTTTTTTCCTTTGGATAGCGGCGGTATTGTACTTCAATTAGAGGTGTACTTCTAATAGGAGGTGTACTTCTACCATTTCGACAAACAGACCCCAGATTCGTTTTCAGCACACTAGAATACCCTTACATACAAGTTTTGAGCAAATCCGATTTCTTTTTCGAAACATCCCAAATAACTCCTGATTATACCCTTACATTGTCGTGAAATTTTAGCAAAGCTCAGCGTATCTGCGCGTGGGGAAAACCGCCCTCACTGCCAGGTCCACGATGTCATTTAAAGGCATCGTGCGCGCTGAAAACCAAATTCTTGTTTTTGTGTTAGATCATTCAAGTGGACCTTGATAAGGCCACTCACAAAGTTTGCAGTCTTGAAATTTAACCGGAGTGGAGTTCTTTCCAGTTGAAAACGTCTTCCTGGGTTCGGGGGTTGGCCTTTGGGTCGATCTCTGTTACGTCCGTTCACCAAATGAGGAACGAAAGTAATCGATCAGCAAGTGATATAGTACACATGAGTGGAAGTTATTCAAGAAAATCATATGATTATTTCTTGAATGTCTTTCCTGCACATATTGGTCAACCTTTTCTCCCTTGAAAATCAGCTGAAAGAAAGATGACCGGGATTTGATCGGGAGATCATGGGTCAACACAGCGATTTGTAGCGATCGACTGTTCCTTCCTCATGCGCCGATTGATTGAATGGGGTCTGAAAACAAAGAGAAAGGGGTCCGGAAAGCAGTTTTTAGTAACTATTCCGCGGTTCTTTCAACGTGGCTGTTGTTTAGGATATTAAAGCTTCCATTATACATCGAAAACTCAAAAACGAATTTCATCGCGAACGATGCCTTTAAACAGGGAACGGCTACAATTTTACTGAAGTCTTTGTAATTCGTGTTTTTTGAAATTTTGCGACTTTTCCTTGCGTCTGTCTTATACGACGTACTCAATGAATGAATGAATGAACTTTTTGGAACCAGCAGCTTGGGGCGTGGTACCGCAAAGTTTTACTATAGATGCACAAGAGATACTGGCATTACGTTTCCTTTCCGCAGATCCTATCTACGCTTTGTAAACTTCGCTAGTAAGATGGTCATTCGTTTTTTCAAAATCCTATTTAAAGGCAGTGCTCACGATGAGGAAATTGCCCGTTTTTCGCAGGAAAATAAGCTTTGGGTCCTTCTGAGAATAGTAGGGATGGAAGTAATTCCAAAAACGGCCAGGAATCGTGTGAAAATCTCGTGAACCAGTCGACCCATTGGATCACCCCGCCCAAGCCATATGGCAGTTGTCCATAGTTTCTAGTACTAAAGCAACTGTGGCCGCATTTTTGAATACTCTTTATTCCGGGATATTGTAAGATCCAAACATGAGCATTCAACTTCCTTATTTTTTCAAGAGTTTCTGGTACACGAAACAGAAAGCAAAGTCACTTACCTAACAATTTCAAAGCTCAAAACAATTTGCGATGTTTGGTCTGACGTTTTGTCTGCAGGGCGCAAAACACCCCAACAGGCGTAAATACATCGTTTTTCAAAAGAACTTTTTTATTCAGCTTTCAAAAGTTCTATAGATACGTTTCCCAATTATCCTCTACATCGAGAACTTGCCCACTGAAAAACATAGAAAACTAGAATACGGCTTTTTATCGTGGACACAGCCTCTAAAAAGTTTAGAAAAAAATCCGCTTATCACTGGAAACACACGCGAGAGAACTATGGGACCTCGGCTTTACACAGAATGCGCATATTATAGAACTCAGGTTTGTGAATTCAGGGAAGTGTGGTCGAATGTGCTCAAAAAACTCAAAAGTTTAAAACTCAAAAAGCTTCTTAAAGGCACAGTCCAACCTCAGGGGAAAAATTTGATATTATAGTCCGCCCACCGTGAATAGCAACCCTGCCAAGCGCGAGATCTCAATTCGCTCAAATAAGTGATAAACTACAGGGAAAATGTCGACCCCGCCCACGATACCCCCAAAACCCTAACCGCGCACACCATCCCGGAAAGGGAACCCAGAGCTCTGCTATTGTACGTTTTGCCGTTGAGCATTGCCATACAAACCGACTTTTCCGTCCACGAAGATTTTGGTTCCCTATTTGGAGCAAAACGCCTAATTAAGTTTTTAGGGTATTAGGGGCGGAGCCGACCTTTTACCTGTAGTTTCTCACTTATTTGATGGAATTGAGATCTTGCGCTTAGCAGGGTTGCTATTCATGGTGGGCGGATTATGATATCAAATTCTACCCCTGAGGTTGGACTGAGACTTTAAGCTCAAAAAATTATTCCAAACTTTCACGCAAAAAAATGATTCAAAACTTTGTCAACATAAACCCTTATAAGACTGAGGAGGATTAATGTGTCAGTGTTTCCCTAAGAGAGGTAAGAATTTTTGAGAAAAGGAAGAGACACGCTTTCGTTCCAGCAGAACTGAAAGACGAAGACGAGTGAATGAGAAGCGTGGCAAGCCGGGTTGAGTGAATCGATAAATGGCAAGGCTGGTTTCAGCAGCACTGTATATTTGCCGCTGTAGCTCCGCAATAGTACCGCAATCATTGCGGCGCTATTGCGGTATTTGACACAAGTGCGAGCCCACTGCATCGTCATTGCGGTACGACTGCGGAACTATGGGGACTGCGGCACGGTTGCGGTACTACAGCGGCCAGTTCTCTCAGAGTATGGGGTGTCAGCTTGTGCGCTACATTGAGAACGTGGCGACGCATCCGCGCGCGCACCAGGAAAAGGACCATCCTTATCAAAGCTCTGTTCATACAGTCAGCGCAGATCGCACCGATATATTGCGTTCCACTTGTGCGGTAGCGCAAGCTCAAGCCCGCATATTATAAAACGTGGCATCTAGATTACAATAGCCGTCGATAGGGACCGCTAAGAATTAACACGATCCGAGCAGACTGTACACTCGTTGCCCCATACCTCGCTAAATTTAGGAGACTCGCTTCAGTTCCCAAGTGTTACTTCCCCGCCGTTGTTCCCGCGGAAAGTAGCCGTTAGACCCTGAAGCCAGCTTCCAAAATTATCGATTCTTTCATTTTTATTTAAAGACTTCCCTAAGTCTCAACAATTCAAAAATATGTAATGGAGCTGTTGCGGGAACGAAAAAGTCAATTAGGCTGTCACGTCTTCATGTACCGTCCGAATGGCTGAATTGAAGGGTAGATAACTTTTCAAGTCGATTGAAAAAGTCGACTTTTTATTCAAAAAGTCGATCATTCGAAAAAAGTGGGATTTTCGACCTATCCGAAAAAGTCGATTACTCGAAAATTGGAAATTCCGGCTAAATCAAAAAGTCGATCATTCGAAAAAAAATGTGTTTTTTCGACTTATTCGAAAAAGTCGATCATTCCAAAAGTTGAAATTTCGGCTAAATCGGAAAGTCGATCATTCGAAAAAATTTCCAATTTGCCCAAGTATAGTAGACGGTTTAGAAAACCTCACCCGTATTCTCTGCAGTACCTTATGGGTAACTCGTCTATCTCGCTATGGTGGTTACCCGAGCTGTGGTGGTGTAGTGGCAGGATGCGCTGCTGCTCGCTAGACACGGCAGGGTTTGATATTCGCCCAGGGTCAACCAGACCTACTATCTCTACGGAGTTCTCGATTTGGTACCAGATTCATATAAGAAGATGAAGGGTATGACAGGGATCAGGGGTGTGCGGAAGTTCTGAAATAAAACTCAAAAAAAGCAGAAAATCGAATTTGTCAGAAAACAGAAATCGGAAAACAAAAAGGCCAAAATGGCCAGACACAGAAAACAGAAAATTTTGAGAAAAAAATACTCTGCCTTTGAACTTTTCTCAAGTGAAGAGAGAGTGTAATTTTGAACACCTTTTTCATAACTGTAATACAATATTTATCATAACTGTAATACAATACTTACGGAACTGCTCAAATCACTTATGGCATTTTTAATAGTCCCCCGCAAGAGCGGCACGGGCGAGACGCACGGGAAGCGCCGTGGACTATGAGAGTGCTCACAGCATGGGACGCGCGTCCCGCCCATCCACCACCGCCATAGCGGCACCGCCCAAACCGCCATGGTGGCTTCACAATAGGAATTAGTACTCGCTTCTCAGTCCAAGTTCACTCCAACATAATTAACTCTGGAACTACTCCAGGCTACCATATACGCAAACGCAAGTCATGAATTTCTGTGCATATCACATTTGAAGCCCAACTTTGACCCGTACCGCCCGTTTTGCCCGGGATGTGCGGAATTTTCTGTTTTCTGCCCAATTTTGGCCATTTTTTTCTGTTTTCTATAAAGATAGGCAAAAATTGGAGAGAAAACAGAAAAAAACGTGTACCGCGATTTGCAGCAGGATTGTTTTTTAGATTTTTCGAAGCTAAGCCGATAGGGTGAGGGTGTACTTCACCCAGGCTCTCTGCAGCTGTACCACGCTAGACGCTTTTATCTCGCTCTAGTGGTTATTCATTAGGGCACGTTTGGCGTGGTGGGAGGAAACGGTGCTGTTCGCTGTACACGGTCGGGTTCGATCCTCGCCGAGGTTAACCAAACCAACCAACTCTCCGGTATCCTTCAATTTGGAACAGATTTATGTAGGGAGATGAAGGCACTCATTGGGAAGTCGGCTGGCTCTCGCAACCCACTAAATAAGCGCGAAACCCATTCCTATGAAAAAATGTGCCGCTTCAGTGCCGGCAAAGCACCGCGATCCTCGACTGTGCCGCGATAGTTCCGCGATACCACCGCAGCGGTTCCGTGATTAGACGATTCTGCTGCCGTGCCTTGAGCCTAGACATCACGGCTATAGTACCGCAGCAGCTCCGCGTTAAAATCACGCCGGCTACGCGAGGATGCAGCAGCGAACCCGCGTGGAGTACGATGCAGTGTCCTGTGTGGCAAAACGAAATTGTCGCCGGTTCAATATACCCAAGTTTGAGGTGTATTCCGTGTTTCCTTGTGCGCAAAAGCGGCAGTAACCTCTGTCCTTATCAGACAAAGGACGTAACGACAGCAGGTGCGAATTTTTGTTCTTACAACTAGACCCCCTCTAGTTGTCTTATAATTCTTAAATAACTTTATATCAGGCACTCTCCCGAAGCCGCTGCGGCGTTATCGCGGACTGTCGGTTCCACGCTATGGCTCCGCGGTAGTGCCGCCGCGGCTCCGCGATAGTGTCGCTCCGGTACCTGCACGCGCCAAAGCGGCACTATCGCGGGGCCGCAGCGGCAATTTCTCTCAGAGTCAAGCCTCTACGAATACCCACTCCCCAGCGTACCCGCTTTGGTAGAGCGGGGTAATGTTGACCCCAAATGTACCATGCACGCAAAACTAAATACGTGTTTCAATTCACTGCAACGCAGATGGCACAGAATTCAGTTAAGATGAAGCGCCAAGAGATTGATGGTGAGCCCATGAGGCAGATGATAATTCTGCCACAGAGGTACGAGAGGCTCTCAACGGTGGAGCGAACGGCGCGTCAGGTCGTTTATACTCTAACGGCACAGGCGCGCTGTACGGGCGTGACTTTCAGCTCTGCGGAGTAGAACAGTGTTCAAACCAGCAGTTATCCCGCAAGAAGTGTTAAAATATGTACACTTAGGAACGGAAAGGTCGCTGCGACTTCAATACATACTCCTTGTACAGACATATGTATTGAGCTTCTAATAAATAATCGAGTTTTTATTGCCTGAGAAAAGGAAGGTTTAATGAACATTTGTCACCTCATCGCACTCATAATTTGCAATTCTTGAGCGTCTATACTTTTTGCTCTGGCCAACTGTAAGGTTTTGAAAATACTCTGAAAGAAGCATAGATCACTCGTACAATGTATAAAAAAGTTCAGTGTTTTAAAAAATTTCGTTTAGTGTGCGCTGAACACGCTTTATTGATTTTTGAGAATTTTCTGTTTTCCGCCCATTTTTGGAGATTTTTTTTCTGTTTTCTGTGAGACTAGATTTTCTGTTTTCTGTTTCCAAAAATATTTTTTCCGCACATCCCTGGCTCTGACGGTGCCGCCGAAGATTTCGTTGTTGTTTCCCGCTCTTTCCGCGCTTGCAGCGCGGTGCTGCAGAGCTTCTGTAGCCCCCCGCGCTTCCCGTGCGTGCCTCGCTTGTGGTGAGGACTATGAAAGATGCCTATGAGACGGTGATAGTAGGAATGACACGTAAACGACGGATAGAACATCATCGAAGGCACTCACTCTGAGAGTCTTGGCCGAGAAATGGCCCACCAGGCTCAGCAGCTTTTCCTGGTGAGCTATTTCTCAGATATTTCTTAATAATTTCTTTCCTACTACGCGACTGGGACCCTGTTGTTCGTGAAATAGCCGAAAAAACATGGGTAGCTGATCCTACGGCGGTGTTGGCATCCGAATCTGCCACTAGAGTGTTTCGTATACTCCCTTGGAGATCATTTATTTTGCGGCTGTTACTTTGTGAGCATTATTTGACGTTTATTTCGCGACAGCCAGCTATTTTTCGACTAATTCTCGGCTATTAGTTGAAATCAGACATTTTGTGGCTATTTATCGGCTATTTCTGGGCCAAATTTCCCAGAGCAAGCAACCGCAGGGTAGTACGTCAGCACATTAGAGATTGGTGAAAGTGTGATAAAGTTAAAGGCCAGTATCGCGTGGGGCGCACTATTATGGCGTGATATGCGACAAGCGCTCTTCAATCTCAGCTTCTCGCGGTACATTGTCAGCACAGAGGTGATGCTAGCGTGACGCTTTCGGACTTCAAATCCACCTGTACTTGAATTTGAAGTCATTTTGGTCGAAGCAAGTCATTTTGGTCGAAGCAACGTTTGGCAGAGCATTCAGAATAGAATGCGTTGGAAGGCCTTGGAACTTGGAAGGCCAGACTATGTTCATGCCAGTGTTCTCAACTTCTTTGACAGGCCTGCTGCCAATTTATCGATGCCGGATGGATCGCAGGGTTGGTTGGTTTTTGGCGTGGATGGAACACTCGGTTGTGTACGGCAACATTAGCACCTTCTGCCATTACGCTACAGACATCTGAGTCATTTTTGAAAAAAAAAATGCGCACACGAGTTTTTCTTCCTAAGGATTCAATCCCAAATTGGAACATCCTTCTCAGTTCAAGGCGTGGTTTGCCTAGGACGCATGACGTGAGGATTTTAAGTGAGATTATCGTCTTCCGGGCATCCACAAAGTGTTTCTCCAGAGCTAGTATCTGGTAGTAGTGTGAATACTTGATAAACTCAATCAAATGTGCCAGGATATAGCAACGTGAAAAATGTATCTCATCAAGAAAATGGCAGACTCGGCATCAAACTTGCTAACAATGCCTTTCGCTACGAGTTCGTTCTGACATATCGGTAGGAAGAATATTAAAAACGGTTCTACATCATGGCCGTCAACCAGCACGTCCTGATGAAACACATCTTACCCTCCGTGGCTTGTGACTGTGGAAGTACCCATACGCTTTCCGTCACAACCGTCCCTTGTAAGTCAGTGAGACTTATAATTTGAAAAACATTGCTTATTGATTTTTCTGATTTTTTTCTGGTTTTGGCCATATTTTCAGAAAACAGAATGGCCAAAATGTCCAAAAAACAGGAAACAGAAATCAGAAAACAGAAAATTCCGCACACCTCTGACTGGGATGTCGGCTGACTCCCGCATGCTACTGTATAGCCTTGAAAGGCACCCAAGACTGGCTTAGACGTCGAATGTGCTGCGTATTCTAATAGGGATTGAAAAAGCCGAGTCTCCTTTTTTCATTTCATAGTGCTAACCCTTACATAAGAGTTTACCGCTGACGAATCCCTCAGAAGGTATGTTATCTAGTCAAATGACGCAAAAACTCCAATTTTATTGTATAGTAAAAATAAAGAGCTGCAATACGACTTAGCGGCAGCTAATGGTACCCGCTCAGGCGCGGAGTTCGAGTATAAATACTTTTTGAACGTCTCTGAGAGAATCCCCCGCGATCATTCGCGAATAGAATCCCCTCGGTTTCTGGTAGGGGCCGAGAGGATACTAGCATGGGGCTATCGTGGAACGATCGCGAGATTCTGCCAGTCTCAAACCGAGAGCGTACCGCGTTCGTTCATCGATGCTCCCACGATGCTCTATAGCGGAACCGCGAGGAATCGAGCCTGGGCCTATTATGGAACGATCGCGAGATTCTACCAGCTTCAACCTGAGGGCGAATCGTGTCTATAAATTGATGTATTCGGCTTGTTACATAGCGGAACCGCGACGAACCGAGCCCGGAACTATCGCGGGACTGTCGCGAGATCTGCCACCCTCCACCCCTGATCGTACCGCATCCATGCCCTCTCGATGTTTCACCCGAGCTGGTGTTGCCTATCAGGTCAGCACGAAGTCATAAGGCATTGCCTTTTCCGTATTCCGTGCTGCTTTACAAATCAGCACATCATGAGAACGCGGAACCGGGGGGGGGACAATCACGGTACCATAGCGGATCGCGAAAGCACCACGGTACTAGCGCGGTAAACCTCTCAACGATCGCGGTACCATCACGGTACGAGAACGAGAATGCCAACGGATGAGTCAATTGGGTAACCATCGCGGAACCAACGCGGATCGCGGGACTAGGGGGAGACAAAGACGGTACTATCGCGGATCACGGGAGCATCACGGTACTAGCGTGAAAGATTCTCTCAGATTTGGGCAGACACTAAGAATCGCTCAGTGAGTGGTGTAAAGACTTGTTCCAACTGTGCCATTCACCAACTTCTAACCCCGTGTTCTAACTCATTTCAGCGCAGGATGATGCTGAATTTGAATAAGATGAAGTGCAATGAATATAATGATGGGGCGGCCATGTAGTTGTTGGAGCTGTTACAGAGTTAGGCCTTTTTCAGAGTTCGATCGCCGAGCGACGCGATGGGATGATCATGAGCATCGATCGACATCGCGTCGCACGTCGATCTGTATTCGAAATGCTGCTGAGATGTCGTACGTTCGTGCCGTGGCAATGTGGAGGAAAGAAGATCGCCTCCGTGCAAACCGACGTCATCCCCTCCACAAAGAGAGTTTTTGTCATGGGAGAGGTGCTGGCCAGCCGCGTCTCTCCTTCGGATTCTCCTGCCAAGGGCCGGCGTGGAGAGGAATCCTGGACCCGCTCAGAAGTACCTATGCGCCACGTGCGGCAAGGATGTTACCAGGAGACATACCAGCGTCCAGTGCTCCGGATGCCAAAGGTGGGTGCATCTCTCCTGTTCGGGTCTCAGCTCTGTGAGGCATCATAACTCTGCTTTTCGCTGTGTTTTATGCTCTTCACCTACCAACTCTGATTCCTCTTCCTCAAATCGCCCCCTTTCCATTGTGCATATCAATCTAAACGGCCTTCGTGCCAAGCTTTCTAAACTCTCTCTTCGCACGTACTTACCATCCAGACGTGATCATGGTTCAAGAAACCATGCTCTCTCCATCCCCTACCTATCCTCATCATAATATCCCGGGCTATACTTCTTACCATGCTCCAAGATTCTACATTCGTTCTATCCTCACTTCCCTCACACCTTACTCCCACCACCCCCACGGACGGTACTCACGAGTACCTCCCAATCCATCTCCCCTAAAAACACCCCTTTCTCTTTTCAACATATACATTCCACCTACAACTTCATGCCCTTCATCTTACAATCCTATCCCACTCCTTCTTCTTCTTCTTCTTTGCAGCCGCGAAGAGAGTAATTGCTATAGGTTCAGAAACTGGGCGACCAGCATTGGATTCGTCCAAAGGTCTATTGTAGTCAATGTTGTAGGGTTCTTTGGACAGTTGAATAAGTGTAGGGTATTGTGGCCAGGACCACCACAGTCCGGGCAAACGTCGGGAGTGCTATTGTCGATCCTGTTCACGTAGGACTTCAGGAACGTTGAGTGCCCACAGCGCAACGAGGCTAGAGTGCATCTGGCACGTCTACTAAGCTGAGACTCAGACTCAGAAACTCGAGGCGGCACAGTACCCAGAATAGGAATAACAGCCGCTCTTTCCAGATACCCTCTGACGAAATGGGTGTGCTCCTCGCGCAGCAGACGGAGGCGTTCTTGATATGAATCGTGCCATCCTTGCAGATCGACTTTATCTGGAGCATCGGCAAAAGGTTTTCTGATGCCTCTCTCTCTCTTACAGGCTCAAGTACTCTCCAAGATGGGTGGTTGGGCTGCTTGACGATGTTAATGTACAGCTGCTGGGCCTGGAGCTGACAGTGCTCCTTTACTGGTAGCACCCGTGTCTCGGCGTGTAAATGCTCGATTGGCGAACTCCTAGCACATCCGGTGGCGATCCGAAGAGCAGCGTTTTGTACACGCTGCACCTTAGTCCAGGATGAGTCCGATACTAAGTGCTGCCAAACCGGTGCCGCATACTCTAGGGCGGGCTGCAGTATAGCCTTATACGTGGTCAGAATAGTTTCCTTACTGCTGCCCCATGATGTACCTCCCAGTGCCCTTAGCACATTGAGTTTAGCTCTTACAATTGCTTGCTTTTGCTCGGTGTTCTTGTGAAACTTCAGCGACGGATCGAGTATAAGGCCGAGTAGTTTGGCGAAGCGAGCAGCAGGCAGGCGATCTCCACCCCAGCTGACATCAGGATGGGCGCTGTGCTCTTTGGGGTCCGTTGTGAAAACTGATACTGAAGACTTGGCAGCTGAGACAATGAGCATCTTGTTATCGAAATAGCTTTTCAAATCAATCAGGTACTCGTTGATCTTGCTCGCGGCCACTTGTATGTCGCGGTTTTGGCACATGATAGTCATATCATCAGCGTAGGCAACAACTTTAATGTCCTGGGGAGGTGCCGGAATGTCCTCTAAGTACAGATTAAACAGAGCGGGCGATAAGACTCCGCCTTGCGGAACACCGGCAGCTATGGGGATACTTTTAGAGACATGATTTTGAAACATAACTTTTGCTCGACGGCCCTTGACGAATGCTGTTATCCAACGCTTCTGCCACGGTGGAATAGAGGACTTCAGTATGTTATCCGATAGAATACCCAGGTTAACACTGTCGAATGCCTTTGTCAAGTCCAGGGCTACAGCAACGGTCCTGAGGGGCTTTCTCATGTTGAAGCCGTCGATGGCATAGCCAACGATTTCCAAAAGCGCCGTCGTGGTGGAATGTAGCTTCCTAAAGCCGTGCTGGTGATGTTGTTTCTCATTATGCTGAGCCAAATCAATGACGACAAGCTTTTCAGCAACCTTGGCTAGAGGTGACAAAAGGCTTATTGGCCTGTATCCTTTCGCTGATGACAGCGATTTACCGGGCTTAGGCAGAGGAATGACATTTGCTGTTTTCCAGTTTTGTGGCAGTGTGCAGGTTCGGAATGATGTGTTCATTAAATCAGTGAGCAGCGAGAGAAAGTCACTGGGGAGCTTCTTTAGGACTGCTGGACAGATTCCGTCAGGTTGAATGGCTTTGGAATTACGCATTTCCTTTATAATCTTCTCCACCTGCGCAGAAGTGAAGGCATCAGCCGTGCCCATAAGCGGAAGGCGGCACAGCTCCCTTACTGTCACTCGGTTTTGCGGGCCACGCTTCGCACATGTTATATATATATATATATTTTTTCATTTTCATTTAATCGGTTGGCTTTCGCCTGACGCGGTCATTCCGCATCTTCACCGAGGTGTGCCGTCCTAGTAGTCAGCCGTGTCCATTTTTCACGGTCTTCAGCCACAATTTGAACACATTCCATCCAGCTGTCACTATTCCATTTCCTGCGAAACGAAACATCGCGCCTGAACTGTCTTTCGATGCCGAGTGACTTTAAATCCTCTTTAACCACATCCGTCCAGAACTTTCGCCTACGCCCAGGTGGCCGTTTCCAGACAGGATTTGGAAGCATTTTTAAAGCGTGTTGTACGAGACGATCCGGCGTTCTTCTTAGTATATGCCCGAGCAGTCAAAGTCGACTTTCCATTGCTGCTTGAGATGGCGTTAGGAGATGCTGGCACCTCCCTCGTGTCAAGCGTTGATGTACTGCGTCGATTTCCTTGTAAAGGTCTTCGTTATGGCATACACGCGGCCAGAAATATCCAAGCAAACGCCTAAAAGCTTCCTCTCCGTGCAATCCAACCTTTCCATCTGCGTTTTCGGTGCTGCCCACGTCTCCGATCCGTACATCATGATAGGGCGAATAGCGGATAGGTAGACGCGCAACTTGACTTCCTTCGCGATGGTGGTAGACCACAAACACTTGGTTAGAGAATTGAATGCAGACGTAGCTTTCGCACATCGTTGTCGAATATCCGCTGCATAACTACCATCCTTCTTCAGCAAACAGCCCAAAATAACAGAAATCGTTCACCAGTTCGATACGGTGTCCGTCCACACAAACTCCAGTTGAAGGCCTCTGAGAGACCCACATCTGCTTGCATTTGTCGGGACGAAGACGAAGTCCATAGGCTGCGGCATACTTCGAAACGAGGTTCACAATCCTTTGCAGTTTTGCGTTGTTTTCAGCGAATAACACAATGTCGTCGGCGTACTCCAGGTCGACAAGGGAGCGTCCTGATGGTGTTAGGATCACATCCGCAGGAAACTGTTCTGCAACTCTACGCATGATGTCATCAACGGCGAAGTTGAAAAGAAAAGGTCCTGCAACGGCTCCTTGCCTTACTCCTGTTTTCACCTCGAAAGCTGACGTAAATCCGACAGGTGTACGAACTGCTGCTGTTGTTCCTTTGTTCATGTCCTCGATTAACCGAACATACTTTTCCGGGACTCCATCTGCTCGCAGAGCATTGAGCAATCGATCACGATGAGGAGAGTCGAACGCGGCTTCGAAGTCCAAAAAGCAAGCTGTAATGGCTTCGAATACCGCTGCCGCGATTTAATTACTCTTCTCACGACGAACACTTGGTCGATGGTCGATCTTCCAGGTCGAAAACCGGCTTGCTCATCTCTGGTCGTTCCTTCACGATGTTTGATAAGTCGCTCGAGAATGATACGTTCTAAAACCTTGTACATGACACGAAGTAGAGAGATTCCTCTGTAGTTCTTAGGAACCGTGACGGATAGCTTCTTGTGAAGAGGTACGATGATCGCATGTCTCCACGAATCGGGTATCCTTTCGCTCATCCATATGGCACGGATGGTGTTGGTCATTTCACGAATCCCAGACGGAGGAAGAGCTTTCCAGCATTTCAGCAGTGATGTTGTCATCTCCACCTGCCTTTCCATTCTTCATTTTCCGGACACAATCCAAAACTTCAGACTCAGTCGGCGGTTCCTCACTGACATCGTAATGTGCTCTCTGAACATGCGGGAGCTCAGGTACTGATGGCGCTGGACGATTCAGTAGTGAACTGAAGTAATCCTTCCATATTGGCAGCGTCGCATCACCAACTGCAACTCCATTGGTAGTGTTCAAGATAGGAGAACATCTCTTCATCGTCCCGCTATACTGTCGCAGCAACGTGTAGGCTTTCCTCGGATTCTTCTCCTCCCAAGCCTTCTCGAACTCCTTAGCTCTACACGTCCACTCTCGTTCGCGGTCACTTTGAAGCTGCCGACGCAACTTCCTCCTCAGACGCTTCTCCTCCACGAAGTTTCCTGCAGTTCGGAGAGCACATACTCTGTTGTAGGTAGATGTTGTTTCTTCTGAGACGTAGGCGAACTTCTTCTTAGGCTGTACAACCGGGAGTGCCTCTTTCGAAGCGTCCTGGATGCACTTGACAAAAGAATCCGCGTCGCAAAGTTTCTTCTTAGTCCGTACTCCGATGTGAATAGAAACGCGTTGTCGGAAATTCCTTCTGCACTCTTCTTCTCTGAGACTTGTCATGTCAATCCTCTGGAGAGGCTGAGCCCCTCGCTTCCTCTTATGAATCCTCGCAGTGAAGTTCAACAGAACAGGACGGTGATCCGAATCGAATGCGACATCCCACACAGCTCTAGATCTTCGAATGTCCGATACTGGAATATTCCTCGTCAGGACATAGTCAAGCTGTAGTTTCAAAGTTGTCATCTTCCGCTTCCGCTGCTCTTCTGGAGATAGCCGGGTTGGTCCCTGCCACGTAAGCTGATGGCGGCGATGATTCCTCTTGAATGTCGATGCAATAATCAGACCACTGCGTTCACAAAGTCGACAAGGCGGTAGCCATTGTCCGATGTTTGCTCCACTGGGTAGAACCATTTACCGAGTACTTTCTGGATTCCTGATCAAGTCCCATCTTCGCATTTGCGTCAATCCCCACGACAACAGCATGTTGACAAGGTATCCTGGCCAGCAACGTATTGAGTTCCTCATAAAACGCATCCTTCGAATTGTCTTCGGCGGTTTCAGTGGGCGCATGAGCACTCACTATCCACAGATTGAATCCTCTGTGATCCCGCAGTCGTACGAATGCATTCCGACACGACGTTGAGCCGAACTCCTTGACCATACCATTGAAATCCTTCCTTACAGCTATTGCACAGCCTCCCACTCTCCTATCGTCAGCGTTACCGCAGTAGATGGTGTACTCTCCGACGCTGATGACGGGTCTATCCTTGAGGCGGGTTTCCTGCAAAGCAGCAAACGGTGCATGGAAATAGCTCAGAAGTCTGGATAGCGCAGTTTTTGGATATCACTCGACAGAGATCGACAGTTCAGGGTGGCGAAATTGTGGCTTGTGGCCAAAGACTCCATGACTCCCTAGGTACGGATCCTAAGGTGTTATGGACCAGAGGCCTTAGTGTGCCGGACGGCGACACCTTTATGCAATGTGCGGGATACTTTCGCGATATAGTTGTGCACGCTATATCGCTCGAACGTTCCCTGTGTACACTCAAACGTCTGCTGGGTTCAGTAGAAGCTAGGGGCACCAACGAGCAGGTACCAACAGACTTGTATACACACCCCCATATATATATATATATATATATATATATATATATATATATATATATATATATATATATATATATATATATATATATATATATATATATATATATATAATTATATATATATAAATATATATATATATATATATATATATATATATATATATATATATATATATATATATATATATATATATATATATATATTACACTAGTTTACACTCATGTGAAAGAAAAAAGAAAAAATGAGACAAAAAAAGCAACCTCAAACGAAGTAGTCAAAGATGTAAACATTGTAACCAACTGGAACGAACAATAGTCAAAAGAGAAGAGCAGGATTTCGAGTAATCCAGGCGCTACGGAGGGATACTCGGCTGCCCCCCAGGAGCCAGTTTTACTCGTACCAAGTTTTTGAAGGCACCAAATTCGACAGGAATATTATCATTTCTACTGAGATCCTCGAATAATGGGATAACCCTATTCGTGAAAAAGCAGCGTCGACATTCAAGGTTAGACACGGTGCGATGGAATTTTATCGGCCCTCCCCGAGTGACAGAGTCTCTCGTTCTTACGAAATCCCCAGGCCTTAGACCAAAGTTTACGCTGAAAAGGATTTTATGGAAGAGAAATAGGCCATTTTTCTTCCCTCTGAGAATCAGAGGCTCGATACTAAAGAGTTCGTTTCTGTCAGCAGCGGAAGGCATTTGCCCATAGATAAAGCCATACTGTCTGATCAGAACTCTTCTAGTAAATTTGTTCTGTATCTTTTCCAATCTGTTTATATTCTTGAGTTTGGCGGGGTTGAAAACCGGGGTACCGTACTCGAGTAGAGGCCTTACATACGTGGTATAAGCATTGATAAGCACGGATGGATTGCAAGTTGACAAACCTCTAAAAATATTATTCATAACAAAAGTTGCTTTCTTCGCGATAGATTCACAGTGCTTATCAAAACTCAGACTTGTAGTAATAATGAACCCTAGATCAGTTATTTCATCAACTTCCTGGATCTGACAACCATCGACAATATATTTACTGTTACCATTGCTATGACCCAAGTGGAGAACCTTCGTCTTTTCCTTTGCCAATGGGAGATTCCAATCACGAGACCAAGTACTAACAATGTCAATAGACTGCTGCAGTGAGATACGATTCTCTGGTTGGGAGACGTCCAGGTAGATCTTGATATCGTCCGCAATTGCACTGAAACCGGTGCCACAGGAACCGATAAGACCGGCGATTTCGTGAGTGTATATGTTGAAAAGGATGGGAGACAATACCCCCCCCCTTGGGGCACACCGCTCAGGACTGGTCTTGGAATCGACCGAGAAGAGTCTATACGGACCGAGAACGTCCTATCAGTTAGAAATGAACGTATCCATGTAACTATTCGAGGATGAATCCCAACCATCAAAAGTTTTTGCAACAGCTTGTCATGGGGAACCTTATCAAAAGCTTTGGCAAAATCAAAATAGATAACGTCTACACTCTTTCCATCGTCAAAAAGAGCTGTCCATTTATTAAGCGCTTCAATAGATGACGTCACAGTAGATTTACCTTTCTGGAAACCATGCTGGAAGGGAGAGATAACTTGATTTGATTCCAAACGAGTTACGATTCGTTTTTTGAGAATTTTTTCGAACAGCCGTGAGAAGATAGATGTTATACTGATTGGCCTGAAATTAGCAAGGTCAGTGAAAGGGGTTTTTTTTGGAATAGGGGTAACAAACGATTGCCTCCATTTGAGGGGGACCTCTCCAGACATAAAGCTCAGATTGAAAATGTACTCCAAAGGACCTGCAATATCAAGAACGACCTGCTTGACGAAGCTAAGTGGTATGGCGTCGGGAGTCACAGAATTGGATGAAGACCAGGCTAGAAGTTCCTTGATAATCTCGTCCTTGTGAAACCAACAGGAATCGGCCATAACGGCGAAACAATTGGAGACAGGTCGAGTATCCACCGGAGATGAGTCAGAAAACGACTCTTGAAAAACGTCCGCCAACAACTCACCTTTATTCCCAGCATTCCTCACCAATGTGCCACTAGGGCTTTTAAGGACCCCAACACCTGGTTTTTCTCGGAGTTTAGAGTTGATGAATCTAAAGAAGGAATGTTTATCATTTGACTCGACAGCTTTCTTCTCAATATGGTTTCTTATACTTCTTCAATTTCCGAGTAAATACTTTTGAACCGCTCCCAGACGTCAGCACAGTCGTGAATTTTAGCCAAACGCCAAGCCTCAGATCTCAACCGCTCAAGGGCGGATAAGTGCGTTGGAAGCTTCAGTTTACCACGTCAGGAAGGTTCAAGAGGAACGAAAGTATCAATGCAGTGATGGATAATAGAAAGGAAAAGCTCGTACTTTTTATCCACACTAGGAACAGTGCTCAGGGAACCAAACCAGTCAACATTTAGTAGATGGTTGCGAATAGCATCAATATTTGCTTTGCTGAAATTCCTTCTATACACCACGGGAGCATCCCGCCTTGGAAGATTTAATGCAAAATGAACGGTAGAGTGGTCACTGGAGCCCAACGGTGGAGATATGCTTAGAGAATTTACCATACAATTATCATTACACAAAACTAGGTCAAGAACATGACCACCACGGGTCGACGCCCTGACATATTGCTCAAGGCTATGACTCGAGCACACAGTTAAAAAGCTTCTCGAGATGGAACTCACATTGGCAAACTCAGATGGTTCATTCCAATTGACATCCGGGAGGTTAAAATCGCCTTTGATGATTGAAGGCCAGCTACAAGAAATAAGGTCGCCGATGGTATTATACAGTTGCTCAGACAAGTTCGAAGTACAAGATGGTGTCCTGTACACAACTACAAATGTATAGGTTTTAAATCAATTTCCAAGTCAGTGCAAAGGATTTCATAAGCATCAGGGACGGACTCCTGAAAGACAAGAGCTGGACAAAAGAGCTTTCTAGCCATGAAAAGAACTCCCCCACCTTTTTTGCGAAGACGGTCAGACCTCAAAACCTCGTTATGCGAGCACCAGTCACCCAGTAGTGAGACCGACTCGACCCCACCGCATAACCATGTTTCAGTTAGAGAGATAATATCCGTGTCGAACTTTTGGAGCACGAATTTCACCGCATCTACGTTTTTGACCAAAGAACGAATATTGGTGACGATACATGTAAGACAGCACGAGCTTATCCGGGGATGGTTCAGCAGTTTCCCGAGCTCGTAACGGCTGGGTCACCTAGGGACAGAATAGAGGGGGTAGCCACCGGGTCACTCGTTGACAAGATGGAAGAGAAAGGGCCGCGGGCGCCGACATTGCGGCGTTCCGCCTTACGCTTCTCCAATTCCTCTTTCGTCAGCGAGTGCCTAATGTACAACCCTTTTGTATGAAACGACTTTAACCAATGAGCACTATTACATACAAGGTTCGCATGGTGAGTGGTTGGCAATACAATCTTAACCAAACGGGGACGACCACCTAGCCTGCCCATGCGATACACAGAAACGGGGCTGCATTCAACATCGAGGTGATTTAGTAATTCGTGGATACGACTCTTATCATATGTCACTCTCTGAGATGGCAAGCTACCAGATGACTCAGATAAGCGAGAAATGACAATGGATCGCTGCCTTTCGTGTTCCATACAAATACAACCAGTGTTAGAATTTTCCGGAATGGTAGAATTGAGGCTTGAAACCTGAGAAAAATCACGCACAGGATGATTGACGACAGAATTCCTAGTGACTTGAGACTTAAGAGCAGACAGTTCAGCTTGCAATGATGAATTTTCTTGTGACAACTGAGTATTCCTAGTAACAAGCGCTTTGTTTTCATCGACAAGTTCAGCATTTCGTGACATAATAGAATCGAAACTCTCTTTAATGGTCGAAAAGTGACTTATCACTGCTTTCAAATGTACAGGAAGGGAAGTGTCCTTCATCAGTTGATCGACAGCCATCGCAAAGTCCATCGGTTCCTGCGATCCAGCGTCAGTTGCACGACTTGCCGCAGCTCGTGTCTGAATGATAGACTGGCGGGGAGCAGCTCGCGGCAAGACAATAACAAGAGCCGTCGAAACGGGTAGACCTTATCTGGTGGCAGTTGAGGAAAGTGATGACGATTTTCGTACCCCGCCACAGAGGTACTCACAACTGTTCCACGACACGTTGAACTGGGTACAGAACCAGAGCAGTTGGACACGTCCTCAGCATAGACGATAGGACCACATCGAGACCATACGAATTACCCAACCGCCAGATACCTTGAGATACTGGGTCTAGACATGTTATGAAGAAGCTCTTGCCCAGAGCGTAAGCGGCATCTTGTCCTGACTTGAATAAATTGTTCTCAAACTCGATAGTAGATACGGTGGCGGGTGTGGTTTTTCCGGAGAGTTTTCTCAGGATTTTCCATGTAGCAGCACCATCTGCATTGAAGTTCAATTTTTCAGTGAACTTTTGCCACTCGTCTTTCTTGTGCCTGTCCAAGTCTTTTCTAATCTCGTCGTCAAGTTCAATGACCTCCGGGTCCAGATGGTTGGCAGATCTCTTTTCATCGCTTGTCCTGATTTTCTGAAGTATTTCCCTGGTGACATTAGGGTAAAAAGTTTTCACACGTCCTTCTGGTATGGCCGCTTTCATAGCCTTCCGGATAGCGTCAGATATGTGACGCTCTTTCTGGTGCACATCGCCATTCCATGGATATTCAGCCGCTCGGTGAAGTGCAACCTCTCTGAATAGGCTCCAGTCTGCAAGGCTTAAATTGAGATAAGAACGGTGACGAATACCAGAATAAGGAGCTAGAGAATTTGAGAGATCAATATGGACGAAAATGGGAATGTGATCACTAGACAGAGTTGTAGAAGTGGACCACGAGCAGGCACTAGAAAGATTGGAGGAAACGAGCGAAATGTCTGGGCTAGAAGATCGGCCGATGGAAGGGAGGCGAGTGGGCTGATCATCGTTTAGGATAACCAGGTCGCACTCCTCCGCCCATTCCTCGACGTCCTCTCCTCTAACATCAGAGTCAAGTGAAGAGCAAAAGGTATGAGCATTGAAGTCGCCCGCGAAGACGACTGAGGGTGAGAGGGCGCAGTCGTTGAGTTGTTTTAGAAGAGGGATAGGATTATAGGTTGGGGGACAAGATGTAGTTGGGGAATGTAGATGTTGAAGAGAGATAGGGAGTTTTGAGTGGGAGATGGATGGGGACGTACTCGAGAGTACCGTCCGCAGGGACATTGGGAATTAGGTGAGAAGGAAGAGTGGATAGTACAAAAGTAGAAACTCCTCCACCGAAAGACGATCTTGAAGCACGGTATGAAGTATAGCCAAGGATATTCGGGTGAGAAGAGGTAGCAGAGGGGGAAAGTTTGGTTTCCTGAACCATTATAACATCTGGATGGTGAGTACGAGCAAAAAGAGAGAGCTCAGATAGTTTGGCACGAAGGCCATTGAGATTTATATGTACAATAGAAAGTGGGCGATTGGAGGTAGAGGAATCAGAGTTGGAAGGTGAAGAGCATAGGACACAGCGAAAAGCAGAGTTATGATGCCTCACAGAACTGAGACCCGAACAGAAGAGATGCACCCACCTTTGGCATCCGAAGCACTGGACGCTTGTTTTACTCCATGTGACATCCTTGCCGCACGTGGCGCATGGGTACTTCTGAGCGGGTCCAGGATTCCTCTCCACGCCGGCCCTTTGTAGGAGAATCCTTACGAGAGCTGAGGCCAGCCAGCATCTCTCCCATAGCAGAAACCCTCTTCGTGGAGGGATTGATGTCGGTTTGCACGGAGTTGATATTGCTTCCTCCACACGGCCACGGCACGAACGTACGACATCTCGGCAGCATCCCACTCCTCAAGCAGCTGAGCGACTGCTCCCTCTCATCCTCGGTCGTTTTCGCGGGTGATTTCAACGCTCACACCTTTTGCTCGTCTCTCGGTCCTGATGTTAGAGGAAATGACGTCGAAGAATGGACAGATGAGTGCGACCTTGTAATTTTAAACGATGATCAGCCCACTCGTCTCCCTGTCAACGGCCGATCTTCTAGCCCAGACATATCTCTTGTCTCGTCCAACCTTTCTAGCTGCTGCACATGGTCTACAGGCCATAAAACGGCCAATGTCTCACCGTCGACTGCGTACCACGCGCGTGCAGTCGCGCAGCGCATGGTACGCAGTCGACGGTGAGACATTGGCCGTTTTATGGCCTGTACCTCGACTACTCTGCCAAGTGACCACGTTCCTGTCTTTGTCCACATCGATCTATCCAATTCTCTCGCTCCCTTTTCTGGTGTTCGCCAACGTTCTTATCTTAATTTAGGCCGAGCAGACTGGCGCCTGTTTAGTGAAGTTGCGCTTTGCCTATCGGCAGATTACCCGTGGAATGGAAGCGTGCACCAGAAAGAGTGCCATCTATCTGACGCAATCCGCAAGGCCATGAATGCGGCTATTCCTATCGGTCGCGTCAAGGCGTTCTATCCAAATGTCAACAGAGACATCCTCGACAAAATTAGAACGAGAGCTGCGAGGAGAGCGGTCTAGACCCCGTGGTTGCTGAGCTTGACAGTGAGATCAAAAAGGATTTGGACAGACACAAGAAAGAAGAGTGGGAGAAGTTCACCGGACACATGGACTTTAAGACGGACAGTGCAGCTACTTGGAAGGTTTTACGCAAGCTTTCGGGTAAAGCTCACCCGCCACCGTCTCCACAGTCGAATTCGACAACGGCGTATTCAAATCAGAAAAGGAAGCCGCATATGCGCTCGGAAAAAGTTTTTTCACCACCAGTGCTAAACGAGGTCCGCAGAATAGAGTGACTGTAAGAGAGCTGTGCCGCCTCCCGCATATGAGCACGGCCGAAGCGTTTACTACGACGCAAGTTGAGAAGATTATAAAGGAAATGCGGAACTCTAGAGCTATTGGTCCTGATGGGATATGTCCTGCTGTCTTGAAGAAGATACCCACTGACCTACTACCGCTTCTCACTGATGTGATAAACACCTCGTTCAAGTCGTGTACTATCCCGCAGAATTGGAAGACGGCAAACGTCGTTCCGCTGCCCAAACCTGGCAAGCCCCAAACTTCAGTCAAGGGATATCGGCCCATTAGCTTGTTGTCTTCTTTTGCTAAAGTAGCTGAAAAGCTGAAAAGGAAAAAGAAAAAGAAAAGGTCAAAGACCTGGCCGAACACAACGAGAGACAGGTGTTTCAGCATGGATTCAGAAGACTGCATTCCACCACGACAGCTTTGTTAGAAATTACTAGCTATGCAATTGATGGTTTCAACGCCTATAAGACGCAGAGAACTGTAGCAGTTGCCTTGGATCTCACCAAGGCCTTCGACACAGTGAAACTTGGCATCTTATCAGACAACTTACTGGAGTCATCAGTCCCGCCATGGCAAAAGCGCTGGATAGCTGCATTCGCTAAGGGAAGACGGGCTAGGGTGATGTTCCAGAATCATGTCTCAAACAGCATTCCGATTGCAGCTGGAGTCCCACAGGGCGGCGTATTGTCGCCTGCTCTCTTCAGTCTGTACCTCGAAGATATGCCCGCCCCTCCCCAAGATATCAAGGTGGTCGCTTACGCTGATGATATGACTGTCTTGTGTCGTGATCGGGACATAAATGTGGCCGCCGCTAAGATTAACGGGTACTTGACCACACTGAAAAGCTTTTTCGACCGTAAAATGCTGAAGATTTCTGCGTCAAAGTCATCGGTATCCGTACTCACAACAGACCCATCTGAACACAGCGCACATCCGTATGTCGTATGGAATGGAGATCGTTTGCCTGCCGCCCGCTTCCCAAAACTTCTCGGACTCGTGCTCGATCTATCGCTCAAGTTCCATAAGAACACGGAACAGAAGCAGGCTATCGTTAAAGCGAAGCTTAACGTGCTTAGAGCCCTGGGAGGTACAACATGGGGTAGTAGCAAAGAAACCACTATAACGACGTATAAAGCGATTCTCCAGCCTGCACTAGAATACGGCGCACCAGTTTGACAGCATCTAGTTTCGGAATCCTCTTGGACTAAGATGCAACGCATACAGAATGCGGCTCTTCGAATCGCCACCGGATGTGCAAGAAGTTCCCCGGTCGATCACTTGCATGCTGAGACCCGCTTATTACCAGTAAGAGCACTGTGAGCTCCAGGCGCAACAATTTTTCATCAACATTGTCAAACAACCAAATCACCCCTCTTGGAGAGTGCTAAACCCCGTCAGAGAAAGAAAGATCAGAAAGCCATTCGCCGATGCTCCCAGCAAAGTCAATCTGCAAAGATGGCACGACTCACAGCAAGAACGACTCCGTCTATTGCGCGAGGAGCATACTCAGTTCGTACGGTGCCATCTGGAAAAGGCGGTCATTAATCCCATATTGGGGGTAGTGCCGCCCCAAGTCTGTACATCCGAGGCTCAACTCGGAAGAAGGGCCAGGTGCACCCTGGCATCGCTGCGCTGTGGTCATTCTACCATGCTTATGTCCTACGCCAGCAAAATAGACAGCAGCAAATCAGATGTCTGCCCGGACTGCGGCTGCCTCGGCCATGACACTGCACACCTCTTCAAATGTCCGCAGAGACCCACCACGCTGACCGTAATGGACCTATGGACGAATCCGTTACTGGTCGCCCAGTTCCTTAACCTATGACAAAACCCTCAATGTGGCTGCAAAGAAGAAGAAGAAAATGTATTCGAAATATGTCATCGCGGCGATTCGCACTCTGAAGGAGGCCTTACGAGCGAATCCGCCATGGTGGAGTGAGCGGCGCGCTAAGACATTTATACTCACATGACTCAAGTGACACACCCGCGCGGAACGCGGGTTACTCTGAGGCGTCGAGGAATAGTACAGTGTTCAACCCAGCGATTACCTCTAAATTATCGTCAAAATGTGTACACTAGGGGAGGGCAAGTCTGGTTCGACTGAATCTATGCTCTCTTTGCACATAATGAGATTCTGATCAAGTAATCGAGTGTTATTGTCTCAGGTAAAGGGAGGTTAGAGTGACGATTTCCACTCATAATCTGCCTTTCTCGAGTGTATACATTCCTTCATCTGGTCTACTGTGGGCCTTCGGATATTTTGCAGAGAACCATTTATCACGGGAATTGTGTAAAAGTTGAACGCTGTAAAAAATCTCAAATACTGTACGCTGAACTCTATTGAATGATTTTTGAAAAATTTTCTGTTTTCTGCCCATTTTTGGAGATTTTTTCCTGTTTTCTGTCGAACTGAATTTTCTGTGTTCTGTTTCCAGAAAAATTTTTTGCACATCCCTGATGCCGAGACTGCCATGATAGGCAGACAGCGAGAAGGCGGGCGCACAAGACCCGTCCCAGCAAGAGGTGGAAATGAGAACAGAAAGTGGGAATCGATGAGTGAGTGTTCGATGACCTCAGGGAATAAGCGACTGCCCGCCGACACTCCGCGGAAAGACGGGAAAACCTCTCTCCGCGGGAATTTGGAAGCTATGACACGCCCACTAAATTGGGGCGCGCGAAGTCGACTAGCCCGACTTGGCCGGCGGGAAGAGACGGAACATGTTGTCTACAGCTGACGGAGAGCCGGGATATGGTAGGTACACGGTACCCTACCGTACCTCCATATTGACAGTTCATGACCCCTCGACATTATTCTCTGCAGGATTCTCACTAGCCTGCCACTCGTTGCTGAATTACGCCGAATTGATTAGCTCAGATGGAATTAAAACTCCGAATTGGGGCTAATTTCAGGGATATCGAAAATTCTCAATTTAAAAACAAAATATGGGAAATCGAACGTGCTGAATCGGATTCTTTGCACACCAAAGCTTGTGGAGCTTGTGGATGCGACCGAATACCCTCCAGGTTTGGGATTGCTTTGCCATCCTTGGCAGAAATGCTTGAATTCATCTGAGTTCAAATAACAAGAGCTAAAGCGAGACCAGGATACATCCAACATCGGACCTAAGTGTAGTTACATTCAAATGCCTTAAAGCTAAGCAGTACCGAAAGTAGAGTGAACTCCTCAAACAACCCACAAACGATTACGCGCTCCAATGCAATTTAGGTCATAAAAGCATCGCAGGCAGAAGTGGGAACCCAACTGGGCAACGTCATAGTCACTCACCAATAGTATAGAAGCGGGGGCCAGCGACGCCGAGGTGCGAGGGTTCTCAGACCAGTGATGACGTGTCAACGCACCCGGTTCTGCCCCCTCCTCTACTTGGATGCGCTCTATCGATTTTCTAGAGTCTAATTCGGGTCCATCACCCGGCGAGAGTGTGGGCCCTCTCACAAAAATTGAGCTATGGGTAGAGATCTAGCGTGTGTTCCTTTCATGCCCTATCGATTGGCATGGGAACCCCTCGCTTTCATGATCAAAGGACTTGAGCGAGTGTAAGTCCACTTGATCACTCCAGCCGGCGGTGCAGCTACTCTATCCAAGATTGTGCGCCGTATGCGGCGTGGGTTTTATTGAGGATTCCATGTGCCATGGCTAGAGGTTGCCCGGGTCATCAAGAACTGCGTTTCGAATCTTGATTAGGCTGACCGGGTGGTGAAAACCGAGCTCCGCTCCCAAAACTTGTCGGGGACACAACCGGTCACTATGTATTGCACTGAATTGCGCCCAAAAAGTGACCGGTTGAATGACCATTTTCTGCCTGAGATAGTGCACGCGCAAGTGCCGTCGCGGCCGCGATGACCCTGGCCGTCTGCGCTCTAACATTTTTTCTCTACCGTCGTGCGTCTCCTGAGTCAGCGGGTGTGAGCTCTCATATCATCCTTTTGAAGCCGATTAAGCTCAGTTCGTTTGTACACTTTCTTTTCCCTTGATACAAGCATGAGTCTCTTCGTCAACGTATTTGGTCACCACAAAATGTCGGTCATAGACAAATTTCGAAAACGAAAGGAGAAATAGGCGTGCAATATGTCGTTTTGACATATCACACACAAAGCAATTTAATTGACGGCGAATGCGCAGCGTGCGTACGCCCTCACTCAGCATTTTCTTTGCATAAGTTTTTGTCTCGTTTCCAGATTTTGAATGGAATCTGATGTGTTGACTTGTTTCTTTCTGCAACTCTCCGTAATCCTTGAAATTTGAACTTCTTGCTCATGTTCACCTCTCAACTGGGCCGTCAGAAGCGATGTTCGAACGAGATTTTTCGGGAACCATGTAGCTCGAAAACGGACATGTTCTCGTCTTCTATTCCCAGTACTGAGCGAGATGACGAAACAGGATGTAAGACATTTGATCAACAACGTAATGTAGCAGACATGGGCGGAGTGGCAGTTTGATCGCGGGTGGTGGTTGTTTGGCGTTCCATGACTTTGCTCGCCTGCGTGCGTATGCGTCACGGTCGGGTGAGAGTCGCGCGAGCGGCGGACGCGAAACACCCATCATCGTTTTGAAGTCTTCAGCACCATGAGGCTTCGGCATAATGACAAAGGTGCGAGCGAGCGAGCAATGATGAGGGGTGGGGAGTGCTACGCAGTTTGACCGCGCACGCGACCGCTTTGCGTAGCGCTCCCCATCCCTTATCATTGCTCGCTCGCCTTTGCCACCGTGCCGAAGGCGATATACGGGGAAACGGTTATCCTTAATGACATAAAAGAACGCAATGAAGTTAATAGGGCTTTAAAATATGCCGGTTTACATGATTTCACTTAAATGCTGGAAGGTCGCTTCGCCGCACGCGACACTCACCGACCGCATCTAAGCACGCACGGGACCGCTCCCTGGTTTTTAGGTGACCAAGGGACGAGCAAACAAGACGTCGGCTAACATAGCAGAGGCGCAGAGCAAATAGCATGGAACCTCATTTTCCCACCCCTCCTTATAGAGGAACACTTTGAAAGAGAGATTCACGTTCATGTTACTGCACGAGATGTGTGATTTCATTCAGACCCCCCCCCCCCTTCAGGAGCGTGATTTGGCCAAATTTTTGGCGGTTTTTCGCAGACCCCTTCCAACCTCGCTGCTTCGCCGCTTCCTAAAGATATGATCCCAATCATACACACGAGATGGCTTAGAATATGCGGAGCTCTTCTAGAGCACTTTTTCGACGACACCCATCGCTAGCCAGCTGGCCACATTGTCCGAGTCAATGTACCAGCGTGAGACTCAAATGTAATTGCTAATTAACAAAGGTCATGCATTCTCCACAGCTTATTCGAACTAATGCGGCATATATAAATGTATTGAACTGGGCAATCGTTAAAAAAACATTATATTGAATATGTTGTTTTGGCTTCTTAACTAGCTCTTAGAATTTTCAAATTTGTTCCGAAATTTCCAAGATCCTAGCCGTCTAACTTTAATGTTTGGACCAAATTTTTTCTACGAACTCACCTTTCCACTCATTGCGTCGAGTCGC
The DNA here is from genome assembly GCA_029168955.1 of Aplectana chamaeleonis. Lineage (NCBI taxonomy): Eukaryota > Metazoa > Nematoda > Chromadorea > Rhabditida > Cosmocercidae > Aplectana > Aplectana chamaeleonis. The sequence goes on along the minus strand of JAPDOI010000050.1, from coordinate 495,430 downwards.
AGCCCCGCTGGATTCTGAGCGAGGTACAGAGTTTTTTGTGATGCACAACTCTTCCCCCCCTCGGGTGATTCCAGATGGACACCCTTGCAGAAACGTACACAGAAGTAGTGTAGAATACCTGAACGACTTAGAACCCGTTGTTAGCAAGTTATGACGGGTTAGAACGTGTTGTTTTCTCTTAACATTTTCGAACTGATGAATTGGATTTGACGGTTGCACTTTTCTGCAGGGGTGTCCAGATGGCCATAGCCAACCCCTCCCCTCCCTCCCCACGTTAAAAGCTTTGCTATACGTGTTCAGATTTCTGAACTTTCCTTTTCAAGGAATCTTTCATAGTCCTCTCCGCCCGAACTTTTGCCGCAAATCACGCGCGTGCCGCAATTCCAATGCCGCCATGACGGCGCCGCCCAATCCGCCATGGCGGTGTTGTCTTCTGTTTTATTCTTCGATTATCTGTCCCTCTCCGCTTCGTCATAATTTCAGTCGTTCATACCCCACGGTGTGCAAGCATTGAATCTGTGTGCATGACACAATTGATGCCGAAGTCTGCCCGCCATGGCGGCGCCGCCGGATGTTCCCCGTGCATCCCGCGCGGCAAAACTTTTCATGCTCCACGCTTGCGGTGAGGCCTATGAAAGATGCCCAAATGGGGACGAATTAACTCTCCGTCTATGATTGGACTACACTTCGCCACTCCGCTCCGCCGGGGACGACTTATGATGCAAGCATTGTATATGCTGCATGCAAGCATATACAAAAAATACTTAGTCGAATATAATTGAAAGTGAGAAAAGGGAGCTGAGGGAGGACGAAGCACGGGGTGGCGTCGGCGCCAGCCGGCTGACTTCAGTGGCCGATCTCGGCCGAGTCGCCCCAACAGCGAGATCGATGGCTTCCTCCCATCGCCGGAGATCACGCACGCAAGATCAGAGCCTGAGCGTGGAGGACAATCGTTTCTTCAAACAAAAAGGGAAAAGACTTCCTATATCAAAAGCAAATGAATCATTGTGAATATTATGAGTGTATATAGTACTTATATTAGAGCTCCAGTAGTCGGCAAAAGCGTAGAAATGTTCGCACTCATGTCATAATCTCGCCCATCCGGAGTTCCAACCCCCTGAAAAAATCGGGGACACTTCGCACTCATGTCATGATCTCGCCCATCCGGAGCTCCAACCCCCTGAAAAAATCGGGGGCTTTTCGCACTCATGTCATAATCTCGCCCATCCGGAGCTCCAACCCCCTGAAAAAATCGGGGACACTTCGCACTCATGTCATAATCTCGCCCATCCGGAGTTCCAACCCCCTGAAAAAATCGGGGGCTTTCCGCACTCATGTCATAATCTCGCCCATCCGGAGTTCCAACCCCCTGAAAAAATCGGGGGCACTTCGCACTCATGTCATAATCTCGCCCATCCGGAGTTCCAACCCCCTGAAAAAATCGGGGGCACTTCGCACTCATGTCATAATCTCGCCCATCCGGAGTTCCAACCCCCTGAAAAAATCGGGGGCTTTTCGCACTCATGTCATAATCTCGCCCATCCGGAGTTCCAACCCCCTGAAAAAATCGGGGGCTTCTCGCACTCATGTCATAATCTCGCCCATCCGGAGTTCCAACCCCCTGAAAAAATCGGGGGCACTTCGCACTCATGTCATAATCTCGCCCATCCGGAGCTCCAACCCCCTGAAAAAATCGGGAACACTTCGCACTCATGTCATAATCTCGCCCACCCGGATTTCCAACCCCCTGAAAAAATCGGGGACACTTCGCACTCATGTCATAATCTCGCCCACCCGGATTTCCAACCCCCTGAAAAAATTGGGGACACTTCGCACTCATGTCATAATCTCGCCCACCCGGATTTCCAACCCCCTGAAAAAATCGGGGACACTTCGCACTCATGTCATAATCTCGATCATCCGGAGTTCCAACCCCCTGAAAAAATCGGAGGCACTTCGCACTCATGTCATAATCTCGCCCACCCGGATTTCCAACCCCCTGAAAAAATTGGGGACACTTCGCACTCATGTCATAATCTCGCCCACCCGGATTTCCAACCCCCTGAAAAAATTGGGGACACTTCGCACTCATGTCATAATCTCGCCCACCCGGATTTCCAACCCCCTGAAAAAATCGGGGACACTTCGCACTCATGTCATAATCTCGCCCATCCGGAGTTCAAACCCCCTGAAAAAATCGGGGGCTTCTCGCACTCATGTCATAATCTCGCCCATCCGGAGTTCCAACCCCCTGAAAAAATCGGGGGCACTTCGCCCTCATGTCATAATCTCGCCCATCCGGAGCTCCAACCCCCTGAAAAAATCGGGAACACTTCGCACTCATGTCATAATCTCGCCCACCCGGATTTCCAACCCCCTGAAAAAATCGGGGACACTTCGCACTCATGTCATAATCTCGCCCACCCGGATTTCCAACCCCCTGAAAAAATTGGGGACACTTCGCACTCATGTCATAATCTCGCCCACCCGGATTTCCAACCCCCTGAAAAAATCGGGGACACTTCGCACTCATGTCATAATCTCGATCATCCGGAGTTCCAACCCCCTGAAAAAATCGGAGGCACTTCGCACTCATGTCATAATCTCGCCCACCCGGATTTCCAACCCCCTGAAAAAATTGGGGACACTTCGCACTCATGTCATAATCTCGCCCACCCGGATTTCCAACCCCCTGAAAAAATTGGGGACACTTCGCACTCATGTCATAATCTCGCCCACCCGGATTTCCAACCCCCTGAAAAAATCGGGGACACTTCGCACTCATGTCATAATCTCGATCATCCGGAGTTCCAACCCCCTGAAAAAATCGGAGGCACTTCGCACTCATGTCGCAACCTCGCCCACCCGGCTTTCCAACCCCCTGAAAAAATCGGGGGCACTTCGCACTCATATCATAATCTCGCCCATCCGGAGTTCCAACCCCCTGAAAAAATCGGGGGCTTTTCGCACTCATGTCACAATCTCGCCCACCCGGATTTCCAACCCCCTGAAAAAATCGGGGACACTTCGCACTCGTGTCATAATCTCGCCCACCCGGATTTCCAACCCGCTGAAAAAATCGGGGACACTTCGCACTCATGTCATAATCTCGCCCACCCGGATTTCCAACCCCCTGAAAAAATCGGGGACACTTCGCACTCATGTCATAATCTCGCCCACCCGGATTTCCAACCCCCTGAAAAAATCGGGGACACTTCGCACTCATGTCATAATCTCGCCCACCCGGATTTCCAACCCCCTGAAAAAATCGGGGGCACTTCGCACTCATGTCATAATCTCGCCCATCCGGAGTTCCAACCCCCTGAAAAAATCGGGGACGCTTCGCACTCATGTCATAATCTCGCCCACCCGGAGTTCCAGTCCCCTGAAAAAGTAGGGAACACTTCGTACTCATGTCATAATCTGCTGCCGAGATGTCGTACGTTCGTGCCGTGGCAGTGTGGAGGAAAGAAGACCACCTCCGTGCAAACCGACGTCAATCCCTCCGCGGAGAGTGTTTTTGTCATGGGAGAGGTGCTGGCTGGCCGCAGCTCTCCTGAAGATCCTACTGCAAAGAGCCGGCGTCGAGAGGAACCCAGGACCCGCGAAGAAGAAGAACTACCCATGTGCCACATGCGACAGAGATGTCAATTGGTATGGAACCAGCGTCCAATGTTTTGGATGCCAAAGGTGGGTGCACTTCTCTTGTTCGGGTCTCAGTTCTGTGAGGCACCACGATTCTTCCTTTTGTTGTATTTTGTGCTCCGCCTCCAGTAACTCCAATTCCTCATCTACCAACCGCCCCCTCTTTATTGTACATATCAATCTCAACGGCCTTCGCGCCAAGCTTTCTGAATTACCTCTCTTCGCCCGTACTCATCACCCGGATGTTATCATGGTTCAGGAAACCAAACTCTCTCCCTCTGCTACCTCTCGACATCTAAACATCCCGGGCTATACTGCATATCATAATCCTAGGTCATCTCAGGGAGGCGGAGTCTCTACTTTTGTTCTGTCGTCTCTTCCCTCTCACATCATTCCAAACACTCCAGTGGATGGCACTCTCGAGTACATCCCCATCCATCTACCTCTGAAAACTCCACTTTCTCTTTTCAATATATACATTCCTCCTCCTTCATCCTGTCCACCAACCTACAACCCTATCCCTCTACTCAAGCAGCTGTATGACTGCTCTCTATCTCCCTCAATTGTCTTTGCGGGTGACTTCAATGCTCACACGTTCTGCTCGTCGCTCGATTCTGATGCTAGAGGAAATGACGTCGAAGACTGGGCGGATGAGTGCGACCTGGTTATCCTTAACGATGGCCAGCCCACTCGTCTCCCTGCCTACGGTCGATCCTCCAGCCCAGACATCTCCCTTGTCTCTTCTAATCTCTCTAACGCCTGCTCTTGGTCTACATCCACAACTCTTTCCAGTGATCACATTCCGGTCTTTGTCAATATCGATCTCTCTAACTCTCTTGCTCCCTATACAGGTGTTCGTAATCGTTCTTATCTCAATTTAGGCCTTGCAGACTGGAGCCTGTTCAGGGAGGTTGCACTCCGCCAAGCGGCCGAATATCCGTGGAATGGCAATGTACACCAGAAGGAGCGCCACCTCTCTAATGCCACAAGGAAGGCGATGAAAGCTGCGATCCCTAAATGTCGTGTCAAGACCTTCTTTCCCAATGTCACCAGGGAGACACTGCAGAAGATAAGGACAAGGGACGCGAAGAGAGCTGCAGATCATCTCGACCCAGACATCGCTGAGCTGGATAATGAAATCAGGAGGGACCTTGACAGGCACAAGAAGGAAACTTGGGAAAAGTTCACTGAGAAGATGAACTTCAAAAATGATGCAGCAGCAACGTGGGAGGCTTTGAAAAGGATCTCCGGAAAGTTCACCTCCGCCAACAATTCCTCGATTGAATTTAAAGGTGGAAATCAGGAAAACAGGCCGCAAATGCTCTTGGGAAGCATTTTTTCACCACTAGAATCAAAAGAGAGAAGTAGAATAGAATAACTGTACGGGAACTCTGTAAATTGCCACTTATGGATGTAGATGAAGCAGTCACGCCTGCACAGGTCGAGAAGGTGATAAAGGAGATGAGCAACTCGAAGGCAATAGGTCCAGACGGTTCGAGCCCAGCAGTCCTAAAGAGACTGCCCAGTGAACTACTGCCCCTTCTTGCTGACGTCATAAATACATCGATTCGTACATGCCCTTTACCCCAAAATTGGAAAGTCGATCGTGTTATTCCACTGCCGAAGCCGGGAAAGTCACCATCCAAGGCTGCAGGGTACCGGCCGATCAGTATTCTCTCACCTATTGCCAAAGTTGCAGAAAAATTGGCTGTGGAGGAGCTTGCCGAACATAATAGCAAACAACAGCATCAACATGGTTTCCGTAAGCTACATTCCACCACTACGGCCCTGCTGGAAATTGTGAGCTATGTTTTGGACGGCTTCAATGCCATGAAACCTCAGCGTACCGTAGGTGTAGCCCTCGACCTAACGAAGGCTTTTGACACTGTAAATTTGGGCATTCTGTCGGAGAGCCTATTAAGGTCTACCATTCCGCCCTGGCAGAAGCGGTGGATAACCGCATTCACCAAAGGACGTCGGGCAAATGTGCTATTTCCAGGGCACGTCTCCAATAGCATCCCAATCGCCGCCGGTGTACCTCAAGGAGGAGTTCTATCGCCTGCTCTTTTCAGTCTGTATATTGAAGATCTACCCGTTCCATCCCAAGGCATCAAGGTCGTAGCATATGCGGATGATATTACTATACTATGCCGGGATCGCGACATAAATGTAGCTGCCAGTAAGATCAATGACTACTTGATCGAGTTGAAATGTTTTCTCGATAGCAAGATGCTAACGGTCTCTGCCGCTAAATCATCCGTCACCGTCTTTTCCACTGATCCTGTGGAGCACAGTGCTCATCCCATGGTGAAATGGGACGAAACTCACCTGCCGGCCGCCCGATTCCCTAAGCTGCTCGGACTCGTGTTGGACCCTTCGCTGAGGTTTCATAAGAACACTGAGCAGAAGCAAGCTGCAGTGAAAACAAGACTTAACGTCCTACGTGCTCTCGGCGCAACGTCCTGGGGGTGCAGTGAAGAAACGATCCTGACCACGTACAAGGCCATCGTACAGCCCGCCCTGGAGTATGCTGCACCAGTCTGGCAGCATATCGTGTCGGACACATCCTGGTCGCATTCAAAATGGAGCATTGCGAATCGCAACAGGCTGTTCTAAAAGCTCTCCAGTAGAGCACCTACACGCCGAGGCTCGCATCCTGCCAGTTAAGGACCATTGCCAACTCCATGCACAACAGCTGTACATAAACATCCTGAAGCAGCCAAATCATCCGTCGCGAAGAGTATTAGACCCCGTCAGAGAGAGAAGTATAAGAAAGCCGTTTGCCGATGCTCCCACGAAAATCAATATACAGAGATGGACCAACTCACAACAAGAACGCCTCCGTCTCTTGCGTGCTGAGCATACCCAATTCGTCAAGGATCACTTATGCAAGACCGCCGTAAACTCCATTCTCGGAGTCGTGCCGCCTGAGGTCAGCGAAACTGAGATGGAACTCGGTAGGCGTGCCAGGTGCACCCTTGCCTCGTTGCGCTGCGGGCACTCCCCCATGCTTATGTCTTATTTACATAAGATCGATAGCAGCAGACCTGACGAGTGCCCGGATTGTGATAATAAAGGGCATACTACTGCGCACCTTTTCAACTGCTCGATGAGACCGACATCGTTAACAACAGTAGATCTGTGGGAGAATCCGACGCTTGTGGCTCAGTTCCTCAATCTATGACAGGACCCTCTCTGTGGCTGCAGAAGAAGAAGAAGAATGTCATAATCTCGCCTACCCGGAGTTCCCACCCCCTGAAAAAATCGGGGACACTTAGCACTCATGTCATAATCTCGCCCACCCGGATTTCCAACCCCCTGAAAAAATCGGGGACGCTTCGCACTCATGTCATAATTTCGCCCACCCGGAGTTCCAACCCTCTGAAAAAATCGGGGACACTTCGCACTCATGTCATAATCTCGCCCACCCGGAGTTCCAACCCCTGAAAAAATCGGGGACACCTCTGAGAGAATCCCCCGCGATCGTTCACGAATAGAATCCCCTTGGCTTCAGTTAGGGGCCGAGAGGATACTAGCATGGGGCTATCGCGAGAATCTGTCAGTCTCAAACCGAGAGCGTACCGCGCTCGTTCATCGATGCTCTATAGCGGAACCGTGAGGAATCGTGCCTGGGCCTATCACGGAACGATCGCGAGATTCTACCAGCTTCAACCTGAGGGTAAATCGTGTCTATTAATTGATGTATTCGGGTTGTTATATCGCGGAACCGCGATGAACCGAGACCGGAACTATCGCGGGACGGTCGCGAGATCCTGCCAGTCTCCACCCCTGATCGTACCGCATCCAAGCCCTCTCGATGTTTCACCCGAGCGAGTGTTGCCTATCAGGTCAGCACGAAGCTATAAGGTATTGCCCTTGCCGTATTCCGTGCTGATTTACAAATCTGCACATCATGAGAACGCGGAACCGGGGGGAAACGATCACGGTACCATCGCGGATCGCGAGTGCACCACGGTACTAGCGCGGTAAACCTCTCAGCGATCGCGGTACCATCATGGTACGAGAACGAAAATGCCAATGGATGAGTCAATTGGGTAACTATCGCGGAACGAACGCGGGTCGCGGAACTAGGGGGAGACGAACACGGTACTATCGCGGATCACGGGAGCATCACGGTACTAGCGCGGAAGATCCTCTCAGAGACTTCGCACTCATGTCATAATCTCGCCCACCCGGAGTTCCAACCCCCTGAAAAAATCGGGGACACTTCGCACTCATGTTATAATCTCGCCCACCCGGAGTTCCAACCCCCTGAAAAAATCGGGGACACTTCGCACTAATGTCATAATCTCGCCCACCCGGAGTTCCAACCCCTGAAAACATCGGGCACACTTCGCACTAATGTCATAATCTCGCCCACCCGGAGTTCCAACCCCCTGAAAAAATCGGGGACACTTCGCACTCATGTCATAATCTCGCCCACCCGGAGTTCCAACCCCCTGAAAAAATCGGGGACACTTCGCACTCATGGCATAATCTCGCCCACCCGGAGTTCCAACCCCTGAAAAATCGGGGACACTTCGCACTCATGTCATAATCTCGCCCACCCGAAGTTCCAACCCCCTGAAAAAATCGGGGACACTTCGCACTAATGTCATAATCTCGCCCACCCGGAGTTCCAACCCCATGAAAAAATCGGGGACGCTTCGCACTCATGTCATAATTTCGCCCACCCGGAGTTCCAACCCCCTGAAAAAATCGGGGACACTTCGCACTCATGTCATAATCTCGCCCACCCGGAGTTCCAACCCCCTGAAAAAATCGGGGACACTTCGCACTCATGTCATAATCTCGCCCACCCGGAGTTCCAACCCCCTGAAAAAATCGGGGACACTTCGCACTCATGTCATAATCTCGCCCACCCGAAGTTCCAACCCCCTGAAAAAATCGGGGACACTTCGCACTAATGTCATAATCTCGCCCACCCGGAGTTCCAACCCCCTGAAAAAATCGGGGACACTTCGCACTCATGTCATAATCTCGCCCACCCCGAGTTCCAACCCCCTGAAAAAATCGGGGACACTTCCCACTCATGTCATAATCTCGCCCACCCGGAGTTTCAACCCCTTGAAAAAATCGGGGACACTTCGCACTCATGTCATAATCTCGCCCACCCGGAGTTCCAACCCCCTGAAAAGATCGGGGACACTTCGCACTCATGTCGTAATCTCGCCTACCCGGAGTTCCAACCCCCTGAAAAAATCGGGGACACTTCGCACTCATGTCGTAATCTCGCCCACCCGGAGTTCCAAAGAGGTTCCAATCCCTTAAAAAAACGCGGAGAAAACTTCGCACTCGTGTCAGAATTTTGCTTGCCCGGAGTTTCAAACCCTTGAAAATTCGGAGATTGTGTACTGCCTAGAAAGTACTTCAACCCCTCCAAAACCCCGGGGTCTGTTTGCTTTGATAAAGGAAATCGTCACCCTTTTTGTTGAAAAGGGATTGAGTTCCACGCACCGGCTCTGATCTTGCGTGCGTGATCTGCTCCGATCGCCAATCAACGAGCGAACGAGCCACCGATCTCGCTGTCGGGGCGACTCGGCCGAGAGTGGTAAGTGCTGCCAACCGGCTGGCGCCTGCGCCACCGCGTACTCCGTCCTCCCCCTGTACCGAGAAAAGTAAGGATGTGGACCACACCTTCATCTTCAATAAGTTTTGATTGCGGCTTCAGCACGATTAGTCCGAATCGCAGACGCGAGTACAGGGTACGGCTCGGGTTGTGCATATCCACATCGGGGGCTGAGCTGCTCAGTGGTGGAGGGGGGGAGAGGGGTCCGAGTTCCAGCGAGAGACCAAGCGAATCAATCTGAAAGGTTATTTTGTACAGTGTTTATAATTATTTTTTGCGAAGAATCCGATAATACAGTACCAAAGTTTTCATTTCATTTACATTTTGATTCTTTTTTTCTCTGGAGAGATTTTGAGTTCAGTTTTGACGTTTTTTATGGTTTCTCTCCTTTAAATTCGACATCTTTTCAATTAAGCTGTTCCTCTTCTTAAAATTTTGCAACAAAAAACATAAAATAACGCTCCCGGGAGGGGTCTGAGAAAATCGCTAAAGATTCGATCCATTAACGCTTCGTGGAAGGGGGTCTGAGAAATTCGCCAAAATTTTGTTCTTGGAGTGGGGTCTGAGTAAATTTGGCCCTATCCGCACCTCGTGCCGTACCCTGCGCGAGTATAGCCGGCAAGGATCGCTCTGATCCTTTGCGCCCCATATTGGGCGTTGGCGTAAACGTGGTACGCATATGTTGTAACATGTCCTCTGTTTGCGTCTTCTTCTTCTTTGCAGCCACGTCGAGGGTTCTGTCATAGGTTGAGGAACTGGGCGACCAGTAATGGATTCGTCCATAGGTCCATTGTGGTCAGCGTGGTTGGTCTCTCCGGACAATTAAACAAATGTGCCGTATCATGGCCGTGGCATCCACAGTCTAGGCAAACGTCCAATTTACTGCTGTCAATCTTGCTGACGTAGGTCATAAACATAGTAGAGTGACCACAGCGCAGCGATGCCAGGGTGCATCTGGCCCTCCTTCCGAGTTGAGACTCGGATGTGCAGACCCGGGGCGGCACCACCCCCAGGATGGGATTTACCGCCGCCTATTCCAGATGATACCGCACGAATTGTGTGTGCTCCTCGCGCAACAGACGGAGTCGTTCTTGCTGTGAATCGTGCCATCGTTGCAGATTGACTTTGCTTGGAGCATCGGCGGATGGCTTTCTGATGCGTCTCTCCCTGACGGGGTTCAGCACTCTCCATCAGGGGTGGTCGGGTTGCTTTATGATATTGATGTAAATTTGTTGGGCCTGGAGCTGACAGTGCTCCTTTACTGGTTATAATCCTGTCTCCGCATGCAAGTGCTCGACTGGGGAACTTCTTGCACATCCGGTAGCTATACGAAGTGCGGCATTCTGTACACGCTGCATCTTGTTCTAGGAGATTTCTGATACCAAGTGCTGCCACACCGGTGCAGCGTACTCCAGAGCGGGTTAAAGTATGGCCTTGTATGTCCTGATAATGGTTTCCTTGCTACTGCCCCATGATGTACCGCCCAGGGCTCTGAGCAAACTAGGCTTTGCTTTGACGACGGCCTGGTTCTGCTCGGTGTTCTTGTGAAACTTGAGCGGTGGATCGAGCACCAGACCGAGCAGTTTGGGAAAGCGAGCAGCAGTTAATCGGTCTCCGTCCCACTCGACATGCGGGTGGGCGCTGTGCTCTGATGGATCCGTTGTGAGTACGGATACCGACGATTTGGATGCAGAGATCTTCAGCATTTTGCGGTTGAGAAAGCTTTTCAGTGTGACCAGGTACTCATTGATCTTGGAGGCGGCCACATTTATATCTCGATCCCGACATATTATTGTCATATCATCGGCATAGGCGACCACCTTGAAATCCTGGGGAGGGGCGGACATGTCTTCTTCTTTCTTCTTCTTCTGCAGCCACAGAGAGGGTCCTGTCATAGATTGAGGAACTGAGCCACAAGCGTCGGATTCTCCCACAGATCTACTGTTGTTAACGATGTCGGTCTCATCGAGCAGTTGAAAAGGTGCGCAGTAGTATGCCCTTTATTACCACAATCCAGGCACTCGTCAGGTCTGCTGCTATCGATCTTATGTAAATAAGACATAAGCATGGGGGAGTGCCCGCAGCGCAACGAGGCAAGGGTGCACCTGGCACGCCTACCGAGTTCCATCTCAGTTTCGCTGACCTCAGGCGGCACGACTCCGAGAATGGAGTTTACGGCGGTCTTGCATAAGTGATCCTTGACGAATTGGGTATGCTCAGCACGTAAGAGACGGAGGCGTTCTTGTTGTGAGTTGGTCCATCTCTGTATATTGATTTTCGTGGGAGCATCGGCAAACGGCTTTCTTATACTTCTCTCTCTGACGGGGTCTAATACTCTTCGCGACGGATGATTTGGCTGCTTCAGGATGCTTATGTACAGCTGTTGTGCATGGAGTTGGCAATGGTCCTTAACTGGCAGGATGCGAGCCTCGGCGTGTAGGTGCTCTACTGGAGAGCTTTAGAACAGCCTGTTGCGATTCGCAATGCTCCATTTTGAATGCGCTGCAGCTTGGACCAGGATGTGTCCGACACGATATGCTGCCAGACTGGTGCAGCATACTCCAGGGCGGGCTGTACGATGGCCTTGTACGTGGTCAGGATCGTTTCTTTACTGCACCCCAGGACGTTCCGCCGAGAGCACGTAGGACGTTAAGTCTTGTTTTCACTGCAGCTTGCTTCTGCTCAGTGTTCTTATGAAACCTCAGCGAAGGGTCCAACACGAGTCCGAGCAGCTTAGGGAATCGGGCGGCCGGCAGGCGAGTTTCGTCCCATTTCACCATGGGATGAGCACTGTGCTCCGCCGGATCAGTGGAAAAGACGGTGACGGATGATTTAGCGGCAGAGACCGTAAGCATCTTGCTATCGAGAAAACATTTCAAGTCGATCAAGTAGTCATTGATCTTACTGGCAGCTACATTTATGTCGCGATCCCGGCATAGTATAGTAATATCATCCGCATATGCTACGACCTTGATGTCTTGGAATGGAACGGGTAGATCTTCAATATACAGACTGAAAAGAGCAGGCGAAAGAACTCCTCCTTGAGGTACACCGGCGGCAATCGGGATGCTATTGGAGACGTGCCCTTGAAATAGCACATTTGCCCGACGTCCTTTGGTGAATGCGGTTATCCACCGCTTCTGCCAGGGCGGAATGGTAGACCTTAATAGGCTCTCCGACAAAATGCCCAAATTTACAGTGTCAAAAGCCCTCGTTAGGTCGAGGGCTACACCTACGGTACGCTGAGGTTTCATGGCATTGAAGCCGTCCAAAACATGGCTCACAATTTCCAGCAGGGCCGTAGTGGTGGAATGTAGCTTACGGAAACCATGTTGATGCTGTTGTTTGCTATTATGTTCGGCAAGCTCCTCCACAGCCAATTTTTCTGCAACTTTGGCAATAGGTGAGAGAAGACTGATTGGCCTGTAACCTTTTGCCGTGGATGGTGATTTACCCGGCTTCGGCAATGGGATGACGCGTGCTACTTTCCAATCTTGAGGTAATGTACAGGTGCGAAACTATGTATTAATGACGTCAGCGAGCAGGGGTAGTAGTTCATTTGGCAGTCTCTTTAGAACTGCTGGGCTCAAACCATCTGGCCCTACTGCCTTCGAGTTACTCATTTCCTTGATAACCTTCTCGACCTGAGCGGGCGTGACTGCATCATCTTCAGCCATGAGTGGCAATTTACAGAGTTCCCGGACAGTTATTCTATTCTGTTTCTCTCTTTCTGTTCTAGTTATGAATAAATGCTTCCCAAGAGCATTTGCGGCCTCCTTCTCTGACTTGAAGACTCCGCCGTCGAATTTGATCGTGAAATTGTTGGCGGAGGTGGACTTTCCGGAGATCCTTTTCAAGGCCTTCCACGTTGCTGCTGCATCATTTCTGAAGTTCATCTTCTCAGTGAACTTTTCCCAAGATTCTTTCTTGTGCCTATCAAGGTCCATCCTGATCTCATTATCCAGCTCGGCAATGTCTGGGTCAAGATGATTAGCAGCTCTCTTTGCGTCCCTTGTCCTTATCTTCTGCAGTGTCTCCCTGGTGACATTGAGAAAGAAGGTCTTGACACGACCTTCAGGGATCGCAGCTTTCATCGCCTTCCTGATGGCATTAGAGAGGTGGCGCTCCTTCTGGTGTACATTGCCATTCCACGGATATTCGGCCGCTTGGCGGAGTGCAACCTCCCTGAACAGGCTCCAGTCTGCAAGGCCTAAATTGAGATAAGAACGATGACGAACACCTGCATAGGGAGCAAGAGAGTTAGAGAGATCGATATTGACAAAGACCGGAATGTGATCACTGGAAAGAGTTGTGGATGTAGACCAAGAGCATGCGTTAGAGAGATTAGAAGAGACAATGGAGATGCCTGGGCTGGAGGATCGACCGTAGGCAGGGAGACGAGTGGGCTGGCCATCGTTAACGATAACGAGGTCGCACTCATCCGCCCAGTCTTCGACGTCATTTCCTCTAGCATCAGAATCGAGCGACGAGCAGAACGTGTGAGCATTGAAGTCACCCGCAAAGACAATTGAGGGAGATAGAGAGCAGTCATACAGCTGCTTGAGTAGAGGGATAGGATTGTAGGTTGGTGGACAGGATGTAGGAGGAGGAATGTATATATTGAAAAGAAAAAGTGGAGTTTTTAGAGGTAGATGGATGGGGATGTACTCGAGAGTGCCATCCACTGGAGTGTTTGGAATGATGTGAGAGGGAAGAGACGACAGAACAAAAGTAGAGACTCCGCCTCCCTGAGATGACCTAGGATTATGATATGCAGCATAGCCCGGGATGTTTGGATGTCGAGAGGTAGCAGAGGGAGAAAGTTTGGTTTCCTGAACCATGATAACATCCGGGTGATGAGTACGGGCGAAGAGAGATAATTCAGAAAGCTTGGCGCGAAGGCCGTTGAGATTGATATGTACAATAAAGAGGGGCGGTTGGTAGATGAGGAATTGGAGTTACTGGAGGCGGAGCACAAAATACAACAAAAGGAAGAATCGTGGTGCCTCACAGAACTGAGACCCGAACAAGAGAAGTGCACCCACCTTTAGCATCCAAAACATTGGACGCTGGTTCCATACCAATTGACATCTCTGTCGCATGTGGCACATGGGTAGTTCTTCTTCTTCGCGGGTCCTGGGTTCCTCTCGACGCCGGCTCTTTGCAGTAGGATCTTCAGGAGAGCTGCGGCCAGCCAGCACCTCTCCCATGACAAAAACCCTCTCCGCGGAGGGATTGACGTCGGTTTGCACGGAGGTGGTCTTCTTTCCTCCACACTGCCACGGCACGAGCGTACGACATCTCGGCAGCCGTACGACATCTCGTACGACATCTCGACATCTTCGAGGTACGGATTGAAGAGTGTAGGCGATAAAACGCCGCCCTGCGGGACTCCAGCTGCAATATGAATACTATTCGAAACTTGATTCTGGAACATAACTCTAGCTCGTCGTCCCTTAGTGAATGCCGCTATCTAGCGCTTTTGCCACGGCTGTATTGAAGAATCCATTGGGTTGCTTGACAGAACTCCATGGTTTACTGTATCGAATGCCTTGGAGAGATCTAAGGCAACAATCACAGTTCTCTGTAATTTCTGGGCGTTGAACCCATCGATGGCAAAGCTTGTAATTTCCAGCAGAGCTGTCGTGGTGGAATGCAGCTTTCTGAATCCACGCTGAATCACTTGCTTCTCATTGTGCTCCGCCAAGTCCTTTACGATAAGTTTTCGGCTACCGTTGCGAACGTGGGCAGCAAGCTAATGGGTCTGTATTCCTTGACTAAAGATTGAGGATTCCCCAGCTTGGGCAGCGGCACAATGTTAGCTGTCTTCCAATCCTGGGGGTTGGTGCACGATCTGAACGAGGTGTTTATCAAATCAGTGAGAAGCGAAAGGATTTCATTCGGTATCTTCTTCAAGACAGCAGGACATATCCTGTCTGGACCAACCGCTTGTGAATTCCGCATATCCTTTATAATCTTCTCAACTTGCTTCGTAGTGAACGCTTCGGCCGTGCTCATAAGCGGGAGGCGGCACAGCTCTCGTACAGTCACTCTATTCTGCGGACCACGCTTTGCACTGGTGATGAAAAAAACTTCTCCCGAGCGCATAAGCGGCTTCTTTTCCTGATTTGAATACATCGTCGTCGAATTCGATTGTGGAGACGGTAGCAGGCAAGCTCTAACCCGAGAGCTTCCGTAATACCTTCTTAGTAGCTGCACTGTCCGTCTTGAAATCCAACTGCCCGGTGAACTTTTCCCACTTTTCTTTCTTGTGCCTGTCTAAATCCTTCCTGATCTCATCGTCAAGTTCAGCAACGACGGGGTTCAGGTGGTTGACCTCTCTCCTGGCATCTCTTGTCCTGATCTTATCGGGGATCTCCCTTGTGACATTCGGATAGAACGTCTTGACGCGGCCGGCCGGAATAGCCGCTTTCATGGCTCTTCGGATCGCGTCAGATAAATGACACTATTTCTGCTGCACGTCGCCATTCCACGGGTAATTTGCCGACAGGCGAAGGGCATCTTTACTGAACAGGCCCCAGTCTGCTCGGCCTAAATTAAGATAAGAACGTTGACCAACACCAGAATAGGGAGCGAGAGAGTTGGAGAGATCGATATGGATAAACACGGGGACATGGTTACTTGACAAAGAAGCTTAGGTGGACCATGAGCAAGAGTTAGAGAGGTTGGACGGGACAAGAGATATGTCAGGTCTGGAAGATCGGTCGTTGGCAGGGAGGCGAGTGGGCTGATCATCGTTTGAGATGACCAGGTCACACTCCTCTGCCCATTCTTCGACGTCATTTCCTCTAGCGGCAGAATCAAGTGACGAGCAAAAGGTGTGAGCATTAAAATGGCCCACGAAGGCAACCGAAGATGAGAGGGAGTAGTCGTTTAGCTGCTCAAGTAGAGGAATAGGATTGTAAGATGGGGGCATGAGGTAATGGGTTAATGTATATGTTGAAGAGAGAAATAGGTGTTTTGAGAGGGAGATGGATTGAAAGGTACTCGAGAGAGAGTACCATTCGTGGGGGTGTTGGGTATGAGGTGGGAGGGGAGAGAAGATGAAACAAAGGTTGAAACTACTCCGCCAAGAGCTGACCTCGGAGCATGGAAGGCAGTATAGCCCGGGATATTAGGATGCTGCCGAGATGTCGTACGTTCACGCCGTGGCAGTGTGGAGGAAAGAAGATCACCTCTGTGCAAACCGACGTCACCCCCTCCGCGAAGAGGGTTTTTGTCATGGGAGAGGTGCTGGCCGGCCATGTCTCTGTTTCGGATTCTCCTGCTAAGGGCCGGCGTGGAGAGGAATCCTGGACCCGCTCAGAAGTATCTATGTGCCACGTGCGGCAAGGATGTCCCATGGAGGAAAACAAGCGTCCATTGCTTCGGATGCCAAAGGTGGGTGCATCTCTCCTGTTCGGGTCTCAGCTCTGTGAGGCATCATAACTCTGCTTTTTGCTGTGTTTTATGCTCTTCATCTACCAACTCTGATTCCTCTTCCCCGAATCGCCCCCTTTCCATTGCACATATCAATCTCAACGGCCTTCGTGCCAAACTTTCTGAGCTCTCTCTCTTCGCACGTTCTTACCATCCAGACGTGATCATGGTTCAAGAAACCAAGCTCTCTCCATCCACTACCTATCCTCTTCCTAATATCCCGGGCTACACTGCCTTTCATGCTCCAAGGTCAGCTCTTGGCGGAGGAGTTTCAACCTTTGTTTTATCTTCTCTCCCCTTCCACCTCATACCAAACACCCCCACGGATGGTACTCTCGAGTACCTTTCAATCCATCTCGCGCTTAAAACTCCCCTTTCTCTGTTCAACATCTATATTCCCCCTACCACCTCATGCCCCTCCTCTTACAATCCCATTCCTCTTCTCAAACAACTCAACGATTATTCCCTCTCATCATCAGTTGTTTTCGCGGGCGACTTTAATGCCCACACCTTCTGCTCGTCCCTTGGTTCTGATGCTAGAGGAGAAGAAGTCGAAGAATGGGCTGAGGAGTGCGATCTGGTCATCTTAAGCGGTGATCAGCCCACTCGTCTCCCTACCAACGTCCGATCGTCTAGCCCAGACATAACTCTTGTCTCTTCCAACCTTTCCAACGCCTGCTCATGGTCTACCTCAACAACACTGTCTAGTGATCATGTTCCCGCCTTTGTGCACGTCGATCTCTCAAATTCTCTTGCTCCTTATTACGGTGTTCGTCATCGTTCTTATCTCAATTTAGGCCAAGTAGACTGGTGCCTGTTCAGTGAGGTTGCGCTACGCCTAGCGGCTGATTACCCGTGGAATGACAATGTGCACCAGAAGGAGCATCACTTGTCTGATGCAATTCGCAGGGCCATGAAGGCGGCTATCCCTGTTGGCCGAGTTAAGACGTTCTATCCAAACGTCACCAGAGAAATTCTTCACAAAATCAGGACTAGAGATGCCAGAAGAGCAGTTGACCATCTAGACCCTGTCGTCACTCAGCTGGATGGTGAGATCAGAAAAGATCTCGACCAGCGCAAGAAAGAACAGTGGGAAAAATTCACAGAACAGTTGAATTTCAAGACGGACAGTGGAGCTACTTGGTAGGTGCTTCGGAAACTATCGGGAAAGAGCTTGCCAGCCACCATCTCCACTATTGAGTTCGGTGATAACGTTTTCAAGTCAGGAAAGGAAGCCGCCTACTCTCTCAGTAAAAGTTTCTTTGTCACGAGTACAAGGCGAGGTCCGCAAAATAGAGTGACAGTAAGAGAGCTGTGCCGCCTCCCGCTCATGAGCACGGCCGAAGCGTACACTGTGGCGCAAGTAGAGAAGATTATAAAGGACATGCGGAACTCCAAAGCTGTCGGTCCGGACGGCATTTGTCCTGCTGTACTGAAGAAACTCCCAACTGAGATCCTTCCGCTCATCGTTGATATGATTAACACTTCGTTCAGCTCTTGCACTATTCCGCAAAACTGGAAGACAGCCAACGTCATCCCATTGCCCAAGCCTGGCAAACCTCGGTCATCAGTAAAGAGATATCGTCCTATTAGCTTGATGTCACCTTTCGCCAAGGTGGCCGAAAAGCTCATTGTCAAGGATCTAGCGGAGCACAACGAGAAGCAGTTGTTTCAACATGGGTTCAGAAGGCTACATTCCACAACAACGGCGTTGCTAGAAATTACCAGCCATGCTATCGACGGGTTCAACTTTAACAAACCATTGAGAACTGTAGCTGTTGCGTTGGATCTCACCAAGGCATTTGATACGGTTAGCCTTGGAGTCCTGTCAAGCAACATACTGGAGTCGTCAATACAATCTTGGCAGAAGCGCTGGATATCGGCCTTTATTAAAGGTCGACGGGCAAGAGTCATGTTTCAGAACCATGTCTCCAACAGTATTCCTATCGCAGCTGGAGTCCCTCAGGGCGGAGTTCTATCGCCAGCCCTCTTCAGTCTGTACCTCGAAGATATGCCTGAGCCTCCACAGGACATGAAGGTCGTCACGTATGCTGATGACATAACAATCATGTGTCGAGATCGGGACTTACAGGTGGCCGCCAATAAGATCAACGAGTACCTGATCACACTGAAGAGCTTTTTCGAGCGCAAGATGCTACGGATCTCTGCAGCCAAGTCGTCAGTGTCCGTTCTTAAGACGGACCCATCCGAGCACAGCGCTCATCCGGATGTCGTGTGGGATGGAGACCGTTTGCCTGCTGCTCGCTTTCCAAAGCTGCTCGGTCTTGTGCTCGATCCGTCACTGAAGTTTCATAACAATACCGAGCAGAAGCAGGCAGTCGTTAAAGCTAAGCTCAACGTTCTCAGGGCCCTGGGCGGCACTTCGTGGGGCAGCAGCAAGGAGACTATACTCACAACGTATAAGGCAATTCTTCAGCCCGCCCTGGAGTACGCCGCACCGGTTTGGCAGCATCTCGTCTCAGAATCCTCCTGGACAAAGATGCAACGAGTACAAAATGCTGCTCTCCGTATCGCCACCGGATGTGCAAGGAGTTCCCCAATCGAGCACCTGCATGCTGAGGCCCGTCTATTACCAGTGAAGGAGCACTGTCAGCTCCAGGCCCAGCAATTCCGCATTAACATTATAAAGCAACCAAATCACCCGTCGTGGAGAGTGCTAAGCCTTGTGAGAGGGAGATGTATAAGAAAGCCATTCGCCGATGCTCCAAACAAAGTCAATTTGCAAAGATGGCACGACTCACAGCAAGAACGACTCCGTCTTTTGCGCGAGGAGCACACCAAGTTCGTACGGTGTCATCTTATGAAGGCGGACATAAATCCTATACTAGGAGATATACCGCCCCCCGTCTGCACCTCAGAGTCTCAACTCGGAAGAAGGGCGAGATGCACGCTTGCATCATTACGCTGTGGTCACTATAGAATGCTAATGTCTTATGTCAGCAAGATTGACAGCAGCAAATCTGATGTGTGCTCGGACTGCGGTACCGTCGGTCATGATACCGCACATTTATTCAACTGTCCGGAGAGACCTACCACGCTGACACCAGTGGACCTATGGACGAATCCACTACTGGTCGCCCAGTTCCTCCGCCTATGACAAAACCCTCTATGAGGCTGCAAAGAAGAAGAAAGAAGAAGAGGATATTAGGATGAGGACGGGTTGGGGATTGCGAGAGCTTGGCTTCTTGAACCCTGATCACGTCTGGATGGTAAGTACGTGGGAAGAGAGAGAGCTCAGAAAGTTTGGCACGAAGACTGTTGAGATTGATATGTACAATGGAAAGGGGGCGATTTGAGGAAGAGGAATCAGAGTTGGTAGGTGAAGAGCATAAACCACAGCGAAAAGCAGAGTTATGATGCCTCACAGAACTGAGACCCGATTAGGAGAGATGCACCCACCTTTGGCATCCAAAGCACTGGACGCTGGTATGCCTCCAGGTAACATCCTTGCCGCACGTGGCGCATAGGTACTTCTGAAGGGGTCCAGGATTCCTCTCCACGCCGGCCCTTAGCAGGAGAATCCGAAGGAGAGACGCGGCTGGCCAGCACCTCTCCCATGACAAGAACCCTCTTCGTGGAGTGGGTGACGTCGATTTGCACAGAGGTGTTCTTCTTTCCTCCAGACTGCCACGGCAAGAACGTACGACATCTCGGCAGCATGCTGCGTCTACTTCTGCCCACACTTTCTCGCTGTCTCTACCCTCGCTCCGCACACGTACGCGGAGAAGCAGAGTAAATTTGGCTCCGAAACAGAGGTTACGTGCACCTAGTTCGCGCCAACGCACAATAGGGAACGCAAAGTATCAGTGCGATCCGTGTCGACTGTGGGTAGAAGCCAGTAGTCGAATTACTTCAACATGATAGCGTACCAATACGAGATTGAGCCTTGGTTGTGTTGGCAATAACACTACTCAGGGTAAAGCGATAAGGTTTTTCTGAGTAGTAATCAGTTTTGAAGTTTCATAGTTTTAGACCACAAAACTAAAATTTTGTAATAATTAGGTACAACGCATTCATATTTCACATATAATAAGCTCATTAATCCGTCGTAAGTTGAGGCCCTACTCGAAGTCTTCATATCATTTCGCGCTCCTAAGGTTTAGTGCATAGTTCCCGCGACGGGCGACGCGATATCGACCGAAAATCGAAATGGATGATATGCATTGTCGCTGTCGCGCGTCGCGGGAAGTGTGCACTAGGCTCAAGCGAAAGCGTCGCGACGGCGTCGCACCCAGCAGAACATTAGTGCCTACTAGTTCTTTGCCGAGAGGATGGGTTGCGTTTCTGACATGTAATGTTGGGGTTAATACAAGGCCTTCAGGGTTTTCCTTGAACTGAAACTAAGTATCATGTTTGCGAGTTCGTTCCTGCCGCCGCCGCCAGAGTATTGTGAGTACGAAGAAATCTTCGCAAGGAAGGTTTTTGTGGGTGGACTACCCATTGATGTCAGTGAAGGTGGGTAAACTCTATGATTATAACCTCTAGTCTGTCAATTATCGAATTAGCAAATCAATTCTTCTTTTCAGAGGAAGTTTCTCGAACTTTTTCCGTGTTTGGAAAGGTGTTTGTGGACTGGCCCCGTCGAGCGGATAACAACACTATTCGTCATGCACAGACGAAAACTCGAAATCAGGGAAACAATAACAGGTTAATGGCATGGAGGGAGCCGGAGACTGAGTCACAGAGATCTGAATCTCGTACTATGGCTGGCTACGTCTTCCTTGTATTCGAAAACGAATCTTCTGTTCAGCATCTGGTCAGCGAATGTCATCAAGAGGACGACAAGTGAGTCGAGTCTTTGATTTCCAAAAGAACCACTTTATCCTGCCTGTGTTGTAGGTACTACCTGTTTGTGTCTTCGCCAACCATGCGAGATAAGCCGGTCCAGATAAGACCGTGGCGTCTGTCTGATATGGATTTCATTAGAGATCCTGACGCAACTATGGATCCGCGTAGGACCGTTTTCATTGGCGGAGTGCCACGTCCAACAAAAGCACGTACGTCCATAAGTTCTCTTCGCAGAAATCAGCAGTTCGATTTCTTTCATTGAAGAAGTTATGCGCCGTTGTTTGCTTTTACGATTCTTGACATACAGAAAAGCGCGGCGCTGACCAAGTCTGTCCTCTATTTGTAATCGAGATTCACTTTTTTTCGCGTGTGAGTGCGTAACAAGTTGTAGGGCAGCGAGAGAGTGTGTGGGAGAAGGAGAGGCAGCATATGCGCGCACACGCACGCGATAGACATGGATAAGTTTCGTTCCGAGATTGGGGGTGTATATGCACAGTGCTCCCTGTTTTTTTCGATCAACACGTATTTATAGCGGTCATTCGAACCCGAATCATAGACACGGGGGTGCAATGAGATGGAGAATAGGCATCTTCCGAGCATTTGCGTTGCTCCATGCATTGCATCCGAACATTGAGTGGTGAACGGCGGCGCCTCCGATTTCTGGCCGTCGATTGTGAGCATGGGATTTTATCAATTTCTCGCTAGGACGCGAAACATTTGGCGCGGGTCGTTTAGACCAGCGCAGACAGGGCAGAGAGAGGGTTAAAACGAGTGACAAGCCAAGAAATAATAATCGTGTTCCACACTCCTTCAATTGTATTCACGGTACGAAGCGAGATTTGAGAGAGGTTTCCATGTAGGTCAGACCCCCCCCCCTCTCCCTTTCAGCATGGTCTCACTCAGGCCTTCCTCTCAACTAATTAAGAAGTGGTGACCGGGGATCGGGGGGAGGGTGGAGTCTTGAACCGCCAGAATTTAGGGTTTCCGTAAGAAGTCATTTTTCTGAAGTTTTTTGGAGCGCTGAAAACAATTTGGTGCTGTAATTTAAGCGGAGGAAAGTCATACAAGCTGTGGTTAGGCTCAAACGGTGGACTATATCTGTGGTAAGAAAGATTTTACTCTCCACAGTACAGGCTACAAAACGGCGAAATTCACTTGTTTCCTACGCGTGCTGGTGATCGATCAGCGCTTGCGGTTAGAGACAGTGAGAGAGCGTAGGACAGGCGGAGGCCGAGGCGTCGCGCACGCCGCTCGCACCTCGAATGATGTGAATTACGACGTTTTATAGAGAGTAGGTCTAACTCGGACGAAAGTGCTGTTTTTCCTTCGCGCACACGTTAGCGATCAAAACTTACTGATCTCAGGAACAGCTCGTACCGCGCCCGGCAAATCCCACTCAGAACTGATCGCGAACAAGCCTCGGTGATTCAGTTGATCGCCCTCAGACACACATGTCGGACTGACCGCGTGCTGTACGTTGAGGTCAGAACAGACTCAGCGCCGGTTCAAGTATAGTTGGGGTAACCACGAAACAGATGGCTGCGGACACCTCAGCAGCCTGCGCTGCGTCGTGTGAGCCCACGAGGAAAGTGTGATCGATCGGCGCACGCGAAATGCGCGCGGGCTGCTGATTGGTCCGCACCCATCTCTTTCGCGTATACACCCACCATATACATGTTGCAGGTACACGCAGTATCTCTTTCGTTCCGCTAGCTGAAGTTCTCCATGTGCCTGATTTCGCTCATAGGCTCCGCATAACTGTGGCCATAGTATTGTAAACAACAAATTTATAATAGTTACTCGCGATGATTTCTTTTTTTTTCGTCTGTGCGTGCTGGCCGCGAGTCTATACAGAGCTGACCGTGAACAAAAAAGCGGACTGATCGCCCGTGAATCCGCATTTGTTCTTAGGGACTGAGCAGAGTGGCATCGCTGCGTGACCTAGTGGCGGGCTGCCGTAGTGACAGATGCAGGGCTGGGCAGGCCGTTGCGCCATTTTTCGGCGGAGCTACGACCTCTCCCCGGTTGGCCGAGTTTTTGGAAAAAAAAGGACTTTTACGACCCCTCTCCCAAGATGGAAGATTGTTCTAGCTTTTTTTGAAGGACACAAGTCTCGAAGGAAATTCCTTTGTTTCCAAAAATTCTCCGACACCCCCCCCCCACAAATTTTCAGTTTTTACAAAAAAGGTTCTGAATTTTCTGCGACCCCCGTTGTGCCAAGTTGCAACCCTGCTCAACCCTGCGCGGCGATCAATCAATACGACGACAGGCAACCATTAGGTCGCGCCGCGCCGCGATGGCACTCTGAGCAGCCAGTTATGTTGCGTCGCGATTAGTTCGCAGGTTTTTGCGAGAGCGTATGTATTGCAGATTCAGACCCATTTTAGAATGTTGAGCGTTGACGCTAAGTAAAGAATGTGTTATCTTTTGTAGGTGAGCTGGCTAGTTGCCTCGAATTACTTTACGGCTCAGTCTGCTACGTGGGAATTGACATCGATCCTGAGCTAAAGTATCCCAAAGGAGCAGCCAGAGTCACGTTCAACACCACGCAAGCTTTTATTGCTGCCATCGCCGGTCGGTTCGCTTACTTGAAGCAAATGGATGTGCATAAAAGGGTAAGTTCCTTCTCCCTACTTTCTTTCTCCCTTCATAGGTTCATTTTTTTCCGAACTTCTAGGTTGAGATCAAGCCGTATCTTATGGATGAGCAGATTTGCGACCATTGCGAAGGGAAACGTTGTTCAGATCAATATGCGCCATATTTCTGTGCTTCTACGAACTGCCTTCAGGTAAGTTAGAGGGGCGAAGGAAAGCGAGACTCGATTGCGCAGGGAGCGCTTACGGAATCCCGCGTTTACTAGAGCCTTGTTATACTTCGACGTTTCGCTGACGCGGACATACCACCTCTGAACTCTTAAATGTGAATGAAAGATATCGTGACTCTCATACGACGCTCGTACAATTCTCTCTAACACGCCCTTCAACGCTTGTGAATTGCGGTAGCTGTTTTATTTATTATACCCATGCGGAGTGTACGGAGGTGTATGCCCATCGCACGCGGCTATATAGTTGGGGTGAAATTGTCATGTTTAAAAGTGGTGGAGTCGGAATAAATGTTAAGTAGATTCAGTTGTGTTCTAGTTCCTTTATACTAAGACCTGGCTATCTTTATTTATTCCAACGAGGATTTTTTCGCTTGAGTTGTGTAATAGAAGGTTAGAGCGAAATTTCCCCAGAAGCAAGATTTTCCAAAGTTTTGACGGCACGATGTCAACTCAATTTAAAAATACTGCTTGAAACTGTGAATTTGGCTTTCAGTGTAAGGAGGCATTGCTTTCGTGCCTCTGTTTTTTAAATACTATGTGTTCATATCCTTCCACCTTTGCCCAAACCAATCCTTATCAGATAACAGTTCATTCCATGTGAAGGTGAATCCTGTTCCTTATTACGTATTCGTAGGCGTTTTTTGTCCTGAATACAATGCCGCTCAAAATATCAATCCGCATGCGATGGGCATACATCTTTGTACACTCCAAATGGCGTATAATGCACTGCACACCTAGCTATTGTACTCCTCAAGCGTTGGCAGGTGTGCTGGGTCGATATAACACTTTCTGTGCAGCAGCGGCCGTTCATAACGAGCGCATCGATCCCCGGTCGATATTGATGATAATCATTGCATCGTGTGGTTCGTCGCTGAAAGTATGTATGTATGATTCCGGTCTTACTAGAGACTTCTTCAAACTTCCCGTGGAGATTTGGAAAACCATGTTGTCGTTGCTGTAGGTCTGTGACAGTACATAAATGATCCGTGCTTAAAGTCCCCTAAATGGCTGTGGGGACTTTGAAATAATGGCAGTTTCA
Organism: Aplectana chamaeleonis; assembly: GCA_029168955.1. Classification (NCBI taxonomy): domain Eukaryota; kingdom Metazoa; phylum Nematoda; class Chromadorea; order Rhabditida; family Cosmocercidae; genus Aplectana; species Aplectana chamaeleonis. The sequence continues at coordinate 470,083 of JAPDOI010000050.1, read as the reverse complement.
ATGCTTTACAGAGGTAAGGGTACCCATCAGGGAATTTTCGGGGTGTTCAAAAAAAATCGCATTCGGCTCAAAACTTACAACTGGGGGTTATTTAGGGCGCTGAACCCGAATCTGTGGTCTATTCCTCGCCAGAGTTACTGTAGGTTACGGTAGGGATAATGCCTTTTAACTGGCGGTACTTACCTTGAAGTTTCGAAAAACGGACCTCAAATTCGTGTTCAGCGCCCCAAATAACATCCACAGAGAAATTTTTAGTCAAATCTGAGACTTTGACGGAGCTACCGTATACTCACCGTGAACTACCGTGATCTATCGAAAATCGACAAACGGGCTGCAGATTCCTGTTAGGCAGCCCGAATAACCCCTATGTACAAGGTTTGAGGCGATTTCACCATAGCATTCTCGAAATCTTCAAAACTCGCGCTTCGCCTGCAAAGTTTCCCCCATTTTGAAGCTTCGGAACAAATCAGGATAATTTTTCAAAGTATTGAAAAATGGACCTCAGATTTGTAATCAGCGCCCAAAACAACCCATAGAAACAAGTTTTCAGCCCAATCCAAGGCAATTCTTTTGAACATACTGAAAATTGCCATTCATGAACCCCTTTTGTCTACGCGAAGCTATGAAAATGCCCACTTTTGAAATCTGTAAATCTGTGAGGCATTTATTGGATTTGGAAGACGGATTATCAATGCTGTGTCCCATACCTACAACTATCAACACATGGTTTTATGAAAACCCCTCAAGAAATGTAAGGGAAGCCCTAGTTAAAGAGGCTTGTTGCGCACATTTCTTTGGAAGTGCTATAATCCAGCCCGAATTTATTGTGATATTGCTCTCTGCTGGAGCAGAGAAAGTGTGCACAGACTGGTTTCAATGTCTTTTTTACGGTGCCTACTCATAGCTGTTTTCAGTACTACTGCGAGTTCTGCTGGGACAGTGTTCACTACAGCGCGTCCTCTACCCGTACCGAACATCGTCCACTTGTGCATGCAGGAGATCAGTACAAGGTAGCTTACGGATATAATAGCAAACCGAATCGAGGGAATCAGAAATTGCAAATCTTTCAGGAACTTCCTCAGCCTCCGCACCACAACCGCGGTTACAATCATTATAATCCCAACCAGGGAGGCTTCAATGGTTTTGTGCCGAATCGCAATTATGGAGGACACTCCTAAGTGTTATCGTCTTTTAGCAGGTTGTGTCTGGTTTAGATCGCTCTTCATACGGATGATGAGCATTGTCGTAGAAGATCTATCGTTTCTAGTTGAAACATGTTTTGCTCTTTTTTCGATTTATTGCTAGATTATTTGTGACGCATCATGATGACTACGGGCATTCTTGAAGGAGTGTTTTTAAGTTTTCGCCCGAAGCAAGCGGTCACATGGCGCCATTTTTCACTTCTCCGCTACTCTTGAGGAGCATTCACACAAATGCAGCGGTTATGGGAGTTCTGCAGCAATTCTTGCTGCTGGTGAGGTATCATGAGCCTAATGTAGCAGTTCTATAGCTTTTTTAGTGTGAGCATAATTTTGCTCTTTTTTTTTGTGAATTTTCAAATTTTTTGGGATGTTCGGTCATATGTTAGTGTATTTTTGAAGATGTGTGTCCAAGTTAATGCTAGAAGCGAGGGGTCGTGTGGCGCACCTTTCGCCGCTACGTTTGAGGAGCATTCACACAAATGCAGCGGTTATGGGAATTCTACACCACTTCTCGCTGCTGGTGAGGTGCCATCAGCCTGACGCTAGCAGATCTATCCTTTTTTGTGTGAGTGTATTTTTGCTTTTTTGTTGATGTATTTCCCCATTTTTTGCTATGTTCAGCCATATGTTAGGGTATTTGTGAAGATGTGTATTCAAGTTTTTGCCAGGAGCGAGCGGTCTTGTGGCGCACCACTTCTCGCTGCTGGCGAGGCACCAGTCGCGTCAGGGTACGGCGCGGGGTGTGGATATACGCAGGGGTCTGAGCGGCGCTGGGGTCAAAGGGGGACTAAGCTGCGTGGGGGCACGAAGTAGACAATATTGAATGGGGGTAGACATTGTTTACATTCAGTTTTTTTAACGAAGAATTCTATCGTACTACTCTTCTTTAAATCTTACTACAAAAAGCTGACCAAGTAACGCTTTTGGGGCGTGGGGGGCTTATATAACCGCCAAAATTGTGCTCCTGGAGATGGGGGTGGGGTCTGAGTAAAATTGGCCATGTCCATACCTCGTGCAGTTCCCTGATCCGCGTGGTGCTAGCAGATCTATGCTTTTTTGTGTGAGTATATTTTTGATCTTTTGTTGATGTGTTTCCCCCTCTTTTTTGTGTGATGCTCTGTCTTATTTATGGGCATTTTGAAGCTGTATTTTGAGTTTTCGCCTTTAGTGAAAGGTCGTGTGGCGCCCCTTCTCTCGCTACTGGTGAGGGACCGTCAGCCTGCTGTTAGCAGGCCAATCGCTTTTTTTGTGTGAACATATGTTTGCTCTTTTGTTGATTTTGTTGCGTATTTCCCGGTATTTTTGTGATGTTCTGTGATGTGTTTTGCGGATTTATTTTCAGATTTTTTTGTGTTCTTCTGTCAAATGTTTTTTTTTATTTATTTCCCGATTTTTTTTTGTGATGCCCTGTAATATGTAAGGGCATTTTTGAAGATGTGTCTTTAAGTTTTCACCGGAAGCCAGCGGTCGTGTGGCGCACCTTTTACCAGTACGTTTGAGGAGCATTTACAAAACTGCTGTGGTGATTGGCGTTTTACACCACTGCTCGCCACTGGCGAAGCGAAATTCATGACTCTCTTTGTGTGGGAGCCCTTGCGGGACGTTCTATCATGTTTTATTAGAAAATGTTCCCGCTGTGCTTTGTTTATGAACATTTTTGATGCTATCAGTGGTAGCCAACCTTCTTTGATGATTCCTGTTCTCTATGTCGTGGCCTAAATTTGCGAACTTTCAAGTTGTCTCTGAATATTCGTCATGTTTTTATGATACTATCTACAGTTGACACGCCTCTTACTGATACTTTGTGTTCATCATTGGGCGTTGTCGCAAACACGGTCCACGTATGTTACAACATACATATGTGCACCGAGTTCACGCCCAATAAGGAGCGCAAGGTGTCAGTGCGGTCCGTGCCCACTGTATGTTCGTAGAATAGTATCTGTCTTTTTGGTGTTTATTCCTTCTATTTTCCCCTATAATAAATTTTGGCTCCAGCATGTTTTTATCGCAAAGATCAGTGCAGTTGTTTGGCAAATCAGTATTTGGCCAGAATGTTCGTATGGGCCACCATGCTTATTTTCTTTCGTATCACTAGCTCGCGTCAGGAGGGGAACGACTTCTTCAACCAGTAAACTACATATTGTGGATGCCGTAGTAGCTCTGACAGCCTGAATAATGCGCCTACTTTCTTGGAATTCGCGGAAAGGTTCAAGGCGTCAAGCACGATAAACCTAATGACATTAAGTTCATCAGTGATTTGCTTTAGCCCAGTTTTCTTCGGAGCAGCTCGCTGTCGTCAGTGAACTTCAAATCAGTGAGAAAACTTCTGCTACTATAGTGGACTTCTACTCCTGCTGTTTTGCTCTCGAATATCTTTCTCATAATTGCACTGACAAAGATTTTAAGCTGTGATAGTGAAAATACATCTTCTTGGTGTACTCGCATTCTACTTTTAAACTCCTCGGCTCCAGACTAGACGCAGCTGATCGAGCCGTTGTACATAACTTACCGGTTCTTACTATTTCATGCGGCGCGTGCTTGCTTTCCAATGATAACCAGAGAGAAGGCCAGTGTATACGATCTAATGCAGACCTTAAGTCGACAAAGCAATGGCTGCAGGTTTTTCACATCCACAAATAGACGTGGAGCGGAAGTGTGGTCTCTGCAATCGCGTCCATCCGGAAGCCCGCCTGTTCTTCGTGTTTAACCAGATCACGATGCTTAAGATCACGATGCTGAAGCCCAGATGGAATGACTTCTGGAAAGATTTTCGCAACTACGGACAACAAAGTTATTTCACGAAAGTTTTTGTGTAAAATCGGTTGTGCAGTCGACCGAATGCGGTTGATGAAAGCTGGGATTGCCTTCTTACTATCGATCCACCCTGTCCTGTGGGCCGTATTAGTTACTACGGATCAGTAGCCGTATTCATGAACCTTCGGGAGCCTCCCGGGAGGGTCCAAAGTCCGCCCGCCGCATACATCGGCGGGTTCTAAAAACTATCCCGGGAGGCTCTCGTAGTTTCATGAATACGGCCACAGGACAGGGTGGATCGATGAAATCGAGAATCTCCCATTTTCCACATTTTTGGCGATAATTTCCGTAATTTATGCTCGTGAGCAAGAATTTCGGTAGTTAATGAGGGTGATGTAACATCGGCATGGATCGGGAAGAGACTTCGCGTGCATTGTTGAAGGTTGGCGCCAACTCGGTGCACCTATGTTATAGCAGATGGCACCGAGTTTGCGCCAACTTTCAACAGTGAACGCGAAGTCTCTTCGCGATCCATGCCGACGTTAACTATAAATTTCACCAGCTGTTTCTAAAATGTCCGTGGTTTACGTGATTTTTCGCGACAAAATAAGACTAGAAGCCTCCGAAATACTGTTTTCTCCGCTTTTCGTGTAAGGCATCTCGCGATCCGTTGGCAGAGTAACTGCATGCTAACATAAATTTGTCATATGTCAAGCAAGCTACGGTTCCAGGTGTGATACAACCTATTTTTGGTCCGACCTCTCTCCTAAATCGGGCGACTTGCCCCCCTCCCCTGTTAGCAAATCCTCATGTCTGTCCGGATGTGTGGCTGTCCGCCTGTGAAAACGTAACCAAAATTTCATGAACGCAGCTTCCGGACCTTGAAAAAATCACAAAGTCTAGGATTGTAATGAAAATTTTACAAGTATTTATCGACATTTCAATTAAGGATTTTCGGGTTGCTACAACGTGCGGAAAACCTAGTCCTCGACCCAAGTAACTAATTTAGTTTTTTTTAGACTATTCAAAATGATCTTTTGAGATCCATTGTCTTCAAAGACCATTTTAAACAGGCTAAAAAACTAAATTAATTACTTGGATCCAGGGCTAGGTTTTCCGCACTTTGTAGCAACGCGAAAATCCCTAATTAGAATTTCGATAAATACTTGTAAATTTTTCATTACAATCCTGGACTTTGATATTTTCTGAAGAACCCCTTCTAATGTAGCACTTCTCAGCTTAAAGCTGCGTTCATGGAAATTTGGGTACGTTTTCACCTGCGGACAGCCATATTCCAAATGTAGTTTCGCGCCCAAAACTTCACCTGTGCGCCCTAAGGGCGTAAAAAATCTTATGTTGCAGGCAATCTCGCGTCTTTCAAATTGCCTAACAAATCAGTTTCGTGGAGGAAATTGCAATAGATATCACAGTGTTATGACGCTTTTGAAACACTCATCTATTGATCGTTTCCCAGCCTTGCAAAACTATTAACCTTGGTGGGATCGAACCTGTGAATCCTAGATCGCCCAAAATGCATCTTAGATTACGAAAGTCCAGAACATCTGTGTCATTTCAATGACAGGATAGTCCGCTTGTAATGACCTCGATGACAGCGAATACTCAACATCACTCTTCTCTGAGAGAATCTTTCGCGCTAGTGCCGTGATGCTCCCGCGCTCCACGATAGTACCGTGTTCGTCTCCCCCTAGTCCCGTGATCCGCGTCCGTCCCGCGATAGTTACTCAATTGACTCATCAGATAACATTCTCGTTCCCGTACCGTGATGCTACCGCGATCGTTATCAAGTTCACCGCGCTAGTACCGTGGTGCACTCGCGATCCGCGATGGTACCGTGATCGTTTCCCCCAGGTTCCGCGCTCTCATGATGTGCAGATGTGTAAAGCAGCACGGAATACGGCGAGGGCAGTACCTTATAGCTTCGTGTTGACCTGATAGGCAACACCCGTACGAGTGAAACACCGATAGGGCATGGTTTCAGTACGATCAGGGGTGGAGGCTGGCGGAATCTCGCGACCGTCCCTCGAGAGTTCCGGGCTGGGTTCATCGCGGTTCCGCGATGTAACATCCCGACTAGATCAATGTCTAGACGTGATTTGCTCTCGGGTTGAAAGTGGTGGAATCTCGCGATCGTTCCGTGATAGCTCCAGGCTCGATTCCTCGCGGCTCCGCGATGGAGCACCGTAGGAGCATCGATGAACGAACGCGGTACGCTCTCGGTTTAAGACTGGCAGAATCTCGCGATCGTTCCGTGATAGCCCCATGCTAGTATCTTCTTGCCCCTACCAGAAACCGAGGGTATTCTATCCGTGAACGATCGCGGCGGATTCTCTCAGAGTTACTGGCATATCCACGAGCACTTTAGTGACACACTTAACCCTGCCGCGACTCCGCTTCCATGCCGGAAGCATTAACGATGGTCATGTTAATGTCGTCTATTGTCTTGCATGCTTTCTCCACCAGTAAGTTGTCACATCTTCTTGTGAGTTCCTGCCTCCTTGTTACATCTCCATTTCATATCCTGCCTCATTCGTTCTGTGCAGTTGTCTCGTACACTCTTCAGCGTCTTTTTTATCTCCTGTCTTCTTCTTTGCAGCCACATCAGGGGTTTTGTCATAGACGGAGAAACTGGGCGACCAGTTTTGGATTCGTCTACAAATTCATTGTGGTCAGCGTGGCAGGTCTCTGTGGACAGTTAAATAAATGCGCAGTGTTATGGCCGATGGAACCGCAGTCCGGACAAACATCAGATTCGCTGCTGTCAATCTTGCTGACGTAATACATAGACATTGTAGAGTGACCGCAGCGATGCGAGTGTGCATCTAGCCCTTCTCCCGAGCTGAGACTCGGATGTGCAGACCGGTGGCGGTACTTCTCCTAGTACAGGATTTACAGCCGCCCTCTCAAGATGACACCGTACGAACTTCTCAGACTCTGAGGGGGGGGGGGCAAGCGCCGGACAGTAGAGCTCGTTTTCGACTTGGGGGAGCGACAGCGGAGGCCTCCTCCGAGGGGGGCTTCAGGGGAGGCCCCTGCTCTCCTCCGCCGCTTGCCCCCCGAGAGGAAGTGAGGGAAAAGATTGGAAGAAGTCGTAGAAGGTAGTTTAAGACAATAGAGGCCACAGAAGGCATAGTAGGCCAAACGCACGCATCGTCATTCAAGCCAAGTTTTGTCCCGATTCGACGTGATTTCTCCTGTGATCTATCACTCGCTCAACCAGTATAAAAGGCGCCTCACCTCATAGAGAGCCGCATTCGGCCCAACAGGGCCGGCCCTGGACGGGGGCTTTGAGTCCCTGTCAGAAAGGGCTATTTTTGGAGGAGAGCGACAACGCTTTCCGGGGGGGAGGGTGAAGTCGCTGCTCCGGGGCCGAGACGTCACTGCTTCGGGGCCGTGACATCAGTGCTCCGGGACCGTGACATCAGTGCTCCGGGGCCGTGACATCAGTGCTCCGGGACAGTGACGGGGGGGGGGCTTCAAGGCAGTGACAGATGGGCTTCAGGGCAGTCACAGGCGGGCTTCAAGACAGTCACAGGATGCTTCAGGGCAGTGACAGGGGGCTCCGATCAAGCCAAATTGTCACTTCGGCGGTAGCCCCCCTGATTGGGGGGAGGGGGGCAAGCGCCGGAGCTCGGAGGGTTGCCCCCTTGAAGAGCTGCGCTAGCCCCTCCAGTGTATGAGTAGGTGTGCTCCTCGCGAAGAAGACGGAGTCGTTCTTGCTGTGAGTCGTGCCATTATTGCCAGTTGACTTTTCTTGGAGCATCGGCAAATGGCTTTCTTTTGTCCCTCTCTCTCTCTAACGGGGTTAAGCACTCTCCAAGATGGGTGAATTGATTGTTTAGTAATATTGATACGGAATTGTTGGGCTGCATCTTAGTCCAAGATGAATCTGAGATTAGATGCTACTCCAGTGCGCGGTGGAGAATCGTTTTACACGTAGTGAGTATAGTTTCCTTGCTGCTATCCCATGAGGTACCGCCCAGAGCCCTGAGTATATTGAGCTTAGCTTTGTCGACAGCCTGCTTCTGCATTTATGAAACTTGAGCGACGGATCGAGCACAAGACCGAGCAGTTTTGGAAATCGCGCAGCAGGTAGATGGGCTCCATCCCACTTTACGTCCGGATGAGCGCTGTGCTCGAAAGGGTCCGTTGTGAGAACGGATGCTGACGACTTAGATGGAGATATCTTTAGCATCTTCTCGACGAAAGAGCTCTTCAGTGTAATCAAGTACTCATTGATCTCACTGGCGGCCACCTGTAAGTCCCGATCTCGACACATGATTGTTATATCATCAGCATACGCGACGACCTTGATATCCTGTGGAGGCTCAGGCATATCTTCGAGGTACAGACTGAAGAGGGCTGGCGAAAGGACACCGCCCGTCCTCTTAGGCAGCGTCCATACGTTGCGAGAGCGTGCGATTACGCAAAATCGATGGTCGTCATTAACACACGATTCGCCAGCCGGTGAAGGGCTCTTACGTTCGCTCTCGCGCGCTCACGCCCGCTGCCCCGCGTTTCCGCTTCCTCTCGCTCGCTCACGCTTAATTCAGGAGAGATGCAACCACTTTCGAGCTTATCCCTCAAGCAATAAAAGCCAAACCTACCTCAAAATCAATGCCATCGTATCTAATACGCCGACCAAGAACATAACAAACCGTGATAAATGAGCAGCAAACGAGTCGGTTCCAGTGAGTGATCTCAGGTCAAGCGTTTTCAATCAAATCAACACGAGGCAGGATCCATTTGCCGGTGTCTCTCTGCCTGTACGAGCGCCTTTCAGCGTTGAAGAGCGCTGAGAAGCGCTGAAGAGCGAGAGTGGGCGTTCTCGCCAGGTATGGACGGAGCCTTACTTCGATCTCCAGTGTTGTTTTGACCTCTTATTGTGATCTCGTTTTGGTGTCTCAGTCTCCCGTCATTTTTTATGCTAGCGGTATGGCTCTCCCCCCTCCCCCCACTCCAGACCCCTGATAGAGGCCCATCTTGGTTCTTGGTTGGTCGGAGGTCCGACCCCCTTCCCCACCGAACGTCGACGGGCCCAACCTCCCTCTGTGGTACATCACATCTCACGCCGAACCCTGGCTTTGCGTGATCTTCTTGCAAGCCCATATATTTGCGCAAACTTTTGGTAAAGCCTGTTTATAGTCCTCTACCAAGGCGGCCTTTTCTGCCAATGTCGGGGGGGGGACCGTCGTGAGGAAACCTGTGCCAGAAAGCACTTTTTTTGAAAGGTTGGGCCTTATTTTGAATTTTATTGCTGGTATGAATTGAAATTTTCAGTGCCTGGTCATCATTAAGTCTTCATCGCTGTCACAATATGCTGGCAAGTTCCTTCCTGTCGCCGCCGCCAATGTATTCTAATCGCGAAGAAATTTTCGCAAGGAAGGTCTTTGTTGGTGGTCTACCGATCGATATTACTGTAGGTGAGAAAACATTATAATTGCGAACACTAATCTGCTCATTTTCGAGTTATCGGCTTATTTCTCCATTTGAGATGAAGTTTTACGTACATTCTCCACGTTTGGACAAGTTCAAGTGGACTGGCCTCGTCGAAAGGACCGCACCAGTGTTTGTGACGATCAATTCAAAAAAGGAAAACAGGGAGAGAACGGCAGGTTCATGGCATGGAGAGAACCACGGTCTCAATCACCGGAAAACTCATCTAGTTTTTATAATGGTTTCGTCTTTCTTGTTTTCAAAAACGAGTCCTCCGTACAGCATCTGGTCAGTAAATGTCATATAGATGACGGCAAGTGAGTTGATACTTTTCCATTTTTGAGTGAACCACTTTTTTCATCTGTTTTTATAGGTACTACATGTTCGTGTCTTCGCCGACCGTGCGAGATAAGCCGGTCCAGGTGAGACCGTGGCTTTTGGCTGATTTCCATTTCATGAGAAATCCTGACTCAGTTATGGATTCGCGTAGGACCGTTTTCATTGGTAGAGTGCCACGTCCTACTAGAGCGCGTTAGTTCATAGTTTTTCATAGCAAAAATCAAGAGTTTGATATTTACTTATTCTATAGTGTACGCCGAATGGACTTGAAAACCTGGTTTTATTGTAGAAGTCACCGGCCGGTTCTCTTGCTATGACTTCGGCATAGAAGAGAACGTGGTGCTTCTTTCTTTTTTGCGGCCACGAAACGGTGTCTTCATGTCATCGGATTGGCCTACAAATTTAGTGTAATAGTAGGGTTCAGGCACACGTCGGGCTTACTGCTGTCTATCTTATTCTGTGTATGAAAACACAGCAGCAATTCAAATTATTTTCAACGCAACGCTTCCAGGGTACTATTGGCTTCTTTCTTCTCCTTCTGAGATTAGACTCAGCACTGTTGAAATTGGGTGACAATGTTCCGAAAAAGAGATTAGGGACTGCACCATCCAGGATGTCCCACATCAATCGGGTATGCTCCGCGCACAGAAGACGTAGGCATTCTCGATTAGAGTCAGTTCATTTCTGCAAGCACACTTTATTCGAAGCATCAGCAAACGGCCTGGTTATGGATCTCTCTCTCCCTAGAAGATTCAAAATTGTTCTTGACTAATGCTCCCAATGGGATTCTGAGCGCACCATCCCGTGTCAGGCGTCTCCCTAGATGCGTCCGGTGCAGCCGCTATCAATTGTGGGTGGCAACTAGTGGTGTGGCTGTAACGAAGGCATTGGATCTGTCGATGACAGCTGATAAGGCAGCGTCCATTATACTTGTTCCCAATGAAATTCATTTCGAATATTCGACTTTTCGACTATAGTCGGATATCGCACTTTTTCGAATATTCGACTTTTCGAATAAAAAGTCGGGTTTTTTATCCGACTATGAAAAACATTGAGGCGCGAGTAACTGTTTTTTTTGCATGAAAACGCATAGATTTTTCGCTCATCCACTCGCGGGCGTTCTAACAGCTTGAAACATCACCTTTCGAACCAAAATCAGACCGATATGGCTGGTTGGTGGATGTTTAGGCGTGACTTATATGTGTTTGACAGAGGTTTCGTGGTAAGAGCTTATATCTGGCGGAGTTTCCGTAGCAATATGTTGCTAGCGTGATATCTTCTCTAATTTAGATGGGGAAAAGGCAGTCCGCAATGAATACGTTCGCCGATCAGTCAGAGCGGTCCGATTTGCTCGGGAAGGGAATTAAGTTACTTATATTATATTTTTATTACTATATTTAACCTTGTTTCTGAAGTTGGCCATTACGGTAGAGAGCCTATTACATTTTGATTTGCTATGAAATATCACACATTCCGAGTTTTACTACCGTATAGACAAGTGCCTCTACAGTTTGGGGACTGTGTAAAGACATACTGTGCTTCTCTGGGCCAAATTGTGGACTGCAATTGCGTCTCGACACGCTTTACGGCCGCACGCTCCCGAGTCGGAAGAGCTTTCAGCGCCGCAGCCGTCGAGCTCTTGACTCTAGGTGGGTTTTGGAAACTGGAAACTAAAACAAATAGGAGAAAAATGTATGAAAGAAGGCCTATCGAATCGGCTTTGGCGCCGGAAACTCGACTGACCCGGGCGCGTGCGCCCGCAAAGCGTGTCGAAACGCTATTGCGGACCGGAAATTGGTCCAGAGAAGCACAGCAGAAGTTTCAAAAAAGTTGCTAGAAGTAATTGTTGCTGAGAGAAAATGCTCTCTGCCGACGGGTCGCGAGTGCATCACGCAAGAACAGGAGATTCCCAGGGTTTTGGAGGCATCTGCTCTAATGTTATCGCGAGAATTTATCCTCTGGTTCCGAGCCAGATTTACTCTGTTCCCTCGCGCGCTTGTGCGGAGCGAGGGTAGAGACAGCGAGAAATCGTGGGTAGAAGGAGACGCAGCGTACGCCCGCAGACGCACGCAACGAACGGAAATAAATCACACTTAGAGACAGAGGATACGTAAATTAGGGACATACTAGCCCCAGTTGATGGAATTTTAGCTGCGTCACCTTCACCAACTACGGAAATTCTTGCCGAGAACGCTGAAAGAAGGTGGAAGATTCTCGCCTTGATCGATGCACTCTGTCCTGATCAGAACTATAGGACAATCTCAGCTGCGACCGACCGCACTGCCGTTTCTTTCCACGGCCTGCAGCATCCACGCAGTCAAAAGTGTCCTTGGCACGGTCTTCCAAAGAGGGTCACCCTTCACGATCAGCCACAGAGTATTGAGTAATCGGTTCGTGAGATGACTGGACCAGCACTACGAACGGCATCCCTGCTTTCAGCGTAGCCAACGCGGGATGAGATCGCTGTTCAACAGAGGCTGTCGCTAAACCCGTAAATTCTCTCAACAATTAAAGCCTAGTTTTGACTGCATCGCCGCTGTTTTTCATCGCAGCGATTTCACACCCGCTGCTGCAGCGATGTAGCAGCGGCAGCGATTCTGTTCATACTGCAGAGCCTCACGGATGATCGAAGAAATTTAATCATTCAGTGAAATCAATGGCTGGTAGTTATCAATAACACGTTTCGACCCGTAAACACTGTGAAAGGGTCAACGTTCACTAGACCAAACGTGCCATTCGTTGGCAATCGCTCCATCGCTGCCATGATGGCAGCGATGGAGCGATGATCAGCGACCATCAAAAATCGCTTCTTCAGCAGCGAAACAGTAAAACATAGGATTTCGTCGCCGCGACCCAGCGATGTAGGACGTTTGCCACGAAGCGATCACAATTGGAGCGGCTTTCCATTACGCGCGATGAAAAAGGAACAGTTGTCCCTCACATGGCCGCAGCGACCACTTGCAGTCAAAACTAGGCTTAAGGCGAAAATTTACGGGCTGGAAGACATCGGAATAGAGAATTTCGCCTTCGTTTTTGCGTGGAATATGCTCAGAGTTTGCACCCTTGCACCACTGATGCAAGACGAAGCGGGTTTTAGCAAGCGTCGCCAGAACCCGAAAAATTCACCACTGCGGAATTAGAGGGCGTAACATTTTGGTCCCTTGGAGGCACTTTGCTACTCATGGGCAGAGTTGTAAGCTGTTGAATACGAAAGGGAAAACTTGACAGACACACACAAGGGTGCCCACAACGATCCATCGGTTTAATTATCCCACGAAAATATGGTGCCTCTCTGTACTTTGGACACGCACCGTAGTCCTCCAACAAATAGTAGGATTCTGCCTGCAACACCAATAAGGTTTCTTAAAAAAATCGCTCCCATCTGTCTTACATTCACAAAGTTTCTTCCAGAAGCAAATATAATTAAATATTATGGTCAAATCAATAACTAAAATTAAATACAGAGTCCCGAAAAACCGTAATTATTTTTGAGGAGTGTGATTGACGAGCGGTTTTTGTGATTTCAGGTTGTAATAAGCGACTTTACGACTATAGTCGGATTTTGAACTGTTCGATAAGCCGACTTTTCGACTGTAGTCGGATATAACTTTTTCGAATAGTCGACTTTTCGACTATAGTCGGATATCGCACTTTTTCGAATATTCGACTTTTCGAATAAAAAATCGACTTTTTTATCCGACTGAAACAGTCGGATACTCATCCGATTATTCGATTCGGAACAAGTATAGTGTCCATTCCTTGCCAGGTCGCGCGATGACGCAAAATCGGTGCTTGTCGTCGGCATACGGTTCGCTAGCCGCTTTTGCGCGCTCGATTCCACTGACATCCGCTTGGGCCTCTTTCAGAGTGCGATCGCTGATCGCGATGGCATGTTTTGAATGCAGATCGACATGCGGCCCGATCTCGATTGAGGCTCATGGTTATCATCCCATCGCATCGCACAGCGATCGAACTCTAAAAGGGGCTTTACACTCGCAGTTTCTCGCCATTGCGCATCAATCGGCATTGCAGCAGACCCGTGTTCTACCCGCAGAAGGCCGAGCATGCTTGTTGCCGGCAGGCTTCTCTCCGATTCTGCGTTGAAGTGCGCCCAGCAACGAGTTGAAGCGGCAAACAGCGAGAGCGCAAGCACTCGCCACGTATGGACGCTATCTAGAAGGCGTGGTGCACGAACTCGAGGGGTTGGAGCACGGATTAGGATGTCGGCGCCTTTCTTGGTTGCTCAGGCTGGATAACTCTAATGAATCGTTTGCTCAGCTACCAGGGCGGGATGCGTGATCGCGCCGGGTTGGAGCAGAGGTACGAGAGGTAGGGTAGGTTGGGCCTCTGAAGATCGCCGTGCGAGGGCAGGAAATCACGAATTAAGGCTCTGCAAAGTTGCAGCAACCAGCGGCACGTCACCGAGCAAGAGGTTTTGGAGGAGTTGAAACGCGTTCGGCACCAAGGCCTGGCAGAGTTGCAGCATGCTCGCCGTCAGCGCAGCTATTCTACCTTTGCGTACGCACTGATTCATTGGACGTCACATTTTTTTCAATAGCTTTTATTCTTTTGCCGTGCTTTGGTAGTTTGGAAAGTTCCTATGAACAATTCCTAAAAAAATCACATGAATAACAATCAGTAAAGTAAAACTGCATTTACGTTTACTGAGGTGATTATGCCTTAACACGGAGATTTTAAGACAAACATTGTAGTGTCTACGGGTAGTTGCATATATCACCACTAGTCTATATTGGAGCAAAAAAAGAAGAAGGAAAACTGCTTCTAGAATTCGAAAAACTAAAACCGTGATCAATCTAGAAAATTGTACGCTTTAAAAAATTTTCTAGTCATTTTCTCCCAAAGTTGAGCTAAAATTTGAAAAAGCGCGCCTAGAAACTCGATCTCACGAGGAAGTCAACATATTGAATCGTTTGATATCGCCATTTGTCGGCGCGGCAGGAAATGCTTCTAATCATTCCCTGCCGCCGCTTGCTTACGGCGCCGCTCCGAAAGTCGCTGCCGTCGTGGCGGCGAAAGCACTCTGCGAGATCATTCCGTCGCCGCTCTCGAGCGATACGTCGCGGCCCTCGCCCGCTGCTCGGCGTTTCCCATTCTCCAACATTGCCGCGCCGCAGCAGGACTCGCCGCAGTGAAACTCTGCAGAGCCCTTAAATCGTGCCCCGACAGTGTTTTCGCTGCCCTGCTCTCCTAACTGAGGCTGTTAGGGCAGGACTGATGATAGCAAAAGCTCTGCTGGATTACGATTTATCATGATCCTCCGCAGGGCGATTTTTGAAGACGCCGACTGCCCTACCCCTGCTTCAATCATGCGCGTTCACGCATGCCGCCCCAGCTAGGTAGCGAGTGCAGGCCTCGCAGGGCAATCATATAAGGCGCCGACAGCCTAAATCTGCACCAATAAGGGTCAAGCGGGGCTGCGAAGTTTTGCAACGGGAGTTGGGGGGGGGTCGCAGAAATTTGGGCCGGAAACGAAGGTTAGGGGGATTGCAAAAATTTCGGATCAAACATAAAAATTCGATGAAGATATCCCGAAAACTCTCGATTTTTTTCCAAAAGAAAGCATCGTAGCATTTGCTTAAGTTTTAAACGCTTGAGCCCGATTTTTGTGGCCGTATTCATTAAACTACGGGAGCCTACCGGGAAGGTTTCTAGAACCTGTCGATGTATGGGATTGGCGGACTTTCAACTCTCCCGGGAGAATTCCGTAGCTTAAAGGCAGGGTTCGCGATAAAAAACGACTTTTGAGCTCTCTTCATGAGAACATAGATTTGGTCATCACAAAAGTAAAAATAAATGAAAAAACCCGGAAGTTCGCGCGTAAACGCTCAAAAACGAAGTTGAACGGCTAATTACTGGTGTCGGCCGGCCCCCTAATTGACGAGATTTTCATTAATGCTTGCTTATCCGCCTTCTATTTTGCTGCTAAAGTAGTCAGTAGTCTCTATTGATGCTCAGAAGTTACTTCAGAAGCAGAATAAAAGTTTACAAAACTGGATTTTTCACAAATCTCGATAATTGGAGGCGGGGGGACACCAAGCAATAACTTGTTCCTTAGCGTTTTTTCTCCATTTTTTAACTTATTTGCACTTTTGTGATGGCCATATCTATCATTTCATGGGGATAGCACAGTATTCGATTTTATCGAGAACGCTGCCTTTAATGAATACGGCCACTGAAAGACTTTTCGGCGTCTGACAGTTTCAGTAACTAAATATAAACTGCCCATAGATCGCGCCTCCGGGAGGGGGGTCGCAAAAAAATCGCATTTTGGAAAAGGATTATGCTGGTGATGGGGTCGCTCCGATTTCGAAAATTTACGCAACGCCCCGATTGTCCCCTGGGATCAACCCTTTGCGTTTGTGCATGCGGTTCATGAGTCGAAATCGCTTCGTGCCGGCCACGTTGGCAGTGATGGAGCAATTGTAAGTGGCCGTTTCTCCGCCGTAACGCAGCTGTCTGGGACGTCTATTGGCCTCTGCATCTCAGGCATTCGCGGGGGTCGGTGACAGGTTAAAACGCCCCTTTCCCAATCAAATTGATCGGATCTGTCTGATCGGCGGAGGTTTCGGCATGACTCATAACTGCCGAAGTTTTCGTGGTGATGTCGTGGTAATATATATATATATATATATATATATATATATATATATATATATATATATATATATATATATATATATATATATATATATATATATATATATATATATATATATATATATATATATATATATATATCATATGTGGCAGAGTTTTCGGGGCGACGTGTTGCAGTGTCTGCACTGTTTTTCTCTGATACTCTCTCGTGTAGAGCGCGGAATCGGTAGCTCACAATGTATACGCTACACTGGAATGTGACGTGTTTGTGCGTATCACGGCTGACAGCTCAGGATATCGACGCCGACGCTTTGGCGGGCGTCGGTGGCAGGCTGACAGGCCAATTGTGCTGCCTCTCAACCTGCCACCGACGCCCGCGACTGCAGGAGTGGTAGAGGGTGGTCGGTGGAGGGTGATAAGGCGAAACTTTCGGAGTAAACACGTGGGTGTGACGTCACAATGAGTGGTCGGTGGGAGGTGATAAGGCAGAGCTTTCGGTGTGAACGGGTCAGGGATGACGTAGCATTGTAGGGTCGGTGGGAGGTTGACACGCGGAGTTTTCGGCATGAATGGGGGAGTTTTCGGGCCTTGCCCGCCCTTTTTTCGTTTCGAGCGGGAGCACGCTGCTTTTCAACTCCTCTCAACCGGCCACCGACCCCCGCGAGTGTGTGAGATAGTCCGGCGGCAAAAGTCGCGCCGCAACGATGAGAAATAGAGGTTAGGCACGAAGCTTCGTAGCCACCCTCTACCCTTCATCGTGGCGGCGGGACTTTTGCCGCTCGACTATGCAGAGGCCTTATCACGGAGTTGATTGAAGCCGCGGCGTTGCTCTCAGAGACAATCAGCGCTGCATGATGCAGTATCGATCACATTCGGCGACGGCGGCCGACCGACGCAGCGTGAAAGACGACGAGGAGAGACCACAGACTATTTGGAGCTGCGAGAATCCTGCGCAATGGTACGGAAATGTTTGAGAACATTTCTGTCGATTTTTTCGAACCTGACTCTCGGCGTCACTTTTCGTGTCGCCTCAACTCTGCAGACTCCGTCACAATCTGCGCGATGGAAAGGAGCAGTTAGCCGTAATGGAACGTCACGACGAACTATGAACAAGGCTTCACAAACTAGTTAATTTGTTCGGATATAATGCCATATCGGCCCTGCATATTTCAGATGGGGCCGTAGAATAGGTTTGCATGCGATTATGTTGCTCTCTTTGTTGATTGTCATTATTGGCCTCTAAAATTTTATAAATTTGGATTTCCTCCAAGAGTTTAGAGCCCGGGGTTTGTTAATAGGATAGAAGCGAGGTTTTTGTTTGGCCATCTTCCTGTTATGGTAACCAGCTTCCATTTTTCTGTCCAGATAGCTTTTTGGCTCAGTGCTTATTGGCTTCAGGCACTGTATCCGGCAGTGGGTGGTTTAATTTTTGGGCTTGGATTGGATACTGGGATTTGTGTAATTTCCAAAGTGAGGTCCCATGAATTTCCCCAACTTGGAAATGGGTAAGATTTTGACACGTGTGACATAAAGTTGACTTTGACCCTTCGTTGTGGAGCCACTTACTAGTTTCTATTCCACCAAAACGGCTAACCTGGCGAAGCTAGCGTCGTGTACCCTCTATAAAACGTCGTAATTCACATCATTCGAGGCGCGAGCGCGACGCCTCGGCCTCCGTCCGCACTACGCTCTCTCACTGCCTCTTACCTCCTCTCCGCACCAGCACGCGTAGGAACCAAGTGAATTTCGCCGTTTTATAGCCTGCACTTGTATTATTTCCCATCAAAAAAGTACTCTGCACATGGTTGGCGAAATTGCGCCCTCTCATTCCGCCCGGCCGGAGTTTTCGGGTTTTATCAACGTTCGCTAAAATCCGCAAATTCTGCCTCGAAGGTGCAAGTGGGCTACAGGTCATAAAACGGCCAATGTCTCACCGTCGACTGCGTACCACGCGCTGCGCGACCGCACGTGCGTCGGAAGCAGAAGAGTTTTGGCCGCCGCGCAACGAGTTTCGGCCGCCGCGCGGAGGCCAAAACATCGCGCAGCGGCCAAAACTCGTCGCGCGGCGGCTAAAACCCGTCTGCTTCCGACGCGCGTGCGGTCGCTCTGCGCGTGGTACGCAGTCGACGGTGAGACATTGGCCGTTTTATGGCCTGTAGTTCTACGGAATTTCTACGGAAAAACGAGGGCTAATATTTGTAGAAGAATACTCAGGAGAGCTGCAGCCAGCAGCACCTCTCCCAGGACAAAAACTCTTCGCGGAGGGATTGACGTCGGTTTGCACGGAGGTCTTCTTTCCTCCACACTGCCACGGCACGAAGGTACGACGTCTCGGCAGCTCCCCTCTCTGTGGCTGCAAAGAAGAAGAAGGGCTTATATCGCTGTATTCTTCTCGCTGTCGCTAAACCCGTGAATTCTCGCCTTAACTGTAGCGAGAAGTTCCGCGTTAGGCCTATTTTACACTTCCATCGCTGATCGCCGCGATGGCGTGTTTTGAATACAAATCGACGTGCGATGCGATCTCCATCGATGCTCATCCTTATCATCCCGTCGCGTCGCGCAGCGATCGAACTCTGGAAGAGGCCTCAGGCGAGAGCCTGTGTTTAACACCTGCTGCCTACGCTGAACGTAGGGAGGATGTTCGCTCCTCGTTGGCCTAGTCATCCCACGGAGTGATTACTCGACACTCTGTGGCTGATCGTGGAGGGTAACCCCCAATCGCTCTTTGCAAGACATTCTCAAGTATAATTTTGAGCGCGAGGATGATGCTTGCCCAGGGAAAGCAACGGCAATGAGGTTGCTCGCAGCTGGGATCGCCTTTCTAGTAAGGATCAGGACAGGGTAGATTGACAAAGGCGAGAATCTTCAACCTTTGTCCAACATTCGAGAAAAAAAATCATAAATCATACGGGTTATGTAGCTAGAAGCTCACACAGGTGATTTGCGGTTCTCGAGAGGCCACTGTGAGCCTACCAGCTACATAATTGACGCTAAGGATTGTTTATGGCTATTACCTTTGACCTGGTATTTTCTTTGAGAAAACATAAGTTCCTAATCAGGTCCAAGACTGCCGCCTTGGACTTCGTACTGCAGACTGAGCACAAATCTGACATCCCTGCTGAGGTTTGCGGAAGATTTCGGCGGCTGTATGATGATTTTGAGGTAGCTCCGGCTTCAGCGAAAGCTTCGCTGAGAGGGGCTAATGTTGTATGGAATTCCTGTGTTTATTTCTCGATCCTGCAATTAAAATACGGATCAGTACATCAGTATGTCACAAGGTAGCTGAGTTGAACGCAAAACTCAGATGTCAGGCAGGACTTGAACCTGCATTGCACCCTTTCCATACATCAGTACATCAGTAGTTTTTTGTAAGCGAATAACCTCTCCCCTAATCGGAGTCTGCTCAGACATTCGTGGAGGAATTCCCGAAAACGACAGCAGAACTTCCCTCGAAACATTTGGGTAACCTTTCCCAAATTGAGGGGAGGCGAAGGGGACCTCTCGATAGCGGAGTAATGGGGGAAGTTCCCACAGCAGGAGATCTCTTGTTCCCCCGACTGCAGGTGTTCCCGCGACCTCCCGAGTATAGGTCTTCCCATTCTTCAGCGATGGATCAATAAGTCCGATAATACTCATCTCTGACGAAAAGTCATATAGAAGCTTATTATCTCCCCTGAAATTCGGTCAGAGATACCTTACGCAGTCTTTGAGTGGCAAATCTGCGCCCTCAACTTGTGAAGCGCGAGACCACCTCGAGACTAGCCAGTCTGAATCACCGTATACGCTGCGGCTTTGTTTTCTCGTTCATCATGCTCGGGGGGGGGGGGGAGGGGGGGAGGCCATGGGGGGAGAACTTCACTTGTTCCCCCCCCCCCGCCGAGTCGACTGTTTCGAACGTCTGTCGTCGTGTATACTTCGAGGGAAGAAGGGCGAGACGTCCCCTTCCGGGGGCGTCTCGCCCCTCTCCCATCGACAGAGTGATAACGCATAAATCAGGTCTATTGTCCTCGGGAACTTCCCCACAAATATCTGAGCTGGAGAGAAAATTGTTCGCTTTCTAGGAAAGATGTGGTGGCTCAACGTCAATCGGACCTGATGCCCCCGTCAGACTTGGTTGAAAAACCTATCGAGTCGGGGGCGGAAAACCGATCTCGGGTGCATGGGCCCTGCCCGTGTGCGCGCATGGAACACCAGACATGGTGGATTTCGGATGAAAGCAGACAGTTTCAGACGGACTCATTGAGTAGATTTTTTGCACCCTTCTGTCACTATTTCGGTGCTTATCAACCGGGTCGGATTCAGTCGATCGCCCTGCTCTGACGCGGGCCTGAAAATGCAAAGAAACAATAATTGGTCCACGGATTAGCCTAAAGTTTATGTGGAGAAAGCCTTCCACTTTGAAATTTGATGACACATGATTGAATTCGGAACCTGTTACTGTGCACACACGTGTTTTACGCATTAGGCTCCAATCAGTGCTGGCTCATCGGCGAAGTCCCACCCGGTTGATACGTGTCAGAAACTTGGAAAGATTGATATTCTTTGCGCAAGCACTGCCTCAGGACGCACACCCAGTGCGTTCAGATCAGGGGTGTGCGGCAATTGCCGTTTGCCGATTGTCGTTTGCCGTTTGACGGCCACTTTTGGGGTTTGCCGTTGCCGTTTGCCGAAATTTTCGTCTAGAACGGCGAATTTTCGGCAAAAATGCATTAAAACTACAAGATTTGCCCTCACCGTAGTTTCTGTATTGGTCAGCGATTCGAAGCTGCTACAAGTAATTATTTTGACTAGTTTCAGCTACTAGTTCCAGCCCATGTAATGTGTAAATGTACCCACTAAATCGGTAAATACATTGATATCTCTAGCGCAAATGACAGAAGAGTTTGACGAGGTCCCCCTGCTCTCTCTCAAGAGTTGCTAAGTTTGACTCGGTTTTGGACTTCAAAATTCAAACCGGTAAAACGCCCGTATTCTCAAGAAAATTTTTCAATCTCTCATTTTCCAGAATTAAAAAAGGATGTCTGAAGCTCAGTACTATGACAACCAAAACCTAAATTAGAGCCATCCTTTTCTCCAACAGAACGCATTCGCAGTGAATAGAAATAAGCAGATGAAAAACTCCTGACTAGACTAGGTAATCAGAGGAGTTCGTTCAAGTTCTATATTCTTTGGGAGCCTCCGAATGTCTTTTCCAATTCATCAGATTCTTGGCCCCTTAAAAATGCCAGAAAGACAAAGAAAAATCCTTTTTCAGAGGCATGCCGATTCTTGCAAGTTCCAAGATTACAAAAACAAATGATTCAAGGTTGTAGCTTAAAAGCTGCTTTTTTCAGACATATGAAGCCCTTGAAACCCGTGTAGATCAGTCCGCTTATCGTCGGTTGGTGGGCTGATGGTAACAATTGTGACAGGAAATAGATCAATTCTGCAAATGCTTTGTCCAGCTTTTCTAAAATTGAAAAATGTTTACAGCGGTCATCAAAGCCGGTATTTAATCATATTTCCGATTTCGAAATCATTAGCTGAAACGAACGGTTGACTCAATGGCAGAGCTAGTTTGTTAAGAAATGGGGTGAAGAAGAAAAAATGGAAATTTTTTTGAGCAACAATTGAAATCGCATTCAATTTTTCACCAGAAATCGAAAGTGCCATTGCAACAACAATGTCGAATAGACTTGGGACCGAATCGAATAAATATTCGAATAATATTCGAATAATTCGAATATTCGATTCATTCGGGAATTTGAATTTTGAGGTTCATTCGAATATTCGATTTATTCGGGAATTTGAATTTTGGATTTATTCGAATATTCGATTTATTCGGAAATTTAAATTTTGGATTTATTCGAATATTCGATTTATTCGGAAGTTTGAATTCTGGATTTATTCGAATATTCGATTTATTCGGAAATTCAAATTTTGGATTTATTCGAATATTCGATTTATTCGGGAATTTAAATTTTGGATTTATTCGAATATTCGATTTATTCGGAAATGTAAATTTCGCATTTATTCGAATATTCGATTCATTAGTGAATCAAAATTTCGGGGCTTATTTGAACATTCGGCCAATTTCGGTGCCCCACATTCGAATTAGGCCGGTAACAGGCGACTCATCTCCGCATCTATTTACGATGAAAACTAAAATGCGCCCCAAATTAAGATTTCTGAAAAATTCGAAGGTGTGAAAGTTTCTCCGATCATCTGCACAAAAGTATGAATTTCGCCCACCCAGACAGTTGATATAACACCTTTTTTCAAGCCTGTAATAATCAAATACATAGCACACCTAATCAATTAGAAGGGTCGTAGTCAACTAGCCAAGCACTAACCAAACTTGCCGCGATGCCAACTCTGCAAAAATATTTTTAGGATTGCCAAAAACACACAGCTCGGACGAGCTAACCCTCTGCGACTCCTCGGTTCTATCAAATGAGCCAACAGTTATGGTGTGCACGGGAAGTATTACCTCAATGGATACTGTTATGTGATAAGGCGCAAAGCATCTATCATCTCATCCCTGTTGTTGATTTCGGGGGATAAGCGCCTTATCTCAAGAGCTTCCAACACTTCTCTTCCCAGAGGAGATTCCAGTGAGGCGTGCAAAGCTGTAAGTTTCACTGAGGGAGGGCTTTCCAGAGCATGATGTTGTGTGCGATGCCGCGAAAAGCCATTGTTCGGGTATGCGTTGGGATTCCTTAGAGCTCGCAGATGTTCTTCAAGCCGTTTATGTAGTGGCCGCATGGTCAATCCAACGTAATTTTGCACACAGCCTTCGCATGTAATCATATACACAGTGCCACGAAGTTGGCAGATTTTCTTCTCTGTGCAATATAGACAGTTGCGTCACTCGCATTTCTCTTCGTAAAGTCTCGATGAAGTCAGAATTTGCTTCAAAGTAGGTGGTGGACGTAGAACGAGCTTTACTGGTAGTCCGGAACCCTTGACGATGTTGTTCAAAACGGATACTTGTTCAAAACCTCGTTCACATATGACAGAACTAAGGAGATTCCGTTCACCATATAGAGTGGACTCCAAGACCTAGGATCTTCTGTCGTGTATCCGTTTTCTTCCAGTACTCGAGAGATCTCATTGTTCACCTCCGGAGACTCGAATGAGCACACTTTCTGCTTTGTCTTCGTGAGGTTCTTCACAACGTTCATCTTCATGAAAAGAGGGTGTGCACTCCGAGAGTGAAGCATGATGTTTTTGACATAGGTTTCTTGTACCATAAGTACTCCCTGATGCCATGACTGATTCGAACTTTTGAGTTGAGGAATGGTAAGTATCCGTTTTCTCCAGGGTATTCGGCTGTGAACTGGATGTTCGGGTCATACGAGTTCAGACTCCTGAGCATTACGTGCAGTGCGGAGGTAGTGGATCCTACGACGAATACGTCATCAATGTAGCGTTTGTAAATTAGGATCTCGTTGACAAGGGACGCTCTCTATCTTGTTTAGGTAGACAATCGTCAACAGTGAAGCGATTCTTGATCCCATGGCGAGACCGCGTTTTTGACAATAGAACTCTCCGTCGAACTTGAAGTTGTTGCATCTTAATGTAGCTCCGAGGAGCTCTCGAACATCTTGTTCTTCTAATCCGGGTGTGGGACGTTTAGGCCGATGGGGTAGAGCGCAGAGAAAAGACTCCGCGGCAGAGTCAGGCGCCACAACTCGTTCGCCACGCCTATTCCTTAGCGTTGGCTGGTTCAGTGCGCATATGGGCATTGCACGAAGAAGACTAATGTTTTGAATATTCTCCCTTAGTTACTGAAACACTAGTTAATGGTACGCTTCTTTGAAACACTTCTCGAGATGCTTATGAAGAAAGGAGTGATACAGTGCAGAATATGCTTTGTAGCATACGGACGTAATCCGGAAGAAGAACGTATTGAATAATGTTGAGCATTGAACAGAATTAATGCACCAGCGTATAATTATAATTGATTTTTTTATTTAAGGAAGTGTTATCGGGTTGTAAAAACTACCCCGTTATCCTAATTCTACCACGCATAATAAGCAAGTTTATTGAGAAAAGCTGGTCGTCTACCGATATTGAACTATGAAATCAACCTTTAAAAGGGCACTTCACGTGACGTGAAAAGCTCATATACTTCAATGTCAGTACCATTTTTTATTGAAGCTGCATGCTTCGAATTCCGGTACTACAGTAGGTAACGCGCGCGCGGGGAATCTGAATGATGTGAAATATTGAACAAGCCCTGCCAAAAATTATCCAATTCCAACGTGAATGCTTCCCGCACCACCTCAATTCCAAGGAAGATTGGAAACCAGCAAGTTCGGAAGGCATCCCATTTTGACCTCGATACACATTTATAAAAGCTTTTTTCTATTAAATAGGTTAGTGTTTTGGCATTCCTAGTTTTACAACACAGTTTCATATCGACGTTCAACTCCAAGTTACTAACAAAAGTGAGAAGCGAAAATTGATTCACCCTTCATTCCATAAATCACTCGCGAAGTACTCATGGAACTCTCAAAATAGTTGTTCCATTTTTTTCAACGAGAAAAGGTTGCCTAATCGGCGTATGAATAAAGTAGAGGGTTTACCATTTACTATTTCAATTCATAGTTGAATAATCCACTTATATGTGCACAAGGATTATGAAGTTTTTCTTTTGACTAAGCTTCGTGGATGACCTCTCGTGAAAGCGACGTGAGGACGAGCTTACCATTGCCTCCGTCCTCTGCGTCTCTGCCTCGCCCCAGCCCCAACCGGCCTAAATGTCCGCAACCCTTCTAATCCAAATGTATGGATTTCGTTCTGGTGTTCAAGGAGAAGTTCAAGTATTGCTTCCACTCCTTCATCGTTGTTTACATTCGTATAGAGAGCCACCGCGTCTAAACTTCCGTAACTGGCGCCATCAGGAACTTCACAGGTATTCAGGGCAGATAGGAATTCTTCTACATTGGCGATATGAGCAGTGACATGACGTAATAGTGGCGAAAGAAGTTTCACTAGAAACCAACTTATACGATCTGACGGCATTTCACAAGATGAGACTATCGGTCTAGTTTTGATATCATTTTCATCAACATCACGTAAATTTGTTCCCTCGGTGAATTTATGAGTCTTCACCATTGCGTAGTATGTTGGAATTGTCGGAGATATCAGCGTGAAGCGTTTCACGGTGTTCGGCTCCATTATCTTGCTCAGTATCCGTTGCACTGTCTGCCGGAGTTCATTGGATACATTTTCAAAGTTACGTTGAGTAGACTTTTCGTATATTCCTGTATCAGATAAACATTTTCGGCTTAGCCGTTTGTCCATGACCTGCGTCATAACCACAAAGTCGCCACCTTTGTCGCTCACGCTGTAGCGGAGTTCATTACGAAAAGAAAGGAGCTTTCTCAATCCTCGTTTTTCCCTGTCCGTGAGGTTTGATGCCTTTGTGGTGAATACGCTTGATTTAGATCAAGCTGTAGCCTAGCTAGCACAGGTTCTAGTGATCTTGCTGGTCCTGGGGCCGTATTCATCATTGAAATGCCGGGTAAATCATACTTTACTTTTACCTTACCCGAAGCCGATTACTTACTCACCGTGAAACGGCATTCACCAACACTTACTTACCCGGGTAAGATTCCGCGCAAAATGTGCACCGCGTGCACCCACCGAAACACTCAATAGGCGTCGTCAATTCACAAATTTTTCAACGATCCACTCTTTGATATATTTAAGGAGGCTAGAGAGAAGTGCATGGGTTGCGTGATTAATAAAAACATCAGAGTAGATCATAGGGGACGCTTCATACATAGAAAATACCATCATTTCACATTACTTACTTTTTCATTTCTTCTAGCGAGATTTTTTCAATGGTACTCGTTTGTTTTTCTTTATCGGTGTTCAGCTGTATGATACAATACTTCTTCTATGAGTATTAGGTGGTAGCCAAAGCTTTCTGCCATTCGTTTTTGTCTTTTTTTTTTCGGCGCGGTTCTTCAACCAAATTTGATATACCGTCCACGGCTTTTTTGAGCTTTCAACTATTCGTGGTGGGTCATGAATATTTGGTCAAGATTTGGGAAATTTTCTGGAATTGCTCACTGATCAGCCAACGATAAATATACCTCTTTCTGCGAAAAACAGCGACAAAAAAAGCCGAAAAATCTTTCTTTGTATCGAATTGTGCTGACCTAATTCTTGAAAAAATGTTCTTTCCAATAGTTTATTGGGTAGTATGTAACATATAATTAGAGATGCAGCTCTTCCTTTGTCGTATAATGCTGGGAATTTTGTTGTGAAATGTGTTTCATTGCGATTGGTCAACTACTTTTTGGAAATTCGGAGAAAAAACAAAAATTGGTTGAAAAAAAAGGAGATTATTCGCAAGTACTTTATGGTGAATGAAAACTTTTTGTGTAGAATTATGTTGTGCAGTGTTCTCAAACACATTACCCAGAAGAAGCTTTGGAATTCCAAAATATTCGCTAATTAAGCTACGAATTGAATTCGAGCATCAAGTTCGCAAGTTACCGTGTTCTATAGTGAGCTTCAAAAATTTATATTATGAAGGAACTATTGTGCTTCCGAAAGCTATACTTCTAATATATGACCTCAGAAATTCGATGGGACTAGGAAAATTATTTTCGCAAAACTTTAATTTTTTGTCAACTCCACATAAGCCTATTTAGTTGGAGTTCGGTGAAGAATCGCGCGAAGAGCATAAAGCCGAAGAAAGAGAAGCTTCTTGGTTGGGTCTCCTGATGCATTCAAATTTAGAAAAGAAACCAAGTGAACAGAAGGAAGGAAAGTTCACCGCTTTTCCACGACTTACAATAAAATCCTTTGAGAACGCGTGCGTAAAAAACTGAAAAACTTTTCGTCTATGGAAAGCAACGCGTTGAAGGAGTCATAAAAAGACGAACATATCTTTTAAGGAAAGGATTAGAACAACTTGTCGATGAAGATATTGCGCTCCATTGCTAATTCTGCTATGAATGTTGGAACGTAGCAGCTGCAGCTGGCTGGGAGTAAAATATACCCGACCACATACGTCGGGTAAAATTTACCTGGCTTTTGGCCCGAAAATCCCGAGTAAGTAAGCGTGTGAATACCGGGTAAGAGCCAAATTCAAGGGACTTTACACTTACCTCGCGGGTAAATCATTGATGAATACGGCCCCTGGTGATGTTATTGATGTTCGCGGGAAAGGCATGGAGGCGGTAAAGGAATGTAATCGATCCATCACTGTAGGGCTTGACTGTTCACGAAATCAAAGCTGATACGCGAATTTGTAGAAGCTGCACATTGCTGTATTATGGACTTCTCGATTAATTACGGTGGCGATCGTAAACGATGGTCCACGATTCAAAACCACATCCATTTCTTCGTCTACTTCATCGGTCCCTATTATCTAGCACCGTTTAGGTTCTAGTGAAACTTCTTTCGCCACTATTACGTCATGTCACTGCTCGTATCGCCAATGTAAAGGAATTCCTATCTGCCCTGAATACCTGTGAAATCCCTGATGGCGCCAGTTACAGAAGTTTTGACGCGGTGGCTCTCTATACGAATGCAAACAACGATGACAGAGTGGAAGCAAGACTTGAACTTCTCCGTGAACATCAGAACGGAATCCATACATTTGGATTAGAAGAACAAGATGTTCCAGAGCTCCTCGGAGCTACATTAAGATGCAACACCTTCAAGTTCGATGGAGAGTTCTATTGTCAAAAACACGGTCTCGCCATGGGATCAAGAATCGCACCACTGGTGGCTATGGTCTACCTAAACAAGATAGAGAGAGCGTCCCTTGTCAACGAGATCCTAATTTGCAAACGCTACATTGATGACGTATTCGTCGTAGGATCCACTACCCCCGCACTGCACGTAATGCTCAGGAATCTGAACTCGTATGACCCGAACATCCAGTTCACAGCCGAATACCCTGGCGAAAACGGATACTTACCATTCGTCAACTCAGAAGTTCGAATCAGTCATGGCATCAGGGAGCACTTATGGTACAAGAAACCTATGTCAAAAACATCATGCTTCACTCTCGGAGTGCACACCCTCTTTTCATGAAGAAGAACGCGAAGAACCCCATGAAGACAAAGCAGAAAGCGTGCTCATTCGAGTCTCCGGAGGTGAACAATAAGATCTCTCGAGTACTGGAAGAAAACGGATACACGAGAGCAGATCCTAGGTCTTGGAGTCCACTCTATATGGTGAACGGGATCTCCTTGGTTCTGCCATATGTGAACGAGGTCTTGAACAAGTATCCGTTTTGAACAACATCGTCAAGAGTTCCGGACTACCAGTAAAGCTCGTTCTACGTCTACCACCGACTTTGAAGCAATTTCTGACTTCATCGAGACTTTACGAAGAGAAATGCGGTCGACGCAACTGTCTATATTGCACAGAGAAGAAAATCTGCCAACTTCGTGGCACTGTGTATATGATTAAATGCGAAGGCTGTGCGCAAAAATACGTTGGATTGACCATGCGGCCACTACATAAACGGCTTGACGAACATCTGCGAGCTCTAAGGAATCCCAACGCATACCCGAACAATGGCTTTTCGCGGCATCGCACACAACATCATGCTTTGGAAAGCCCTCCCTCAGTGAAAGTTACAGTTTTGCACGCCTCACTGGAATTTCCTCTGGAAAGAAAAGTGTTAGTAGCTCTTGAGATAAGGCGCTTATCCCCCGAAATCAACAACAGGGATGAGATGATAGATGCTTTGCGCCTTATCACATAACAGTATCCATTGAGGTAATCCTTCCCGTGCACACCATAACTGTTGGCTTATTTGATAGAACATTTGATAGATAGTCGCAGAGGGCGAGCTCGTCCGAGCCGTGTGCTTTTCGCAATCCTAAAAATATGTTTGCAGAGTTGGCATCGCGGCAAGTTTGGTTAGTGCTTGGATTGTTGACTACGACCCTGCTAATTGATTAGTTGTGCTATGTATTTGATTATTACAGGCTTGAAAAAGGTGTTATATCACACCAAAATATCGCCAATTATTTTCGGATATAAAGGAGCTCTCGATCTGATTTTGCAAGAAAATACACGAGTGAATGAGACTTCGGGATAGAACAATCCTGCCATCACCTATTTCGTTTACACTCACCGTTCAACTCTTAGCCGTTTTTTAATGTATCAGTTCTACGGATATCATTACCACGATTATCTTTATATACTTACATACTACCTTAGACTAACAGTATGACACACAATACCCCCCTCCCTCCGCCATTCGGCCCCCGTCATAGTCGGCCAAAGACCGGACTGAGCCAACCTTTCCCATCTCTTGTGATTCGGCGCCATACCTCCCCTCCCTAGTGATCCAGCGCCGTCCTACCCCGTTCCTAGTGGTCCGATGTATGTGTATAGATTAGGCTGGCACACTCGAGCGCACGGCTTAGTTCGGCCGCAACGGGGGGGGGGGGGTCCTACCTCAGTGAGCATACGCATCGACCGGGACAGCCACGGTCGATGCGTACGCTTACTGAGTGGGATCAGTCGATACAAATCGGGGGGAAATTTCGACCTAAGTAAGCAAAGCGTTGAATACCTATCGACCGGGCTGGCTACAGCATATAGGCCGACTATGGCGCGGCCGTTATGGAAGCCTATCTTAGTGCTTGGTCGTAGGTCCGATCCCTCCCCCCACCGGACGTCGAGGGGTTTGACCCAGAGATGTGCGGAAATTTAATTCAGTAAACAAAAAGGCGAGTTTGTCGGAAAACAGAAGGCGCAAGCTGCCAGAAAACAGAAATTTCCGCACACGCACCGTCCGACCTCTTCCATGTGACACATAACGCCTCGCGCCGTAGCCTGGGGCGGAATTCACGAAGCGCTAACCACGTTTCAAAGGCGTCGTACGCGCTGAAAACCACTTACCGTTTTTTTGAGTTTGAATCATTGGCTGGGCCCGCATGGGAACGTGGGTAGAGTTTGTCGGGTCATCGGCGCATCATTGGGAAGATATGGGAGATCGAATGCCTCGATTTCCACCAAAAGAGGCCGGCCTTCCGACAGCCATGTGGCCTCAAATGAGAAAAGAAGGTAGCTGCGATATCGCTTGTTGAAAACCTTCTTTCTTCTTCATTTTATGCCAAATGGCTGTCAAAAGGCCGGCCTCTTTTGGTGGAATTCGAGGCATTCATTCCCTCATATCCTCCCAATGATGCGTCGGTGACCCAAGAAACTCTACCCACGTTCTCAGGCGGGCCCAACCAATGATTCGAACTTAAAAAACGGTGAGTGGTTTTCAGCGAGTACAATGCCTTTAACCATGGCTACCGTAACCACGGTTAATCACATCGTGTGTGAATCGATTGGCCTCAAACCATGGCTAAACCGTGGTTATCGTTTCGTGAAATCCTGCCTTGGTCGGGAAAGATTTACTTGGCAAGGAATGGCGCAGTGATCAATGTTGTGTGGTCGCTTTTCTCCCCTCCCCTTCTTGAGATCTAGCGGAGCACCGCATACAAACATTTTGCCGAAAAATTTTCTAGGGGCCATCGATGCATTGATATCCCTTCCACCACTAACACAGTGGCCGTTTCCTGCTTAAACGGGATCACTGAATCTGGAATTGTTCCGCTAATCTCCAAATAGTCCGCGTTTTGAAGGTACAATACCCGCGCTAAGTTTTGTAAAAACGGGGAGCATCTGGCAAACTTGGCAAAAAAGCGTCCGATGCATGTAGCTCTGTTGAATGGAGACTTTTTCGAATTCTGAAAACGATATCATATTCAGAGATCAAATTGCTACCAAATTATGACACTTGTGTGCCGAAGTCCCCTCAGAGAACTTCGTTCTGAAGGAAATAGTGTTTGAAATCGTTTTTCAAAAAACTTCGCTCGCGGCGAAACTTTGAGCAGTATTTGTACAAGTAATGGAAGAGCAATCAGTATGCTTTCTTCAAAATTTAAGTGCAGGTGAGAGTATCTCAAGGTTTGTTCAGGTTGAATTTTCCAAACCCTCAATTAAACACGCTTGAGAACTACCTGAAAAGCCAGAGTTTTGTTGCGAAATCCCCGGACTCATAAATGAAGGATTTCAAAAATTCAACCTAAACAAACCTTGAGATTCCCCCACCTGAACCTAATTTATGAAGAAAGCATACAGATTGCTCTTCCATTACTTGTACAAATACTGCTCAAAGTTTCGCCGCATTCGTCGCGCGCGAGGTTTTTTGAAAAACGATTGCAAAAACTATTTCCTTCAAAAACAAAGTGCTCTTATGGAACTTCGGCACAAAAGTGACATAATTAGGTAGCAATTTGATCTGTGAATATGATAGCGTTTTCAGATTTCAAAAAAATCTTCATTCAAAAAAGTTGCATGCATCGGACGCTTTTTTTCCAAGTTTGCCAGATGCTCCCCGTTTTTACAAAACTTAGCGCGGGTATTGTAGTTCACGAAAAGAGGTCTCCGGGCCCCTCAAGAAATCGAAAGTTCCGCTGTGGTCCTGATCTCCATTTTGAAATGTCGAATATTATTCGAATATTCGAATAGGGTTCAAATATTCGAATAGTTTGGCGATTCATTTGGAAATTTTTTAGAGGCCTTATTCGAATGTATTCATTCATTCGGAGATTTTCAAAAGGCATTATTTGAATGTATTCATTTATTCGGAAATTTTTAAAAGGCCTTATTCGAATGTATTCATTTAAATATTAGGGATTTTTTAAAAGGCCCTATTCGAATGTATTCGTTTATTCGGGATTTTTAAAAGGCCCTATTCAAATGCATTCATTCATTCGGGATTTTCAAAAGGCCTTATTCGAATGTATTCATTCACTCGGGAATTTTTTCAGAGGCCGTATTCGAGTTATTCATTCATTCGTAAACTGGGGTCGAATGCTCATGTATAATGTCGAAATCGTCTGAAAACGAGCAACCGCTCGCAATATACGGCCCCGAAACTTGGACATGGTGTGCCCCCCAACCCCCGTCCTCCCCCCCGCACCCAACCACTTCCTCTGTAGCCACAGGGGAAGTGGGCGGGGCGAGAACACCACATTCAACTATGGGACCGTGTAGAGCGATTTACTGCTAGCTTTTAGCCGATATTGTGGTTTTAATGGGCCTCGTGCCGGCTTTAGGCCGAATACACAGAAAGGGAAGCGCCCAAAAGCTGTCCGGCTGGCTAAACGCACTGCACGTGGTGCTTCAGCGACGACGTGAGCGCAGCGGCTTTCCGTCGCGCGTAGTACAAGTTAAACTGTCACTAGATCCCTCTCTTTCTGTGTGTTCGATCAACATGTCCCTCAAAGCTCTTGATTTCCATGGAAATTCAATGGAAATTCACAAGCTGCTTTTATCGTGAGCTCTACATTCAGCTAGACTAGTCTCACTCCACTCCTGTAGCCTCACAAGGGAAACCATTCAAGCGTAGTTTGAAGTCAGAGGAACAAAAATCTTGAGTCCGCTGCCCGCCCCCGGATTAACTGTGCTGGGTCGCGCTGACCACAAGCCCCTTTTGGAGTAAATCCTCTGCGGATCAATCACATTTTGCACTACTCAAAAGGACGCCCAATCTTTGGATCTTTAGCACTGCTTGTACTGAGACTTTGATTAGAGGGAGGGGAATCAACAGAATAATCTCCGGCGAGGGATAGGGTAACGGTGTTGTTGAAATTGATATCGACTCCTACACAGATCACATACAGAACAGCGCTACTGGCGTTTTCTGATCATACAGTATGAGACCTCCAAGTAGCTTCGATATATGGAATTTTTTCCTCTGTAAGAGCTAGTGAAACGCTAGGCACATAATAACTGGCAGATTTTGCATTGTACAGCGCATAACTGAACAAATGTTGGTATATTATAGCACAAAACAGATTTTGCCGTTTTGCCGGTCATTTTTGGAGTTTGCCGAAATTTCAAATTCCTTTGCCGCACACCCCTGGTTCAAATGCTTCCAGCCCATACGTTGCGATCGTGGGAGGGAAGGGAGGGGGGCAGGGTTTTTCTGTCCATCCTACAGCGAGTGACGCGGGAGCGTCTGGGCGGGTTCTTCTCACTATGATCGACCGTAGGAGGCACATCACCAAGGATGGGATTGGGAGGGGCAGTGCTTGATTTGCTGCAGCCTCTTCCTTTGAGCTTTTCTGAGAGAATCCTTCGCTCTAGTACCGTGATGCTCCCGGGATCCGCGGTGGTACCGTGTTTGTCTCCCCTTCGTCCCTAGATCCGCGTCCGTTCCGCGATAGTAACACAATCGACCCATCGTACTGTGATGCTACCGCGATCGTTACCAAGTTTACCGCGCTAGCACCCTGGTGCATTCGCGATCCGCGATGGCACCGTGGTGGTTTCTCACCGGTCCCGCGCTCTCATGATGTGCAGATTTGTAAAGCAGCGCGAAATACGGGACGGGCAAATACCCTATAGCTTCGTGTTGATCTGATGGACAACACTCGCTTGGGTGAAACACCGCGAGGGCATGGTTGATAGGACGCGATACGATCAGGGGTGGAGGCTGACAGAATCTCGCGATCGGCCTGCGATAGCTTTGGACTTGCCTCATCGCGGTTCCGTGATGTGAAATCCTGAATACATCAATGTACTGACGCGATACGCCCTCAGGCTAAAACTGGTAGAATCTCGCG
Source organism: Aplectana chamaeleonis (assembly GCA_029168955.1). Taxonomy (NCBI): domain Eukaryota; kingdom Metazoa; phylum Nematoda; class Chromadorea; order Rhabditida; family Cosmocercidae; genus Aplectana; species Aplectana chamaeleonis. Next base: position 436,119 of record JAPDOI010000050.1, on the reverse strand, counting down.
ATTCCGCGATGGAGCATGGCGAGAGCATCAATAAACGAACACGGTACGCTCTCGCTTTGAGACTGGCAGAATCTCGCGATCGTTCCGGGATAGCCCCATGCTAGTATCCTTTCGGACCGTACCAGAAACTGAGGGGGATTCTATCCGTGAATGATCACGGGGAATTCTCTCAGAGGGAGAGGTGGTCCATCTTTGACGATCCAGTGTAGAAATAGCAGCATGGAGCGGTGTGCGACTATTACGGGGATGAGGATCGGATGACAGAAGGGGGTAGTTGGGATGTGCGGCATTCTTGACTATGCCAATGTGGAGCTGTTGTGACTGCAGTTGGCAGTGCTGTTTGACAGAAAGTAGTGCAGTTTCTTGTCAAAGATGGGGTTGACCTTACAAGGGAAGTATAAAAAGCGTAGGTCGGAACTGCTAAAACGACTAGTATGGTTAGTATCTCTTCTGGCTCAATAGTAAAAATGCGCAGTATTCCGCCGCGAGCCGCAGACTCAAAAAAGTTATGAGCAGTTTTTAAGCGTGGCGAGAAGGCAAGGAGGGTTACCCATCAGGCATTTTTTTGGAGTTTCAAAAAATTTTCTCGAATTTAGCTAAAAAGTTGTATGTAGGGGTAATCTAGGGTGGCGAATACGAATCTGGAGTCCATTTGTCGAAATTTTGAGGTTTACTGTAGGTTACGATAGGTACATGTCATCTAGGGGTCAAAACCCACCTTAGTATTTGGAAAATCGACAAACGGACGTTAAATTCGTATTCTATACCCCGAATAACCCCCGTATACAAATTTTGAGTAAAATCTGAGATTTTTACCAAACTACCGTATACCCACCGTAATCTACCGTAATCTACGAAAGATCGATAAACGGACTCCAGACTCGTGTTTAGCACTCCAAATAACCAACAGAGAATGATTTTGAGACATATCTATCGTAGAAAATCGGAAATCTCGAAAGTGGCGTTTCTCCCTCGAAATTTTCCCCGGTTGAGAAGCTTCAAACGAAATTAGCCGAAAACATTGGAAAATCGACTAATTAACCACAGATTCGTGATCAGCGCCCCGAAAAACCTCCCTGGGAGAATTTTTAGTCAAATCTGGACAATTTTGCTAGAACGCTTTCAGAGCCCTTAATTGGGAGAAATAAACGCCCAACCGAAAATCCGTACAAGTCCAAAACGCTGTTAGTCTGGACAAAGTACGTAAAATGTGCCTTCACCCACACTTCGCTCAGGGGGGCAGTTTTTGACGCTGAACACATTTATGAGGTCCGTTTCCAGATTTTCCGAAGACTAACGCGCTTTTTGGAAGGTACAAAAGGCACAAAAAATGAGCTTTTTAGGCTTGTAACTTCTTGGAACCTGCGGCTCGGGGCGGGATACTGCGCAGTTTTACTATTGAGCCACAAGAGATATTAACGACACTAGTCGTTTTGGCAGATCCGACCTACGCTTTGTATACTTTCCTTGTTAGGCATCCAGAAATAACACGTGGTGCAGTGTTCTCCACACAATGAAGCTTGCTTCAAGAGGTGTCCGACAGGTGTCTAGTCCATATCGGAGCTCCATACTTCAGAGTAGGCTGTATCATGGCCTCATACGTTGTGCGTAAAACTTCCTCCGTGCTACCCCAAGTGGTGCCCGTCGGAGCGTGTTAGCAGTTGCAGCTCGGATGCGCGTGTTCTAATGAAAGGATCCAGGAGGACTCCAAGTAGATGAGGGTGCACAGATAGGGGCTGCCGATTACCTTCCAAGCGACCCCTGGGTTGTAGTTGATGCTCCGGTTGGCTGATAATTCAGCCCATGCTGAGTAAGTTTACGAAGCAGCGTCTCTTACATTGCACAGAATTACTTACCCCTTCCGTTCGCCCAATCGTCGGCCACTGCCATTTGACTTTGTGTTCAGTCACCCTAGTAGCAGATTCTCCCCTGAGGCCCCTGTCAGAGATGGTCGATCAACTGAGTCCCACTCGGTCGATACGCACAGAAATAGTGACAGACGGGTGCGGAAAATTCACCCAAATGAGTCCGTCGGCGACCTTCTGCTTGCGTCCACAATCCACCCAGCCAATACCGGTGTTCACCGCGCGCACACGAGCAGGACCAGTGCAACCGAGGTCGGTTTTTCGATCAAGTCTTTCGGGGGTCTCACCTCCCAGATCTCTGATGTCCCGGGCGCATGAAGGGCCAGGGTACATGAAATTTAGGAGCAAGTCACATGGCACATGGTATTCCATGAATGAAGTAATCATTTTTTGTTTAAAGGCGTCGTACACGCAGAAAACAACAATTTATATTTTCATATATTTGGGTGGGTGTAACCCTCCTTCTAGTGAACGAAAATGGCGAAAGAGACTTGTGAAAAGCGCAACCTGTGAAGAAAACTAAGGTTGAATGTTGTTGACAGAGATTTTTGAAATCGCGCCATATCGGTTTTTGGACAGTTGCGCCGGATCGCTAGGCATTCCTTCAGTATATGCTGGCTGCCAGCTAATTGTGCCAGATGACTGACGGAGGGCCGGCCTCTTTTGACGGGATTTTAAACGTTCTTCCACCTATAACTTTACAATAGTGCTTTGATGATCCAACAAACTCCCTGCGTTCTCAGACAGTCTCAAACAATTGATCAAACACGAAAAAATTTTAAGTGCTTCTCAGCGCGTACGATGCCTTTAGACATGTACATTGGTGACCTGCGTGTTCGATGAGCGGAGTATACATTGGACCCGAATCGAAAAACGGATATCCGAATCATTCTGAAAACCATGGTTGTGTGTATCCGAGTGCACTCAGATGGATCCCAAGTGGTAGCAAGTAGTACCAGAATAGCAGTGCTTTTATTTTGAATTCATTCGGATGAATCGGAAATCCGCGACCATCGTTTTTAAAATGATTCGGATATCCGTTTATCGACTCGGGTGCAATGTATAGAGTGGAGCTCCGATTGAAGCGTCTAGTTCGGTGCGACAAGTGCGCCCTTGCCAAGTGAGTCTCTCCGCTTTCGTTTTGTAACTAAGTTGTTCGGGGGCTACTTGGCTAGATGTGCTCGTCACCGTACCCTCATTTGATTCGGTTGCCTCGTAACACATAGGAAGCAAAACTTTGATCGAAAATCAGTATATGGGGCCGATTAGAGTCCCGCCGCTGAAAGGCGCGGCAGTATGCAATGGAGGTTTATCGATTCTGCGGCGCTGCACGATTGATTCCTCTCCATAACATGCTGCCGCGCCTTTCAGCGGCGAGACTCTAATCGGCCCCTATTGTCTGTCAGTTATCGGGAGCGCAGATTCCAAGATAGCGATACAGCGACTACTTCGCAGTTTCCTAGAAGAAATGCACGTACCTTCTGGTTCTGGGCCTGATTTAATGAGTGCAATTGCGGACTTGCGTCGTGGGGGCTCGACACATCGCTTTCGTACGAGCTTCCGCGCCCGCCCCCCATCAGCTGATCATGCTGGATTTTGCTTGATTTTCCCTGCTTTTTTCTTGATTCTCACTTCTTTCTCAGCTCGTACAAAAGCGATGCGTCGCGCCCCACTATGCAAGTCCGCAATTGCACACACTAAATCAGGCCCGGAACCAGAAGGTTCCTTACACGCAAGCTATATCATACGTCTGCAAGCGGTCAAGCAAGGGTGGCCGTGTTGCAGCGGGTTCCATGTATATTGATTTCTAACTGACCACTCTACTATTGGTTTGCAGGTTGACAACTTATGGTGAATTAGGCTGTTGGTGTAGGTGCAACCACAACATCGAGGAAAAGAGGGAATGGTGGATTCAGTTGATATATTAGATTTAAAAAAAATAAATGCTTATGTACAGCCTATGAAAACTACTGAGGTTTCCCCCGATCTTATCCTGGCTCTAGAAATGATCTATTAAGCTCTGAGACGTTGGTTTTCATACGGTTTTCATAATTCCGGCTAACATTTAAAAAAACATGCACACATCGTTTAGTCGTCTGGTGAGAACGTCTAGCAGCAAGCCTCGGTTTTCTTTCCCTGGCTTCTACATTAGGTTTTGTGTAGGGCTGAATTTTAGATGTTGCTTTTATTGTTAGTTTAACTTTGGTGTGAATTTTTTCCGAATGTCGAGCATCTTTTGTTTTCTGCGGTGAGCAAACTGACATGCCACATTGTGTAGGTTTGACGTTTGTCTGGCAAAGTCAAACCTATTTTGTGATGTTTAACGTTAGCGCTAAGCTAAGAGTATAATACCTTCCGTAGGTGATTTGGCTATTTGCCTCGAGCAACTCTACGGTCCAGTCTGCTACGTGGGAATCGAAAACGACGATTGGTATAACTATCCAAAAGGAGCAGCCAGAGTCACGTTCGTCACTGTTCAAGCATATATTGCTGCAATCTCCGGTCGTTTCGTGTACTTGCAGCACTTGGATGGGCGTAAAAGAGTATGTTCTTTCTCCTCACTTCAACAAGTATCATTGCATCAGATCCAGTTTTTCTAGGTTGAGATCAAGCCGTACGTTACAGAGGGTCAGATGTGCGACAATTGTGAGGGAAAGCGTTGTTCATATCAGTATGCGCTATACTATTGTGCTTCTACGGACTGTCTTCAGGTAAACGTTGACACCACCGTAGTGGACTACGTGATCGAGCCTCACCGGCTGCGTGCGGTCGCGCCGCGTGCTCACTTGTGCGAGATATCCTGCGATAAGATAAATGGTCAAAAGTTGAAAAATACCAGGAATAGTCGCAGAATGGTTTCAAGATTAGATATTTATCCTATCACACGCTATCTAGCAGAGGTGAGTACGTAGAGCGACCGCACCCAGCCAGTGAGGCTCGTCCGCATAGCCCACTATGGCAGCGTCAGAATTCAATTCAAGGGGACAAAGTGAAGCTATACTTGACCAGGCGCAAAGCGCATACACTGTCCATGTTAATTTCGCCCATTTCATCCATCTGCTTGCTGTAGTAGACTTTTCGCTGTACCACCTCTGGACTTGCAATTCAATTGTGAACAAAAGATGCGATTCCACGGTGGCTCTAAACATAGATCCTGGAATAGCGGGGTTGTGAAAGGCCAAGTCAATACCAAATCTGTTGCGCGCGCGATCCGCGGCTACTGTCGATGATGCATCCTCTACTTCGGAGTGACATTCACTGCTGCTGATCGCCTGCGTGTGCGCGCGTATGCTCCGTCTCCTTCTCCCCACACTTTTCCACTGACTCTCCCCACGCTCCGCACAAGCACGCAGAGGAAAAAACTGAATTAGCCTCCGTAACAGAGTATTGTATGGCTGAACGCGTCAGCGACAGAACCGTTCCAGTGGAGCAATTCTAGCTGGTTCTTGGCGCTTCCTGTAGCGCCGTAGTAAAATAAGTGCTGGCGTGTTTGCGTTGCTGTCTCAGCTACGGCTTTTGATGTATGGTTTCCGTTTTCGATTTAGTCTGACGAATGGACAAGGCGGCTTGCCGTGCGGGGTTGGCGGCCTCACTGGAAAATGAGGCTTCGATTCGCGCGGGGTGATCCACCGTCGCAGCCCCTTCCGTTCATCAGACTAAAATTATTGCGCGAACTCTATATGCTGTTTTGAGGGTGAGTTAGTCTTTCTGGCTTGCCCTGTCCTATTTTGTATCACGCTCACCAGGGAGGCACTGTCGTCTCAATGACGATTACAGGAGGTGGTAGAGCCCTAGCATCTCAGCAAAGGGTAAACAAAGCAGATTATTGGCCCTTATTTTTTTTAGCTCGACTAGAAATAGCTGTTTTCAGTACTACTGCCAGTTCTGTTGGGATCACATTCACTACAACGAGCTGTCCATCCGTACCAAGCATAGTCCATTCGTTCAAAGCGGATATTATTCTAAGGTAGATTACGAATTTGACAGAACCTCTGCAATGACAGATGCGTGAATTTGAGCCGCTTACAGTTTGTTGGATTGTCATTCCTAGAATCAATTTTGTGACTCTTTACGTTGACCTCTTCTTGTATTTTCTTACCTTCTGATGCATGGCTCCATCCAGCGCTGGGCACCCATCCCGGAGTGGCAATTCTGGATATGCGCCATCGTAGCTTAGAATATTTTAGGCACCCCCGAAAACCGAAATCATCTGCTTTCTCACTAGTTAAGCGCCGGTGTCTTGATTTTGATTCCCTCTGACAAACAAGTATCCAAAAGGGCAATAAATAGGGAAGTTTCGGAGGAGTTTTACAAAACAAGAAAAAGTAAAGTTCTTACCGAACTAAAAAATTGTTCAATTGCGGAAATTTCAGCCGAACTCCATTTACATAGGGAAATTTCATCCGAATTTTTCAAAGAAAACATCATAAGTAAAGAAATAAGTTGTGCAGGCAGACAGGTAAAGAATTTTCTGTTCCCCATTTTTTTAATAGGGAGAAAATTGTGAACATGCAAGAAAATGTATCGTGTTTTTCTCAAGGAAGGAAGAGCAGCAGTTATGGCCCGAGCTGCAGAAGCCGGGAGAAGCGGCCGCAACGCCCACCACAACTTCGCCAACTACAAGACCACGATGACCGCACTTCGACGCCCAGACGGAACAATCAGTGTTTCCAGATGTGCACTGGAAAAGGTCATTTACGACTTCCAGTACTATCTCTCCAGCAGCCACGTCCATGTACCTCCATACCAGCTGAAACAGGTCGACTATGTTGTTCCATCCGTTGTCCCTTCCGAGATCCATCATGTCGGTGAGAAATCGCATTTCACCCGGTGCCGATAGGATCAAACCCGAACATCTGAAGAACCTCCTACCAACTCTGATTCTCACGCTGATACACGATAAAGGCAACTATCGCTCTATCTGCATGCTGTCTGTCATCGAAAGTACCGTTTTCTAATAAACCACATTTTCAAATTATCAATGCGATTGCGTCCATTCCTGTGTGGGTTGTGTAGCCGCAGGCAGGTCCCATATTCCTCGGCAAGGCGAATTCTGACGGATCGCGACTAGGAGGCTAGATCATGGGTTTTTCAGTCCGAAGGTATCCCATCGATCCTAAAGGCGCAGTCCAACATCAAGGCTAATTTTTGATATTATACTTCGGCCGCGGTGTGTAACAACCCTGCTAGGCGCGAAACCTCAGGTCACTCAAATAAGCGAGAAAGAGCGCGGAAAAAGTCGACCTCGCCCCTAGAAAATAAAAAAAATGGGCAACGCCCATCGACAAGTTTTCGCTCTCAATAGGGACAAGATGCGAGATTTATTCTGAGCAAAATCTATGTTCTTAAATTTGTTATTCTCGGACAGTCTAGGGGTAGTACGTCAGCACAATAGCGTTAGTACTCCAGGACAAACATGGAATACTAACAGTCGTTGTGAGCAGGAGCCGCTGGCAGTGGCAGTATATGCTGCCAACGTATGCTGTCGTTCTACCCCTAGTTATGGACAGCCTTTTCTGCAAACGGAGAAGGAATTTGGCCTGCCACCCTCTTTCCCGGTCTTGGGTATGATCTTTGTCACGGCCAGCAGCAAGGATGCCAACCTTACCGCAGTCTGCAACAAGGACATCTCCTTTGCCCCGGTCCACAACGAGGAGGCTTCCCTCGCGATGGGTCATGAAGATGATCCCCAGGCGTACAAAATAAAGTCCGGAAAGTGACGTATGGTCACGTTCTCGAATCGGTCTCGAGTGCTCAACTGCCCCCTCAGCGAGACTGGCAGACTTATATACCCGCCGTCGTCGTACCAGAGGATGCTGCAACGTTTATTTGTATCAGACGTCAACGGAGGAGAGTGTCAGCGGACACTGGGAAAGAGGGGCTGTTAATATCACGCTGGCCAGAGTAAACAAAGCGTTACTACTCCAGCACAAAACAGCGGCGTGACAACCCCATCTGAAAATGTCAATATGTTGCACGGCATATTAGCTGACGCTAAACGCTGTTCATGTATGACCATTTCCGCACAATGAATTACATATTATTTAGAAACTCCCACATCCACCGCATCACAACAATAATCGCAGTCACAGCAAGCGCCACAACTGAGGCTTCAATGGTGTCGTTCAGTATCACAGTGGTGGAGGGCTTTCCCAAGTTCAGTCGTACTTCTGCAATTTCTAGGCGGATTTTGAGCATTATGGTAGATGATCTCTCATTTCTTGTGAGAGATCATCTACCATAATGCTTTCTTGTATCCTGCTTGTCTGCTAATTTATTGCCAGTCTTTTTGTGATGTTTCGTGATTATAGCAGACAATCTTGAAGATGTTTATTCCGATTTTCGCCGGCAGCAAGAGGACGTGTGGAGTACCCTTCACCGTTACGTGTGAGGAGCATTCACACAAATGCAACGATGAAAGGAGTTCTGCGTCATCTCTAGGTACCGGTGTGGTAATTGTTTTCGCCTACTTCATGATTTACTTCCAGTTTTTTTTTTGCTATAGAGTGTCATGTGTTAGGCCCTCTTTGAAGACGTGTAATTCAGTTTCAGCCAGAAGCGGGCGGTCGTTTGACGTGGCCTAAACCGCTGCGTTAGAGACGCATTCACACAAATGCAACAGTGATAGGCGTTCTTCACCACTGCTCGCTACCGGCGACGTTCGTGCTGATTTTATGTGTGCTTGCAGCGCGTGTTAACGTTCCTTACGAGATCTTAGTTTTACTGTGCTTTCATTTGCCGTAATTTTTCGAAGCTTCTTTGAGGTATTAGAGAAAAAAGTTTGTTTTTCATTGACGATTCTTGTTATGCCTCTAGTATAGCTTTTTTTCTGTAATCTTTGAAGTTGTTTATGGTAGGACTTATGTTTCTGTGAGTGTGCTTACCACCTATTCCGGAGTGAATTTCACTTGATAACATCGTGTGAGCTCATGAAGACGGGGAGTAGACAGCGAACGTCAGGGGAAAGAAGGAGCTGCTTACGCACTCAGTGGACTAAGTAAATTTTGCTCCGAAAGAGAGTGTTCCACGAATGTTATTTGTTCTTGTAAGTAATTTTTCCACTTGTTCTTTCCTTGGTATAAATATTGGCGGCAAGCTACATCCACAGCAAACTGCTTCGATCTCGGTGAGTGAAAATGCAGCTCTTACGAAATATGGGCTTAAACACTAACAATAGGACGCTTTTCATATTTTTGCGCTGCGCAAAATGCCTTGAGGGAAAAGATGCTTTGAGCTAGAGTGAAACCACTGTTTCGAGATACTAAGAAATCAGGTGAAAGGTGACAAATGACTCCTCTGTACATTAGAATGTTGGCAAAACATCCAGACCGGCAATGGATACCCGATCAAAATCGATACCGATGCGGTAAAACGCGTGAAGCGCCGCTTCGGCGGCAAAATTGGTGCTAATGTTCATTGCCAACATATGTATTTGCCGCTTTTGATTGTATCCGTGACAGTTGCGTTCGGGGATCCATCGCCCAACGTTAATTTTTGCGAGCACTTCCATATGCACTGGAAGGTATGACACCGCTAAGGGGGGGGGGCACTCAGGATTCCTAAACCGGCTGCAAGCCAGGGTGGTTCTGGAAAAGCTCCTGCTCGGACAAATGTTAGGACTGACCGCGCGCAACTTTTCCTCTTTAGTACTGACCGCGCGCAGGAACCGTTCCGATCGCGCGCAAGATAACGTTTTAGGACCGAACGCGCGCAACGCTCGCGGTCGGAACGATCACAAAAAGATGCCCGCGTTTCGACCACGTTTGCGCGCTTTGCGGCCGCCATCACAAACCGTTCGGACCGACAGCAACACCGAAAAGCGCGCCGAAACCTCCGCACTTTAGGACCGACCGCGCGCATCATTCATTTTCAGGCGTGCGGAAAATTGTGTGGTGTGTAATGGACACTCTCGCATTTAGCTCCACGCGCGAATAATTTTTTTTTGCTGCGGTGCTCGTACTATCTTGCTTTTTTGATGTTTTTCTTCGTTTCTCTCTCTCTTCCCATTCTGTGATTCTGTGTTCCCGTTGATTCTATACGTGTTCAAATCGTCTTATGATTGCATGCATAGTTTAAGCGAAGTTAACAATAGGTAATTGATTGATGAATATTGAAAACGGCTAAAGGTGTAGGGTTTTTTAGATAAAAGCAGATCGTGAAAGGTGTAAAGGGATTCTAGTACGTAAACAATTAGCGTTGTGAAAAGTGGGCGGGGCTTCAGAAGGAGTGCGCACAACATCGGCTAAAGTGCGTAGGGATTCGAAAAAAACGTGAGGCGTGAGGAAACAGTTTTTTTGGGAGAGGGCGCATTATGGTTCTCAAAACAGTAAGGATGTTTTGGAAAGTGGGCGGGGCTTCAGAAGGAGTGCGCACACGATCGGCTTAACTGCGGAGGGATTCGGAAAAAATTGTGAGCAAACAGTTTTTTTTGGGGGGACGTATTATGGTTCTCAAAACAATACTGATATGTTTTGGAAAGTGGGCGGGGCTTCAGAAGGAGTGCGCACAACATTCACTGAAGGGCGTAGGGATTCAAAAAACAAGAGGTGATCGTTGTGGGGGGTGTATTATGGTTCTCAAAACAATACTTATAAGTCTTGGAAAGTGGGCGTGGCTTAAGAAGGAGTGCGCACAACAACGGCTAAAGTGCGTAGGGAATCGAAAAAACGCCAGGGGTTAGTTGTTGAGGACGTATTACGGTTCTTAAAGCAATATTGATAAGATTCGGAAAGTGGCCCGAAGCTTCAGAAGGAGTGCGCACTACACACATGAAAGGGTGTGGAGATTCAAAAAACGAAAGGTGATCGTTGTTGGGGGTGTAAAACCTGGACGTTGAAGTTTCACTGAGTTTCGTGAAGTTTAACCCGAGATACGTCGAGAAAAAGTTTTTGCCAAAATGCTAGCTTGATATCTTTCTGTCCCGTACTACATATAAGGCCAATATTTTCAGAAATATAGTACTACATATAAGGTACATATTTTCAGAAATATAGCCTCGAACTTCAATGGATAGCTTGTTGATGCCAACTACGAGTATCCTCCTAGAGCTGGCCTAATCATCTGAACACGACATAAAGTCTCTTGTTCCGAGGGATATTAATCATTGTGAGTTTTAATTTCTCTTAAAGACAGCATACACGCTTGCAAACATACTCGAGATAACAGCATAATTGGGTCCGCATTGTCCCTATCATGTTGTTATCGAAGTTTGAAGCACTGAAAACCATCGACGATGACAACATTTCAGATTTTCTGTCTCAAAGGCCTGCGTTTTCCCATCTCTACGAGTAACAGAATGAGAAATGAAACTTGAGAAAACATGTGACAATTTAGAATGATAGCACTGTCAAATGGGAGCGTATGAGAGAAACAGCTCCACTGACTAGAATATAGTCTGCTGTCTGCTTACCGGCAAAACGCTTCATTCCAAAAGCCAGCCGGAGTAGAGCGGTTTTCTTGAAAATGGGTGCGAATTAATCGGTTTGTAAACATGCTGCATTTAGTTAAATCGAGCTGATTCTCTCGTAGAAATCCGAATGGTTTGCGAGCGTGTATGCTGTTCTTAATGTTGATTATTGTGGTAGTGCAATGAATTGTTCTTTTTTAGCTTGGAATGAATCGCTGAAATCGTCGTCCCATCCTACTATATATATTTTGGTAAATTTGTGTGTGCGTGTGTGTGTTTATGTATGTGTGCGTTTCTCTGTGTGTTTGTTTGACCGTTTATTCGGCTTGACTTTCAAGACGGGCTACCTTACGGGTACGGGCTCAAGAGCGCGCAGAACGCCGTAGAAAGTGTGTGGGACCCAAGTGGAAGTGCGTAGGACGCCGTAGAAAGTGTGCGGGACCCAAGGTAGAGTGCGCAGGACGCCGAAAATGTGTGTGGGACTCAAGTGGAAGTGCGTAGGACGCCGTAGAAATGTGCGGGACCCAAGGTAGAATGCGCCGGACGCCGTAGAAAGTGTGCGGGACCTTAGGTAGAGGGCGCCGGACGACGTAGAAAGTGTTGCGGGACCCAAGGTAGAGTGCGCCGGACGCCATAGAAAGTGTTGCGGGATCAAAGTGGGAGTGCGCAGGACGCCGAAGAAAGTGTGCGGGACCCAAGTGGAAGTGCGTAGGACGCGGTAGAAAGTGTGCGGGACCCAAGTGGGAGTGCGCAAGACGCCGAAGAATGTGTGCGGGACCCAAGTGGGAGTGCGCAGGACGCCGAAAAAAGGGTGCAGGGCCCAAGTCGGAGTGCGCAGGACGCCGAGAAAGAAAGTGTGCGGGACCCAGAAGTGGAAGTGCGTAGGACGCCGTAGAAATGTGCGGGACCCAAGTGGAAGTGCGTAGGACGCCGTAGAAAGTGTGCGGGACCCAAGTGCGGAGTGCAGAGGACGCCGAAAAAAAGTGTGCGGGACCCAAGGTAGAGTGCGCCGGACGCCGTAGAAAGTGTGCGGGACCGAAGTGGGTTAGCGCAGAGCTTCAAAATCGTTTTGTGCATCTATAAGAGAGTGTATACCACCCCTTTCTTCACGTCCCCTCCCCCTTAACCACTCATTTCAACTGCTTAGCTGTTTATATGCACCAACCTTTCTAAATCAGGGTTTATATACGATGGAAATGTGAGTTAATCAAAATATGCATCCAGAAAACACAAACATCATTATACTTCATTTGGCAATAAAGGTAGCAGGGTGTCGGTTGGTCATGGAAGCGTTTACTAAATCTCAAACAGCGGTTGTCTTTATCTTTACAGAATTGAATATAAATGAACTACCACTTTAGGACCTCTTAAAGCTAGGTAAGGGTCGGTGTGCAACTGCATAAGAAAGGAGGTTAGCAGGGTTTGCATGGTTTGAAATAGTTTGTAATTTCTGATTCCTCGAGCGTTTTCGTCGAAACCAGCTCACGTGCTGGCGCAACCGTACTCCAGCAACAGAGGCCGGCGATGGCCGGCAAGCGTGAGAACTTTGAACGCCATCTCACATAGAATTAGCGGAGTTCGATTCATTCGCCTTATCCTTAAGATGCCGGCGAAGCCGGCAAATGGGCCGGCGTAGCCGGACCCCAGCGGCAGAGGCCGGCGTCAGCCGGCGACGCCGCTGGTCATTTCATATTGCAAAGGCAGTTTCGCGTCTCTCATAGCTCTCACCGCAGGCGCAGCACGCGCGGGGTGAGCGTTGGACTACGAAACCCTTTCCCTCGTGGGAAGTTACCTAAAATCTCCGGCGGCACAGCTACGGCGGTGCGCGGAATCAAGTTGGGCTTCAGCCGTGACATGCATTGTATTTCCTAGCTTAAATATACAGAGTAGGATAATCCCGGAATTATCTATGTTGGAGTGAGCTTGAACTGACAAGCGGGTATTGATTCAGACAGTGAAACCGCCTTAGCGGTTTGGGCGGCGCCGTCATGGTAGCTGCTGGATGGGCTGAATGCGCGTGCCGCGCAGAGATAGGTTTCATAGTCCATCGCACGTCCCGCGCAGGCTGGGCTTGAGGTGAGGATTATGAAATATGCTTTTTGCTTCGTTGCATTCTTTGCTGTAATGCATCTCTTCCTAATGCATGCCTTAGCTTTGACTTATTTCTTCTCTCCGAAAATGGAAGCCTGCGTTCCAATCAGGGTTCGGCGCGGGTGTGGGCCCCCACAGGGGTGGGGTCTGAGCTCCGGAGGGGTGGATGTGGGGGGTCTGGTCTTTGGACGAAGACCAATTGAACCAACGTGTTTGTGAGTAAAAACCGTCAGGAGCAGTTTTTCACGTAGATTTCAAATATAGATTACGATTCAACTAAAAGGCTGATTTAACTGATTAACGAGTCACGGAGTTCAAATAGGAAGTTTAAAGGTGAAGTTAAAGGTCTTCCCAGAATAATATTCAAGATATATGAATCCAGCATGTAAAGCCCAAAGCAGTTTGACGACTAAATGTTGAATTATTTCTGCAAATAATTTCCATGAGTCACGAGAGTTCATATTTGAGTTGAGCGGAGTCGAATCACCTTAATACTCACTTTCACCATCTCGGATGAACGCTGAAGACCCCTACAGTATGCCTTTCTCAGGTGTGGTCCCGCCGAAAGTCGTCAATTTTGAGAACTAGGAGTTATGAGAGTAGGATATTTGAACCCAGTGTGGTCGATTTACCCTGTTTACAAACCTTCATCATCTCAGAGTAACGCCGAAAATCGGCCAAGTCCACAAACATAAATTCGGTTTCAAAACTGCAGTAACTTAAATGCTAAACGAGTTATTTGGGAAAAATACTAGCTTTTAGAAACCACGCTCTCAACCCTACCGTTTAAAACCACCCGCAACCCCGGAAAAGGCCTTTGAAAAAGATTTTCCTGGTGTGAGTTCTGCAACATTTTCCGCGTTTTCTCAGTACTTATGTGTGGGCCCAGCTGTGGGCCGCCACGACCCACTTATGTGATGGCATGGGAAATATGTACTTCATCTTTCTCATAGGTAATTTTTGAGAGTTTCAGTCATATTTCGGAAAATATGAAGTCGTGAATTCACTGCAACAGTTGTCGCATAATTCTGTATGTAGCTGTTCCTGTGTGAGGGAGAATTTGTTGTACTATTATCGTTTCAGTATTTGCTCATGTATTATCCAGTGATTACTTTATAAATAAATTTGTAAGTCTGAACGTTGCATTATCTTCTGCAACACGCCAGCATGGTATGCCCAAATTAAGATCTCCACTGCAGGCTGTTAGAGAGTATAACAGCCAGTAGTGGGCGTCACAACTGGAGGGTTCCCTGCTAGCGTATTGCGCTGTTCTAAGCGCCGCCCACTGGGCAGGGCCCGTGGTTTCATACTTGCCCGCGGTCCAAACGCAAAGTGCCGTGACGCAGAGTTGCGTTTGGAACGCGCACACTTCCGTACTGACCGCGCCGGTATACCGGTTTGAACGCGCGCAATGGTGCGGTCGGAACGTCGCCAATTCCGGTCCGACCGCGCTAACTACCGGTCGGAACGCGCGCAATGGTGCGGTCGGAACGTCGCCGATCCCGAAGTCGGGCCTATTGTTGCGCGCGGTCGGTCCTCATATTCGTCTGAGTGAGAACAAGGGAAGCAAACCGATTCGTATTCAAGTGGAGAAGGAAACAAAGGAGCAAATATTACAAGCAATATCAGGGCCACCAAGCGCCGAAGTCGTTCTACCTGAAGTTCAAGCTTCTAACGAGGTGACAAACCTCGCTAATAAAGAAGTGCTAATGTCACCGGTGGTGAAAGCATTTAACGAAGAGGAAAAGAAGAAACTCCCCAAAAGTGAATCGATTAACTCTGAGCTATCGAGTTTTGAGGTGCAAATTCAACATACGAAACTTCATGTGTTTTTCCTTTCTCTCGGTACTGCGTATTTATCTGTATATCTATACGTATCTGCAAGCAGTTACAATCTCACGTGAAACTGCATAATGAGATGTGAAATAAACCTAACTTCGACTTTTTCACTTTCTGCACCAACGCTTGCCCTCACCGTTCGTGCTCACGAATGTTGACACCGTTACACGAAAGCAACAGTTGCACAACAATGTATAACAATGGCCATATTGTTGGTGCTGAACAATTCTTTAGGGGGTTTGGTGAGTTACCAATGGTTACAGAACATGCGTAACATTAAACACATACTAGCGAGACCTAACGAAGTTTCGCTCAAGAAACTTAACAACAGAACTAGTACAAAGTTTTTATAGACCTACTGAAATCGAAGAGTTTGTTATATGGGACACGGGAAGATGGTAGTACGGAGCAGGGTTTGTTCTTCCAGCGGCCAATCGGCAACGCCCTAGAGTATGGAGAGACCTGCCCCGATTGCTTGACGGAGGGATAAACCGCGCTCCGTACTCCCATCTCCCCTTGTACCATGAGACATTTAAAGAATTCTGTAAACCCTTTTTAGACTACATTGTTGTTTTGAGAGGGTTCAACTCCTCTACGGAAAGGAACGGCCTTGGTCGATAGGAAGAAGAGAACGAGGGAACCTAATCCTGGGTACTCACAAAATTCTCTAAAGCCTGTTCATTCGAAAAAGCCGACTATCGAATTCATTCGACTGATTATGCAGATTTTCGAATATTCGACTTTTCGAATAATTCGGAATTTGAACTTCTCGAATATTCTGCTTTCGAATAATGCGGAAATCGGCCTTTTTCGAATATTTGGTTTTTAAAATAATTCGGAAATCGGCATTTTTCGAATATTAGCGAGTGGATAGAGAGGGTCGCGGCTGCCTCCTACGCTGAAATAAAGCGAAAGAAACTGACCAATATCTTCCTATAAGGCACCTCGCGCTCTTCTTGTCCACCCGTACAGTTGTGGCTGGGTATCTTATGCCCGCCGAAATGCGTTTATAGCGGAGATTCCCTTCAGCCTCACACCTCGCCTCTATCGCTGTCCTGCCTGTCTCTGCTTTCACAAGTGACGAAGAGGGGACCGATCTCACGCGTACCAGTGTGAACAAAGGGGTTGTATTCCAGCACAAGCAACAGAAGCTCCTGCTAGTAGGCAGCAGCTCCTGCTGTTAGCAGCAACTACAGCACGGGTGCTGCTAATCCCTTTGTGCCGGAGTGCCACCCCTATTGTGCCTACGTACTACCCCCCCCCCCTGACTGTCTGAGAATACGGCTACAGGTCACGTATTGCATATACCATTCCACTGTAATTAGTGACTGCCGTCTGCAGATCCATCTGTAGCCACTACTAAGCATTGCCTGTAGGGACCGTTTTGCCCGCACCACGACGATTTGGAAGACCATGTTTTCGTTGTTGTACATTTGTGACAGTACATAAATAATCCGCGTTCCAAATTTGCTCAGTGCCCCCTGAAATTCCAAAAAAAGGTGGTTTACACTGCTTCGGGAAAAGCTCGAATCATCAGGGAATTTTCAGTGGGGGTTCAGAATTTTTTTTTTCGGATTGGGCTCAAGGCTTTCACTGGGGCTATTTAGGGCCCTGAACGCGAATCTGGGGTCTGTTTGTCGCTAGACTTAGGTTTACCGTGGGACACGGTACGCATGATACCTTTTAATTGGCGTAACCTATTTAAGTATTACGAAAATCGACTAATGAATCTCAAATTGATGTTCGACGTCCCAAATAATTTCCACAGAAATTTTTTGAGCCGAATTTGAGACTTCGAAAAAACTATCGTACACCCACCGTTACATACCATAATCCAAGGAAACGTGGAAAGCGGACCACAGCTTTGTATTTAGCATTCCATATAACCTCTATGGAGAAGCTTTGGGGCAATTTTGCCGTAGAAATTTCGTAATCGTCAAAAGTCGCGTTTGGACAGCAAAATTTCATCTCATTGAAAAGCTTTGGGACGAAATCTATGAAGAAATCGACATTGAATTGTAGATTTGTAATCAGCATC
Source organism: Aplectana chamaeleonis (assembly GCA_029168955.1). NCBI lineage: Eukaryota > Metazoa > Nematoda > Chromadorea > Rhabditida > Cosmocercidae > Aplectana > Aplectana chamaeleonis. The sequence goes on along the minus strand of JAPDOI010000050.1, from coordinate 418,880 downwards.
CAATACAACCTCTACAAAAAAGTGATTGAGTCAAATCGGAAAAAAATTTGAACACTAAAAATTCGAGCGCCGGGAGGTGGTCATAATGTTCTCCAACTGCAAGAGAGTTCCATTCTAACAATAAGAGTGACCTTTCCCCAGATTTCCACCACAGATTTTCCTTCAATATTACATTGTGGTAGTAAAAATAACAATAATAATGAATGCAAAAATGCATAATATTAATAACATTTTATAACAGTAATCGTTATAATGGAAAATAGTAATAACAATTATCATAGAAATGTATTCGATCGTGTGTGCTTATAAAATCCTTTGCCCGTTTTTTGTATGTAATAAACCATGTAATGACATTTTGCTGTGACCTACGGTACCAATGACACCAGAGAGGAGGGGAACCGGGGGAAGAGTGACTACCCTGATTGGACGAACGGGGTGGAGCGACGCGCGTGATTGGACGAAACACGGAGTTCCACCTGCCTCTCTTGCTATTGGAAAACATTGTGACCATCACCCTCGAGCACCATTTTTCTGTTAGCAAAGCTATGAAAATGCTTTTCTGGAATTCTTCTGGCAATCTTTGAAGCGTTTGGGAAATTTTGAACATGGATTATTGTTACACAGGACGTCCCGAACATTCAGAACAGGTTTTCTAGAATCAGGGTGTATTTAGAACAAGTCCTAGTAAGTAAAATTCAAGAATCTCACTCCTGCGCGAATTGATGAAGAGTTTTCTTTTTGGAAAACAGAAAATCATCGAGAATGGGCAGAAGGCCGAATTTTTTTTTCCAAAAACCATCGGAGCGTTTTAAGCATAATTTACAAGAAATTTTTTACTGCATTGAAGTTTTCATGCATTCTCGAGTAATAAATGCTTCCACTTGCCCAATTCCCAAGACTTGAGAGTTGGCCAGAGCAAGAAGTATAGACGTCGAAGAAGTGCAGATTGTAAGTGAGAAACGATGTCAAATGTTCTTCTAACCTTCCTTTTCTTGAGAGAACAGTCGATTACTCGATCAGAAGCTCAGTTGTGCAAGGAGTTTACATATCCCCTATTTTGGGACTGATATTATTTCCGTTGATCGCGTGCGTCTGTGCGAGTATGCTGCGTCTCCTCCCCCTGCCCCACCCCATCCCCACACTTTCTCGCTGCCTCTTCCTTCGCTCAGCATAAGCGCGCGAAGAAAGAGAGGAAATTTGGCTGCGAAATAGAGGACAGATACAGTCGGAGCCAGAGGTGTGGTTTTTTCTGTTTTCTGCAAAATTTTGATCATTTTTTTATGTTTTCTGTGGAAAATAGTCAAAAATTGGCAGAAAACAGAGAATGACCGTAAGCTGTAGCTTTAGCAGGATCGCCTTATTAGCAAGAAGCCGATTACATCGAAGGTAAGCCAATAGGTAGAGGGTGAATGTAATCTGGGTACTCTGCAGTTCCCCCGCGCTGAACACTTTCAAGTCGCTATACTGTGGATGTATTCATGAAACTATGGGAGCCTCCCTTGGAGGGTCCGAAGTCCGGTCACCGCAAACATCCCCTGGTTTTGAAAACCTTCCCGGAAGGCTCCCGTAGTTTCATGAATATGATCACAGGTCATGCATCCGGGAGATCCATGTAAGGAGATGAACACACTGACTGGAAGTCGGCTGGCCCGCAAGCCAATAAATAGGCCAGATTAGCGTTCAAACTCCCACGAAATCGGCGGGATGCGCTGCCCATCCCAACAGGGATACAGAAAGTCATGTCCTAGTCTTTATATTATAGCGGTTGTCCTTATACAGAGGTTTACCACTGATGAATTCCTCAAAAGGTATGCGATGCAGCCAAATAACTCAAAAACTCCAATGTTTTTGTCTAGTAGCAATAATAAGCCTCCACGTCTTACGGAGGGTCTGGTACCCTACATAGCAAGGCATGCTTAAAAAGGACGCCAAAACCGCGCTTTTGAGCCAAAATAGGGCCTCCATGTTTAGGTTGATTGTTGAGCGTGGAGGAATTGACCGCTATCCTTACCCTCTATAAAACGTCGTAATTCACATCCTTCGAGGCGCGAGCGGCGCTCGCGACGCCTGGGCCTCCGTCTGCCCTCCGCTTTCTCACTGTCTCTAACCTCCGGTCCGCACCAGCACGCGTAGGAACCATGAGAATTTCGCCGTTTTATAGCCTGTACATATAATAAGCGGCGTGGTGGTGCGTATGACCGGTGGCTGACCGTTCGACCGACGGACGTCTGTCTGTCCGGGTGTTTGAATTTCCCGCAATTTTTGATACCGTGAGTCAGAGCGCGTTATTGTTTCACACAATGCACAGAGACGGTCGCGGAAAGTGAGTTAGGTTTAGGAGGAGCCCGCACAGCATTGCGATCGTGATGGGACCACCCTACCTTTTGCATATTGAGTCCTTCAAACTTTCACCGGTATGCATCTTGGTGGAACCATCCTACCTGTTGCATTTTGAGTCCTTTAAACTTCCATCGGTATGAATCGTGGTGGGACCCCCCTAACTATTGAATATTGAGTCCTTTAAATTTTCATAGTTATGGATCGTGGTGGGACCACCCTACCTGTTGCATATCGAGTCATTTCAACTTTCACCGGTATGGATCTTGGTGGGACCATCCTATCTGTTGCATATTGAGTCCTTTAAACTTTCACCGGTATAGATCGTGGTGGGACCACCCTACCTGTTCTATATCGAGTCATTTCAACTTTCACCGGTATGGATCTATGTGGGACCATCCTACCTGTTGCATATTGAGTCCTTTAAACTTCCATGCGTATGGATAGTGGTGGGACCACCCTAACTATTGAATATTGAATCCTTTAAATTTTCATAGTTATGGATCGTGGTGGGACCACCCTACCTGTTGCATATTGAGTCCTAGAAACTTTCATCGTTATGGATCGTGGTGGGACCATCCTACCTGTTGCATATTGAGGACAGCCGAGCAGCACTTCGTGAAAGTGGGTAGGGCTTCAAGTTTATAGCGTTAAAGGCAGCTTACACGCTCGTAAACGTGATTGAGATAACTACGGAAATAGAATGGTATGGCCCAGATTACAACGCCTACGCATTTTGAAACCTCAAAAACGACCCACAATGCCGCCACATGAGTTAGAAGTTGGCCCCGCCCTGTATTTTCACGCCCCCTGTATTTGCTCTTTTCCTGCAACGCAAGGTTGCTGGGTCATATTCACAGTCGGTATTGTTGGTAGATTGAATAACAAATGACCACCCACGTCACTGACGGCGAAGATGACCCAGCAACCTTGCTTTGGAGCAAAACAGCGAATACTGGGGGCGTGAAAATACAGGGCGGGGCTAACTTCTAACTTATGTAACGGCATCGTGGGTCATTTTTGACATTTCAGAATGCGTATTATGTTGTAAGCCATACGGTTTGATTCACATTGTTATTCCAACCATATTTACGAGCGTGTATGCTGCCTTCAAACGACACGGAAAGTGCCCGTGACTCCGGAATCGAGGCGTGCAACGTGCGCGGCGCTCAGAGCCATCTACACACTACTTCGAGAAGGTGGGCAGCACATAGAACTCTTCGGGTACTGTTGTGAAGTTGCGCCCTTCAAACCTACATTCCAACTGGACGTTTTAAGACCTAGATTCAACCTATGTCACGTAGTGGTTGTGTATTAGGTTTTTTGAAGTTAGTGGTTGCGTATTTGCCCTATTAACTTTTACTGCGGCATATCATTGTAGGACCCACGCAGAAAGCTTTGGTCACTGATCAGGGATGAGCGGAATAAAAAAAATGAAATTTCGGGAATCGGTTTTCTTTTTTTCCCGGGTTTCGGAATTCGGGCGCGAAACGCCTGAGAAAGCGCGGGAATGCGGGTTTCGGAACGCGAAACGCGGATCTCCGCTCATCCTTGTTACTGATCAATAAAGGGAGGCTGGAAAAGCCAGTCCATCGTTTGACGAAGTGAAACGAATGCTCTACATTTTTGATGGGGAGAACCCGCCAAAGTCGGTCTATCGTTTGGCGAAGCTAAACGAATGTTCTACATTTTTGAGGGAGGGAGGTCGGCGAAGCCGAACGAATGCCACACATTGCCAAAGGAGGAAGACCGGTAGAGCCGGTGTACTGATTGGCGAAGTCAGACGAAGGCTACACAGGGGGAAGCCGGCGGCAAGGCCGGTTTATCGTTCGGAGAAGCCGAACGAATGCTACACATGGTTGGAGGGCGAGGGCGGTACAGGTGTTGTATTGGTTTGCAAAGCCAGACGAACGCTACACGGGGGGAAGCCGGCAGCAAGGCCGGTTTATCGTTCGGAGAAGCCGAACGAATGCTACACATGGTCGGAGGAGGAAGGCGGTGAAGCCGATTTATCGCTCCGCGAGGCGGAACAAATGCTACTTGTTGTCGAAAGAGGAAGGTCAGTAAAGAGGGTGTATCGATTGGCTAGGTCGATTGAATGCTACACATGGTTAACGGGAGGGAGCCGGCGGTAAGGCCGGTTTATCGCTCAGAGAAGCCGTACGAATGCTACACATGGTCGGAGGTGGAAGGCGGTAAAGCAGGTGTATTGATTGGCGAAGCCAGCCGAATGCTACACATGGTTAATGGAAGGGAGCCGGAGGTAAGGCCGGTTTATCGTTCTGCGAAGCCGAACGAATGCTACACATCGCCAAAGGAGGAGGACCGGTAGAGCCGGTGTACTGATTGGCGAAGCCAGACGAATGGTACACAGGGGGAAGCCGGCGGCAAGGCCGGTTTATCGTTCGGAGAAGGCGAGCGAATGCTACACATGGTCGGAGGAGGAAGGCGGTAAAGCCGTTGTATTGGTTTGCAAAGCCAGACGAATGGTACACAGGGGGGAGCCGGTGGCAAGGCCGGTTTATCGTTCGGAGAAGCCGAACGAATGCTACACATGGTCGGAGGAGGAAGGCGGTAAAGCCGTTGTATTGGTTTGCAAAGCCAGACGAATGGTACATAGGGGGAAGCCGGCGGCAAGGCCGGTTTATCGTTCGGAGAAGCCGAACGAATGCTACACATGGTCGAAGGAGGAAGGCGGTAAAGCCGTTGTATTGGTTTGCAAAGCCAGACGAATGGTACATAAGGGGAAGCCGGCGGCAAGGCCGGTTTATCGTTCGGAGAAGCCGAACGAATGCTACACATGGTCGGAGGAGGAAGGCGGTAAAGCCGTTGTATTGGTTTGCAAAGCCAGACGAATGGTACATAGGGGGAAGCCGGCGGCAAGGCCGGTTTATCGTTCGGAGAAGCCGAACGAATGCTACACATGGTCGAAGGAGGAAGGCGGTAAAGCCGTTGTATTGGTTTGCAAAGCCAGACGAATGGTACATAAGGGGAAGCCGGCGGCAAGGCCGGTTTATCGTTCGGAGAAGCCGAACGAATGCTACACATAGTCGGAGGAAGAGGGCGGTAAAGCCGTTGTATTGGTTTGCAAAGCCAGACGAATGGTACACAGGGGGAAGCCGGCGGCAAGGCCGGTTTATCGTTCGGAGAAGGCGAGCGAATGCTACACATGGTCGGAGGAGGAAGGCGGTAAAGCCGTTGTATTGGTTTGCAAAGCCAGACGAATGGTACACAGGGGGAAGCCGGTGGCAAGGCCGGTTTATCGTTCGGAGAAGCCGAACGAATGCTACACATGGTCGGAGGAGGAAGGCGGTAAAGCCGTTGTATTGGTTTGCAAAGCCAGACGAATGGTACACAGGGGGAAGCCGGCGGCAAGGCCGGTTTATCGTCCGGAGAAGCCGAACGAATGCTACACATGGTCGGAGGAGGAGGGCGGTAAAGCCGTTGTATTATTTTGCAAGCCAGACGAATTGTACACAAAGGGAAGCCGGCGGGAAGGCCGGTTTATCGTTCGGAGAAGCCGAACGAATGCTACACATGGTCGGAGGAGGAAGGCGGTAAAGCCGTTGTATTGGTTTGCAAAGCCAGACGAATGGTATACAGGGGGAAGCCGGCGGCAAGGCCGGTTTATCGTTCAGAGAAGCCGAACGAATGCTACACATGGTCGGAGGAGGAGGGCGGTAAAGCCGTTGTATTGGTTTGCAAAGCCAGACGAATGGTACACAGGGGGAAGCCGGCGGTAAAGCCAATTTATCGCTCGGCGAGGCGGAACAAATGCTACTTGTTGTCGAAAGAGGAAGGTCAGTAAAGCGGGTGTATTGATTGGCTAGGCCAATTGAATGCTACACATGGTTAACGGGGGGTAGCCGGCGGAAAGGCCGGTTTATCGTTTGGCCAAGCCGAAGGATTGCTACACGTGGTTAATTGAGGAAGACGGCGACGAAGCCGGTCTGTCGTTTCGAGAAGCAGTTTGTCGAAGCCAATCGACCAGCGGCAAGCCGGCGTCAGGAGTACTATTATTTGCACGATGCTCTGAATAAAAACGTATGTACATACCTTTCATAATGGAGACCCGTTCTACATCTACATTACAGCTGCCTCACTTTTTGGAGGATCTTTTTGTTAGGCTATCTAGAACAGAACGGCGAATACGGCCACCAAACCGGCAAAGCCGATTCGCCAGCGGCGCAGGGCGGCGCTAGCCTGGTGAAGGATAATGCCTATCAGTGCAATCAGGCGATCAGCTTATGAGCTTATCAGCACTTACTTCACTTGATCATTCCTGAAATCTGAGTCTTCATTTGTTCATTCAGAGGGGCGGATCTGGAGCACGGGGCGTGTCTGGGACACCGAAACTCTTGCTTGCAGCCTTTATTTTGGCACCCCTGGCTCGTTTTCTACCGTTCTTTCTGCACTGGGAGCCTAGTATCCTTCTCGCCTATCATTTCACTCTAAAAATCACCGAGGATGATCATCCTCAACGCTGCCTTCAACGCCTACTATTTATACTCGCGTTGACCCGGAGTTTGAGTATAATTTCAACACGTGGGCAAGGACTATGAGTACTCCAGCCCCACCACGATGGAGCTAATTTGTGCTCGAATGACTCAGCCGCCAGGTACACGCGTGACTCTCGGGCGCTGAGTAGTAGAACAGTGCTTAATCCAGAAATTATCCCAAAATAAGTGTCAAAATACACTAGGGAAGGCAAATTTGCTGCGAATGTATTTACGTACACCCCGCACATACACATTGAGCCTCTCATCGAACAGTCGAGCCTTACTGTTTGGGGTAAGGAATGATAGAGGAAGATTTGTCATGTCCGCACTTATAATCTGTATTTCTCTGGCGTTTATCCTTATTACTCTGGCCAATCGTTAGGTTTTGGAAATTGTGCAGAGGAAGCATTTATCATTGAAAATTTATAAAAAATTTAATGTTGTGCAACCCCGAACACTCTTTATTTATTTTTGAAATTCTACTGTTTTCTGCCCATTTTTGAGGATTTTTAACTGTTTTCTGCTTTCTGCCAAACTGGGTTTTCTGTTCTCTGTTTCAAAAAAAAAATTCCGCACATCCCTGGTCCGAGCAGACCTTCCCTTTCCTGATGAACATATTTTGGCGATAAGTTTGGGATAACTGCTGGTTCCAACACTGTAGTACTTACTCCTCAACGCCCGAAACTCGAGCGCGTATCGCTCGTACTCGCCGTCCTAGTATACAGCCTACGGAAACGGAAACAGGCGGTGGTGCGGTAGCGTATTTTCCTCATGCATACTGTAGGCATGGCTGGCCTAAGTTCTCCATTAATCGATAAGGAACGGCTGTTAGGTCTTTTTCTGGGTTATGGGTTTTCTGTTTCCTTCGATTGTTTGGGACTTTTCCTGTGTGTATCTATTGTAAAGACTTCAGGTGTATTGGTGATGTATGTTTGGGGGGGGGGTTGGTGCACTTACCGTTTCTTGAAGGCATGGTTGAATATCTCTCACCGTTTTTTTTTTGGGAGGCGGGGGGTGGGGGTTTGAATCATTGGTTAGGCCCGCCTGAGAACGAGGGTAGAATCTGGTGGGTCACAAGCAGATTATTGTGAAGATATGGGAGATTGAACGCCTCAAATTCCGCCAAAACAGGCCGGCCCTCCCACAGTCCTCTGGCACCAAATGAGAAAAGAGTGTACGCTATCAACGAATGCTATGGTTTGATTGAGTGTATGTTGACGAAACACATTTGAGAACGTGGCGATTCCTGGTGATCAACTCTTCCTTTCTCAGGAGTCGACTGAGGAAATTTCGCTCCAAAAATGCAGTGTTCAGTGATTTTTTTCGAGGCTTTTCAATGTAGCTGTTACAGCGGGTACGAAAGCTCCCATCATATGTGAAAGACTCGAAAACAAGATCCGTACGATTTTTCAGGAAATTGGATCAGCTGCCACGAAACTTACCGCGAAAATGTCGAAAATAGCCGTTGCAATCGACAGCCGCCGATCTCGTGAAAAATTCAGTTCTACATCTCTTGTAACAATTTGTTTATGATAAGAATCCCCAAGAAGAGTAAGTGAATACTCTAGAGAATAGTCATTGCCCAGAACCACGTCGAAAAGTCTGTTTGGCGTGTTGGAAACCAACTTCTCGAAGACTTCGCCCTCAATCTGTGCCCCTTCGCTCAGAACGGCTAGGTTAAGCTGAGCCATGAGCTATTGATATCTTAGTAGCACAGACTACTGTGTAGACTGAGATATCAATAGCTCATGGCCCAGCTTAATTAGCCGTTCAAGAATATTAACAACCTTTTCGCTAGTTTGAGGTCCGGAAAACGGATCGGCCATTCAAGCAAAGTAATGTGATTGGCGTGAAACAAAGCTTCCTTCAAGCAGAAGGGAGAAGGCAAATTCTTTTGAACTGAGAATTAAACACGAAAGTGTCCGATTTTAGGAAAATGGCTTTTTCAATAACTTGAAAGCCTAGTTTTGCGAAAAGATTAGTGGGAGTGTGCATTAAATGCCTCCTCTGTATCCCTCAATTGGTATTCTTATCCCAGAACCCTCCGTTTCTCACCTATACGTCGACTCCCGCAGAGCACAGAAACGTCGACATTGCGCCAGATGGGTGTAGGTAGGTCTCGGCACGATTGCACTGCCTATGACAGTCGACTGTAAAATGACACGCCCCAAGTATTGCGAAATGCTCGCTAGTGTCATGTGAGTTTCGAGACACTTCGGTTGCCCGCAGTCTCTGAATTGTGTTAGTTCCGTTGCTCATCTTCACCATCCTTTCCGCCGCTTCTGACTGCACTGCTCCAGTACCTCATTATGTTAGGGGCAGAGGGAGACCTCAAAAATCCATTGTACATTTGTGCAAAAGGGTTGTGGGGTCGGCGTAGGTCCCGGCGAGATTACCATAATCGAATTTGGGATTCCGATTTTGGGATTTTCGTCATTTTCGTAAGTCTCATGTTTTTTACCCTTTCCTGTTTCATTTTCGTAGTTCTGATCATCTTTACTCTTTCCTGTTATCTGCATGTGGGAAAGATAACATTCGAGAAAAAATGGTTAGAGAGTGAATCGATGCAACCCGAGGGGATTTTTGGGTGTGTGTCATGAAGGTGAGGTGTGGTTGACAGTTCATTGTCACTCTTGGCAGCATAAGGGGTCTGCAGAGTCCAAGTTGCGGCGTTGCTCGCAGCGACGAGCAACGCTGGGTGATGCAATATCGATCACTTTCAGCGACGGGGGCTACCGACGCGGCGTAAAGGGCGACTAGGGGGCACCGCAGAGTGTATTGACGCCGCGACGGCCCTGCATCACTGCCAGCGAGCGGCAACCGACGCCGCGACGATAATGTTTCGAAACATTTTTGTCGCCGTGTCAAGACTGACGCTCGCCGACCACTCGCCGGTCTCTGCAACTCTGCAGACCCCTATAGCGTTTGTCGTCATCGCTGAGATGGTTCCGGTGAGAGGCTCCATGAGGTGCTCAACCTGGGCCAGACGGAATTCGCCAGCTGTTCCCATACCATCGATAATTTTGAGAGCCGTGACTCCGTCTTTTACTCAATTTTTCGGTGTGAACTAAGCGTAATGAGTTTTAACCAGAAAATGTACTAGCTGTTCTGCGGGTGCACTTCATAGGCCAAGTGGTGATCGATTAATGAACGATCAGCTCCTGTGTTTAGTAGAGTATGAACCCGGTCGAGGCGATCTATCCTCGAATTGGGAACGTCATAACGCTCATACCCCGCTTCGAAATCGTCCGAAATTTGAGACGCAGGGCCTTGCGGCGTTAAAACACTGGTGTCCCCTCGTCCCCACGCCGCGTCGGTCGCCCCGTCGCTGAACCTTTAAAGGGGTCTGCAGAGTTGCACCGACCGGCGACTGATCGCCGAGCGTCAACCTTGACGCGGCGAAATCACCGCGTCGGTTGCCGCTCGCTGGCAGTGGCGCGGGGTCGTCGCGGCGTCAAAACACTACGGTGATCCCTCGTTGCCTTCACGCCGCGTCGGTCGCCTGATGTAACCGATATAAGGGTCCGCAGAGTTAAAGTCGCGGCGTTGCTCGCAGCGACGAACAGCACTGGATGATGTAATATCGATTACATTCGGCGACGATGGCGACTGACGCGGTGTGAAGGGCGATCAGGGGGCACCACAGTGGATTGACGCCGCGACGGCCCAACATCACTGCCAGCGAACGGCAACCGACGCCGCGACGATAATATTTCGGAACATTTTTGTCTCCGCGCCAAGGCTGACGCTCGGCGACCACTCGCCGGTATCTGCAACTCTGTTGACCCCTTATTGCATCACCCAGTGCTCTTCGTCGCTGCGAGCAACGCAGCGAATTCGACTCTGCTGACCCCTTTAATCGATATTGCATCACCGTTCAGGGGTCTGCAGAGTTGCAGAGACCTTCGAGTGGTCGCCGAGCGTTAGTCTTGACGCCGCGACAAAGTGTATCAAAACATCGTTGCGGCGTCGGATGTCGCTCGCTGGTAGTGATATAGGGCTGTCGCGGCGTCAATGCACATCAATGGCCCCTCGCCCCCCTTCATGCCGCGTCGGTCGCTTGATGTAATCGATAATACATCACCCAGTGTTGTTCGTCGCTGCGAGCAACGCCGCGACTTGAACTCTGCGGACCCCTTCAATCGATATCGCATCACCGTTCAGGGGTCCGCAGAGTTGTATCCCGGCGACTACCCGCGACTAGTCGCCGAGCGCTTGACGCTGCGACATGATCGTTTCCGAACATTATCGTCTCCGCGTCGGTGGCCGCTCGCTCGCAGTGAAGCACGGTCATCGCGGCGTCAAAACACTGCGGTACCTCCTCGACGCCGAATTTGGTCGCCATTGCATCACCCAGCTCTATTCGTCGCTGCGAGCAACGCAGCGACTTCAACTCTGCAGACCCCTTTCGTCGCTGCTAGCAACGCCGCGACTTGAACTGCAGGTCCCTTGAGGGTTTGCTCTTAAGGGGTCTGCAGAGTTGCAGAGACCGGCGAATGGTCGCCGAGCGTCAGCCTTGACACAGCGACAAAAATGTTGCGAAACATTATCGTCGCGCCGTCGATTGCCGCTCGCTGGCAGTGATGCGGGCCGTCGCGGCGTCAATACACTGCGGTGCTTCCTCGTCGCCCTTTACGCCGCGTCAGTCGACCCCGTCGCCGAAAGTGATCGATATTGCATCACCCAGCGTTGCTCGTCGCTTCGAGCAACGCCGCAACTTGGACTCTGCAGACCCCTTTAAGGGGCTTTCAGAGTGGCGCAGTACTCCGGAGTACTCCCCATCTCTTGAGCAATCCGTGCGACAGCGAATTTCGCAGCGACGCCGCTATGAAAGGCCCTTAAGATGAAAAAACCGGCCAATATCGTATCGGATTGGGAAATTGGTGCTATGTGGGAAGGGGGGGGGGGGCACTAAAGCCATTGGTGGTAGGACCGGCGCATTTTGGCTACCGTAATCCGGCAATCGCTTCAGGAACCAGAGCCCGATTTCCCTCCGCCCTCTAGATTGGCTGTTCCTTTCACCACCTTTCGATGTGTCGATTAGCTTTTCTAACCCCTCCATCACCACTGGAGCAGGTTTTCGGAGTTCCTCGGAGAATATGAACAGAATTCTGAACTGGGCTGGAAGAGTTTTGAGATGAAAGGCTTTGCCATTCTAATATTCCTTGTAGAAGCTTTAATCACATCGCTTTAATCAATTTTTCTAGGCCGCAGTCAACACTACAGCGCTCTTCGATTCATTTGAATGCAACTTTTCGATATTTGAGAATGAAATAAGCACAAGCAAGCAATAAGCATTTCCTTGCTTTCCCGCGAATGCTTGATTTTCCAAATTCGGAGCCGAGGGTTTTCCTTGCCGAATGAATGAAATCAGGCAGTAGAGGCAGAAGATTAAATTGGCAAGGGCATGTGAATCACACCTAAACAGTGTGATTCACAGTAACCCTCCGTAGTTTGAATACTTCTAGTTGATTTTGTAGAATTTTTTCCGTGCGCCTTAGGAGTAGAGCAGGCACTGAAAAAAATTCCCTTGGAAAATTTCTCCCCGAAAATAGAAATCGTGGGATTCTCGTTTTCCACGAGGATCCCATTTATGGCTCCACCCAAGAAAAATTTGTGAAGGAGATCATCGCATAAACTTCTGAAACGAACGATAGCTATGAGTACGCAGCGGTTTTTCACACTCCGCTAAGTTCCCACCAACCCGGGGTTTTCTTCCCCTTGCAAAATCAGGAGAGTCAGGAGGCCTATGAAGTCAATAATGAACACAACGTAAGATTTTCAGTTTGAGTGTCCCTTTCTAAGCTATCACGCCTAGAGTTCGAGGACATTAGGCTTGAAAGTTAGAAAAAAATCGCTGCGCTGACAAGTTCTGATGTGATCAACCTCTACATGGATGACCTAGTACGCTCCAGAATGCAATCGTACCGAAAACGCTCACAATTAAACTGAGTGAGGCTTCGAAACGGTCCCGATGTAGAGGGAAATCGGGCTTTGGGTCCTGAAGCGATTGCCGGATTACGGTAGCCAAAATACGCCGAAGTCCTACCATCAATGGCTTTAGGGGGGCACTGTTGTATCGCAGTTGGCCACGCCCATTTTTCCGTGCCGCAATGATTCTCCTGATTTTGGCAAGGGAGGGAAACCCCCGGGTACGTGCTCAAATTTAGTGCGGCACAGTAAAATGGGCGTGGCCAAGACCATCGCGCCATAGTGCCCCCCCCCCTTCCCACACAGCACCGGGAAATTCAATTACAAATATCTATTTCGTTGTTTTGGAAGACTACAGCACAAGAAAATGGTAAAAAACGTGTAAAAATGTAGTGAATCATGAAATAGGTGATGTCTGTTCAATTTGCTTTTCTATGTTTCCGCAGATAGATATTGATTTCAACCATATTTTGATTTATAAGAAACTTCCGTTTGTTGCGACAAATTGGCGCTGTAGACGGAAAATTTCACTCGCTTTCGAAAAATAAAACGCCCATCATGACTGTTTTGCCGCAACAGGCACAGTGGTGACAAATATGGCGATCGAGTAGGCTTGCCTAGAATTCAAGTCTGGTCCCGTCGCGAGAGGGGGTAGTTTTGGTGGGGGGGGGGCAGGCCTGGAATTCAGACCGTTACTGGCTTCATGGCCACTCTGGTGCAATCATTAGCAACGTAGCTTTTGCTTCCTCAAAGTCTACAAAGAGCATCTTTTTAATTGATCTAATCTTTGTTCTCGACTCCGAAATTCTGGAACGCTCTTTGCTGGATGTCCCCTCTCTTCGCATGAGAACCAAGCGAAGGGAATATCATCCTTCGTATCCATCGAAGTGCGCTCATGAAGCAGTTGGCTACCGCCTAGCCGATGTTCATTTAGACTTCCGAACGGAGATTCAAGTGATAAATGTTCGGCTCGGTCTGAATGTGAGCAACAACCATGGTCAACAATAGTTGTGTAGTGATAAATTAGTCTGATTTTTTCCTTTTCCGGACAGGCCGCGTGAGCGCCTCTGTGATTTTTGCTATTACAGGCTATAAAACGTCGAAATTCGCCTGGTTCCTACGCCTGCTGGTGCGGAGCGGAGGTTAGAGACAGTGAGAGGGCGGAGGGCAGGCGGGGGCTGAGGCATCGCGCGCGCCGCTCGCGCCTCGAATGATGTGAATTACGACGTTTTTTAGAGGATACATTGGAATATTGCTCCACCGACCAGTTCTCCGCTCATTTCTATGTGATTTGCTTTGGAGGATGTATCTTCACACAATCTCTTTCGATCGTCCATGTCTCTTTTTCTGGCTTCTGCTTGTTTTTTCTAGCCGTCCCACGAGTTGGTTGGCGAGATTTGTCGGTTATCTGTATAGGCTGTAGAAACTCGAAATTCTCATGGCTTCTAGGCGTGCTGGTGCAGAGCGGAGGTCAGACTTCGCGAGCGGAGGGCAGACGGAGGTTCCATCATCGCGCTCGGCACGCATGGTGAGAGCGTCCAATTTTGGACTATATTTGGACTTCGATAACTCCACTGCCGCGTGATATCTCCTTTTCCCAATTTCGAGTTTCTTCAGTGTTTTCAGGGCTAGGGTCAAATGATCCGGTTTGTAGGACTGATCGAATCTACGATCCTTCCACTTAGTCATCCAAATTTGAGTACATATTTCTGATCCCCTCCGCAAGTTTCCGTTTTCTGGTCAAAATGTTTGATTCATATTCTAAATTTCCATTCTCGGGATAGAGATTCTGCGGACCCTAATCACCTTTCGTGAAATTGCCCAACCGCGCTTGGTCTTGGCTCCGCCCCTCATCGAGTCCTCTCAGACAGCCGGGGGCCCGATTTGGCTTCGATAGGCTTTCGATTCGACCACAAAGCGGTGTGGACGATACGGCCGCGTACTATCCGTGCGCCACGTGGCCTATTCGTCGTCGAAGTGAGACGCACGTGTCCGCAAAATGGAGCCGTTCCACTCGGCCACGAATGCTTTCGAATCGACTACCATGCAGTTTGGACGACGAACCAGCCACGACGCCATGATTGAACACGTTGATCGATCGCTTTACAATTGATCAGGCGCCTATCAGCCGCACAGCACTAGTAAAAGGGGCCCCATCCCACAAGGAGTGCAGTCGGCCTTCCGTGGCCGCTCCTGGAAGGTGATTACGAGTCATTTTCTGGACGATTTTTGACCGCTGAGGGGGTCTCTTCCACGGTCTTCGGCTAGGGAAGCTCCCCCGCTGTCGACCGTGCCCAGAGTGATGTCCTTGTCGCGGACTGCTGTGGGGTGACTCCCGGTTGCCGTCCATCACTTAGACCGTATCCTTGTTGGGGGAGACCCGCTCCCACCAGAGGGATGGGACTCCGCCTCAGCGCCACAAGCTTCTATTTTAGGACGACGTGCTCCCGCGTGGGAAACGGGGGTGCGGCAAAAGTTCTGCCTTCCTAAGCCATTTAGTCCTATCGAATAGGCCACATGCTCCATAGGAGCAGCACGTGCTGCTGCGAAAGTTCATTTCAACTCTACCAGATATCCGATTAGAAAGCCTATCGTGGCCGAGTCGGACTTTCCCAGTATCTGAGCTAGAGAAAGTTTATTTTGTAAGTTTAATCTCTCGTGCGTGGTGAATATTCGAGCGCATTCCAGAATTATTCTCATTCCCAGACTATGCCGGTGAACTCTGGGATGGGCATGGGAGCCAGCTTTATTCTTGAGCTGCTCGGCTATGAAAGTCCCATCGCCTGCGTTGCGGCGAACCCCTCGAGTTGTTATTCAGCTCTCAACTGCGAGAGTTGGGCTCTGTCCGGAAGGTACTCCGCGTTCGTGGAGGTGATAATCACCCTGTGCAGAATTTTTGTGAGTTGCGGTTTCCGTGTCGAGTTTGTAGGCCTTCTCACTGAATGCTAGTCAGGAATTTTTGACATTTTCCACCTCCATTTCGATCCAATTCTTTGGGGCTTTCTTGGGCCACAGCAGCTTGCTCCTCACACGCGTCCCATTCACTCCAATGTTGCGGTTGGTATTTGACATTGTGCAACAAGGCTGCAGATCGGTTTTCAGCCATCGTCAAGAGTCATTTTAGCGTAGAGTCGGCGGAGTTCATCACGGAATTTTGAGTTCTCCCAAATCCCAGATCTTTCGAGTCTTCTTCGCTTCGTATTGGGATAATGTGGACTGTGTCATATCGGTGCTATCTTAGTAGGAGGCACTGTGGCGCGATGCACTTGATCACGCCCATTTTACCGTGCCGCACTGAATTTGAGCTTTTATCCGGGGTTTCCCTTCCCTGTCCAAATCAGGAGAGTCGTTGCGGCACGGAAAAATGGTTGGGCAAAAAGTAATGCTGCAGTGGCTCCCCCCCCCCCCCGCTAAGATAGCCCGTCCAGTGTTGGGCAGGGTTGCGGTTCGGCGCAGCGGGGAGGGGGGTCGTGAAAATACCTGTTAGGCCAAAATGAGGAAGCAATAGTCGCCCTGTGATTGCAAGATTGCTGCGCGAGATCAGCTGTGTCTGCAGAGGCCGTCATGAAATTCTATCTTACGGTTGGTATACGGTTGTTTAGGCGAAGAATCAGGTTTCAGTCAAAATTTCTTTAAGGGGTTATTCGGTGTGCTGAATATAAATTTGATGTCCATTTGTCGAAGAGGGATCGTAAAAATTTTGCAAAAGTTTTCAAATTTTTGGTCAACAGGTCTTAGCTCCGCCGAAAATTGGCGCAATGACCTGCTCAATCCTGGTATCGCTTTTATATTAATTTCTCGGAGAGGAATGTGAGAGGATTACTAGATTTTTACTCCGATATCAATGTGAAAGCGTGTTTCTATATCAACAATCTTTCTAAGTTCTCAAAACTTTCTCAAGTTCCTAGGAAGTATGGCTACAGTGATATAATGCATGTGCGTAAACGAAGTGTATTGGTTGTATCTTCGGGCCTCCAAAGTAAAACTGCGCAGTATCCGCCCCCGAGCTGCTGGTTTCGAGAAGCTATCAGCGTTTTCAAGCTTCGCGAAAGGGTAACGGAAGGGAAACTTTTAGGCTGTTCTGAATAAAAAATCAACATTCGTTCAAAATTTGAAAGTAGGGGTAGTCTAGGGTGCTTAACACGAAGCTGAGATCCGCTTGTCGAGTCTTAGGTTCATTGTGTGTTACGGTAGCTACCATGCCATTTAGGGAGCTAAACCTACCTTAGTATTCCGAAAATCGAGAAGTGGGCCTTGAATTCGGGCGGCGGCCAGGTGGTACGCCGCGCGTGGCTGGGAGCATGCGTTGCGTGTCGCGTCGCGGCGTACCACCAAGCGTTGATTGGGTCATTTCCCTTCAACGAGATGTTTGGAAACACTCATATGATAGGTTCAGTGCAAATTAACATGAACGAGGTTCATAGAAGCGGGCGTCAATCGGTAACTTAAGAATGACTTCTTTTGCGCCTGATTTCTGTGAATATGGCAAAATGTATTAGAGGTAACTAAGAATGCCATACTTCTGGGTTATTAACATCGAAATGCGATATCCTAGCATCCAAAGACGGTTCTTAAATTGAAATGCAATCATTTTGTTTGTTTTGACTCCACGGTGCATCGACGAATTGACGGTGGTACGCCGCGACGCAACACGCGTCGCTTGTCCTCGCCGCGCGCGGCGTACCACCCTTCCTGCACCCCTTGAATTCGTATTACGCACCCCCAAAATGAACACCGCATTGAGAAATTGGGTTAAATCTGATAGTTGGACCGAACTACCGTATATCCACCGTAATCTACCGTATACTGCCAAAAATCGATAAACAGACATCAGATTCGTTTTAAGCACTCCGAATAATCTCTAGAGAAACATTTTGAGCCGTATCTATCGTAACGTTCCGGAAGTCGTCAAAAGTCAAGCTTTAAGCAAATATTAAGTATATCAGATTCATGATCAGCTTTAATTGTCCCCCCTAGAAAATTTCAAGTCAAATCTGGAACATTTTCCTCAAACGCCTTCAGAACCCTCTATTGGGTAGAAGTTAACTCTGATTCAACAGTCTGTACAAATCGAAAACGCTGTCACTCTATTCAAAGTTCGAGAAATGTGATTTCACCCAATCTTTGTCCAGGGGAGTTTTTTTGGGCGCTGAATACTGTTCTTCTCTGGGCCAAATTCCGGTCCGCAATTCCGTCTCGACACGCTTTGCGCTTACGAGTCGAATGAGTTTCCAGCGCCAAAGCCGACTCGATGTGGCTTTTTTTATACAGTTTTCTCCAATTTGTTTAGTTTCCAGTTTCCAAAACCCATTTAGAGTCAAGAGATCGGCGGCTGAGGCGCTGGAAACTCATTCGACTCGAAAGCGCGCTGCCGCAAAGCGTGTCGAGACCCAAATGCGGGCCGGAATTTGGCTCAGAGAAACACAGTACGATTGAGGTCCGTGCTAGAATTTGGAAAGATACTAAGCGGTCTGGAGAGGTACAAAAAGTGCAAAAAACTATCGTCGCAAGCTTATTCCTCGTTGAACCAGCAGCGCGAGGCGGTATACTAAACATTTTTACTGCGGACTTCTAAGGGGTCATTTATACTTCCGCCGCCGAGCGGCGCAGCAAAGTGCATTCCTGTAATATCGATCGTGCGGCGCCGCGTGATGATCAGGGTTGAGCAGCGTTGTGACTGGTCACAAGGGGGGTCATAAAATTTTTGGAAATTCCGGGGAAAAATGAAAATTTGGGGAGGGGTCGTAGAATTTTTGGAAAAAATAGAATTTTATCAAACTACATGGTAAGGTAAAATTTGGTAGGAATAGTCAGTCGCGTGCGAGGTGTATGCATTTTCAATTTAACAATATAGAAGCAGTTTATATACAGAGAAGCTGTTTTGAAAACTGGTATTTTTTGACGAAATTGACAATAAGACACTAAACAAAGCTTTGAAAATTTTTGGGCCGTGAAATTTCGGTTTTTTTTTTTTGGAAAAAGGAAAATGGGGGGTCGTAGACGCGACAAAAATGGCGACAACGGCCTGCTCAACCCTGGTGATGAGTACCATGTGATTGGAATGGGCGCGTCGCCCCGCGTCGGGAGCATAAATCATCCCTAAGCGACACTCACAATACAATCCTCCTTCGTAGAAGCGTTTACCGCTCTGAACACTTCCTTTGTTATCGCTCCAGCCGCGAAGCGGCTGGAGAGGTTTGGTTTTTGTTTGTTTAATTTCAGAATGGAAGACTTCCAAGCTAGCAGAATGTCAAGCCTTTACGATGGTGAAATAGTGACGAGTCTCGATGTTGAAGAGCAAGCTACAGCTACAGAGTAGGTCTTTCTCGTATTCAATGCTTGCACCTCGCTGCACGAGCGATGTGGGGCTAAGAAGTGTGGTATACTTCGTCGCTGTCATATGAGACATGTATGCCTTCTAGCACAAATTATGGCGGGAGCAACGCTACCTGCCGTCGTAGGAACAGTTGACGTCGCGTCTGTCGCAGCTACGTGTCGCAGAGGACACATAGTGCAAACATGCCGAAGCCTGTTGCTGTGCACAGCGACACGACTGTGTGTAGCAAAAGTATGCCTTGCCAAAGCAGTGAGCACATAATTCTCGCGGAACCGCTCGTCGAGTGGATGTTGGCTACCAAACGCAGACTGGCGCCACATACATTCAGTCAGCACGGTCCGTACTGATATTTTGCTTTCCTTGTTGTGCGAAAACTCGGTACTCATTTATTTATTTATTGAGTACGCCACAGAAGGTCAGCGCAATAAATGTACCTGTAATGCGTTTGAAGCACCACAAAGCAGAAGGTACAGGCACCGGCGTAACATCGAGGTTGGGAAAGATGAAGGCTGATCCGGCTCTACAAGAACAGCCTCTGAGATTGCCTTTTGGAGCTAAATACAAAATTCTAATCTTGGGGTGCCCCGCTCTTGACAGGCTTTATAGATGAAAACGTTGAATTTATCTTCACTTGGAAACGTCTGCTGGAAAGACAATTCTCTAGCCACTCGGTAACCTTCGGATGGAATTATAGTTTCGAAAATTTTAGGAGTAATTTGGAATGATCCACACGATCGAATGCCTTGGAAAAATCAAAATGCACCACGTCACAATTCTCATCATGGGCCATAGTGGATTTCTTGAGTCCCTTTCGAATAATCTACACAGCTGTGATGTGATGCTGACCGGCCTATAGTTATCAACACAGCTGGCAGGCTCATTTTTCAGCAGTGGTGTGACAAAAGAATGTTTCCATCATAGCGATACCTCAGCACATCGACTGATTGAATAGGTAGATTGACGGACTAGCTATAACGTGTGCAATATTTTTGAGGAAAAAACCAGGCACAAAATCTGGCGAAAAAGAGGGCGGAATGTTTGTCAGAAACTCGTACGAGGTTGCCTCATCAAATTATTGAAAAATACTCATCGCCTGGTCCACGGATGGATTATAAACGGGAAAACAACCGTTCTCTTCTGGGTAGACTTCTTCAAACTCATAAGGTATAAGGGTGGTGATCGTAATGTTTCCCTACCGCAGGAGAAGCTGGGGAAACGGGGGAGAAACAAAGTACGTTTAGGCGGAACACTGCTAGCCCCGTGTCTCGTCCAATCATGCGCTTCGCTCCGCCCCTTCCCCCGCCTCTTATGTGGCTATGAAAAATTACGACGACCCCCCAGGTTATAACAGACGTGCACCGAGGTTGCGCCTACGCATAATAAGGAACGCAAAGTATCAATACGATCCGTGCCAACTAAAATCGACACGGGCCGACGTGTCGGTTGTGGTTCCATTTCCTTGGCGCACCTTAGCATAATGCTGCCTCAAACTATGTGCCTACTATACATCGGATCCGACTCATCTTCGAATTAAAACGTCAAAATCTGAGTCGTTAAGAAACTGATTCACAAAAAACATTGAATCGTTGGATTCAAAATCCAAAATCATCGCAATATGATATGAATCGAATAATGACTGGGATACCGAAGACCCAGAAAATGCGAAAATTCTTGTCGGTTAATTAACTGGGTATTCAAAGATTTCGCATTAGCTGTGGTTCAAAAAGGTGCATCTGATGTCACAGCTCAATATTTTTCTCTACTGCAGCTATGCAGGTACTGTGCTTATCTGTGCTTAATTCCGGCTCGAGTCAGTCGATTTTCCAGCAGCAAAGCCGACTCGATATGGCTTTTTTATACAGTTTTCTCCAATTTTGTTTAGTTTCCAGTTTCTAAGACCCACCTAGAGTCAACAGATCGGCTGCTGCGGCACTGGAAGCTCTTCCGACTCGAAAGCGCGTGGCGGCAAAGCGTGTCGAGTGTGTCAATCGCGGGCCGTAATTTGGCTCAGAGAAGCATAGTACGTAATCACACTACAGACAAACAATTCGCATTCCTCTAATTTGCACAAATGAAATAGATATTCTATCGAAAAGGGGTTCTTTCAAACAAAAGTGGTTTGGTGTAGGCAAAATCGTTCCAGCAAGAAGGGAACATTGGGAAAGTGGAGTGGCAAGAGTTTATAAAAAATCAAAAGTATTTTCCGAAGACGAATTTCTGGTTCGGCAGTTCTAATCGCGGAAACTCGTTTTTTTTTTTGTGACGACGCTTACTGTTATGCTGAATATAATGTAAAGTCGAGGAACAGGGTCGTTTTACAGGCCCGTTTTGAAATCCCTCATATGCAAAGCGAATGGGACAGCAACATTGGCTTTTCCGTACCACAGCAGGTTCATTCGGGCTCTATTGAAGGACGTGCATGTGATGACAATCGGAGATTCACGTGAGTTCATTCGCAGTAAGTATTGGGGATCAGAATGCCCGCCAATGCGTCAGTTCTCATGCATTGTCACAACCAGGGATGTGCGAAAAATTCCCTTTTTTGTTGTTGATTTTCCAAAAAGAACGCAAAATTGAGAAACAAAGTTTATTTTGCAACGTAGCATAGCGTAGTGCAGCATTCTACAATTTTTGGCTAAAAGTTTCTTCGTTTTTCCCTTTCGAAAAATTTTTCGCACACCCCTTGTCACAACCCTACCGCTTCTCAACTTCCCACGGACGACCGCGGCCAGGGTATGCAACTCGACCGCGACTCCCTCAGGACTCTTCCGCGATTTGCGGCAATTTTTCTCTGAGAATGTTTCTACGCAGTGAAAGATTCATGACAGTAAAACTCGTGGCGTGTACAAATGGTTAGAATAGAGTTGTCAAATGCTTCGAAAAATACCAAATTGAAAGCTTGAAGCCAGTGCTATGCGAAAAATTGCGGATGTTTGAGAAGACGAGAGTACAAACTAGCTGTCATTGCAATCATTTAGTGCTAGGTAATAGAATGCGGATGTTTGAGGCAGGGTTTGATCCCACTGGAAATCCATATTTTTGCAAATGAGGGATCACGAGAAAAAGGATATTCGAAAACATGCAGGTCCTGAAAAAGTAGGTTCTTCAAAGAATTTAAGTTGATTGCTATGTGAGTTATCTGGGAAAACTCTGGCTTTTAAGAACTACCGTTAGAAACCTCTCGCACCCCCTGGAGAGTGCTTTTGAAGAAAATATACTTGGTGTGGGTCCTCTAAAGTCCCGTTTCCAGTGCAGCTGGTCGCTGCGGCCATGAGAGGGACAACTGCTCCCTTTTCATGTTCCAATTGTGTTCGCTTCGTGGCTAACGTCCCTCATCGCTTTGTGGCGGCGGCCAAATCCTATGTTTTACTGCTTCCTACTCTGAGTTTTTTTGGGCGCTGAATACTGTTCTTCTCTGGGCCAAATTCCGGTCCGCAATTCCGTCTCGACACGCTTTGCGCTTTCGAGTCGAATGACCTTGATGCTCCCGCCATCCGAGACGGTACCGTGTTCGTCTCCCACTCGTCCCGCGATCCGCGTCCATTCCGCGATCGTTACCCAATCGACCAATCCGTTACATTATCGTGCTCGTCCCGTAGTGGTACCGCGATCTTACCGCGCTAGTACAGTGGTGCACTCGCGATCCCCGATGGTACCGTGATCGTTTCTCCCCGGTCCCGCGCTCTCATGATGTGCAGATTTGTAAAGCGGCGCGAAATACGGCACTGGCATTACCTTATAGCTTCGTGTTGATCTGATAGGCAACACCCGTTCGGGTGAAACACCGAGGGGGCATGGATGATAGGACGCGGTACGATCAGGGGTGGAGGCTGGCAGAATCTCGTGATCGCCCCCTATAGTTCCGGGCTAGCCTCATCGCGGTTCCGTGATGTGGCAACCCCGAATACATCAATGTACTGACGCTTTGCGCTTCTAGGTTGGAACTAATAGAATCTCGCGTACAATAAAGATGTCGTACGTTCGTGCCGTGGCAGTGTGGAGGAAAGAAGACCACCTCCGTGCAAACCGACGTCAATCCCTGAAGTCACCCGCAAAGACAATTGAAGGAGATAGAGACCAGTCATACAGCTGCTCACACGTTCTGCTCGTCGCTCGATTCTGATGCTAGAGGAAATGACGTCGAAGACTGGGCGGATGAGTGCGACCTCGTTATCGTTAACGATGGCCAGCCCACTCGTCTCCCTGCCTACGGTCGATCCTCCAGCCCAGACATCTCCCTTGTCTCTTCTAATCTCTCTAATGCCTGCTCTTGGTCTACATCCACAACTCTTACCAGTGATCACATTCCGGTCTTTGTCAAAGGTGTTCGTCATCGTTCTTATCTCAATTTAGGCCTTGCAGACTGGAGCCTGTTCAGGGAGGTTGCACTCCGGCAAGCGGCCGAATATCCGTGGAATGGCAATGTACACCAGAAGGAGCGCCACCTCTCTAATGCCATCAGGAAGGCGATGAAAGCTGCGATCCCTGAAGGTCGTGTCAAGACCTTCTTTCTCAATGTCACCAGGGAGACACTGCAGAAGATAAGGACAAGGGACGCAAAGAGAGCTGCTAATCATCTTAACCCAGACATTGCCGAGCTGGATCATGAGACCAGGATGGACCTTGATAGGCACAAGAAATAATCTTGGGAAAAGTTCACTGAGAAGATGAACTTCAGGAGTGATGCCGCAGCAACGTGAAAAGCTTTGAAAAGGATCTCCGGAAAGTACACCTCCGCCAACAAGTCCACGATTGAATTCGACGGCGAAGTCTTCAAGTCAGGGAAAGAGGCCGCAAACGCTCTTGGGAAGCATTTTTTCATAACTAAAACAAAAAGAGAGAAGCAGAATAGAATAACTGTTCGGGAACTCTGTAAATTGCCACTCATGGCTGAAGATGATGCAGTCACGCCCGCTCAGGTCGAGAAGGTTATCAAGGAAATGAGTAACTCGAAGGCAGTAGGGCCAGATGGTTTGAGCCCAGCAGTTCTAAAGAAACTGCCAAGAGAACTACTACCCCTGCTCGCTGACGTCATTAATACATCGTTTCGCGCCTGTACATTACCTCAAGATTGGAAAGTAGCACGCGTCATCCCATTGCCGAAGCCGGGTAAATTACCATCCACGGCAAAAGGTTATAGGCCAATCAGTCTTCTCTCACCTATTGCCAAAGTTGCGGAAAAATTGGCTGTGGAGGAGCTTGCCGAACATGATAGCAAACAACAGCATCAACATGGTTTCCGTAAGCTACATTCCATCACTACGGCCCTGCTGGAAATTGTGAGCTATGTTTTGGACGGCTTCAATGCCATGAAACCTCAGCGAACCGTAGGTAACTCGACCTAACAAAGGCTTTTGACACTGTAATTTTGGGCATTTTGTCGGAGAGCCTATTAAGGTCTACCATTCCGCCCTGGCAGAAGCGGTGGATAACCGCATTCACCAAAGGACGTCGGGAAAATGTGCTATTTCAAGGGCACGTCTCCAGTAGCTTCCCAATTGCCGCCGGCGTACCTCAAGGAGGAGTTCTATCGCCTGTTCTTTTCAGTCTGTATATCGAAGATCTACCCGTTCCATCCCAAGACATCAAGGTCGTAGCATATGCGGATGATATTACTATACTATGCCGGGATCGCGACATAAATGTAGCTGCCAGTAAGATCAATGACTACTTGATCGAGTTGAAATGTTTTCTCGATAGCAAGATGCTCACGGTCTCTGCCGCTAAATCATCCGTCACCGTCTTTTCCACTGATCCTGCGGAGCACGGAGCTCATCCCGTAGTAAAATGGGACGAAACTCGCCTGCCGGCCGCCTGATTCCTTAAGCTGCTCGGACTCGTGTTGGATCTTCGTTGAGGTTTCATAAGAAGACTGAGCAGAAGCAAGCTGCAGTGAAAACAACACTTAACGTCCTACGTGCACTCGGCGGAACGTCTTGGGGGTGCAGTAAAGAAACGATCCTGACCATGTACAAGGCCATCGTACAGCCCGCCCTGGAGTATGCTGCACCAGTCTGGCAGCATATCGTGTCGAACACATCCTGGTCCAAGCTGCAGCGCATTCAAAATGGAGCATTGCGAATCGCAACAGGCTGTTCTAAAAGCTCTCCAGTAGAGCACCTACACGCCGAGGCTCGCATCCTGCCAGTTAAGGACCATTGCCAACTCCATGCACAACAGCTGTACATAAACATCCTGAAGCAGCCGAATCATCCGTCGCGAAGAGTATTAGACCCCGTCAGAGAGAGAAGTATAAGAAAGCCGTTTGCCGATGCTCCCACGAAAATCAATATACAGAGATGGACCAACGCACAACAAGAACGCCTCCGTCTCTTACGTGCTGAGCATACCCAATTCGTCAAGGATTACTTATGCAAGATCGCCGTAAACTCCATTCTCGGAGTCGTGCCGCCTGAGGTCAGCGAAACCGAGATGGAACTCGGTAGGCGTGCCAGGTGCACCCTTGCCTCGTTGCGCTGCGGGCACTCCCCCATGCTTATGTCTTATTTACATAAGATCGATAGCAGCAGACCTGACGAGTGCCCGGATTGTGGTAATAAAGGGCATACTACTGCGCACCTTTTCAACTGCCCGATGAGACCGACATCGTTAACACCAGTAGATCTGTGGAAGAATCCGACGCTTGTGGCTCAGTTCCTCAATCTATGACAGGACCCTCTCTGTGGCTGCAGAAGAAGAAGAAGAATTTCGCGATGGTTCCTTGATATGCCTAGTCTCGATGCCTTGCGGTTCCGCGATGGAGCATAGCAGTAGCATCGATGAACGAATGCGGTACGTTCTCGGTTTGAGACTGGCACAATCTCGTGATCGACCCGCGACAGCACCGTGCTCGTATCCTCTCGGGCCCTACCAGAAACCAAGGGGATTCTATCCGTGAACGATCGCGGGAGATTCTCTCAGAGTAACCGCGCACACTGCCCCACAAAGGAAACCAGGAGCTCTGATTTTGTACATTTCGCCTTTGAGCATCGCCACGCAAACCAATTTTTCCGTTTGCAAAGATCCTGGTTACCTAGCCGGGGCAAAGCGCTTGATTATGCTTCTAGGGTGTTGTGGGCGGGGCCGATTTTTTTCCTGTATTTTCTCACTTATTTGATCGAAATGAGATCTCGCGCTTGGCAGGATTGCTATACACGGTGGGCGGACTACACTATCAAATTTTACTCCTGAGGTTGGACTGTGCCTTTAATGTTACAGTCCAAGCTCAGAATCGATTCCTCGTTTTCTGCCTAGCTTGGAGAAAATTTTACGCCGATCACAATAGTGTCTCCAGAAAATCTGCCAGTGGGCGTTGCCCATTTTTTCTTTCAAGGGGGCGTGGTCGATTTTTTCCTAGCCTCTTCTCGCTTATTTGAGCGAATTGAGATTTCGCGCTTGGCAAGGTTGCTAAAGACGGCAACCGGACCAAAATATCAAAAATTACCTCTGAGGTTGGACTGTGCCTTTAAGTGCTGGAGAAGCGATCTCTGTTTTCGCTAGTTATCGCTCCACCGCTGCGATCATTGATCGATTGATTTATTCATGAGGAATACTCATGTGTAAAAGGAAACAACAAAACTAAAACGGTTAACAAGCAACCAGCGGTGAAGCGATTGCCAGCGAATGACGTGTTTTGTCTAGTGAACATTGATCTTTTCACATGACAGGATCAGTGTTTGCGAGTTGAAACGTGTTATTTATGACTACCAGACATTGTTTTTTATGAACGAAATTGCTGCCGCTGACAGATCGCTGCAGCGGCACGTGCACAACCGTTGCGATAGAAAGCAGCAGCGATGCAGTAAAAACGGGGCTGAAAACGCATTGTGGGCCCGCATCTGAGTACTGTGAAAACGCGAATATTGGCGCAGAACCCACACCAGGAGAATTTTCTTGTAAGGCACTCTCCAGGAGCGACGAAAGTCTTGAGCGGCAGTGTACAAAGTGTAGTCTTAAAGCTAGGATTATTCGGGGTCCTCATTTGGGACTTGAGTGACTGCAATTTGCAAACCCTAGCTTAAGTTGGTGGACCTGACATTTTTTCATCTTCGGCTGTCAGCAGGGTTGAGCAGGTCCTCAGACGAAAATTTCGGATCTCCCCCGCTGTTTTTGGGTGCATTCGGTGCAGTTGCCCTTGCGCGCGAGGTTCCCGCGCGAGATTTTTGTAGTAGGGCACACATCGGAACAACCGGCGGAGAAGAATCGGAGCCCCCGAGGGGTAGTGGCCTTTTTTCGGTTGTATTGCGTAGCATTGAACGCCAAAATCAAACCCGCGGCACATACGAGCCGCGTTGAGATGATGTTCGACCGATTTATTCCGGTGTCAAGTGTTCACTTGTTGGGCTCTGCCTTCGATGTGAGTGGTAGTGCAGGTGCCCCTGCTTGCTCAGCTCTAAGGCCTCTTTCAGAGTGCGATCGCTGATCGCAGCGATGGCATGTTTTGAATGCAAATCGACGTGCGACGCGATCTCGATCGATGCTCATGATTATTATCCCATCGCGTCGCACGGCGATCGAACTCTGAAAGAGGCCTAACAAGGGACCACTTTGAACGAAACATGGAGTTTTGGAAAACGGTCCTCTGGGGTGGGGGTTGTAGAGGATTTAGAAAGAAACAATTTGATATTTTGAAATTTCACTCAGTCCTCACGGGTAGAAAAACGGCCAAAAAAAGAAAGTAACAAGAACGCTGGCTTGGGAGGATGTAGTAGCACACACGTGACTTATACAGTGGCCTTGAAATCATCTGAAAAGGTTCTCCTAAAAGTTTGAAGATGAAATCTCGTGAGTTGTGACTTGTTTATTGACCCGCTGAACAATGCTCGTTGCATGCAAACCAGCGATCATTGCAAAGAGATAGTCGCGGCGAGCTAGCAGCACACCGTGGCTCAGCCGGTTAGGCGTTGGATTACGAAGCAATTGAATGATGGTTCGAAAGCTGTGGGATCAGTACTGCGTTATGGCTGACAATAATGACATTTCTATGGGCTCACCTTACTTGTTTTGAGTTTTAACAGTGTCTCTTGTTTTTTATACCTCTTTTCCTATATCGCAGATGTAACCCAACGATTTCAATGTCACAACAAACAGTTCCAGTGATACTTAAGAGGCGGGGTGATACTTAAGGATTTCGTGTAGTTCTGGTGCGTTTTTTACAATTTCTACGTCATTTTAGTTCTAACCGGGGGCCATTAAATCAATATAGCGAATAATCTCAAAATTGAAGATTATCGTGAACACTGTCTTTAACCCATTCACGACCACGCCTAATTTTGGGTGGCTGCACGTTCGGACCGCGTGCAATATTGCGTCACCGTATAACGTGTCCCACCGGTGGGACACGCTGGGTTGAATAGCGTCCCACGGGTAATTCCCTTTTCTTTATTGTGTCCATCTTGTACCTAGCAACGATGGTCTTGCAGTTTCAGAGTTGGAGCCTCCGAGACGCTTTCATTATCGAGAAACAATTACTCAAAACCAAAACGGGGTCCACGGAGCTGCAACGCTTTCAGAAAAGTAAACGAGTTTCAAAGGATAGGTTCGTACGAAGCAACCTAAAAGCCAGCAATAGAAGAAAAAAGAAATCACTAGGTGCTTCTAAAGCTGCTTTGCAGCCGTTTTTTCCTCTATTTCAGACCACCTGGTTTTAAAAAGTTCTAAATGTGTTGTTGCATTTGACCTACTGATGCACCACGAGGTTTTTATTTAGGTCCTGGGTAGGTCAAGACATTGATCACATGTAGGTTCGAAAGTAGTTTGTTGTGGCGGAGAAATCGATTTTTGAAAAGGGTGTCCCACCGGTGGGACACGCGGTCCGAAGTGATAGTCAACGCGTGTCCCACCGGTGGGACACGTGGTCGTGAATGGGTTAAATAACCTTCGAGAGCAAAGTTTGGGCCCTAATTTTTTTCGATCTTTGGAGTCCCATGGGGTATGTAAGCTCAATGCCATTTTTGGGAGTTTAGGGGTCGATTTTTTTTTCGCCCAAACTCCGTGTAAGGGGTAATTTGGGGCGCTGAATAGAATCTGAGCTCCGTTTCCAATTTTTTGGCCGATTTCGGCAGGTCAGGGTGCACTGAATGGCATTTTACCTACCGTAACCCTTGTTTTGGTCGTTTTTGATCTACCCGTGAGGACTTGGTGAAATTTTTAATTCTTAAATTGTTTCTTTTTGAGCCCTCTACAACTCTCAAAAGACCGTTTTTCAAAACCACCTTGTGTTCGCAGTTATCCCTTGTAAGACAGATTCTTTGCCTTGGGTGCAGGCAACAATAACACTGGTCGCACTCGCACTTTTTATTGATCTTTAGTGAGCACGGAAAGTTCACACCTGGAGAAGAGCCAGGTGCACATCCGTTTATGAAATAACATTCAACCATAACAAGCCGGTCCCATGCCGATATTGTGTAAAAGGGGGGACTCCCGAGATGGTGTCGTGGCTGCATTCCCTTTGAATCGGGGCTCCCCCGCTGGTTCGTTGGGTGCTCGCGGGGTGGTGTGCCGGCGGAATATCCCCGTTTTCCCCATCGGGAGATCCGAAAATTTCGTCTAAGTCGTTGCGCTAATAATCGGCCGAGCTACGACCCAGCTACGAACTTTAAAAAATTCAAATTTGTTGTGATCAAAGACAATGTTTAGTTTTTTTTTGCCAGATTACGAGAGAGAAAAAAAACAGCATCACGATGGAGTAGAAAATGTAAGAGGAATAACGGTATAGAGCTCCGCGGGTTCGTAACGCTAAATTTTGCCTGTCGAAGTGACAGAACATGCATTTACCTGTCCGAACACGTTCGATCGACACGTATGCTTTGTTTAGGAACAGAACGGACCCCCTAAGCTGCATACTCGCATTCATATAAGAGAGATAGCTAGAGAGATTATAACTGGACCCCTAAACCCAAAAAACGGTAAATTTCTTTCAAAAGGCAAAAAGCGTCTTTTTTTTTTTCAAAAATTATAGTGGAGTGCACCAAGAGTGTCTCATTTACTTATCAATAAGAAGGGGCCGGCTGGGGATCAATGTGCATGAATCCCATACCAGCACGCTCGATACCGATTGAGCGAGAGCGGTCGTGCTGCAATGAGTTTCATGTTCATTGATAGCCAATCGAC
The DNA here is from genome assembly GCA_029168955.1 of Aplectana chamaeleonis. Taxonomy (NCBI): domain Eukaryota; kingdom Metazoa; phylum Nematoda; class Chromadorea; order Rhabditida; family Cosmocercidae; genus Aplectana; species Aplectana chamaeleonis. The sequence continues at coordinate 388,664 of JAPDOI010000050.1, read as the reverse complement.
CGCTTCTCATTGATAAGTAAATGAGACACTCTTGGTGGACTCCACTATAATTTTTCCTTGCAGAAAGAGCTGAAGAGCTCCCGTTGGCTGCGAGCGGGAGCGACGCAGTCGCGCATTGGAACGCGTTGTGCCGCACGCATTGGAACGCGTTGTGCCGCACGCATTAAGGACTTTATTAGAGAGGTTCAGGTCTTCAAAAATTGGCCAATACGCCATGCTCTAGGGAAGTTAGACTTCAGTGTCTCAAGAGTGATTTTTAACGAAGAAAACCATTGCGCTTATTACCATAAAGGCGCATTTCAAGGCAAGGGGAATCGGTTTTGGAAACAAATAACTGCGGAGTTAGAGAGTTTTGCAAACATTGAAAGATCAATTTGTAGGAAATCTCATGCAGAGTCCAGATCCTTTTTCTCAGGATTTGAAAAAAATTCATGTTTTAGACTTTCCTGTTGCGCAATTTTTCCAGCGCAGAAAGTGCGAGATGGAAGTGCAAATACCCGTTTGACTTTGCTCACAAGTTATGTATCGTCCTCTCCGTGCGTAGTCCTCACAGCAAGACTGCCCGCAGCACGCTTGCTCTCCACGTCATCCATTGATCTTGTCCGTATCGATCAATGACGCGCTACGCTAGCTGGCTGCGCGGATGTGCGAATACGCACGGAGTTCTCTACAGCGTTTTTAGACCTGCAACTAAAGTCGATAATTTATAAAGGAGAAAGTTCTCGGCGTATATCAGTCCTCTGGGGATGCGCCACACATTCGCCTTTCATTCAGAATCGTGGAGGCTTTTGAATGTGTATTGGGCCTATACAATGACTTGCGGGGCCAGCCGATGTTCATGTCAGTGTTTTTTATCCTCCCAGGGTACCAATTTACCGACCCCGAAGGGATAGCAGGTTTGGTTGACCCTGGGCGAGGATCGATCACTCGACTCTGAGCGTGACAGTGGCGCCTCTTGCCTCCGCCCCACACTCGCCCTCGATAATATATATGTTTATTAATAAGCACATCGCAAAAAAATACCTTGACTGACACTTTTGTATCGACATCGGCACTATTCTAGTGCAGTCAGAAGTAATTACTCACATTTCGCGGGCACTGCCCCTCCAAATTATAATTTTTTGACGAATGTTTTCCAGAATTTTCACGAGCCCCCGTTTCACCGAGTCGCAACCCTGCTGAATCCTGGCTTTCAGTGTAGCGGTATCTGGCGAGACGCTGAAACTTGGTATACAGGGTGGCAACGCTGGCCCAAAATATCGCACTCTCGTTACTCCTAATTCTCAGAATCATTGACTTCCGGCTGGACCACACCTGAGAAAGGTGTGATCTGGCATACTGTAGCGGTGTTCAGTCTGTATCTTAGACGGTGGAAAAGCAAACAGACGGTAAGCCGACCTCGCTCGACTCGTGTACCCTGCCTCAGACAAACAATCGCTCGGTGCGGGACGGGAGAGCCACTCGAACGACGCTGTCTCTCCGCTCCGAGCGAAACTTAGCCATCTTCTCGGGCGACAGCAGTCGCTCTCTGGGCGAGTTTCAGAAGTTGCATTTGGCACTGCGGTCGCTGTCCGTTCGATTTTCGAAATTTTCCCAGCTGCTAACTTTTTCTTATTTCCGCCCCTTCTCGAGAGTGAAGCCTCTTAGAAGGATTGGGTACTTGTCACAGCCTATGGCCAAAGAGGTTATTCCTGCCATATGTCGCAACAAGGATACCATCCTGGCATGGTCCGCAATGAAGAAGCCCTCCTCACCCCGGGTCATGGGGGAACCCCCCGGCCGCCAGAAATTGTCCTTCGGAGAGTGACCCTCTGTCAACCCTCGAGAGTGGACTCAAAAAGCCAATCGCTCGTCTATATGAGCCTTTTATGCCCGCAACTTTGGTGGTTCTTCGGGTGATAAGGTGACCCGCACGTTATCACTCAAAGAACAACGAATCTTGTGTCTCTATCTCTGGCGATGGCACTGCTGTCGCCTTGAGAGCGACCGGACAGCGACCGAGGCTGCTATTCCAACCGGACAGGGACCGCGGTGCCAGATCGCCACTGAGCCGCTGTAGGGGCGATGACGTCATGAGTGGGAGGAGCCGGCCCGATCCGAGCGAGAGAAAGGTGTGATCCCGAACAGTGGAGCGCTCTTCAACGTCCGCCTTGAACGGTGAAAGTTTGTATATACTCAGGCAAACTGGGGTGTTGACAACAGGTTGATCCGCCCACCCGGCGGGGCCATTGCCGCTAGTTATGATCTGGTCGATGTCGAGTTGTTGCACAGCTAGCGTTTACCCGCTCTAGACAAAAAAGAAGTATATGCCGCGTTTTTCAGGGGCCGTATGCATACCTCTCCCCGGCGGGGATCCGTCCCCGCTAGGGGACAGACCGTATGCACATCTCATGCTCATCCCCCGGGGATGACAGAGCGGTAGGGACGCAGAGGACGCACGGCGAAAATGAGGAGGGCGCAGGCTGCGAGATGCTTGTTACTGGAGTGCGGTATTGTGCAACTCGTATTCTTTCTTTGCATTTATTCGTTAATGAGCTAAGAATGGCCGGCGAAAGCTACGAGGAGATTTCAACAAGGGAACCACTATAAGTCACAGTAGCCATTCCAAACGAAATGTACTTATCTAGAGCCATTTTCGGAGGAAAAGTCCGAATATGCAGGGTTGAGCAGACCGTTGTGCCGATTTCCGGCGGAGGTACGACCCCCCCCGTTCACTAGCATTTTTCAAATTCCCAATTTCTTACGACCCCCCCCGCGGTACGAAAAAATGATTTAACTTTTTTTTAAATGGCAAATTTACCTCGTTTTGCCTCACCACGTAGTTTGGAGAAGGATCCTATTTTTCTCCACAACTTTCACGACCCCCATTTTCAATTTGTTTCTCGGAAATTTCTAAAAACTTTACGACTCCCGTTGTGCCGGGTCACAACGGTGCTTAACCCTGCGAATATGCCCATCGCAGTTGGCTAGATACACTTTGAAAGAAGTTATGAACGTTTTCAAAGCTTCACAGCAAGGCAAGGAATTTTTAGGGTGTTTTAATTTTTTTATTCGCATTTTGCCAAAAACCTGTACGTAAGGGGTAATCGGGGGTGCTGAACACGAATCTGGGGTCCGCTTGTTGAAATTTGAAGGTTTACTGTAGGTTACGTTAAGTAACATGCTATTTAGGAGGCAAAACCTACCTTAAAGGCAGTGTTCGGGATGAAAAATATCTAGTTTTTTTTTTCACAGAAACGTGAGCTTCGGGACCTACCGATGAAAACCGTGAAGAGAGAATCACGAAAAACCATCGGCAAGTGAGTGAAAATCGCGTGGGCCAGCCAACCCATTGAGCCACCCCGCCTCCCAAACTAATCCTTTCTGAAAAAGCTTGAACACGTAAACAGCCGGTCAGCAATGGTAATGGCTTCAATAAGTAGCAATGGATAAGGTGAATCACGATATCACTTGGAAAGACTTCATTCCTTCACACCGGTCAAGTCTTACTTTCTCAAAAGTATGACTTCACACAAGAGGTCCTGCTTTGGCGGAAGGAAGTTCTTTCTCGTCACTTTCTGCGGTTTTCCCTGACGCCGCTCTCTCAGTAAGGCGCTATTCATACTACACAACGCCAGCGCGGCACCCGCGTGCCGCGCTGGCGTGGCGTTTGTGTATGAATGGCTTGACGCCCCACCCGCGCGGCACGTGCGTCACGCTCCGCCATGGCGTCGCCGCTGCAGTATTCATACTGTCACCCGGAGCCTTGGCGTTTTCATCCACTGATATTATTTATCGATCGTCTCATTCATTCCAGCTTCACCGCTCCGCCATGGCGTCGCCGCTGGAGTATTCATAGTCTCCGCAAGCGCGGCACGCGCGTGCCGCGCTGACGTTGAGTAGTATGAATAGCGCCTAAGCTCATGTATGACCTATCACAATCTGCAAAAAACTGAACATCCATGATTTATCGTGAACACTGTCTTTAATAATTCGAGAATAGACAAATGGACATCGAATTCGTATTCAGTACTCACCGTTATCTATTGTAAGCTTTCAAAAATTGATAAACTGACATCAGATTCGTGTTGAGCACTCCGAATAACCTCCAGAAGAACGCTTTGAGCTACATCTGTCGCCTTATTCCGGAAATCGTCAAAAGTCGATTTCGTCGTCAATTTTTTTCTTCCGGTAGGAAGCTTTGATCAAATTTAGTCGAAAACTTTGGAAAAACGACAAATAAATCCCAGATTCGTGATCAGCACCCCAAATAACCCCCCAGGCCGCATTTTGAGTCAAATCTGGCATACTTCTCTGAAATGCTTCGAGAGCCCTGTAATTACTATGAATAAACGCCCAACCGAAAATCCGTGGGAGTCCAAAACGCTTTTATTCTGTGCAAAGTTTGGAAAATGTTCCTCCACTCAAGCTTGCCTTAGGGGGTAGTTTTGGGCGCTGAACACGAATATGGGGTCCGTTTCCGAATTTTCGTAAAAATAATGCGCTTTTTTGGAGGGTACATTAGGTACAAAAATCAGAGAAAAAATGCCTATAACTTCTCACAGAGTGGGTCTAGGCAGCTGCGATGGGCATATTCGGACTGTCCGAAAATGGTTTTAGAAAAGTACATTTCATTTGGAATGGTTACAATGGCTTATAGTGGATCCCTTGTAAGATGTGGTTAAATAGTGTTCTTCTTCTTCTTCTTTGCAGCCACAGAGAGGGGTTCTGTCATAGGTTCAGAAACTCGGCCACTAGCACTGGATTCGTCCACAGATCCATTGTCGTCAATGTAGTCGGTCTTTTCGGGCAATCGAACAGGTGCGCAGTAGTATGCCCTTGACTACCGCAATCAGGACACTCGTCAGGTTTGCTGTTGTCAATCCTATGCAAGTATGACATAAGCATGGGTGAGTGTCCACAGCGTAACGATGCAAGGGTGCACCTGGCACGCCTGCCAAGTTCCATCTCTGTCTCGGAGACCTTTGGAGGTGCGACTCCCAGGATGGGGTTTATGGCAACTCTGCTCAAGTGTTCCTTCACGAATCGGGTATGCTCCGCGCGCATGAGACGGAGGCGTTCTTGTTGTGCTTCGGTCCATCTCTGCACTTTCGACGGAGCATCAGCGAAAGGCTTTCTGATACATCTCTCTCTCACCGGGTTTAGTACTCTTGGCGAAGGATGATTCGGCTGCTTCACGATGTTAATGTACATTTGTTGCGCCTGGAGTTGGCAGTGGTCTCTCACTGGCAATATGCGAGCTTCGGCATGTAAGTGCTCTATTGGAGAGCTTTTAGAACAGCCTGTTGCAATTCGCAGAGCACAATTTTGGACGCGCTGCAGCTTGGACCAAGAGGTGTCCGACACGATGTGCTGCCAGACTGGCGCAGCATACTCCAAGGCGGGTTGCACAATAGCCTTATACGTGGTCAAGATCGTTTCTTTATTACATCCCCAGGACGTTACACCGAGAGCACGCAGGACGTTGAGTCTTGTTTTCACTGTGGCTTGCTTCTGCTCAGTGTTCTTATGAAACTTCAACGAAGGATCCAACACGAGTCCAAGCAGGTTGGGGAATCGGGTCGCCTGCAATTGAGTTCCGTCCCATTTCACCATAGGATGGGCACTGTGCTCTGCATTATCAATGGAAAAGACGGTGACGGACGATTTGGAGGCAGAGACTGTGAGCATTTTGCGATCGAAGAAACATTTCAACTCGATCAAGTAGTCATTGATCTTACTGGTGGCTACCTTAATGTCGCGATCTCGGCACAGAATAGTAATGTCATCCGCGTATGCAACGACCTTGATGTCTTGAGGGGGAACGGGCAGATCTTCTAGATATAAACTGAAAAGTGCAGGCGATAAAACTCCTCCTTGAGGGACACCAGCGGCGATGGGGATGCTATTGGAAACATGTCCCTGGAATTGCACATTTGCCCGACGTCCTTTAGTGAAGGCAGTTATCCACCGCTTCTGCCATGGCTTGATGGTAGACTTCAACAGACTCTCTGATACTAGGCCTAGATTGACAGTGTCAAATGCCTTTGTTAGGTCGAGGGCCACACCAACAGTACGTTGGGGTTTGATGGCATTGAAGCCGTCCAGCACATAGCTCACAATTTCCAACAAGGCCGTAGTGGTGAAATGTAATTTACGGAAACCATGTTGGTTCTGCTGTTGGCTGTTATGCTCGGCAAGCTCCTCCACAACCGGTTTTTCGACAATTTTGGCGATGGGTGAGAGCAGACTGATCGGCCGGTACCCTTTAGCCGTGAATGGTGACTTTCCCGGCTTCGGCAGTGGAATAACACGAGCCACTTTCCAATTTTGGGGTAAAATACATGTACGAAACGATGTATTTATGACGTCAGCAATAAAGGGCAGTAGTTCACTGGGCAGTCTCTTCAGGACTGCAGGGCTCAAACCGTCTGGCCCTAATGCCTTCGAGTTGCTCATCTCCTTTATTGCCTTATCGACCTGTGCAGGCGTGACTGCATCATCTACATCCATGAGAGGCAACTTACAGAGTTCCCGTACAGTTATTCTGTTCTGCTTCTTTCTTTTGGTTCTAGTGATGAAAAAATGCTTCCCAAGAGCATTTGCGGCCTCCTTCCCTGATTTGAAGACTCCACCTTCAAACTCAATCGTGGAATTGTCGGCGGAGGTGAACTTTCCGGAGATCCTTTTCAAGGCCTTCCACGTGCGCTGCTGCATCATTTCTGAAGTTCATCTTGTCAGTGAACTTTTCCCAAGTTTCCTTCTTGTACCTGTCAAGGTCCTTCCTGATCTCATCATCCAGCGCAGCGATGTCTGGGTCAAGATGATTTGCGGCTCTCTATGCGTCCCTTGTCCTTATCTCCTGCAGTGTTTCCCTGGTGACACTGGGAAAGAAGGTCTTGACGCGGCCTTCAGGGATCGCAGCTTTCATAGCCTTCAAGATAGCATCAGATAGGTGGCGCTCCTTCTGGTGTACATCGCCATTCCACGGATATTCAGCCGCTTGGCGGAGCGCAACCTCCCTGAACAGGCTCCAGTCTGCAAGACCTAAATTAAGATAAGAACGATGACGAACACCTGTATAGGGAGCAAGAGAGTTAGAGAGATCGATATCGACAAAGACAGGGATGTGATCGCTGGAAAGAGTTGTGGATGAAGACCAAGAGCAGGCATTAGAGAGATTGGAAGAGACGAGGGAGATGTCTGGGCTAGATAATCGGCCGTTGGCAGGGAGACGAGTGGGCTGGCCATCGTTTAAGATAACCAGATCGCACTCCTCCGCCCATTCTTCGACGTCACCTCCTCTAGCATCAGAATCAAGCGACGAGCAGAACGTGTGCGCATTGAAGTCACCCGCAAAGACAATTGAGGGAGAAAGAGAGCAGTCATACAGCTGCTTGAGAAGGGGGATAGGATTGTATGTTCAGGGACAAGAGGAAGAAGGAGGGATATATATATATATATATATATATATATATATATATATATATATATATATATATATATATATATATATATATATATATATATATATATATATATATATATATATATATATATATATATATATATATATATATATATATATTAAAAAGAGAAAGTGGTGTTTTAAGAGGTAGATGGATGGGGATGTACTCGAGAGTGCCATCCACTGGAGTGTTTGGAATAATGTGAGAGGGAAGAGAGGACAGAACAAATGTAGAGACTCCGCCTCCTTGAGATGCCCTAGGAGTATGATATGCAGTATAGCCCGGGATGTTTGGATGTCTAGAGGTAGCAGAGGGAGAGAGTTTGGTGTCCTGGACCATGGTAACATCCGGGTGATGAGTACGGGCAAAGAGAGATAATTCAGAAAGCTTGGTCCGAAGGCCGTTTAGATTGATGTGTACAATAGATAGGGGCGGTTGGTAGATGAGAAATTTGAGTTACTGGAGGCGGAGCACACAATACAACGAAAGGAAGAATCGTGGTGCCTCACAGAACTGAGACCCGAACAAGAGAAGTGCACCCACTTTTCGCATCCAAAACATTGGACGCTGGTTCCATACCATTTGACATCTCTGCCGCATGTGGCACATGGGTACTTCTTCTTCGCGGGTCCTGGATTCCTTTCGACGCCGGCCATTTGTAGAAGAATCCTCAGGAGAGCTGCAGCCAGCCAGCACCTCTCCCATGTTAAAAACCCTCTCGGCGGAGGGATTGACGTCGGTTTGCACGGAGGTGATCTTCTTTCCTCCACACTGCCACGGCACGAACGTACGACATCTCGGCAGCTTAAATAGTGTTAGGTCAGGTACGGCCCCTTTGCTTATGATTGTGAAACAGTACTGACATGACTGATTCTAACTCGAAACATTGATCAGATTGTATTGCCATACGTCACCGAGGGCTAAATGTCTGCGCCTTTGCGTCATATTTACAACTGCGTACGATTTTCTTACGAATTCTTTCGTTGCATGAAGCTCTTGCTTGGTAATAACGCAGAAATAATGTGAATTTACGAGTGATGAAAAAAAACTAATTAAATGAGCAGAAAGTAGAATAGCAGCGTAAAGAAAGGTAAATCGCCAATTCAAACACCTATCATAACTGTGACGAGCTTTGCCAAGTTCTGAAATTGTCCGCGTTCAATTTCTGTATAACGAATGTGTATACACGACATGGGTGCATCTTGGTAATGATACCGCCTCCGAAATGTTACCTGACGCTGCTCACTGACCGGTAGAATAGGATACTGTCCGACTACTGTAGAATTTCCATCGAAATAAATATTCACAAAGGTAGAATAACGCGCCCCACTCCATGAACGCGCATCTAATCTCATCGTCCCTTAACAAATTCGTAGTGGGACGCCATCCCCGCAAAATGTGGGCGGAGCCCGTCCCCCGAAGATCGCGAGGAGAGATGTGCATGCCGGGGATGACTCGGGGTCATCCCCATCCCCGCGCGGGGACGCTCGGGAGAGGTATGCATACGACCCCAGGAATGCTTCAAATGACAAGGCTGTAGCTGGTTCAACTACCCATGTTCACGGTACATTGGCCCCGGCCAGCAATCGATATGCCTGACATGCGCTGGTCGCGGGAAGTATGATCCCTTTCATTGCGGTGAAAATGTTCTTGATCATTATTGCCGGCGTTTGCCGCGTTTTGTGCATCGGGTGCAGTTTCCTTTTATTCTCAAACGTTGACTCCGATGTAGTTTAATGGACGGCATATTGCGCGGTGGCAAAAGTATGAACAGAACTTGAAGTATTTGAGCTTATGAGTAGTATGAGGGACAAAGAAATGGTCTGTGACATAGAGCGATGCCACGCGATGTCGAGGTCATTGATGGGGTGTATGAAGTGCCGCGATTTTGCGACAGAAGATGAAAGATGAAATTTCAATGGTTTTGTTTGGAAGAAGAATATATAGGTACAGGTGGGGGGGAATATTCTGTCTATAGCAATGGAAAAATGCGGTGGTGCGGTTGCGGACTCTCCCTAACATACTGTCTCTGGCAAACTGGGGCGTCGACAACAGGTTGATCCGCCCACCATGAGTCACCGCTGGGCAACGCGCCGATATTCGGCCGGTTCGTGGCCGCGAGTTATGATCTCGTCGATGTCGAGCTGTTCCACAGTCAACGCTCTATATACAAGGAAAGTATACGACGCATTTTTCAGGTATGCTGCGAATGATGAGAGCGCAGCCGGTTCAATTACCCAAGTGTGCAGTACATTGGCCCCGCCCAGCATCTGGAGGTCCTGCCTATCCGGTGGTGACCCCAGTGGAGGCTGGGCTACACAGTCGCGACGCGTGTTTGTGTGCCGACCGCGACGCGTGCCGGTGTCCCGGCCGCGGAGCGTGTCGGTGTAAAGTATTACCTAAGCTAGATGAAACAGTTCTGTAGGATGTGAACTGCTGCTAAATAGGCTGCTAAAGGCGACACATCGAGTTGTCAACAGCCCGGCAACAGAAGGACGTCGCTTGGCAATGGGCACGTCTCAGGCTGTCAATACGCGCGACCTGACTTCTCAACAGGCAGCGGTTTATGAGCTGACAACTTATCAACTTATTGTCGACGCCCCAGTTTGCCTGAGGTAGTCTGACTGTGATATAACTCGTTTTTTTTCTGAATACTGAGATTGGTCGGCGAGTTTTTGTTTCCACTCTCAAATTTTCACCTGTTTTCTCTGCTTCCACAGATGTAGTCGTATCGGTGAAAACAGGCTCACCAATCCATCGCAACTGTTTCGGAAAATTGAGAGATGCCACAAACAGACTACCGTATGTTAGGATGAGTCCGCAACCACCCAACCGCCTTTTTCATTGTTGTAGACTATGGTTTGTATCATATCTAAAGGAAGCCGCGATCAGAGATGTGCGTAATTACGACTAACGGGCTTTTTGGGTGTTACGACGCACGACTAACGAAATTAAAAATATTTTCGTAAGCAATCCCAAAATTCGTTAGAAAGTCGGTAGTCATTCAAATCGCGCTCCAACTCAAGGCTTACACCAGGATTGATACATGTTGCCCTGTTGCTTGTTCTAGATGAACGTTACAACATAACTATAGCCTTCAGTATTTATCATTTCTATTGACACTGCTTCACAGTTCTGGAATCTCCACGTTAAAACTCCAGCCGAACGTTGCGCAGACCTGAGCGCAGCATTAATGCGACTTCGCGTCGGTCGCGCTACTTTATGGTAGGCTCACTGAACCGGTTCCGGTAGTGACCGGATCCAGCGAAGATTTTTGTAGAGGACACTACTAGAAGTGATAATACGGGGTGTACTGCAGTTCTCCCGTCGCGACGCGGCGAGTTTTTGCGCGCGGTGGATGGACGCGGAAGCAATGTTCTACAGTGTTCAGGGCGTTGCAAACGGAACGCGTTAGTGTGCCTCGGTAAGTTTTGACAGAGAAAGTCCTTCTGAGTGCGTTTTTAAATAAATTACTACTAGTTCCTTTCGTAATCAGTTCAACTATTACCAATATGAGGAGTGAGTATATGTTATATGAAATGCCTCTTCCTATGATAAGTATTCCCTCACGGTCGTTGTTCCCAAGGCCAACTGAGCAGTTTTAAAACTTTTCAAGGGGATCACAGCGAATTCATACTTGAATGGAAACTTTTGAAATATTGATTCGGCTAGAAGAAGTACCAGTGGTTGACTCGGAAAGAGAACCAGAGAGATTTTATTGGAAAATATTCTGGTCTGTTGAGAATGGAGGAGAATGCTGGAAGTAGGGCGAAATGGATAACAAAACAGTGAATTGAATAAATTACAAATGGGTCGGAAACTGAATAAACAATTCAACGCGCGATAACGTACTCCAATTGTAATCATCACGATAAGGTAAACTCGTCCGAATTTCTCCGCGGCGCGACGAGCCTGGCCGTTATTCGGAGAACTGCTGGTCTCCCGATAATACGGAGCGGTGCCTGCAGAATACAACTGCCCAACGACGGGAACTGTATCCGATGATTGGATTGTAAAGGGTGCCGTCCTTCGATTTTTGGTCATAAATTCCAGATATGGGGTTTCTATAAAGTGGTGCTGGGACCTCTCAGGGGTAAAGTTTGAACTTGGGTGCTAATTTCTTCTGGTCTTCCCCATAATGGGAACCAGCTCTGAGCCACGCAAGCGCTCGAATCGCGACTGAGCAAAGAACAAATAGTGCAAAGTTGGTGCAATTCTCCGTGTTGTCACCACCAGGTAGATCCCAAATAACTTCATATAACGCAGAATGGCAAATTTCGCGCTGGAAAAAAACAAAGTTCAAGATTTCCTCGGTTTCCCATATTGTTTCTTTTCTTACCGAAAAATGACAAAAATCGATAAAAACACACTCGAGTATTAGGCTTTCGTGAATCTTGTAAATTATGTATATGTAGGTTTGGTGAAGCAAGCCACAGTGAAAAGAAGACTCAACGTCCTTCGTGCTTTGGCTTAACGTTCTGGGTGGTGCAGTAAAAAAACGATCCTGACCACGTATAAGGCTATTGTGCAACCCGCCTTGGAGTATGCTGCGGCAGTCTGGCAGCACATCGTGTCAGACACATCTTGGTCCAAGCTGCAGCGCGTCCAAAATTCTGCTCTGCGAATTGCGACGGGTTGTTCTAGAAGCTCTCCAATTGAGCATTTACGCGCCGAAGCTCGCATATTGCCAGTGAGAGACCACTGCCAACTCCAGGCGCAACAAATGTTCATTAACATCGTTAAGCAGCCAAATCATCCGTAGCGAAGAGTACCAAACCTAGTAAGAGAGAGAGAGAGAGAGAGAGAGAGAGAGATGTATCAGAAAGCCGTTCGCCGATGCTCCCTCGAAAGTGGATGTGCAGAGACCGAAGCACAACAAGTACGCCTCCGTCTCTTGCGTGCGGAGCATACCCGATTCGTGAAGGAACACTTGAGCAGAGTTGCCATAAACTCCATCCTGGGAGTCGTACCTCCGATGGTTAGCGAGACCGAGATGGAACTTGGCAGGCGGGCCAGGTGCACCCTTGCCTCGTTACGCTGTGGACACTCTCCCATGCTGATGTCATATCTGCATAGGATCGATAACAGCAAACCTGACGAGCAAACCACCCAGATTGCAGTGGTCAAGGGCATACTACTGCACATCTGTTCAACTGCCCGATGAGACCGACTACATTGACGACAATGGATTTGTGGATGAACCCAACGCTAGTAGCCGAGTTTCTGAACCTGTGACGTGACCCTCTCCGTGGCTGCAAAGAAGATATGTAGGTTTGCAGTTTGAACTAGGTTCTCTAACAAGGAGTGATTTGTGTCTTCAATGAACATGAATGTTTCGAAAACACATCTCTTCATGCCTTGCTTTTTTCTTTTCATAAGGACTTTTTTGCCTCAACTGTGCTTGCTCTAAAAGCCTAGATTTTTAACGGCTAAAGCCTAGTTTTGACTGCAGTTGGTCGCTGTGGCCATGCGAGGGACAACTGTTCCTTTTTCATTGCGTGTAATGGAAAGCCGCTCCAATTGTGACCGCTTCGTGGCAAACGTCCTACATCGCTGGGTCGCGGCGACGAAATCCTATGTTTTACTGCATCGCTGCTTGAAGAGCGATTCTCAATGGTCGCTGGCCATCGCTCCATCGCGGCCAAAATGGCAACGATGGAGCGAATGACACGTTTCGTCTAATGAACGTTGACCCTTTCACATGACAAGATCAGTGTTTTCGAGTCGAAACGCGTTATTGTTGAATACCAGCCATTAATTTCACTGATTGATTGAATTTCTTCTATCATCTGTGGGCCTATGCACCATGAACAGAATCGCTGCCGCTGCTACATCGCTGCAGCAGCGGGTGCAAAATCGCTGCGATGAAAAACAGCAGCGATGCAGTCAAAACTAGGCTTAACGAGGGTTTTGGCCAGTTGAACGACTAACGAATTACAAAATTTCTAATACGCACATCTCTTGCCGTGATGCTGCTGTTATCCCGCCATCTTGGGAGCGTGGACGCTGTTTCTCCATTTGTATCACTGTGTTTTCTCATAAACAACCGCTCGAATTCCGTGGTAATAGCCGCGTCGCGGCTTTCCCCCATCCAGGGATTGACTATATGCATCGGCTGAGTTTAAAGTTGTTTTGTCCATGTCTTGAGGATTTTCAAACAACGTTTTCAGTGATGCGGAGCATCTATAAAGATCTCATTGTACAGCTGCATGGAGATCAGCTAATTGATGATCAGCAACTGAGGACTCGAGCGGAAAATAGCTTTTTTGGGGACAGACAGGTGTGATTTACCTGCATGTGTGCAAAATTTCACCATTATTGTAGCGATTAAAAGTGTTGTAATTATGGCATCGCGGATTTCTCCAATGTTTAGATCTCAATTCTACCTCTGGAGAAGGACCGAATTTTTCAGCAGGCGCGAGAGTATCAAACAGATCACTTTCTGATTCAGTTTCTGTTCACCACAAGGTTTGTTCAATATCGTGCTGTAAAACCAACCGTTTAATTTTGGTTTGTTCGGTTTAGAGCTATGAAGGACGATATCGATGTCGCTCTTATGGAAATGTGTGGCAGAAACGAGTTTCCCGATGTTGTCTTAATCAACTCTTGTCTGTGGGATGTGACAAGGTCTGTTTTTGATGGCGTAGTTGCGGCACATTCAGGGTTCTCATGTATTCATTGATTTTCTGTCACAGATACTCCAAAGCTTTTTCCTCCACAGTTCCGTCAAATGTTGACCAGCAAGCTGGAATTGAACGGGCGGCTCTTGAAGAGTTTCTGGAAAGGTCGGTTCTGCATCACTGTTGGACTTCAAAAAGTTGTATTCATAGTGGAGTGGGGATTGAATTCATTAGCTAAAAATGAGAGATTTAAAAAATTTAAAAGGTCTCTCTGAAACCTGCGTGTTTGGCCTGTCAATTTCAAACTGCCCGCCTTTGCAATTCTCGTCGAGGTGGCCCTTTCGACCTCGCCTTTCTTTTCTGGCATGTGTTCCGGTATTGGATATGCTGTAGAATAAAGAATTCTGACCGAATTGCTAATTTGTGATGGTGTATTGGAAGAGCTTTTTGTGGACTAACCGCAGTCTCAACTGAGCGGCCATATTAGACCACGCCTGACCTTGGATCTCGGTAGAATTCTGTAATTCTATCCAGGGATTGGGTGAGGTGTGATGTATCAAAGAGGAGGGGTCGGACCCGTCGACATCCGGTGGGGGCAGGATCAAGCGGGGATGCGAAGTTTAGCAACGGGGGTGCAAGGGGGTCGCAAAAATTTTGGCCCAAAAATGAAGATTACGGCCGTTGCCGCAAAAATTTCAGACCAAGAATGAAAACTTGGCGAAGATATCCCACGAGTTTTCGATATTTTCGGACACCAAAAGGAAGGATCACAGCATTGCTCAGGTTTTAAACGCTTGAGTCCGACTACTGAATGAATATTCGGTCCCGGGGGGAGGGAGGGGGTCACAGAAATTTTTGAAAAAAAATTGATGATGGGGGGATCGCTCCGATTTCGAAAAATACGCAACGCCCTCTTGACTCCGGTGGGGGGTCGGACCTTCGGCCAGACAGGAATCAAGATGGCCTTTATCAGAGAGATTGGGAGGGGTTTCGAAAGCCATACCGTTACTATATAATATAACGTTGAATTGAGACGGCAAAATGAGATCACAGAAAGAGGTTAATGCTGGAGATCATACTGAGAGAGCAAAATGAGACAGGAGGTAAGGCTCCGTCCATACGTGGCGAGAGCGTGCGATTACGCAACATCGATAATCATCGTGGGCACACGATTCGCTGGGTTATGCGGGTGAAAGGATGATTGCTTCGGTGAAGATTTACCGAGCAGTTGAGTGAGAGCGGCGCTGGGGCTCCGGTGGTGCAGTGCGATAAGGCGCTCCCCCGGAAAGGGAATATGCTGGTTCAATCTCGCCCGGAGCCAAGCGTTTTGCGATCAACTCTACACCTTGTGTAAACATACCATAACGTGCACTGCGACGTAAAACTGCAGTTAGGGCAAAAAAAACTTCCAAGAATCGTGTAAGACTTAACTAGGGCATCATCTTGACAGGTCTACGACTGTTAGATAGTCTCTGACGGTATACCTGTTTCATTCCGTTATGCGGGTGAAAGGATGATTGCTTCGGTGAAGATTTACCGAGCAGTTGAGTGAGAGCGGCGCTGGGGCTCCGGTGGTGCAGTGCGATAAGGCGCTCCCCCGGAAAGAGAATATGCTGGTTCAATCTCGCCCGGAGCCAAGCGTTTTGCGATCAACTCAACACCTTGTGTAAACATACCATAACGTGCACTGCGACGTTAAACTGCAGTTACGGCAAAAAAAACCTCCAAAAATCGTGTAAGACTCAACTAGGGCATCATCTTGACAGGTCTACGACTGTTAGATAGTCTCTGACGGTATACCTGTTTCATTCCGTTATGCGGGTGAAAGGATGATTGCTTCGGTGAAGATTTACCGAGCAGTTGAGTGAGAGCGGCGCTGGGGCTCCGGTGGTGCAGTGCGATAAGGCGCTCCCCCGGAAAGAGAATATGCTGGTTCAATCTCGCCCGGAGCCAAGCGTTTTGCGATCAACTCAACACCTTGTGTAAACATACCATAAAGTGCACTGCGACGTTAAACTGCAGTTACGGCAAAAAAAAACCTCCAAAATCGTGTAAGACCTAAAGGCACAGTACACCTTCAGATATGAATTTTGAGATTTTCATGTAATCGTGTAGAAGACCCCTCCTGTATAACACGTGCCAAATGCCAGATCTCATTTCCTTCAAATAAGCGAGATATAAGCGACCACCACAGGCCCGACCCCTTAACAGATTTTCGAACGCGATAGCGGCTCGATGGACTCTCTCCTTGTCCTGGCTCTCTCTCACGCAACGATTGCGAATGAAGAGAAATACAGGCCTGAGACAACTCGTCCACCAATTTTTCAGCCTCAAAATCTAGGCATCTTTGAAGAGCCATAACTCTGTTCAAAGGGGGTCGTGGACGATTTCAGAGATACCACTGTGATCAGCGTGTGATTCTCTTCAAGATCAGCATAAAATCTGAAAATTAATTTTTTGGGTGTCCTGTGCCTTTAACTAGGGCATCATCTTGACAGGTCTACGACTGTTAGATAGTCTCTGACGGTATACCTGTTTCATTCCGTTATGCGGGTGAAAGGATGATTGCTTCGGTGAAGATATACCGAGCAGTTGAGTGAGAGCGGCGCTGGGGCTCCGGTGGTGCAGTGCGATAAGGCGCTCCCCCGGAAAGGGAATATGCTGGTTCAATCTCGCCCGGAGCCAAGCGTTTTGCGATCAACTCAACACCTTGTGTAAACATACCATAACGTGCACTGCGACGTTAAACAGCAGTTACGGCAAAAAAACTTCCAAAAATCGTGTAAGACTTAGCTAGGGCATCATCTTGACAGGTCTACTACGACTGTTAGATAGTCTCTGACGGTATACCTGTTTCATCCCGTTATGCGGGTGAAAGGATGATTGCTTCGGTGAAGATTTACCGAGCAGTTCATTGAGAGCGGCGCTGGGGCTCCGCTGGTGCAGTGCGATAAGGCGCTCCCCCGGAAAGGGAATATGCTGGTTCAATCTCGCCCGGAGCCAAGCGTTTTGCGATCAACTCGTTACCTTGTGTAAAAATGAGTACTTACTGTTTAACATTAACTGCTTCATTTATTACTGCTTATCATATCAAGTGATAATATCAGTTGGTAGATCAAATCGCTAAAACACGTTCCCGTTATGCGGGTGAAAGGGTGAAAGGATGATTGCTTCGGTGAAGATTTACCGAGCAGTTCATTGAGAGCGGCGCTGGGGCTCCGCTGGTGCAGTGCGATAAGGCGCTCCCGGAAAGGAATATGCTGGTTCAATCTCGCCCGGAGCCAAGCGTTTTGCGATCAACTCGTTACCTTGTGTAAAAATGAGTACTTACTGTTTAACATTAACTGCTTCATTTATTACTGCTTATCATATCAAGTGATAATATCAGTTGGTAGATCAAATCGCTAAAACACGTTGTAGGCTGTACTTTTCGATGGGAAGGGATGAGGAAAAAGACTAACAAGTTTATTACTTACTGTTTAACATTAACTGCTTCATTTATTACTGTTTATCATATCAAGTGATAATATCAGTTGGTAGATCAAATCGCTAAAACACGTTGTAGGCTGTACTTTTAGATGGGAAGGGACAAGGAAAGTGACTAACAAGTGTGTTACTTACTGTTTAACATTAACTACTTCAATTATTACTGCTTATCATATCATGTGATATTATCAGTTGGTAGATCAAATCGCTAAAACACGTCGTAGGCTGTACTTTTCGATGGGAAGGGACAAGGAAAAAGACTAACAAGTTTATTACTTACTGTTTAACATTAACTGCTTCATTTAGTACTGCTTATCATATCAAGTGATAATATCAGTTGGTAGATCAAATCGCTAAAACACGTTGTAGGCTGTACTTTTCGATGGGAAGGGACAAGGAAAGTGACTAACAAGTTTATAACTTACTGTTTAACATTAACTGCTTCATTTAGTACTGCTTATCATATCAAGTGATAATATCTGTTGGTAGATCAAATCGCTAAAACACGTTGTAGGCTGTACTTTTAGATGGGAAGGGACAAGGAAAGTGACTAACAAGTGTGTTACTTACTGTTTAACATTAACTACTTCACTTATTACTGCTTATCATATCATGTGATATTATCAGTTGGTAGATCAAATCGCTAAAACACGTCGTAGGCTGTACTTTTCAATGGGAAGGGACAAGGAAAGTGACTAACAAGTTTATAAATTACTGTTTAACATTAACTACTCCACTTATTACTGCTTATCATATCAAGTGATAAGATCAGTTGGTAGATCAAATCGCTAAAACACGTTGTAGGCTGTACTTTTCGATGGGAAGGGACAAGGAAAGTGACTAACAAGTTTATAACTTACTGTTTAACATTAACTGCTTCATTTAGTACTGCTTATCATATCAAGTGATAATATCTGTTGGTAGATCAAATCGCTAAAACACGTTGTAGGCTGTACTTTTAGATGGGAAGGGACAAGGAAAGTGACTAACAAGTGTGTTACTTACTGTTTAACATTAACTACTTCACTTATTACTGCTTATCATATCATGTGATATTATCAGTTGGTAGATCAAATCGCTAAAACACGTTGTAGGCTGTACTTTTCGATGGGAAGGGACAAGGAAAGTGACTAACAAGTTTATAACTTACTGTTTAACATTAACTGCTCCACTTATTACTGCTTATCATATCATGTGATATTATCAGTTGGTAGATCAAATCGCTAAAACACGTTGTAGGCTGTACTTTTCGATGGGAAGGGACAAGGAAAGTGACTAACAAGTTTATAACTTACTGTTTAACATTAACTGCTCCACTTATTACTGCTTATCATATCAAGTGATAAGATCAGTTGGTAGATCAAATCGCTAAAACACGTTGTAGGCTGTACTTTTCAATGGGAAGGGACAAGGAAAGTGACTAACAAGTTTATAAATTACTGTTTAACATTAACTACTTCACTTATTACTGCTTATCATATCAAGTGATAATATCAGTTGGTAGATCAAATCGCTAAAACACGTTGTAGGCTGTACTTTTCAATGGGAAGGGACAAGGAAAGTGACTAACAAGTTTATAACTTACTGTTTAACATTAACTACTCCACTTATTACTGCTTATCATATCATGTGATATTATCAGTTGGTAGATCAAATCGCTAAAACACGTCGTAGGCTGTACTTTTCGATGGGAAGGGACAAGGAAAGTGACTAACAAGTTTATTACTTACTGTTTAACATGAACTGCTTCATTTAGTACTGCTTATCATATCAAGTGATAATATCTGTTGGTAGATCAAATCGCTAAAACACGTTGTAGGCTGTACTTTTAGATGGGAAGGGACAAGGAAAGTGACTAACAAGTGTGTTACTTACTGTTTAACATTAACTGCTTCATTTATTACTGTTTATCATATCAAGTGATAATATCAGTTGGTAGATCAAATCGCTAAAACACGTTGTAGGCTGTACTTTTAGATGGGAAGGGACAAGGAAAGTGACTAACAAGTGTGTTACTTACTGTTTAACATTAACTACTTCAATTATTACTGCTTATCATATCATGTGATATTATCAGTTGGTAGATCAAATCGCTAAAACACGTCGTAGGCTGTACTTTTCGATGGGAAGGGACAAGGAAAAAGACTAACAAGTTTATTACTTACTGTTTAACATTAACTGCTTCATTTAGTACTGCTTATCATATCAAGTGATAATATCAGTTGGTAGATCAAATCGCTAAAACACGTTGTAGGCTGTACTTTTCGATGGGAAGGGACAAGGAAAGTGACTAACAAGTGTGTTACTTACTGTTTAACATTAACTGCTTCATTTATTACTGCTTATCATATCAAGTGATAATATCAGTTGGTAGATCAAATCGCTAAAACACGTTGTAGGCTGTACTTTTAGATGGGAAGGGACAAGGAAAGTGACTAACAAGTGTGTTACTTACTGTTTAACATTAACTACTTCAATTATTACTGCTTATCATATCATGTGATATTATCAGTTGGTAGATCAAATCGCTAAAACACGTCGTAGGCTGTACTTTTCGATGGGAAGGGACAAGGAAAGTGACTAACAAGTTTATTACTTACTGTTTAACATGAACTGCTTCATTTAGTACTGCTTATCATATCAAGTGATAATATCAGTTGGTAGATCAAATCGCTAAAACACGTTGTAGGCTGTACTTTTCGATGGGAAGGACAAGGAAAGTGACTAACAAGTTTATAACTTACTGTTTAACATTAACTACTTCACTTATTACTGCTTATCATATCAAGTGATAATATCAGTTGGTAGATCAAATCGCTAAAACACGTTGTAGGCTGTACTTTTCAATGGGAAGGGACAAGGAAAGTGACTAACAAGTTTATAACTTACTGTTTAACATTAACTACTCCACTTATTACTGCTTATCATATCATGTGATATTATCAGTTGGTAGATCAAATCGCTAAAACACGTCGTAGGCTGTACTTTTCGATGGGAAGGACAAGGAAAGTGACTAACAAGTTTATTACTTACTGTTTAACATGAACTGCTTCATTTAGTACTGCTTATCATATCAAGTGATAATATCTGTTGGTAGATCAAATCGCTAAAACACGTTGTAGGCTGTACTTTTAGATGGGAAGGGACAAGGAAAGTGACTAACAAGTGTGTTACTTACTGTTTAACATTAACTGCTTCATTTATTACTGTTTATCATATCAAGTGATAATATCAGTTGGTAGATCAAATCGCTAAAACACGTTGTAGGCTGTACTTTTAGATGGGAAGGGACAAGGAAAGTGACTAACAAGTGTGTTACTTACTGTTTAACATTAACTACTTCAATTATTACTGCTTATCATATCATGTGATATTATCAGTTGGTAGATCAAATCGCTAAAACACGTCGTAGGCTGTACTTTTCGATGGGAAGGGACAAGGAAAGTGACTAACAAGTTTATTACTTACTGTTTAACATTAACTGCTTCATTTAGTACTGCTTATCATATCAAGTGATAATATCACTTGGTAGATCAAATCGCTAAAACACGTTGTAGGCTGTACTTTTCGATGGGAAGGGACAAGGAAAGTGACTAACAAGTTTATAAATTACTGTTTAACATTAACTACTTCACTTATTACTGCTTATCATATCAAGTGATAATATCAGTTGGTAGATCAAATCGCTAAAACACGTTGTAGGCTGTACTTTTAGATGGGAAGGGACAAGGAAAGTGACTAACAAGTTTATTACTTACTGTTTAACATTAATTACTTCACTTATTACTGCTTATCATATCAAGTGATATTATCAGTTGGTAGATCAAATCGCTAAAACACGTTGTAGGCTGTACTTTTCGATGGGAAGGGACAAGGAAAGTGACTAACAAGTTTATAACTTACTGTTTAACATTAACTACTTCACTTATTACTGCTTATCATATCAAGTGATATTATCAGTTGGTAGATCAAATCGCTAAAACACGTTGTAGGCTGTACTTTTCGATGGGAAGGGACAAGGAAAGTGACTAACAAGTTTATTACTTACTGTTTAACATTAACTGCTTCATTTAGTACTGCTTATCATATCAAGTGATAATATCTGTTGGTAGATCAAATCGCTAAAACACGTTGTAGGCTGTACTTTTAGATGGGAAGGGACAAGGAAAGTGACTAACAAGTGTGTTACTTACTGTTTAACATTAACTGCTTCATTTATTACTGCTTATCATATCAAGTGATAATATCAGTTGGTAGATCAAATCGCTAAAACACGTTGTAGGCTGTACTTTTCGATGGGAAGGGACAAGGAAAGTGACTAACAAGTTTGTTACTTACTGTTTAACATTAACTACTTCACTTATTACTGCTTATCATATCATGTGATATTATCAGTTGGTAGATCAAATCGCTAAAACACGTCGTAGGCTGTACTTTTCGATGGGAAGGACAAGGAAAGTGACTAACAAGTTTATTACTTACTGTTTAACATTAACTGCTTCATTTAGTACTGCTTATCATATCAAGTGATAATATCAGTTGATAGATCAAATCGCTAAAACACGTTGTAGGCTGTACTTTTCGATGGGAAGGGACAAGGAAAGTGACTAACAAGTTTATAAATTACTGTTTAACATTAACTACTTCACTTATTACTGCTTATCATATCAAGTGATAATATCAGTTGGTAGATCAAATCGCTAAAACACGTTGTAGGCTGTACTTTTCAATGGGAAGGGACAAGGAAAGTGACTAACAAGTTTATAACTTACTGTTTAACATTAACTACTCCACTTATTACTGCTTATCATATCATGTGATATTATCAGTTGGTAGATCAAATCGCTAAAACACGTCGTAGGCTGTACTTTTCGATGGGAAGGGACAAGGAAAGTGACTAACAAGTTTATTACTTACTGTTTAACATTAACTGCTTCATTTAGTACTGCTTATCATATCAAGTGATAATATCTGTTGGTAGATCAAATCGCTAAAACACGTTGTAGGCTGTACTTTTAGATGGGAAGGGACAAGGAAAGTGACTAACAAGTGTGTTACTTACTGTTTAACATTAACTGCTTCACTTATTACTGCTTATCATATCAAGTGATATTATCAGTTGGTAGACCAAATCGCTAAAACACGTTGTAGGCTGTACTTTTCGATGGGAAGGGACAAGGAAAAAGACTAACAAGTTTATTACTTACTGTTTAACATTAACTACTTCACTTATTCAGCTTATCATATCATGTGATATTATCTGTTGGTAGATCAAATCGCTAAAACACGTTGTAGGCTGTACTTTTCGATGGGAAGGGACAAGGAAAAAGACTAACAAGTTTATTACTTACTGTTTAACATTAACTGCTTCACTTATTACTGCTTATCATATCAAGTGATATTATCAGTTGGTAGATCAATTCGCTAAAACACGTTGTAGGCTGTACTTTTCGATGGGAAGGGACAAGGAAAGTGACTAACAAGTTTATAACTTACTGTTTAACATTAACTGCTTCATTTAGTACTGCTTATCATATCAAGTGATAATATCTGTTGGTAGATCAAATCGCTAAAACACGTTGTAGGCTGTACTTTTAGATGGGAAGGGACAAGGAAAGTGACTAACAAGTGTGTTACTTACTGTTTAACATTAACTACTTCACTTATTACTGCTTATCATATCATGTGATATTATCAGTTGGTAGATCAAATCGCTAAAACACGTCGTAGGCTGTACTTTTCAATGGGAAGGGACAAGGAAAGTGACTAACAAGTGTGTTACTTACTGTTTAACATTAACTGCTTCATTTATTACTGTTTATCATATCAAGTGATAATATCAGTTGGTAGATCAAATCGCTAAAACACGTTGTAGGCTGTACTTTTAGATGGGAAGGGACAAGGAAAGTGACTAACAAGTGTGTTACTTACTGTTTAACATTAACTACTTCAATTATTACTGCTTATCATATCATGTGATATTATCAGTTGGTAGATCAAATCGCTAAAACACGTCGTAGGCTGTACTTTTCGATGGGAAGGGACAAGGAAAAAGACTAACAAGTTTATTACTTACTGTTTAACATTAACTGCTTCATTTAGTACTGCTTATCATATCAAGTGATAATATCAGTTGGTAGATCAAATCGCTAAAACACGTTGTAGGCTGTACTTTTCGATGGGAAGGGACAAGGAAAGTGACTAACAAGTTTATAACTTACTGTTTAACATTAACTGCTCCACTTATTACTGCTTATCATATCATGTGATATTATCAGTTGGTAGATCAAATCGCTAAAACACGTTGTAGGCTGTACTTTTCGATGGGAAGGGACAAGGAAAGTGACTAACAAGTTTATAACTTACTGTTTAACATTAACTGCTCCACTTATTACTGCTTATCATATCAAGTGATAAGATCAGTTGGTAGATCAAATCGCTAAAACACGTTGTAGGCTGTACTTTTCAATGGGAAGGGACAAGGAAAGTGACTAACAAGTTTATAAATTACTGTTTAACATTAACTACTTCACTTATTACTGCTTATCATATCAAGTGATAATATCAGTTGGTAGATCAAATCGCTAAAACACGTTGTAGGCTGTACTTTTCAATGGGAAGGGACAAGGAAAGTGACTAACAAGTTTATAACTTACTGTTTAACATTAACTGCTTCATTTAGTACTGCTTATCATATCAAGTGATAATATCTGTTGGTAGATCAAATCGCTAAAACACGTTGTAGGCTGTACTTTTAGATGGGAAGGGACAAGGAAAGTGACTAACAAGTGTGTTACTTACTGTTTAACATTAACTACTTCACTTATTACTGCTTATCATATCATGTGATATTATCAGTTGGTAGATCAAATCGCTAAAACACGTCGTAGGCTGTACTTTCGATGGGAAGGACAAGGGAAGTGACTAACATGTTTATATCTTGCTGTTTAACATTAACTGCTCCACTTATTACTGCTTATCATATCATGTGATGTTATCAGTTGGTAGATCAAACCGCTAAAACACGTTGTAGGCTGTACTTTTCGATGGGAAGGGACAAGGAAAGTGACTAACAAGTTTATAACTTACTGTTTAACATTAACTGCTCCACTTATTACTGCTTATCATATCAAGTGATAAGATCAGTTGGTAGATCAAATCGCTAAAACACGTTGTAGGCTGTACTTTTCAATGGGAAGGACAAGGAAAGTGACTAACAAGTTTATAAATTACTGTTTAACATTAACTACTTCACTTATTACTGCTTATCATATCAAGTGATAATATCAGTTGGTAGATCAAATCGCTAAAACACGTTGTAGGCTGTACTTTTCAATGGGAAGGGACAAGGAAAGTGACTAACAAGTTTATAACTTACTGTTTAACATTAACTACTCCACTTATTACTGCTTATCATATCATGTGATATTATCAGTTGGTAGATCAAATCGCTAAAACACGTCGTAGGCTGTACTTTTCGATGGGAAGGGACAAGGAAAGTGACTAACAAGTTTATTACTTACTGTTTAACATTAACTGCTTCATTTAGTACTGCTTATCATATCAAGTGATAATATCTGTTGGTAGATCAAATCGCTAAAACACGTTGTAGGCTGTACTTTTAGATGGGAAGGGACAAGGAAAGTGACTAACAAGTGTGTTACTTACTGTTTAACATTAACTACTTCACTTATTACTGCTTATCATATCAAGTGATAATACCAGTTGGTAGATCAAATCGCCAAAACACGTTGTAGGCTGTACTTTTCGATGGGAAGGGACAAGGAAAAAGACTAACAAGTTTATTACTTACTGTTTAACATTAACTGCTTCACTTATTACTGCTTATCATATCAAGTGATATTATCAGTTGGTAGATCAAATCGCTAAAACACGTTGTAGGCTGTACTTTTCGATGGGAAGGGACAAGGAAAAAGACTAACAAGTTTATTACTTACTGTTTAACATTAACTGCTTCACTTATTACTGCTTATCATATCAAGTGATAATACCAGTTGGTAGATCAAATCGCTAAAACACGTTGTAGGCTGTACTTTTCGATGGGAAGGGACAAGGAAAGTGACTAACAAGTTTATTACTTACTGTTTAACATTAACTGCTTCATTTAGTACTGCTTATCATATCAAGTGATAATATCTGTTGGTAGATCAAATCGCTAAAACACGTTGTAGGCTGTACTTTTAGATGGGAAGGGACAAGGAAAGTGACTAACAAGTGTGTTACTTACTGTTTAACATTAACTACTTCACTTATTACTGCTTATCATATCATGTGATATTATCAGTTGGTAGATCAAATCGCTAAAACACGTCGTAGGCTGTACTTTTCGATGGGAAGGGACAAGGAAAAAGACTAACAAGTTTATTACTTACTGTTTAACATTAACTGCTTCATTTATTACTGCTTATCATATCAAGTGATAATATCAGTTGGTAGATCAAATCGCTAAAACACGTTGTAGGCTGTACTTTTCGATGGGAAGGGACAAGGAAAGTGACTAACAAGTTTATAACTTACTGTTTAACATTAACTGCTCCACTTATTACTGCTTATCATATCAAGTGATAAGATCAGTTGGTAGATCAAATCGCTAAAACACGTTGTAGGCTGTACTTTTCGATGGGAAGGGACAAGGAAAGTGACTAACAAGTTTATAAATTACTGTTTAACATTAACTACTTCACTTATTACTGCTTATCATATCAAGTGATAATATCAGTTGGTAGATCAAATCGCTAAAACACGTTGTAGGCTGTACTTTTCAATGGGAAGGGACAAGGAAAGTGACTAACAAGTTTATAACTTACTGTTTAACATTAACTACTCCACTTATTACTGCTTATCATATCATGTGATATTATCAGTTGGTAGATCAAATCGCTAAAACACGTCGTAGGCTGTACTTTTCGATGGGAAGGGACAAGGAAAGTGACTAACAAGTTTATTACTTACTGTTTAACATTAACTGCTTCATTTAGTACTGCTTATCATATCAAGTGATAATATCTGTTGGTAGATCAAATCGCTAAAACACGTTGTAGGCTGTACTTTTAGATGGGAAGGGACAAGGAAAGTGACTAACAAGTGTGTTACTTACTGTTTAACATTAACTACTTCACTTATTACTGCTTATCATATCAAGTGATAATACCAGTTGGTAGATCAAATCGCCAAAACACGTTGTAGGCTGTACTTTTCGATGGGAAGGGACAAGGAAAAAGACTAACAAGTTTATTACTTACTGTTTAACATTAACTGCTTCATTTATTACTGCTTATCATATCAAGTGATAATATCAGTTGGTAGATCAAATCGCTAAAACACGTTGTAGGCTGTACTTTTCGATGGGAAGGGACAAGGAAAAAGACTAACAAGTTTATTACTTACTGTTTAACATTAACTGCTTCATTTATTACTGCTTATCATATCAAGTGATAATACCAGTTGGTAGATCAAATCGCTAAAACACGTTGTAGGCTGTACTTTTCGATGGGAAGGGACAAGGAAAGTGACTAACAAGTTTATTACTTACTGTTTAACATTAACTGCTTCATTTAGTACTGCTTATCATATCAAGTGATAATAT
Source organism: Aplectana chamaeleonis (assembly GCA_029168955.1). Classification (NCBI taxonomy): domain Eukaryota; kingdom Metazoa; phylum Nematoda; class Chromadorea; order Rhabditida; family Cosmocercidae; genus Aplectana; species Aplectana chamaeleonis. Next base: position 361,503 of record JAPDOI010000050.1, on the reverse strand, counting down.
CTGTTGGTAGATCAAATCGCTAAAACACGTTGTAGGCTGTACTTTTAGATGGGAAGGGACAAGGAAAGTGACTAACAAGTGTGTTACTTACTGTTTAACATTAACTACTTCACTTATTACTGCTTATCATATCATGTGATATTATCAGTTGGTAGATCAAATCGCTAAAACACGTCGTAGGCTGTACTTTTCGATGGGAAGGGACAAGGAAAAAGACTAACAAGTTTATTACTTACTGTTTAACATTAACTGCTTCATTTATTACTGCTTATCATATCAAGTGATAATATCAGTTGGTAGATCAAATCGCTAAAACACGTTGTAGGCTGTACTTTTCGATGGGAAGGGACAAGGAAAGTGACTAACAAGTTTATAACTTACTGTTTAACATTAACTGCTCCACTTATTACTGCTTATCATATCAAGTGATAAGATCAGTTGGTAGATCAAATCGCTAAAACACGTTGTAGGCTGTACTTTTCAATGGGAAGGGACAAGGAAAGTGACTAACAAGTTTATAAATTACTGTTCAACATTAACTACTTCACTTATTACTGCTTATCATATCAAGTGATAATATCAGTTGGTAGATCAAATCGCTAAAACACGTTGTAGGCTGTACTTTTCAATGGGAAGGGACAAGGAAAGTGACTAACAAGTTTATAACTTACTGTTTAACATTAACTACTCCACTTATTACTGCTTATCATATCAAGTGATAAGATCAGTTGGTAGATCAAATCGCTAAAACACGTTGTAGGCTGTACTTTTAGATGGGAAGGGACAAGGAAAGTGACTAACAAGTGTGTTACTTACTGTTTAACATTAACTACTTCACATATTACTGCTTATCATATCAAGTGATATTATCAGTTGATATCAAGTGATATTATCAGTTGGTAGATCAAATCGCTAAAACACGTCGTAGGCTGTACTTTTCGATGGGAAGGGACAAGGAAAAAGACTAACAAGTTTATTACTTACTGTTTAACATTAACTGCTTCATTTATTACTGCTTATCATATCAAGTGATAATATCAGTTGGTAGATCAAATCGCTAAAACACGTTGTAGGCTGTACTTTTCAATGGGAAGGGACAAGGAAAGTGACTAACAAGTTTATAACTTACTGTTTAACATTAACTACTTCACTTATTACTGCTTATCATATCAAGTGATAATATCAGTTGGTAGATCAAATCGCTAAAACACGTTGTAGGCTGTACTTTTAGATGGGAAGGGACAAGGAAAGTGACTAACAAGTGTGTTACTTACTGTTTAACATTAACTACTTCACTTATTACTGCTTGTCATATCAAGTGATATTATCAGTTGGTACATCAAATCGCTAAAACACGTTGTAGGCTGTACTTTTTTGTAGGGAAAGGACAGGGGAAGTGACTAACAAGTTTGTTACTCTCTGATGACGTCATCAGGATGTCGTGTAAAGTACGTAGGGCTTCCGATAACGTTATCAGGACGTCGTGCCCAGGTTTGCCAAGTGCATGAGGCATCTGATGACGTCATCAGGATGTCGTGTTAAGTACACATGGCATCTTATGACGTCATCAGGACGTCGTAAAGTGAGTCGCGCGTCACTTGTAGCGTGCGGAACAAGTCGATTACTTACTGATTATCATATCAATCCGTCCTATTGGAAAAATATTGAAGATTTTTAAGAGATATTACTTCGTAATATCAAGAAAAAGTGAACAATTCTATCGAAAAGGGGTCTTCCAAGCGAAAGAGGTTTGGTTGGCGTCAGAAACGTTCCAACAAAATGGGAACAATAGGCAAGTAGGATGAGGAGAGTCTACAAAAATTGAACAATATTTTTTGAGACTGATTTTCTTGGCCGATACTTCTTAGCAGCGAAAACAAACCGTTGTGGTAATCTACGAGGAAGAGTTTAGTGTCTTTCGGAAAAAGGGCTTCTATTTGTTTCAAGAGATTTTACGGGAATACTCTTGCTTACTGCTAGTTTCGCTTCTCCTTACAGCTAGACCTAACCGCCTGTCTAAGTCTTTGCGATATCATCTTCTATTCTGATGCTAAGTGTTAGGTTTACATGCACATACATCTTAGTGGTTCTCGCGTAGTCAGGACCATTTTGGAACCACAAAGTGCTACCGTGTAGAACACCGCAACGGCTTGTTTTCGCTGTTAAGAAGTATCGGCCAAGAAAATCAGTCTCAGAAAATATTGTTCAATTTTTGTAGACTCTCCTCATCCTACTTGCCTATTGTTCCCTTTTTGTTGGAACGTTTCTGACGCGAACCAAACCTCTTCCGCTTGGAAGACCCCTTTTTGATATAATCGAAAATTAAATTAGGCACTTTCGCGTTTCTACAACGTGCGGAAAACCTAGTCACGGACCCAAGTAATCGATTTAGTTCTTTTGGCCGGTTCAAAATGGTTTTTGAAGACCCATTTTCAGGTGTGATACAACCGATTGTACCCTCTTTAAAACGTCGTAATTCACATCATTCTAGGCGCGAGCGGGGCGCGAGACGCCTCAGCCTCCGTCTCCACTCCGCTCTCTCACTGTCTCTGAGCTCCGCGCCAGCACGCGTAGGAACCATGTGAATTTCGCCGTTTTATAGCCTGTATCACACCTAAAAATGGGTCTACAAAGACCGTTTGGAGCCGGCTGGAAGAACTAAATCGATTACTTGGGTCCGTGGCCAGGTTTTCCGCACGTTGTAGCAACGCGAAACTCCCTAATTTAAAATCCGATAGATACTTCTATTTCAAAGCAGTCGATTTTTTCATGGACCCCACCTTATGTGCGTTGTTCAGAGCTGCGTTCATGAAATTTTGAGTGCGTTTTTACATCCGGGCAACCAATTACTAGATGTGGTTTTCATGTTCGAAACTGCCCATCTGTGCCCTCAGGGCATAAAGTTGAGCTTCGTCCACCTTATGTAGCGCTCTTAGGCTTGAAGCTACTTCCATATACTTTTGGGTACGTTTTCACATGTGGACAGCCATACATGGGGAAAGACAGGCGTATTTTTTCGCAAGGGAGTGGGGGGAGCAAGTCGCCCGATTTAGAAGGGGCTCAGATAATAACACCGGCTGAGCGGGCGGAGGGGTAGGGTCGCCGGCTGAGCGGGCAGGCTTATTTTGGGGGCGGAGCGCCTTACCGGCTGAGGGGCATGGCTTTACCGGGTCAGCGCGCGGACATAAATCCACGGCTGAGCATGTCACCGGCTGATCGGGCAGACATAGCATTACCGGCTGAGGGGCATGGCTTTACCGGCTGAGCGGGCAGACACTAAAGCGCACCAGGCTCATGTACGGCGCGGGTGAAATGGGCTTCGAGCTGATTCTGGTGTTGGCATTCGAACGGGTGGTCATCCACACGATCTGGATCCCGCTGACCCCTTACGGTTCGTTGTGACCGTGGGGACGTGACAGCGGGTCAGTTCATGATTTTTGAAGAAGGTAAGGCTTGCCGCTTCAGAAATGAAACGCAAGCCTCGAACTTGCTGGGAAATAGGGAGAGCCTACTAGGGGCTTTATCTACTCTTGCAGATCGATATCATCCACGTGGTATGCAACTAATACCGGCAGGCGTACCTCCATTTACCGGCTGAGGGGCAGCCATTTACCGGCTGAGGGGGCACTGAACGCGGTGTGAGGGGGCCACCACTTGCCGGCTGAGCGCTTCACCTTTTACCGGCTGAGGAGGCAGTGAATACCGGGGCTCGCCCGGGTAAAATGTTTAGTCAGCCGGTATTGCCTGCCCCCTCAGCCGGCGTAACTGCCTGAGGGGGTCGGACCAAAGTTGGGTTGTATCACACCTCGCACCGTAGCCTGATCCTATCATGTATTTATCGTAAGATTCCGTCCAGAAACAAGTTATTGGAATAGTTGAGGCAAGTTACGGGGCTTGTTTACTAAATCACAATAAAAATGCGCCGTCCTAGCTAGATTTACTCCGCCAACGCGTAGCTAGATGCCTCTTACGGAAACCAGAGATGCCCAAGGTTTCGGAGGCATCTTGTCTGATTTTGACGCGAGAATTTACGTAAATTACGGAAAGTTTAGCCTCGGTTGGTGAAATTTTAGCTACAGCCCCCGCCTATTCTACGTAAATTCTCGCTACTGCACTCGCATATTCTACGCTTATTCTCGTTGCAGCACTGAGTCGATTCACCCAGCCAGTCTTGATCCGTACTAGAAAGACTATCCCAGCTGCGATCGAGCGCATCGCCGTTTGTTCCCCACGGCCTGCAGCATACCAATGGCCAAGTTTATTCCTAGCAAGGTCTTCCAGAGAGCGACACGGGGTCACCCTCTACGACAACTGTGCCAACACGGTTCGAACCGCATCCCTGCGTTCCGCGTAGCCTACGCGGGTTTGATATTGCATTTCAACACAGGCTGTCGCTAGATCCGTAGATTCTCGCTACAAAGTTATAGCGAGAATATACGGGTTAGCGTCAGAGAGATCAATGTTTCGAATTTAGCCTTCGTTCTTACGTAGAATACGCGCAGAATTTGCACCCTTGTAGCCTCGACTCAAGAATATATGGGTTTTAGCTATTATAGCCAAAACCCGTAGTTTACCGCTGCATTGAATGGAGCGGCGTTTCAGACCGCGCCCTCGGAGGCATCTAGCTACGCGTTGGCAGAGTATTTGAAGTTGTCAAAACAGGTAGTCTTCCTAATACAGATTCTATGCGCAATCATATTGCTGATCCACAACCCATACATATGTTTCTCCTAACCTTGTTTGGGTCCATGGTATATAAGGTCTGTCCGGTTGAGATTGTCCGCGAATGTGTTTATCGGCTGTTGCGAAGGCATTTTTCGGACCTGTGAATCGAATAGCGGGAATATCAGACGAATAATGAATAATATTCCAGTCCCCTGTATCCGAGTCTTGGAAAGGCGGGTCCAAAAAATTCCTTCATGACGGCCGCTTGACATGCGCGCCGACTGTGTTTGCGGACAGTTCCATTGTGGATTATGTAATGCTTCACATATTGTATTATCCACCTGAACTTTGTTTTATTCGACCAAGTGCGTAGCTCAGAAACCGTTCCAATGGTTAGCGAGCAACATAAGTTTTAACTGTGAAGGAAGCTGTTGAATTAAACAAACCCCTATTTGGGTATCTCTTTCAAGATATATCACTACAAAAATGACATTTCAAATATACCAATTCAAAAACAAACCTCAGATATTTTTAGACTCTTACTACACGGCTTTTTAGTGTAGACAGATTTCGTGAATTATTGTTAACTTCAAATTCATTCATGAACGGAGGATTAGTACCGCAGAAAAGAATTCTCAAAAAATGTGGGATGGTGGTGCATATCCTTTTTTTTGTGAGAAACCTGTTTCAATCCATTTTTCAGGCTTTCGATGTTGATTCGACGTTTTCGCCTGATTCTTCCAGCTACAACGCAGGTAGAGTCTGTTCAGAACAGTTCGTCGGGAAGGTGTACTCTTCGTCTTCGTGTGTCTATGCGGTGTGCAGCCTCTTGCCTCTTTGTACTTGAGGGAGAACACTTGCCCGACGGACGGTTCGATCACGCTCAGTGATAGTTTCTTAGGCTTTAATTCGACGTACCTGCATCATCGAACGGTTTCAGGTCATTTGGATAAATATGCCATGGCCTATGCCAGTTGTGGACGACCAAAAGTCCATCATTAATCGAGTCGACAACGCAGAACAGAAACATCTGAACAGGTAGTTTTCCAGAATCTGTCCACCGGCTGGCATGCGGTAGGCAGGCAACGTAGAAGTGTCGAATTGCCGCGTCCAAAAATGGATTTTTCTCAATTCTACTCTGGCGCATCCGCCCGTGACGGGCTTATCATGCAGTATGCCTAAATTCTGCCAGCGTTCATCTTGAACAGGCGCACGACGGGAAAATGGTGCTGGCGTATCAGAAAAGTGGACTCCGCTTTAGAGAGCGAGACAAACGCTGAAGAAGATGAAAAATACAAGGTGGAAGTTATTTCAGTGGATCCATCAAGGAAATGCCAGGATGGGCCACCACAATTGCTGAAAAAATTCAAAATTACCCTCAACTCATATTGGGGGGGGGGGCTTACACAAAAACCGAAGCTGCCATGGTATTCGGAGGCATTAAATCTAGTTTTGCCGCAACAGTATTCGTAAACTATCAAATTTTCGGCCTCAGGTGGTGAAGTTCTCGCTAAATCATCTAAGTACATAATGTATGTAAATTAGCACTACAACCACCCGTATAAACTCAGGCAAGCTGGGGCGTCGACAACAGGTTGATAAGTTGTCATCTCATAAATCGCTCCCTGTTTACAAGTCAAATCGCGAGTTTTGTAAGCCGGAGACCTGCCCGTTGCCCAGCGGCGTCGGCCGGTTTTCGGCCTGTTGACATTTTGATATATCGAATTTAGCGGCCTATTTAGCAGCAGTTCACATCCCGCAGGACTCTTTCATCTTGCTTAGGAACTACTTCACACCGACACGCGCCGCGTTCGGCATGCTGGCATGCATCGCAGCTGGGTTGCACAGCCTCAACTGGGGTCACCACCGGACGGGCAGGACTTCCAGATGCTAGGAGGGGCTAATGTACCGCAAACTTGAGTAATTGAACCAGCTCCACCTTCATCATTCGCAGAATGCCTGAAAAATGCGTCTTATACTTCCCTTGTATCTAGAGCGCTAGCCGGGCCACAGCGCGACATCGACCTGATCATAACTCGCGGACGCGGCCCCGCCGAACATCGGCGCGTTGGCCAGAGGTGACTCATGGTGGGCGGATCAACCCTTTGTCGACGCTCCAGTTTGCCTGAGACGGAATTCGTTGCCTCGAATGCCTCGAATAGAGAAAAGTGGAAGATTCTCGCCTTCATCGATCCGCCCCGTCTTGATCATTACTTGGGCCGGGATCATATCGACTAGCGACAGTGCATATCAAGCATATCGATTATCGGTCGATATGGTGGTTAACATTGTGTCGTATCGCTGGAAGCATGATCCTGGCATGAAAGGGCGATCCCAGCTGCCACCCAAAAATATCCGAGGCGAGGTCTCCCAGATCCGTGGTCACCCTCCACGAGAACCCCAAAGCGTCGAGGGTTTATCCGTGAGATGATTAGACTAGCGGTGATCGAACTGCCTACCTGCGTTTCGCGTAGTCAGCGCGGGTAGGATTGTTGTTCAACACGGGCTGTCAACAAATACGGATATTCTCGCAACAGTTATGGCCAGAATATACTTGTTTAGAGGCAGCAAGATTGATGTAGCGAATCCAGCCTTCGTTTCTGTATAGACATTCCACAGAACTTAGCCTCTTGCACCTCCGAGGGAAGAATTTGCGAGTTCTAGCGAACGGCGCTAAAATCAGTAAATTATTGCCTCACGGAAGGAGAGGGCGAAACAGGCGGCTCTCTCGGAGGCATCCTGCCACCCATCGACAGAGTTAATGCAATGCACAGCTTTCCAGTAACCGATAGTGAAAATTTCGCTGATGCACCCACTCGCAATTGTTTAGCTCGTTTTGCCACCGTTTGTTTCGGTTTCGGGAATGATTGATAGTTTTTAAGGCAGAGCGCTACAGTTGATTGGGATGAAAAGAGGGAGAACATTTCAAGAGTGAAAGTGAAATTCGGTTGACAGAAATTGAAAGAAGTAGAAGGATGGAAGCAGGCTATGGTGCAAGGTCGTGATCTTATTGTTAGGGAGGAGTCGCACCCCCCCCCCCCTATGGTGGGGGGGATCGGGCCTTCGACCAAGAACCAAGGTGGGCCTCCATTAGTGTGGGGGGGGGGCAGTGGAGCCTTACTCTTAGTATGAACTAGTATTTTTGTATGTGATGATAATAATTATACAAATGACAATAATAGCGTGATTCACTGCGACAGGCTCAGAATTCTTTTTACACTAGCAAGGGAACTACTATAAGTCATAACAGCCATTCCAAATGGATTTTACTTTTCTGGAACCATTTTCAGACGTGAAGTCCTAATATGCACATCGCTGCTGCTCAGACTCACTCTGAAAGAAGTTATGAGCGTTTTTATAGTTTCGCCGCAAGGTGAGGGTACACCTCATAGCATTTTTAGGGTGTTTTTGAATTTTTTCCGGATTTTGCTAAAATCATGTACGTAGGGGTAATCGGGGGCACTGTACACGAATCTGCGGTTCGCTTTTCGGAATTAAAAGGTTTACTGTAGGTTAAGGTAGTTAGCATGCCATTTTGGAGGCAAAACCTACCTCATTAATTCGAAAATCGAAAAATGAACATCGATATCGTATTCAGAACCCCAATTAACCCCCACATACTCAGACATTCGTTGCATTCAATGCGTGTCGAATATGCATTCAACTCGGAGACAAGGCGGTTTCGAGCACAGTTGGAGAACGTGCTGCTTGGAGATCACGTGCTCCTATTGTGTTCCGAATTACAGCACGTGCCCCAACAAATGAAACGTTCGATGCGTGCATGATACGCATCCAGTTCTATGGCAAAAAAAGGAAAGTGTACGAAGCACTCCTGAGGGGGGACTGATTGTGAGACGTTGGTAGCGTCGCCGGTTCAACTACCGAAGTTTGTGGTACTTGGCTCGAACAGCCGCTGGCGGCCCCAGATGGTGCTTGGCGAGCTGGCCGAGTCACATATTGGTGTGCGTGGCGCGTCGCGTGTCGGTGTACTGCTACGGGAGCGCTATACTACTTTGAAGCACGTGCTCCTGCGATTAAATTTTGCAGCACATGCTTCTGTGATAAAATTTTGCAGCACATGCTCCTGTGATAAAATTTTGCAGCAAGTGCTGCTGTTTGGAGCACGTGTCCCTGTGATAGAGCCTTTCGATGGATGTGGTCACCCAAGTTGAATGCGTATTCAACACGCATTAAATTCGGCGGTTGAGTAGGAACTTTTAGACAAATCTGAGACTAACCAAACTACTGTATACCCACCGTATTCTACCGTAAGCTGTCGAAAATCGGCAAATGACATTAGATTTGTGTTGAGCTCTTCAAATAAAAAAAAATTGAGCCAATTCTGTCGTCCCATTCTCTGAGAATTGAACCGCCGCGCCAGCCTCTTGAGGACGCAGGCCACGGACCTAACTATACACAAAATTTCACATACGCAGCTGCAGGCTGAAGAGCGCTACACTTTGAGGGCGGAGCCTTTTCCCATGCATTGGGGCGCACAGGTGCTGTTCCGGTACGAAAACCACATTTAGTATATGACTCAACGTATCTGAAAACGTACCCTTAATTTCATGGGTGTAGCTGTGAGCTGAAGACCGCTACACTAAGGGGAGCCCTTGAAAAAAAATAATCAGTCCAGGATTGTGATGAAAAATTCACAGGTGCTTTTCGAATTTCTTAATAGGGCCGTCCGCGTTGCAGCAACGTGCGTAAAAAATTACTCCTTGATCCAAGCAAGGGAATAGGTTTTTTAGATTATTCGACCTTTCGACACTATTTTTTAGGTGTGATGCATTTGAAAGTATCGCACCTGAAGTTTAGTTTCAAAAGGCTGTTTCGAACGGCTAAAGACTAATTTTTTTATTTCGGTCCCCATCCAACTTTACCGCACGTTGCTGGAAGACGACCGTCCTATTAAGAGTTTCGGAAGTACCTGTAATTTCTGCAATAAAATCCTGGGCTTTGAACATTTCTTCAAGGGCCCCAAATAGCGCTCGTCATCTAGCGGCTGCCTCAATAAAATTTTGAGAACGTTTTTAGACACGGAAAGCCATATTCTAAATGTGGTTTTCGTACCCGAAACTGCATCTGTGTTGCCCTCAAGAGTAAAAAAAAGGCTCCGGCCATACAATGTAATGCTCTTCAGCTTGCAACTGCATCCACGAGTTTTTTTTTACTTTTATCATTTAACAATCGAGGGTATCAAACGGATGAATAGGATCTGAAGACACCCCCCCCCTCGGCTGTGGTCATTATCTCCTCACGAGAGGGGACAGAAAATCATGGGATTGGGGGGACTAAAGTTGTCTTGTATCGCACTCCGCGCTGTAGCTCTGATATAAGAGCGCAGAGGGTTCACAGAGAGAAGATCAAAGAAACCCTGAAAAGGAGACGAGGAACTCAGAAATGATGAAGAGTAGGACAGTGGGGAGGGTGAAGGGGGAATTAGCGATGGAACGAAGAGTTGTAGAAGAAACGTTGATGAGAGAAATGTGTACAGGATAAGGAGATGATAGGAAGCTATTGCAGGATGCTGGTTGTCGATGCGAATTTCCGTGCCTCACAGTTGTTCCGTGCCGCTGGCTATGATGTACTGGATATCAATTTTTATATGCGAAATCCTACTCTTTACGCATATCGTGCGTGAGTCGTTTGCTACTTGCGCATACTTTTCTGAAGACAGAAACGATGACGTCTGATAATTACTCTTTTCAGAAAGGATGGTGTGCATTGGGATTGCGTGGGTACTCGTATAATGTCGCAGTTGGTTGTGGGACATCTGGTTCGTTCATGGAATATTCCTCTTCCGGCGCAAATCCAGAGTAAAATCGAACAGTTGTGAGTCTATTATATCTGTGTGACTGTGCAATTGTGAGTGCATAATACTACGATCAATCGTTTAGTGCTGAGGAAGCCTGCTCATACAATACGTCGGAGAGCGCTGCAGCGATGGCTTTGATGGGCTTCGATATTGGGACCAGCGCCGATGCAGTCGCAGAGGGTAATTATGTGTCCCATCCGGAGGGTGTTCAGGTATATATGCCCATAGAGTCACGTATTCCTTCCTTATATGTGGAAAAAGGCTACAGCTTTATAGCAGCAAATTCGATACAAAGTGCTTGAAAAAATGAAGAAGAATCATCCGAGGTAGGTTTTTCCATTTTTCTAGAACGCTCGAAGGTAGCACATGCTCATGAATATGGTTGATGTAACAAGGCGAGTTGACCTTCACGCCTGCTACCACAACGCGAACACAGTTGGAAACACGAAAAGCAAGATTCAGAAAACAACCAACTACGGAGAGCAGTAGCACATTCAAGTGTGAGTCGGTGAGATAAACACCCTGGCTGATTGCGATTAAACAGGCCTACTTACGCGTCAGTTCATCCGTTCTCAGAAGCCGGGTGACGGAATAATGGCCTACTGAGGCCACTTTGAGAATGGACAAGTTATCCGTTGGGTACAAATTCTGTCCCAGTCGAGTCAGCGAAAGAAGGGCACAAAGAGGTAGACTTTCGGCCTGTGTCACCGCGCTTGTAGTGTTCGATGCCTTTTTCACACAAAATTCGACGACCGCACCGTTCATCATGCCGCTTGCCATGTAGCCTCAACACAACCACGTCGTCGTCGCCCGAGTGAATTGGATTATCACCCCATATTTCAATGGGGTCCTACACGGAATCCTGAGTGAGTGGCTCTTCACTCGTTGACTCGGTTAGAATGGAGTACAGGCATGTTATATTGCAGTAAATCAGGCTGTTCATCTCTGTTCTATCGCAAACAGGGGATACTATTGCGTTGAGCTTTTTTTGCTCTCCACGATTCCGAAATTTATGTTGAGCATCAACCCCCCTCCTTTTGCAAAATCGAGGAGTCGTTGTGGTGCGAAAAAATATGCGCGGTCAAGTGCGATATCATAGCGCCCCCTTCCGTTTGAGATAGCACCTTCATCTTACATTAGTTCTTGCCGACCTATACTCCTAACTAATGCGGATTGTCTCAAGTTCTTTTTTATTGTTTCATTTGCAGATTTTTGTTTCGCTTCCAACGGTGTTGGCACTCTAATAGCAGCTGTGCGGTCCTACTTACGTTTTATTTTAAGCTTGTTCAGGAATGTGTAGGCTGCCCTTTAGGGAAGGAAGGGAATCTTCACTTTGAGCTAAGAAGATTTTTGAGCTGACATACGAAGTGCCCATTTCATTACAAAAGGAAGCCGCACGCTGCTCGTTCGCAGAAACCGTTTGATCGTTGGCTGTCGATCAGGGATGTGCGGCAATTGCCGTTTGCCGGCCATTTTCGGGCTTTGCCGTTTGCCGAAATGTTCGTCTAAAACTTCAAAAACACGTTAAAACGACAGGAATTGCCCTCAACGCAGTTTCTGTGTTGGCCAGCGGTTCGAAGCTGCTACAAATAATTAATTCGAGTATTTCGAGCTCATCTAATGTATAATAATTGTACCCATTCAATCGGTAACTGATGAAAACATCTTCACTGGATAATTAGAGTAGTTACTTGTAGTTCTAGCTTGTTGGGGAGCCTCCAAATGTTTTTTCAGTAATCAAATTCTTTTCCCCTTAAAAATGCCACAAGCCCTTTTCGGAAGCATACCGATTACTGCAAGTTTTAAGATTACACAACCAAGTGATATCAAAGTTGTAGCGTAAATGCAGCCTTTTTTAGGCATGTGAACCATTTGAGAACCCGTGTTAGTCGGTCCGCTAATCCTGGAATGGTGGGCTGGTGGTATTAATTGGGACGGGATGTTGACCAAATTTGCAAAAACTTTGTCTGGCTTTTTCAGAATTGAACAATATTTACAGCTTTACACAGTGTTGTTTTGATTGCAAAACGCTTGTCTCCGGACGAGATTGAACCAGCATATTTCCTTTCTGGGAGAGCGCCTTATCACACTACACCACCGAAGCCCCAGCACCGCTCTCACTGAACTGCTCGGTAAATCAAGAACGCTCCGACCAGGAATGCGGTCAGTAAAGGCTGTTTTCAGTAATATTTTCGGTTTCGAGATCATTAGCTGAAATGAAGGGTTCACTCCGTGACAGAGCTGAGTTTGTTAAGAAATGGTGTAAAGAAGAAAAAATGAAAAATCTTTAAAGGCAACGATCAAAACCGCATTCAACTTTTCACCAGGAATCGAAGGGTTCGATTCCCATTGCAATAACAGTGTCGAAAACCGGCTTGAAACGAGCAACCAATAGCGTTATACGGCCCCGGAACTTGAATGTGTTTGGCTCGCACCACCTACTTCCCCGGTCGCCACAGAGGAAGTGGGTGGGGCGGGCACACCACATTCAATTTCTGGAACTGAAAAACGATTTCCTGCTCGCTTTTAGTTGACAATGTGTTTGTAATGAGCCTCGTGCCTGCTTGAAGGCCGAATACACATAAACGAACGCACCCAAGAGCAGTCCGGTTGCCTAAACGCACTGCACGCGGCGCTTCAGCGACGACGTGAGCGTAGCGGCCTTCTGTCGCATTTGCCAGTCGAACTGTCTTTAGGTGCTTCTAATTCTGAGAAATTCGGTCAGCATGCCCCTAAGAGCTCTTGATTTCCAGTGGAAATTCAACGGCTGTTTTTATCGTGAGCACTGAATTCAACTAGACTAGCTTTACTCCATTCCTGTAGCACCACAAAGAAAACTATTCAATCGTAGTTTGAAGTGAGCGAAATTGAGAACCTTGAGCCTACTGCTTGCTACTAACAAAAGAGATTGTGAGTGACTCCGGTCATAACCTGAACTGCGCGCAGCTGATCGCGGTGTGGATTGTCATTCTCCATCAAAGGACCAATCATCGCGTATTCTCATCAGAATGTCGTACCGGTATCGGCCACAGTCTTTGGGTCGGCGCACATTCCCATCGCACCAAGTTTGCTTACGGTTTACTGATCGCCGCAAGCCTCTTCAAAAATACTTTTAGGGTCTATCACACTTTGCACTGCACTAAGGCACAAAACAGATTTTGCCGTTGCCGTTTGCCGAAATTCTAAATTCCTTTGCCGCACACCCCTGCTGTCGATCCTACATACTATCACTTCGTGCGTTCCGCGCAGCTGCGTGCGGCTTCCTCTATCATTATCGCGATCAGGAAGTTGTTGTTTTTTTGCGTTGCTCTTCTTCCAGTTTCCTATTTGGGAACATCTGAAAAAAAAATACAATTATTAGAAATTTCCACATATAACGGAGTAATTAATATCTCATCATAATTCCGAAGCCGCAACATATCAAATTCTGATATTACGAAATTTGCAAAATAGATTTTTCCGATGTAGGTCACGTTTTTTTTTTCTATTTAAAAATATAACCAAAATAGTATTTTCTTTTCCACCGATTCGGATCCCATATATCTGATCACTTATTACGAGGGATGCATCCAGGTTCAAGCGGCCTTGTTTCGATAGTCAGAGGGGAGCGGGTTGTAGGGTCTTTTTTCGCGCAAAACTGAAAATTTCTGGAGGGGTCGCAAAAATGTTCGTCTCAGAAAAAGAAAATTTGGGAGAGGAATCGTGAAACCCTTCGGAAGATCGGTCAGTAAGCCTTTTCGCAGTGCATCAAGTCGTTATGGTGGACAACTGATGCTCTTCCATCGCTTAGATTATAAGTGCTCCAACTGTGATTGCATCTGGTTCTATCCAATCGTGGGATCGTGCTTTTCATGTAAGTATCGGGTTCGACCTGCCGAGCAATCAGTTCCTTCGATTCTGATTTGACCGCATTTCGTACATTTCGGATTCTGCAGATACGCATTTCGGCCGGATGTGATTTCTAGCGAATACCAAAATATGTGAAAGAGTGGAGTAGGGCATAGGGGTCACAAAAGACAATACAGTACTCTAGGAAGCCTTTGTGCCTTTTGTGTTTCACCGTTGGTGGTTAGCTCTGAGAACTATCCTAAATTTCGTTATAGTTGCTATGAAGCGATACGCCGTGATATTGTTACGATGAGAGTCTCCAATCTGCTCGATGAGAACCCTGGGGCTTATGAACGTATGTCATTGGAGGACCAGCGTGAACTGGACAAGATGGTGAGTGTTCATCGTTAGGCTTGACTTCATCAAGTAACTCACTCCTCAATGGTCTTATCCGATCACAATACGCTATTATGTTGACTCGAAAGACTTCGAGCTTCGACTCGGCGCAACGGGGGTCGTAAGGCCGGGTTCATACATCCAGCTACGAGCGACGTGACGCAATGTTTATCATCCATATCGACCGAAAATCCATAGGCCTGATGTGCACTTTCGCTGTCGTTCGTCGCGGGAAGTATGACTCCGGCCTAAGAATTTTGCAAAAATTTCCAAAATTTGGGTCAAAGGGGCGGGGTCGTAGCTCCGCCGAAATTTCCTGGCAGCATGTGCTGCTAATAGGTGAGGCCCCTTTCACAGCTAGATAGGAGCAGCAGAAACACTGGCGCTTGCAATGGATTCTAAGACGGCAAGCAGTTAACGATAGCATTGCTGGTATTGTATTGACAGCTGCGATGCGGCCAATATTAGCGACAGGCCATTGATGCCAGCTGCAGTTGTAGATCTGGGATGGAATCAATGACAAACATTAAACGGTGTAAACCGCAGCGCCACCAGACGTCTGCCGCTGTTGTTGTCGTTGTTGTCCATCCTCCAGCACAAACACATTTGCTGGTTCCAACTTCCGGCATGTAGTCCATAAACGAAGCAAGTGGTTGAGATCCCCGTATTCGGGGGATCCCTGGTAAGGTTTCTAAGTGAACCTCTTCTTCAGTTTATTCGTTTTTTTTCATTTCACTTCTTCAAAAATCGCTTTCGTTCAATCTTGAGAATTGTATCAGAGTGACAGGAAATGGGCTACCACTGCGGGTTTACGCCAGTGAATTTCAATTATTAGGTGCGCTGGCCTTCCTGAGCATGAGAGCATGTGAGGTATTGTGTGTTCCTCCAGACTACATACATTCCACGCAGAGGGCTGTCATGAAGGCCAGCGGCGCCAGCCGGTTGAAGCCGGTCTGCGCAGCGCCGCCAGTCGTTTGGTTTCGTTAATCATGTACAGCAGTCGTTTGGCTTCGCCGGTCCCCTTCTATGATCAAATTTTGAATTTATTCACTTCTTGTTCACATGTAAAGCGGAAAAGATTCGAATAGAAGATGAAAAAGACCAACAAAAATAACATGCAAAAAAAGGAAAAACAGAGAACAAGAGATAACTAATGTTAATGATCCTGTATGACAGCGGAAACCGTAGAGTTGACTCGCTGCAGATCTGTAATGAAATAGCTGTTCTTCGAATCTGATAGCTATGCCCGATGAATGAATGTCTTGCTCATTCTTACGTATTCTATCCCAGCTTGAAAGGTGCTAAAGCCACATCTTAACGAAGTGCGTGGCCTACGAAGGACATATGGTTTCCTTATTCCACTTAGTCTAACGCATGGACCAGGCGGCTGGCCATGCGGTACTGGCGGCATCACTGGCCAACAGGGTTTCTATTTGCGCGCGGCGATCTACCGTCGCAGCCCCGTTTATTCATCAAACTAATTTTATTACATGAGCTCTGTTTGGTTGAGAATGATATGTACTATGAGGATATCACTTCTCTAAGCCCAAGGTGTAGCGTGTCCAGGTTTAATCTTATAAAGATACCACCGCGATTTTGAGTAGTACCCGCTCCGGAGATGAGACAGTGCTACGCATATTGATCTTGCCAGAGTTTCATCATCTTTTGCTATCTTTGGAGGTGGTCCACTTGGAAGGGGAGAGCTCAGGGTACTCGGGACTTCATGTGAACTTCTTTGCGAATGCTTGCAACCCTTCCTGGCCTTACCGTCATTGGTTTGACAGTGCTGACGTGCCTCCAAATCTGTCGTGGCGGTGCCGGCTTCCTCATTATGTCATGTGAGGTGTGTTCTCGGTCGAGTGCCGCTGCCGTTCGATATTGAAGTGTGAGCATTTCATTATGAGCTTGAACAAACATGATCCCCGACTCAGTGCTCAGGTGGGTAGTATTCGCCATCACCAGGCTTCCCGTCGCTTTTCACAGAGCCGCATTTTGACAAGCTGGTAGCCGATCCCATTGTGAATATGCGATGAGCGGGCATCAAGCTGCGCCATTACTGACTGTCCGATGGTACGATAGATCGTTGTGAGCAGCCCATTGTTCTGGCTCCATTTTCATCCCGCCAGTGTTCTTGAAAGGTTTGCTTGTTGAGCAGTCTTCTTGCGTATAGCTTCCGCGTGTATTCGTCCCGTTATAATCGTATCGAAATGATAACCAAGATTTTCTATCGTGCGTGAGCTGCGTTCCGCTTATGAAAACTTTCGGAACGTATCTCGCTTGAGCAGAATGTGTAACAAGAAGGAGAACAGTGGGCTTTTGGATCGAAATTGCAGATGGAAGTTTCTCAAGGCCTCTGTTAGAGTCACCAAGCTATCGTATATGCGTCGTTCGCGGGTAGCTGCATCAGGATCCGACGCATTAAGTGTTAGATCGCCTGTATATCAGACGACGCGTGTTTCTGGTGGGTGTTCCTAGGGAGGTCGGCGATGTAGGATGAGAAAGGGCGAGGAGAGAGTTCTGCTCCTTGCGGCATCCCGGAGCGCACCTTTCGTACTTTCGAAGTTTGGCAGGGTAAGGCGCGTGGTGTGGGTATCCCACCCGCGGGGGGGGGGGCTGAGCTGCGCAAGGATGGAGGGGGTCTGAGCTACGCCGGAGACGATGTGAACCATTCTGACCGGGGAGATATAAATTTTCACAGAATTTTAAATTTCACAACAAAAAACAGGGGTCCAAGAAAATCGTCAAAATGTGGGTATTGCCAAATTTTGAACGGACCTTGCCTTTAGAGGCTCATTCATAGCTGGTCGTTTCGACTTGAATTCGAGCTCTGACGTCCGCAATTTGGCGCCGAATACATCACGTCCTGACGAAAGATTACGGCCTAGTCGCTTTGACTAGACGAATCGCTTCCACGATGGAAGCGACGCGACTAGTCGAAGCGACCTAACAAAATCGAGCAGCTCGCTTCGACTAGCTATGAAATACCCCAGTCGCTCGGCGATCGTGACTGAAACTGCAAACTGTTCCAACCCTTCACGACTCAGGGCAAGATCTGTTGTCGCGACGGGTTTTGTACCTGTTGGCAGTGCCGCGACTAGTCGAAGCGACCAGCTATGATTGAGCTTTAAGGCATGTGTCTTTGAGGCTCCAACTTCATTTAGTATTTAATTCTCGCTTTTTTCATTCCCATCGAAGCAGTAGACCTACCTGGCGCGAAATCTTGTCATTTCGTTTTCGATTCGTTTTGAAAAGTACGCTGCTCAAAATAATCCTCATAATGTTTTAACGCGATCCTGAAGACCGTCTAATTAGAAAAATCATATATTCAGAATTTTTATGGTTATGCATGGAAAAATAGCCTTGATTGTATTTACCCTCTCGAGTCTCCATTAGTAAATTCCGTATTCAAGAAACAGTGCGTTCAAAACTTGAACTTGAGTATTTGTATGGTTGGCTTTGTGATACCCTAAGTCATGCTAAGTTTCATCAAATTTCACTGAGCACAAATCGAGATACGTTTATAAAATGGTCTCCGCGGAAACCCATGTCAGTAGATTTTCAATCGTTACTCTTCAGGCCGTCCGCAACGTTAAGCGGATGGACGAGACGCTGTCATTCGTGGTGACTGTGCGACGTTTGCATCTCCACCGATAGGCGAGGTTTCGACCGCGAGCGATGGTCCACCGCCACGACCCTGGCCATTCACTAAGATAAATTCAGAGAAGCGACCATACGTGTCGTGCAGTTGTCAAGCACCTAATCAATTGAGAATAATTGCCGTCGAAATCATTTGTAGTTGGGTTGAATTATGTATCGTGGTCGAATAGACAGCCTCGAGTGCTGCACCCCGTGTTTTCATTTGGACGCACAACATGGCCATTCCTGAAGGAGTACTGGGCCGTATTATCTTCCAAGCTGCGTTGCAGAGTCGAAAGCGTATTGTGGCCGTGTAGGCCCACAATGCGTGGGTGGCTCGTTTTTCGCCGCGGTCTGACTCAGTAAACCGCCCCATCCAATGCGTGTCTAATATGCATTCAACTCGAGTGACCACACCCGTCGAAAGTCTTTTTCGCAGGCGCACGTGCTCCAGACAGCAACACGTGCTGCGAAATTTTACCGCAGGAACATGTGCTGCAAAAGTTTATAGCAGGGGCACGTGCTGCAGGATAGCACAGTGCTATCGTAGCAGCACACCGTCACGCGACGCGGCCGGAACACCCACATGCGACGCGTCCAACTCGCTGAGCACCATCTGGGGCTGCCAGCGGTTGGACGAGGTCTCCAGCGGCTGCGTGTGCCAAGTACCCCTAACTTGGGTAATTAAACCGGCGACGCTATCGGCATCGCAGACCCTCAAGAGTGCGTCGTATGCTTTCCTTTTTTGGAAAATCGTTTTGTCATCAAGTTGAATGTGTATCATGCACGCATTGAACGTCTTATTCGATGGAGCACATGCAGTTACTTGACACACGATAGGAGCACCTGCTCTCCTAGCAGCACGTCCCCTCACAGTGCTCGAAACCGCTTTGTCTTCGAGTTGAATGCATATTAGAAACGCATTGAATGCTGCGATTGTGTGAGGATGTTAGGCAGGAACCATACCTGACGCGACTTGCGGCATGTGAAAGTAAGGGATATCGATCAAACTTAGCAAGATTGCTTATTAGACAAAGTTCATTTTTGAGAAAACGAAAACGGCATTTTGTCAATTGCAAGGGATGGTAGCCATCAAGGAGTAGTTGGAGCATTGATCTTCTCATACTATGGTGTTTTGCGCATCGTTGCGTTTGCATCGCTCTGCGTGGCACAACGGTGGGATTACATCGCCGCGGTGTGCAGATTTGCTCGCAATATCGCTGGAAAAATTAAATTAGAAAAACGGGGCTAGACCGGCTTAAAGGCATCGTTCGCGCTGAAAATCAATTTTCATTTTTCAAGCTCAATTCCATGATTGAGCCCGGTAGACCACACTGTTAAGCTTTGGCGCGTCAAAAACGTTGTGCAATGAGGTTGGAAGGCGTCAAAGATGAAGATCCGCCACCAATTCTCACCAGTCATCTAGCACTTTTTCCTAGAATATTGGTGCGACCGTACGGCAACATGAGAAATAGTTACGGCACGAACTCCACATGCAGAAAAACTCCGAAAATGGCAGTGACGAGGCTTCCAGAAGCAGAAAAACCTCAAAAACGTTTTTGGCGCGAAATTCAAATTCGTATTTACAATGTGTTCCTATTGACTTTTCTTTACAAATGAAGGTTTTTCATGGGTCCCTTCGACATTTTCGTTCACTAGAGGAGCCAAGCTACACAAAAACATGAAAAAATAATGTACGGTTTTCTGCGCGTACGATGCCTTTAAGTGGTTCTTTGGCGAATATAAACCCCTCCATATCTCCCTATGAAGTTTTTGTGTTGCGTTGGTGTTGACTTCCGCAGTGCGCAATATTATTGGATTCGATCGATATGGCTAGTTATCACGGGTTGCGCATCGCGGGTAGTATGGTTCCAGCTTAAGGCGGAAACCGTCCCTATCTATTGGTGTCCCTTTTTGTACGCTGGTGCAAACTTGGCCCACGTATGTAGCATATCCTCTGGTTTCGAGCCAGATTTACTCTGTTCCCTCGTGCGCTTGTGTGGAGCGAGGGTAAAGACAGCGAGAAATTGTGGGGAGAAGGAGGCGCAGCGTACGCACGCAGACGCACGCGACGAACGGAAATAAATCACACTCGGAAACAGAGGGTAAGCGCACTGAGTTTGCACCGACGCACAATAAGGAACGTAAAGTATCAGTGCCATCTGTGCAGAATGAACTTTGTTTCCTCAAGATGTTTATGAACGTCTATGCTGCGTCTAAATGAACTCTCAGGTGTCGGATTTTCCGAACTATGTTCTGCTCACGGGAAAGGTTGTGCCTCAAGAGGTGACCGTCGCGGTGAATGAAGAGGTCGTATCAACGGTGAGCCGTAAACGCCCGCATCCTTCTGACGACTGAATCATAGTGTCGCGGTGAGTTCTTCATCATTTTCTTCGCTGGTGTTATTTTTATGGTTGATTGATCACTTTTTTTTAAATTTATTGTGTGTACGCAGAGAGCAATCTCGTCTCTTTACGTTCTTCTTCTTTTCAGCCTAGAATGGGGTAGCCTTAGGTTCAGATACCGGGCGACCAGCATTGGATTCGTGCACAGGTCTATTGTAGTTAAACGTATCATTGAAGATGATCATCCTCGGTGATTTTCCAGGGTGAAATGATAGGCGGGAAGGACCTAGGCTCCCACTGTCGAAAGAACGGTAGAAAACGAGCCAAGAGTAGCATAATAGCGGCTGCAAACTAGCGTCTCGGAGTTCCAGAACCGCCCAGTGCCCCATTTCCGCCCTCTCGATGTGAACAAATGAACACTCACAATTGATGTATTTAGAGTGGTAAACGCATCTGCGAAAACGACCAGTATCGTTAGTATGTCTTCTGGCTCAATAGTAAAAATGCGCAGTATCCCGCCCCGAGCTGCAGGTTCGAACAAGTTATGAGCATTTTTTAAGCCTCGCGAAAAGGCAAGGGTAGGGGAAAGGTAGGGTAGTAAGGGCATCAGGCTTTTTTTTGCGAGTTTCAAAAAATTTTCTCGGATTTAGCCCAAAAGTTGTATGTAGGGGTAATCTAGGGTGGTGAACACGAATCTGGAGTCAATTTGTCGAAGTTCCGAGGTTTACTGTAGGTTACGGTAGGTAACATGTCATTTAGGGGGCAAAAGCCATCTTTTTTTTTGAAAATCTACAAACGGACGTTAAATTCGTATTCTCCACCCCGAATAACCTCCGTATACAATTTTTCAGTAAAATCTGAGATTTTGACCAAACTACCGTATACTCACCGTAATCTACCGTAATTTGCAAAAAATCGATAAAAGGACTCCAGATTTGTATTCAGCACTCCAAAGAACCTCCAGAGGGACAATTTGAGTAATATCTACCGTAGCACTCAGAAAATCTCGAAAGTGGCGTTTTTCCCTCGAAATTTTCCCCGGTTGGGAAGCTTTGAACGAAATTAGCCGAAAACTTTGGAAAATCGGCTAATAAACTACAGATTCGTAATCAGCGCCCCGAAAAACCCCCTGGGTGGATTTCAAGTCAAATCTGGAACACTTTTTTAAACGCTTCCAGAGCCCTCTAATCGGTATAAATATTCGCCCAACCGAAAATCCGTACAAGTCCAAAACGCTGTCAGTCTGGACAAAGTATTGAAAATGCGCCTTAACCCAAATTTAGCTCAGGGGTGTAGTTTTGGGCGCTGAACATAATTATGGGATCCGTTTCCGAGTTTTCGAAAGATTAATGCCCTTTTTGGAGGGTCCAAAAAGCACAAAAAAACGACCTTTTTAAGCTTGTAACTTCTTGGAACCTGCAGCTCGGGGCTGGATACTGCGGAGTTTTACTATTGAGCCACTAGAGAGACTAACGATACTACTCGTTTTGGCAGATGCGTTTACCGCCATAAACACTTCTCTTATAAGTCGCCCCAATGTTGTTGCAGTGATGGGCATCGTCCTTCGTATCGGTCGATTCCACGCTCAAAACTCAACGGAAACGAGGAAGGGCCTATTTTGGCTCAAAAAAAAGCGCAGCATTCGCGTTCTTTTTAAGCATGCCTCGGTGTACAGGGCACCAGACCCTCCGTAAACCATGGTGATATTGGAAGTGAAAAGTGTTTTTAATGTTGTGGGTATCTCCGGACCAGGGTTGAGCAGGCCCTTGCGCCAAATTTTGGTGCAGTATGGATTTCAGTGGACCTTCTGCCTAATGAACAAAATGTTGCAAAATTATTTAAGTTTTTACGATCTTTTCTCGGAAATTAGACATCTAATTTGTATTCAGCACACCGAGTAGCCCCTCAATGGAAACTTGGACTGAAATCTGATACTTTACCCTAACTACCGTATACCCACCATAATGTAGAATTTCATGATGGCCACTGCGGACACAGCTGTTCTTGCGCTGCAATCTTACTACCAGAGGGCGACTCTTATTTACCTTATTTTAGCTTACCAAGTGACTCGGAGAAACTTCCTTTTTTCTGCGAAAATTTCACGACCCCTCCCTTCGAATTTTCATTCTTCATCAAAAGTTTTCTAAGATTTTTACGACCCTCGTTGCGCCGAGTCGCAACCCTGCCCGACACTGCTTCGGACAATTGGATGAGTGAACAGTAGTGTGTCCGGGACTACCACAGGGAAAACGCTGGGTGTGCTACTGTCGATCCTGTTCACGTAGGACATCAGGAACGTTAGATGCCCTCAGCGCAGCGAGGTGAGGGTGCATCTGGGTCGTCAACCGTGAGACTCAGACTCACAAACTCAAGGTGGCACTGCACCCAAAATGGGATTAGTAGCCGCTTTTTCAAGATGTTCTCGAACGAGCTGGGTGTGCTCCTACGTTCAGACGAATGCGTTCTTCTTGTGAGTCGTGCCATCTTTGCAGATTGACTTTGTTTGGACCGTCGGCAAATGGGTAGCCGAGATTGTCGTACGTTCGTTCCGTTTGAGTGTATAGAGAAATCAAGTTCACCTTCGTGCAAACCAACATGAACACTCATGAAAAGCGTTTTTGCCATGGGAGACAGTACGGCACGAGGTACGGACAAAGCCAATTTCACTCAGACCTCTTCTCCAGGATCGAAATTTTGACAATTTATTCAGACTCCACCCCCCCCCAGAGGCTATTTGGTCAGTTTTTTTTGTTGTCAAATTTTATGAAGAGTAGTATGTTCGATTTTTTCGTAAAAACGGAATCCAAACAGCGTATAGCCCCATTCAGTATTGTTCACTTAGTGTCCCGGCGGAGCCTAGGCCACCGCTGTGGATATCCATACCTCGTGCCGTACCCTGATGGGAGAACTCAGCTTTTTGGCTAGCGTCAGCTTACAGATCCTACTGCTTCACGTTTCGCTTTTGTTGCCCCATTATTGAAGGGTCATTTTATACGTACTTCATGGTTATTTTTCAGGTCGCCTGCCGGCCTGCACCAGAGACGATATGATGTTCGTTGTCCAATGGCGATGTTTTATTGTTTTTTTTTCTCGCTTGTTTTTTCTACTTTGAATAGACACCGGTATTTGCTATGGCGTTTTTTTTTGCAAGTTCTCATTTGAATGGTGCCCAGATTTCATTTCGAATTTCCTCATGTAGTTATATCTCTAACTCTACTAGAAGTAACATAATTAACCTTCTCCAGGTGTGTTAACTTGTAATGCCTTGTTTTCACATGATCTCCATTGTGAATCTTTAGAACTTTGTGTAGGTTTTTTTTGTTATGCGCTTCCTGACTGACAACCTCTTGTTGTGAACTGCCGATTATCAAGAAGCTGGTGAGCAAGCAGCGGGTCCTAACTACTCAAACCAGTTGTGTGCCGCGAGGCCGCTGTCGTCTGCATTTACGTCGGGACAACCGCGAGATCTTCCGGTTGGAGCGGGGTTAGGCGCGGACAAACCAAAAGTTTGAAAAACTGCCAATGATCGATGTCGCGGGATAAACAGAGTACTTTACGGGGCAGCAATTCAGTCTGTGAATGGCAGCGGTCACAACTGTGGCTGTACGAGTGAGCACGACAAGCACTCGTGATCCGATTATTCCCATTACTACTAACACTGTTGTTTTCATTATTAAAAAAGGCAAGTGGTGAATGTTTTACTGTAGTCCCTCATGTTTTAGTGTTCATTCCTGAAGAAGTGAATGTAGTCCATCTCATGTTTTAGTGCTCATTCCTGAAGAAGTGAATGTTGTCCATCTCATGTTTTAGTGTTCATTCCTGAAGAAGTGAATGTAGTCCATCTCATGTTTTAGTGCTCATTCCTGAAGAAGTGAATGTTGTCCATCTCATGTTTTAGTGTTCATTCCTGAAGAAGTGAATGTAGTCCATCTCATGTTTTAGTGTTCATTCCTGAAGAAGTGAATGTAGTCCATCTCATGTTTTAGTGTTCATTCCTGAAGAAGTGAATGTAGTCCATCTCATGTTTTAGTGTTTATACCTGAAGATGTGAATGCATTACTGTAGTCCATCTCATGTTTTAGTGTTCATTCCTGAAGAAGTGAATGTAGTCCATCTCATGTTTTAGTGTTCATTCCTGAAGAAGAGAATGTTGTCCATCTCATGTTTTAGTGTTTATACCTGAAGATGTGAATGCATTACTGTAGTCCATCTCATGTTTTAGTGTTTACACCTGAAGAAGTGAGTGTTTTACTGTAGTCCATCTCATGTTTTAGTGTTTATACCTGAAGAACTGAATGTTTTACTGTAGTCCATCTGATGTTTTTGTGTTTATACTTGAAGAAGTGAATGTAGTTTATCTCATGTAGTGTTTACACTCGAAGAATTGAATGTTTTACTGTAGTCCATCCCACAATACCTAGTGCTGTTTTTGTAGTCAATAAACGATTCCGTAGTGTAACGGTGTTTCGCAGGATTCTGATAAATATATGGATTCTGTATTTTGGAAAGCATACTTATACATTTAGATGCGTAAATAAAATAGATAATGTTATTTGAACCTTACTTATTAATGCTACTGGTTAAGGGCTCTGCAGAGTTGCAGCGACCGGCGGCACGTCGCCGAGCGAGAGGTTTGGGACGGGGTCGAATCATAACTCGGCGTTGGAAACCAAGACCTCGCAGAGTTGCTGCGAGTTTGCCGTCGGCGCCGCTATTCTACCATTGCGTACGCGCTAATTAATCCGACGCCACAATCTTTCAGTGGCCTTTGTTTTTCTATGCTTTGTGACTTTAAAAACTTGCTATGAACGAACTCTTATAAATAACTAATAAAAAGCAGTAAAGTGAAGCTTTCATTTACGGTTGCTGAATTGATGTGGCCTTCACAGAGAGGTTTCAACACAATAAAAGTAGTAGTGTTTACGAGTATTTGCATACATCACCACCACAGGGAAGCGTAAAAAAAGAAAAAAATGACAATGGAAATCAAAGAACCAAAACGGGGATTAGTCTGGAAGATTGTGCGCTCTCATTTTTTTTTGTATGAATTTTCTCTCAATTTCAGCTAAAATTTCAAAAAAGTACGCCTCCAGAAGATGGATTTCACGATGGAGTGAAGAAGAGAGTTTGGAGTGATTCATGCCGACGTTCCTCGCCATGCAAGGAATGGCCTACATTAATTCCTGCCGCTGCTCGGTAAAGGCGTCGCTCCGGGAGTCGCTGCTGTCGCGGCGGCGGAAGCACACTGCGAGGTCACCCCTTCGCCGCTCTCGCGCGACACGTCGCCGACCTCGCCCGCTGCTTGGCGCCCCCCATTCTCCAACATTGCCTTGCCGCCGCGAAGCTCGCCGCGGTGCAACTCTGCAGACCCCTTAAAGGCTGCAGAGTGGCGCCGCGGCGAATCTCGGTGCGGCAGGTCATTGACGGAAGATTGGCGCCAAGCAGCGGGCGAGGTCGGCGATGTGTCGCGCTGGAACAGCGACGCGGGTACCTCGCAGAGTGTTCTTGCCGCCGCGATAACAGCGACTCCCGGAGCGATGCCGTTAGCGAGCGGCGGCGGGGAATGGTCTCAACTGTTGGAAAAGGAACGCTACCGTCGATCGATTCAAGCCTCTTTTTTAAGATTTCTCCATAAATTCAATCTTCTGAAGACTTTTTTCACTGTGACTCATATTGTAAGCAAAACATACTTGGAAATTCACAGTTTTGCTGTTTTATTCCGATTTTGGCTTTATGGTCTTCGCTTTTTTAGATTATTTTTGTTCGAGCAGGTGACAGTTGTGATTTATGCGGCTCCCGCAAACCGTCTACTATTTGCGGTGCGTCGAAATCTGTATTTCAAGGCGCAATCACTCTACTGAACGCAACTTTCAAATTTCATTCACAGCCCTGAGCGTGTTATTTTTTGGGAGTTGTTTCCAAGCAGAACCTAAACTCTTGAAGCAAAGAAAAGCAACTCAGGGAAAATGTGGCGTCAAATGAGCGAGGGTGTACGCAGTGGAAAAAATGCGATGCTGGCGACAGCGTGGGTACAACTCTGCGAGGTCTTGGCGCCCAACGCAGGGTCGAGTTTCGACCACGCCCCAAAGATCTCGTCCGGCGGCGTGCCGTCGATCGCTGCAACTCTGCATAGCCCTTAGGTTTACTGGCGTGCAGCTGCTTCCCGAGTTTTCTGTACAGCTCTGTCGCTCATCACGTGGGTCAGTCTTCCTGTGAGTTGCGTTATTATTATTGGGAAAATAGACAGCAGACCGCTCCCATGAGGCGACAGTTGAGATCGGAATCGTATATCACGCCATGCGAGACAATGTTCATTATCCATATTGTCCAAAATACGGTATGGACGATGAACACTGCGTGACATCGCTCGTCGCGAGGGTATGGTTCCGGCCCTATCTTTCACAGTTAGACGGACGACGCCGTCCGACACGCTATGAGACAGGTCTGCGGCCCGTGCTGCGACGTAGCCCGACCGGCGTCGCACTGCGGCGGAATGATTGTTACGACGTCGGAGCAAGTTATGACGGGCTAGAACGTGTTGCCTTACATTTTGTGCTGAAGATTTGGAATTAAGAAGATTGTTCACCGCAACTTCTCACGCACTGTGGCACGATACGCTGCGGGGAAATACGCCGGGGTGTGAAAGGGCCTTTGCATTATAGGGCTGCGACATCGTTGACTGCCTGATGACCGACTTCGCAACGCGGCCTTCAAAGTTGGTGCGGAATTTCTCCGCTGATGGTGTGATAATCGATAGCATTGGTTGCTCTGTCACAGGCCTGGTGGGCGCCGCGTGTGACGTCGGACGGCAAATTAACTGTGAAAGGGGTTGTAGACATTAATGGGGTGTCAACAATCCCGGATGCGGTATCGCGCTCTGCTCCCCAATCCTGGGTTACGGTAGCCCTGAATCCCGAGGTAGCGATCCTGCAGCATCAGTCTGGCATGGTGAAGGGGCGTGTTTGTTCTTTGTTTGCTTCCTTCCGCGCAAAGCTAATCTTGGTTCCTGTGCACGACAGTTGCGTGGCTTGTACGTCGTTTGATAATGGGCGTGCGCATATAGGATTCATCCGCGTACGTTAACCTCCACCGACCTTGTCGAACCCGACAAATTTGAGCATCCTACTAGCATTGAAAGGTTCGTTTGCGATTTCTGCAGAACTTTCGGCATCAACAGCCAAGTCATACGTGCTGCCATACGCTTCACCAACAGTGCAGATCGGCCATGTTGATGGATCAGTATTGATCGTAAACAACGCAACCATCAACGGACATCCAAGTCCAGATAAAATTGTTGTGGTCGTGCGATCGTCCCCTGTGTGCTCATATCGAACGTGAGCCTCTCAGACAGTCGGGGCTTATTCAGATAATAACACCGGCTGAGCGGGCGGAGAAGTAGGGTCGCCGGCTGAGCGGGCATGCTTATTTTGGGGGCGTAGCGTCTTATCGGTTGAGCGGACGGGCATGCGTTTTACCGGCTGAGGGGCATGGCTTTACGGGCTGAGCGGGCAGACATTAAGCAATGGCGGAGCATATCACCGGCTGATCGGGCAGACACTGAAGCGAACCAGGCTCACGTAGGCGCGGGCGAAATGGGCTTCGAGCAGATTCGGGTGTTGGCATTCGAACGGGTGGTCATCCACACGATTTGGATCATCGACCCCTCACCCCTAACGGCTCGTTGTGACCGTGGGGACGTGATAGCGGGTCAGTTCATGATTTTTGAAGCATGGTAAGGCTTGCCGCTTCAGAAATGAAACGCAAGCCTCGAACTTGCTGGGGAATAGGGAGAGCCTACTAGGGGCTTTATCTACTCTTGCAGATCGATATCATTCACGTGGTAAGCAACTAGTACCGGCAGAGCGGACCTCCATTCACCGGCTGAGGGGCAGTGAATACGGGCTGAGGGGCAGCCATTTACCGGTTGAGGGGGCAGTGAACGCGGTGTGAGGGGGCCACCACTTGCCGGCTGAGCGCTCCACCATTTACCGGCTGAGGGGGCAGTGAATACCGGGACTCGCCCGGGCACAATGTTTAGTCAGCCGGTATTGCCTGCCCCCTCAGCCGGCGTTATTGCCAGAGTAGTACGTCGGCACAATAGCGTTAGTACGCCGGCACAAAGGGATTGGCCGCACCCGTGCTGTAGCTGCTGGTAACAGCAGGACATGCTGCCAACGACCAGGAGCTCCTGATGCTCGTGCTGAGATACTTCGCCTTTGTTCACCCTGGCACGCATAATATTGCCAGCCACTCTTTCTTAGTGTCTGCTGACACTCTCCTCCATTGATTTGTCTGATACGAATGAACATTGCAGCATCCTCTGATACGACGACGGCCGGTATATAAGTCTGCCAGTCTCGCTGAGGGGGCAGTTGGGCACTTGAGGCCGGTTCGAGAAGGTGAACTTACGTCACTTTCCGGACTTTAGTTTTGCACGCTGGGGGATCATCCTCATGACCCATCGCGAGGGAAGCCTTCTCGTTGCGGACCGCGGCGAAGATGATGTCCTCGTTGCGGACCGCGGCGGGGTTGGCCTCCTTGCCGCTGGCCGTGACAAGGATCATATCCGAGACCGGTAAAAAGGGTGGCAGTTCAAATTCCTTCTTCGTTTGCAGAACAGGTTGTCGATAATGAGCGTTAGAAAGCCATCATACGTTGGCATGGAATGCTGCCGTTGACAGCAGCTCCTGCTGACAAAGAGCGTTAGTACGCCAGGTTTGCCTGGCGTACTAACGCTGTTGTGCCGACGTACTAAGCACCGGCTGTCTGAGCACTCATTGTGTGGACGGTCAAGGACCTCTTACTAGGGAATGACTCCAGCGCAAGTTGGAGTTTCAAAAAAATGTTAAATGTTGTGGGAGGGGGAAACGACAAAAAACATACTTTTCTGAATTTTTGGAATTCGAATACTTTTAGCCCAATGTTCCCCCCCCCTCTGTCCAGGAGAGTAATTTGGGACGCTGAACACGAATTTCAAGTCTGTTTTGAGTTTTTCGGAAGGTTACGGTAGGTTACTGTAGACAAATGGTTCTTTCCCTAGTGTAACTTACAGTGATCCTCTAACTGAAAATGGACCTCATATTCGTATTCGTGAGAGCGGTCCAAATCACCTTCCAGCACAAAGTGCCCTCAACCCATTTGAATGCTTGCTATCCTCCTCGGCTGTAGCTGATTGGTCGGCGGGCATCGGCTGTGTGCGGCGCGCGTCGCGTCTGGCTGGCGCATTGCCAACGCCGTCGTTTCGAACGCTCGCATCGCCTGTCCATTCTACGACTTTATTAAGAAATGAAGAAACATAACCACAAGTATGTGAGTGAGCCTCATTTGTATACTTAAGCAATGAATAGGATGCATAGCGAACACAGAAGCGGGAGGGGGGTAATGAAGTGAAGCCATTTGGCAAATCGTTTCCACGAATCACATCTTTGCCTACTAGATCATACATCTTTGGCTACTGGATACAGGGTCAAGCGGGTTTGCGAAATTTCGCAACAGCGGGTGAGGGGGGTCGCAAAAAAATTGACTCGAAAATGAAAATCTGGTGAGGATATCCCAAAAATTCTCGATATTTTTGGTCCCCGAAAGGAATGATCGTAGCCTTGCTCAGGTTTTAGACGCTTGAGCCCGTCTATTCAACGAATTTTTCGGTTACTCTGACAGTTTTAGTAATCAAGTATGAACTGCTCAGAAATCGCGCTTGGGGGGGTCGCAAAAATTATTTTGATGGTTGGGAGGGGTCGCTCCGATTTTAAAAAATTACGCAACGCCCCGCTTGACCCTGACTGGATATGGATGAAGATACATGCTGCTATGTTCGAGACGTCCCTTTGCGACGACTCACATCTTAAGGAGTTGGAAATTGAGGAAACTTTTCAAAGATACTGAACGCTGAACTATAGGTGCCCTAAGCACAACTTTGAGAAACGGCCGCACCATGGAACATCCCCCATTAGGCTGGATTCTGTGCACAGAGTTTTGCACGTTTCCTCCAATCCTATCTATGGGTTAGTCCGCCACCGAGGAAACTGTGCGTGAAGAGCTTTTCCCTGAAGACGATGATAGAATAACATCGGTACTGATTTACATCTCTCGCTGGAAGGAGACTATCCGCGCATTGTATCGCCGTGAGCCTATCACGCCAGCATTTGCTGCTCCTGTGATAGGTCAGCGGCAGTAAAATGTGCGGGGAACCTCCTCCCAGTAAGAGATCTAAATAAGAACCATAACATCTCGGTGGGCAAAAAAATTGCCACTGAAATGAAGTAATGTGATCTGCACGTGTGGTATTGGAAAGAGATGAATGACAATACAAGCTTCACTGCTTATTCTCCAACCATTAAGATTCTATTAACGTTGTGTGATTACGTCGGTTTCATTCCTATTCACTGCTGAATTAATTTAGCTAGTTGTTTTCATCCTGTTGCTTCAATTACAACAGCTTACAGTTGATCCCGTTTATGAAATTGAATCAGGGTCAGAATTCGGGCGAAAACTTCGGAGTCATTGAATGACAGGCGGTCCTCGGACAGGAGGACGGCTGTGGCGTTGGCACTGCGCCAGCCAGACGCGACGCGCGCCGCACGCAGCCGATGCCCGCTGACCAATCAGCGGCAGCCGAGGAGGATAGCAAGCGTTCAGATGAGCCCCCCCCCCCCGTTTGTGATACCTCCAGCCCGAGTATAACTATGGCCTAATTCTTGGGAAAGCGAGGCGAGTCAGCTGTTTGCCTCCATCCCCCTATTAGTTATAGTCGACGCTTGTCGCAACATGATCGCTTCTGCTATTCGGGCTCGTTCCCTCTGTTTGGACTTCGGGGGTCGAAAAAATTTTGGCTCCAACTAAATGGGTTACTGGATGTGCTGAACACGAGTATAAGGTCCGCTTTTATTTTTTTTTCGGAAGAATACGGTTGGGTTATGGTGGTTGCGTCAAAGCTTCCGTTTCGACTGAAATTTCGTTCAAGTTTGGCTACCTTAACCTGCCTTTAAGGTAGTGTTCACGATAAAAACCGTATTCTAGTTATCTTCTAAAAAATGAGATGGCACAATACACATGCTTGGATGTTAGAATCATTCGGTATAAAAAAGTATTCGAACATTCGGCAAATGTACCTCTGGTGAAACGAACGATGGACAACTGTGACGTGACGTGGGTGGGGTGTTCCTACGGATGGCCGGTCCCACGGGATCGTCACTCACTTCCTGGCCGTTTTTCGTCGTATCTACTTCCGTCCTTACCCATCTTAGAGGGACGCAAAGCCTATGTTTCCTCGTAAAAACGGGCAACTTTTTCAACACCAACTTAAAACTATCGGAAATTGAAGATTCGGCAACAGATTCGAGATCAGCGTCTTTGGGATGCTGATCTCGAATCCGATTTCCGATAGATTAGGGCAGGTCACGGTAGCCAAACGACGTTTCACTTATCGTTACCCTCAGGCCTAGCAGCTGCTTATAAAAATCATCAAACAGCCCAACCACCCATCCAAGAGAGTACTTATCCCTGTTAGGTAGAGAGAATCATTAGAAAACCGTTTGCTGACGCTCCAGACAAAGCCTTTCTGCAAATATGGCGCGGCTCACAAGAAGAACACCTCCGGCTGTTGCGCGAGGAGCTTACCCAGTTTGTCCGAGGACATATTGATAAGGCGGCTACTAGTCCTATTTTGGGTGCAGTGCCGCCTCGAGTTTGTGAGTCTGAGTCCCAGCTCGGTAGATGTGCCAGATGCACCGTTGTCTCGTTGCGCTGTGGGCTTTCCACATACCTGATGTCCCACGTGAACAGGCACGACAGTAGCATGCCCGACGGTTGCCCGGACTGTGGTAGTCCCGGCCACAACGGGGTCAAGCGGGGCGTTGTGTAATTTTTGGAAATCAGAGCGGACCCCATCATCAAAATTTTATTCCAAATCCAAAATTTTTGCGACCCCCCCCCCCCGAGGCACGATTTGTTCATGAAATCGGAGTATACGGGTTTTTAGATGTTTGAGTCGTTCGGGAAACCAAAATAATCATTATATTTGACTACTAAAACTCTCAGATGCCGAAAATTCGTTCAGTAGTCGGACTCAAGCGTCTAAAACCTGAGCTATGCTACGATCCTTCTCTTCGGTCACCAAAAATATCGAGAATTTTTGGGATATCTCCACCAAATTTTCATTGTTGGTCCGGGATTGTTGTGATCACCACTAACCTTCATTTTCGGGCCAGTATTTTCGCGCCCCCTTCCCCTGCCCCACCTCATGTTGCAAAATTTCGCGATCCCGCTTGACCTTGGGCCGCAATACTGCACACGTATTTAATTGACCGAAAGAACCTACAACATTGACTACAACATACTTGTGGACGAATCAAACGCTGCTCGCCAGGTTTTTGAACCTATGACAACATCCTCTTCGTGGCTGCTAAGAAGAAGAAGACGTATCCCACACCGCATTCTTTTTAAAATCGAAAAACTAATAATGGATTGGTGATGATCACCCCAAAATAACCTCGCCGAGCAAAGTGTCAGGTGAAGCTAAAGAATGAAAATCGTAATTAACCATAATCTTTTGAAAACCTGGCAATGGACTTTATAGCCGTTTTCAGCACCCCTGGGAAATGATTTGGCGGTAATTTTTTTCAGACCTCTGGAGTCTGAGAAGTGAAATAGTGTCGGTGTTTTGCGTTAGTTCGCAGCCAGGCTGTCACTAACGAAGAGGACTCCAAGGGTATATCTGACTTTGGCGTGTCCATTTTTCTATGGACACATTTTGCAGCGATGGCATGACAGGAAAACTGTTGAAGAAAAGAAGGAATACCGAGGTGCCATTATTTCATTGAAAATAAAAAAAAATTGAAGAGGTTGGGAGGCTTCCTCAAGTGGGAACGAAATGAAAATTAGGTACATGAAATGGAGTAGAGTGCAGACTACCTGAACTTGTGTTTCGCACGAAACGTTGTCAGATCTGCAGATCTGGTGACCGTTTGATGCGTGAAACTCAACAGGGCTCCCAGCTCTATTATTCACTACAGAGCTGTTTTTCAGAGAATTGGTGAATCCCATCTAGTTGAGATGTCAGATCTGCAAGTCCTAGCCGATCTCACAGATAGCGAGGAGGAGGAAGACGAAAACGCAAATCCCGAGACTAAGCGGTGAGATGTTCCTGATTGAATTAGTGCTTTCGTTTACATTCAATTTTCATAAAGTCGCAATATCCCGGAACGTGCAAATGGGCGATGCACGACCGCATTTGGTTTGATCTTTACCGTTGGGTCGCGAGATGGCTCATACGAAAACAAGAGATGCCCAGGGTTTTGGGGGCATCTAGTCTGATTTTGTCGCGAGTATTTCCAAGAACTACGGAATCATTAGTTTCAGCTGGTGAAATTCTCCCTACGTAACCTGGATGAACTAACGATATCCTTGCCTGCAATGCGGAGAAAAACATGGAAGATTCTCGTCCTCGTCGATTCATCCTGTTCCGTACTACTCAGAAAAATGAAAACATTACATGTAATATAAAAGGCCTGAATTATTATACATGTAATATAAATTGGCCAATGTTTATTACTTGCAAATTATCTCGCCCGATGTCTGTTACATGTAATATATCGGTACCCCGCTTGCAGGCCAAATGTCGCACGTAATATTTTTTTTTTGATGATGGCCTATGCTGAACACTTTCTGCAAACCTGCACAGCATATGGGCCGCCTCATAGCTTAGCCATGAGCGCAGGCCTACTCAGACAGTCGGGGCTTAGTACGTCGGCACAGTACCGTTAGTACGCCAGGGCAAACCTGGCATACTAACGCTCGTTGTGTGCAGGAGCTGCTGGTTGCGGCAGCATAACCTGCCAACGTATGCTGGCATACTAACGCTCGTTGTGTGCAAGAGCTACTGGTTGCGGCAGCATATCCTGCCAACGTATGCTGGCGTACTAACGCTCATTATCGACAGAATTTGGACTGCCACCCTCCTTACCGGTGTTGGATATAATTCTTGTCGCCGCCAGCAGCAAGGAGAACATCCTCGCCGCGGTCCGCAGCCAGGAGGCTTCCCTCGCGATAGGCGATGGGGATGATCCCCTCAGCATTCCAAAAGTTAACTTCCGAACAGTGACACAAGGTCACCCCATCGGACTGGCCTCAAACGGCCAACTGCCCCCTCAGCGAGACTGGCCGCCTTATATACCCGCCGCCGTCGTACAAGAGGATGCTGCAATGTTCATTCGTATTAGACAAATCAATGGAAGAGTGGCAGCAGACACTAGAAGTGAGTGGCTGGCAATAGCTCGCGTGCCACGATAAACAAAGCGTTAGTACGCCAGCACAAGCAACAGGAGCTCCTGGTCGTTGCCAGCATATCCTGCTGTTACCAGCAGCTACAGCACAGGTGCTGCCGATCCCTTTGTGCCGGCGTACTAACGGTATTGTGCCGACGTACTAAGCCCCGACTGTCCGAGTATTGGAATGACATTTGACAGGGTAGTCACGCGCCCCGGTCGAGCTGTTGATCTCTCTCTCTCAGATACTCACGGCTTAGTAAGGCAGCACAAGGGGATTACTAACGCATTTCCTCGTCGAGGTGTAAGCCCCTTTCGTCCCCCCAACTGCTGTCCAGGGCAGCACTTTGTGTCCTCTTGCTCCGCTCACTGCACCAACTGTTCCTCGTATAGTTGCCCCACCTGCTGGTACAGTTGCCCCAACTGCTCCAGTCGTTGCCCCAAATGCTGCTCTTCATTGCGGTCCCAACTGCTGCTCCTCATTGTGGACCCAACTGCTGCTCTTCTCTCCCCAACTGCTGCTCTTTATTCTCGCCCCAACTGCTGCTCCTCATTTATGATCTCTTCTTTTTTCTTATAATTTTTATTACGCAGGTGATATGTCGCTTTCAGCAGCAGCGCTGCAGCGACCCATCAAAGATAAAGACCCCAGTGAGGCCTATTGATATCCCTAACGGGTGTTTCATCTTTGATTATATCCTTTGATCTTCGCCACCGATCGAGGAAATGATGCTCGCGTTGCCGACTGTCTCCTGCCCATGTAAGACTGCCTCTTATCTGGCATGAGTTTGCGAGGGCCGTTCAACACAGGCCTCGGTCGGTAGTGATTGTGAGTGTCCCAAAAACATTCCTCAACACAGATATTCTCTATCCCTAAACAAGAATCTATTTTCACTCGGTTCTGTGACCGTAAAATTAGGAATCAGGCGCAACATTCTGTTTTTCTCGATTTTAAAGACGAATCATGGCTTTCTTCGGCAAAAAAAGTTATACCCACATATTCCAAAGATGAAAATTTCCTCAAAATATTCTTAATTCACTGAAATTCGCACTGGTTAGAGGAATGCCTAGGGCGAACGGAATTGCAAATATCAGAGTATCCATCATTTGGCGATCTCTCTATAAATGGTGATTTTTTCCTTCCGAAAAAAGCAATGATTCAATGAAAATGTTCTCTGCTTTCGAAATTGTTGTCGTGAACTTTCTCAGGATGGTTTAAAATTGTTGAAATAAATGCAAAGTAATTTTTGAGAACTGTCTGCTTTGAATATTGTGAGCATTGTGTTTTTCGTGAAGAAAACGTATTGGCCATTTTGTTCCATTTTCGGCAGACCATTGCCGCTAAGCATTCGAAAAAAAAACAAGTCCTCGTGGTTCTTGTCGAAAATCAAAAAAATATGTTTCACTGGAAAATGCGAGTAAAGTTCAAAGTCATGAAAACGAATTTTAAAGTAAGAACGTGATTTTCCAAAGTTTTCAACACATACCTTCAAGATTTGAAAAAAAAACTCAAATTGTTGTCGAATCTTGTAGAACACACTGAATAAATTATTTCAAAAGGGTTGAACATTTTTCAAATTTTCGGTGGGTTCCACTTAACTATCATCCTATAAGAATGACGACTCATCATCTTTTTCAGTATAATTCATCAGCCTTTAACCGAGCTGAACCATTCACATTGCTCGCAATGAACTAATTTACTCGAGTGTACCCTCTCAAACCTAACGAAAATCCTCTTTTTCTAGATGGCGTTCGATTTGATGATCAATAAAGTACCAGATTTTTTTGGAAGACTTGATGCAACGAAAATGTGAATTTTGCATAAAATAACCACCTTTGAGGTGGCCGCGCAGGTGAACAGGTAAATCGCTCACGCTTGGAACTGAAAAGTGTACGGGCAAGACCCCAGACTCAGACCGTTCCAAAAACACCGCGTGTCCGCCTCCCGCCGAGCGCATGTTGCGGCGCCCCACCCTGCTTATCCGATGCGAAAGCTCACTTGAATGCATTCTTCCTGGATTTCGATGGAAATGATTAAAAATCACCAAAACATGTTAGGTAATATACAGATTTCCTAGTTTACTACAGATTTAATGTTTTTTATGCTCTATTTTTAGTCTAATGTGAACGACCTAATCTTTGAGGTACTTCTATAGAGCTCAGGATTTCTATTATCAAAAACAGCGGAATATTGAGGCATGGAGAAATATAGCGGTGCACTTCCAATCATTTAATGATCTGCTTACCGATTAAAAAGGCAGTTGCGCCCTAATTCCTTGCGATGGCATACTGTCTCATGAAAAAGGACGTTTTTGGTGGATCTTGGAATAGATTTCGAGCAGAGTTTTGATGGTTAAAGTTTAGCGAGTAGGAGAACGCACGCATCCCCCGAAATCTACATACGCGTACGATACTTATGAAGCAGTCCTCACACTTTCTTTGCTTACATAACTATTCCCCGATTTGATATCCGTTCTGTGTCTTTTCTGGAAGATGGCTGCAAAGATACTCGACTTCATCTGTTGTTTGCTTTCCCTTCATACAGGCTTCTGGCAAGCTTTCTCATATGCGACAGTACACTCTATACGAATTCGACATGGATAATTCGTAATGCGTCGTCTCAGAAAACGCGGTGAGAACACCTAACCCCCACACCCCCCCACCAAACAAGCGGTTGTGTACCTTGAAGTCACACTACACCCTCAGACATGAATTTTGTGATTTTTATTTGATTGTCTAGTAGACCCTATACTTTTACATTTTCAGATTTTTTTCGAATATTCGACTTTTCGAATCATTCGGGTTTTTGAACATTTCGAATATTCGGCTCGTCGAATAATTCGTGATTTTGAACTTTTCGAATATTCGACTTTTCGAATAATTCGGGATTTTGAACTTTTCGAATATTCGACTTTTCGAATAATTCGGGATTTTGAAGTTTTCGAATATTCGACCTTTCGAATAATTCGGGATTTTGAACTTTTCGAATAAAAAGTCGACTTTTTCAATCGACTGTCGAATAATTTTTCGAATTTTTCCATTCGACTTTTTGAGTAATACAAAAAAATGTCATCGCCACTATTTTCCAGAGAGAAGCCATATTACTTCAGCTAGCATTATCTATCTTTTTTTTTTAGATTGAACCAAACTGTCGAATAGGGAAGCAAACAAACTACTCACGAGACGGTTGGCAATGTCTGAAAAATATACGAATTATGCGACAAATTATGCAGATAACTGCTTCTCATTATTTAATTCCGATAAGAAATGAGTACAAAACAATAACTCGGGCTTCGATTCCACAACTAGACTATTAAAACCCACCGCCGCTGCCGTCTTAGTGGCCGAATAGACTCCCGCCTCTGAAAGGCGCAGCAGCATGCAATGGAATAGAGTTGATCATGCGGCACCGGACGATCGATTCCCCTCCTTTGCATGCTGCCGCGTATTTCCACGGCGGGAGTCTATTCGGCTCGTGACGCGCTGGAAGCGCGGCGGACTATTAAAGTTCTCGCCGTGCCGCCCATCCAGCGCCGCCATAGCAGCACTGCCCGAACCGCCATGGCGGTTCGGCCATATCAATCAACTAGCGAGACCTAGCGAAGTTTTCGCTCGCAGAAACTTTGGCGTGAGCCAACTACATGAGACGGATTAGTTTGTTAGAACGGTGGTGACTGACTTCCGTCTACCCGAAACTTGCTGTACGTATGGACTCTCCTGAGCAGAGCAGGGTGCCGTACATTTACAGCAGGCCGTGGGGGTATCAAAATGCGGGATCATAAAGCAAATCATAAGAAGCCAGCGGTAAATCGTCGGTTGCTACCGGCACAAAATTCACAACCCCTTCTGTACTTCCTTCCCTTACGTCGCTACCCACTGCCCTTTCTTCCAATTTGTAAAGTTCACAAGCGATTGTTCTCGCTATACCGTCTCTATCATGATAAGGAAAACGCATTCTCATATTACATCATGTTTCCCTAGTTGACCAACATCTTGCCCTTGTTCTCAATGAATGAAATTAGTAGGTGGTTGTTTATGTATTTGTGGTGCAGATTTTGAAAAGCTCAGACTTGCAACATATATAAAACTGGTTTTTGGAAGTTGGGGATTCGAAATGACTGAGCGGTTGCAATGAGTGGCGAACAGAGAAGGTGCGGAAGTGCAGCTGCTGCTCGTTTCCTAAAACTGGCAAGAAAATGTCTCAGGTGTTCTGCGTCAATCTCAAAACGCGTCGAAGGCTTCTCAAGATTCATGTTTTCCTATCTGTTTTCCTCTCCACAAAAGGTTAAGATTTAGCATAAAAAAATTAAAAAACCTTTTTTTTCAAATTCTACTTTCTTGGTGACGTCTTGCACACTCCCACTGCGGTCCTGCACACTTTCTATGACGCCCTGCACACTCCCACTGGGGTCCTGCACACTTTCTATGACGTCTTGCACACCCTCACTGGGGTCCTGCACACCTTTTATGACGCCCTGCATTTTTTGCATCGCTAGACGACTCGCAGAAGTTATCATGACCCACGGCCAAAAGTGCGCTCCACGGACAAACTCGGTTGCCCCGAGGCACGTAAGAGGTGACTCGGGCTGATTTTTTGGTAATCGATAAATGTCGCACCCACCTAAATGTTGGTACCATTTCATACAAGTTTTGATCGGCCATTCCTAAGATATGCGGGACACATGCACACACAGACACACACACACACACACACACACACACACACACACACACACACACACACACACACACACACACACACACACACACACACACACACACACACACACACACACACACACACACATACACATACACATACACATACACATACACATACACATACACATACACACACACACACACACACACACACACACACACACACACACACACATCGGGACATAACTGCTTCAAGTATAAGGATTTTTCCTTCTCAGTTCAGGTACACTCTAACATCAAAAATTGTGAGACTATCCTACGGTGCCGTATACGCAAGTGCAAGCAAGAAATTTCTGTGTATGTCACAGTTAACGCCCAACTTTAACCCGCACCGCCCTGCCGATGCCGCCGGAGATTTCAGTTGTTTCTCGCGCGTCCCGTGCGTGTCGCGCGGTGAAAACTTTCATCGTCCACCGCTCGTGCAACGCTTAGGCCTAGTGCATACTTCGTCACGGGGTCGCCGCGACAGAGAGTCCTCAGCCCTTCTGCATACTTCGTCGCGTGTGCGAGGCGTCGCCGCGACAGAGCCCTCAGCGACGTGATCGGTCATCGGCCGGTCGCCTTGCAGATGGAGTTGACGCAATATTTCGTCCACTACCAAATGCACACATTATATTCTTGACAGAGATCTCCTATCAATAATAGGGTCTAATGTTCTGTAATCTAAAAGCGGTTCATTTGTTGATGCTTAACACGGAGCTGGACTTTGTTTTCGTCCTGCCCCCTTTTTAACTGATTACGCTGTGTGTGAGATGATTTTGTTCAATTTTAGATTCGACTGAAATTGTGGTGCGCGCGAAGCGCGCACTTAGATTTGGCTTTGATTCCTTACCGCGCGCAACCCGCACGCAGAGTCCACCCACTCACATTGAAGTAAGGAAAATGAGCAGTATACCATTGAAACCGCCCCACAAAGTTATGTATGTTAGCAATTTTTCATCCCGATAGACCCCCATCCAAAGGTTTGGTGCGCGCCAGAAACGTTTCAACAAAAAGGGAACAATAGGAAAGTGAAGTGAGGAGAGCGTAAAAAAAATGAACAATATTTTCTCCAAGCGATATTCTCGGTCGACTCCTCTATACAGCGAAAACAGACCGTTGCGGTATTCTACTCGGAAGTACTTTGTAGTTCCAAAAATAACTCCGATCATGCAAGAACCGTAAAAATATACATGAATTTGTATCTGATAGTTTCAATTCATTGAAAGATATGATGCCAAACTGGCCAGAGCAGACGGTTAGCTCCAGCTCTTGATAAAAAATGAAACAATTGAAATACATTATCAAGCAAAAGTATTCCCATGTAATCTCGTGAACGAATAGAAGTCCTTTTTTAAAAACCATTATGTTCTTCCTCGTAAAATACCACAACGGTTTGTTTCCGCTGTATAGAAGAGTCGACCGAGAATATCGCATGGAGAAAATATTGTTCACTTTTTGTACACTCTCCTCACTTCACTTTCCTATTGTTCCCTTTTTGTTGGAACGTTTCTGACGCGAACCAAACCTCTTTCGCTTGGAAGACCCCTTTTGAATAGAATTGTTCACTTTTTCCTGATATTACGGAGTAATATCCCTCAAAAATATGCAACACTTATCAACCTTTTTGGACTGATACGATAATCAGTAAGCAATCAACAGACGATTATTAGTTGCCATCGGCACAGAATTCTTACCGTAAAGAAAACGCATGATAACCAATTGATAAAGAGTAGGTATAGGAGAAATTGAGAGCGGTGTGTTTTCATTCTCACACCGCCTTTCTCTGGAGGTGAGCGGCTGAAGCTGAACAGACAAGAGATTAGGGAAACAGCCTCACCGGTTATAAAGATATCACGATATCTGGGGCTAAACATGGAAAACTGGCAGAAAAACTGCTACATTTCCGTGAGAATTGTGTGCCGATGGCAAATTATAAACTTGTGCAATAAACTTGTGAAGCACACAACAAATGAAGCGCAACTCACATTTCGCGGCAACACGCACATATTACATGAACCGCTCTGCACTTTCCACAATGTCTTGAAGACGTCATTTGAAGCCCGAAGCACTTCTCTCGACGTCCCGATGACGTCATCAGAAGCCCGAAGCTTTTTTCACGACGTCCCGATGACGTCATCAGAAGCCCGAAGTGCTTTTCACGACGTCCCGATGACGTCATCAGAAGCCCGAAGTGCTTTTCACGACGTCCCGATGACGTCATCAAAAGCCCGATTGACCTAGAAAACGATTACTGACCAGCCTACATATGTACCTCCTACCAACTTACCTGCCTGCCCAATTGATCGCCTGCTATCATAGACAGTGGCTACTTCTGACTCAGAAGTTTCAAACCTAGTTACCTGTTTTCCTTAGTAACATACATTGAAGGACACAACTAACTTACTTAAAGGCAATGTACACGATAAATTGTGTATGTTCAGTTTCTTACAGATTATGATAGGTAAAGAGCTTACTGTGACAGCAGCGTC
This sequence comes from Aplectana chamaeleonis, assembly GCA_029168955.1. Classification (NCBI taxonomy): domain Eukaryota; kingdom Metazoa; phylum Nematoda; class Chromadorea; order Rhabditida; family Cosmocercidae; genus Aplectana; species Aplectana chamaeleonis. The sequence goes on along the minus strand of JAPDOI010000050.1, from coordinate 319,358 downwards.
AGGAAAAACTGCAGAAAAAGACGAGAAGACACTTTTTTCTAACCCTTGCTCTTTGCCGGCTGTTTGCGCGCCCTTCAATGTATGTTACTGAGGAAAACATGTAACTAAGGTTGAAACTTCTGAGGAGTTCCATCAGCAGTGAATGGAGAGCGTGACGGCCTACGGCTCACGGCGCACACCATGAGTTTTTCTTAAGCTTTAGGGCTCACAACTTTGTTATTTGTGAACCGATTTGGCCAAAATTTTGACAGGTGGTGTGTTTTCGCCCCATTCACTTATATCCGGAAGGAAATCTGCCAGAAATTTGTTTGAAGGGTTTTATAAACTACTTTATAAAATTTTAAGTGATCACAAGGCTTAGGCAAAACCAAACCTCTCCAGCCGCTTCGCGGCTGGAGCGATACAATTTCACCACATTTGAAAAAATTTGTCGACCGCCAAATCCATCAAAAGGAATTTCACAACATTTTTAGAAATACCGAGTCTTTGACCTTTTCCCCGGAGCCTAACCCTTCTAAAATTCTATCTATGCAGAGTTCCAAGGCACTGATCACTTATAAGATACTTCTTTCAATGTGAGATAGTCATGTAAGGTGGCTGAATGGCGTTTTATACACCGAAAAAATTTGCGATCCATGAAAAATCTCGAGCCGATGGTGACTTACATAGTGATCAACACGCAAAAAGACTCATTCTGTGCAATGTTGCATCTCCATAAATCCAGAAGATTTACCCACCGATAAAGTTATTCGTTTCGGCGTGACCTTCCCACCCTTTTGAAAATCGTCCCAAGAAGTCTCATATTCGGGTTGACCGCCCAAATTAACCCTGGCAGCAGCCCCGAGCGAAAAATTTCAACCGAATTTTAAAAAGTGAGATAGCGCCAGTTTTTGTGAAAGTCAATGCCATTTTTCCATTTTCGTGATTTTCATTCTCCAAATGGAGCGTCGTGAACATCATTTGGAGAAGGAATAGTTCATTGCATAAAAAAAAATCATGAAAAAAAAAGAAATTCTGGAATGATCGAAATCATGAAGAAATCCATGGTAGTATTCAGGAAAATGAAAACCTTTGAGTGGAAGACGGTCGTTACATAGAAAAAATCTGAAATGAACATAGTACTGCCTCCCAGGCCGGATTTCTGTCACTTGCGTCGCGATGTCGTAGTGCAGTGCACGACGACGTGACACACCATCCAGCTGGCGCTAAACAGCGCGCACGTTGTGAAAAGTGTAGATTGGCCGCGACACAGCCACGACACCGTCGCGTATAGCAGCTCCCACTAGATTCGTCGCGCGCGACGACTGTCGGTGCTAGGCGCGATTGAGTGCTTCGCTGGGCGCGGCGGTATGTATCAGTTCCTACACCGCAGCACCGTCGCCGCGACGCAAGTATGCACTAGGCCTTACGGTAAGGACTGAAAGATTCCTTAGTCGCTTGCCACATGAGTGAGTCATCATCGATAATTTCGCTCTGCCTTGATTTCGAAAAACACCTACGATTTGCGAGAGTGTGCATCCTTGGCGCGCGAACTGCTCTTGGGTCCATGGAATGTTCTTGAAAAACAATTTATTCGAAAAATCCGGCTATCGAATTCATTCGAATGTTTTCGTAGATTTTCGAATATTCGATTTTTCGAATAATTCGGGATTTTAAACTTTTCGAATATTCGGTTTTTCGAATAATTCGGGATTTTGAACTTTTCGAATATTCGACTTTTCGAATAATTCGGAATTTTGAAGTTTTCGAATATTCGAGTTTTCGAATAATTCGGGATTTTGAACATTTCGAATATTCGACTTCTCGAATAATTCGGGAATTCGCCTTTTTGGAATATTCGACTTTTCGAATAACTCGAAGTCGACTTTTTCAGTCGAATGACTTTTCGAATCATTCGATTCGGTCAAAGTATAGTAGACCCCTCTTTTTTAAGACGTGCCAAGTGCGAGATCTCAGTTCCTCCGATTAAGCGAGATATAGGCGACCACCTTAGGCCCGACCTCCTTCGCTTACCACCACTGGCCACACCCCTCACCAGATTTCCAAACTTTGTAGCGGCTAGATGAATGACTGAATTCTCAACAAGTCGTCGTTCTTCAGAGCATAGCCAGACTGTCTCCTTGTCCTGGCTCGCTCTCGCGCAACGATTGCAAATGAAGAGAAGAGACAACTCATTCGCCAATTTTTCACCCTTTAATTGTCACTGTGATCAGAGTGTGACCCTCCTTAAGACCAGCATAAAAAGTAAAAAATCATCTTCTGGGTGTTCTCTGCCTTTAAAGGCAGCTTCCTTTTTTTAAAAGGCGGAAATTCGCATTTGGGGTTTTCTTCTCACTCCAATGTGTGAACCAAGTGGAGATAGCGAAACTTGAGACCTCAATGTTGCGCATTTATAATGCTATAAGCTCGTCAAAACTGCTCCGTTGTCTGAAAAGGCGTAATCTGACATGAGGAACAGAAGCGCCACGACAGGTTCCGACAGGCCGCGAAACTCCAAAAGTCTATTTTCTTTAGTTCGAGAGATCCTCGTTCAAACCTCTGTATTTAGAGCTTCTTGTTTTAGAGAATTTTCGACAACAGAGAGGCGAAAAGATTTGCGGAACCTAAACAGTTAAGGGGCTGAACCAATTCAGACGTTTAAATTTTCGACATTGGTGTATTACACAATACACACCGAACAGACGTATTTGAAGGAAGCTGGATTTTCAAACGAGTTTTTCTCCGAAGCTTGCGTATTTCGGATGGCCTCTTTGCGATATATCACAACCTGGTAGACCTACCTGCAGAAATTGAAAAAAAAAGGATACGGTTTTTTGCGCGTACGCTACCTTTAAGGTAGTCCTTATGATATGGCTGGAGATCAATTGGTTGTGTGAGCTCTAACTCTAAGTTGTACGGGAGTAGAGCATGTGCACGCTTAGAAGCGAAGAACTCTTCATGCTGATTATGACTGTGCTTGTAGCTACCTGAGTCGACCATTTTGAAAAATGTTACCACACGGTGCTGGCCACAAGAGAGAGCAGCAGCTGAGGAGACGAATGGAGAACGAGGGCAGCACGTGCTCCTCAAGCAGGAGCTCGTCCACTTGTGCTGCTCTCGTTGTCCTCGAGGAGCTGAGTGCGCCCCATTACAACCTTTAAGATGACGATCGATTGTTTTGCTTAAACTCTGTACACATTGTTTAGGAGAAAAACACAAGATGTCAATTGATCTTACTAACTATATTTGGCTAAGTGTGTGTGTGTGTGTGTGTGTGTGTGTGTGTGTGTGTGTGTGTGTGTGTGTGTGTGTGTGTGTGTGTGTGTGTGTGTGTGTGTGTGTGTGTGTGTGTGTGTGTGTGTGAGTGAGAGAGAGAGAGAGAGAGTGAACGGAAATCAGTCATCGTCACCCGAGTTAACAATTGATACCCGGCTGTCACACCCATTGTTCACGTATGCAGCGGTGGCCATTGACCTAGCTTCGTGTCAATGGGCGAACAAGAGAACAATCAGTTCTGAGCCCTGTTCTACTGCTCATTTATGCCTATTGCTTCAAATGTTCGTTCATAATCACTTTCTGGAGAGACAGCTTTCTGGGATGATCTCAAGAACTGAACAGGACATCAATGTACCCCGAAAAGGTCACCAAACCATGGAGAAGTGTAACATACCTTTCTCCGCAAATTCTCTTCTCTGAAATCTGTGTCAGACTGTGAAGGGTTATGCATTGCAATGCATAAGTACCCTGTGTAAGCTTGATTGAGAACAGTGTAACTGATTTCCTTGAAAACATACAGGAGTGCGCAAGTTTTTTTTATCGCAAAAAAAGCTTTTTGTGATGTTTTTTGCTCATACAACTCTGAGATATATTGCCGCGACTTCGCCGCAACTCCTCCGGTTTGACGCCTGCCGGAGGAGTTGCGGGGGAGATGAGAGGCAGAACCGCGGACGATTCTTTATTGACCGAATCGCGGTAGGGTCACGGAAGAGTTCCGGGGGAGTCCCAGTAGAGTAGCAAAAGCGTGATCCACGGGGAAGTCGCGGCGAAGCCGCGGAAGAGACCTGGGTCGCTTGGTAGTCGCGGGATGGTCCGGGATCGCGATGGAGTCGTGGGGCAGTAGCGGAAGAGTCACGGCAATATTTCTCAGAGAAAGCGCCTTATCGCCATATCTCGCTTCAAAGTTGACGAAATGAAATTTTGAGGTAGTTTTCGTGTTCCTCTCAGTGAGGCAAGTGTAGAGCCATTGCGACTCCGGTATCCTGTTGAAGAAGGTGTATTTCCTGGTGTATTTCCTTCTAAAATTCATGTCGACCACAGATCTGAAAATGAAAGATTTCTGCTATCATGATCATCTGATCAATTCATAGTGAGGGATTTTTCGGTGCAAATATGCATTTTTCGATGCACTTCTTGCGTTCAATCTATTGTTTTCTAATACTATCGTATAGGACTCATTGAAAGCAATTTAGAAATTACTTCAAAATTGAAATCGGACGGACCACTTTGAAGCAAGTTATAGCGATGCAGCGCTTTGTGAGCGCAAAAAAACGCCTCGAAATGCTTTTTCTGCGAAAAATTGTGCGGAACTGTACCTCAGGGGTAAAATTCGATATTATAGTCCGCCCACCGTGTATAGCAACCCTGTCAAGCTCGAGAACTCAATTCGATCAAATAAGTGAGAAACTACACGGAAATAGTCGACCCCGCCCACAACACCCTAAAAGCATAATCAAGCGTTTAGACCCCGAAAAGGTAACCCAAATTTTCGCAAACGGAAAAATTAGTTTGTGTGGCGATGCTCAAAAGCAAAATGTACAATAACAGAGCTCTTGGTTTCCTTTCCGGTGCGATGCAGTTAGGCTTTTGGGGCGGAGCCGACTTTTTCCTTGAAGTTTCTCACTTATTACAGCGAATTGAGATCCCGCGCTTGGCAGGGTTGCTATTCATGGTGGGCGGGCTATAATATCAAATTTTACTCCTGATGTTGCACTGTGCCTTCAAGGCTGTTTAGCGCAGCGAGGCACTGCTCTGTAATTCATATAATCCATAGATCTTAAAGCACGCCCACAAGTACGCCGCGAAGCGGCGTGGGTGTGCTCCTTGTATACAGATATCCAGAAGTCTAAATGTACATGCTCAAAAGAAATAACTCTCCAAACTGATTATGAAGGTCCTATTAGCTGCCCAAATGAACCTTTTTGAGCAAAGTTACCACACTGCGCTGGCCAAAACGGATAGCAGCAACTGAGGCGACGAATGGAGGACGCACGTGCTGCTAAGAGCAGCACAAAGACAGCACGTGCTGCTCGAGCAGCACCTCTTCCCCTCGTGCTGCCCTCGATATCCTCGTCGAGTTGAAAGCCTATTGTGCTCCATTACGACCCAGCCATCCTCAGAGCTCCTCATGATTCGTTTTAAAGGCAGTGGTCACGATGAAAAACGTTATGAACAAAATTACGAAAATCAGTTTAGATCAAAAACAGCTGAAAAACTATGAAGGTAGCGCGGTGAAAAACGGGCTAAAAATAGAGAATTTAAGGCTCAAAAATGCCAGTTCGTGCACACGTGCACAGCGTCGACCAAAAAGATCGCCGTCTCATGCCGAGCAGTCAAAAATCATCGACATTCAGAGGAATAAATAAATGCAAATTTACCTAATAAAACCAGTTGAGCAATGGAAGAAAGCACTCCAGTCAATGTTCTTGACTAGATGTGTACGTAAATCCGAAGGTTCATTGGTTGAAATTCAATTTCAAGCCAGCTGATGTTCTTGATACTAGAGATCATCGATGCCGATGATGCGGGTGGGCTCGTCAACCATCAAAAGACAAGAAAATTCAGGCTTTAAATTTGGCCCAAAACAGCGGTTTTTTCGCGATTTTTTCTTACAGGTCCTACTACTCGAGACCCAGAAAAGGGTTTAGAGGGAAGAAGACGACAAGCATATTTGATCGCGACCAGTGCCTTTAATCGTGAGGAGGTTTAGAGGGAGCGACATGCAATTTTATGAACCAAGCTTTAATTTCCAGTTTCTAAAACCCACCTGTAGTCAACAGTTCGGCGGCTGCGGCGCTGGACATTCTTCCGACTCGAAAGCGCGCGTCCGCAGAGCGTGTCGGGAAGTAGTTGCGGACCGGAATTTGGCCCAGAGAAGCACAGTATGCGGTATATTCGCTTGTTCCAAAATTCTGCTTGATGTTGTTTGATTTGCTGTGGAAATTGTCAGGTTTGGCGGGATTGTTTTTTGCAATTTTTGAATTTAATTGATGTCCGCTCCTGTTGCCTGATGTTTGATCATTTGATTGCACTAGTTGTCGTGTAATAGTTGCCTTCTAACAACATTATCCCGAATCAAAAATAGGGGAAAATTGTGAAGATTTCGAATTAGTAACAATAGAAGCAGCTGTTACCGGAGTAAATTTTCTGTTTCATTCCCATCAATCATTTTTTGTTAGTTTTCACGTCAAACTTGGTCTGTTCCTTTTCTATTACACGCCCCATTGAGACAAAAAGTCATTCAACTGACTTGAAGCATTTGCGTACAATTTTGGAAAACGCAGCTGTAAAGGTTTAACCTCGCCTATTTTTTTAGATTATGCGACATTTTTGGGCTCTCGTTCCGGTTGTGCAAGAAGGGAGTTTCTGAAAATCTCCCGTAAGGATGTTCTTCTTTTTGATTTTTTTCAGGCCAGCTTCCATGTCAATGAATATTACCCAAATTTACCGACACAACAGTGTGCCATGGGTTTAAGATGTCGTTTTTTACTACTACCTGCAAAGATGTCGTTTTTTACTCTAACTAGAGCAGCGGAAATAACTTTTTTTAATTTCAGAAGGGAAATCTTTAAAAAAATCACCTAGTAAATCGATTTGAACGGGTCTTACATATTTCCCATCGGAGATTCGAAAGTTCTAACGTAACATGTTAAGCCAGGTTGGTCATTGTCGGACCGCCAATCCCCCAAACGTCATTCTCAATTCGGCGCGTAACAAGATGCGGTCGAGGACGACCTCTGTTTAGGTTCTTCTCTTCTTTGTCGCCTTTTTTCATGTTTTTCTCGTTTCCGTAAATAACTATTGCTAAGAATTTGTCAGAATTTCGAAAATCCAGTGACTTTTTGATCTCGGATTTGATCTTTTCTTCAGTTGATAATATTTTCCTCTTTTTTTTACTCTAACAGTTTTTTGTTTGCTAAGGGCATCTGAATGAGTTTCTTCTGATTAGGATTTCACTGCTGTTCGATTGAGCTGGTTTCCTAATTTTTCAACAAATTTTTCGTTCAGAAATGTCATCACGGGGTTTTCAAATGTATTAAAATCGCTGTCTCTAATATATGAATACCAAAGAATTCTAGGGTAGTTACTGACAATTCAATTTATAAGACTTCTAATCGAAATTTCTGGACTAGTTTGCTGATTTCTGAATGGATTTTCTTGTTTCAAGTTTGAAAACACTCAAAAGTTTTTGATTGCGTTACAGTGATTTTTCTTAGTGAAGGCTCATTAGCGGAGTACATGAAAAGATTTTCTGAACGAGTTATTAAAGAAAATCAAAATGTTTTCGATCAAGATTTTGAATATGTCGTTTTAGTCAGTTTATGAAGAGTGAAAAATTAGGAAATTTAGAAAGTTTATCCATTTGTATTATTGTCTATATTGATCGCTCGCACGTTTATCTCATAGACAAATGCAAATTATCTGGACATTCCTGCCTATCCGTCAATTTATGAAAATGCAAAGAATCGCACATGCGAGATCCAGCCATTCCTTGAGAATGCTTCTACTGGGCAATGAAATGAAGAGGCGGCTAAGAAAAAGGAGGAAAGGGAGAAAGGAAACGATTGGAAGGTGAGGGCCAGGAAAAAGCGCGGAAGATCAAAATCAAGAGTACTTACTAAAGGGTTCCTTACGAAATGGGCGCAGAGAAGTGGTTGACAGCAAAGTAGACAATAAAGAAAGTGATAGGTGAGGTCGTAGTTCGAAATTATGAGTCCTTCCACACGGATTGGTGTGGCTTAATTCTACCACAGTTTGATTACAAATCGATTGGCACATCGAGCTAAAGGCTTCTTCGCAGGGACACGTGTTGGAGTTGTAGCACGCGGGCGTGTTCAACACGAACGCCACATGTTGCAAACGCGCGACACGTTTGCCGCACCCGAGCCTTTGCCGTTAGAGCCTGTTGTCCTGTAATAGGAGCGCGCCTCGAATGCGTGGAAGTTCGGGCCATTCTCTTCCGATTCCAGTTGGTTCTTCCACTAAAAAAATACGGCGCGCGCCACGGAACGCAGCAAGGAGACTAGCCCTGCTACAATTCGTGACGAGAAAATCATCCTCCCTACGGTCGTCAGTGAGGGAGGCTTTCTTGCTGTGAGTCTATTGGGAGATCCGCTCAGGAAGCTTTTAGCTTTGAGACAGTCACTTGAGGTCACCTTCGAGAACCGGGAATGCCTAATTCGCCTTCATGAGGTGACGCGTCCTGGTTATTTGAGTCGGATTGTTCCTCAGCTCGGCGTTTTTATTTCATCTGCGCCTGTGTATGCTGGCGGCACTCGGTCTCTAGGTATTTGAGTCTTCTGCAAAGTACACCGTACTGGTAAGCAATTATGCGTCGGTTGTACCTGTTGTGCGCATTGTTAGCATGTGAGGGTTTGGAAACAATAGAATGAAGTGCCCTAGGAGGAGCACACGTCCCTCATACTTTTCTTTATTACATGCATCGAAGCACATGAACAACGATGAAAAAGTTTAAGAAAAAGAGCCAAAGAGGGACAAAAAATAAGTTTAAATAAATATAAAGATAAGTTCAGATAGTCATTTCGTCAAGTTGAAAGCGTATTTTGGCCACATTGGACCCCGAGAGAGCGTGAGTCTGTACGCCTAGAGGCTGAAAATGACTTACCTCATGTGTCTTACTCTCTACGAAACTTTCCTAATGGTTCGCTAATAATGGGCGTGATGTAGAGCGTGTGAAGCAGAGGTACTCAAAGTAGCTGCTCGGTCCGCCCTTCCTACTCTGAGTCAGAGTTGCCATGTTGCGACCGTTCGCTCTGAATCAGGTTTTTTCGGCCGAATCCGTTCCAGGCACTCGATAAATGTGATTTTGTTCTCACAAAATCGGGTGGGAACGGTTTGGCCTTCGTGTATATACGAAAATGGTGGAGACTTCCAACGAGTTAATCATAGGCTATCCTATTGAGGACTCTTGCGCACGCACCCTTTAGCGATTTTAGGCTGGAGGTATACATGAAGCGATGGTTTTGCGCCTAATGGGCTGATGTAGCACTATACCAAAGACTCCTGACGATTCTCGCTGTCAATGCGTCGTGGTTCTTACGCACATTGATATCGCGTGCACTTTGCGCATTATCTATACATCCTAAACGAGATGGCAAGCGAAGTCTCAAAAAGCAGCACCCCCTCTGCGTCTCTGACGTTTTAGGGTTACGGTAACGAGAATAATGTGCCCTGCTGATTTCCGCAAGCGCGCTAATTGCGAAATCTGCGCGAATCGATCGGGCTGGAGGCGGCAGAGTTGTTTGGCAATTCGCCATCCAAACTTGTGCGGCGCCACAAGCTCGTCCGAATGGGTGGCGGACCGGCATAGGTAGGCGCAGTGGGATAACTTTCAAAGCAGTTTTCATCGATTTCCGGCCCGTTTTTGCTGCTTTCATCGACCTTATCCCCTCCAGCCTCTGCCAGCTTAATTTTTCACAACGAAACCTCAAGAACGAGTTTTATCGTGTACACTGCCTTTAAAAGCATCGAACGCGCAAAAAATCTAATTTTTTGCGAAAACAAAAAAACAAAAACAAAGCATCTAATTTTTTTCATGTTTTTGCGCAGGCGATTCTCTGACATACAGAATTAGAGTGGAAAGGCTCCACAAAACCATCAACTTTCGCAAAAAAAACGTTTTCAAACGTCTCGAATTATTCACTTCCCACCCCTCCGTCCATTTCGATGTGTCAGGTGCAAAACGTGGGAAGTTTTTTTCACAAACGTCGGATGTGTTTTTTGCATTAATCTTATTAAGTGGGTGAATTCCTATTGCCTTTCGTTCACTGGAACTTATTTAAAAAAAGAAGTATCCATTGGGTAAGTTTGGATGTTAGAATTTCCCGAATTAAATATTTCAAGTGCAGAATCATCTGCGCCTGTGATGGCGCTTCTGTTCCTTGTGCTACATGGTTGGTGAAAACTGGTGGCGGATCGCCATTTTGAATCACTCCAACTTCAGAACCATATGCTTCTGACCCGCGAAACTTCACCGACGTGGTCCACCGGGCTCATTCATGAAATTGAGCCTGAAAAATGCAAATTGGTTCCCAGCGCGGACGATGCCTTTAAAGGCAGTGGTCACGATGAAAAACGTTATCGAAAAAACTACAAAAATCAGCTTAGATCAAAAACAGCTGAAAAACTATGAAGGTAGCGCGGTGAAAAACGGTCTACAAATAGAGTTTCTAGGGCCCAAAGAAGCTAGTTCGTGCACACGTGCACAGCGATGACGAAACAGATCGCAGTCTCATGCCGAGCAGTCAAAAATCATCGACATTCAGAGGACGAAATAAATGCAAATTTAACGAATAAAAACAGTTGAATAATGAAAGCATCACTTCAGTCAATGTTTTTGACTAGATGTGTACATAAATTCGAAGGTTTATTGATTGACATTCAATTTCAAGCTAGCTGATGTTCTTGATATAAGAGGTCATCGATGCCGATGATGTGGAGAGGGCTCGTCCACCATCAAAAGGCAAGAAAGTTCAGGTTTCAAATTCGGCCCAAAACAGTGGTTTTTTCGCGATTTTTTCTTATAGGTCCTACTACTCGAGACCCAGGAAAGGATTTGGGGAGAAAAAGACGACAAGCATATTTGATCGTGACCACTGCCTTTAAGAGTGAATATCACAGGCATTTTCCGCGAAAATAACGCTAGAAAAGGTGAGTGTGAGGGAAAAGAAATGAGAACGTGAAATACTCGACGAATTCTGTTTTCGGGCTGCGGTAAGATTGAAACTCCGTCGCGTACGTGATTTGCGTACGCGACGTCCTACTGTAATCTAAAAACGTCAGAGACGCAGAGGGAGCGCTGCTTGTTTGAACTTTTTTCTCTTGCCATCTCGTTTGGGACAGAGTATACCAGGTTGTCGTTCGATAAGAAAAACATAATATTATGGTTCAAAATGCACTTTATTATTCAACATAGTCTCCCTGAACGTAATACACTAAAAAAAACGGGAAAATTTCACGTCTCATCTATGGTGATGAATCGACGCACAAAATCCACTTCATCCTTTCTAAAACGCTCCAAATATTGCTGAGAAAGTCGCATTCAAATGTGTTTTGTTCCATTGTTAGCGAATGCGGCACCCATTGTGCACACAGCTTTCTAAAACCCAAAATTTCACTTAAAATATGGCTCACACTGCCTAATCAGATGCGTAGAGCCTCTACTAAATCTCTCTCAGTATATCGACGATCTTCCAAAACCATATACTGTATTTTCGCTACGATTTCTGGTGTTGATGCGCTTTTTGGACGTCCTTCACGTGGATAGTCTTCAAGGCTTGTACGACCATGGCAAATCTATGCTGTTGAAAATTCTATTGAAATTAATCCGATCAGAAACGTTATTGAAATAATTCATTTTCAAGTAGTAATAATCTTCTTGTTCATTTTTACGTCTTTCGTTACATTCCAAGTGATAGTGGAAATGAGTAAGAAGGCACAAAATCAGAAACTTAGTTTTGTTGGTGATACTAGATAGGAAAGAATCCGACTGTGATAGTTCTATAAGTCTTCGTATATTTCTTTTATTCATGTGTTTTATCAAACTATATATTTTGATAGCATTCAACCCATCTTTTCCTTCTTTCTCTATGTAATCGATAACATTTTGAACATCCAAATGATTCAATCTATTTATCTTTTTTCTTCTACCTCTGTCATTCCGTTCCATGGTAATTTTGAGTGCAAAGAATGGATGTTTGACTTTATGCATAAGTGGCTTACTTATATCTGAAATATTTCCATATCCTTTAATATTATCATTGAGACCAAAAGGGTATGGTGTCATTAGAAGTTTTATCCAAAACTCTTCCTTCTCCAGTAAAATGTTTCTATCCGTATTTTCTGGACAAGAGTCCAAAATGTGTACAAATATGTTGGATTTACATTTATGATAATGTGTGTATAATGGAGTAAATATTTCATGGTTGTTAATATATAACACCTCTAGACCTACAGTTAGCGCCACTAGTCTTGAATGTATTATTACAAAATTTTGTAACGGTGGAATCAATATAGTTATCAAAGTTTGTAAGTCTACAAACAGTGCATTTTGCCGAACATTTTTCATCTTTTTGATCATTACCAAAATCTTTTATGGTATATTTGTTAGCTCTATTCTTATACCTGGTGAAGGAAGACAGGGAGAAGTAGTTTTTTGCTTGATATGGAACCTGAGTTTCTGACCAAAATCTAAGTAAGTGGGCGGCCAACCCTTACGGAGAGGAATCTCCCTTATGGGTTTGCCAGGGCTGCTGGCGGGGTTGTCAATCCCCAAAGGTTTTGACTTAGTACTGGGTGGCGCGAAAAACTGATCCCTCTTGACATTTTCCGCTTATAACCCCATCAGTACCAGTCCCTATTTTTATTCAGAGATATGGCCCTCCGGTCAATCTGTAATGGAGTTGGACTGGGATTACGTCTCAATCCCAAAGTGTACCTGAACGAGAACTTAGGCTGATTTGCCATAAAGGTATGTTAAGAGCTAACAACAAGAGATGGGTCATGATCAAGGGAAACGGGTTAACTACTTGCCGGCATATAATTTATATCCTTTATAGCGAGAAAGGAAACAGAAACTAATCGAAAATCATATAAGTTATTGAAGATCTTTTGAGCACAATATGCATCTCAGAGAAAGAAGAGAGAAGAGAATGCACCCAATGTGGATGCTTCACCATTGGCGCAAAACACCATTCGTGGCTGACGATAAGAGGTATGATAATGTGATGGGAACGTATAGCCCTCCCCGCTCAAACAAGTCCGGGAGGAGCAAGCAACGGAGCGGTCTGCCTCGGTGAAATCCAAGGGATAAGTAGATTTCAACATGATGACAACCCGAAGAGCTCTACTTCGACCGACTCAAATCGAGAGGGAGAAGCTATAGTTCCATTGAGCGTACGAAGAATGAATGATAAGAAGAAGATGCATCAACTAGATGCTTCACCATTGGTGCGTGTCACATTTCGTGACTGACGACAATCCTTGTGATCAATGTGATAGGAATCGGAGCTAAAAAAGAAAGTCAACTATCTCCTATTACGTGATGAGGATTGGCTTTCATAAAAGTCAGGGTCTTGAGTAATGTTAAAAAGAGAAGTATTGTGAAGTACGGAAAATTATAATAGTGTATGCTATGAATTAACATGCATGATGTAATATAAAAAAGAAATTAGATAACAAGAGAGGTGGCTATTAGATATAACTAGAAGTGATAATAAAATAAGTGGCATGTTCATTATCAATACCTTTATATAATAGGTAAACGTGAGAACCCGGCTAGCGGTGCTGGAAATCATGTGCCCCTGGGTTACCCTCAAGAAAGCACTTGACTCCAGTAGTACCAATAAATTACACTACGACGTATGTGAAGTTCATGTGTATAGAATATATAACAAGTACGGACAATGAAAGAATTGCCATTTTCCTATTATATTTGACCCAATCTTCAAAATACTAGAAGTAAGTAAATCAAGGAAAGGAAAGGTATGAAGAGTCGCTGTTCTCGACGTCCCCAGACTGCGGTTCGAAAATTTTAGGGTCACCCAACAAAGTTTCTGATGCGCTCACCAGAACAGCGGGTTTACTACAGGCTTCTGTTCCCTCGCGCGCGCGCTTGTGCGGAGCGAGGGTAGAGACAGCGAGAAAGCGTGGGAGAAGGAGACGCAACGTACGCGTGGAGACTCACGTGATGAACGGAAATGAATTTCACTCGGAAAGAGGATAGACCTGGGCCTCAACTGTGCTATGCGCAGAAATTGCAGGCGCCCATTCGCACACATGGTCTCAGACAAACCATCATTAGGAGCGGAACCGGCTCCTCTCAATCATGAAGTCACCCGGACAGCAGGCAAGGTCCGAAACCCAAACGTGACTCTCGTGCGGTTGCTGGCGGGGCGACTGCGAGGCCTTCGCGAGAATATGAGACGCAGGATTGGTTGTTTTTTGAGTGATGACGCCTGGGTTTAAAAGGCGGCTCGTCTCGCACAGGCGGTCAGGTGGCCATTCGAGGCCACCCCTGAGAAGTGACTCCGGGTCACTCTCTCGAGTACAATTTTTGGCCGCCGTGGGCATCCCCCGTGGCCTGCGGTGTAGGAGGCTTCCTCATTTGCGAACCATGCCGGGGAAGGTATTCTTGTCCCGGCCTGTGGTGGGATTAGCCTTCTGGCCTACAGGATGTGACAGGTAACCTATCCTCTAAAGAGGCCTCATCCAGTTCAGAAGAGGCGGGAATCAACAGAAATTAGCATCAGGAAAATTTCAAAAAATCGCCCGGACAGCAACCGCGCTTGTAAATGCAACAGTAGGCTCGGAGCCGACCCGCGGTCGCCTGGACAACAGCCGCGCTTGTCCAAATAGATCGCTGGTTTTCGCTCGGTGCGGAGAGATAGCGTCGCTCGCGTTGCTCATCGGGGCCGCTGCTAGCTGCGCTTTGTCTGAGGTATGTAGTGTAGAATGATCAAGAGCTATTTGTGATTTAATGGATTTGAACTGATAGTCGAGCACGCGCGAGTAAAATTTTTATGGTCTGCTCACGTCTCCCACGCGTGCCACGCTTGCGGTGAGGACTGCGAAAGATGCGTAAATGTTTACCACGATGCCCAACACAGCCCCACGGCTGACAAAAATCGCTAATCCGACGACCAATGTGTTCTTGTGTTCTGTTCCTTCCGTTATCGTTGCACTGCTTAGAGGGACTACGGACTCTGGCCGAATAACCGTTTGTGTCTTAACCGGTGAATAACTATTCACCACACAGATAGTGCTTGACTGCACTGCGCTCCGCGGGACGCCGAAAAAAAAACACCCATTTTGCGTGCAAAATACATATATCGGCTAGATGGGACGCGAACCGCCACGGACTTGGGCAGCTGAGGCGCGGTAGGAGACTTTTTTCAGGCCGAGTTTGCGCATAAATCACAAACATCGACCGGGTGGGCTATGAACTGGAATCAGACGGATTTCGCAAATTTACTTACGGCTTTCATACAGACCTCATACTAAGCGAGGATTCTCCGCCTACTTTCCCGCCATTGACTTATCCTGCGCGGCTAGAGCGAGTGAAAACAAACGTGACAGGCGGACAACGAGAAAGTAGGCGGGAAATTTCCTTCCATCAAGAGGACCTGAGCAGCTGAGTGTTGCATCTAATAATTTTTTTGAATATTTGAATGAACGAGTAATGCGGTGTTGGCATCTGAATAATACCTAAAGAATGTGTAGTATACATACCTAAAAATCGGTATTTCTCGGCTGTTTCGAGGGGAGCATTATTTGGCGGTAGCCAGCTACATATTTCCCGCTATTTGTCGGTCAAAACTCACAGAAGTTGCTCCTTCTTCTACTGCGGTAGCACTAAAAGAATACATTATACAGTGGACCTGTGTCGGATAGCGAAAATTATAATCATACTTGAAACAACTGTCGTGAATATCCGATTCATTCAATGAGTCCAGAATAGTAGCGCTACTCACCAATATTCCCTATCAGTCGTGATCTAGCTGAATGCATGGGTTATACTTATACAAGCATAGTTTTTAGTGTGATTAGGATATTCGTTGTCTGATTCGGGCCCCTTTGTGTTAAAGACATGAAGAAACAGTAACGGGATCGAAGCAGGAGGAAAATGAGTGAGAAGAAAAAGTTGACCTTGAAATGGCTTAGATGAATTTAATGACTGCAGTTGCTCAAGGGAATTCCGGCGAATCCGCTGGGAAATTTTCTCCACCGGACAGGAGAATAGACGCAATCTCCATCTTTGCTGCGCTGGAAATCAGTGCAAAATAAGGCACGACCTCGTCGAGTATTCTGATAGTTTACGTTAAATATCCGAATAGCTCGAATACTCCACTTCTTTGAATATTCGAATAACCTGAATAATCCACTACTTTGAATATTTGAATATTCGATTAAACGAATATTTGGTCAACACTCTACAGATCAGTACCGTGTCTTCTACATTCATTTTCAATGTGATTGTTTCGTTTATACCGCATGGGTTGCAGACGATTGGCTCTGCCGTTAGGCCTTTGTTATATCAAAACTTTGCGACCGCGACAGGTGCGGTCAAGTGTTACGAATCGTGCCGGGACCAGGCCCACGCAGAAGAAAATTGCTGTCGCAGGAGCAGTTTGCAGCACCTGTCGCGGTCGCTGGCTCGAATGGGGATGTTATTCCTGCAACGTGAAAACCGTGTGGTAATCGGTCGCTGTCGCGTCTCTCCGTCGCAGTGTAGTGCGCTGCGACGGGAGCCAGCGACAGCGGCCCTGCCAAATCCAGTATCGTGCCTGGTGTTTCTTGGCCCTGAGCGACGGCGACGGCTGGCCCTCAGTGACAGCGACATCGCAGTCTTCTGCGACCGCGAGAAGCCTGTCGTGGGGTATAGCAATGACCTTAAGGCCCTAGTTATACACCAGCATTTCGTCGCCGCTGGCTTCCGCGGCATATCTGCTATTGGTCAATTTCGAAATCTGACCAATCGCAGACGTCCCGCGAAAACCAGCGGCACCGAATCGCTTATGTATAACTAGGGCCTAAAGGTGCAGTCCAACCGCAGGGGACGAAATCTGAGATTTCCATGCAATTGTGAAGTGGACTCGCCATATATAGTAACACATGCAAACTGCAAACTCCATTCCTCTGAAAAAGCCAGATATAGGAAGAAGCCAATCTAGCGCTCCCACAGCAAGAAGCCATTTCACCACGCCCTCTTAAACAACTTCCCTAGCTTAACAGCTGCAAGATGAGCGAAGGTTTTCGATCAATAGCCTTGTTCTTCCCTTTATTCTCAGCTTCTCTTCTTTCAAGTCCGTTCCCATACATCGGTTGCGAACGACGAAAATTACAAACCTCGGACAACTTGTCCACAACGCTTTTACCGCTTAATTTTAGGCAATTTTCGAGGGGCCGTAACTCCGTTTTCAGTTGGTTCTGTACAATTCCAGAGATATCATTGGAACCGCTGTAGACGGTCTTCAAGATGAGCTGAAAATGTCAAGATATTTTTTCAGGTTGTACTTTATGGTGAGACGTCGCCCAAGACAACTTTTTACTAATGCTGTGCAGTATACAGAATCTCCATGTATTTCACCCTCAGTTCAGGGCTTACAACTAGTTTTGGATTTTTCAGATGGTTTGGGAGAAATCATGTTGAATATAAGGACGACTGCACCGAAAGAGGAAATTCTGCGTCTGAAGTGCAAGAGGGATGTACTGAGAACGAAATATATGGACGTCACTAATGAAATGGAATCGCTCTTCTTCCCTTGACTTCATCGATGCCATTGACTGTGTTTGTGTTTGTTTTGTTAATCGTATTCATTGTTTGTTTCGATATCATATTATTATACTTCCAGATTTTCATTCGGTCAGAATCAGTGCATCTGAAGGAGCTATCGCTACATCGGACTCATCGCTCGAACACCTGACTTTGGCTGGTTCTTCAAATGTGTTGAAATTGTTAGCTCTAGGAGCTGCGAGCCCGCATTCATTGTTTTCTGTTTGCGTTTAATATGTTCTTATGTTTCCTTTATGATATTATGAAAAGAAGTACATGAATAAATGTGGAAGACGGAACAGTCGCTTGAGTTGCCCTATCGCTTAAATTGTATAATTGAAAAGGTTCTTTACTGTGTCAATTAGATTTTTCTAGTGGAAGCTGTATAAGGGCAGCATACCCAGACAATGGGTGCGGACGAAGCGCTACATTTTGGCGGGCGGACCGACGTTGCTCCACCATCCGCCCGCCAGTAGTTATCGATCCACCCGCCAGTGACCAGTGGCCGTATTCATGAAACTAGGGAAGCCAAGGTTTTTAGAACCAGCCGACGTATGTGGGCAGCGAACATTGGACCCTCTCATAGTTTCATGAATTCGGTCACAGCTAACTTCCCCCAGTAGACAGTGATTCGCCCGTGATTCGCTCCTCCTGGTCCTGCACGACGGGTACCAATTCTTGAAGGCATCGTACACGATGAAAACCGAATTCCAGCTTTTGCGTTCAGTCGGACTAGTGGGCCACAACAATGCCACTCACTCAGAAAGTCTGAAGTCTCAAAATCGCCTCCGATAGAAGATTCGCTTACCTTAAAAGGGCTTGCTGGGTTTGGGGGGTCGGCCTTGGGGTTGGTCCGTTGTTACAAGGAACAAAACTCCGTGCTCGCTGCCGGCGATCGTGCGTTGACGCGTCGTAGGGTGCAATGCACACGCCATTCGATTTGACGTTCGACATTGATCGAAAGCAGCTGACAGCTATGGACGCAGCAGGTAAGTAACCCTTTTTAATTCCGTGCTTGACAAAATGATAGCTTGTCTGAACGGCGTTCTCGGTGAATTGCTTCCAACCCCGCGCCAAGGGACGAATCATGAAACTTCCTTGCGTTCTTCGCGCAACTATCCCAAGTTGATGCCGGTGGTAACTTCAAATTTGTTTTGAGCTTTTTTGAAATGGGTTTTTATTGAAAAGTTTACGTTTATGTGGCGAAAACGTCAAAAACCCAAGTATGGTTTTCATCGTGTACGATGCCTTCGAGGGCCATAACGCAAAGTTAATCAACCCGTGTTGAGGAAACCCGTGTCAGAAAAACTCGACATCATAAGGCCGATAGGCCTTACTTCAACCGGCTCAAAATAAAAGAGACAAGCTATAGAGGAAATAGGCTTTAGAAGTGCTCGTATATTCAGCGATATTTCGTCTTTACTTGGGCTCATCACCACTATTATGCTACTTAATAACAAACAATTTGTTTACTCTCTCCCGTCTTGCATATTCTACTCTTTCATGTTTGGGAATTCTTTTTTCTGTGTGTTGCTTTATGACCGATTGGCTCTTTGGTAGACTATGAGCTGGATGCCTTCTTGGACCACTTGACACGGCAGTCGATCAAGCTCTACGTAATCGAATTCCATGCCACAATCCATCAAAAATGTTAACGTTTAGCCTGCCAAGCAGTGTTCGAATCGAAGTTGAATTCCGGTCCGAATTTGCAAACAGGAGCTGTTGCAGAACGCAGCTTACAAACAATCGTGCTGGGACCTAGATTAATAGTGCAGTGACCCCATGATCCCAGAACTATCATATCCGAGATGCGTGCTGCAACTGAAAATGCTTGCAACTGGGGACCGTAGGTTCACTCCGATAAGACAGTTGAGATTCGGAGCTCAGGAACTGCGGTACTGTGCTTTTCTGGGCCAAATTCCGGTCCGCAATTGCGTCTCGACACGCTTTGCGGCCGCACGCGCTCGAGTCAGTCATGATTCCAGCGTCAGAGCCGACTCGATGTGGCTTTTTTATACAATTTTCTCCAATTTTTCTTAGTTTCCAGTTTCCAAAACCCACCTAGGGTCAGCAGATCGGCGGCTGCGGCGCTGGAAGCTCTTCCGACTCGAGAGCGTGCGGCCGCAAAGCGTGTCGAGACGCAATTGCGGACCGGAATTTGGCCCAGATAAGCACAGTAGTTGTGTATTTTGCGGTGCGATAGGGTACAGTGTGGATATTGTGAGGCCATTCACGCGACCACCTATTCAGGACGCCAATTTCACCCACAACCGCCCTAAAAAGCCTCGATAACGAAAATGCACGAAAACGTGTTGGTTTTCACCCTATTTTCGAAGAATAATGAAATCGCAATCAAAAGAAGTATTTTTTCTCCCTGTGCTGGATAATCTACAGAAAAGCATTTCCAGTTGATAGTTATTTTTTGGCCGCCGACGGATCTTTCTCCCAACACTGCCGGCCCCTCTTTGTACAGTGCGCCACACAAGTATACGAACACTCTAAAATGGTTTAAAGAGATATTTGATTTAGGTTTCAGATACTGAAAAGAGTCTCTAGGTTTTCTGCGGCGCCGAAAACGATGGAAAACTTTGCGTGAGCACGAGTTGTCGAATTCGCCCTCAAAAATAGAAAAAAGTTCACACTTTGCACGCCACACAGGTATACGAACACTTAGGAAAGATGGGCATAATTCGCGACGATAGTGTCGATATTCCCCGTTTTACGTGCAAAACGTATAAGAAGTATTAACTGATAATGATTTTGAACACGCCTCGTGGTTCCCAACTCTCCCTCGAGGAACAGGCCCAGATCCGGGCTCTTCGTGATGCTCAACTCGGAAACCGACAGATCTCCAGGCAGCTTGGCCGTTTATCTGCGTTGTATCTCCGGCTTCTGACGCGATCCGCATACATATGGCGCCCACAGTCGTCCAGGACGTCTCAGGAAGCTCAGCGCACATAACCAGCGGCATATTTCCCCAAGAGTCTCCAACTCCATAGTGTCGGCCTCGACGATTCAATCCAAAATGTCGCTGACCGTCCCCACAGAATTCACCCGCAGTTCAATCCATCGGAACGTCAACAATGTAAGATCCGTAAAGAAGGAAGCCCCCTGCCTACAACACCACAACAAGATCGCGCGGCTCGAATTTGCACGATCAAACATGAGTACGAATAGGGATGCGGTGAGTTCTTCGCAAAGCACGACCTTTCTAGCGCTGCGTACGAATACATGCTCAAGGTAATCTTCTCCGACGAGAAGAAATTCAACTTCGACGGATTTATTGGGATGAGGAGTTACTGAAGAGAACTGAGAAGAAAGCCAAGTAGCCAGCCTACTTTAGCCAACGGAACTTAGAAGAAAGCCAAGTAGCCAGCCTACTTTAGCCACCGGAACTTTGGAGGTGCATGCATCATGGTGTGGGCAGATTTCAACAGCCGTGGTCAGGTCGGCATTTAATTCGTTTCGAGCAGGATGAACTCAGAGGAATACTAAAGAGTCTTGACCTCCCATCTGCTGCCTTTCCTGCGTGCTCGACGAAGTGAAGGATTCCGTTATACACAGGATAACGCCACGATCCACGTAAGCCTGTCTTCTTTGGAGTGGTTCCGGAGTAATAATGTCGACCTCCTGCCTGACCGGCGGTCAGCCTCGACCCAAATCTTATCGAGAACCTGTCGGGGAATATTGTGCGCAAGATTCACAAGTATGGAAAGCAATACGACAACCTCAGTGCTCTCAGGCAAGCCATCCTGAACGCGTGAAGCGACATTGGCAGGAACGTTCTCAAGCAGCTCGGCGACAGCCTACCAGACACGATTGTTCGAAACTATTACATGTAGCGGTGCTGCTACTACCTACTGACAATGTTTTGTTTATGTTTGTGTCCTATAGGTTGATAAATTTTAATGTTTCTTAAGTGTTCGTGTACTTATGTGGCGCACAGAAATTAAACTCCTCTCTATAAATAAGGGTCAAGCAGAGAAGCTGTGCTCACACAATATATTTCATGGTTTTTGGCGTTGCAGAAAACGTAGGAACGTGTTCCAACATCTAAAACCTCAATCCAACGGCTGTTTAGCTTTCTGGGGTGTTCGTATACTTATGTAGCGCACTGTACATAACACCTTGAGCTGGACTCTGCTCGCCCGTCGCGGTAACTTTGAGCCTAGCCTGTCCAGAACCTTTAGAAAACATGCTGTTATCTCGCTGAAAGCCTAGTAGTTCTGTGCAGGAACTTTATGTCCGGTTCGGTAAGGTGCAGTACAGCCTTTATACTGCTTTTGACTGAAGAAAGACTGTGGAGGCAGTCTGAATTTGGATCGTCAAAGCGTATAATCAGTCTTACACTTTTATTGTATGATGCCAAACCGCTATTTGGCTTTTTGATTTGACGCAAGCACCCCCTATTCGCGAATTCCTAGGGTACGAAGCAGGAATGTGCGCATTTTTTAAATTACGATCTAAGATTAAGGGCGCTTGTGACAATTTTTACGAAATTTAGGCACAAAATCGTAACGAATGGGAACAAGCCGAGAAAATGCGATTGCGGGCTAGATTGAGGATAAAGATAAATCTTCACTTATTTCGAGTTTTCGATATTTAATTATTCATTCTGATTTCATATTTTGTAGAAGCTGTCTTCTGAAATTTCGAGCCGTGCGAAGTTGGCTTCTGTCGTTTACTGTAGGTCTCAGTAGGTGCAATGCCGTTTAGCTGGCGTAAGGCGTTGTCTATACTTCCGCCGCCGAGCGGAGCGGCGAAGTGCTATTCTACAATATCGATCGTGCCGTACCGCATGATCAATATTACGGAGATACACTGTGCCGCGCCGCTCCGCGGCGGAAGTATAAACGACCTCTAACTCGGCCGCGAACTCCGACGTCACTCTGCGAAGCCCGGTTTATTGCAGCTGGCCGCTGCGCCAGTGCGAGGGACAACTGCTCCTTTTTTGACGCGCATGATTGTTTAGCGCTGCGATTGCAATCGCTTCTTGGCAGACGTCCGTTATGGCTGCGTCGCGGAAGCTAAATCCTATGTTTATTGCTTCACTGCTGAGAGAGCGATTGTTGACGGTCGCTGATCATGCTGGATTTCGCCAGAACTGGTTTGCCGGTGGTTCAACAAAGTCTGAAGGAAAAATGTGGCGCCTCACACCTCTTCATCAAATCTGTGGGCTTTCCTCGATAGGATAGTGAGTGTATTCGGGATAGCCTACTCTTCGCACCTCCGTAGCGCACGAAGAGTTGAAGGCGGTAAGAAACGAAAAAGTATGTCCAACCCTGTTGCACTTCTTCGCTGCCCCTGTCACTCGTGACAGCGCGACGCGCGAATTCATTCTTGGCGTCATAAACGGATTCTTATGCCAGGTGTGTACTTTAAATGCAAAAAAAAACGAAATTGACTATGAAAAGTTGATACGTGGGACGCGTAAACGTCACCGGTAAATTCGCGATGAGGCACTTGAATTGAATAAAGACGTCGATTAAACATGTATACATGAAAATGAACAATATGTGTACAAATATTTCACGACTTCATAGTCAGATTCAGTTCGTCGACCTTCTCGCGGATCTGCCTGATATCTCGTGCTTCAATCCCACAACAACCACCAACCACAGTCGCTCCCAGCTCCACCCATTTCTCGATTGCATTCAGAATAACATCCATCGGACCAGCGTCGCACCTTGAATTGTAGTCTTTTTTCTTAGGATATCGCTATCTGGGTATGAAAACATCAGCCAAAACCATACTCCTCGCTACCAGAGGAGCGACGCAGTGATAGTCAAAGTCTCAGCAGGGTATCAGAGGGATGTAATTTGCCTGGAAGGGGGGTTGAGAAGACATGAGTTCCGCATGGCCGGCACCCTGCTCATGGAGCCGTCAGCCTAACCCGGGAAAATGGACTGATGATACCGTGGAAGTTGAAATGTCCTGACTTCTGACTTGAAATTTTGCGGGAGAGCGATAAAACAGGTATCGCAGGGGCGCAGACCCGAGTCAGTGGTGCCGTTGGCTTAATCAGAGAAACATACGTATGTGATCAGTAGAAGTTTGAGATGGAATCCCACGCTCATCACCCAATCAATCTCGCTACACGATTAGGTCTGTTGTGAATTTACCGCCGACTCAAGCGACCAAATCTGAAATGCGGTCGGGCAAAAAAAAAGCCTTGGTAGAGAAATAACTCCACAAACGTGATTTGACTGAGAAAGATCGTAGGACAGGAATGTTTGTCTATACAGACACTTGGAGGTTCCCACAAGCTTCCAATTTCATTTCAATCCATTTGCAGCGCGCGCACTCACGTCGCAACATCACCTTTTAGCGCCATTCATCCTTCATGCTGAGCGTCTCAGGCAGTACTACCGGGGTGAGGGGGGCCAGCAATACCGACTGACTGAATATTATACCCAGGCGAGCTCCGGTACTCACAGTCCCCTCAGCCGGTAAAGGGGTGCCGCTCACCCGGTAAATGGTCTGCTCATCCAGTAATAGAAGCTGCTTATTGTGTTAGTGGTTTCGATATACAGGGTGCGCATTGAATATGGTGACATGGTTTCAACTCTCATTCCGTCGACATATGTGCGTGACTAATCAGCTTCTGCGGCCTTTCCTTTTCTGTAAACATCTCTCTCAAAACCTACAAAATTTCGTGACTTGGAATCGTTCTTTAAACCAATGTGGGCGAACGCCTGAGGGGTCTTCATTTTATAAGAAATAAATCGACTCGTAGTCATCTTCGACGATCTTTCCGACTTCACAAGTGCGGGCCTAGAGAACTACTCTAAGAGGGGTCATTTTGGATCATAAGGTGTCTGCTTGAAAACGTATCATAACTGGAGTCTCGAGACCCCTTACCAAAAGAACGTGAGGGCAAGTTGCTGAATTCCATACGTGGGCTCTGTCAGTTTCAGTGCACCCACATTTTCGTTATTTTTTGCATTCCTGTGGTCGAGTGCGGATGACTATTATTCATCAAATTTTATACTTCTCATTGATTTTCAAGAAAATCGATAATCGATCGATTTTTGAGAAAAGTTGGTAGTATGGGTACAGATTGATGAAAACCTTCAGGGGCACGTATACTCCAAGTTTGACCCCTTTACGTCGTCAGAGAAATGAAAAAAGTGACACGAATTCAGCTGTCTCGAACACTGACCTGGGCCATATACGGATTTCGGCATTTTGCCCTCGCTCTCTTTCATAATGGGGCCAAGAACTTCAGCTGTGATACATTCTTGAGTAGACACCCTTCGCTTCAAAAAACGCCACTGGATCAATTCTCCACGATCACTTGCTGAAACGAGCAACAATAACCGAAGTCGACTCAATGATGAGTTCTACTGTGAAAAATCGGGGCTCTTCAGGCTCTCGCTCACAGCTTGCTTCAAAAACCATTTTATGCTCCGAAACTTTGTGTATTTGGAGAGAGAGGCTTGTTGAAAAGAACTGACTATACAGGGTGATTAGCGACCCTCGTACTTCGACGGGATGAGATTGAAACCTTGTCATCATATTTAAAGCGCACCCTGTACAGGAGCCAATAAAGCTCCTAGCAGGCCCTCCCTTTCACTCAGAAAGCTCGAGGCTTGCGCCTAATCCCTGAAGCGGCAAGCCTTACATTGCTTCGTAATTCATGAACTGACCTGCTATCAGGTCCTCACGGCTC
This sequence comes from Aplectana chamaeleonis, assembly GCA_029168955.1. NCBI lineage: Eukaryota > Metazoa > Nematoda > Chromadorea > Rhabditida > Cosmocercidae > Aplectana > Aplectana chamaeleonis. The sequence goes on along the minus strand of JAPDOI010000050.1, from coordinate 294,138 downwards.
TAACGAGCCGTGGGGAATGAGGGGACAATAATCCGAGTTGTGTGGATGAACAACCGTTCGTATGCCATCGCCCGATTCAGCCCGAAGCCCATCTTTGGCCGCGTCGTCCAGCTGTTCAGCATAGGGCGACTGAAATGCTCATGCCCGGCTGCTCACCGCGTGAATCCATGCCCCTAACCCGGTGAGATGCTCTGCCCTGAAAATATGCTCGCCCGCCCAGCTGGGGGGATAGTTCTCAGCCCCCTCACCATATCTTCGTTAGGTGGAGCCAAGTATTCCACCAACCTCCACCTCTGGCCAGGTGAATGGGGAACCTTCACCACTGGGAAACCGGTGATGGCCGGGGCAACGCCTAGAAAAGGAATGAAAGTGACTCAACACTCATGCAAGTCATGTTCAAGATTGGGTGAGTGTCATTACCGGTTTTTCATCCATAACTTTTTTGTGCTTGAACAGATTTTCGGTGGGGGTTGTTTCCGGAATCCCCATAAAATTCTGCATCGAACAACATTTTCAGTTTCAAAAAATACGTTCCCCTTCTCCCAGCCGACTTTAGTCTATAAAGTGCTTTTTTTCACCTGAAATTATCGGTTTTTCGTCCATAACTTGTGCTTAGAGATAGACCTTTGGTGAAGGTTGTTCCCGGAATCTCGATGGAATTCTGCGCCGACTAGTTTTCCAGTTTGGAAAAATGTTTTCTCAATATTCAGCCCAATACATTTTACGAAACACCGATTTTTCGCCTATAACTCTTTAACAGTTGGAGATAGGATCTTGGTGAAGGTTGGTTTTGAAATCTACGTAAAATTCTGCGTCAAATGATGTATCTGGTTCCTAACTTTACTCACTCCATGGGCCAGACAGGTCGGTGGAGCCGAGCTCCATAGTTATCTACATAGGGTGCTCTCGCCTGCTGTATGGTTTAAATGAGAGACGCAGAGTTCTGCTAGAGCCAACAACGGACCTCGGCTCCACCGACCTGGATGGCTTATGGAGCGAGCAAAGTTAGGAACCACGATCTATCATTCAACGCAGAATTTCACGTAGATTTCAAGAACAACCTTCACCAAAATCCTATCTGCAACTTTCAAAGAGTTATAGGCGAAAAACTGGTCTTTCGTGAAATGAGTTAGGCTGAGGGATCGAGAAAAAATTTTTCTAAACTGGAAACTTTAGTCGACGCAGAATCTTATCGAGATTCCAAAAACAACCTTCATTAAAGAACTCTCTCCAAGCACAAAAAAGTTATGGACGAAAAACCGATAGTTTCAGGCAAAAAATGCATTTTATCAACTGAAATTGGCTGGAATAGCGGGAAAGTGTTTTTTGTAACCGAAAACGCCATTCGATGCAGAATTTCATGGGGATTTCACTTCACCAAACGGCTAGGCATGTGGTTCGAATCCACACCGCGGGTGTGGCTAGGGAGCAGTTCGGCTAGCACACGCGACGGAAAAACGCTGTGCGCGCTCATCGTCCTTGGAGCGCGTTAACCGAGGACCTTCGAAAGAAAAAGTCGTCGTCCCATTTTAGCCCTTCCCATTTATCAAGTTTTTGCATTTCATTCATGTTTTTTTGATCATAATGTGCTTTTTTAGACGCAATGCTTCTCATAACGTCGTTCCAATGGAATTCGCACTTTTTATACAAGTTTTTTAAAAAGTTATTTTGTTTGCTTCTTGGAGCGGAATGCGAGATGATGATATTGATTCCGACGCCGACCCTACGTCTGACACATCAACCTTCGTGAACAAAATGCAAAAACGGTAAAGGGGAACGGCTAAAATTGAACAACAACAACTTTTTTGAGTGCCCTCGGTTAACGCGCCCCAAGGACGATGAGCGCGCACAGCGTTTTACCGTCGCGCGCGTCGTGTGTACCAGCCGAGCTCCTCCTTAGCCACACCCGCGGTGTGGATGCGATCCACATGCCAAATGGCTATCTTCTAGGGTGACAATCTATGAACTAAAGACTGATTGCCTGTGGTGAAAGAAACGTTATTTCATAAACTGAAATCGGCTTATAGATTGGAAACGTATTTTTCTAAAATTGAAAACTCAATTCGACGCAAAATTTCATGAAGATTTTGGAAACAGCTCCGTTAGAAGATCCTTCTTTAAAAGGGCAAAAATGTTATGAGCGAAGAACAGGTAGTTTTTCGTTTTTTTTTGACTTTGAGCTATCTTGGTGTCAAAAAAATTTGACTCCGAGACAGAAAACTTCCTTTGAGATGTCTTGGAGTGAAAAAAATTGACTCCAAGACAGCTCAAAGAAATTTTTTATGATTTAGGCAGATCATTTAATCAAAAATAGTGAATTTCTAAAGGAGGTCATCTAACGAAAAAATGTTTCAAAATTAATGATTAAAAATAAAAAAAAAATATATTGAATGCAAGAAAAAGAGGATTAAGAAAACGTGAACCTTCGAAGTTGCAAGCAAGAAGGGAACCTTCACCATTCCCCACTTAGGTATCCTGAACAACCATCACCTCTCGGACCGCCGTCTCCAACCCAACGAACCTATGCCCCTCATCCGGTGTTATTGTCTGAGATGCCATATCAAGTAGATCACAGAGGAACTGCGAAGAAAAAAATTTCTCACATCTTGATTCACGCATGCCGGGAGGTGCGTTGCTAAATGGTCATGTTAGGATCTCTCTAGCCTGGTTTGCAGTCCGTCGCGGCTGTTTTCGTAGCTGCGAATGCGACAGCCACCGCTGCAGCGACAGCCAATGTGCTCCTACTGGCAGGGAGGAGCGGCTCTCACAAAGCGATCGCAACTGGAGCACTTCACAAACAATCGCAGTGGAGGAGGGGCAGTTGTACTTCACCGCGATGGAGTGTCATGACGAACGACACGCAAGGCTTCAGATATGATTCAATTTTCCGGAACACCTTAAGTTCTCCACGTTTCGAGTAGAACAAAAAAGGTCTTATGGAGGATCGCCTACTCGTTGGTAGGAGCGTACGCGGAAGAAGAAGTCGTCTACAATACCATCGTCCTTTCGAAGTCAAAGATCCTCGACTATACCTTCCAGATTTCACTCATTCACGAGTTCTGGAACCAATTTTTTCGGTCACGGATCAGCATAAACCGACGCTGCTGATCCGTTGTCTACTCAATCGTGCCGGAATCGAAGCAAACCCTGGACCCCCTCGCCGTATTCGACGGCTCTACACCCAGTGTGGTACCTCAGCCGCAGCAGGGAGCGACCAATGTATCAAGTGCAGGAAATGGACTCACGTGAAAAAATGTTCCGGCCTCAAGTCTTTCAAGGATGCGAACAGCTCATACGTATGCCCTAACTGCGTCACCATCTCAACATCTCAACCGCAGCAGTCAAATCCCGACTCTCTGAAGGTGATCAAATGGAACATCAACGGTTTCCACAAAAAATCAACGGAACTAGAGTTTCTCGCTCACCGTTCAGGGGTCGATTATATGGGACTTCAAGAAACCAAAACGGATCCGAATCAAGGAGCGCCCATTGTTTGAGGATACACGTGCTTGAGAAGTGACAGAACGAGTTCCGGAGGAGGTGTGGTTTTACTGGTCAGAAAGGACTTACAGTGCAGGATAATTACTCCAGGAACTAGCGATGGTACGACGGAATTAATCGCCATAGCTGTGTAAACGAAAGCTGGATCAGTTCACATTCACAACATCTACTCTCCGCCGAGATCCTCATGCCCACCCTCATATGAGCTGGCTATCGCCCAATTCCTGACATTTGTGAAACCGGAAAACGTCATGGGAGATGTCAATGCGCACAGTCCTTCATGGTCAGAGGGTGAAGACGACCAACGTGGACAGGACTTAGAGGAGGAGATAGCGCAATCTAACCTTGTGATTCTGAACGACGCCGCATACCCAACAAGGATACCGACGTATGGAAGACCCTCGTCACCGGATCTATCGCTACGCTGGCAGGATTTAGCATAGTCAGCACTTTGGGACACCATGCACACAGGCGCAAGTGACCACCCCCCGATCCTGATGGTGTTCAGAAGCGAGTCCCTTATATCTTCCTCGCCGAGGACCACTTTCGTCAACTTCAAAAGGGCGGACTGGCCCGAATTTCTGTCGGCGCTGGAACAACAGTCGGCTGATCTTGTCTTCCGCGCTACCCCACTGGAAATGGATCGATTTCTCACATCAGCTATAAGGGCAGCGACGTTGCAATCTATACCTGGGGGAAGGCGAGAAGCTTTCATGCCGGGCCTACCGGACACCGCTAAGAACCTCATAGGTGAAAGAGACGCAATTCGAAGAACGGATCCCACCAACACCCGGGTTCCCGAGCTGAACAGGGAAATAACTGGCTAAGTGAGGAAGGAACGACAACAGACGTGAAGAGCTTTTGGGGAAAACATCGATCATCGTACGAACTCCTCCAAGCTATGGACAACTATGAAAGCTTTGGATGGCCGCTCAACTGAGCCGATTCCCCTCCAGCTTCTTCCTAGGGGCAAACCATTAAACAACAAAAAGGTGGCCAACCTTCTATGCAAACAGTTCAGCTCGCCGTTCCCCCATAGAAGCCTGAAGTTATCACGAAGGACCTTTGGATGGATCAAAAACTTTTCGCGAGATGACGTTCCTATGATCACCACCGCCCTCATTGACGCCGCCTTAAAGAAATGCATGCCGTCTAGAGCGTTGGATACAAGTGGTGTGGCCCCTATAATGCTCAAACATTCAGGACCAATCTCTCGGGAGTGCCTTAGAACCCTTTTCAACAGAACCATGTCAACTGGACTAATCCCAGCATCGTGGAAGGAGGCAAGAATTTTCTCGTAGCAGAAGCCTGGAAAACCTGCAGAAGATCTGAACGGCTACAGGCCTATTTCGATCATTTCATCTATGGCACGCACTTTTGAAAGAACCATTCTTCCTACTCTGGAGACTCACCTGCGAATCCCTGGATGGCAGAATAGTTTTCGAAAAGGCTTCTCCACAACCTCAGCGTTGGTCGAACTCACCGGGTTCATTACGGATGGTTCAAATGAGAACAGACCGCCTAAACGCTCAATTTCGGTTGCACTCGACTTGAAGAAAGCCTATGACACTGTCGTTATCTGCATTCTTTGTTAAAAGCTTGCGGAATCGTCCCTGCCGAAAGGTTTAGCCCGATGCATTTCTAGCTACCTGAAGGGCAGAACAATACGAACAGAATTTAGAGGCCAGATGTCGAATGTAAGATTAGAGTCCTCCCGGGCACCCCCCCCCCCTCCCGAAACACGCCTGGTAGGATATGCGGATGACCTAACACAGGTTGCATTAGATCCGGATGTGGAAATCTGCGAAAAACGTCTGAACGACTATCTTCCGAAGCTAACAAAGGCCCTCGAAGACCTACATATCCAGCTGTCGCTCCCGAAGACTATTGTATCTCCTCTCACAACGCATTCTGCTCAAGCGAGATACGTCCCGAAAGTGTTTATAAATGGAACGCAAATCACGCACGAAAGAAATCCGAGGATTCTTGGCTATCGTTTCGATACTATGATGACGGGACGACTTCATGCGGAAGATGTTCGAAAGAAGACGGCTAAAAGGACGAACCTTCTGTTCTGAAAGCATTAGCGGAAAGGAACTGGGGAAAAAGCAAAGAACTCTCTCACTGACCTACCGTGCGATCGGACAATCCGTGATGTCCTACGCGGCTCCAGCCTGGAGCCCACTCGTTGCATCGTCTCACTGGGATCGGTTACAAGCTTGTCAAAATACAGCTTTGAGGACCACGACGGGAAGCCTGGCGATGGCGAGCATTACCCACTTGAGTAACGAGACAGGAATCATGCCATTTCAAGCTCATAATGAGATGCTGACTCTTCAATATCGAACGGTTGCGACAATTGACCCAGAACACTCATCGCACGACATGATGAAGAAGCCGAAACCGCCTGGACAGATCAGGAAGCATGTCAGAACTGTCAAGCCAATGTCAGAACTGCAGAGAACATTCGCAAAGAAGTTCACAAGGAGTTTGTAAAAGAGTTTTTGGGTACTAGGAACTCTCCCCTGCTGAGCGGAGCGCCGCCGAAGATTGCGGAGGAGGAGAATTTGCCAAGATCAAATCCGGCAGCGCTATACCAGTTCAGAAGTGGTTTCTACTCGAAGTCGCAATGGTATCTGTATAAGATAGGAGTAGCCGATAACCCACTTTGCCCTGACTGCGGGCTCGAGGAACACACAGCACATCACGTGTTCTCATGCTCTGGAAAGCCAATGCACCTTACAATCGAAGATCTCTGGCTCAAACCAGTGGAAGTCGTCAATTTCCTTTTATTTTTTGATCATTCATTGACTGTCACTTTGATCATATAAGAATGAGAAAAAAAAAACTAAAAAAGCTAAAAAAACAGAAACAAAAAAAATAAATAAAAAGAATATAAAAAAGAGGGTTGAATAACGCCCCATCCCGGGATCCTCCAAAGAAGAGGATCCCAGCCATCTGCTTCGATTATGTCTTCTACGTGCCGGAAGTTGGATCCAGGATCAGTGTATATGGTGGAAGATGGCCAACAACAACAACAGAACAAAAAAACTTTAAAGTTGTTTTCGTTGGGAGCAGGAATCTTTGAGTTTCCCTGATTTCCTAAGTGGTTGGAATCCTAAGGCAGATGAAATCCTAGAATGCGTGCTGAACGCTCTTTTGGAAATAACTTGCGCCCGTGTTGGAAATAAGCCTCCTTTACGTTCCAACTCATAACCAGGGATCAAGAACAAAGCAACAAATAAACGCCAGTGTTTCAAGCCCATACTACTCTTCCTCGCTTCCGACTGAGAATACTCTAAATCCGATATTGGTGGGGGAAGGGAGTTCAAAAGAAATCGCAGCCACGTCAAAATTTCGCCTATAGTTCGGGTAACCACGAAAGAGATACTGTGCTTTTCTGGGCCGAATTCCGATCCGCGATTGTGTCTCGACACGCTCTGCAGCCGCGCGCTTTTGAGTAGAAAGAGTTTCCAGCGCCGCAGCCGCCGATCCGTTGACTCTAGGTGGGTCTCAGAAACTGGAAACTAAAAAAATTCAAGAAAAATGCATAAAAAAGCCATATCGAGTCGTCGTTGGCGCTGGAAACTCGACTGACTCAAGCGCGTGCGGCCGCAAAGTGTGTCGAGACGCAATTGCGGACCGGAATTTGACCAAGAAAAGCACTCTAGATGCGGAGACCTCAGCAGCCTGCGCTGCGTCGTGTGCGCTCACGAGAAATGTGGCGATCGATGGCAGCAAGCGACAGGCGCACGGGTTGCTGAGTGGTCCGCAGTCATCCCTTTCGCGGCTACACCCACCATAGCCAGGATGTACAACACTTTGAGGAAAGTCAGGAAACGTCCAACACACATTGTAAGAGTCACAAAAGCCCCAGGTATCCAATCCGGGATCAAGAATACAAGAACGGTCCCCTTCACCAACCCATTATCGGATACAGTTCACAGAACCCTTCTGAACCAGGGGAAACCTCCGATTAGGAATTTTTGGGAAATGACTAAAAGAACAGCTGGATGGTAAGGCAGTGGACGTTAACTGAACTGTAGCTAGCGGTCCAACACTATAGACATCGATAAGCGCTAAGGGACACTCGTTGCTGTTGTTGGTCCCGCTACGATTCTCTGGTACAGGTGCGGGGTAAGTTCCATTTATAACTCCAAAACTGTGAGGGAGATTAAGAGTTTCGTTTCAGGTTGACGGCGAGCGCCACGCGAGAAGAAGTTCAAAAGTCCACCGCCCGTCAGCGCTTGCAATAAAGGCTATGAAAAATGCCAAAAAATAAAGCTCCGAAATCAAGCAGCGTACTTTTTCTGCTCGTGGAATCCACTGTTAGGATACACGAACACTTCCTTCGCGTGCTTGATTGATTTAAGTGACTGCAGCAGTGGAGTAATTGAACCGGGATGAGTGCAGTTTATGCCAAATCCGATGACCTGAAATTCAGCCAAATTAGGGTAGGATTGGATCGATGTGTTACCATGAGAGGTCTAATCGAACATACTGACACCTTCACAATGACCCAGCACGGTTGAAGGGAGGGTACAGCCCACGTTGGTGAAGGACCAACGTTAAGGCGAGGTCAGGATCAAGGTGATCGCACTTTTCGGCTGCTTTTCCCTTCTCTTTCTAAAAAAAAATCAAGGCATAACAGGCTGTCTCCAACTCAAACACTTGCAGTTCAGAGGGCAGTGGTGATGGCAATGTAAAGGTTCTACCGTTTGGGCTTTTACTACCACCCTAAAAAGCCGTCCCTGACGAAGCCTCCAGTCCGTAAAAGCAGATTTTTTTTCAGATTTTTTCGCATTCTCATTATTTATAAGCAGCTGTATAAATAATGAGAGTGCGCGCTGCAACATCAGCTGTCAAGTCGGAAAGGTCGTTTAGAGCTCCGCTGATAAATCCGGTGAGTTCGGTAAGAAATTTAGCCCTCGACTTAGCAAACATTCATGCAGTAACACAAACTGTGAAGTTTCTCTGCATTTTAAACTAAGACCAACCTAAGGAATTATGATTTTATAGAAAAATTAGCATTTCAAGTTGATGGGACGCAAGAGGTTCTGAGTAATCATTCAGCTTTGAAGACTGATTTCGCCATAGACACACTCATGAGGCTTCTTGGCAATAAAATCATCTTTGTTGGTCTCCTGGACACCTGCGTCGAAAAAAAAGGTAAGCAACTCATAAAAGCAATGAAAGTGCGTCCATGTTGATTTTGGAGGTGATCGAGTTTACAGATTTTTTCAAAACATGATCCTTGTTCCCCTCAAACCTATCCTACTTACTACCCGATTTGCTCGAAAACCAGCTAGCATTCATAGGAAAGTGTGGTTCTTTGATAGTGCAGTGCTCAAATGAACGGTGGAGTGAGAGCACCTACAGGCCGTTTTAGATTGTTACCGTGCGCTTTTTCAGCAAATTTTCCGATTTCCGCTGTAGGTAAAGTCACATCTATATGCCTACATACTCGAGTTTTTATCGCGGTCGTACCCTCCAATAACGGATGGAGAAAACGTTCTTTCCACCAGCATTGTATTATAAATAGTGTAAAAATTCTCATTAGTAAGTGTAGACTAGAGTCCATTCATTCTCGTAACCCTCTACGTTAGAGCGGCGCGCTTTAGGATAGCTACCGGTTGGAATGATTTCTCTGCTCTTATAGAAGGGGATGCTATGTTAACGTACAGCCAGGTTTCAACAGCGCTACACAGGTGATTTCGACATATAAATTTTCGTCCGAATTGAAGCAGGATGGAGTTCGATTAATTGATAAGAGCACCGGAAAAATCAGCACGTCCTATTGAAGTTCACATCTGGAAAGAGGACAAGGAATGGATTGAAATGAGGGAAAATTCCCGAATTCCATCGCTAAAAAAATGCGGTATATTCCAACAGTAGCCTATAAATCGGTGAACGAAAATCTACCGAGAAAACCGGTAATCTGATGAACAGTATACCGTATTTCCTCTTATAGGAGTACACCTCTATTTGAAGTATACCTCCAATAGAAGTACACGTGAAAGGGATGGCTGAGTATTATAAGTACATTCTCTCGTTGACGTACACCTCTTCTGGAAGTACACCTATTTTCCGAATGGACCTCCACTACTCGGGTAAGAGTTTGGCAACTCGAATGTAGCATTTGAGAGAGACCAGTTTGCACGAGATGTTTTTTCAATTTTGTGAGGTTCAAATATTTACAGAAAAAAACTTTTAGCCATCACTTTCTCGGTCAAAGATTGTTTGTATGGGACAACTTCCAATGAAACTTCAGCGAACTTCAAATTACCAAGGAAAGACACAGAGCTGAAACATAATGTTGTTATTCACGGCGAATACACGGAGTTCATTCATAACTTTGATCTGATTGAGTTTTCATCATTCAAAATTGACTTGTTTTGACACAAGACTTTGACTTTAACGCTCCTTGAAAAGCCTAGATTCGCCAGCGTTATGAAGACTGGATCATTCATGTAAAGGAATCATTCATACGACGAGGAAATCAGGGAACATCAGTGGAAGACTTTACCCAAAGTGGTTTGAGGACGTAAAGAACTCGTTTTAGAGCTGTTGTCAAGTCGTTCAAAAACCGCGCCTTTTCAACGGCTCCGGACTATGGAAAAAAGCTATAATTTCCATTGTTTTTAAGCCTAACGGTTCGATTTCTATTGGTCTCTCTCTCCCTCACAAAGCACGTGCTAGCGAAAGCGATATTGAATTTATACCATATTTGGAAGAAGTTGGCTTGGGAGGATGTGGATAATGGTTTTTGAAATATGATATCAGTGACTGTGGCAGCCTTATTTCGATCCAGCCTAAGTGGCTATGTTTTCTTGGTTGCAGTCTGAAATTTCGATACATACAAATTTTCGATGTTAGACTAGAAATCTCTGCCGGAAATGCGAACTGTCTACCATCGGGCATTCAAAAACTGCGCCGAATAATAGAAGCACACCCTCTATTAGAAGTACACCTCTAATAGAAGTACATCAAAAAGAGAGGGCTGAGAATTAGAAGTACAGCCTGTTTTCGAAGTACACTTCTGATAGAAGTACACATAAAAGAGAGGCCTGAGTATTAGAAGTACATGTACTTCAAAGAGGAAAATACGGCACGCACATCACTGCACGCGACACTGACTTTTTTGTCGCGTGTACCGAGATTTCGTGTCAAATGTAAAGGGGTCTACAGAGTTCAAGTTGCGGGGTTGCTCGCAGCGACGAATAGCGCTGGGTGATGCAATATCGCTCTTTCGGGGACGATCGCGACCGACGCGGCGAGAAGGGCGACGAGGGGGTACCGCAGTGTTTTCACGCCACGACGGCCCTGCGCCACTGCCAGCGAGCGGCAACAGACGCCGTGACGATAATGTTCAAAAACATTTTTGTCGCCGCGTCAAGGCTGACGCTCGGCTACCAGTCGCCGGTCGCTGCAACTCTGCAGACCCCTTAAGGATGGCGAACGAACTCACTGCAACTTTTCGCATTGCGGCGAGACGCGGCGCGTCTCTAAAATTCGTCGCGATTGCAATGTGCGGCGCTGCCCTACGTTGACCGCCGAAAAGAAAAGTAGAAAAGGAGCTTCATGCTGCTATCAAACGGGAGACGCTTTTCCGTTACACGCCGTCGGACAGAGATGAGCGAAGTGCCGCGTTCCGAAAGTCACAAAAAGCGCTGAAGAACGCAGGAATATCGGGGCACCTGGGGAAGAGAAAGCCAACAGGTATTCAGAAAAAAATCCGCGCTTCGCTTCAAACGTTCTGCGCCTGATTTCCAAAGCTCGATAATTTTTTTAACGTGCTAACACCGAAATTCCATAATTTCTTGGCTCTCATCCCTGCTGTCTGATTCGCCGAAAATTGCTCTCTAAGTACATTACCATGGCAAAAGATTTATAGAACCCTGGCTGGGGTGTCGTGATACACTTTCCGAATAGAATTCGTGGCCATGGGAGGCGAATTCATTATTGAAAAGTCTACCACGCCCACTTTCGTCCTCCCACGGAACCGTGGAAATGTTCTTGGCACGTACCATATAGTGCTCGATAGCATTCTACACTACAACTCAAATGATCATTGTATGTTCCTATGACAGAGGAAACCGCTCTTCCGCTACTGCCCTGCGACTCCACCGCAATCCTGGACTGTCCCGCGACTTCCCGTGACCTTGGGCTCTTCCGCGACTTCTCGGTGGGTCAAGCTTCCGCAACTCTACCGCAACCTTACTGCGGTTTGGTCAATGAAGAAGCGTCCGCGGTTCTACCCCGCATCTCCCCCGCGACTTCTCCGGCTCGGCGCCGACAGACGCCGATCCGGAGGAGTCGCGGCAATATTTTTCAGAGTCTTCATTGCTTTGTGGCTATGCCCACGCTGCCAGGCGTGCTCTACGAGTTGTGCGACTCACTCTCCTATAAAAACACAGCACACAAGATCAGCGTAGAAGTTAACTCAATCGATGAAAAATGTTACTCTTAAGGCAGCATGCAAGCTCAAAAATGATATCAATTTTATGGCATGAGTCGAAGGCTGGAAGCCGTTTGTCTTGGGAAATCACGAAAAGCCCAAAAAACTATCATAAACATAAAATCAATTGAAAAAATCAATTCAAGACATTGCTGTTTTTTCGAATCGTATTGGTTTGGGGGTGGAAGAGTTACACCGCATTTGCTGGGATAGTGAAGTTAGAGAAAAAATGTTCAGATAACGACGCTAATACACTAGCACGGCCTTGCTGCCGAGATGTCGTACGTTCGTGACGTGGCAGTGTGGAGGAAAAAAGAACGCATCCGTGCAAACCGCCGCCACCCCTCCACGAAGAGGGTTTTTGCCATGGGAGAGGTGCTGGCCGGCCGCGTCTCTCCTTCGGATTATCCTGCCAAGGACCGGCGTGGAAAGGAATCTTGGACCAGCTCAGAAGAAGAAGAAGTACCCATGTGCCACATGCGACAGAGACGTCACTTGGAATGGGACCAGCGTCCAATGCTTTGGCTGCCAAAGGTGGGTGCACTTCTCTTGTTCGGGTCTCAGTTCTGTGAAGCATCATAACTCTTCTTTTCGCTGTGTTATATGCTCCTACCAACTCTGATTCCTCTTCCTCATATCGCCCCCTTTCCATTGTACATATCAATCTCAACGGCCATCGTGCCAAGCTTTCTCATCTCTCTCTCTCTTTGCACGTACTTACCATCCAGACTTGATCATGACGTTCAAGAAACCAAGCTCTCTCCATCTCCTACCCGTCCTCATCCTAATATCCCGGGCTATACTGCCTTCCATGCTCCAAGGTCAGCTCTTGGCGGAGGAGTTTCAACCTTTGTTTTATCTTCTCTCCCCTCCCACCTCATACTCAACACCCCCACGAATGATACTCTCTCTCTCGAGTACCTTCCAATCCACCTCCCTCTCAAAACACCTATTTCTCTCTTCAACGTACATATTCCACCCACTACCTCATGCCCCTCATCTTACAATCCCATTCCACTTCTTAAGCAGCTTTACGACTGCTCCCTCTCATCTACGGTTGTTTTCGCGAGCGATTTCAACGCTCACACTTTTTGCTAGTCTCTTGGCTCTGATGCTAGAGGAAGTGAAGTCGAAGATTGGGCAGAGGAATGCGACCTGGTCATCTTAAACGATGATCAACCCACTCGTCTCCCTAGCAACGGCCTATCCTCCAGCCCAGACATATCTCTAGTCTCGTCCAACCTCTCTAACTCTTGCTCATGGTCCACCTCATCAACTTTGTCAAGTGACCATGTCCCTGTCTTCATCCATATCGATCTCTCCAATTCTCTCGCTCCTTATTCTGGTGTTCGTCAACATTCTTAACTTAATTTAGGCCGAGCAGACTGGGGCCTGTTCAGTGAATTTGCGCTTCGCACGGATTCAGAAAGCTGCATTCCACCACGACAGCTCTGCTGGAAATTACAAGCTTTGCTATCGATGGGTTTCATGCCGAGAAGCCACAGAGAACTGTGGCTGTTGCCTTAGATCTCACCAAGGCATTTGACACAGTAAACCACGAAGTTCTGTCAAGCAACTTACTGAAGTCATCAATACCGCCGTGGCAGAAACGCTGGATATCGGCATTCATCAAGGGCAGACGAGCCAGAGTTATGTTCCAGAACCATGTCTCCAATAGTATTCCTATAGCAGCTGGAGTTCCGCAGGGCGGTGTCCTATCGCCAGCCCTCTTCAGTCTGTTCCTCGAGGATATGCCTGAGCCGCCACAGGATATCAAGGTTGTCGCGTATGCAGATGACATTACTATCATATGTCGAGATAGAGCATACAGGTGGCCGCCAATAGGATCAATGAGTACCTGATTGCACTGAAGATCTTTTTCGACGAGAAGATGCTAAAGATCTCTGCATCCAAGTCGTCAGTATCCGTTCTCACAACGGATCCTTCCGAGCACAGCGCTCATCCGGACGTAAAGTGGGATGGAGACCATCTACCTGCTGCGCGATTTCCAAAACTGCTCGGTCTTGTGCTCGATCCGTCGCTCAAGTTTCATAAAAATACCGAGCAGAAGCAGGCGGTCGTCAAAGCCAAGCTCAATGTACTCAGGGCCCTGGGCGGTACCTTATGGGGAAGCAGCAAGGAAACTATACTCACTACGTATGAGACGATCCTCCAGCCCGCACTGGAGTACGCCGCACCGGTTTGGCAGCATATAGTCTCAGATTCCTCATGGACGAAGATGCAACGAGTACAAAATGCCGCTCTTCGCATCGCCACCGGTTGTGCCAGGAGTTCCCCAGTCGAGCATTTCCATGCTGAAACACATTTACTACCAGTAAAGGAGCACTGTCAGCTGCAAGCTCAAAAATTCTGTATAAACATTATAAAACAACCAAACCATCCTTCATGGAGAGTACTTAATCCCGTTAGAGAGAGAGAGCTAAAAGACAGCCATTTGCCGATGCTCCAAGCAAAGTCAACTTGCAGAGATGGCACGACTCACAGCAAGAACGACTCCGTCTTTTGCGCGAGGAGCACACCAAGTTCGTACGGTGTCATTTTGAGAAGGCGGCGGTGAATCTTATACTAGGAGAAGTACCGCCCCCAGTCTGCAAATCCGAGACTCAACTCGGAGGAAGGGCGAGATGCACACTAGCATCGCTGCGGTCACTCGACAATGCTCATGTTCTTTGTCAGCAAGATTGACAGCAGCAAATCTGATGTTTGTCCGGACTACGGTACTATCGGCCATGATACAGTACATCTATTTAACTGTCCGGTGAGACCTACCACGCTGACCACAATGGATCTATGAACGAATCCACTACCGGTCGTCCAGTTTCTCCGCCTATGACAAAACCCTCCATGTGGCTGCAAAGAGCAAAGAAGAAGAAGAAGAAGCACGGCTTTTACTAGAACGTTCACTTATTGTCAGAAGCGTCAAAAACGAGCCAAAATGACCGTATTCGAGCACTCAATTTTAAAGGCACAGTACACCCTCATACATGAATTTTGAGATTTGCATTTGAATGTGTAGTAGACATCTCCAATATAACACGTGCCAAGTGCGAGATCTCAATTCCTCCAAATAAGCGGGATATAAGCGACCACCACAGGCCCGACCCCCTTCGCTCACCACCACAGGCCCGGCCCCCTACCAGATTTCCGAACTCGATAGCGACTAGATGGATGGATGGATTTCGACCGCGTCGCGTTCTTCAGTCCATTGTCGGACGGTCTCCTTATCCTGGCTTGAATTCGCGCAACGATTATGAATGAAGAGAAATACAGGCCTGAAACAACTCGTCCACCAATTTCTCACCCTCAAAACATAGGCATCTTTAAGGAGCCATAACTCTGTTCATAAGGGGTCTTGGACAATTTCAAAGATACCATTGTGATCAGCGTGTAACCGTCTCCAAGAAAAGCATAGAATCTGAAAAGTAATTTCCTGGGTGTCCTGTGCCTTTAAAGAGGGGTCCGTATTGAGAGGAGAAGCCCGTATTGGGTGTTTTTGCGAGCATGTATACTGCGCTTAACCTTACCTTAGGGTTCTTAATTACAATCCTCACAGCGCTTTCAAGTGACTCTCCATGACGAATAGACATGCCATCCTGAAATCGCGAATACAACTTCTTATTCAAATCGAAAGTTTTATTCTTCGTCAACGTGCGGGTCGGTACGGTTATCATACTGTATATAAAATCAAGTGAGGAACTTTTGTGGAGGAACGGTATACAGCTACGGAGATCCAAACGGCTCATTATTGTTTGAACACGATGACAAGTCTTAAAACTGTGACAAGTATCACAACGTAGCTTGATATGGTATTTATCAGCACGCGATCACGTTGTGGCGTGCTTATCACGTGCGCAGCCGGTATAAAAGGCGCCTCTTCTCACTCGATTCCTCATTCGGCATTCTGATGCCGGCCCTGGACGGTGAATTCGAGTCACTCTTCGGAAGCAGCATATTTTTGACAGTTATCCTCACGGCTGGAGGAGGAGGCGACTTTCGCCACGATATGCGGGGAAAGTGGTTCCTCAACGGAGACCGGCGAAGATGACTCCCTTGTCGTGGAACCAGGTAGGGACCATCTCCGCTGTAGGACCGCGACAACCCGAGGCGACATGCCTGGGGTGAGTATTAAAATGAATAACTCGTGGAGTCAATGACGTCATCGTTCGTCTGCTCGTTGAGGGTCTCCCGCTAGGCCTTTGCGTAGTGTCCCGACCGTGATTGTGACGTCATTACGAGCGTCGCAATGCTGTACTCCCGCTGCTCTTTATCGTATGACTCCGCGTAGGTCTGTGTTCTTTCTCCTATCAGGGGTCTTATTCGGAGTGTCCCCCGATTTGCCCTGGAAGCGATACTCTCTTCCCAAAACTGAACACGCTCCAAACAAAGCGCTTCTCACTTTCGCTACTCAATCGCGCAGTACTTTTCCTGTTGAGAGCTATGCACTTTCCACAAAGCGCGCTCGCCCCCAACAATGCGCTATCCCGATCTCAGTGACGCGGCGCACGCTTCCGATGTCACGCTAATCACCTTCAAAGACTGCGCACATTTTGTAAGGAACGCTACTTTCCAAAAAGCGCACACGCACTCGACGGAGCATTGCTTATTTTCCACGACGCTGCACTCGCAGCTCGCTAGGCGCTTCCCACTTCGTCTGAATCGGTGCACGCTTCCTGCGAAACGCTACCGTCATGACACGGCACACAACATCATGAAGCCCTTCACACGTGACGACGCGACGAATTTCAATTTCGGCGACGCGAAAATTAGTGAAAATTAGCCGATTTCTTCAATGAAAATACCATGATTGGTACACTTTTCGAACATACAAATTCGACTTGATTCTCAACTTCGGCACATCAGAATTATTGCTGTTTGGGCGCTATTCATACTCCTCATCGCCAGCGCGTTATGCGCAGGAGTGGCGTTGGAGTATGAATAGCGTGACGACACGCCCACGCTGCACGCATCTGACGTCCGCTCCGCAGTAGCTTATTAGTACACCATATATTTCATTGCGTTTCATAATATTTGATTCCAGTATTGTCCTCTGCTATTATGGTGATTAACGCGTGCACAAAAATCGCGTGTTTGGAAAGTTAATGTCCACTTTTTTCCGCTTCGCCATGGCGTCCCGCTGGCGTTTTCGTAGTCTCCGCAAGCGCGTGACGCGCGTAACGCGCTGACGTTGACTAGTATGAATTGCGCCTTAAAACAACTAGTTGGAACATTGTTATCTACTATTGCTGCAGAGCTCGTCCAGACACTGAGCTGACCAAACTTGTTAACGATTTCGTGTTTGAACAAGAATGAGCCGCTTGAATCCCTAGAGCTCTGTACCGAACGTTAACTTTTGTGTCGTACTCAGGCGCAGGGCCCATTGAATAACCCTCTACGCCAGGATCATGAATATCTCACTAGTTTTGGTGAACTACGAAAAAAGACGTGAAAACCCGACCTCACTCGCTTTCTGACCGAATCCTGCTAGCGGTAGCTCAGATGTTGTGGAGGTCCGATTTGGCCACGATACGCTTTCTAATCGGATAGCTCGTCGAAATGACAGCAGCCAAAACTATAGTCCAGGAATGGCATGCATGAATGCGGTAGCTGGGGTAGGGACGCGCAGCATACCAATTCCCGCCACAATTTGAATTGAAATCCTGACGCGTGCGTGAGGCGGTGCGCTTGCTGACCCTCGCCTTTGCGTTCATGCATGCCACCCCAGGGGCCGAATGCATCAACAGGCCGGGTTGGGACAGGGGCAGGGCGGTCTGCGCCCTTGAATATCTCCGTAAATTACAAAATTATTCGTGCCCCTGCCAGGAGACTGGGGCTGCTAGAGCAGCGAAAAACTCTGCTGAAGCACGATTGATTAGATGATCTATAGTCCTCGCACTGCGATCTTTAAAGATGCCGCCCTGCCCCTCCCCCGACTCGGCGCGTTGATGCATCCGGCCCCAGAGAGTAATTCGAAGTCATATAGCCGAATCATCTTTAAGACCTTTTTCAGTGTAAGAATGTCGTGTGAAGGATTAGTGTTGATCAAGATCAAGCTGCGCGTTGATTCGTATTTTGAATCGCGGCTACCCGCGATTCAAAAGTATGAAGAGCCTGAATGATCAATAGCGCTTTCCATGAAAGGAGGCGTCTTATTTGTATGTACCGGTTGAGAACGTGTTCAGAAAGTTAGCACATAATCATGTGGAGAGGAAGGGAATGAAGGAAAGATGTGTACCGCCGATTCCTTAAAGGCAGTGTCCACGATAAAAATCGTTCTCGAGTTTCCACCAGAAAACCAAGGTTTTGAGTCTGGCTGTTTCATCAGTGAAGAAAGAATCATGAAAAACGCTGCGAAACATCCAAGATCAGCTCTTCTTCTTGGAAGCCACATTTTAACGGTGGATTAGTTGCGCGGGCATGGGCCTGAAGTAGACAGCGTGCGCAAATGCGCCTGAATGCTAAAACTCAGCCGCGCTCGCGCTCCAATGCTAATGTATAAGCGGGCCAAACTGTTCCTCGGAAAACTCGACCGCGAGAAGAAGGGCTAGCGCGAGCGGACTTCGGAGCCTTATGGAGCTCTTTCGGGCTCGTTTTCGTTCGTTCTTTCGACCCCAGTGCTCCAATGAGACCCTGAACTTTCGATTTACGGCTAAAAACGGAGGACGAAATTTATCGTGGACACTGCTTTTAGAGGCACTGTTCGCGGTAGTCTTCATTCTCGAATTTTTCATGACAAACGCTTTTCGTGGCTCTCAGAAGCAGAACAGCGTCGAAAAACGGGACGAAAAGCTACCCAGGAGCCGCAAAACGGCTTAGAAAAGTGGGCAAACCCCGCCACTGTGGGCAAGTCCCGCCTCTTCCCGTCCCTCGACGTTAACAAAGGAACACTCGAAATCGTAAGTTGAGCGATGGTTTCCCCATCAAAAGCCCCGTTCTTCTCTTCATTCTCAACTTCTCTCTTTACTCAGGTCAGCTCGCTCACATTGGCTGCAAAAGACCGAAGTTACAAGCCTCGGACAACTCGTCCACCATTTTCCCTAGCTCAATTTTTGAGGGACCATAACTCCATTCCCAGAAGGTCTTGTACGATTCTAGAAGCATCATTGGCATCAGAATGGGGCCGGTTTCAAGATAGGCAAAAAAACAGAAAAGCGATTTTTATCGCGAACAGTGCCTTTAACAATTAACTCGGGAAAAACCTCAAGTGTACACACACCAATGCTAGATTTTTATAGGAAAACGGATGGAACTTCTATGTACAATACCGGCCACAACTTCTGTCCCAAAGCGCGTCGGCGACGCGAAATCGCGTCGAAAACGCCGTTTTCGTTCGGAGTGGACTTTTTGAGAACCTGAAAAAACCATTCGATTCCCCTCGATGAGGAGATTCCGATTGTATGTTCAGACTTGAGAAAAACTCAAGTCTTCACCTAGTTATGGCCTATTTCCCCTAAAAGGAGTCAAAATCTTTGTGAGTGGTTACTTTTTGAATCTGAAAACACTAATCGCTTCCTCTCATCGTCCTGATTCCAAAAATCTTTTCAGGTTGAGAAAATTGTTACTTCTTGACATAGTTATGGCATATTTTGCCCACCCAAAGAGTAAGAATGCTCTATCAACGGCGAAACGTGAACGTGAGCATCCCCAGTATATTTGTGTAGTAATTCTGATTTAAAAGCTGTCTCTGTACCTGGAAAAGTGTGAGATTTCACTCCTAATCTTTCTTAGTTCTATATGAATTCCGTTTTGGCGATGGTCTCCCTTCAATTTCTCGGTTCTCTGCGCTCTCCACGCTATTGCTCTCCTCTCTCTGACGCACTCCTCGATGCCTGTACTGCCTCGCTCGAAGACAGTCCCCAAAACCGAATAGAATTCGAGGAGCGGAGACGGACTGCAGAGTCAGTGTTATGAAATCCCGGTATCTGAAAGACCACAGGTCGAAATGGGAGAGGAGGTAAACATCCTGGGTGTTCTCTGAGGTATTGCGAGACGGAACGCTGGTCGACTCAGAAAAGAAAGCAGTTATTCGAACAGGTGGTCCGTATTGAATCAGCATCAAGAGACAATCCGAACAGGAGTTAGCGTTATGGGTGGTTTGTCCCTGGTTTACTAAATTCTATTCTAACACTACGCCATCGGTGAGTGATTTTGCGGATGCAGACTATACTTGTTCCGAATCGAATAATCGGATGAGTATCCGACTGTTTCAGTCGGATAAAAAAGTCGACTTCTTATTCGACAAGTCGGTTATTCGAAAAAGTGCGATATCCGACTACAGTCGAAAAGTCGAATATTCGAAAAAGTGCGATATCCGACTACAGTCGAAAAGTTGAATATTCGAAAAAGGGCGATATCCGACTACAGTCCAAAAGTCGAATATTCGAAAAGGTGTGATATCCGACTACAATCGGAAAGTCGAATATTCGAAAATGTGCAATATCCGACTATAGTCGAAAAGTCGGATATTCGAAATAAATTCCATCTGGAACAAGTATAATGCAGACCACCCAGTAAGCGCGCGCGGTCGCGGCCCGCACAGCATTTATTCGTTTCCCTGCGAAGAGTGTGACTCATCATTGAGCAATCTTCCGGGAATGTACACAAGGAAAGAATCGAATCCTCGTTTTAGGAGAAAAATGCATTTTCACCTGGTTGAGATAAATCCTCCGTATTAGCTCAATTTAAAAAGAAATATCCAACAGAACCATTCTGAAAATTCTCTGTTGTCGGTGAGTGATTCTGCGGATGCAGACCACCCAGTCAGCGCGCGCGGTCGCGGCGCGCACAGCATTTATTCGTTTCCCTGCGATGAGTGTGACTCATCATTGAACAATCTTCGGCAATCAATCAGTACCAGGGAAATGTTGAATCCACGTTTTATTAGCAAAAAACACATTTTTACCGAGGTGAGTAAAATACTTCAACAGAAACTGCAAAAATATCTACAATTATGGCAACAATAATTGAACACAGGTTTCCAAGTTCTTTTTCACAACAAAGTTACTCTTCCCAATCGAACGCTTGGTTTTCCTGGCCAGCCGCTCCCTGAAGCTCTTTAGGATCATTCAACCCGCGGTAGTTCTTGCGCAGGCGACGTGCTCTGCTGTTTTAAATTGAACTTATTCGGAGGATTTTTCCCAACTAGGTGAGAATGCATTTTTCTCTTAAAACGAGGATTCGATTTTTTCCTTGTGTGCATTCCCGGAAGATTGCTCAATGATGAGTCACACTCTTCGCAGGGAAACGAATACATGTTGTGCGCGCCGCGACCGCGCGCGCTGACTGTGTGGTCTGCATCACTCACCAAATCACTCACCGATGGCGTAGTGTTAGAATAGAATTTAGTAAACCAGGGACAAACCACCCACAACGCTAACTCCTGTTCGGATTGTCTCTTGATGCTGATTCAATACGGACCACCTGTTCAGATAACTGCTTTCTTTTCTGAGTCGACCAGCGTTCCGTCTCGCAATACCTCAGAGAACACCCAGGATGTTTACTCCTCTCCCATTTCGACCTTTGGTCTTTCAGATACCGGGATTTCATAACACTGACTCTGCAGTCCGTCTCCGCTCCTCGAATTCTATTCGGTTTTGGGGACTGTCTTCGAGCGAGGCAGTACAGGCATCGAGGAGTGCGTCAGAGAGAGGAGAGCAATAGCGTGGAGAGCGCAGAGAACCGAGAAATTGAAGGGAGACCATCGCCAAAACGGAATTCATATAGAACTAAGAAAGATTAGGAGTGAAATCTCACACTTTTCCAGGTACAGAGACAGCTTTTAAATCAGAATTACTACACAAATATACTGGGGATGCTCACGTTCACGTTTCGCCGTTGATAGAGCATTCTTACTCTTTGGGTGGGCAAAATATGCCATAACTATGTCAAGAAGTAACAATTTTCTCAACCTGAAAAGATTTTTGGAATCAGGACGATGAGAGGAAGCGATTAGTGTTTTCAGATTCAAAAAGTAACCACTCACAAAGATTTTGACTCCTTTTAGGGGAAATAGGCCATAACTAGGTGAAGACTTGAGTTTTTCTCAAGTCTGAACATACAATCGGAATCTCCTCATCGAGGGGAATCGAATGGTTTTTTCAGGTTCTCAAAAAGTCCACTCCGAACGAAAACGGCGTTTTCGACGCGATTTCGCGTCGCCGACGCGCTTTGGGACAGAAGTTGTGGCCGGTATTGTATGTGTAATTCGTTCATTGATTCTAGTCTAGCAAATGAACGGGCGCATTCATTCGGAGCGACTCTTGTGGGGTACGCAAGTCCAACAGTCAACGAAGTTTAGGTCACGGCTCCATAGCATGGGTCACCTCCGAGCGGCTGCGTCGCTATCGTCGCACATTGCGTTTGGCAAAGATATCCTCGTCTAAACAATGATTTTACTCGGCAAGAATGCTATGCCAGGAAAATGACTGGGAACTGTATGCGGTAATGTGCTAGCAATACGCGCCGTTCTCCGATTTTCGGCCTTGCACTAAACACCCGAAATTTTTGTAAATTCTTACCTGGGTGCGAAGCGTTCTCTAATTTTTCCCAAGCGGTTGGAACCTATGAGCGGGCGAAATTTTGACGTGGGTGCGGAACTTTTCTTCGACATCACCCACTATCGGATACAGCTCCGATTATTGTGGAGAAAATCTTCAAAAGTACCATTTTAGGAGAAATGCTACTGAAAATTTTGTCGAAATTCATATATGTATGGGTCTAGATGCGCCTTTCGTGGCGCTGCGACTTCTCGGGTAAATAACGCGTGCCCACCCCCCCCCTTTTAGCAACGAATGTTGGTCGAGTGCTGATACCCCGTTCGCTCACTAGACCAGGGTTTCTGAGTGAAGCATAAGTACACACCTGTCGACATGTGAATGAGACGACTGCCTTGATCTCCTCTTTCAGACTATCCAAGGCATTGCATATGGCACGCGCCTCTTGTGTAGTGCTTATCGTCTCGAAAAGTAGATTGCACATGCCAGCATCTTTCATGGCTTCGATTTGACTGCTATGGTATTCCGTCATAGCCTGGAATCATTAATAATCAAGCGCGACATTCGGGATAAGCAGCTCAAGCGGTCGGCGAGGGTGTTGTGAATTAAAATTGTACTGCAGTAGAGTTGAACTGCTGATCAGGAAAAGAGTTCGTCTACACCTAGGTGGTAGTGGAGGGCCAACACGTGCCAACCGCTCAAAGCGACAGTCGCGTTAAGGACTCCGTAGAGTTGCAGCGATGCCGTCGCCAGCCTCGCTGTTCTTTTAATACGTACCACCTCCCTCATTAAACGCAAAATTAGTTTAACCTATGTTACTGCAATTTTGGTGTTATAACCGTTTCAGGACAGTCTATTATTCATGAACAATAATCAATACGAGTGGAAAACAGAGATCTAAGCGCGGGTAAAAATGTGCTGTTCAACATATTTTTCGGCGACACCATAATCAGACGTCCAATTCGTTACGATCGCATGAAATTACAAATATGTAGAACAAGCACGCTGGTACCAGTCAGTGGAACGAAGGGCTACATAAATCTTCCCATAAAATTTTCCAAGTGTCTGCTCGGATGTAAGCACATCTTTCCAGCCACCAAAGCTGTTTACTCATTCTCCGACGTCTTCGGACACTTACAGCGACTTCTTGAATAAAGTAGTTCAAGAACGGATGCATACCGTTCCTCAGATCTTTTGCACCCATCATGTTACGAGCGTCTTTTATTGTTTCTTATCATGCTCTGTCTACGAATGGTTACGGTAGCCCGACGTTCCACTCTCCGGTATGAGCATTATAACCTACAGTCGACATGAATCCTAGTGATATTTTGCGTTCTCTATTTAAGTTCGGTGCGCCTATATTATAGCATATGGCACCAAGTTTGCGCCAACCTTCGATAGGGAACCTAAAGTATCACTAGGATCCATACCGGTGTTAAGTGAATAGGTCACATTAGAATAAGAATAGAGAATCTGTAAGGCTTTGAAGCCGCAATTAATCTGAAAAACGGTATATTTTTTCAAGCATGGTCCGATGATTTTTTATTTCCAATAAAATCCAGGTAGATTCTGGTAAAACGGTCGAATGCACTTAAAAACGAAGAAAAATGATTTGGATCGATCGACTGCGGCACTTTTCGCCGGCGGTCTAATCTTCGCTATCGGCGTCGCTCCTAGCGTCGCTGGTGTCGCGGTGGCGAAGATATTCTGCGAGGTCACCGCGCCGCCAGTCTCGCGCGGCCCGTGCCGGTATCGCCTGCTGCGTGGCATACCCCATTGCTCATCATTACCCTGCCGCAGCGAGTCTCACCGCGGTGCAACTCTGCAGAAGTCTTTACAGTGTACAGGAAATAGAATAATCACCTGTATAATATCACGATCCATCACACCATCAACAAACTTTCCTGTATATTCCGCCGCTTGGCCACGGTAGAGAATTGCATACGATCCAATTGAACCCCACATTCGTCTTCCTTCATCAGGAAAGTAGCTCGAGACGGTTTCTTTCAAAATGTCCACTGCTCTCTAGAAGGAACTTATTTGGTCAACACATTATTTCTACAGCCAACTGTTTCTAACAGGACTGCTTAGGCCCTTTTGAGAGTTCCATCGCGGTGGGAGCGATTGCATATTTTCAAAGGGTTTCGATCGATATAGCACCGCGCGTTGATTCATACTTGACTTATCAAGTCGCATCGCACAGCGAACGGGCTCTAGAAAAGGTCTTGAGTCCATCACCGGTGCGGTTGCGAAACTCCACTAACAAGAGAGTGACCAGACTGGGCTGTCAGAACTGTCCATACATCCGTGTTTTTCTGATCGACGACAGTGTCAAGCGCTGTAACAAGCGCTTCTATTTGCGAACCCTGGTTTAATGCGAATCTGAGGTTCGTTCCTCGACATTTTGAGGTTTACAATAGGTTATGCTGGATATATTGTCATCCAGCTGGCGTAATCGAACTTAGTATTTCGAAAATCGAAAAGTGGATCTCTAATTCGTGTTAAAGGTAGCATAAACGCTTGTAGGCGTGACTGATATAACTACGGAAACATAATGGTATGGCTCAGACCTCAACGCCTACGCATGATGAAGCGTCAAAAACGACCCACAATGCCACTACACGGGTTAGAAGTTAGACCCGCCCCTGTATTTTTTCGCCCCCGTATTTGCGTCCTCCTCCAAAACAGGGGTGCTGCACCCTTCTCATCGTTTGCGGGTGGTAGAATAGGTACAATAGGTGAACCACATACTTCGGCGACGGCGGGAATCGCCCAGCACCCCTGCTTTGGAGGAGGGCGGAAATACAGGGGCGGGACCAACTTTTTACTCGTGTAGCGTCATTGTAGGTCGTTTTGACGTTTCGAAATGCATAGGCATTCTGTTTTGACTCATGCCATCCTATTTCCGTTGTTATCTCAACCACGTTTACGAGCGTGTATGCTGCCTTTAAAAACATCCAAAAACCCTACAGTCATGTTTTCAGCCAGATCTAAGACTGCTGGTACTACTGTAAATCCCCGGAAAGCTACCATAAACTACCAGAAATCGATTTCGAATGTCGAAAACTGCTGAACGGGACGCGACACGAAAAATGATGTCCAAATCTGTTTAAAAGATTAGGCTAGGCAAATGGGTCTCGTACGGTGTCTTATAACAAGTAGCGACGTCGGGGCTAATCTATACGAAACTATTTGGAATTGATCGTATTCTAATGTTTATTCGGAAAGTGGCTTGCAATATCAAATAAATTAGAATGACTTTTTTCAATGTCCGAATATCCCTACTATCTATATTTGCCTTACTTTGTGTGACCGTTTGTGTGTCTGTGTGTGTGTGAGAGTGGGAATGAACGGAAATTAGTCATGTCGTTAACAATTGACACCAGGCTTTCACACCCACTGTCCACGTATGCAGCGGTGATCATTGACCTCGCTTCGTGTCAATGGGCAAACAAGAGAATAATCAGTTCTGAGTACTGTTCTACTGCTCATTTGTGCCTATTGCTTCAAATGTTCATTCATAATCACTTTCTGGAGAGACAGCTCTCTGGGATGAGCTCAAGAACTGAGCAGGACATCAATGTACCCCGAAAAGTTCACCAAACCATGGAGAAGTGTGAAATAACTTTCTCCGCAGATTCTCCTTTCAAATCTGTGTGAGACTGTGAAGGGCTATGCATTGCATTGCAAAAGTACCCGGTGTGAGCTTGATTGAGCACAGCGTAACTGATTTTCGTGAATATGCGCCATACCGAGCTAATTTTTTTTGCAAAAAAAGCGTTTTGTGGCGTTTTTTGCGCATACAAAGCGCCGCATCGCCATATCTCACCTAAACATTGACGAAATGAGTTTTTGATGTAGTTTTTGTGTTCCTCTCAGTCAGCACGTGTAGAGAATTGTTTCGACTCCGGTATCCTGTTGTAATATGTGTATTTCCTTCAGAAATTCACATCGACCACAGGTCAACACAAAGACTTCTGCAATCATAATCGTCTAATCAGTTGATAATGAGGGATTTTGTAGTGCAAATATGGATTTTTCGATGCAATTCTGAAGTTGAATCTATTATTTTGTAACACTGTCGTATAGGACTCAATGGTAACACTTTAGGAATTTCTTCAAAATTGGAAACGGACCACCTTGAAGCAAGTTATGGCGATGCGGCGCCTTGTGAGCCCGAAAAAACGCCACAAAACGCTTTTTCTGCAAAAAAATTGCGCGGTAGTGTAGGGGTCAAGGTTTTTGAGCGAAGCGAAGCACTGCTCTGCAATTCAAATAACCCGTGGATCCTAAGGGGCTGTTTATACTACCGCCGCCGAGCGGCGCGGCGAAGCGCATCACACGTCGTTTACACTTCCGCCGCCGAGCGGCGCGGCAAAGTTCGATCCTACAAAATCGATCGTGCGGCTTTGCGTGATCAATATCACAGAATTCCACTTCGCCGCGCCGCTCGGCAGCGGAACTATAAACGACACCTTACTATGATATTGATCACGCGGCGCGGCACGATCAATATTACAGAATTGCACTCCGCCGCACCGCTCGGCAGCGGAAGTATAAACGACCCCTAAAGCACGCCCACAGGTACGCCGCGAAGCGGCGTGAGTTGCACACCTTGTCGAATAACATGGCCCTATTTTTTGCGATACGAATACCGAATAGTATTTGAAAGGTGCGATTTGGTGAATTTCGAATCCGAATAGGCATTCGGATGACCAATATTTGAATAATTCCATTCGAAACTATTCGGATGACAGTGGAGGAGCGAGCTGCAAGAAGTTTAGAGCTGGAAACGAGGACCGCACCTTTCTCGGACCAATCATAGCACCACGCCTTAACCCGGAGCACAAACATTCGTTCGGAGTCATTTAGAGGAAGCGACCAAGAGCCTTATTCTAGGATGACATCAGAAAAACGTTGCAAGGTAGGGAATACCGTAATCCATCCCAATTCAACTAATTATGAAAGGCTCTCAAGTGTTCGCTTCAAGGAGTTGGTGCCACACAGGATCACGGCAGTTTCAGATTTGCCTCGGTGATAAATTTAATTCTAGGTCCTGAGCCCCTTTCAAAATTTGCCGGACAAAGTCGTCCAACACACAGATGTCGTTGCTTAAAGGCAGTGTTCGCGATGATAATCGTTTTTCTGTTTTTTCGCCTATCTTGAAAACGGTCCCATGCTGATTCCATCGATGTCTCTGAAAACGTACACGACCTTCTGGGAACGGAGTAATGGTCCCCAAAAAAATGAGCTAGAGAGGCATGGTGGACGAGTTTTCCGAGGCTTGTAACTTCCGTCTTTGCAGCCGATGTATGCGAGCCGACCTGAGCAAAGAGAGAGGTTGAGAATGAAAGGAAGAACGGGGCTATTGATCAGAGACCATCGCTCATCTTACGATTTCAAGCTTTCATTTCTTCACGGTGGGCAATGCGCTTTTGGGGTTTGCCTTGCGCTCAAAGTGGCAACTTCGGGCTTATTTGGAGCTATTCCTGGCTCGTTTTCATGCGTTCACTCAACATTACAGAGTGTCCCTCCACTACCCAATCCTAGTGGAATTTCAAACACTTTTTTCATCGTGAACACTGCCTTTAAGGCGAAGCGATGTCGGGCAACCAACATCACAATGCGGGAAGTCATTGTTGCGATGGCGTAACGACCGTTTTTTGGCGGAGGGGCGACGCCGGACGACGTCGCACTAGCGCACATACATACAAGGAGGCCGCACGAACTCACAGCAACTTCTCGCACTGCGGCGAGATGCGGCGCAACGAAATACGCCGAAACTGCAAGGTGTCGTCTGACTTCGTACGACAAATAACTATGGAAGAGAATTTACCTTCACAAGTTGCGGTCCATCCAGATCTTGTTTATGAAGAGAGGGCAAGGAAGCATGATAGGTATTGGATTCGATATCGTCCACTCCTGCATCTATGAACCTGAAAAGAGGTTCAAGAACTTTTTTTAATCCAAAAGGAGTCATACTGGCTGTTTAGAAAGCTCTACGCAAACGTGGGTTAGCGAATTCACCCTTGTCGATCGGAATTCTCTCGATAAGATGTGGTTAATCATTCGAGAGCAAAACTCTTTCTCTACTTAAAGGCAGTGTTCACGATGATTCTCGTTTCCAAGTTTTCCACTCAAAACACTGCGCTGGCTACCAAGTGTCACCAATATCACGAAGAAACTGCGAGAAACGCACTAATTCGTCTTATTTCAGTGACATTATTCTATGGCCTGGACTAGTTGACTGGTTGGATGAACGTGTTCACGGTGGTTGTCACCGGTAAAAAATGGGACCAATCGAAAATGGAAGAATCTTTTGGGCAAAACAGTATCAGTTAGGGCCGGAAGGAAAGAACGGAGCAACACAGAATGGAGAATCGCAAAAGACGGGTCCACATAAGATATCATTGTCACAACGAACAGTTCCATTGATACTTAAGAGGCGGGCTGATACTTGAGGATTTCGTGCCCTTCTGGTGCGTTTTTCTCGGTTTCTTCGTCATGTCAGTTCTACTCGGGGGTCAAACAATCGATTTAGCGATCAATCTCAAAATCGAAGATTATCGTGAACACTGCCTTTAAAGGCACAAAACACTCAGAAAATTATTTTTTAGGTTTTACCTCTATCAGAGGGTCACAGACTGATCACAAGCGTTTTTCTGAAATCGTCCAAGACCCCCCACGAACGGAGATGAGGCTCCTTGAAAATTCCTGCTTTTTGAGGGAAAAAAAGTTTGGTGGACGAGTTGTCTCAGGCCTGTATTTCTCTTGATTCGCAGTCGCAGCACGAGAGCAGAACTTGATGAGAAGATAGATCCGAAAGGCAGTGAAGAACGACGACTCGGTTGGGAATCATCCATCCATCTAGCCGCCCTTGAGATCGAAAATCAGGAGGGGGGGGGCGGGCCTAAGGTCACCTCTCTTGCGGCTGAAATACATTACGACCATCACCATATCTGAGCGGATCTAAAGAGAAGTCGTAAGATCGGTGCTGATCTAGAAAGGAAGCCTGATCTAGAAGCGAAGCTCCCTCTAGCCTTCTGATGCCAGAAAAAGAGTGAACCGGAGAAAGAATTGTAAATTGACGACGTCTATTGAGTGTTTCGGTGAGTGCACGCGGTACACATTTTGCGCGGGACCTTACCCGGGTAAGTAAGTGCTTGATGAATGCCGTTTTACGGGGAGTAAGTAATCGGCTCAGGGTAAGGTGAAAGCGAAGTAAGATTTACTCGGCATTTCGATGATGAATACGGCCCCTGAGCAATGCTACGATTCCTCCCTTTGGTGACCAGAAATATCGAGAATATTTGGGATATCTTCGCCAAATGTTCTCTTTTGGACCAGAATTCATACGATCATCATCAAAAATTCTCACTTTCAGGATGAAATTTTGGCGATCCCCACTAGTCGTCATTTCCAAAACAGGATTTTTGCGACCCCCCCCCACCGCGCGCTGCGAAATTTCGCTAGCCGCTCGACCTCATTCAACAAATTGTGTATGTCTCACTAAAACACGTTTGTAGTGGGAACAGTCAGTCCAAAATTAGCCACTGATGCAGCGGAACTTTTGCAAGGATGAGTAGGTAGTTATAGGCAGGTTTTCCGATAAAATTGGTGGTTGTGCTATCCCCATGGAATGGTAGATCTGATCATCACAAAAGTGAAAATAAGTAAAAAAGTTGGAGAAAAAACGCTCAGAAACAAGTTATGGCTTGGTGTCCTCCCACCCCCAATTATCGAGATTTGTGAAAAACCTGTTTTGTCAACTTTTATTTTGCTTCTTAAGTAATTTCTGAGCATTTCTGGACACTACTGACTACTTTGACAGCAAAATAATGGGCGGATAAGCAAGCATTAATGGGAATCTGGTTAATTAGGGGGCCGGCCGAAACAGGTAATTAGCCCTTATACTTTATTTTTGAGCGTGTTTCCCGCAAATTTCCGGGTTTTTTTCACTTATTTTTACTTTTGTGATGACCAAATCTACATTCTCATGAAGAGAGCTCAAAAGTCGTTTTCATCGCGAACCTTGCCTTTAAGCTGGATGTGAGAAGACGCCGCTATCACGTGCGCCGGGCCCTTCATTCATGATGCTTTAGCTCAATCTGGGAAATGGCGGTACGGCTCGGACAAATCTCGGTTGTACATGAGGTTTCCGACTCCGTTCGCGATTGAGGCCACCTACCACGCCAAGAAAACGCGCACAAGAGCGGGACCACCCCTCACGCGCGAGTCTCAAGCGAAGTCATCAAACCCCGAAATCGCCTCCTAGTGATGAACAGCGTTATGCCTCCTTTTATATCTAAGGGCTGGGATTCATGAAAGGCAAACCACGGTTACGGCTGGGCTAGCAGAGGAAACCGGCATTCACGAAAAATCTGGTTTGGTTACGGCTGGGCTACAATTGGGCTACGCGTAACCGCACCTCGGAGCTGCGGTTAACCGCGGTTAGCAGCGGTTTTGCGGCTTAGTCGTCGAATTGATGGTGTGCTGTATTAGTGCACAACAATAAGGAAACGCACCTTTTGCGAATACGCATAAAAACTTGATATCTTCGAGGCAAGCTGAAAATACAGAAATGCCGCCGTTATTGACTGCCACATTATAGGCCCTCTAGCCATAATGTGTTCCTCTCGATAACAACGAAAATTCTCAGAATCATCAACCTCATCTGTAAGTTTTATGTATGTTGCCCATGGCTAACTAAAATCTTTATGCCTGTCCTCCCTGCTCTCGCTCTCTTCTTTATTTTATAGCACATCGTTGTTCTTTTTGCGTCCACTTTTTGTTCCTAATTCTTGTCTTCCGTGCGCTGACCATTTACCGAGCAGCCACAGGCTCTTCGCTGGGGTTTCTCCCCCATTTCGGCTCCGAATTTCCTCAGTTTTTCCTCAGAATTTTTTCCCAGCACTTTTCGTACACGTTTTCGTCATTTTTCTGCAGGATCAAGCGGGGCGTTGCGTAGTTTTTCAAAATCGGAGCGACCCCCCCCATCAGATTTTTTTCCAAAATCCATTTTTTTGCGACTCCCTTACCCCCCGAGGCACCAATTATTCATGTAATCGGAGTATTCGGTTTTTAAACATTGAGGTCGTTGAAACCAAAATAATCAATATATTTGATTACTAAAACTGTCAGACGCCAAAAAATCGTTCAGTAATCAGGCTCATTCCCTCGCTTTGGTGGCCGAAAATATTGTGAAGTTTTGTTATATCTTCACCAAATCTTCATTTTTAGTCCGGAATTTTTGCCATTCTCCTGCGACCTCCATTTTGAGGTCAAATTTTTTGCGACCCCCCTCCACCACCCGTTGCGAAATTTCACAACCCCGCTTGACCCTGCGTGAGAGATTTAATTTGTTCAGAAAAGCCACACAGTTTCCGAACAGAGCGCCGCGAAGCGGCGCGAACCCTCCGTCTTATGGTTCCCAGACAAAGCGCCGCGAAGCGGTGCTTTGGCCGAGGTTTTCCTGATCGTGAGATATTTAATTTGTTCAGAAAAGCCACAAAGTTTCCGGACAGAGCGCCGCGAAGCGGCGCGAACCCCCCGGCTTATGGTTCCCGGACGCGAAGCAGCGCTTTGGCCGGTGTTTTCCTGATCGTG
Source organism: Aplectana chamaeleonis (assembly GCA_029168955.1). Classification (NCBI taxonomy): domain Eukaryota; kingdom Metazoa; phylum Nematoda; class Chromadorea; order Rhabditida; family Cosmocercidae; genus Aplectana; species Aplectana chamaeleonis. Next base: position 262,062 of record JAPDOI010000050.1, on the reverse strand, counting down.
AGAGATTTAATTTGTTCAGAAAAGCCACAAAGTTTCTGGACAGAGCGCCGCGAAGCGGCGCGAACCCCCCGGCTTATGGTTCCCGGACGCGAAGCGGCGCTTTGGCCGGTGTTTTCCTGATCGTGAGAGATTTAATTTGTTCAGAAAAGCCACACAGTTTCCGAACAGAGCGCCGCGAAGCGGCGCGAACCCTCCGGCTTATGGTTCCCAGACAAAGCGCCGCGAAGCGGTGCTTTGGCCGGGGTTTTCCTGATCGTGAGAGATTTAATTTGTTCACAAAAGCCACAAAGTTTCCGAACAGAGCGCCGCGAAGCGGCGCGAACCCCCAGGCTTATGGTTCCCAGACAAAGCGCCGCGAAGCGGCGCTTTGTCCGAGGTTTTCCTGATCGTGAGATATTTAATTTGTTCAGAAAAGCCACAAAGTTTCTGGACAGAGCGCCGCGAAGCGGCGCGAACCCCCCGGCTTATGGTTCCCGGACGCGAAGCGGCGCTTTGGCCGGTGTTTTCCTGATCGTGAGAGCAGGATCAAGCGGGGCGTTGCGTAGTTTTTCGAAATCGGAGCGACCCCCCCCCCATCAGATTTTTTTCCAAAATCCATTTTTTTGCGACTCCTTACCCCCGAGGCACCAATTATTCATGTAATCGGAGTATTCGGTTTTAAACATTGAGGTCGTTGAAACCAAAATAATCAATATATTTGATTACTAAAACTGTCAGACGCCAAAAAATCGTTCAGTAATCAGGCTCATTCCCTCGCTTTGGTGGCCGAAAATATTGTGAAGTTTTGTTATATCTTCACCAAATCTTCATTTTTAGTCCGGAATTTTTGCCATTCTCCTGCGACCTCCATTTTGAGGTCAAATTTTTGCGACCCCCTCCACCACCCGTTGCAAAATTTCACAACCCCGCTTGACCCTGTTTTTCTGTTGGAAAACCCTAACTTGGTTTGGTACTGTGATGCATGATTTGGTTTTTTCGCATTTACAACGTTTTCTTCTACTTTTTTTTTCCGAAGCGCCCACTTGGATTTCAAATGTTAATGTTTTTTACAAGGTTCTATGATCAACCTGGGTTTTCTCGATGTTTTTAGTTCAAACTTCTGTTTTTCACTTGCATTTTGAGCTTTTTCCATATGATTTTTCTAAGGAGTCGTTTTAGTTTTCTCCTGTTGTGAGCGACAGTAAGCTTGTGGGAGAATTACAAAGAGAAAAAAAAACAAAAAAGGGATTTTTAGACAAAAAAAAGAGATGGAAAAAACTCGGAACTCAAACGACAAACGGAGAACTTGAAGCCAAAAACTCATTGAGAGGACGATGATGATCCCTGCAGCAACACCTAAGCCATGTGAAACACACAAAAAAATTAGAGGGGCGTTTCAAAAAAAAACGAAGTTGAAAAGGCTAGTAATGCGAGAAAAAAGCTAAATTGGGGGTTAAAATTTCACCAGCAGGTTTGCGGCTCATCGTGAGAGAGCAGCATCACTTTATGTACTTTCAAAAAACCAAAAAGGATTTAAAAAAAAAATGAAAAACTTAAAAATGGAAAAACATTTCCAAGTTGAGGAAAATCCCTTTAAATGCCTGCGATCCATTGAAGAAGATAAAGCACAAGGCAGACAAAAATAAGAAGTTAAAAAGCAAGCAAAATTAGCAATCATGTGCAATAAAAACAGTGACGGGTTAGGGAAATTCCGACCCGAGTGCCAATATTGAATTTCTCCAATCGAGATTCTCGGCGTCAATTGAGTGGCAAGTACGTGGCCGCGGAATGGTTAGCCACCCAACCGCGATGGGGCGGTTGTGAATGCCGGTTCGCGGTTTGGCTACCGCTGGGGTTGCTGCCCTAACCAAACCCAAACCTAACCGGCTGCGTTCATGAATCCCAGCCCTAATCAATAGACATAGAGAACCCGCCACCAGTTTACTCCCAAGGAAATGGAGGCTGGCATGACAAACCTGAGTCAATGAGTTTGCAGCCGTCTCACTTCGGTTCACATAGTGCATCGTATGAAGCGCGGGTTCGAACGTGACATTCATCTGAACAACGGCATTACGAACGCTGATTTTCGTGCCGGCGACTTCTGCGTTTGTCATCCCACGCGAGTTTTTCAATCATCACAGCCTAAGACGCAAGTACATACGTTTCCCTGATTACGCTAATGGCAACAATATGAACGAAGGGCTTTGCCCATGCGATAGCGAAGTCATCTCACCCCCAGTCCCTCCAAACTTCTACGGCATCAGTACCGAATTTCCGACTGACTGTTGCCGTAGAAGTTTTGAAGAGATGCGTAGGTGATTCGACTGGGGGTGAAGTTCATTAAATCGAGTGAGCGAAGTCCCTCGCTCGTGATGCCTTTCGTCTAATCAGGGAAATGTACGTTGCTGATGTTGTAGAACTCTTAGGGTGTATTTACAGGAAAAATCGCGTCGGGGTGACAAATGCAGAAATCACACGCACGGGAATCTGCGTTATGGATGCCGTTGGCGAAATTAATATCACGTTCAAACCCGCGCTTTATACAACACATTACATGACCAATAGTGAGACGGCTGCCAACCCAATTGTCCAAATTTGACATGCCAGAGTCCATTTCGTTGGGAATAACCTAATAGCGGGTTCTCTATGTCTATTGATCGGACATAAAACAGAAACCGGGCTAGCATCTAGCCCAATTGGGATTTTTGTTTAAGCGTCTTAACATCTGTGAAGGACGTTGGGGCTTCCATGAATAAGGACGTTGAGTTGGCGCGTTGATGCCGGTCACCTTGAATGGGTGATTTGAGGTCTGATGACATCATGAGCGCTTCGAGCTGATGGGATAACGCTATTCACCAGTAGGAGGTGATTTCGGGGCCTGATGACGTCGCTTAAGACTCGCGCGTCACAAGTGAAGAAGCTAAGCTCTGGTACATCCCTAGTGACCTGTGGATTTCAATTATCACCAGCAGCGGAGCGGTGGGCCTCGGTGAAATATAACTAGTGATCAGGAGGTTTCAACGAAAAAGCCACCGCTCCGCGCTGTGATAACCGAAAACATGAGTTCACTTGGAATGAAACAGAGTCTACGTGTTTCTGCTGGGTTCTAACCAAAAAGTTCGAGAAAGGCTATATTTCAGCGTTACCCTTGCAAAATAGCTTGCTTACTTTTTTACAGAATGAGCAAATCAGTCAAATACTCGTAACCGCCAGCAAAAAAAATCACATTTCTACAGAACTCGCGTTTAGGTTGTTCAGCGAATGCCCAATTGTTATAATGTTTAACACCACCCAAAACAAAAACAAGTAAAAAACAATGAAATTTGCGATTATTCAGAGAAAAAACTGCTACCACTGCAAGCACCAACCTTGAAACGCTAGATAAAAACAGAAGGAAATCCTGAATTCTATTTGGGATAGAGTAAAATAGCTGAATGGCAGTGTAAAGTAGTGCGGAGAGACGTTGGACGGTGTTTCTGAGTCGAAATGGGTGCGATCTTCTCAGGGGCGACATGCACGTACGCGGCGGGTTAGGTTGGGGTTAGGCAGGGTTTGGAGCGTCGGCGCGTTTGATGATAGCAGCGCGAGGGCTAAAAGGGGGTTAGGCCAGCACTGAATAATCGTTCCCTCGCAAACCCTACGTAGGAGGGTGGGGCAGCCGAAACCCCGTTGAGACCCCAACTATTGATTATCTCCAGCACTCGCACAGCAATGATCAAACGCGCCGACGCCCCAAACCCTGCCTAACCCCAACCTAACCCGCCGCGTACGTGCATGCCGCCCCAGAACCTGGGACCGCGCTTTCCGGTTACCTAACACCGGACGACCAATCGCTGCGCGTCCGGGTCGCCCGAAATGGTGAATCAGGTCGCGCGAAAACTTCTACGCTATACATTAATCGTCGGATATTGTACATTCACCCGCAAACTTGCTGCACCGGGAAGGCATTTTCGTCATCCGGGTGGCTTCTAACAATCGAGGGGTTAGCGGGTCGTTCGGAATGGAATCTGGCCCCAGTTTTTGAATGTCCGGATCGCCCGAAATGCAGTTTTTCGTCCAGTGAAGGCCGGAACGAAGTTCTGAGTTAGCGGGGGGGGGCACTATGGGGCCGAAGGGGGCGATTAGAGTCCCGCCGCTAAAAGACGAGGCAGCATGCACTGGAGGAGAATCGATCGCGCGGCGCCGCATAATCGATACTACTCCATTTTTACCGTGTTGCACTAAATTTGAGCACTTACCCGGAGTTTCCCTCCCCGCCAAAATCAGGAGAGTCGTTGCGGCACGGAATATGGGTGTGGTCAAGTGCTGTACAACAATGACTCCGCCCCTACCGCGGTGAGATAGCACCTTAAAATGACTGAATCAGCAGGTGCGGGTAGATGCAGACAACAGAGCGAGCGAAGCCTGCGTTTGAAATTCGCGCCGGGGTAGAGACGCGCGCGAGGTTACTCGTCCGTGGAAAATTGCGTTGAGGACGGTACCCTCACGCCCGTTGAAAACGTTTGCCGCGGCGGCAAACGTCTGAACAGGACGTCAGGGCGAGTGCGTCGGGCAGCATACGCAGCCGGGAGGGCATTGTACGCCTTTCATGCTATCGTTCCTTCTCCGACATCAAGTAATAAACTTATCATCATCGTAATGACACCAGAGAACACTCTTCACACGATCCCGACGCGCTGACTCGCACCATGTAAATCATGGTTTCAGATCAGGACAATCGTGGTTTTGAATCTGGTCATGCTCATTTGAGAATAAACTCAATCGCAATAAGAAAAAATCTTGGAAAGCTCGCACCTCTTGTGAACCATTCTGACTGCTTCAGGGTTATCAATCACAGCATCGAATGTCCAATTCGGTCGATCCTGAAACTCTGCCAGATATTACTAATGAGCTAACACAACCTTTTTGCAAAGCTTCAACCTGGTCGAAATAGTTTTTCAAGACGTTGTCGAGTTCCGCCTTGAACGAACCGTCTAGCACACGAATCTTTCGTTTGTTCATCTCGTGATCCATTCCTGAACCGAAATTTAAGAAAAAATCGCTCACGAAAGAACTGGCTAGATGAGTATGACAGAAACCAAAAAGAAACGGCGATATCGCAGCGGGGGGAGCACTGTGGCGCGATGCACTTGGCCACGCCCATTTTAGCGTGCCGCACTGTATTTGAACACCTGCAAGGGGTTTCCCCCTTCTTCCAAAATCATGAGAGTCGTTGCGGCACGAAAAAAAAAGTGCACGTGGCCACGTGCGATACCACAGTGCCCCGCTTCGATTGCACCAAAGAAACCATATATTCGCGACAGGGTGAACGAAATCTTGAATAATTTTTCCGAATTTCATTTGATCAGGACTATTTTTACTACAAATCGTGTGCCGCGAGGAAACAAGTGAATTGCGTGCCAACCAGGGGTGTGCGGAAATTTTTTGAAAAATTTCAGAAAACAGAAAATCGAGTTTGTCAGAAATCAGAAAACAGAAAGGCCAAAACGGCCAGAAAACAAATTGAAAAACAGAAAATTTTCACAAAAAAAAATACTCGTTGCTTTTAACTTTTTTCAAGAGAAAAGAGTGTAATTCTGAACATCTTTGCTACACCTGTAATACAATATCTACGAGACTGGACAACTAACTAATAAGACATTGATAGTAGCGATAGCACGTCAATGACAGGTAGATCATCATTGAAAGCACTCCATCTGAGAGTTTTAGCCGAGAAATAGCCCGCCTGGCTCCACAGCGGTTCTTAATGTGCTACATATTTCTCGAATATTTCTTGATTGTTTCTCGATTATTAGGCGGCTAAGATGATGTTGTTCACGGAATAGCCTACAAGTAGCCGAGCAATATCCGAGAAATAACCAAGACGTGACAGGCCCACCAACACGCGACGCGGCCTTTGCCGTCTCGCCGAGCAGCCGCTTTGGCCTCCTGCAGGCGGGGCTTCCTGGTGGTAGGCGGTGTCCAAGTACCGTAAACTTGGGTAGTTGAACCGACCGCGGTGTTTACATCTAAATCATGCCTCAGGAATGCCTCGTGTACACTTCACTTCGCATTGCCGTTCAGTCCGCAAAGTGCACGCCGATTACGGAAGCGTGCTGCGGCGCGGTTGCGAGTATCCTCAAATAGGGATGTAGGGTCACCCGGGCGGTTTTTCCCTTTGGTGCCCAGGTGATCCCACATCCCTGTCTGAGGATACTCGCAACCGCGCCGCAGCACGCTTTCGCAATCAGCGTGCATTTTTTGGACTGAACGGCACTGCGGAATTGAACTGCACATCCCTTGGGGAGCATTATTTGGCGTCCATTACGCGGCGAACATTTTTGGCGGTCATTTCTAGGCTATTACGCGGCAAACAGCTACATCCGGCCATTTTCCGGCTATCACACAGAAAGCAGGCATTTCTTGGCTACTTAATGGCTATTGATCGGGTGAATTTCTCAGTGAACGCCAGTACGTCAGAACAGTAGGGGTTGCATCCCTCGTGGTCAGCAGCTGCCGCTGACAGCTAACAGCAGCAGTTGCTATTGATATCGAGGGGTTCAACCCCAGCAAGTGTAGGAATCATATACCGCTGTCAGCAGCAGCTGCTGCTGACAGCGGAAGTTTGGACTCGATCTTTGCCCTGGGATGCAACCCCTATTGTGCCGAAGTATTGAGTAGGTGAGCAGGGTTCGCAATGAAATCAGTTGCTGAGTTCTCTTTAGGAGAATGCAGGTTTCACCATCACAAAAGTGAGAAAAGTGAAAAGGTGCAAGAAAAATGCACAAAAACAGCTTAGAACAGCTAATTGGTGGGTGTGCGCACGCCCCAACTAACACGATTCATATAAGTGCTGTTTTTTTTTCGTTTAGCAACCTACTAATGCTTTTGCGGAAGCGGCAACTGCCGCGCAAGATCAGCAGTAGAAAAATGAGAAATGAGATGTTCGAAACCGTTACCGAGCATCTCATTTCTCGTTTTTCTATTGATAATCCGCGGCATTTGCTGCTTCGCAAAAGTATGAATACGGTGTAACAGCAGGGCCAAAGAAGGCAAAACAAACATACATAGAAATTTTATTAATTGTGGGCGAGGTGATCACCGGCAATATTTTGTTCCTGAACTGTCCAACAGACGTTGTTTTTGTTGACTTTCCTGATTTTTTTCTGATTCTTGCAAGTTTTTCAAAAAACAGAAAGTCTAAGACGGCCAGAAAACAGAAATCAGAAAACAGAAATTTCCGCACACCCCTGGTGTCAACCCATGCGCAAGTCACGCCCACTTCGTCTAATCGGATCAGGAATGAACGGAGCACCGTCGGAACCAGGGATGTGCGGCAAACGATTTTGAGATTTCAGCAATCGCAAAAAAAATCTCAAAAACGGCCGCCAAACGACTATCGGCAAACGGCAAAAAACCTCATCCCTAAATTGACCCAAAAGTTATTCACATAAGCCGCTCTACTTTTTTTCACATTCTTATGTCAACATTCTTATGATTCCAATCCGAGGAAATAGTTCCAGTTCAAGGCATCAGATGAACAGAAAAAGACATGTGGGACCCTGTGGAAATCAAAGAAAACGCCGATGCGACTCCGCGATAGTGCCGATTCGGCTCCTAGAGGCACCGAAGCTGCACTATCGCGGAGTCGCAGCGGCGATGTCGTGACAGCCCCGCGATGGTGCCGCTGCGGCTCCACGATCGGTGGCCGCGTTCTAACAAAAATAGCACCGACTGCGAGTAACTCATATGAAATCAGTCATAATACAACTGGGTGGGCCTAGGTACAAAAATACACACCTGATGTGCAAGTTTTGGCCCTCAATGGTTGGGAATTTGGACGGCCAACAGTATTGTGATTACAGAATTTGAGAAAAGTCTTTGCTCAAGACGATTACTGTTCTTATAGGAACGAAATTTCGGTTTACGATTACGAACAACCCCTGTTTCGATACGCAACACGATGATAATCGCGCTGGGACAGAGGTCAATCGACCGCTGACCACGGTGGTCCTAGCGCAATTATGATTGTGTTGCATGAAACAGCAGCGGCTGTCTGCATCTGCGGACGACAATTTCTCTCCGAACAAGGACAGTACACGCATTGTATCGGCGGCACGTATCGTGCTCAGGGTCAAGCAGTAAATGTCTAGTTGGACAAGGGACGATGTAAATTTTTTTCTCAAATTTGTAAATAAGGGTAGGGAGACGTAAAATTTTAGGCCTGGAAATTGAAAATACCCCCAAGGCTCTCCAGTAGGTTAGGGTCGATTGCAAAAAAATTGTGTAGTATTAATTCCGAAAAATTCAATAAAAATTACAAAAGACTCGATATTTTTGGAAATTTTCAATTTCGGAACTTTCAAAAGAAAAACTAAAAGTTTGAACATTTTTCCAAATTTTTTTACCATGAAGGGTAGGACGGTCGCGGCACGATTTTTACCTTCTCCCGGCACGATTATCACGTGTCGCATGATGCAGCAGCCGTCAATTGCGGACCGGAATTTGGCTCGGAGAATGATAGTAGCTACAACGAGGTCCGGGACAACATTCTGCCTGACCCTGATCGTACTGATACTAGGCGTACCCTACCTGAAATTTCGGTCTACAGTTGCGGACACTTGCTGTTGCGACAAGCAGCGCAAGCGAAATCGAGCTGTGACGACGGGTAATCGTGGTGGGACCACGACATCCTTGCGCGATAATTTTCGAGCTGCGCGCTGCAGCAGCGGTTGTCCTCAGTTGCGGACTGGAATTACGCTTCGCTATAAGAACAGTACATGCTAATGGTTGACCCCACTGAATGAAAGTGACAAATGTTGCTACAAATGCTGTACGTAAACGTACAAGAAGAGTATCGAATCATGTAGTTCCAGATCCCGAAGTTAAGAGGCAAGTTATATTCCTTTAAAGGCAGGGTCCGGGCAGAATTTCGATTTTGAGATTTCCCGCTAAATCGGTGCTCTTGCTACAGGTAGTCCCAAGGAACATGCGAAAACTACGTAAGAACCGGTCTTGTCCAAGTTATTCCAGCCACTTATGTTCGCCGATAATCCAGAAAAGTCAGAAAAGTGTGGCCATCGTCCATATTTTAGCGCTTGTCCACGCATTCTTCAAAAGTGCTGTGTAATTATCGGTCATTCCAGCCATGATTATCATGCTGTGGATACCGTAATCCCTGACCTTGAGGCTGTTTTCTCCAGAACTAAGGACTCAGAGATCGTGAAACGTTCAGACGATGTTCATCTAGGCCAGCCCAATCTATTTAACCCAAATTTGGGTAGTGTCAAAATTTGACCGGACCTTGCCTTTAACTGGCCAATAATGCATTCTACAAAGACAAAAAAGAACTCGCAGGATGTGGCACCAAGATACGTGAGACGTCGACTGAAGTGATTAAGACATTTTGCGAGTGGACTCACTGTGACAGTGCAGGCAGCTTTCGGCAACTGGCTTGGAAAACAGCACCTGCAGAGAAACAAAACGAGCATCTGCGCAGAAAACTCCACATGGGCTGACTGCTCAGGACAGAAAAAGCTGGCGGCAGTGTTCGTCCAGAGTCATGGATGTCATGGATGCTTTTTTTTCATCAAGCACCCAATTTTGTGAAATATAAAGCTACTTACGCCACGAAAAACTGCGAAAAATGGTTAATGATCGCCTTTCTTAGCAAATTAATATCACTTTTCGTCCGATAAATGAAGAGCTTATTGGTGTCAAGAAATAACGCCTTTCATGACACCGTGATCCACTTCAAAGACTCTCCGTTCACAAAGCTATTCCCCTTCATGACCAATGTTATACATACATACATACATATGGCTATTCCTGAAAGTTGGGCTCCGCAGAAAAAGTTAGGGATTTGGCATTGTTCTCAAATGTCGTGAAATTGTTTTATTGGATTTGGTTCTCAACTGTGGTGATTCTTTAAATTTAGTGAAATTGTTGACTTGATTTGGCTGTTGTTGGTATATGTAGACATCGTAAGCATTAAAATATAGTGAAATTGTCGCAAATGGATTTGGCAGGCGCTCTATAAATTATCAGAGTCAAATCACGCGTCAGCAGGTCTTCCGGCAAGCAAATAAAAACAAAAAACTTTTTCTGTGTAGGCTCAACCAACAATGCTCAATAAACTGTGACGTTATAAGCTAAAAATAAGGTTTCCGAATGTATTACGCCTTTTTCAGTGTAGCTAAGGGTACTAGACCTCCCGTCACCTACTGAAATCACGAAAACTAATTTTTACGCAATTGATTGGCTATTGACGCTAGCCTCAAAGTGTTTGTGTTTTTCACGCTTTCACGGTGCACATTTTGACGTGTGATTTGACTCTGATAATTTGTAGAGCGCCTGCCAAAGCCGTTTGCAACAATTTCACTATATTTCAATGCTTGCGATGTCTACATATACCAACAACAGCCAAATCAAGTCATCAATTTCGCTACATTTATGAAATCAAGTTGAGAGCCAAATCCAGTTAAACAATTTCACGACGTTTGAGAACAATGCCAAATCCTTAACTGTTTCTGCGGAGCCCAACTTCCAAGAATTTCATAACTTTTTTCAAGGGTTCTCCTTTTCAATATACTTTTCAAATTTAAAACTCGAGAAATTAAGGAAAATTTTCGAAGTGACCCCATTGCACACGATCAGCCGCTCTAACCGGAGTTCTTTTGCCTATGCTGTTGTGGTTCGTCTGCGACGGCCCATACGTCTGAATCATTAGCAGAACTCGCATACGGTGTCCTGGACACTTTCACTGAAGTTATGAACAGCTTCCATGATGTCCTGCACTCTCCTATTGGGGTCCTGCACAAACTCCATGTTGTCCTGCACACTCCTACTAGTGTCCTGCACACATTTCACGGACGTCCTACACACTCCTACTGGGGTGCTCCACACCACTACCGGGGTCTTGTACACGATCCATGATTTTCTGCATAGTACTACCGGGGTCCTGCACACGTTTAATACCACCCACATTCTATGAGGAACTGCACGTTTTTACTGTGGTCCCGCATACTCCTACTGAGGTTCCACATTGTGTACCGAGATGTAAGGGTCCCGCGACGCTTTTTAATCACGGCTGCGCAGGTTGCGAACACCCGCTTCGCGCGAAAACATCCGCACCGTCGAAAAGTCCTTCCGAAAGAGACTGTCCGCCCACGAGGTCGGCGAGCTTGTCTAGCGGCCGTCCTAAAGACCTTTTTCGGACTTAAAAAATATTTGGCAGCATTATTAGAAGAATAATCAAGATCAATGCAGTCAGGTGCTTGAAGCAAATGGAGGGCTGTTCTGAAAAAATGCCTCCGCGACCGCCGTTCGACACGTACGCCGGCCGCGTTGGCGGACAGTATTATTGGGAGATATATTACTCTTCCGACCGGGACGTTCAGAAAACCCCACACTAGGGAGCAAGGTATTTATATGGAGATCCTATGACAACAATGGCTGATGACGATATCAGAAGTCTGATATCGTAAATCCCTTCATTTTTATAAACTAATCTTGGGAGCTCGGTTTCTAGGTTTCAACCGCCCGTTAGTGGCCCAGGAGTGAAAATGGTGAGTCCTGCGGATCATTTTCGGCACCCTCGTGCACGATAACCTCTAGTCACCAAGTTTGAACCACTTCGCTCCACGCCTTTCGAAAAAATATAATGTGACGGGCGGAGGCGGGGCAGAGAAAAATTTTGAGTGCTCTGAGGCGCCATATCTTTCGAGAGCGGGGACTGATTGCGATGTACAGTACCGAGTAAATTTTTGCAAAAAAAGTGTTTCGCGGCGTTTTCTGCGCTCAAAAAGCGCCGCATCGCCATAACTCACTTAAAAATTGAGGAAATGTGTTTTTCAGGTATTTCTCGAGTTTCTCTCACTAAGGCGAGTGCAATGGTATGTGTAGAAAGTTTTTTTTGCTTCGACACGTTGTCAAAAAGTGTGTATTTCCTTCTAAAACTCACATCGACCACAGGTCAAAACATGACAGTATTCTGCTATCATGGCCGTCTGATCAGTTCATAAGGAGGGGTTTAGAGGTGCAAATATGCAATTTTCGATAAACTTCTAGAGTTGAATCTATCTTTTTGTACTACTATCGTATAGAACTTAGTGAATGCAAATCGGAAATGACTCCAGAATGGAAATTGGATCACTGTGAAGCAAGTTATGGCGTTGCGGCGCTTTGTGAGCGCAAAAAACGCCGCAAAACGCTTTCTTTGCAAAGAATTTGCTCGGTACTGTACCTTCGTTCAGATATGTAAATTGATTAGACTCTTTGAATGATATACAGCATATTTTTCTGGTGACAGTGTGAGTAGGTGATCTAGGTATAGGGCATGCGCGCTTGAAACATTGGAAATGATGAGCTCCAAACCACCGCTTCACCGCTCCGCTCCTCGCTCCGCCCGGACTCATCCGAACCAGCCAGGCTTTACATGTTCGACTTCGTGCAGCCAGTTTCCGACAGAGCTACGGTTGGCATGGACCAACTGACCGTTTTGGTTCCCTCTTGACGGTGTAGTTTGCGATGACGGAATCTACTATCGTTCTCTGGGCCAAATTCCGGTCCACATCTGAGAACTACGGCCGTTGCATCATGCGACACGTCTTAATCGGGCTGGGACCACTTGGTTCCGGCACGATTCACCCCTTCTCCCAGCACGATTATCACGTGTCGCATGATGCAACAGCCGCACATGCGAACCGGAATTCGGCTCGGAGAACGATAGAATACCGTTAAAAAGGAACGAAGACGGTCAGTGGATCAATGCCGACTATATTACCGATAGATAAAGATCAGACCCCATGTTTGGCACACAAGGCGTCAATTGTTTTGTTCACATTTCGTGAAAGAGCGTTATTTTCGCTATTGAACATGAAGAATGGCTCCGTTCTCAGTTTTTCTTAAAAAAATGGTGGTGGATTGCAATAGCACACGAATGTTAGGTTCGTTTGCAATGTTTCGAATAAATACGGCAGGTTGAGGTAGTATGTGTAAGTAAATGATATCACTCTTACAGGGGCTCGTCACATTTTTGGCCCAAAACTCTATTTACAAGTAACCGGTCAGCTAGGATGAGACTTCTACTTACGCACTCGAGGGCTTGTAGGTACGTCGGCCAAAAGCAAACGAACCCGCGAGAAAAAGATTAGCAGCACACTTGCAGCACCTGATGCTGAAACAGTTTGTGCTGCAAAGTAGTCTATTGGAAAAGCTCCTTCGCCTAATGTACTGCTGATCCATTTGCTGTTGGATTCAGCCATTCCATTGATTTTATGATACAAAAGAAAGCGATAGCATCCTTTTCTTCAACGGCAGCGGGTATATAAAGCGGCCACTCTCACTGATTGTTAGAGGACAGTCGGTTGTTTGAGGCCGGTCCATGGAGGTGATTTCAAATCTCTTCCTTGACAAGATTTTTGGCCGCTCATGGATCGTCTCCATGGCCCAGCGCGAGGAGTTTCCTTTTCTGTGTAGCGTGGCGAGGATTATCCCCGCAGAGGGAAGATAGCCCAAAATCTCTGTGTGTTTGCACAACCTGCAGCTAAAAATGAAGGATTGTACTCCAAGGTCGACATCGGGTTCAACCCCTCGTGGCCAGCAACATGACAGCATCAGGAGCTGCCTATGGGAAGGTAGCACTTGCTGCCGAAGACGAGTGGTTCAACGCGATGTTAGCCATCGTGTGCGACCCCTAATGGGCTGTCGATCAATCCTTCGAGTGCGTGAGATGAATAAGCCTGACTAACTATTTAGCTATCCACTTGTAAAAGAAGTTTTTGGAACTCTGGCAGTTCTACACACCAACTATCGTTCCGGCCGAGGATCATCCACATTTGCTTTAATCTCATTCCTAAGCACCATTGTCTAGTAAATACGTGTAATGTCCGTAAATTGAAAAAAAAATCGGTAGCAGCAGCAACCCCCACTCTCTGGGGCTGAATCCGTTTGGACGCACCTGTCATCGCAGGTAGGTTTCGAATTAAATGATCGTGGTGTAGTGGCACACAAAATGCGCACCATTACGCGCAGATTTTCTGCACTCTCAGTTAATGTTCCGATACTCTGTGATAGGCTCTGGGGTGTGAGACTGCATTTCTAAATGTTTGCCGATTAGATGCGGAACCCTTTGCTTCTAAACGCACATCATGAGTTACGATATTTATCTAAGGCGCATAATTTAAATGAGCATTCCATTCTTAGAAAGGTTATTATGACGCAAACAAATCAAAAGAGTTTAACAAAATTTAACATGCTGATAGGATATACAATACCTACCCTATGTTTTGGTAAAAAGGCGAAAAAAAAACGCGGAAAATCGCTTTTTTCGTCTTTTGATCATAACTCGCTTCAAATTGGACGTTTTCCAAACATGAAGACATCTTTGGGATCAGCATCGATCTTTCTTCCTTTTTGATCTACACATGGCTTACTCTCAAACAAGGCATATAGGGGTGACACAATCAATCAAATGGGTGAGAAGTGGAACAATATGAAATGCTAAAACGTGTGACTCTGTCTACTTTAGTCAATTCAACTTGTTTTTGACAATAGTTTTCTTTCAATTCTACAGGTTTTATTTCTTTTAGATTTTCAGTATTTGAGATTTAATTGTATTTCACCACTGGGTATTATTTATTAGCTATTCATTTAGATATTTGTTTCATATTTTTTGTGTTTTTTGCGAGGTTCTTTTTTACTTCTTTTTTACTATTTGTATGAGATCTTTCTCTATGATTTGCATAATTATTTTCAATTTCATTCATATACTTATTGCTTTATTTAAAAAAAATGGTTTCGCTAACAACGTTAAATAATTATTCGGATATGAATCGGTCTTACTCTATCCTCAGACAAACAATTCATAACGATAACCTCGAGCCTCTCCAATGGAGGAGGTAGTTGGAGTTTCAATTACTTGTATCAATACTCGAAACTTGTAGGAGTGATTATTTTCAGAATTTGAAAATAACATTCACTGTCCTAATTTTGAAAACGTCTTCAAGTTTAAGAAAAAAGTTATTTCTTGAAGTAGTTATGACATATTTCGTCCTCCTAATAAGTTGAAAATTTTCCGAACTGATGAAACTCCAACCTGAAAAAAAAACAATCGACTCTTGCTGTAATCCTGACTTCGAAGCTCTCTATGCCTGGAAAACAGTCAAGATTTACTTGTAATCTTGCCCACTCTTGGATGAACTTCATTCTGACCATGGTTCCCCTTCAGCGTCCCCGCATTTCCACTCCTTCCACTCTATCTCTCTCTTTCTGTCGACTATCTGACGCACTCCTCGCTCGAGGACAGTCCCCCGAAGTGGATTGAATTGGAGCAGCGGAGATGAACTGGAGAGTCAGACCACCCAGCAGCCAGCGCGTGGCCGCGGCGCGTCACCCTATTGAATGATCTCCAAGCGAAAGGTATGGCTCAACCAATTAACCGCTCTTCGTCTAGTGCGGATATAAAACCGTTAAATACAAGGATTTGGGTCGAAATATGTTTTTAGTTTTTCCTATTTTTCATAAAAATTACATATTTATCGAAAAGTGAGAGAAACCCTTTGCGTTATCTGTGCTGTTGAGGGGAAGGATACCAATCAGAATCCTTCGAAATTTCGGTAAGTGAATCCTTGATCGCGGACCACCCAGCAGCATGCGCGTGCGGCCCCGCATTGAATCCTCTAAGCAAAGGTCGTGCTCGAACGAGTAACCGCTCTTCATCAACTGCTGATATGAAATCATTAAATACAAGGAATAAAGTTGATTTCTCGATCTATGGTATAGCAAAAAATAACATACAGAACTGGACCAGATGAATACCACCGTAATCCAAGAAGCCTGCGTAGATTCTAACATCAATGCCCCTCACTAAGAACCAGGGGTGCGCGGAATTCCTATTTCCGTATAACCGTTTTCCTAAGAGTTCACAGCACAAAAAATACCAATTTTCGCAAGTCCATCTCATACTGGGATCATTTCCTTGTCAGCTCGTTCATCCGCAATGTGCAAAAGCGACGCAGCTTCCGCACGGCTGCTCTGTAATTTTTAAATTAATTGATTAAATGCGATTTTTGAAGGAAACCAGAAAAAACCAGAAAGATTCCATTTCCCAACCCTGTTCCTTGCATTTATGCTTTTTATCCGCACTAAACGAATAGCGGTTACTTGGTTGAGCACGACCTTTGCTTGGAAGATTCATTGCGCGGCCGCACGCCCTGACTGCTGGGTGGTCTGCGACCAAGGATTCACTTACCGAAATTTCAAGAGGCTACTGTTAGGGATCCTTCCCCGCAACAGCAAAAATAACACAAAGGGTTTTCTCAGGTTTCGATAAATATGTAATTTTCATGAAAAATAGGAAAAACTAAAAAACAAATTCAGACCCAAATCCTTGTATTTAATGGTTTCATATCCACATCAGGCCCCTTTCAGAGTGCGATCGCCGCGCGACGCGATGGGATGATAAAAGTGAGCATCGATCGAGATCGTGTCGCACGTCGATCCGTATTCAAAACATATCATCGCGACGATCAGCTATCGAACTCTGAAAGAGGCCTTAGACGAAGAGCGGTTTCTTGGTCGCGCCATACCTTTCGCTTAGGAGATCATTCAATAGGGTGACGCGCCGCGGCCCCGCGCTGGCTGCTGGGTGGTCTGACTCTCCAGTCCATCTCCTCCTATCTCCAATTCAATCCACTTAGGAAACTGTCCTCGAGCGAGGAGTGCGTCAGATAGTGACAGAAAGAGAGAGATAGAGTGGAAGGAGTGGAAATGCGGGGACGCTGAAGGGGAACCATCGTCAGAATGAAGTTCATCCAAGAGTGGGAAGATTACAAGTAAATCTTGACTGTTTTCCAGGCATAGAGAGCTCCGAAGTCAGGAATACAGCAAGAGTCGATTGTTTTTTTTTCAGGTTGGAGTTTCATCAGTTCGGAAGATTCATCCAAGAGTGGGAAGATTACAAGTAAATCTTGACTGTTTTCCAGGCATAGAGAGCTCCGAAGTCAGGAATACAGCAAGAGTCGATTGTTTTTTTTCAGGTTGGAGTTTCATCAGTTCGGAAGATTTTCAACTTATTGGGAGGACGAAATATGTAATAACTACTTCAAGAAACAACTTTTCTCTTAAACTTGAAAAACATTTTCAATGAATGTTATTTTCAAATTCTGAAAATAATCACTCCCAGAAATTTCGAGTATTGATAAAAGTAACTGAAACTCGAACTACCTCCTCCATTGGAGAGGCTCAAGGTTTATACTATTATGAATTGTTTGTCTGGGGATAGAGTTAGAAAGATTCATATCCGAATAATTATTTAACGTTGTCAGCGAAACCATTTTTTAAAATAAAACAATAAGTATATGAGCCTATAGGAACTAAAACTTGTAAAATAAAAAACCCAAATCAAAAACAAATTGAATAAGCCAGAGTAGACACAGCCACACATTTCAACATTTCATATTGCTCCAATTCTCATCCACTCGATTGATTGTGTCAACCCTATATGCCTTGTTTCAGAGTAACTCAGAGTAAGCCATGTTTAGATCAAAAAGAAAGAATGATAAATTCTGATTCCACTGATGTCTTCAGTTTTGAAAAACGTCCACTTTGAAGCGAGTTATGATCAAAAGACCAAAAAGGTGATCGTTTTTTCACCTTTTTACCAAAACTTAGGGTGGGTATTGTACATGACGCTCGGAGCTATCGTCGGCGTGAATTCGGAAGACACTTCGCGTTCACTGTTGAAGGTTGGCGCAAACTCGGTGCTATATGCTATAACACAGGTGCACCGAGTTTGCGCGAACCTCCAAAGGGGAACGCAAAGTCTCTTCAGGATCCACGCCAATGTTAGCTATGGACGCTGCCTAACTGCGATGAACGGTGTGTTCAAACGTTTTCAGCCTGCCTAAGACAGATTGCAAGCCAGGTACCGCTCGCAGGATTTGGTCGGGGCGTTTCCAAGCTTTTTCGTCCTTTTTGAATGCTCACATGAAACTCAACCTTGAGCGAAACTAGGTTGATATGTGTAATCCTGGCGTTGAGGGCTACCCGATGGTAAAGCATTTGTGGGGGTTCAGTTGGAGCTAGAAATGTTTGGCAATCAGCCAGGTTTTTAATCAGGGTACCGTGGCAAATGAGGCGCGTTTCAAGCCTCTGTCCTTTTGCCACGGTATCGTAAATTGAAAACTCACTAAACGCTAAACTTCTTTAGTTCTCTACGAAACCCCCATAAATGCTGTACCATTGGGCAGCCCTCAACGCCAGGGTCATAACTATCATTATAGTTTCGCGCAAAGTTAAGTTTCAGCGAATTACTCAAGAAGGATGAAAAGACGCGAAAACGTACCCTCCGCGCGCTTTCTGGCCAATCCCTACGCGCAGTAATGTACCTAAAGCGCTTTCCAACACACCCAGCTTTGAGTAAGCCGCTTGTAGCACAACGGTTGGCGTTCAAGGTGCTAACAACTCTGAATGAAAGCTCCTAGTACCTTGTGGGCGAAGTCGGACATGTGCTTTAAACAGTCAACTTCGGATGTCATTGGAATCATCGGGATGAGCCCTGCTTCCGAACATCAAACGAGTAGCACCCTTTCGTGCACACAATACCAGCAATAATGAACCGTAAAAACACGGAATCGAGAACTTTGCTGGCTCTCCAGTTTTTATTGTGCTACGAGTACTACTTTTGAAACAACATAACTCCCCCTTATAAAATGACCTTACGAGAAACGATTTATTCACTTCTACGTAAACTCGAATTTCATATACATGTATATACGGTATTTATCTGATTGCCGTTCATAGCGATTATGATTAATTAGACCGGCTTTTCGTTTAGCACACAGGCCAAGTGAGCGGTCACTACGAGCACTATCTGCTCGCGATCTCACCCTCTCGTACTCAGTAGTAATCTTCAATGTGTATATGTTTCGTACGGAAAATGAAAATGTATGACACAAAGATAGGATTTCTGTAACCAGAGCAAAATCTCGACTCGAAAACTAGTGAAAGAGAGAGAGCATAAAATCGCTGTGGGTGGTCGATGAAAGGCAGAGAGACCACAGCATCAAAAACAGACGAACAAAAAAATGTAGCTCCTAACTGATACACCGTACTTAGCAGCGTCATGAACATGTTATATATATGTATGTGATATGAATGTGAGACAACGATCGTGGCAAATCGACGAACAAATTCGATATACACGCAAAGGAACGACTTCTTAGTAGACATACTTGAGTACTAAGTAATAATCGAAGGAAGACACAACAATCATTTCGTTACTGGAAACAACGGAGGCATTTTAACAACAGGTTTCGCCGGATCCAACATCGCATCCAGTTCATCTGTGAGATTCTGCAGCATGAAGCCAATATCGGATAAGACGTTGCCATTCGGACCAACAGCATGCATCGGTCTCTCACTGAAACTGAGTACTTCTGATAAATTGCATCAACATGGAGGTGAAATATCGGGAAGCAAAAGCTATGCAAAATTTCAGGGAACGTTGATTACTTACGAGGTTGGTGTTTTGGAAAGAAAAAGGCGGACTTATTCGGGAATGTCTCAAGCATAAAGCGGAGTTTCGAAAAACTGTCTACTGAGGGTTGTGGAGAAGAGGGGAGCGGGGTTGTGAAAAACAACTCTAAAGACTTGAATTTCACTAAATGCATAAGTGTAGACCAGAGACGGCAAATAAACTCTCCCGGATTCCAAATATATAGAAAATTTCTCCCAGTACTTCTTCCAGCGGGATATTTGAGGTGCTGAATACGAAAATGAGGTCAGTTTTTAGTCTTCCTGAAGAATATGGCGGGATATTGTATGTACAGTCAGCACGGATCGCACCGATACTTAAAGGCACAGTCTAACCTCAGAAGTAATTTTTGATATTTTGGTCCGATCACCGTCTATAGCAACCCTGCCAAGCGCGAAATCTCAATTCGCTCAAATAAACGACAAATAGCTAGGAAAAAGTCGGCCACGCCCCTTTGAAAAAAAATGGGCGACGCCCACTGGAGGGTTTCCGACCTCAATAGGGAAGAGACGCGCGAAAGATTTTATTCAAAATCTATGCTCTTCCTTTTTTCAGTCTGGCTTTATATTGTGACCTGCTTCAGAATGATGGCTGCGAACATCGAGAAAATACAGGCTCGAGAGACAACTCGTCCTCGAACTTTTACTAGTTCAAATTCAAAATTTTTGACGAGCCGTAACTTAGTTCGTGGTGAGTTCTGAGCAATTCTGGAGACATCATTGTGATCAAAGTGAAATTTTATCCAGGATATGCAGAGAAACGAGAATTGATTCCGAGCTTGGGCTGTGGCTTTAAAGGCACAGTCCAACCTCAGAATTGGTTTTTAGTTTTCCTATCTATCTTAAAAACGGTTCTACGCTGATTCCAATGATGTCCCTGGAATCGTTCAAGACCCCCTGGGAACGGAGTTATGGCCCCTCAAAAATTGAGCGGCGGAAGCATGGTGGACGAGTTGTCCGAGGCTTGTAACTCCCGTCATTCGCAACTGATGTATACGAGCCGGCCTGAATAAAGAGAGAGGCTGAGAATGAAGGGAAGAACGGGGCTACTGATTGGAAATCGTCGCTCATCTCGCCACTGTTGAGCTCGAAAGATCGTAAAAGGGGCGTGCCAAAGTGGCTTCCCGAGGTGGGCGCCCCAGGGTGGCTTCCTCCTATATCTCGCTTATTCGGAGGAATTGAGAGCTCACACTTGGCAAGTGTTATACGGGGTGGGTCTACTTCACAATTATGTGGGAATCCCAGATTTCGTCCCGGAGTTTGGACTGTGCCTTTAAAGGCATCGTTCGCGCTGAAAACCATCTTCCATTTTTCAGGCTCAAATTCATGAATGAGCCAGGTAGACCACGACGGTGAAGTTTCGGGCGTCAACAACATATGGTTCTGATGTTGGAGTGGTTCAAAATGATAATCCGGCACCAGTTTCCAGCAATCATTTAGCACAAGGAACAGAAGGGCCATCACAGGCGCAGATGATTCCGTATTTGTAATTTTTTATTCGGGATAATCTAGCATCTAAACTTCCCTCATGGATCCTTCTTTTTTTATAATGAGTTCCAATGAACGAAAGGTAAGAAAAACTCACCCACTTCACAAGTTTGAAGCGAAAAACGCATCCGACGTTTGTGCAAAAGACTTCCGACGCGTTGCACCTGACACACCGAAATCGACGGAGGGGTGGGAAGTGAATAAATCGAGACGTTGTGAGACGAGTTTCTTTTTTTGCGAAAGTTGATGGTTTTGTGGTGCCTTTCCACTCTAATTCTGTATGTCAGAGAATCGCCTGTGCAAAAAAATGAAAAAAATTAGATACGTTTCTTTTGCGCGTACGATGCCTTTAACATTCCTTATTGTGCGTTGGCGAAAATACGGTCCACATAACTTATAACATAACTGCACCTAATTTGTGCCACCGCACAAAATCATTGAGGATCTAGGTGCCAAATTCATGCGAGATGCCGACGATTTCAAGATTTTCAGGAAGATCAGTGGGAGTTTTTTCAGCTCAAATGCAGAAAGCTGTTGATGCAGCTGACAGCTGGGCCCTTTCCTGGGGTCTACCCCTCCAGAAAAAAAAACAGCATTTGAGGGTAGGGAGAAATGAGATTTCACGAAGGTACACAATTCGAAATAATATGATTCCTCTTGTAAGAAAAGTCCTTGACCTGGGGTTCTCTTATGACAACAAACTTGATTTCACTGAGCGCTATACTGTGGAAAGGAGAGCGCTCGCACCTAACAGCTACTGAAAGGGTTGGCTACGAAAAACAGAAGTGTCTTAACGAAGGCCTTTTTAACGAACGAAAGACCTTAAAGGCTGTGGTCGCGATCAAATATGCTTGTCGTCTTTTTCTCTCTAAACCCTTTTCTGGGTCTCGAGTAGTAGGACCTATAAGAAAAAATTGCGAAAAAACCACTGTTTTGGGCCAAATTTGAAGCCTGAACTTTCTTGTCTTTTGATGGTGGACGAGCCCACTCCACATCATCGGCATCGGTGACCTCTTATATCAAGAACATCAGCTGGTTTGAAATTGAATTTCAATCAATGAAGCTTTGGATTTATGTTCACATCTAGTCAAAAACATTGACTGAAGTGATGCTTTCATTGTTCAACTGTTTTTATTCGTTAAATTTGCATTTATTTCGCCCTCTGAATGTCGATGATTTTTGACTGCTCGGCATGAGACGGCGATCTTTTTCGTCATCGCTGTGCACGTGTGCACGAAACAGCTTCTTTGGGCCCTAAAAACTCTAATTCTAGCCCGTTTTTCACCGCTCTACCTTCATAGTTTTTCAGCTATTTTTGATCTAAGCTGATTTTTGTAGTTTTTTTCTATAACGTTTTTCATCGTGACCACAGCCTTTAAGTAGAATTCGGAACCACACTATATGCACCCCAGAAGGTGAAAGACATTCAAGCTATCAAAAAATTCTAAATAACTGTACGCGCAAGGTTGTAACTAGATACATATGGGGGATTCTTATACTCTCGTCTTCCGAAGTCCAAAATAATAAACAAATTTTGTGAGTTCATTCATTGGAGTCTAGGAGGAAACCGCGAGATGTCTGTATGATTTTCAAGATCATTTCTGGAATAGCTAGTGTTGAGCGGTCCTCGTTTTACCAACTCATTGCATCGCGAACGCCATCAGGAAGCATTAAAATCACATATCCCATACCTAGAAGCGGAATTAGATTGCATGCCTTTACCGAGCGTTCTGGCTCTGCTTATATTAAGTTGAGGAGCACCATTGATCCTGTACTGACTTACTTCAGAGCTTTTGAACGAATGGCTTCAACACAATACACTGCGTATCATAAAGATAGGACACCCCATGAAATTGCCGGTCTCGTGTTTGTGGAGCAAGATAGATCTTTTTCGTCGAAGCTACTGTGATCAGAATGTAAAATAACCCCGTACACCTCTTTTGGGTTAGATTGAATATTTGTGCATTTTTCTAGAATAAATTTATGTTATAAATCGCGTATCAAAAAGATAGGACACCCCTGGGTTAAATCGGATTTCTCGTCAGATAAAATTGTGCGATCCGAAATCTAATGGCCGATAGGCCTTCCTCGCTCTATTACTGCAACAAATACTCGCTTTCGTAAACTTTCGATCAAACTGTTCTGCCTTCGCAAGTCGATCTTGCTCCATTTCTCGGTGATTGCCTGTTGGAGCGCGAAAATCGAGAGAAATAGCCGGCCATTGACTCAGACCCGACAAACTTGAATATCCCAGACATTCTTCATTTTGTTGAGATTAAAACTGTAGACTATCCACTCTGTACAAGATAGTTATTGCCGAGCAAAGAAGCCGACTTCAGACCTGCTCACGTGAACTCTCTGGTTGCCCGGCTAGAAACTGCTAATTTTTCGCCCGAAAACGTGGGGAAATGAAAGTAGGTGTTACTCTGATATTCTGTGGTACTCACTGGAGATCATCCGACTGCTGGCGAACCAAGCTGTGGACGTCCTTGACGGGCAAATTTTCTGACGGATTATGGGAGATCTACGTTCGGAGTTCTGAAGGCTAACTTAGACAGCACATACCCTCGAATGGCTTAAGTACCACTACCAATTATCAGACCTTTGAAGAAAAGACTCCTTACCATCAGAAACCATCGCCTATACACAAATAGTTGAAGTAGCTGTCCACCTTAGCCATCGGAGCTGCGGGCACAGATCTCCCATAATCTGTCAGAGCATTTGCTCGTCAAGGACGGAAAAGCATGCGTTCGCCTGCAGTCGGATGATTTCCAATGATTACCAGAGGATACCAGAGTAACACCTTCTTTCATTTCCCTACGTTTTCAGGCGAAAAAGTTGCAGTTTCTAGACGGACAACCAAAAAGTTCACTTAAGCAGGTCTCAGATCGGCTTCTTTGCTCGGCAATAACTATCTTTTCCAGAGTGTATAGTTTACAGTCCTGATTTCAACAAAATGAAGAATCTCTGGGATATTCAAGTTTGTCGGGTCTGAGCCAATGGCCGGCAATTTCTCTCGATTTTTGCGCCCCAACAGGCAATTACCGAGAAATGGAGCAAGATCGACTTGCGAAGGCAGATCAGTTTGGTAGGAAGTATACAAAAGCGAGTATTTGTTGCAGTAATAGTGCGAGGAAGGCCTATCCACCATTAGATTTGGGATCGCACAATTTTATCGGACGAGAAATCCGATTTAACCCAGGGGTGTCCTATTTTTTTTTGATACGCGATTTAAAACATTAATTTATTCTAGAGAAGTCCACAAACATTCGATCTAAACCAAAAGAGGTTTACTGGGTTCATTTTACATCCTGATCACAGTAGTATCGACGAAAAAGATCTATATTGCTCAACAAACACGAGACCGACCAATTCAGGGGGTGTCCTATCTTTATGATACGCAGTGTACTTTCATGCTAAGGGTAAACGAATGGCTCCTAACACGATACTTTGATACTAAGGCATTCCACTAACTGTTCTGTGAGCAACAGTCATCGGCGTGTGATTTTGAAATTTCTTGCGTATTACCTCTTGAGTGTCTTAAACGGCGTTATGAATTATTATTATTACCATTATTATTATTATTACTAATATTAGTAAAGAACGCAAAGTATCAGTGCGATCCGTGCCGACTGTCGACAAAACACATTTTATCAACCGTAGCCTAACGTAGTCTATCGAATAAAAAACGAAAGCGATCCTCATAATCGTTTTCAACCCCTCGAATAGCCCGCCTATGCGGTGAACATTTTGGCGGTTTTCGACCAACTCAGGTGCATTGAGCAGAATTTGAAAGCTTAGCATTGCTTCATGCTTCCACGACCCACGAAAGATAAAGGCCGATAAATTCAAAGGGTTTCAAAACCGGGATTTTCGTTATGAATGAGCACGTATAAAAGAAGTAAAAGGTGCCTCATGTCTGCCCACCAACAATAGAAGTCCCCTTTAGTACGCTTCTTCCAGCTACATTGGAAAGAAATCTTAATCCTCCACAAGAATGACAAAAAAATTGAGTTCATAGCGTGGGTGAGCAGTGTGGACACGCGGTCGCTTAGGTATTAAATAGCCAAGCGTTTCTTCGTCGGAGCTAAAAATCAGGCCAAAAAAAGGTAAAAAGGATAATACTAACCAATTAGAAGCTGAAGAACACTCCGATAACGTCATTGGCAGTGTTTTTCGCGGAGTTTGGGGCTGAGAAACGCTTGTAGACGAATTTCGGGCTGACCTTAAAGCAAACATTGGGCTTGCTTCGAATCACTGTGATGAGATTGAAACAAGGAAAACACTTTCTCACTTTATTGTTCCACAGTTTTCGTTCGCGAAGGGCAATTGCTCGAGACTTGAGGATGAGCCACCACTGCTACTGGCTGACGACTGGAAGGCATGCTGCAAACGACGTATCGAACCTTCACAATGCAAAGGAGCTGAAAAGAAAAACCATCTGATGCATGTTTAGGTACATAAATGCACAATTTCCGAATGCATATTCTCATGAATGATCAAGTTGGTTAAATACACCGTGCGCCAAAAATAACGTTCCAATGTTTTGTTTTAGTTGAACAACTGGGCTCGCCTGAGATCCTTCACAAAGATAGGGGGCCTTAAAATTTCGTAATCAAGTAGGTATAGTCGACTAAACAAGGCTACGAAGTCTGTAAGGCAGAGTCCTGGGGAAGGTTTCATCAACGTTATGGTAGAGTAAACGAATTCATGTATTCTCCTTATCAATACACCACCCACGAAAAACAGTTCTCAGTTAGGATCAATGCGGTGAAAAATTCAGAACGAGTCAGAGTGCCGGCGCGAATAGCTCATATCACACACTTCCTCAAGGGATCACTTTCATCAACTCAACTTAGAGAACGACGACGCTGACGACGGATAACGTGGTGGAGGTGGTGTAAAACTTAACCTCAGCTCAAGGATGCGGTGTGTTAGGGTTAGGCTTGCTACTGAGCTGATATGAACCTTCTCTCTATTTCTGATACGCTATTCATCGAGTGTTTATCATTCATATCTATTTCGGTCTATATGGATGATGAACATTGCGTCACGTCACGCGCGCACTGAGTTTGTGCCAGCGCAAGCTAGACCGGCACGAGGAAACCAAAACAGTCACTGCGATCATGCACTTTACGAAAGACAATGTTCACTAAGACTATCTAATTTTTTGTGAAGAGGTGGAACCTAACAAGTGCGCGTGACTTTGGCCTACTCAGGGTAATCGTTGTCGCAATAATTAATTTCAAGCTAGATTCAATTACGTGGAGATATAAAAAACCACTGGTGCACTCGTTGTTCATGGCGTGGTGCACGTAAGTAAAAGTAGTCGAAAAACATAGTGTTCCGAATTCAATCCTGTGAAAACTTCATACTCTACATTGAAACATTGAAAAAAAAAGTTCCCCACCAACAACATTTAGATAAAAGCATCAATGTATAAAATCATTTAGTTCCTACCGGGTGGCGGTGGGCAGTCGGCATTTGGTGCACCAAGCGCTGAGGGTGTATCCCGTTCACGGCTAGCCTCACTGAGTATCTTCCCGGTTGATACCAAATTTAGTCGTATTGGTTCAATCTAGAAAAGGTTCGATCTCGAAACAAGTTTCAGAACAATAAACTTGGTCGGACTTGCTTTAAGGCAGGGCTCGCTAGAAAAAACGATTCTTGAGCTCTCATCATGAGAATGTGGATTTGGTCATCACATGTCAAAGTTAAAATTTGCAAAAAAAACGCACAAAAAACAACGTAGAATTGATAACTACAGGTGTCCGCACCCCCCCCCCCCCAATTAACGCGATTTTCATGAATGCCTGTTTATCCGTTTTATTTTGCTCTTGAGAGAGTCTCTAGTCTCCACAAGTGCTCAGAAATTACTTTAGGAACAAAATAAAATAAGGCAAAACCGGCACTATAGAAACCTCGATTATAGGAGCGGGCGGACACCAAGCAATAGCTTATTCTTGAGTGTTTCTTCCCCAGCTTTTCACTTATTTTCACTTTTAGGATGACTAGTTCTACTTTCTCATGAGGATAGCAAGCACCACATTCTATCTTTTCGCGAACATTGCCTTTAACTGTTGAAGATATTGCAGTTAACTTCAGCCCTAATTTACACACGAAAATGAGCACACTTCCCCATGAAAATAGCAAAGTAACGGATATGTACATGTGCATGCTGATTACTTAAAAATACCGACCCTCTCAAAAATAGGATCATACGACCCTTTAGAAGATCTCCGTAGTTCCGAGAACGTGGCACATTGTTCGCTCGATCGCGATGGTGGGGTAGGAGCATTCTAAACATAAACACTCAGACATCAAAAGGCAAATGTTAGGGTGATTTTCAATCATAGATTATACAGTAAAATATAAGAGAAGCAAGCTAACTGGGGAGCGTGAGAGAACCATGTTTTGGATAGATTCTTCGTATCAATAATCAATGCGCAACATTTCCTGAATACCTCAAGAGATTGTAAAAGCAGAATCTCAACTTCGCTATCATTTCAAAACACTGAAGAAAACAAGCTTACCCACTTGGAGAATCAGAGGCATCCTATTCGTAGGAAACCAGGCTCTATTTATCGCTGTTTTCGAACGAGTCTACAAAGTGAGCAAAAGAGCTATTCGATAAACCCCGACTTGCAAAAAACCTAGAGTTGAAAGTAGGATTTTGACGCACCAAACTCTGCCACTGGGTGAAGCTGGGCCCAGCTGAGGGAGTGAAAGCGAAACATGGTTAGTGATTTTCACCGTGGACGTGTCTTTAAAACTACAACTAAAAAACTTTCAGACACAGGACAAAAAGCAAAGTATAGTGGAGTCCACCAAGAGTGTCTCATTTACAAATCAATGAGAAGCGGACGATTGGAGATCAATTAACATGAAACTCGTTGCAGCACAACCGCTCTCGCTCGATCGGTATCGAGCGTGCTGGTATGGGATTCATGCACATTGATCCCCAGCCGACCGCTTCTTATTGATAAGTAAATGAGACACTCTTAGTGGAATCTACTGTATGTAGCAGAATAAAAATATAATTTGGCAGTCTTAGAGTCGTTGTTCTGAGTTTCCGGGTAAGTAGCCTTGCCTTCTTCAGTGTTTCGAGCTGTCAGCATAGTTTAATTTTCTGCCTTTTCGGAATCCATTGAAGCATTGAGGGTATTTCGCCTACGAACTAGTGATATACAACACTATACTCAAAACCCTAGCGATAGTTGATGAATAATGCTCATTACCACCCTGGGTTCTCAGCAACGAAGGGCGAGTTACAAGTCCTAATTAATGTTTTTAGACTAAACTGATTACACGGCAATCACCCCCATCTACTGAGGTCTCCAAATGGGATTCAATTGTATAGGTATGGCCGACGTCGAACGGTGATACTTCACGTTCTCCTTTAAAGGTTGGTGCAAACTCAGTGCACCTATATTCCAGCATATGGCACTGAGTTTGCGGCAACCACGAACGCAAAGTGTCCTTACGATCCATCCCGACGTTAGACACGCAGAAACGCGGACTGCTCGGGCACACACCTATCCGACAACAAGTTTGACCGCGACCATATAACAACAAATTAACTTAAGTAAGTAACTATCACAAAAGCCTCATAAAATTGTGAAAAAAACTAGCACCCCGATCACCTACAGAACAACGAAAAATACAGCTTTTTACTAACCTTCGATCCTCTTGAATAACTCAAATAGTCGATATTCCCATTCAAATTCGCTTTCCCTCGTAGCGTGCTCGATGGTGCCGGTGGTGGTGGATCACTTCGCCTGAACACATACACATATGGGGGAAAATCTGTACAGCGCTCTAGATATTGAAGGTATATAAGTGAAGGGAGCGATTCTAAAACTAATCCCTAAAAAAACCTCAAAAACCGTACTTCGTTGATATATTCCAATTTGTTACTACTAGTCAACTCTAGAACGAGAATATCAAATCCAAAAAAAGAAGAAAATATAACAGTGAGTGCGCAGTTTGGCCATTTGCAATCGAATTCAAAATTTTACAACTCTCCTAATAAGGAGAATTCTGCAAAGAATTCAGTCTTTGGATGAGCGACAAAAGCGGTAACGGCACATCTGCCGTAGCACAACGAGCGAATTTGCAAGTCTTTGGAATAGAAAATGAGCTCTAATGGGAAATTGTGAACCCTGTTTTGACTCCTGGCACAGTGATTCATCAAAAGATAGGGGAATTCACTGCTATGCTCTAACCTGGAATGAGACGACATAACTTGCTCCTGCGCAGATGAGGTCGCTGCTGCAGCCGCCGCTGGAGCAACGGAGCGTGCCGAAAGCATTGGCGACTGCACCTGCACTGACTGGACCTTGACGGAATTCGAGAGCGCTTCAACTGGATTATTCATCGAACGTCGATAGTCCTGAAACTCACATGTATGTGGGCATATTGTCGGGAATCCCCGGCTTCATGACGACAAGGGAAACCGAGATGGCTCGCGACAAAGCGAAAAATTAGGAAAATACTGTGCACAATGTTATCCAGTTCCATGAAGTATGTCGCTCGATTTGGAAAAATTCTGACCGCGAGCTGTCCTGAGCTTTACCCATTATTCTCCATAAGCTCTTTAGTAGAAGTAGTGTAACTCCTGAGGGATTTGTTTAGTTTTTTTCATGAGAAAGTGTACCTTGATGGCGGAATAGAGCCAACATTTTGCCCCTCTTTTTATGCGTTGCTAGGATATAGACTAGGTATAAGGGCTATTGCAAAACAGACAAAAAATCTTGGAGATTCAAGCCGATTATAAAGATATTCTAAGTTTTGACCCCGATTTCGTCATATCTTAGCCACCTTCGGAGCGGTCTTCCCACTTCTCAGTGGGTTCAGAGCTTCAGCCACTGATCCCTGGAGAAGAACGGTGAGTGAATGAAGACACACCGCTCTGCCATCCTTTTATACCCTACCCTTTTACCAATTACATAGGTATCATCAATTCTGTTTACAGTAAATCGCCGGGACTTTTTGTCTGCTTCGCAATAATCATGTACGAGCAATAAAAAATTACAAAATCTTTCCTGCTAACCTTCAGCTTCTTGATGGCCAATCCGAGCCGTTTCAAATGCCCTAATCTCTTCACGCCGATATCCTCGAAATCTTCCCAGCTAAGCTTCATCACTTCTTGAACGGAATCGTAACCTTGTGAGTCGAATGTGCTGATGTACTCGGGCAAAGCTAATAACGTGAGCCATTCACTGGAATGTTATGAAAATTGAGATGCCAAACTCTCACTGCATTAAACGCCATTTGGATAAAAAACCGGACAGACCTCAAACCTCCCTGTGGTGGAACAGATGGCCAGCTGTCAGTGATATGCCAGCTATGAATCTCATTCATCAAACGTTTTCGATGAGCTGGATTCGTGATCCCCAAAGACAGCAAATCTTCCGGCGTTATTCGAGCTTAATAAGTAGAGATGCATTCAAAACAGTTCGGTCACAAAGGTCGC
This sequence comes from Aplectana chamaeleonis, assembly GCA_029168955.1. Classification (NCBI taxonomy): domain Eukaryota; kingdom Metazoa; phylum Nematoda; class Chromadorea; order Rhabditida; family Cosmocercidae; genus Aplectana; species Aplectana chamaeleonis. The sequence continues at coordinate 231,605 of JAPDOI010000050.1, read as the reverse complement.
CTTATGTGAGCAATCGTATGTAAGATGACGTCTCATGAGCGAAAACCTACGAATTTTAGGAAAATTCAAATCCTAACGTATATGTACGTTTAATCTGCAAATGATTAGCAAATGAAAACTCGGATTTCGGGAACTCGGGGTAATGCAGGTTTTAGAGGTCGCAAAACACGTTTTTTTTTTATTTTGGGCAAAATTTGCAATTCCTGGAGCAGGGGATTCGGACCCCTCCGTCAGGATATGTTTCTGCTCAGGGGCAGCATAAAAACCACGTTTTGCTCCGTACGAGAAAGTTTCTTTATCTGACTTTTTTGGAACGGAACATTATGCACAACGAAACAGCAACATCAAGGAATGTTATAGTTGGGAAAAATCTACGCTATAACTTTACGCGAAATCAAAAAAAAAGTCGAACATCGGCAAAATGGGTGAGCAAGCTGGAAAAACTGAGAATAAAACAATGCCTCATCATTATCCAAAACGAAAATTGCATTTATATTGTAAAAATTATATTTATATGGGAAAGTCACGTTCGTTGAACAGACAGAAGCGGATAGAGTTTGAAGCCGCTGCAGGGGTTAAATTGAAAATAGTGCTTGTTTTGTTCTTGCTCGATGTTGTAAAATACCATTTCAGTATGTTGTAGAAACAGGGCAGTGTATTAATCACCAGCTTAAATGCACAAGACAAACGACATTTCGAAAAAAAAACAAGGCTGGAGTTTTGAAAGAGCTGGAAACACTCAAGAAAACAATGTCACTCGCCCAGTACTGATTAGCTGCTATTAATCTACTGGTAACCTGCTAGGAAGTTTGCGACAATTTTTGAAATGCGATTTCTGAGTGCGTTAGTTTGTTTCCTTTAGTGTTTTGAATGGCTAGCTTAATGTTTTCGGTTTTTTTGAGATTCCCTCAGGAGTCTAGTTAATTTTGAGCATGAAACGTTTACATACAGACCCATCTCTAAAACGCCAGAGCATACTTTTCCAAAACATCGGAGCGAAAGCCAAAATCGAGAAGAAAAATAGAAACTTTAAGCCGGTTAGTATCAGAAACTGCATATGTATCAGAAACTGCAAAAACGCGGAGTTGAAAATACCGTGTCCCGGGTTTTATTCAGCTGAATTTTTAAACTCTGCATTCGAGGAGTAAGAAAAGAAGAATGGGGGACAAAGGAAAATTAGATCACTAGAACGTCTGAGCTGACCTTTGCTCCTATGTCTTAGTTGGACTTATCAGTTTTAAATGTGAGAGATGGGAGACGTATTGAAGGGATCACAACTCTCTTTAATTCATAAACTCGAGAAATTTGGGATCAAAATGCTCAGGACAAAAACAGTGCGAATGTACAAAAGAAGTCCAACCCGTATTTTGCAGCCCAAACCTAATCTTTAAGAAACCGGGGACCCATTCTGGAGAAAGAGCATGAAGGATTAAAGATAATAGCGTCAGAAGAATAAACTGAACTATAGCCACTAATACGAAGTACTTATACCTCGAATAGCACGATTCCTTCCACTTCAATTCTCTGAATTAGCAGCAAAGATTTTCGGGTTGAAAACCATCGATAAATAATTTGTAAAAAGGCAAAGAGCAACATGCATGAAGCTTTCTACGGAATGGAGATTTCTATAGTACATGGATTCCGAATCAAGTCCTATACTCGAACAGAGAAAAAATTACCAACCTATTGAGGACAAATCGTATCCTTGGGTCAGGAATAGCGCCAAGTACTCGGTCATGCCGATCTTATCCAACCATATAGCCAGTATTTCAGCTTCAGGTACACCTTTCGCCACCATTTGGGTGACATTGACTGGCGCTTCCGATGATGACGAGTAAAAAGAGTCGTCAAGGGCGTCAACCGATGATGAAGCGAGTGACGATGATCCACTATAATACACGAGAAGATTACAACAATGAAAAATGACTATACAATGTCTACCAGGGCAAAAAAAAACTACTGCCGATTGTACTGAACCTGCGCCCCTCATTTCATACCTCATTTCTTAGCACGGTTCTTCGACATGTTGAAACAATATGCCAACATATTTTGAAAACTACTAATTCAGACTAACCTTCCACCGCTACCACTTGAATGTACACTTATTCGACTCGGAGGAGAATCCGTATGACTGGGAGTGAGTAATGACGTGGTGTGAAACGAGGATGACGACGATGAAGCCGAAGCCGTGCCATGGGACTGAAATTACCCCATATACTTTGATAGCTAATGGCAATCCCAACTCTCTCCCCTTCAAATTCATATCTGATATTGTCATCAATGAAGGCCACGTCTATTTGTCCATAATTTCGGGAGCGGGGGAAGTCTGATGCTCCCGGCCAACGGCCATACTGATCTGTCACATCGATGAAAAGCCTCCGTCTCCCATATTGACATAAACCGAAATGTCGCGAACACATTCCCCGAAACCCTACTAATGCTGTCACTCATAAACTAAGAAGTTGAAAAAATCTTCATAAGCCCTATGAGGGGTGATAGCATCTCAAATTTAGGTTACAAAAGAAATCTGCAAATATTACGTGAACCCCAGTATCTCATAAATTTTCGGTATTGATTGTTCGCCTTTTTCGTCAGTTCTGAAAACATGAACTACAGAAATCGACAAATGAACAGGCGACATCCATGCGAGGCAGAACTGCAGGCAAAAAGTGCTGAAATTTTATTTGTGATGGTATGTCAATTATCAAGTTGGACGATGAAGTAGCTAATGAAGAACATCAATGGAATTATTTTATACTGCAAAATTTATTTCATTTTTAGGTATCACATTGTAATTTTTATGCTATAGTAACGTTTCGACGGAATTCATCCGACCTTTCGCATTGATAATAAAGTCACAAAAAAAGAAGGGTGCAACAATAACTTCTTGCTGTTAAGAATAGTAAGACACAATCCGAAAAGAAATTGGCTCGAACGATGTGATGTTCTCAGGGTGTCCTTCCTAAGATGCCGTGAAGTCGAAAGAGGCTAACGCACCAGGGTTGAGCAGGCCGTTGTGGCGATTTTTGTGGCAGCTACGACCCCCCCAAATATTCAATTTTTCCAAAAAAAAATCCCAAAATTTTACGACCCTCCTCACATCAGGGAGGCCACTGGCACCAATTTTTTAGCTTTATTTATTGTCGAATTTTAAAGAGAAGCGAAAGTTGTTGTAAAATTTTTTAGTGACCAGTTCGGTCGCGGCTGACGTGTGGACGCGAAAGGGTCATGTTTTAAACATTTTACGACCGCCCCCCCCAAATTTTCATTTTTTTCCAAAAAAAAGCTTACGAACCCCCGTTGTGGCCGGTCACAACGCTGCTCAACCCTGTAGCGCACCCAGGCGGCACGCCTTGTTTTATTTCATTTCACAATACACAATTACAGCGTATTTGCCGATTTTTTTTTTGGTGCACAGGGTTAATCGAAAAAATGTTCGTAAAGTGTTTGCATTCACTATATAAAACACAGGTATAGCTAAAGATGGAACCCACAATAACCAAAGGAGAAGGAAGCAGTGCAACAAAAACCAACAAACGCTATTTGCACTTGCAGAAAACACCTGCTAATTGCAGGAATTAAATCTTAACTTCATCGAGATAATAATCAATACAAACAGAAATCTTATTTCAACACACTAATTATCGATGAGCATGTCAAATCTGCGGACCCTAATGTTCAATTCTTCCACGGATGATTTCCAGCCCCAAAGGCAGTGTTCACGATGAGAAAGTTGTTCGTTTTCTGGCGGAAACCTAAGCTTAGGGTCCAAGACGAAGGCCGGAAGTACGACGAAAAACGGCCAGGAAGTGGGTTGAAATCTAGTAGACCAGCCAACTCATTGGATCACCCCCCTTACTTCACATAACAGTTGTCCTGCGTTCGTTTCACCAGCGAAACAGCACCGAATTTTCAAATATTCTTTATCGCGAAAGTTTCTAACGTCACATCACCTTCATTGGCCCATCTTATTTTTGAAGAGTTTTCGGCACAAGAAACATGAAATTAATTTACTGACCTAAGAACTTTGAAGCGCAAAACACTTTCGAATTCAGGTTTGCTGCTTTGTGCGCAGTCTTTCGAAACATAGCAAACAGGCATAATTTAGATTTTCAGAAATTTCTTTAAAAAGCCTTTTTTCCGCTATTTGAGTGTTCTGTGGGGACTTACGCGTACCAGCCTCTACTTGATGGACTTACCTACTCGAAAGTATCGAAAACTAGAATACGCTGCCTTTACCACACTTGAAAAACTTATATATGCCCACTCAATTTGTTTGGAGATGCTTTAAGATCATTTGAAAAAAAAAGATAGCAAGATCTGTACACCTTTTTCCACAATCACCTCTAAATACCACACACATCCTTCGTGAGAATATGCTGCATTTTTCCATTATCGTACAGCGTTTACCACAACATAATTCTGACCTTTCCTCATGATTCGTTGAAACGTTTCTGCCACTACGTATGAAATTCCGCAGTATGTGAATTTCGATGCGCTCTTTAACTATTTCCTTTTCGTTCAGCTCTGCCTACACTAGCGTGAAGAGTTGTTACCCAGATTCACCAACTCAGACAATCGTAGCATTCAACGCGCGTCGAATATGCATTCAACTCGAACATGTCGATTTCGAGCACAATCGGGGAACGTGCTACTAAGGGAGCACGTGTTCCCATTAAGTCTCAAATCACAGCACGTGCTCCAACAAATAAAAGTTCAATGCGTGCATGATACACCTTCAACTAGATGACAGAAAGGTTTTTCAAAAAAGGAAAGCATGCGACGCACTTTTGAAGGGGAACCCATATGTAGGCAGCGTCGTCGGTTCATTTACCCATGTTTGAGGTGCTTCCCGCTAGAGACCTCATCCAACCGCTGGCGGCCCCACTCGGTGGTAGGCGAGCAGGCGGAGTCACATTTCGGTGTGCCGGACGCGTTACGCGTCGTTGTGCTGCTACCATCATAGCGCTGGACTGCCTTGCAGCACGTGCTCCTGAGTTGAAATCTTGCAGCACGCGCTGCTGTTTGGAGCACGTGCCCGTGCGACAGAGAAGGGCGTAGTCCCTCGAGTTGAATGCGTAATCAACACGCATTGAATGCGGCCGTTCTCTGAGAGTGTATTGTAACATTTTCCCTCGAGGAAGGCAGCTTGCCTGTCAAAAGCATTTAGTCATCCAACCAGCTATGTATGCAGCGTTTTGTAAATTGTAGCTGATATGTAGCTACACAAATCTGGTAACTTGTATTTTACTGCGACTAGCGAATACAAGCAGACATACTGGAAAACATCCATAAATACTCTTGAGTTGTTAAACAGTACAGGAAGAAGAAGACTAGTGAGCTTCAAACAGAAAAACTTAGGGCCTTTTTGTAGTTCCCGAAAATTCGAACTAAGGAACAAGGGTTTGTTTAGCTACGTAAACTAGTGCATCCTACTTGAGTGGGCTCATGCCAAAATTGTGTACTGTGCTGATCTAAAATATCTATTAACTGACCATCAAAATGTGTAGCAAACTGCAGAGCGAAGATCTAATGATAACTTCTAGATGTTATTCTCAGGCTCCCCGTAATAGCTACAACCATTCAAAGACGCACAAACACTGAATTGCTGGCTAGAAATTGTTTCTGCCCAAGCATGTGATTTCAAACCATTTAAACAAAATGGTGAACACGCACAGAGAAAACCCTTTAGCAATTTTGACAAACAATCTGCCGTTTTAACATTCTCACAGTAAGTCATGTATCCAGAAGGAATTTCAGAGGCGAAATTGACTACATATGGCGAACAAAATGCGAAAAATGCATAAAAACTTATGTTATTCTTACTGGCAACTATTGCTTACGAACATCCCTTTGAAAACTCTCGAATATTAGTGTTTTGTGCTGTTTTTCTTCATTCCTAAGCTTTTATGGACTAAGCAGCAATAATTTTACAAATTCCATTTGGGAACGGTGGACCACACAACAAAAAAGAAAAAAGTTGAGGCTCGAAGGAAAACGAGAGAACAGCTATTTTGAAAATACCAGTTGAAGTAACCTCAGGAACGCTTAGGAACGAATCCTCCTACATTACTCTTCTCTTTTTTAATCTAGTACGACCCTGGCAACCTGAAACCATTGTGCGATCTTCTACCAAGAATTCCCTTACCTTCATGCTCTCGAATCCCGAACTGCCTTGACTCGAATTTGACCCAGTCGAAATACGATGTGACGGATCCGGAAGAACGGATGTTGATGGAAACGCAAGTGACGTCATTCCTAAAAAATAACAAATGGAGAAAGACGACAGATAAGGACAAATGGGACGGAACTCTCGTTTTTGAAAGTATCAGAGTAGTTTTCATCTATAACCAGAACGCCTTTCCACGATAATGCCGCTTCTGCGATAACAGCGGGCAGGAATTTTAGTGGTTAGGAAATGGCTAGACCAAAAAAAATCAGTCACACTTCGGTCAGAATGACTAGCGATGTTGTCGGCTGAGATGTATGAAAAATCAGAAGAATGTCATGGATTGTTATTTCTGTTCGAGTTTGTTTTCCTTGAGATGGAATCCATGGAAAGGGTATCAAAGTCAAGCCTCCACAGTTGATCCCACATTGGAGCAACATTTAAAGAGGCATTTTTTGCTACATCTTTGGAACAAAATGAACTAAATCAGATGAAGCTCATAGAATTGCAAACGTGAAACTCATGAAAGCTTCACCGTACTTGAGAGGAATGTAGGCTCGAACACCAAGAATGAAAAGCCTCTTCTGGCGTACTGGAATAGGAGTCACGGTTTAGGTATGCAAATCGAGACAAAAAAAACCTGGCATCTCAGCCGCTTGCTTGAATGGAACCGGTAAGACACGTTTTGTGAATACACGTATGCAGAAACAACTTAACAAGAACTTCGATTTGCATGGGGAAGAAGTTGATTTTCCAGGCTCCTATTGGTGATTGGGCCAACACTAGATGTCATAGAAAGAATCTCAATACAAAGTATGTGCACCTTATTTGAGAGTGTGCACATCTTGAGATGCAAAACAATGGCTCTGAAAAAAACTAAAGCTCAATGAGCTGCTAGAGGTATATAGAATATGTGAGTTAAGTGGCCTCTCATATCCCCTACGGATCATGAAAACTGATTGACTGTTCTCATGACAAACAAACCAGTTTATCTGCCGGATAGAGGAGCTCGTAATAGCCTGCGGATCATGAGAACTCTAATGAGCTGTTTGAATAATCCTCACGGATCCGAGGAAAGTGCGCTAGAAATGAAACATAGAAAAACGGAGGATTACTGCGAGTAAGATTGGCATACGTGGCAGGAAAATGTGTGTAATGTATATTATACTCAGGCATCGAATAACATCGAACTGTCCAATATAAAAATTTTTCTCTTCAGTGTCAGGATGACTCGAGCTGTCTTCGGTTTCTATACCGCAAGTGATGAGAAAATCACAATAATTAATTATATAAAAAAGTCGACTTCAACTTATAGTAGGCTACCTTTCTTGCAAAAAAAAAAACTTATTTGTGTAATTTTGTATGCGAAGAAATCTACTCAGCGATGAATTGTGAGAAGCATTATCCTTGCATGGTGTCTAGAAACCAAACTCAGCTCGAACCATTTTGACATTGGGAAGAAATATCGAATTATCGAATCACTCCATATTATTCGATGCCCAAATAGGACGTATATGACGATTTTAAAGGAGAAACAGGGGATTGTGAGCTCGCCGAGTTGCCTCAAGAATAGGAAAAAAATCGAACAAGTTTCAATTCTCAGAATGAATAATGAGAAAATTGTCAAATTAAAAACTAAGGCCGGTTAGTGCAAACTATTAGGAAAGTTCTACATCTGTATGAAGAAGATAAAAATATGTAAGCTGTTTCAATAGACGTTTTTCACTAATTACTCGAATTTTTCGGAATAGGATTCATACTTGCGCCAACATGAGTAGAATGTACTTTCATAGACAAGGCTTACTCTAAGTAAATGTCTGTCAACAAACTTCTTGGATTGCGTTAGAGAAATGAGCACACCTTCTATAGAACTTCACGAATTCCCCAAGGCTTAGGTTCAGGCCCGTGTTGATTGAGCCTTGTCACGCTGACACATTTGCCCCTTCCTCTCCCTTAGCCAATTAACGCCTACTTATTGAGTAAATGGACGTAAATAATGTGTCGATAAACGCGACTGCCAAACTTGTTAGGTAATAAGAGTGGAGAGAAGGAGAATGAGAAAGTAAGTCAGCTAACAAGTAAGTAACCAAAAGCCTTCGCCTCCCAGCTGAATAGAGGTTCGAGACCATTATACGAGACAATGACGAGGTACGAGTCCTAAGGGCGCGATGATTGACGCGAGAGCCACTGAAGCGAATTCGAGACCTCGACCACGATTCTACACTAGACGCACCCCCCACAGCGATTGAAATCAAACACCACCTACCACAACACACAAACTGACACACGCAACCACATAGTAATATATGGAGTAATGGAGTGAAGCATTCATTCATAAGAAAACACCTATGCCAGCGAAGAAGTGAGCGCTCACAAACTCCTTCCCCTTTGACTACAACAAACACTTAGTTTGGTCAGATGATAAAGATGCTGAGAGATCTGGAAGAAGTCCGGAACGAAACCAGTGGAGTAAAGTCACAAAGTTAGATCGTGCAGATTGTACACATCAGAATAACACTGTCATAGCCCAATTCTTCATGAAAGGTGCATGGATAAATCAGGACACCTATGAACTACCTGATAGATTTAGAAGCAAATTTAAAGATAGTGTCCAAGAAAGAAAACCATTTCCCAGTTCTCAATATTTTTTGCACAGGTAAAAATTTCACGAAGAAAAGGATAATAGCGGAAAGTTCTTGCAAAACCCCCGATTTCCGGAAGGAAAACTGCATAGAAAGACCTCAAAATATTGAACTACGCCTGAAATGTCGGAAATGGTTTCGCGCTTCGAACTTCTTAGGTATTACCACGCCGGCGCACGCGACCACCGCGCCAGCCGCAGGGGAGATTCAAATGTTTTTTCTTCAGGATGCAAGCCACGGACCCAACTATATTTTACCTTTCTGGAGTTTTTTTTTGTGTGAAAAAATCCCAACAATCGACACAAAGTCTAATTATGGAAGAAAATCTATGTATGAAGCTTACGCCCGTGAGCCCAAACAAAAAAAGAGTTGGATGTCTAGATACATAGTAGGCGAACCTCGAACTCCCACCATTAGAAACATCATGATGTCGAGGTCAAAATAATGTTGGATAAACATCATGATGTCGAGGTCAAAATAATGTTGGATAAAACGAGATGAAGGAAGGAAATACATTGACTCAGTCAGTAATGGTAGACTATTTACTCAAACGTTTCCGGACAATATAATGTGCATTGAAGAGTGTGAAGAAGATGAAAACAAATTTTTAAAAATCACGAGAAGCTTTGCAGAAACAAGTAATACAAGTTGACATTTCGATAAAACATGTGATCATCTATAGAAAGATGGATTTAATACATCCAAAAAACGGGGAATCATCCCGATGGACTAGACTTCTGACTTCATAAACCAGAGAGCAATCGAAGGTGGTGTTGCGTGGCGTCGATACGAAGAGGGTGAGTGTGAATAATGGACTGAATCCTATTCCCTTCTCCATGTAGCTACCGACAAATGAACTTTTCACGCCTCACGCCATCAATGAGCGACGTACGGACGAACGTCCCTATATCACGTCTGGGAGTTCTATGGAGGAGAAAAGGAAAAGAAATATCCAGAAGTGCTATGAAAAGTACGCGAAACCATCGTTAGCTATCAAAGTCTTCTGCAGAGCAGAAAGAAGCACCCCATGAAGCTTCTGTAGAAAGGAAGAACTTCTGCAAGGACGCCGAGCAGAATGAAAAGAAAGGAAACACGGAGGAAGAGCAGAAGCTGGCGAATCTGTCCTCACTGCATACATAATAGAGCAGCAGAGTACGTAAAGAGTAGATCGAATAAAAAGTGCAGAAGTGAGGGCGACGCAGCTGCGAGAAAGGAGAACGACAAATGTGTGAGTTCAAGCGAGAAAAAACGTATTGCAGACTTCAGTGTCATTCATTCCCCCTACAAACATGCTCTGTTCTTACTGGAACGAAATCCCGGTCCGCAGTTGCAGAAAAACGCTGTTGCTGCTCGCAGCGTGAATATACTCATGCTGGGACAAAGAATTATTATGCTGGGATGCCGCGGTTCTAGCACGATTATCTTCAAGCTGCGTGCTGCAACAGTGGTTTCCTGCAACTGCGGACTGGACTTTTGTTCCGATAAGAATATTACATACCCTCTATTTCGAAGTGAAATTTAACCGGTTCGGTAGCGAGCGTGTGGTGTCTCCTTCTCCCCACACTCTTTCGTTTTCTCTGCCTTTTGCTCCGCAGACGCTTGCGAAGGGACAAACTCGCTTTGAAATGTAGGACATAGGACAACGCAGGGAGCGCAAATTCAGCTCTAATGAAGTTGCGGAATCTCAACGACAGCCTTTGGCATTAGCGAACGACAACGTTACTAAATGAACAGTTGACACCAGCCAAACTTACAGAGACTACATTGTTCCCTCTCCTTTGCTCGATTCACTCTCCCTGCACCTCCCTCAAACTCAAGGGACATAGCAGTACGGCGCGAAAGGCGATTTCCGCCCCATTCCCTTTTTGCTTGATGGGCGGATAAATACGTGGAATAGCTTTAACAGAGTGAATGCTTTAGCTTTAACAGTGGAGAAAGGCGCCGCCGCCAGCCGCACACGGTCAAGTGGCCGAAACTCGCCGGAGCAAAGCAAGCCTGCTATCACACCGGGCTCAGTGGAATTGATATTGATACCAGTTTGGTGTGGGAGGACAAGAACATTGACTTAAACATCGGATGACCTCCGCAAGTCATTGTATAGGCCCAATACACATTCAGAAGCCTCCTAGATTCTGATTGGAAGTCGAATGCGCGGCGCACCCCTAAAGAAACAGAGTAACGCTGAGAACTTTTTTGTCTTAAACGAAATTCGTCATGCTCAGTCAAGCTTGCTCCACGAGTCTTCAAAATTTTTTTTGCCAAAGGATACTCTGATGAGATCTGAATCTGCAGTGGCACTGATTACCGGAGAATCGGAGCTCATGATCCTTCGCCATTTTCAACAAAACGTGGTTGGAAGTTGATATAGTTTTGTTTCGAACCGCGATTGCCATAACCAGCGAACAGCCGACAAGTTACGGTTGGCCACGCAAAAACAGCAAACATAAACAACACATATCAGTAGGTAAGCTACAGTGCTACACTGAACTGAGGACTCAATAGAAAGTGCTGGTTATTCACTTCCGGCAAACGATGAAGGGGGAAGGATTGTCCGGTGGGTTTTACCTGCAAACATTTCACAGCCTACTCAATATTTATGCACAGACTTAACATCCACTTCCCGCCCAACGTAGCATTTACTCTATCCGTCTTTTATCCGGCCAGTGTAGAAGATGCATAAATGCTCGAAAAATCCACAGGAGCAAAATCCAAATCAAAGTATGAAAGGATGGAGGGAGATGATGATGATGACCAACTACATCCATCAGTGAATTGAGGACATTTAGGAAATGTTCCGGTTTGGGGGTGGGGGTGCGCGTTCAATCGAGCATATTGTTGACCCGACGAAGCACAGCCGCTGCCAGCATGAATAATTCCAAGGGTCGAGCCATCATTACGATTGCTCTCTTCGCAGTTTCCCGCACCGCCATAACGATGGCGACGCCATCATCATAACACAACAAAAGTAACGCCAGAAGAATTTTCACTACGGGAGAAACCTACCCGGAACACATGATTTTCACCAAAGCAACAGTTCTGTGTAGCCATGAGTTCCAGCTTGTCGCGTATTCTCGCACATGTAATCCCAAGTTAACGACTATCCTTCGCCCATTCGTTCGGACACCCGCACATTTACTGCATATTTATCGGGGTTTACTATGAATGCGCAAGTAGTGCGCGGGAATACTGCAACTATTCACTAATTGGGCAAACCTGAGCAGAACAAATGCACCCTAATCGTCCACTTCAATTGGAAATAATACGTAAATAGATTCACATTGGTTATTCACAAGCAAAAAACCAATGCATAATCAAATTATAGAATTCACACAATCAGATTGAGTGGGGCACCAACATATGTAGAATCTGTTATCTGTTTAGCTTATATTGCACGAAGGGAAATACTGAATTGGAATGAGGCCCCGAAATGGCCTGAAATGAAGAGGTAAAGCTGACCAAGAAGAATTAAATTACATCTCCAGGTCAAAAAAATGTTGCCGATTGTTTGGGGGTAACCTGGGTCATAAGCCATCAAAAAAGAACACGTCATCATGAAAAGCGCAGGGATCTGGAATGCAAAAAAAAACAACCATATTATCTCAAATCGCGTTCAAAGCTGGGTTAAATCTGTTAAAAATGATACTGTTTTTAGCCCATTTTCCTGTCTTGAAGGGACCCAAAAACACGAACAAACTCATAACTGCTTCTCCTGATGATCTCGCATACACCTGATAGTTATGCATACAAACAGGTATACTCGTACATTAAATAATATCGAAATTTGAGATGAATACATATAGCTTTCGCTTCAGAGCCAGGCTCGAAGGTCTGAGCTAGTTTAGGTCCAAAGCACTAATTCATAAAAAAAATGACCACGACTCATGTCAGAAAAGATCTCTTGGCATATATAGAACTACGAACTGCAGTCATTCAGAAAAATGTTCAAAACTGGATAGCGGTCAACTATTTGCCTAGGAAAAGCTGATAATAGTGATTTTGTGAACTCCAAAGATTCTTATGTCTTAAACTATGAAAAAATCTCCTATGTCAACGAACCAAACACAACTCAAATCATTTTGGTACTAAAACGAAAAAACCCGTTAATTTAATTATTCGATATTAACTGCCCAACTATGATAACAAGCAACCTTGAATAAGAATTTTTTCGGAAATTCAATGTTATCCTTTGAGAGTTTCAGATCGAGTGGTTATCAACTTCGAAAGAGTGAAGAGCCGTCCTGGAAGCATTGCGAATAATAAGGAAACAAATCACATGAATTCATACAGGACATGCTCAAAATGTGGAAGGGTATTAGCGGGTGCAAGGTTTCGGGAAGACTGAGTTTCAACTTAATTCAACAGAACGTCTTCAACGTGTCATGACGTCCACTAAGCTCAAACCGAGATATACCTATAGCTATATGTAGTTGCGCAACTAAAGCCGCGGCGAAAAAAAAACGTAACCATTACGGCACACTAAAATCCAGATGAGAACCAGAAAAGGTCTGTGCAATCAAAAATGGCATGTGGAGTGAAATGCGAGAAAGATGAGGTGTTGGGCAGCCGACACTATTGAATGCTGAATCAACAGCCATTGAAAATAACACCTTCATCAGCCCAACTACTACACTACCAGCGGATCTGATTACTTACATCTCACGCTAACAAATGAACATTACTCACATTACCATTCTGAAGATAAGGAGTAAATAACGTCTGAAACCTCACTCCAACATCTCGTCCACGCTGCGCTCGTTATCGCCCTCAAATCATGGATTATGAGCATCAAGTACAATAATACTAGAAGCAAAGACCAGCTGCGCGCTCGCTCTACTACTAGTCTTATACGAGTCACGAAATGAAATTACTCGTTGACAGGACAACAGTGATGCAGCAGCAGCAGCCTCTGAGGATTTTACAAAGGATAAAGCCCGCGAACATTATTATTATTGCCCTGCCATGGATTAGATTTTTTCGCATCTAAGTCTCAAGCACAAATATGTGGACGTTCTACAATACGCGCCGAGATTCTCACTGAATGATTTAAATATTGAATTTTTAAGAACAACTAAGTGATTAAAAAGGAAACAACCATGGAACCCTGAGGGTTAAAAGAGTTAGGCTATTCTAGACTACACTTAAAGGCACAGTCCAACCTCGAAATCGTTTCAGTATGTTTTCTGCTTATTCTGGAGATGGTCCCACGGCGATTCATACGATACCTCTGAAATCTTACAAAACCCCCTATGAACGGAGTTACGCAGCTTGTCACTTCCGCCATTGTAACCGATGCATGGGAGCGTACCCGAATGAAGAGAGGCTGAGAGTGAAGGGAAAACAAGGTTATGAATCGAAACCCTCCGCTCATCTTGCCAATGTTTGCCTCAAGAGGTTGTCAAAGGGGGCGTGCCTAAGTGGCTTCTTGCTGTGGGAACGCTAGAGTGGCTTCTTCCTATATCTCCTATTCGAGGGAACTGAGAATGCGCACGTGGCAGGTGTTATATAGGGTGAGTCTACTTCATAACTATGTGGAAATCTCAGATTTCGTTTCTGGGGTTGGACTGTGCCTTCAAATGTTTTGTTCATGATAAACCTCGCTGTTGAGTTTTCAATGAAAATCAGCCCTGAGAGGCACAGAAACTTCGAAAAAAAAAAGAATCTAAACGCCTTTTCTAAGAAAAAAAGGCTTCGAAAATTACTCCACTGGTCAGGGTCGGCCTCTTCGGGTTCAGTTGTTGTCACTAACACAAACACGGCTGGATCACTGCGGCAATTCGACATTCGATCATCAGTAGTGGCCTTTGATTCAAGGAGGCAACGAATTTGGGAAATGGTCGTCGAAATTCTGAGGGTTTTCTTCGTCAGGTGGAATTTTCTTCAATCCATTGTCTATCTCAATAAAAACCACTACTGATGATCCCAGGTCAAATCGTGGCAATTATTCACCCGTTTCGTTTCTTCAAAGCCACTTTCTGCTTATGAGAGGAAGTTTCGATCCGTCTTTTTTCAATGATATTCAGGATTTTGGAGCTACTACACTTGTTTTCCATTGAAAACTCGAAGAAAGAAGTTCACCGTGAACAGTGCCTTTGATCATGAGAATGGGAAACTGACTTCGGGCAATTTAAAGTCACCGAACTTATCAAAACCCAAAAGTGTTGGAAGCATTCTTGAAAAGGAAAACACTTCAGGAAATCTCTAGCTGCGATGCACAGTGGACGACCCTCACATCCGACCTTAATGAATTCGCGACACTAAACTTCAATGAAAGTTTTAATCGGTTTGCTGCCGATTCCCAGTCGAGACGCAAGGTGGATTCCAATGAAAAGTTCCAATTCCTAAATTGATATCGGTATCGCTTTCCTTGTATAACGGCTGAAAACGGAGGTAAAAAACAGGCGCGCGGCAGACAACTCGTCCACAAAATCTTCACCGTCCGAGTACATGACCTATGATGAGCCAGTTGCATAAATTTTTGGGTGAATACGGAGACAATGCTGTGATCAGCGCAAAATGTTCTCCAGGAGCAGAAAACCGGAAAAAGATTTCAAAAAGTTGGAGTGTGGCTTCACATTGAGCTTATTTATCTGCCGCAATTTCGAAGATATAGGTTTCTATTCTTTTTTTTTGTTCAGGCTACACCTCAGCTGCACCGCAAAAGCAAGGGCATAGAAGAAGTGCATTTCAGACGCACTGAGGATAGACTCCACGGACAGCATTCATGGTAGGAATCACTAGGATGGAAAACAGAAACAACGACGACAATACTACGTGCTAAACTGAGATAGAAGTGCTGGCATATTCCGATATGTTCGAGATTATGTAGAAATTACTCACGGCAATAAGGACAACGTTATCGATAGCACCTAGCCTAAGTAGTAACGCTTATGTTGTCGTCAATCACAAGAAACTCGATGAATGAGTGTGAGATTCTTCTGAACAAAACAAGCGCCTGCCTCGGCGTAGAGGGGATTTTCTTTGATGCGACTTGCCATCGTCACCTAAATGAATGTGAATGAATGGGTTGTTTTCTTGGAATCAAACGTAGAGGGAGTTAGCGCCTTGGAGGTAATGGGAGGGTAATGGGGATGTTTCTGCACACATTTATGCCTCATCAGCATGGATACTAAGACCATTCACAGCTTCTGACCTGATAAAAGTGAAGAGTAAGGGGTGATCATAAAGCATAGAGTGACCGATTTAGAGGTAAGCTTAGAATTTTTTTCTTGAAAAAAAAAACGAAAATGAATCGTCGGAAGCGTCGTTGACTTTTAAGGGTAGAAGCGGCAGAAGCGCGTTGATTGAGGGCGATGATGAGATGTGAAAGTGAAATGTATGCATGTAGAGAGAGCAGGCTCGACTAGCTTTGACTCTGCCTCATTCGGGCCGGCTAAGGCTGGCCTCGGGACCACTCCATATACCTGGCTGTAAGTAATTGGAGCTGCACGGGAAATGAAATCGAGGATACACACACGTTCACACACGCAGAGACCGCCTCCACTGAACATCAGGCGGATTAAATCTGGTAAAATTTCAGGATTCCAAAATGCACAATAATGGTGAAGAGAGCATCGCTGCTCCCTGAAGTGCATTTCGAAAGTAGAGCAAGTCTCAAATCAAGCCCGACCAAGATAACGTACATAACCTGGTTATTAAGGCATCAAGTAGATCATATCTACCTGTTGAAGCTTGAAGGCAGTGTTAACGATGGAAAACCATATCCTCGTTTTCAACGCTTTTGTGTAGGTTAGACCACAAAGCAAAAAATAATGGCAAGATGTCCCCACAGTCTTCAATTTTCGAAGAAAAACTATTTTCACACGCTTCCTAGCCATTTTTTGCTATTTCACCCTTCTTTTTTACAGGACCCAAAGCTTACATGCATGCAAAGAAACGGGTAACTTTTTCATCGCGCACGTTGCCTTCAAAGGTGGACTAGTAATTCAGGCTTCCGCTCAACAGCATAAGGAGGTATGAACACTGAAAGGACCGAGACAGAGCACCAAAGGAAGATAAGGATTTCATGAACGAACACGCACGCAATGCTCCACATGATAAACACAATATATTCATGTCAGCAATGAATAACAGCCAAGTTTATGGACAAAGTTACTCACCCAACACTATTGTTGTTCAAGATTACAAACAACAACAAAGAAACCTACATATCAACAATTGAGATTAATCGTATTAATCTATGAAGGTCGCAATAAAGCTTTTAGATCAATGCTTTCCTGTAAAAGATGACCCCATGGCTTGGGTACTCATTCATACACCATTCTCAAAGAGCTGAACTCCCATTTCGAAGTCATTCCTAACTAATATTAGAAACTGAACAATCTTCAGCGTTACTTCATATTCCTCTTGCTTTCTTTTCGAAAACTCTGAATATTGCAGTGCTAAATGAAAAAAAAATTTCTGTTTCATCATAAAACAAGCAGTAAAAAAAAGAAAGTGTCAGATAATTACATAGAAGCCTTTGCTGAACTCTGAACATGGGACAGCTATCGATAGGCTTTCTGAAAGCAGCTATGTAGATGCTTTATGGATGATTTTATCCTGAGACGCCCTGATATCTGAATAAAATATGAATATTGTAAAACATTGAGTAACCCTCAAACAAGTCTCCTAATTACGATATTGACTGATAGTCGTTGTCTTTACGCAAAGCCAAGATATTTACGATATTTGGTTGAACCAGCAACAGACTAGGAGATTGCCCTGCTCGATTAAAGCACGATAGTAAAACAATGAGAAAGAATTCATGGAAGTGCTAGGAAAGAATGGGATTCTGGCTCCGGTGCCAAGACTGCACCTAGAACGAGACGCGAAAATGTATGTATGAATGTGGTCCGACTATGAGAATGAGATGATGCAGCCTACGAGGCACAACAACCGATATCAGGCGATGATGAAGTGGGAGGGTGGGCAAGATGGTATCAAAAGGCAGTAGATCAGACCAGATGCCTAATCGTTCTCATAATAATGAAGGAAATCGCAATTCGCTACAATAGATGGCTGTGACACTTGCGACCACGCAACAGCCAACTGTTCATCCTCATCCTGCTTCATCTCGGGCTCAGAACCTCATCCTCCTCGTTCTCGTCCTTTGTCGTCGTTCGCCAAAGCGTTATGATGCTCACATCTGGCTATCGGCTATCGAACGTCCACCGCTCGTATATTCCAGCCCCCCACATGACATTCTGCATATCAAGTCGTAAAACTGCCGAAACCGATTCGTCGTCCGCTGCTGCTTCACTCAGATGGTGGCACAATTGGCGAGATTCTCGACACATACAATTGTAAGGGACACAACCAACCACTTTATTGCTATGGACAGAGTTCGGATTCATCCTTGCCTAAGAAATCTTCCATGGAAACATTGCTGAACTCGAAAGCTACAGACGTATGTACACGAAGGCAATATTCATGAGAGGACGAGTAAGTATGGAAAAGAACAAACTGCGGCAAACAGATTCAGGCGTGCACATTTAACGAAGCGAGCGTCAGGAGATAACTTGATTTTAATGCGCGGCTGAGTGTGCATCTATGAAGGCGAAGGCAGTGCGATCGAATAAAGGCTCATAACAAACCAACCCTTTTCATATATATCAGGTTACTGGGAAATGGCTAAAAAGAAACATAACCGTAACCAGTCAACCATGAAATAGTGTGAAAATTCTACTCATCATTACAAGCGCAATGGAAAAAAAATTGAAAAACGCACTGCAAGGATGCCCCAAGCTGTCTCCTTCGTTGGATTGGAAAAGGCTGAATTTCCGAATTTTCACAAAACTACTTTGAAGGCAGTGTTAATGACAAAAAAAACTATCCCGTTGTTTCTTTTTGTAGAAATGTCAGCTTTGGGTTCATCTAAAGTAAGGAAGAAAGAACGACGAAAAACGGCCAGGAAGTAGGCGGCGATCAAGTGGATCCATTGAATCAGTCGGCCTACCTCATGAAGGAGTTGTCCAATCAAAGGGACAAAATCTGAAAAGCTGATTATTCTTCATCTCGAGGGATCCTACATATGTAACACCCAAACATGCGCAATAAAACCTTATTTTGAAATAATTGTTGATAGAAAAAACATACTTCCGATGTTCTGAATTATTCCGCAGCGAAAACCCAAAATTGACGTAACCGGAGGAAGCTGAATGTTTTAGAGTTTTTTAGACATTTTTCTCCTCTCAGTGAGGGTTTCGATAAGCCTTTCCGCTACTATTACCCTCTACGGCGTGGACTTATCTGCGCAAAAGCATTGCACAATAGGTTACGATTCTTATCGTGAACGCAGCTTTCGGAGGATTGCTAAGGGCAAATGTCGACAAAAAACGCAACATTCCCTGAGTGATCTTTTAACCCAATGAGGTAAATATCGGACAAGAGACATACCTTTCCTTGTAAGTGCGACTCTCGAGATACATACATATCAGTGGTCGATAGGCAACTCAGATTTACAATTAACATACCGAAAGTTCAACTAATTGCACATAAATCCTAGATACCTCGGATGAGTCCGGGCGTCGCAAGCAGCGCAGTGGTCGGTCATGGCAAAATATCACAGTGATAAGGAAATTTTGACATCATAAGCCCGAAAACCCTTACTTCGGCCGGCTCAAAACCAGGGAGCTAGGCCATACAGCCGCGGTCAGCAGCAAATGATAACTTGGTGAGATGACGACATCAGAGGATAAATTCATAATTCAAAACAAACAAGGGAATTTCTGCTTTAGTTGAAAATATCAGTGTTTTTCCCTTTGCTTGATATATACAAAAAGCTTCGTTCATAATTGTCGAGTTTTTGCGGATGTTTGTGGAAGAAAAACAGATTATCACCTAGTCTTTACCGGAACTGTATTCGTAAGCGATCAGAGACAGCACTCCAAATGTTGATAGAACTTCACTTCGAACCTTGTAAATACTAGATGAAACAACACAGATCATTCACAATGAAAATCCTAATGAGCACAACAGTCAGAGACAGTAGCCAGACACTAGCCAGCCATCCATCCAACCGACGTCGTCCTCATGGTGCTTCATAGCGGCGACCTGACAGCAGCGTCAAACAAATGCCGACGACTTGGCGCGAGCGGACGTCGGCTGGCTGCTGCCGCCTTCTCGCGCACGCTGCTTGACGACAACGATTAGCCCGATCTGAGTTTATTGAGTTGGCGGGCGTTCAAGGGTTCCGACACTCTAATTTATTCATGGCTACTGCTTTGTCGGCTCATACTGCTACCGCATTTGTAAGAACTAGCCGGAACGAGAATGACGTGGCGAGACGCAGAAGGTGGAGAAGAAAGATCTTCTGAGCCACATATCTTCAAAGAAGACCTAAAGGTGCTTGAAGAATATGAACAGCAATGTGAACAGATTGCACAACTGCCTGCTCATCTCCACTCGTCAATGATAGAAGTGCTTTTTTCAGATTATTCATTTTCGGCAGCGAAGCTTACAGTCCCGCGCAGAACGCCTCTAAAAAACGGCGGTTTGCGGCGTTTCTGCATAACAGCATATCGCTTCAAATTGGCGAGCTGAATTCTCAATGAACTTTTCGTGGTCCTCTCAGTGACGCAGAATCAAGGTTATGTCGTCTGACCAAATCATAATGATGAGTTTTGACGAAAAAAATAGGCAAAATTGTCGGAGTAAATGTTTTGTGTTGCCACGTTACTGTACTTGTCATCCGAAGATAATTTTTCGGATAATGGATCGATTCGGATAATGCCATTTTTCCAATGATTCGGATACGAATATCCGGTCGGATAATTTCGGATAACTTTGGATATTTCCGAAACATAGTTGAGGCAGAACGGTGAAAAATAAACTAGGTAATCGAGGCAAAAAACAATCATAATTGAACAAACTGTAGCACTTCATTGCTGTTGCAGCATATAAACATACAAACTTTAATCTTCATATATACATATTAATAAAAACATGAAAACAAATCTTGAATGCGAATATATCGTCGTTGGGAGGCACAGTATTATCCATACGCAGGTTTTTCAGGACAACTAACAAATAAAAAGTATGCAGAGCAACTATTCAAAAACTTCTACACTGAATAACTAGCCACTTGGTCATCTCACTTGACCACGCCCATTTTTCCGCGCCGCAACGACTCTTCCTACTTCGGAAGGAGGAAAATCCTGGGTTGATGCACTAAATAGAAGGCGGTATGGAAAATGGGCGTGGCCTAGTGCAATTTTCGTCGATTTTAGCCAAGAATTATCCGACTTTGTCCGATATTATCCGATTTAATCCGTAGTTTTACCCGAATTTTATCCGATTTCATCCGAATTTTATCCGATTTCATCCGATTTTTTTTGACCCTTCGGATAATGGTTCGATTCAGATAATGCTGATTTCAAATTTCTCGGATATTGGTTCGATTCAGATAATGCCTTTTTTCGAATTTTCGGATATCGGATTATCCGAATCTCGGATATCCGGTCGGATATCCGAAATGGAGTGATTTGGATACTAAGCACATATACACGCTACTGTGTTGGTTTTGCTGAGAGGGATTAGAAAATTACCTAGAAATTGAAATTGGACCACTTTGAATCCCTCTATGGCGATGCGGCGCGCAGTATGTACGCCCCCCCCCAAACGAAAAATTATGCGAAATGAACTTTTCGCACGGATTCCGAGCGAATTCGACAACATCCCATATTTTGCGGAGGAGCTCTTTTCACAAGCCAGTACTATTCTTCTTGTTAACGGAATTTGAAATTGAAAGCTCCCTCACTGCTGTGGTTCATTTTAACATTAGCAAAGCGTGAAAACAGATTATTGTCATGTTTGGACAGCTACCTATTGACACAAAAAAAGTCTTAAGAAGAAGATTTAGAACGAAAACTACAAAGATTTTGTACTCTATATGTATTCGCATGATATCCTTTCAAATGCTTGTAATAAACACGAGCACTCAGTGGGGTTGAAATGAAGAGCTCATGGAGGGGAGGTTGCACGATATAAAAATGGGGAATGTGAAAAGCAACTGCACTCGTTATTCTGATTATTATAATGAATCATCACGACGAGATGAAATGGATTAAGTAAATGAGATACAATGTGAAAAAACTAACCACCGTTTTTCGTGCCTAGCAGTTGGCCAGCCTCAGTCCCATAACTCGAGAACGATGACGACGAATGCGTACCGAAGATGGTCGGACGACAAATTCTGGAAAACAGAAACATACTGATCTCAGATCAATCAAGGTGAAATTCCCTAATCCTACAACATCCACAAGATCTTAATTTTCCGAAATATGACATTTGGTTGTGTATTCACGCAAAAAGCGGGAATGGAGCATAATCCATCACGGACTCTTTAAAAAAAGTAAACTACTCATCAGACTTATCGAGCCTACTTGACTTCTTCACTTCACTAAAAATTAACACGCAATGAAGTTACAAGCCGTGAAAAATGTCACACGGTAAGTGTTTAGAGCGGTGAACACGCCAGCGAAAACGAAATCGCTCCAGCCGCGAAGCGGTGCATTGTTAGTTTCTCTTGGTCCACTATGATAACATTGTGAAATACCCACACCCGAGCTTGAGATTTCGAAGAGCTACGAGCCCGCAAAGTTTGGCTATCTTATTAAGCATGTTTTAACCATTGTTTGTGTCCGATCGATTTGCACACGATGTACATAACCATGGCTACGCTGGCCATGGTTTAAACGTGGTTAGCGTTTCGTGAATTCCACCCCAGGAAGGAAGGCCGGTGGAGTGCAGCGATCTGGTGTAGTGGATAAGGGGCCGAATAGAGTCTCGCCGCGCGACGGCGCGGCAGCATGGTGTGCAGCCGTATCGATCAAGCGGCGCCGCGAGGCGGCGCGGCGGGTCGATTAGACTAGGTCAGGGCCGAATCTGGCAGCGGCCGCCGCCGGCGGCTGCCGCATGGCCAGGCGGCGCCGCTTTGCAACCCCGAGCGGTGCTGCGAAGTGGCGCGGCGACAGCAGACGGTCGAGCCCGCTTTCCATGATTGAATGGTCAAATATGTGTTTATGAGGTGAATTTCTGTTTACCGGTGTACTTACATCAAGTTCACTTCTAGTCATACGATTTTGGGCTCTTGAAACCTAATTTTTGGAGTTTTAAAGATTTTGACACCAATTCAAGGGCTATTTTTTTACTAAACTTCGAATTTGAAAATTCCCACGTAACTTTTGAACAACGCCCTTCTAAATTTCCATTTCAGAAACTTATTTTCAGCTGGAAGCAGATCTTCTACGAATAACTAATTTTCGAAAAGTACAGTTGCCTCGATAAGTAATAGTGAGTAAAAGACATAGACATTAGACACTAGGTTTTGAATGAATTAATAATTTGATTACCATGTTTTCATAATATGTCGAATGAATGAATAGTTCGGATAACCACTTTTGTGAAAACTTCTGACTGATGAGTTTTTTGAATAAACCTTTTTCATTGTAAAATCACCAAATGAGTAAATGTACTTGAATGGTAAATTTTTAAAATTTCCGAGTGAATGAATTTTGTCGAATTTCTGAAAATATTGAATGAATTATTAAATTTGAACTATCGAATTGGGACTCTCGAATATTTTTTGAAAATTTTTGATAATTTATCCTCCATTCGATTCGAATATTCGGAAAGTTGGTCCGTATGTTCGAAATCAAAATAGATTTTTCGAATTATTTCTGACTAGTAAAAGGATATTCCCCATCCATTTTTTCAGTTGCAGAAAGTATTCGAATGCCGTGACCCAAAATTGCGCGAATATTCGGAAAGTTGAATAGCTCAGTTACTCAAATAAAGCGAGAATTCGAAGAACCAGTAAATTTGGAACCCCGAATGAATGGAATATCCGAAAAACCTATCAGTGCAGAATTCCGAAAGAATCAATCACTTTATAAAGCAAATAATTAACATCCTGAATGAACCGAAAACCCGAGGAAACTAAAAAAATCCCAATCCCCGAATGAATCAGATTTCAGAAAATACAATTTGAGGTTCCCCAATGAATAGAATATTCCGATAGTTCGAATAATATTCGAATAAGTTGTCCATTGGGTCCCAAATCTGACGAATACGTAAGGTAAAATGTTACAACTATACGACTCTAAAATGAATGCAAGAAAATGGATGGGGTGCACGTCGATCACGGAATCCTTTTTCAGGGAAGAATCCTTCACTGAACATGACCCAAGTCGCCGTAAAATTAAATCCAGCTCCAACTTGGCCAATCTGAATATTACAATAATTTAATTCGAAACTTAGACGTCAGGTGCATAGCCCTGTACGTAGTACGCAAAAGCGCGTCGCCGCTCCAGTTTGCCGCGGCCCGTTCATAGCATTTGGAGATCGGCGGCGATGAGAAATCTTGTGCGGCGCGGCACGCCGCGCCGCTCCATCCCCCGCCGCTCCTTTCAGCGGCGGGACTCTATTCGACCCCTAACGGATTGAACACTTGAACATGATGGTGAAGGTTCAATTCCCCACCTTCGCAGATTTTTTGCAAGTGCATAGGGATTTCGTGTTCTACTTGAAGGCAGTGTCCACGATAAAAACCATGTCTGATTTTTTGGTGGAGATCGGCAGCTGCAGCGCCTAGCGCAACCCTAACGTTGAAAAAACTAAGAAAAATGAGCTTGGAACGGTCCCCTATTTCCCCAAAGTTGGACACCCGTCAGCTCGTTACACCCAGATGCACTTTCCACGAACGACGTGAGCAAATGAATGCTCGAGATTGTGAGATGAGCGATGGTTTCTGATCAATAGCCCCGTTCTTCCCTTTATTCTCAACTTTTCTCTTAACTCAGGTCAGCTCGCATACATCGGCTGCAAAAGATGGAAGTTACAAGCCTCGGACAACTCGTCCACCATGCTTTTCTAGCTCAATTTTTGAGGGACCATAACTCCGTTCCTATACGGTCTTGTACGATTCCAAGAACATCATTGGAATCAGCATGGGACCGTCTCCAAGATAGGCGGAAAAGCAGAAAAACGATTCTTATCGTGAACACTGCCTTTAAACACACTGTTTGTGATTTTGTTTTTGCGTTTTCCAGTCTTACTAATCACCCTGATTCACAGAGGAACATTCATGAACAGTAGATCGAACGAATTTACAATCAATAGCAACTATATGAAATTTGTTCAAGGTTTCTTCGTTGTTGCACTCGTGAGAGCGCTGGTAGAAAAAGCAAACATACAACATGTAAACTGGGCAGTACTATGCTTTTTTGAAGTCGTTCTGCAAATTGCGCAACAAGGTTCACAATAATTTGGATTTCTTGAAGTTCAATCCAGTCTAGGTACCTGTTCGTGAGGAAGTCTTAACATAGAATTCCGTAACTTTGAGCACCAATTCTGAACTGGCACATAGTGTTGAAAACGTGAAGACTTTTCACAGTAGGGGCAGTGAATGAAGGCCACGACCTATCCTGTCTCCTCACACGGGCAATGATCTTCAGGAAAAACCATTCCACAAGTGTTCAGAACAGTGAACGCATCTGCGAAAACGTGTAAAACTGCTTAGTATGCCTCCCCGGGTTGCAGGTTCAAAGAAGTTACGAGCTAAAGACGGTCGTTTTTTGTCCGTTTTGTACACTGCAAAACGCTTCGTGATCTTTCCAAAATCTGCCAACGAAGCCCACAGTCGTGGTCAGCACCCAAAATGACTCCCCTGGAGAAAGTTTGGATGAAATCACATTTATCGAACTTTGATTAGAGTGATAGCATTCCCGACTTGAAAGGATTGTTGGTTGAGTGTTTGCTTCTACCAAATAGGGGTTCTGAGAGCTTTAAAGAAAAATCTTTTATCTTCCAAATTTAACTTCGATTCTCCCAGGGGGTTACTTGGTGTGCTGATCACGCAATCGAAGTTCATTTGTCAATTTTCCGAAACTTTCGACCCAATTTGTTCAAAGGCAGCGTTCATGATAAATCTCGTTTTCAAGTTTTCAGTGTGAAGCACTATGCTGACAGATCCTGGAGGGGATAGGGTCGTAGAAAGCAGCGAAAACGGGCCAGATACCGATCAAAACGGCCGCGAAGTGAAGATTTCGCGAGCCCAGTACGCCTGCTATTCCCTCCCCGCCCCCCATTCTGACGAGCTTATTTCGCCGCGGATGCTTCTGATGGCGAATTGCCAAGCAACTCCGCCACGTCCGGCCTGATCGATACTTGCACATTATGCCATAAGAAAACTAGCGAGGCGCGTAAACTCGTCAGCGCAATGAACATGCATGTACGTTATAAACCGCAAATTTTAGCTTATTCTGAGCAATTTTATTCGCCATTTCTCCACTATTCGTTACCTCGCGACCAAACAATCCCATCATTGAATCGAACTCAAATGTGATCTTCATCATGAACATTGCCTTTAAAGCTTCCCATCGGTGGAAATTCGAGGACACAACACGCCTTTCGACAATTTCCGGCACGGTACGACTGATATTGCTCAAAATGTTCCTCCAGGGGTTATTCTGAGTGCTTGACACGAATCTGATGTCCGTTTATCGATTTTGACAGCATACGGTAGATGAAGGTGGGTATACAGTAGTTCGGTTAGAGTCTCACGTTTCACTCAAAATTTCTATGTGGGGTTTATTCGGGGTGCTCAATACGGATTCAACGTCCATTTGTCGACGTTCGAAATACTAAGGTAGGTCTTGCCAGAGCCGCATTACTTCTTCGAAGCTCTCCAAAAATGTCTGATGAGTAGGCAGGGTTGAGCAGAAGATTTTCAAGACCCCGTAAAAGATTTGGAACTTTTTCAAAAATAAAATGAAAATTTGAAGGGGTAAAAAAATTTGAAGGGGTAGAAAAGTAAAAAAAAAAGCTCGTAAATTTTTTGGATTATACGGGAATTTAATCCGAACCACTCGGTGACCTGAAATGAGGCTAAAGTAGTCGCCTTGTATTATTCGGTCTGCCAAATACAAACTAGGTGTCTGTTTTCTGAAGAGAAATCGTAAACATGTTTCCAAAATTTTGGTCAAGAGGGATAAGGACGGGGGTGGTCGTGGCTCCATCAAAAATTAGCGCAACGGCCTGCTCAACCCTGTGGGTAGGTACTCTTACCTCTTCGCGGAGCTTAAAAAACGCTTATAACCTCTTGGAACCAGCAGCTCGGGACGGGATACTGGCACGTTTTACTAGGGAGGCCCAAGAGATACTAGCAATACAAGTCGTTTTTCCAGATGCGTTTACCGCTCTAAAAACTTCCCTTGTCAGACAATTTCATGTTTTTTTTGTAGCAATATACTCCCATAAGGAAACAGTTCAGTGACAGTAGCCATTCAAAACGAAAACACTCCGCCATTAAAAAACTTCTAGAGACGCGAAATCCTAATATACCCTCCCGAGCTGCCTAGAATCACAAAGAACGGAATTCTAGGCGCCTTATCCATACTTTACGTCGCTGGTTGAGCGTTTACCTTATATCAATAGGGGGTTCTGACAGGATTTTTCAAAAAAAAACAAACTTTCAGATCTAACTCAGGATTTCTTCAGCGGACTTATTTAAGGCGCTGATTCGGAATGCAAGGTCCACTTAAAGGTTTTCGGAAAACCTCAACAGATTTCGTTCAGAGCTTCTCATTCGGAACTGATTTTGAGGGCAAAACGCGACTCTAAAACATTCCCGAAATGCTAGATTAGGTTTGGCTCAGAATCTTTCTGTGAGACTATTCAAAATGGTGAACAGGATTCTCATGTCAGTTTGCCGATTTTCGGTATACTAAGGTGGATTATGCCAGCTAAACGAAATTATACCCACCGTAGTAAATTCAGAATTTTGACAAACGGACCCACGTTTGTGTTCAGCACACTACATAAACAGTTTTGAGTCAAATCTGTCTTTTTCTCGGAACATCCAAAAAGTCTCCTGACGCCCTCACCTATTCCTGAAGCTTTGAAAACGCTTACATTTCCTTTAGGATTCATTCCAGACAGTGCTGGCGAGGATATTTGGATTACACGTCCAAACTTGGTTCTAGAAATGAACATCCTTATACTTAAAGCAGTTATGTCCCGATGTGTGTGTGTGCGTGTATGTGTGTGTGTGTGTGTGTGTGTGTGCGTGTGTGTGTGTGTGTGTGTGTGTGTGTGTGTGTGTGTGTGTGTGTGTGTGTGTGTGTGTGTGTGTGTGTGTGTGTGTGTGTGTGTGTGTGTGTGTGTGTGTGTGTGTGTGTGTGTGTGTGTGTGTGTGTGTGTGTGTGTGTGTGTGTGTGTGTGTGTGTGTGTGTGTGTGTGTGTGTGTGTGTGTGTGTGTGTGTGTGTGTGTGTGTGTGTGTGTGTGTGTGTGTGTGTGTGTGTGTGTGTGTGTGTGTGTGTGTGTGTGTGTGTGTGTGTGTGTGTGTGTGTGTGTGTGTGTGTGTGTGTGTGTGTGTGTGTGTGTGTGTGTGTGTGTGTGTGTGTGCATGTGTCCCGCATGTCTTGGAAATGGCCGATCAAAACTTGTATGAAATGGTACCAACATTTAGGTGGGTGCGACATTTATCGATTACCAAAAAATCAGCCCGAGTCACCTCTTACAAGCCTCGGGGCAACCGAGTTTGTCCGTGGAGCGCTTTTTTGGCCGCGGGTCATGATAACTTCTGCGAGTCGTCTAGCGATGCAAAAAATTCATGGCGTCATAAAAGGTGTGCAGGACTCCAGTGAGGGTGTGCAAGACGTCATAGAAAGTGTGCAGGACCTTAATCGGAGTGTGCAGGACGTCATAGAAAGTGCGCAGGTCCTAAGTAGGAATGTGCAGTACCCCAGCGGAAGTGTGCAGGACCCCAGTGGGAGTGTGCAAGACGTCATAGAAAGTGTGCAGGTCCTAAGTAGGAATGTGCAGGACCCCAGTGGAAGTGTGCAGGACGTCATAGAAAGTGTGCAGGACCCCTATCGGAGTGTGCAGCACGCCATAGAAAGTGCGCAGGTCTTAAGTAGGAATGTGCAGGACCCCAGTACAGTGGGAGTGTGCAGGACGTCATTGAATGTGTGCAGAACCCCAACGGGAGTGTGCAGCACGTCACAGAAAGTGTGCAGGACCCAAATAGTAGGGTGCAGGGCGTCATAGAAAGAGTGAAGAACCCTAACGGGAGTGTGCAGGGCGTCATAGAGAGTGCGCAGGTCCCCAGCTGGAGTGTGCAGGGCGTCATAGAAAATGCACAGGTCCCGAGTGGGAGTGTGCAGGTCATCAAAAATTAGCAGGACCGCAGTGGGAGTGTGCAGGACGTCACGAAGAGTGTAGAATTTGAAAAAAGGTTTTTTTAAATTTTGTAATGCTAAATCTTAACCTTTTGTGGAGAAGAAAACAGATAGGAAAACATGAATCTTGAGAAGCGTGCGACGCGTTTTGAGATTGACGCAGAACTCCTGAGACATTTTCTTGCCAGTTTTAGGAAACAAGCAGCAGCTCCACTTCCGCACCTTCTCTGTTCGCCACTCATTGCAACCGCTCAGTCATTTCGAATCCCTAACTTCCAAAAACCAGTTTTATATATGTTGCAAGTCTGAGCTTATCTGCACCACAAATACATAAACAACCACCAACTAATTTCATTCATTGAGAACAAGGGCATGATGTTGGTCAACTAGGGAAACATCATATAATATGAGAATGCGTTTTTCCCTGTCATGATAGAGACGGTAAAGCGAGAATAATCGCTTGTGAACTTTACAAATTGGAAGAAAGGGCAGTGGGTAGCGACGTAAGGGAAGGAAATACAGAAGGGGTTGTGAAATTTGTGCCGGTAGCGACCGACGATTTACCGCTGGCTTCTCAAGTTTTGCTTTATGATCCCACATTTTGATACCCCCACGGCCTGCTGTACATGAACGGCACCCTGCTCTGCTCAGGAGAGTCCATACAGCAACTTTCGGGTACACGGAAGTCAGTCACCACCGTTCTAACAAACTAATCCGTCTCAGATACTTGGCTCACGCAAAAGTTTCTGTGAGCGAAAACTTCGCTCGGTCTCGCTACTTTCTTTTGAATGGCCACGATGATAAAAAGGTATCGCGATTCATTTTATATGATGATTCTAGTTTTCGAACTGAGAAGGACAGCAGTTTTGTAAACCCATAAATTGGCACCGTTCAGAATAAGTAAATTTGCGTTATACATATAGCATGTACTTTTGATGCGTATGTGGGAGATCACCCACTTATTAAATATGGAAAGTGGTCGGCTTGAGAAAACAGTAAAGGATACTGCCTAATGTGTGCATATTTAACCTAACCCCAGTAAATGAACACGAGAATTTCGTGGCCACACGACGAGAAAGCCCGAGATGAACTCCCACTTACAAGCTCAGAAGGCAAAAAAGCATTGCGTTAGAGCCACTTCTACACAGGTTCCGCTGGCCAGAACCTGATGAAAAAATTAAATGCGGTTCAAACACAAGGATCTTGGTGGAGCAACACTGAACTGAAGCAATATATCGAAATAACGAGTCCGCCACGCCCACTAATAGCTTAATCTACGAATCGGCCAGGGATTCTTACGGGAACTTTCGCACGCACTATTTTGCTCGAGTGCTAGGAGCCCTTGTTCAAGATTATACTATTCTCTGCCCTTTCAGTACGGCCATGATACGTGGAGAGGTAGAAGGGGCAAACCAATCATATTTCCAGGGGCTACCTTATCACCACTTGCAACTGAATTAATCGCGATTGAAGAGCAAAGCTTATTAGTGCGGATAAATTTGGAAAAACATCAGAAAAGCACGTCTGCATTGTGCCACTGGCCCATTTAAGGTGCATCAAGAACAAATCGTTTCAGAATTGAAGGCATCGTCTGCGCCAAATACCATACATTACTTTTTCATAATTTTGTATAGCTTTGCCGCTTTACTGAACGGAAATGCCGAAAGAGCTCTCTTAAACCCTCCACTTGTAAAGAAAAACCAGTTTGAATATACTGTTGATTTAGATTTGAATTTCGGGCCAAAATCCTTTCTGAAGTTTTTCTTTATTTGGAGACCTGATCACTGTCATTTTTTGAACTTTTCCAGCATGAGGAGTTTGTGTCATAAATAGTTTCCAAGTTGTTCAACCGTCGCATCAACATTCAATGAAAATGGGCTATATGGTCGACCCATAAGTGCTAGATGATCGACCCACAGCAGTTTTCAGGTGGCCAGAACTTTTGAAGCGCTCATTTTTAGAGCTCAAAGTTTTATGGCTGATGTCAGCTAGCCCGAATGACTTGATTAAACACAAAAAATTAGAAATGATTTCCACTTTAGGCTCAGCACAGGACATTGGAATATAATTTGGTATTGCAACTTCGTGTGCCACAACCTTGGACTAATGATGAAAAAACCGAAGTGCGAAGAACATTTTCATCTCTATCGTTCGGAAAAATTGCTACAATAGTGTTTACAATGTTCCCTTGATGATTTCCAAAACGCTACGATAGCTCCCCGTCTTAACCTTTCTGTAGAGATCATTTGGGTTGCTCAACACCAATCTGAGGTCCTTCACCCATTGTTGAAACAGTAAGGTTAGTTGTTCCAGCTGAATGGCATTATATGTACCGTAACCTATAGAAATCCTAAGTGTTGAGCCAAATCCGAGATATTTTTTCTGCACCTTAAAAATTGCCTGTGAAGGAAGTGGATCGACTAGATCAGGCACTTTCATTGTTTCACCTTCGAAATGCACATTCTCCTTCTAAACATTGCTAACTTAAGCACTTTTAACAGAGTGTGTCTCAAGTCAACGAACGAACTCATTTTTCAGCATTCATACGATTCTTTGGAAGCTTTAAAGGGATGATGTCCGTTCGTCAAGCAATAACTAGACAAAAATTTAAAGAAACACTCTACAAAACCTTCTCGCATGAGAGTTAAAAAAGCAGTGAAAGCTAATTTCGAATAAATGGACGTGGAAAAACTAGACAGATAGTTAGAAAATCCTCTTAATTTTTTTTTGATCGCACTCCATTATCATTCCTGTCCAGCTCAAAACGACATAGCCTACCACAATATTTTGTGATTGCAAAAAAAGCAGCCCTCCTCAGCTTCTCCGTCATTCCGAATCAAACCCCTTCCGTCCATAAGCATGTCTTTATGACTCAGTACAAGCCGACCACAGTTACCACAACAGTGGAGCGCATTGGCTTTAGATAAGAATCGACCCCGATTTGGGCAATAACAACGGGCTACCGGCTGCCATATACTTTCCATGTACAATTTAAACATTATAAAAACTAAGCAGACTAATGTGTCTGATGCACCTCGGCCAACAATTCCATTATTTCATAATATGAAGGACTACCTCCAATGTGAGGAGGGAAATATACATCTATCAAAGGAGGATAATTGGAGGCGAATTGAGAAACGACAAAGATCCATTCATTCAACCCAATCCTCAGATGGCCGAAACTAACTAACCGGTTACTATTCTGGGAGTCACTGCTACGATCGTCACTCATTCGCGACGGCGACGCCATAGATCGGCAGCTCAGATTGCTGCGAACATTGCGGTTCACATCTTCGTCTACAAAAAATGCAATAAACAATTACTTAGTGAGGTGTTTAAATGACTGAAGTTGTTATTTACACGATCCTACATTTATTCCTGTCTACAACTGTCATATTCGGCACCACCGGCACGTTCACTTTCTTCGCTTGTCGCCCTGATGCTGGCGCCGCTCCTTGGAACGGCGACACAGCCACCCTAGACGACATCGAAATAACTGAAACAACTATATTAACGAGTAAATCGCTGAATTCAAAACAATAGTTCCGGATCTCCTCCAGTATACACTGTGATTCTCATCTCTCACCACTTAGCCGCTTAACCGTAGCCGTTGACCGCCGATTCGGCCTGAGGGTGGCAGCTTTTGTCCAATCAAGGTCCACCTCTTTTGGTTTCTTTGGTCGAGGTAGTGACATTCTCAACTCCCTTCCCTAAACTTGTTAACACTGGCCTTCGAATGTTTCAGACGATATACATTAACGATTCGCGGCGAAGATGGAGATGTACGCAACTACTATGTATGTAAAGACAGCCGAACACAATTTGAAAAAGAAAAACTCGGAGGCTGGATCATAGGTAGGACAGCAATCCACTTGAAAGTAAACGTTCTGCGGCAAAATGCACCTACACGTACAATGCGAGTTGTACAGCTCTCTTATCAGCGTGCTGTCAAACAGTCACTCGATAGAAAACATTGCTTTCAAGCACGAAAAAACTCTGAAGTGCAAGTCGTAGAAATTTCCGCCTTTGAGACTATGTCGGAAATTATTTTTCCATAATCATGCTTCCATTTCGTAAGCTGAACACAGAAAAAGATCTAAGCACTGAAATCGAAGCTTAAGTTCATGAGAAAAAATACTCTGAACAGTACGAAGAAACCCTGGTATATTCGAATCAAATTTTGTTCCGACGAAATTCTAATGAAAAAAAAAAGGTATTGATGGAGGTTTGAGGTGCAAATTCCAAAACCTAAGCGTATTTTTTTTCCAAAAAGGATTCAGGACAAATCACAGCTGTACTGCTGAACTAACCAATAAAGGAATTCGCAGCAATGCCTCCAAATTCTAATAAATGCAGTTAGCCCTAGCGCCTTACCTTTCTTCAATCTTTATACTGAGTGGGATTCTCTAACTACGCAAATGACGTAGCTCACCACTAAGTATGTACGGTTAGATCCATCAAAGTTTAAAGGGTATCTCTATCTGGGATGTGTGGAAATATCCGTTCTCAGCATCGGTTTTTCGGTCCTTCTTACCTATCCATTTTCTATTGGCCGCTTTTCGGGATTTAATGAGGGAGAGTACGAAAACGAAAATGGTAAAAACAAAACTAACAAAAAATCAGCAGAGTATGCATATACAGCGCAGGCCAATGTGTAGTGTTACAACCCGTTTTTCCAGAAATACTGTTTTTAAACGGCCGAGGCTTAACGAAACTTGATGAAACTTTGTATGTTATAGAACATCTCAAACTATACCTGACACATTCTCAAAATTGGATCAAGGATGCACAGTTTGTTCAATATGGAAAATACTAACGATTTCGCGGTACTATGACAATTTCAGTTTATTTTCTCAAAACATGGTCATATAACTTCAAAACCCAAAAACACGTATTGGCCAGAGAGCAAATGGTCTCCAAAAGAAAAATTACAGGGGGATTAGACTGGAGAAAAGTTCATCTCTTTTGAATCGTACAAAGCAGAGCCCTTCTAAGACATCCACTGAATAGGCGTGGCAATGTTCAACTGGCCTACGAATTTCGCCTTTCTTCCTTCACGTCGAAGCGAGATACATATCATCACCAAATATAGTAAATTCAATGTGAATCCATTGGAAAACATTTCGAGAAGAACTTATTACTTTCTTGCAATGACACACATCGGTTTTTGAAGGCCTCCGATGGCCAACAACTTATGCAGAGTTGGAATTTTTATGGCCGTATTTGAGAAAATAGGCATTGTTTGTTATAAAGTCGCAAAATTGTTATAACTTTCCCTATTACGCAAACTGCGCATTCAAGATCCAGGTCTGAGTATGTCTTAGGTATGATTCGTGATGCGCTTTAACATTTGTAGCTTAATGAAGTTTCGCTAGGCCTCGGCCGAGATATGTACGTTTGAAAACATTAGCTCTGGGAAACGGGTGGTCACACACTTTCGACCGGCATCGTAGGTTTCTAGCTGTAACTTCTAATCCTTTTCTGTTTTCCGTTTTAGGGCAAAAAAATCTTTTTCAGTGCATCTTTTTATCAAAGTTATGAGAATGAGGATGTTCTAGAGAATCCTATGGTCAAGTTTAATGGCACGCCAAAAACCTCAAGAAAAATTCGAAAACTAGGAGAAAAGGCAGAAGCTTTCGGAAATTTCTACGGAATTT
Source organism: Aplectana chamaeleonis (assembly GCA_029168955.1). NCBI lineage: Eukaryota > Metazoa > Nematoda > Chromadorea > Rhabditida > Cosmocercidae > Aplectana > Aplectana chamaeleonis. Next base: position 196,956 of record JAPDOI010000050.1, on the reverse strand, counting down.
CGTCAATTATGATTTCTATACAACGAGACAATAACAACAAAAGAGTAGTGCAGGCGCTGAATCACATTCGTCAAGTAAATATTCATGTAAGACCTCAGGTTCTGTAAGATCGCAGTAAGATAGAGATGAGATAGGGAAACTTCAGGGATAAAATAAATTAGGGAGTTGGTCGAACATTACAAAAACAACATTAGTATGTAGTACAGAACAAGACAAAATCAGAACGAACAAGGCTCCAAGTCCCAAGGCAGGTTGTAATTTTTGACTCGTTGTATTCTGATTCTTAAATATGGGATACACAAACATATGTATGTGCTCTAAGCTTTGGAAAAGTCTGAACATTTTTTTCTTCGAGAGAACTTTGCAGCCACAAAATGCTACTGAACACGGTCACTCGTATACGTACATGCGCTAATTGCAGGCGGCTGAAAGGATATTTTACAGCTTTGGCAAAAGTCTTCTCCACCCTCACCAGGCCAAGAATGCGAACTTGTTGGTCTTTCGCCAGCCATATTGGAAACATAAAACTGTTGTGTCTAAGTGACCAATGTCCGCGCGCAACGATAAAGGTCGCACTGCTCTTCAGCTGCCGTAAATATAGTAACAGCGATAGGCCACCAGTACGGCTCGAAAATCGAATATTGATTGCTACTCGAGCAATCTCTACATACTCGATATCGAACACCTTCAACGAGTTCGATTCTATCATTACAAAACCTTCAAAATCCCACTCTCCGAAATCCAAACAACAACAGAATGCTTTCCGCCGAAAAGGGCAGAAAAACGTTGTCACGTCTTCTGTCTCAGAAATCTTGCGGATTATTGACCGATGTCGTATTGATCATGGGGAAGAATCCTGGGAGGAATAATCGTCGTATTCATACAGTACGATGCCATACACAGGAAGGACGAATGATGAGGAAGGAGGGACAGAGTGAGAAAATAGAGGAGGTCTGACGTTAATAATCCACCGGGACACCACCACAACTCATTCACACTCAGTCGCATACGTATACACAACAATTCCCACGTGTGACACCTTACTAGTAACAAGCAGAGTATTCTTCTGTTGATATTTGTGCACAGACCTTGAGTGCATTGGAGCGTACAAGCCAATAATTCGATACAGCATTGTATCAAACGGAAACCTGTTTTCTTGCAAACATAACAACTAGACCGAGTGCGTAGGTAACTCGCAGGTTATAAGTATTAAGACAAAGTTGTTTGATAAAACTATATACTCATATAGCGTAAGAATTTGGGAAGTAACACCTTAGTAACCCGTAATTCATCGAATATTTTCCTTTATTTCCTCTACTTGTTGATGATGGCATATGCCATGATAAAACATTAAAAAATGAATTCATAAAAAAAAACATCTCAGATTATGTAACCTTGAAACGAACAGTGGCGGGAGATCGGGGTAATTGAGCCGCACGTATGTAATACGATTACTCGCAGAATTCAGACCTTACAACAATCACGTGGATGAGCCGCAGCCTGTATCCTTGAAGTAGCTGATTGATTTAGAAAAACGGGACAAACAATTAGCAAAATTGTATCGGTAAATTTTAATACAACTGAAGGAAAAAAGAAAAGCAAAATTAGCTCTGTATGATTTTTTTGAAATCTATTCCGCCAGACTGGAAACCTTTCCAAAAATCGCTTTCTTCGATCTTTGGCGAATCATAAAAAAACAAAATAAGCGAAAGGTGGACCATGGCTATACGAACAGGATATAGTCTTACATACATTATGGCGAAACAATACGGAAAATATTGTTGGAATGTTCGTTTGCCTCCGGAAGCCTATAGAAATGAAAACTACACAGTTTTTGAACAGAATAACCATTTAAAAAAAAAAAACTCTTCCAGGACTCAGAAGATCTTAGCCATTTTCTTCTCAGAAAAAAATCAAAAAATGACCAAATAATAATGAGGAGAATAATAGCTAGAATCAGCACTATTAAAATGTTCAAAGGTATCAAAACAACTTAAGACAAGGAATGCAGCCCTCACAAGACAGGTCAGAATGTGAAAGTAGCAAGGTCTGCGTGAAGAATTACGAGAGGCCATGTCAATGCAAAAAGGCAAGCAACCACATCAACATTTTTTGTCTACGCTCATCGTACTAGCACCGCTTTTCTCATTGACATTGAATACATCCATTCCAATGGTAAAAAGCCCTAGAAAATACTCCACCAACGACATTCGAGAACTCTACATACATACCCCAATCCCTCTTTGCAAGAACTATTGAGAGCACTTCGAACATTGAACAGTACAAACATTCGGCTTAAGCTTTATCAGAATATTAAAGTGACCCGATTACATACATATTATCCATTGAATTATGTTTAGGAAGCCGCAACGCAAATATGATACTTATATTTTAATCTCGTTTCTCCAGTTCTGCTATTCTAACATCGGCGTGGATCGTGGAGACTTCGCGTTCACTGTTGAAGGTTGGCGCAAGCTCAAGGCACCTATGTTATAGCATGTGGCACCGTGTTTGCGCCAACCTTCAACAGTGAACGCAAAGCCTCTTCACGATCCATGCCGAGGTTATGTATTTTCAACAGAACGACCTCTCAAATTCTATCATGAAAATATTATATCTACGTCGCATCTTCCTCAAAATAGTATTGAGTGTACCCACTAATGCTAAAATATTTGAACTTAAAATAGCCGGCAAAAAATCTCAAAAACGAAGAAGTGAATTTGAAAATGTCGTCCAGCCGGGGAGAAGAAGAAGACTAACGGCAGCACTGTCATCAGTCAAAATACCATATTCATCATGATGACACGATGTCGTCGACGTCGCCCGCCAGATGACGACTACACGTGCTGTATACACATTCATATTTTCATTGCCGCATGGTTGTCATTAATATGCGACGCGGACCTCCACGTCGGTCATTCAAGGACGACACCACAACATGTAGACGAGCCCCCACAGACAATAACAACACCATCCTTGGCTATTCATCGTTACTCAACACACTGCTCTATCCTAGTCTTACTCTTATGATTGTCATTAGTACTACTTGAGTCGAAAGCGGTACTTCGAATAACAAGAATTGGGGGAAACCATATCTGAATATTCAAAGGGTCAATGAATGTGGCTGCGGTAACCAAATTCGAAACTCTTCATGAAATTCGAATTTTGTAGATTAGGAGTCCTAAGGTGAGCCTTACACAAGATTTCTTAGATTCCCCACATATTGCTTAGAAAAATGATGAACCATGAAATGAGCGTGCCCACATCGAATCCTATTCACTCACTAGGCCAATCGATCGTACGACTTGTTTTAACACAATCCAACACGTTTCCACCAAGTTTGGACGGACTAGTGCTCATCACTACTTAAGAGGAAACCTATTCATCACTACGAGATATTTTATGTAGAAGTAAAGGAAAGATACTCAGGCATTTCATGTTTGAAGAAAAGACGTCGGTCCGATTTCTCACAACCGTTACTGTAAGCGTCAATGAGTTATGGAAGCAAGAATTTGCAAACTAAATTTCTAAAGTAAAGCTAAAGAATACGAAAACGCTACTAGCCCTTTTGCGGAAGAAAACTTAATGCGTGTTTGACCCATGCAACACTGAGCTGCTTGTGGCTAAGCCCTGGGGCATTTCTAGTAAGCTCTCGATTTCGACTATCATTACAGGGAGGGAGCGGTCGTTTTTTTCCTCGGAAAATCCTTATCACCAATTATATGTCATGGAGCCCATCGCTCCGTTCCTGGTGATAATCGTAATCGAAAGCTCACTAGGAATTCACCAGTGTTTAGCTATTTCGAAATGATTATAAGGGTATGGTATGATAATAAAACGTGTGAAGCAAGGAACTATGAATGGTCGACTCAAAACTCCTAGTCCAGCCAATTCGCCGCGTGCGAATGGTCTCCGCGGCTTCAGAGAAGTCTCATACGTTCGCGTCAGCTAATGCCACAAGCACCGTAGACGATGTACGTAGTACAGGTCACACTCCCGCTGTTCCCACACGAGTAGTCTAGAAAATTTGAGACGACTACATGAGTAAGCTAACTTTATGGCTGGAGGGATTTCCAGTCTCACATGGCTATGCATCGACTACACGCTTTTTAAAATCAAGGATTGCTTCAATCAACAGTACGCGAAAATTCTACAAAAAAGTTCCGAAAACTGAAAGCATTAACGAATTTTAAAAAATCAAAAAGGAAAATTCATAATTTCCATTTCAGAAAATTTGTATATTCTCAGAAACCGCAAATGATCAGGTATGTGCCCCGCAAAGAAAACAATGTTTGCAACGTAAATAGGTGGAAACAATAAACTGACACGTTGATTTGCAAGAAAACAAAAAAGACAGCAACAAAAATATAGAGAAGTGAAGCATACATAAACAAACAAAACTTGGATCAGTTGTTGCGTACATATGTACTGGTAGACAAGCTCCCTACCACAAAACATCAGCCAAACAAACTTCTTTTCTAATGAAACCTCCAGTCGCTATCAAAATCTCCTCCCTTTCATTATCAGTCAATATCGGTCACTGCAGTCATAACTACCAGGACATTAAATTCACTATACTACTTCAAAATTGCTGCCCAGGTGTTGCTAAGATTAATAGCTTCAACTGAGTAAAAAAACTTTCACCTGAGAAGATGACCGAGTTCCTAACCTCTCGAAACTTTTTCTCAACAACAAAAGGATGTATACGCTATCGAGACAGAAACTTCAATGAAAAAGTTAAAATTATTAGTCGTGTGAATTTAACCTTTTTCGCACACAGAAAATACACAATTGTCTATGAAAATCGTTCATTTTATTCCGCAATAATCGCCAGAGCGTTGGATCGCCAGAGCAACTCATGAGTTTTTCCTATTTCGCAAAAAGACTATGTTTTCTCCTCATCTTGGCTGAACTCTATGAAGATACTCACAGCTACATCTACCACAAGAAATGAGGAACAAAAAAAAGGCGCAACAAATGCGAGTTACATACAGCTTAGAATGAACTTGTCAGAATGAGAAATCATAGAATTTGGGGAAAAAAGAAGCCCATCTGGCCACGAGCATCACACTCGTATCAAACTACGGCAACTGTCGGTGAGAGCCTAGCCGAGATTCGAAATCACAACAGTTACAGTCTAATGGAGGGGCGACAATTCGAATGAATGGCATTCGAAGAATTTGTCGGTCTGACTGAACAACACCACAATTGGCCTCCACTGAAAGACGCAGAGCATCTGCTCTCCGAATCATATACAAAGAAATACTTGGCGGCCAAAGGCACCAGGCCACGCCGCCACGGAAATCCAAGGCCGCGGATTAGCCCTCCATATCAGCTGTCCTCGCTTTTCTCCCTCATCCGGCCGTCGTCCGGTCCGGCTACGAATTTCGCGCCTCCAATCCCAAATTTCTTCATAACAACTTCTTCTTTGAAGCTATATCAACTACGGTTACTGGCCACTACTGCTATCCGGCCCAAAATTCGGGTGACAGTAAACTACCAGCCTTACCAAGATTTTCAACTACACAATTCATTTTCTAAAACCACGACAATTAATCTCCTTCCTCACGAATTTGCCAAAAAACGAAATTCCGCTCTAAATCTTCAATGAGAAGGCGGGAGATTGCAGATTCTTTTATGAACTGAGAAATCGTACTGCCACTTGTTCTGCATGCTACCAAGTTTGATAGCGAGAACAGCTCCTATTAATTGAGGCACACTCTCCATTCAGAAAAAAACAAGAAATCTTTCGCAGATTTCAGTACCAAGGAGCATGGCACAGCACGGCTATAAGAAGCCAATGGTTTTTTCGAACTTTTCGATGATCTTCTGCTTTTCCAATGTAATCAGCAATGTGTATTAAAATCACGAAAACAGAAGGCATGTGTTAAGACAAAGCAGACATTTTTGCTTGACGAAATTTTGCCTAAGAAAGGTCTTCGTAAGATGAGCATATTGCTTAACGTGAAGGTGCATAAGAGACCACTAACGAACTGTGACTGAACTGCACCTTGATTTCATTACATTAGTAATGACAAGTAATTAGGATTGTTTCCAATTGATCACGGAAAACACGATTCGCGTAATTCGCGAGCGTTAAAAAAACAGGAAAAAAGCCTAAGGCATCAATCATTCATTACTCAACGAAAAAAGTAGGCAATACACTTTCCGAGTTCTAATGAAGCACTCTTAATTGGTTCAGGGCGCAGTATAGAAGTGAGATCCAAATGTTCAATTCACCATAGGTCCCTTACAACACACCTAGTTGCAGTCGACAGAAGACCGTATTCTTCAAAACGACTAATAAAAACTCCAGCTTCTATAGTACAGCTCTGCTGCAACGAACAAGGTGACAGTTTGAAATTAGGAAAACAAAGGTAGACCTCACTGTGATCTATTATTTTTCGAAAACATCTCAATCCTAGAGGTCAACAAACCCTAGTTTAGATCCAGCAAAAGTTCAAAAAGCGTTTAGACCACACTCTACTTTCTTAGAATTTCTTTGGGCTGCCTAACGCTCATTTCACATGGGGTGAACAAAGAAATCACGCAGAAATTAGGACATTTGTCGACAAAGGTGAACAACGAGGTTGGGGAAGAGGTTGCGCAAGCCACCACAGCACGCGCCAGCCAGCCGCCTCCGCGACCTTATAACGTGAATAGACTGAATGAGTAGTCTGGCCGGTCTAGCCTGGCAAATGCTTCGCGCTACGGTGAAGATCGAGTCGAAGATTACGGAGCGCATTGTAGAATAAGTAAATTATGAGCGACAGATTGTGGACGAGCCGATTACGACCTCATCGAGCCCCCATCAGACTACACAAAATTCTTCAAATCTTCGCCACAGTATGGAGAAGCCAGCAATCTGTAGACCTTGATGGGAAATCGGAGAGGGGCAAGTCAGGGCAAAACGGAAGATGTGGGGAGGAGCAGGGGTTGCCTTCGACAATGGGAAAAGCAAACACGCACACGACCACAACCACAGCGGGGGCAGTAGAAGCTAAGTGCTGAAAAACTGCAGCGGAGGGAAAAAATTCTCCTAAACTGCTGAATCAATAGCGCTAACCATAGAGGACATGCATGATGCCAGAAATGGAATCCGGGGAGATTTCCTAACCCAATATTTCAAGTTCAGATTGCTGCACTATGGCTTGATTGAATGAGCTAGAACAATACCAACAATAGGCTTTGAGATTGTCAGTTAGATTGGAGCTAGAATTCGCGATGAAATCGAGGCCGGGGGTTCGCAAAAAGAAAAAGGAATATAAAAACACTATCAGCAACAGAGCATGCAGCACGAATCTCCATTTGTCTGAATTAATTTGACAATGCTCTCCTCACAAAGTAGGAACTAAAAAGTTCTCGAATACGCGGAATCCAGCTTAGTGTGATCATTTTGTTATAATAATCGTTCCCGGAGTGTTGAAAATCTTATAATTCGATGGCAGTTTGTCGGCGACGAATGCGGTCGAAGAGCGGGCAAAATCTCATCGTAACCCATATTAAAAATCACATTAGCCCACGTCTTGAAGGCATCGTACACGCAGAAAAGCATAGACTACTTTTGCACATTTCTGAATGGGTGTGTCCCTGTAGTAAATGAGAATGACGAGAGAACACTTTGAAAAAGCCAGTTTGTAAAGAAAACCGGGACTAAGAGTAGTCGACGTTGGCATTTGAATTATCTCCGTATCGATTTTCTGAACAGTTACGTTGGATTTCAAACAATTTATTCAGCGTAAGATGACAAGAAATAAATTTCTCAAGATGACTTATGGGGGGCCAGTTTCTTTCGACGAAATTTTTTACCTTCGACCTTTCATATCTTCACGATAGTGCGTTGTTGGCTCACGCGACCCTCCATGCATTCTCATATGGGCCTAACCAATGGACCGAACACAAAACCAGCTAGTAGTTTTCGGCACCTACAACCATTTTGAGGCTACAAGCTCAATTTGCACAGCAAACAATGTTACGTGGTGCGGGTGAAGAAGCCACAATGAACATCAAAGACACAGTCTAACTTCGGAATTGAACTTACTACGAACGGAGCTATGACCCCTCGAAGTCGTGGGTTTGAACAGAAAGGATTACGCAGACGGGTTATGGTGAACCAGTTTTTTTCTCACTGTTCGCGGATACTGTATTGGACTATGTCAGAAGTAAAGAGAAGCTAACAAAAAATAGAAAACCACAGCTTCGGTTGAATTTCTTATGCGCGTCTTGACCCTAATGCGTTCGGAAATTCATCCGTGGGCATGGTCCATTTGCTCTTTTACGGGGAGTGGCAGACTTTTCCCTCGCGTATTTGAGCGATTCGAGATTACGCGCTTGGCGGGGTTGTTATACACGACGGCCGGACTACGGCATGAAAAATTACCTCACAGATTGAACTGTGCCTTTAATGATTAATACGGGCACATCGAAGTTATTCAAAGTTTACATGCAATTTTTTTCACGTTATTTAGCTCCTTTGTTATGAGTCACAGCGGAGTAGTTTTTGCTACCTATCACATATTCAATTATAAGCACTCAAGAAGATTCAAATGAAGTCAAGCTGAATTTAGGAAATCACTCGCGAAAGGCAGGAAAAACCTAACTAGTATTGGCGAACGTACAATCTTTTCGCGATTTTTCAGGTGGACCGCAATAACTACATCAGTGAAGAAGACCTTCCTAAGACATAATGTAGCCCGTTAGTACCAGTTTTTAATGACTGAATTTTCTGGAACACTTTCTGTCAAACTGCTCCCCTTCGAATTAGAGGATGGTAAGAACTTGGGGAGGTAAAAGGTTCGAAGAAAGAGGCATCGCGCCTTCAATGATGCGTGAAATGGCGAGTCCGCGAAGAAGACGACGAATACGACATACCCAGCCCGGTATAACCAGAATGAAGCGACATGAACTCGATAGCAGGACCGGTAAGCATATTCATGAACAAAGGCAACAAGCAAGACCTCTGAAGCGACAGGCACAGAGACAAGCTCAACTTGCGGAGACAAGAGCTTTTTTTGAACTCCTTAATCCTTTGAGGCCACACTGGCCAGTCAGTCTGTAAGAACTGTGGCTGAGTTTGTGTGCACATCCTCGTGTTTCGCACTGGGTTTAGCTGGTCGGTCATGCGTCAGAGCTGACGTGCTTAACTGTCATGATCGCTAGCGCAAACCAAACCCACTCATATACCCCTCACACACAAGTCAGACTTAGCCCATAGTCCCAAACAAATAAACAACAGCTTCCAAACACCGAAAAATGGTAGAGATTGAGCGCACCAAGAAGACAATTCGAGAAGAGAGAGAGAGAGTGATGTCTCTCTTCAGTGTGGGGGTAGAGGTATGTGGAGAAGGCTGTGAAGCAGCATTCCCATGGCCGACAATGAAAAACGCTGCGCAAACGACGACATTCGTACATATCTATCTATACGGGACTCATAAAGAAATGCGACCGACGTTCGTTTACTACAACATTTGGAGCACGAGCAGAAATATGGGCAGCGGCCCCATCCACAAGATGTTCCCGCGGCAAACTACGAGGTAATCAGCTTACATCAAACTCCAATTTCTTCACCACAACATATTTCCCTCACCATGCTCTTGCTTTCTGCACAACACACTTATGCTCACATGTTGACCACTTCTAGAAACAAGCAGCCTACATGCTTTAGAGAGATCTAAGAGCCTCCCTGAACATTCTGAAGTTCTCTGACATAGACTTCCCTAGTAGAGTAACCCAGCATCTCAAAGTAGGACCCTAATATGAAGAAGTAGAGAAACTGAACAGGAGCAGGGGGAAGACCAAATGACTCCACAGAATAATAGGGACCTGAGAGGAAGAAAAACACTCGTGAACGCGATTTTAAGGAATCGTTGTTACAATCAGCAGACATTTTTTTACATTAGGAGAAATGCCAGAGCAGTTCTTGGTATCTGCGAAGTTTGTTCAAAATAAATACCGGTTTTGAGATAGACAATGAAATTTTGAGTAGGTTGCTCACCAAGTGATATCAGTTACCCAAAATTTTTAGGTGAGAGCTGGTCCGAATTGATCACTTGGAGGTGGTGCCCACGATAAGAACCTGGTCAGATTGTTTGGCAGAAATAGGCACTTGAGGAATCTACCAGAACCATAACGTTGAAGACCCGATAAAACGGACCCAAAATAGCCCTATAATAAGCAAAAGTTGGAATACCATCCACTCGTCTCACCCTCAACTCTATAGATTCCATTCAGTTGGGGGGGGGAGGGCGTGTCGAGTAGACGGTATTCCAACTTTGAGGCCCGATGTAGCCATCTCGGGTACGTTTTTCTAGGTTTTCTCATTGTTATGATTGTTAGCAGCCACCAACGGCATAAATTGCCAAAAAAGCATGGTCGACTTTCAACGTGGACTCCGCCTTTATCTCTAAAACAACTTCTGTACCAGCACTAACTTTTCCAAGAAAACCGTGATTTTGCTATTAAAAAAAAAACTAGTGCGGGTATTGTATAGTCTAGCTCACCAGAGGCTGTACACTTAGGGCCCCGTCAGACTTCGTCGAAAAAACTGCTGGGTCCGAATGAGTCCGGGGCGGAAAAACCGTTCTCGACCATCTGCAACCGACTAAGCCCGGTTGCCCTCAGCGCCAACCAGTTCCTCTGCGAAACACGCAATCGAAAGTCAGCGGCAACAGTAGGTGGGGCAGAGCGCAGACGACGAGAGTCGGGATACGGCGGGACTCGGCAGGTCGCAGTCGGCCGAAGAAAATGCACCCAAATCACGAGAGAAACTCCTATATCGACCGGGTGGGGTGAGGATGATTTCGGTTGGGACGCAGCGGGACTCAGTGGGACTCAGTCGGTGCATTGGCCCCGCCATTGTACGCATGAGAACCATCAGTATCGACAGGGGGGATTGCGGTGGGCACCAGACGGTCGCAGTCGGACTCAGTGGGTTGATTTTTTGCACCCGTCTCTCACGAATTTGGTGCGCATCGACCCGATGGGACTCAGTAGATCCACCGACTATGACGGGCCTTACAGACAAAATGGAGGCGGTTGCTTAGAGGTCAGTATGTACTAAACTCGAAGCAAAACGTCTGCCACCGGTTAAGCGAGAGCGGTCATGTTGCAATGAGCTTCATGCAATTTGGTCTCCAACAGACAGCCTCCACACTACCGCTCCTAAGATTTGGTCATAAGCAGCGCGGACGCGTTTTCGCGCTGTTTTTGAAATAACCACATTCAAAATCAACTAAATTTTTCTGTTTAAACATAAGCACCAGCGGAGTTCATATCACTGGTTAGCCGTTCTCATCGGAATCTCAGATATTTTTCAATCAGAAAAAAAAATCGAAGGGAGTTATTAGGAAAGGACGTGAAAGACACGAACACGAGTCTAGGCGCACCTTCTGACCAAATTCTACGAGCGATGTTCAAGTGGGCAACCCATGGTAAACTAGGCTGACCTTGTAGCGAAGTTTAACGAACATTGGGGCGAGGAGAGTATCAAGATGAGCTTGAGTGTTCAATGTGATTTCAACGTTCTGAAGAAAAACACTTCCAGACCGTCTGCCTTACCGGGTTTCCTTTTCTACCACAATCAGGATTCGTCTTTCACCACTTAAGAAGCTGCAACCAACGATTTCTAAACTGAGAACTGAGCCCAAGTGGGCAAAGACACACACATGATTGGAAGGGGCATAGCTGAAAGCACGATCTGCTGCGGCAGCTGCAAATCAGTCTCAGTTGTTCAACAAAGAAAAAGGATTATCTTCTCGAAATCATGTGGTAACCACTAGAGAAGAGGGCGAACAAAGTCGCATGTGTATGGTATGTAAATGCAACGTCACAAGTACCCAATTTCAAAGCCTTGCCGACTCAGAAGGGATGAGGTCATGTCGTTGCAAATCATGAACGAATCCCGCCTGCTGAGTGGGGACATCTCTCACTGTCACTCCGTCCGGTATGCAAATTACCCTGACCAGACGCTCGCTGCTGCTGCTTTCCTGCCTTCGTGGTCATATTTCATGTCGATGAATGCGTCAAAGTGTGTATGTGAAGACAGACCAGCGAGAGGACACATCGAATATATACAATTGGAGGACATGAATGACAGATAGCCTATACAAAACAATAATCATCGTCTCCGGAAGTACAGACGAAGACGTGAGAACAGCAAGCGGGAGGATGACCGTCATTGCTCATCGACACAAGACCCTCGTTGCTCACCGCTTGTATATTTGTGTTGTCGTAAAACTGGAGCAAAGACGCCTTGATTGTCTGAAAACAGTCACACAGCAAGTTCCTTTGCCGGTGAGCTACGGCTGTCTTCCGTAGATGGAGAGCTCATGATCAACAGGTTAATATAGTTAAGGGCTATGACCATGAAACGCCAGAATGAGCCATATCAATGCTTTGGCTGGCCAGCCAAGAAGGAGACCAGCCTTTCAATTCAATTATTTCCTATTGTATAGAATCTAAACTCGAGAACCTTCACGGGCTATCGATGTCAAGATGTTAGCTGTGAATACAGCACCCTCTACAAAGTTGACATAGCTATTACTCTGACTGACCGTGCCGCTGCGAAACTTTGCAACTCTATCCAAGTTCCTAGTTGGTGCCGATTCCTGAAACCCATCTGAAAAACCATCCGGTGTCGCTACGTGTTAAATGCAGTGTTCATGATGAATATCGCACCCGAGTTCGTCCCCAAAATGGGATTGTTTGGTCGTGTGGTAACTAATAGCAAAAAAACGTTCAGAATAAACTAAAATAACAGTTTCTAACGTTCAGGTCGTGTACGAGAATCATGGGCCCTGCTGATTTCCGCAACCGCGCGCTAATCGCGAAGTGTGCGCGAATCGGTCAGGCTGGACGCGGCAGAGTTGCTTGGCAATTTGTCATCGAAACGTGTGCGGCGCTACAAGCTTGTCCGAATGGGGGGCGGGCCGGGATAGGTAGGCGCACTGGGATAACTTTCAAAGCCGTTTTAATCGATTACTGGCCCGTTTTCGCTGCTTTCTACGACCCTATGCTCTCCAGCGTCTGCCAACTTAGTGTTTTACACTGAAACCTCGAGAACGATATTCATCGTGGACACTGCCTTTAAACAAACTCAACTCAACACTTACACGATTTGTGGTGGCTTCTGCTTGACTGCTGTTTTGAAGCCCTGAGCACACAAAAATTGTACTTCAGATCTTATGATTTTCTTTAAAAGCAGTGTCCAAGATAAAAACAATGTCTGATTTTTTGGTGGAGATCGGCAGTTGCGTGGCCTACGGCAACCCTAACGTTGAAAAACTAAGAAAAATGAGCTAAGAACGGTCCCCTACGGCCCCAAAGTTGGACACCCGTCAGCTCGTCACACCCAGATGCACTTTCCACGCCCACCGACGTGAACAAATGAATGCTCGAGGTTGTGACATGAGCGATAGTTCCCGATCAATAGCCCCGTTCTTCCCTTTATTCCCAACTTCTCTCTTTACTCAGGTCAGCTCGCATACATCGGCTGCAAAAAACGGAAGTTACAAGCCTCGGACAACTCGTCCACCATGCTTCCCTAGCTCGATTTTTGAGGGACCATAACTCCGTCCCTAGAAAGTCTTGTGCGATTGGAAAATCATCCTTGGAATCAGCATGGGACCGTCTTCAAGATAGGTGGGAAAGCAGAAGAACGATTCTTATCGTGAACACTGCCTTCAAAGGCACAGTCCAACCTCGTAGGTTATTTTTGATATTATGGTCCGGTTGCCGCCTATAGCAACCCTGCTAAGCGTGAAATCTCGATTCGCTCAGATAAGCGAGAAAAATCTAAGAAAAAGTCGACCACGCCCCCTTGAAAGAAAAAATTGGCAACGCCCACTGGCAGGTTTCCGACCTCAATAGAGAAGAGACGCGCGAATGATTTCATTCAAACTCTATGTTCTTCTTTTTGTTTTCAGTCTGGCTTTATTTTGTGATCCGCGTCAGAATGATGTCTGCGAATTACGAGAAAATACAGGCTCGAGACAACTCGTCCGCGAACTTCTACCAGTTCAATTTCAAAATTTTTGAGAAGCCGTAACTCCGTTCGTAGTGAGCTCTGAGCGATTCTGGAGACACCATTGTGATCAGCGTCAAATTTTGTTGGAGATAGACAGAAAAACGGAAAAATCGATTCTAAGGTTGGACTATGCCTTTAAGAGAATCACGCGCTGATCATAATGGCATTTCTAAAATCGCGCAAGGCCCTCTACCAAAGGTGTTATGGCTCCTTAGAAACGCCCATAATTTGAAGGCGAAAATTTGGTGGACCAGTTGTCTCAGTTCTTTATTTCGCTTCATCCGCAGTCGTTGAGCAAGAGCGAATGGGGATGAGGAGACACACCTGCAAGGGAGTCAAAATTGAGAACGCGGTTGAATTTCATCCATCCATCAAGCCGCTAACGAGTTTGAAAACAAAAAAGGGCGTGTCTCAAAGTGGTCGCTTGTATCTCGCAAGTCTCGACTCAGTTCAACATTGTAAATTCGCATTCACGTCGCTAAGCTGGGCCAACTTATTCATCAGACTCGATCCTAAGCTCAAGAGACAGTCTTCCATATAGTAGGATGAGCTTGGTAACTTTCGCAAGGAGCAGTCGAAAGATGTCTAGTCGAAATATGTCTACAGCAAGAAGCTAATAATTTCAGTAATAGTTGGCTGGTGGATTCAATAAATTAATCATTAATAGGCAACGGTCGTAAGTGGCGAGCAGTGAAATCAACATAATGTGACTTCGTGAATAACTTTCCAGGAAAAGACAACACCATAATCGGACGGATACAGTAACTGCAACCTCTGCCGACAGGAGCCTAACCAACGATCAACTAGTGTCGGCAAAAAATTAGAGACTTTCAGAGAAAGGCCTCATTACTGGGCGGTGAATGGGGGTTGGTCGCGCGCACCACCACGGGATGATGACCTCGGTTTTTCCTACCTGGCCCAACCAGCCGCCAGCTCTAGCCTTCACTCATGGAACGGCCCAAGTCCGCAGGTTTTGTTGGACCGCGCCCTGTTCAATTCTCATTGAAAGGCACAGTCCAATCTCAAAGGTATATTTGATATCATAGTCCGGCGGTCGTGTATAGCAACTCTGCCGGTCGCAAAATCTCAGATCGCTCAAATAAGCGAGAAAAAGCACGGAAAAAGTCGACCAGGAAAGAAAAAAATGGGTAACACCCACTAACAGCTTCTAGAACTCAGTAGGAACGGTACGCGTGACGGATTTGACTCAAAATCTGTGCTATTTCAATTGTTAATGGTTCAGCTTTTTATTGTGGTCTGTTCCAGTGCGACGGTTGCGAGAGACGAGGAAAAATTGGCCTGAGACAGCTCGTTCACAAAAATTTTGCTGTTCAAATTCACAGTCTTCAAGAGGCCATGATTCCTGTCGTAGTTGGGCCTAAACGATTCTGGAGACGTCGTTGTAATCAACATGAAATTCTCGACAAGCTAAACGGAAAGGCTGAAAGTGTGCCTTTAAACTCGGACCGTTGCACCCATAGGATCGAAACAGAATACTGAAAATAAAAACAGAACTGGACCACACATAAAGAATTGTAAGTTGGGAAATCGTGAGGAACAATAGAAGCAAAACAAAAACAAAAAACTATTAAATCGACCAACATCTACATATCACAGTTTTTTGTTTTGCTTCTCTTGCTTAACGTTTCTTATCAGACGAACAGAGCAAAAACTAATCGCCAAAAGAAGAGCGGCTTAGTGCTGCATATCACGAAAAACTGGCTCCATAGATGTGACAAAGGAATTACATTCGCCTGTTCGAAAAACCAACGAAGAGATAGGGAATCTGAGAATTTCCTGTTAAAAAGTAGGAAGTTCGTAACGAAGATAAACAATTTTTTCGATCCATGTTTCGTTTATGTTTCCCTTCATTTTGAAATGTGTGCAGATTAAACAGTGACTTCCGATACTTTCCAAAATGGATCCTTGCTCTACTAACCAGAAATGTGCTCTCAGTTTGTAACAGACTTCGTGAAGCAGAAATCTCCGGAAAGGGCTTGGTGCTGTTAGCACAATCCATCAACAACTACTACATCTGCCCCTCCCCGAATGCGTGAAAACAACTGGAATATTTCTTGACAGGCTTGCCGCTTCGACAATGTACTGAGTTCGTAATTGTTCAACTCAAATAAGTCCACAAGACGATGCATCGATCATGGCTGTTCAGATGATCACTTTTGCAAGTATTAAATAAGATCAAAAGTCTATGCACAGTCTATTCCTCTTGGCCTCAGTTGCACACTTTACCCAAACTTCCTAAATAATGTGATCCCTGCTCAAGAATCGCCAAACCTTATAGTTTGTGGACAGAGAACGGTTGACGTTCACGATTAAATGGAAAATAATAATTTCATCTATTGTTCAAATTTATTTTAAACTAAGACTTCTTTTCATATTCTGTTCAGAAAAGATATCATATCGCAAGTCGAAAAGTCAATTAAAGATCAGCACCAAACATAGAAGCAGCCATCAAATTGGCATTCATTGAGCTTTGTATCCTATACAGCCTGATGTATTTCTGGAACAGGTATTAAAACACAATTTGGGATTTCGTTCGAGGTGTGTTTCAGATCGAATTAAGCCAGGCTTTGCAATGGCTTAATTTGATCTGAAATTTGCCACACAACGGCTCTGAAACGTGTCAAGTTAAACGATAGATCAGATTTGTGATGTTGCAAAGGAAATGTATGTATGCTCTTAGGTTAGAGATACATATCCCTCCTGGGAAAATGATACATATCCCTCGTGACGTAGTTAGCTTTTGCAAGAATTTGCAGAAAAATTCGGATTCGAAGGAAATTATCAGGGAAAACAGACACACAAAACAAGGCGTGGGTCGAAAAACTGGTCACATATTAATGCTACCTCATAGAGAGAATAAAAATATACTGATTCTATGCAGAAAATACAGAATACGGAAATGTAAAAAGAAGAATTTCAAGCAATATTGATAGGAACCACTTATAAAACACAAAATCGAAAATTCATGATAGGTTCCAAAGTAGAGATCAACATAGTTTTGATACAAAAGTTATCACTAAAACTGAGCAGCCTCTACCTAAGCAGGTCAGGGGTCTCAGTCCAACCAGGCCTAAATAAAAATGATTCTGAATTCAGGTATTTCAAGAACATCGAAATCCTCGAAGACCTATGTAAACCATGATCTAAGGCTCCATACAGTATTTGTGAGCGTGAGAAAAAAGGTGATCTGTGAACTGCCCCATTGTCAGTGAAGAACAGTGACGACGGCGAGCCGGAGGAGGTGGAGGCGGAGCAGAAGGTAGAGGATATACAGGACGACAGGTTGAAGAGAGAGGGAAGGCTGACTGGTTGAATTGTCAGGCCAAGCGCGTCAATGATATATGGGGTTGAGGACCGCATTGTCGCATCAACGATGCGCAATCTGCCACCAGACGTTCAACAGACTCCCCGGCTGGTAGGCTGGTTAGCCATGTCAGCGCCTTGTCATCAATGAAATCGTCGATCCCGCCAAGTAGGTTCATCACAAAATGGGACTACTACCAATAGTTGGACAGGTGATATGCAAATGGAGGAGATTCATCCACGTTTTCTTACTGGCGAAGTTGAACAGAACAAGTCTTGGGATATTCTTGCAATGGTGCAATATGTCCATCGCAGCTTTGAAGCGCTACACTTCAAAATAATTCCGTAAGACATTTCGGATTACACTCCCCTAGGGAATCTGGGGAAAAACCAACAGTAACACATTGCACTTCTTTATGACCCCAAGAACGACTGGACTTCCATGAATCGTAACCAACTCGTCCTCATCAACGACCTCCAGCTAAGATTGGAGCGCTCATTCTCAAATATCAAGAAGATCCAGATTAATAATTGAAAACTCATAGCATTGTTAGACGCTGTCAAGAGTATCTGTAATCTCTGAATAAACGGGATTTCGAAAAAAAAACCTGAGTGAAACTCCTGACGACCCAGTTTTTAGGTACTTGTATCCCACTGGCCGATTCTTTTCGCTACGCATTGCATGGAAAGTGCAAATAGGTAGCGTAGGTTCGGCGATAGAGAGGACTTACTGCTTTCAATCCAATCTTGAGCTAGCCATAGCGCATTACAACAAGAGAAGGGTCGGTCAGACAGCCGTATCTATGTAACTGACATTTAACAAATGTAAGGAACCGTGCCAAAGCTGATAAAGAGAGCAAGATTAAATGGAAAGGACTTTACCACATACACGGGGCTCCGAAGTGGAAAATGAAGTATGCTGCAAAACAGAAACTGCAAAAAAGACAGCTGATTTTTGAATACCTACACATTAGAGGCACAGTCCAACACCAGAAGTAGAAAAAACTGATATTAAGGTCCGCCCACCGTGTATAGCAACCCTGCCAAGCGCGAGATCTCAATTCGATCAAATAAGTGAGAAATGACAGGGAAAAAGTCGGCCTGGCCATCAATACCCTAAAAGCATAATCAAGCGTTTAGCCCCGAATAGGGAACCAAATTGTTTGCAAACGGAAAAAATGGTTTATGTGGTGATGCTCAAAGGTAAAATGAATAAAAGAAGAGCTCATGGATCACCTTCCGGGCCAATGTGCGCGATTAGGCTTTTGGGGTATTGTGGGCGGGGCCGAATTTTTCCCTGTAGTTTCTCCCTTATTTGAGAGAATTGAGATCTCGCGCTAGGCAGGGTTGTTATTCACGGTGGAAGGACTATAATATCAATTTTTATCCCTGAGGTTGGACTGTGCCTTAAAGGCAGCGTCCGCGCAGAAAACCACATCTGTGTTTTTCTTCTCAATCCAATGTATGAACCAAGTGGAGATAGTTGGCGAAGCTTGAGGTCTCAATGTTGCGTATTCATAATGCTATAGGCTCGTGAAAATCGCTCCGTGGTCTGAAAAGGCGTTTTCCCGGTCGATCATCTAACACGAGGAACAGAAACCCCACGACAGTCTTCGGCCGGCCGCGGAAATCCAATTTTCTAAATTCTTTATTCCGAAGAATCTTCGAGTTAAGACGTGGATATTGAAAGCCTCCTATTTTTAGATGATCATTGACAGCAGTAAAGCGAAAGGAATTGCGGAACCCAGAAAGTTAAGGGGGCTAAACCAATTCAGCCGTTCAAATTTTCGATATTTGTGTAATACACAAGACACACCGGACAGACGTGAGAAAAAGGAGGCTGAATGCTGCAAGATTTTCAAACGAGTTTTTCTCGGAAACTTGAGTGTTTTGGGTGGTCTCTTCATGATATATGACAACCTGGTAAGCCTA
Source organism: Aplectana chamaeleonis (assembly GCA_029168955.1). Lineage (NCBI taxonomy): Eukaryota > Metazoa > Nematoda > Chromadorea > Rhabditida > Cosmocercidae > Aplectana > Aplectana chamaeleonis. The sequence goes on along the minus strand of JAPDOI010000050.1, from coordinate 177,677 downwards.
CCTGCGCAAAATTGTGAAAAAAATAAACACGGTTTTTAGCGCGTACGCTGCCTTTAAAGGAGGACATGAATCGAGCAGCGTAAAACTATGAATTTCACAGCGTGAGATATCAAACCCTTCACCAACACTTCAAACCTTTATCATGGTGACGAATTCAGGTCACGCAGGATCTTTTTTCAACTGCGGAGCAGAAACTAACACTTTTACCAGCTTGAGGAAACTGGAAATGGAAGCGGGGGTTATATGCATGCATTCGAGCATTATGAAAGGAGAACATTTGGTTTCGTCTGTTGACACAGTTCGGACAGTGTACTCCTTGAATGCCACATGTGGTCATGTAAATAAACAAATCGCTCTTGGTTCGCGAATCTGAGAAAAAAGTCTCAAGGCCTTGCAGTTCAAAACTGGGAAATTAAGAGCATCACTTTTCACAAAAACAAAGCGTCGAACACAGAAAAGTACACAAAGAAGCAACAAATTGCTTTCGAACTTAATCAAATTCAGACCCAGTTCCATTGCAGAAATAAGGCTCTACATTTCAATGGGACAATCGTAATCTAAACAGCCAGCCCTGAGCTCAGCCGTTATTGAAACTGCCCCGAGAACAGTGAACCATAATGCAATCCTGCGTGGCTTTTTCTATCCACCAAAGTATTCTACCGAAACCAGAAATAACCAACACAGTTTAAAGTAATTGGATTTCAAGGATAACTATGATACGATTAACAGAAAAACTGGCCAACAGTTCCCCATCTCTTCCATCACAAATCACACATTTACTAGAGGAGATCCAAGCAGAACAGCAAATCAAACATCAGGAAAAACGAAAAAAAATGAATGAAATGTGCACCTGACTCTGGTTTCTCGATGGTTTTCACTGCTGCTGACTGAAAATGTCCACTTCTGGAGTTGCCTTTCTGCCCAAATACCACACCCTTCCACCTGCCTTCTGGTGATTGTCGACGATCAATGACCTGAATCAAAAACCAGCATTAATAACATGGCCTCCTAGCAACTCAGAGAACTTTTAATACTGTTATTGGAAAATTGACATTCTGCAGGATTTGGCCCACATTTTAGGGAACAAGAGCAGAATTTCAGTAGGTTGAAAGTTTTTTCAACTTGTTGGTCGAACCGTGCAGATTATCTCCCTTTCTAATGGAACTCGACAACTCAGTACTACTTCGAACTGGTCGCTTCTGGTATTCTGATGATGCAGATGATGCGACATTGGTGCGGCTGCTGGTGTCGCAGTGGCAACATCCTCGTATATCGTCTGACGTCGCAGTTTATCATCGCGATGATGCAACTTACGTCGCAGTTTTTCTAACATAGCACACTGGCACACACGCGTATGCTCTTCTGAATAATCCAATTCTGACGCATTAGCACGAACGCTTCACACGACAAGAAGAACTATCGGCGCGTTAATGGAAAAAAGTCGGAGCTTACAGGTCCAAGGACAAGGAGGTTCAGTGCTACAATAGTATGTTGAGAAGAGGAAGAAATTGAATAAGGAAAAATCGCAAAAAACCAGCAACTTGATTCTTCGAACATGATGCGTCACAGATGATGTGCCTAGGCATGCTGCGGGAGCCAAAATAGATTTTTTAAATGAATTTCGGCGTGGGTAATCACCGTTTCCTGATTTTCGCCAAGAAACTTGGACCCCGGGAATGGAGGAAACTTCGGCGTGCTGGCACCACTTTTCTTCAACTTGCCACACCCTGTCGTAACCAGTTTTCAAAAAATCGTGGAAACCCAGCTTCTAGGATTTGGTGGATTTTGAATCAGGGTTCGAGCGAAAAAGAGAGCGCGGACATTTGTTCTCAGGTGAATAAATATCGAGTACAGCTATATTCTGGAAAAATTAATGCCAGCATAGATAGCTTAAAGGCAGTGTTCACGATGATTTTCGTTCCCGAGTTTTCCACTCAAAACAAAGAGTTGGCCACCGAGTGTTAGAGAAATTACGAAGAAACGGCGATAAACGCACTAAAACGTCATATTTCAGTGACATTAATCTCTGGCCTGGACTAGTTGTCCAGTTGTATGAACATGTTCACGGTGGTTGTCACCGGTGAAAATATGGGTCAGTCGAAAATGGAAGAATGTTCCAGGCAAAATAGTACTAGTTAGGGTCCGAAGAAAAGAACGGACCAACAGAAAGCAAATAATTGTAAAGGACGGGCCCACAAATGATTTCATTGTCACAACGAACAGTTCCTGTGAGAGTAAAGAGGTGGGGTGAGAGTAAAGGATTTCGTGACCTTCTGATGCATTTTTCTCGCTTCCTTCGTCATTTTTGTTCTACCCAGGGGCCAAACAATCGATTTAGCTTTTAATAGCAAAATCGTAGATTATCGTGAGCACTGCCTTTAAAGGCAGTGTTTACAATAATCTTCAAATTTTGAGATTATTTGGTATATCGATTAATCGGCCCCCGAGTAGGACTAAAATGACGTAGAAACTGAAAAAAACGCACCAGAAGTACACGAAATCCTTGACTTCCACCCCCCCCCTTAACTATCACAGGAACTGTTCGTTGTGACAATGGAATCGTTGGTGGACCCGTTCTTTCCAAATCTCTACTCTCTATTTCTCCGTTCTCTCCTACGGACCCTAATTAATACTGATCTGCTTAAAACATTTTTCTTTTTTCGAATGACCCAATTTTTTACCGGTGACAACCACCAGGAACATGTTCACTCAAACGGACAACTAGTCCATGCCATGGAATAATATAACTGAAATAAGACGTTTCAGTGCGTTTCTCGCCGTTTCTTCGTAATTTTGGTAACACTTGGTGACCAACGCAATGTTTTAAGAGGAAAACTCGGGGACGAAAGTTATCGAGAACACTGCCTTCGAAAGACCTGACATAACTGAATAGAACATGGTTCTTTTCTTTAATTTCAAGCGGAGCCGCCTTGATGGGAGTTATGAACAAAGCTGTTTTAAAGCCAGCGTTCTCCACTTCGTTTTTTTTTCAAAAGGATTCTTCATGGTATTCCATGGTACAAACCGTTTCCGATTTTTTTTTGTAGAGGATGTTCATAGTATATGAACCATCTACTCTCGATATAACGGTAAGCTCACCCCGGTCCAACCCAAGATTTCAAAAAGATTCAGTATGTTTCGAAAAACTTTTGGAAAATAGATCTTCCCTGTAAAACACTAGGATTTTCCGTCTACCTTTGGACTTGGTAATGCTTCGAACGACAGTGCAGATCCATCTTCATAATTATGAGTAATTAGACGCTGATCCACAATGGAGCTTCCTGAGTAACGTTTACTGCTATTTACCTCCACACTTGCATTTCGACAGACTACAAGAGTACGGCAACCTTAAAGGCACAGACCAATGTTGGAATCGTGTTTCTGTTCCCTTGCCTGCATTGAAGAGAATTTTGAGTTCACAGTCATTCACCCAGCGTTTCGTCTCTATTGTGATCGAAAACTTGTCCGTGGGCGTGGCCCAATTCTTCTTTTCTGCAGGCGTGGCCGAATTTCTCCTCACCTTTTCTCGTTCATTCGAGCGAAAACTCAGTCAAGTCTCACGACTTCCAAGGGATGAGGTTTCGGTAAAATTACCAGAATAAGAATATTATTCATCGAATGAAAACCATGGGTAACGAAGGATTTGCGGCATTGGTAATTTAGGCACAAATTTCTGCCCATGACCCAATAAAACTGATGATTCAGAAGTTTGGGTTATAGGCACTGATACTGCATAATTGCATGCTCATCGCAGAATCAATGAGAAGTCATATAATGACAGAGCCACAAAAAGAAGAGCCGCACATTGAATTCACAGCATGTTCAAAAAGTCTTGAGTAGTCCTGGCATTATTGAAGAAAGAACTTCCTTGTACGCCTTTTTACAAAAATCATGCTTAACAACGAAATCGCATCAATCGAGAGATGCAAATTCAAAAAACCTCCACACCACCAATTTCAGCAAAACAAGGCTTCTCTCAAGGAAAAGCTTATGGAGGTCAATCTAGATCATAAAATGTTACGTTTATGGTAACAAGAAGTATCTAGCACGTTCAGTCAATATGAGGTTTCAGTTACCACATGTACCGAACACTAAAGGGATTTTCGCACGTTCCTGATATTTTTTCTCGGAGAACCCGGAAAAGAAAGACAAGAAAAAGAGCGAGTATTCATAAACAGGGTTTCAACAGAACGAACGACAGAGGCGGAAACGGATAGATGAAAAGCCAGAGACAGAAGCCGTTCGTTGCTAATTACTGACGCATTTTCAGAGGACAAACAGCTCAGAGGAGAAGAGGTAAATGGAGGCCAATGACCTCCTGTCTCCATCCTGCACTAACAGCCAGCTTCAGCCAACAACAAAGTTCCCCTAATGCAAAACGGAAGCGCATAGGAACTGAAATGGAGCCCACTCCGCTACTCGGCTCTCGACTGGCTGGCCTCCAGTGGCCTCTTCTCGAGAGCCTCGCATAGGCGAGTCTTATTGAAAACTTGTCAACAAGCACATTATGGAACTTGAAAAAGATGGAGTGCAGTCATCTCTCGAGTTCCGTCTTAATGGCTCCGAATGGAGTCGGACTCAAAGCTGGCCGATCGGTCGGGCTCTCTTCTGCGCTCTTTCGCCGAACTTCACGCCACGTATAGATCATCTGCGAGACAATGTTGCGATTCGTCCCTCTTGCTCATAAACAACTTTCAGTAGCCGTCGTTCTGTGTTCGTGCACCAACCCGTCTTTCCACACATAACTCACGTCGCCGCCTTCGTCAACCGCACCAAGTACCATCCGGCTACTCGAAGAAAAAAAACTGCTCATGAGAAATTGAGATGCTGAAAAACTGGACAGCAGGGAGTCAGCGACACGGGGTACAAGTTTTTGAAACGAATTCGCAAGCCCAGCGAAAACGTACGGAAGCAGAGAACGGCATGGTTTAAAGGCACCGAACGCGCAGAAAACCGTAAATTATTTTTCCATGTTTTTGTGTGGCTTGGCCTCTCTAGTGAATGAAAATGTCGAAGGGTCCCATGGAAAACCTTCATTTGAAAAACCATCCAACCTTCACCAAATCCAAACATTGAGAAGCGCAGATACGCCATTAACACTTAATGGACCGCGTGTCCACACTGCGCACCCACGCCAAAAACTCGATTTTTTCGTTTTACTTCAGGTAAAAAAAGAAGTCTTTCTAATTATTGTTTTTTTTATCTAGGCGGAATACAACTTCCATAACTGGTATGCAGATATTAAGCTCCATATATTTCCTTGTGATAAAGGCAATTACAACCAAAAAAATCAATCTCCATGTGCGACTCTCCATAAACCTCGGCATGGTAATAATATATAGTTGTCTTGTGATGTTTTACTCGACACGAGGTTGATAAATCTTCTTTTATGGCCGACGTTTCGGAGAAACCTCCTTCTTCAGAGCCTGAAAGGATCGAATAAGATTTGCGCTTACTCGATCAAACGTCGCCTTGAACTTACCGATTCGAGAGCCCAAATTTCCCCCGCGTGGGTGTGAGAGAGGAGGGCAGATGAACCTCACCCAGCCAGGAACTCGCTAGTAAACAAAACAGCGCGGTAAGTCGATAGTATAGCCGTCTCGCTCATTTAAAGGCATCGTACGCGCTGAAATCCACTTTCCATTTTTTATGCTCAATCCCTTCCTCGGGCCCCTGTGAGAACGTACAACGAGCTTGGCTGCTCAAAAACGTACCATTGTGAGCATAGAGGAAGTGGAAAGTAAGGAATTCCGTCAAAAGGGGCCGGCCCTTCCGTCAGTCATTTGCCACTTTCGCAATATTTGAGCAGAACGTCGTGTCGCTAAGTACAGGGCATGCCACTGTACGCTGACGTACCGTCGAACGAAACTGGCATTATTGACTGGAAATTTCTCGTCACACAACGAGCGATTGCTTCCAACGCTGCGCCAATGGACGAATTGTAGAACTGTTCCTTGCGCCCTCCGCGTAACTATCCCGAGTCGATGCCGGCGCAAATTTCAAATGATTTTCAGAAGTTTTTTTAAAACGTTTTTTCTTGAAAAGTTAACGTTTTTGAGCGCTTTTCGCTACCTTTAGTCACTATAGGGGGCTAACAACTCAAAAACGCTTAAAAACGAAACATGGTTTTCAGCGCGTACGATGCCTTTGAGTCCGAGCAAAACAGCAGCTTTCAGGCTCTGAAGAAGGAGGTTTCTCCGAGATTTCGGCCATAAAAGAAGATTTATCAACCTCGTGTCGAGTAAAACATCACAAGACAACAGAAAAATCATTTCAAAAACTCACTGAATAGATTGGCCGTGGAGCGCGCCGGTCCGCTACGGGGGCTAGCCGTGGAACGCGCGGTCTCCTAAGTGTTAAAAATCATCCTTCTATTTATCAGCATATCTTGGGCAGAATTGCGAGCAGATAACACCCCCACCCACATAAGGTCATCAAAAATCTGCTAAATTTCAGCGGTGGCAGAATACTTGCCTCACGCCTGTTTTTACTTCGTCATTCGCACATGTTACTCTGGAGCCAACTAAAGGCAGGATTCATCATTGCGCTTACCTCGGGTCTACCAGTATGAATTGGGTTTGGAGCGAGGATTGACGCTATTGTGCTGGAGCTAGACTCAACCCAAGTGGACAAACCCAGCGTTTGTGCAAAGACGACGAATCCGGAAAAGCCAGACAAAAAAAAGAGAAAATCGAAAATCGAAGACACAGATAAAAATCCATCACACGACAGGCTTCTGTTTAGTTCGGAAATTCGTCAAAAAGGGTGCAGCTCATGGTTTCCGTTAGGGCTAGCGGAACAAAGAAGAATCCGAAATTAGCACGATCAGGACGAAAAGGCCTCAAGAAGTAGTACAATGCCACACCGGGAGGAACGAGTTGCTCACACCTAACGAATCGGATTCAAGATTCTTGAAGGCAAGGTCCGGTCAAATTTTGACACTACCGAAATTTGGGTTAAATAGATTGGGCTGGCCTAGCTTAACATCATCTGAACGTTTCACGAACTCTGAGTCCTTGGTTTTGGAGAAAACAGCCTCACAGTCAGGGGTTACGGTATTCACAGCATGATAATCATACATGGAATGACCGATAATTACACAGCACTTTTGAAGAATGCGTGGACAACCGCTAAAATATGGACGGTGGCCACACTTTTCTGACTTTTCTGGATCATCGGCTAACGGAAGTGGCTGGAATAACTTGAAGAAGACCGGTTTCTACGCAGTTTTCGCATGTTCCTTGGGACTACCTGTAGCAAGAGCACCGATTGAGCGGGAAATCTCAAAATCGAAATTCTGCCCGGACCCTGCCTTTAAGCGACAAATGGGGGATTTCGAGTTAGATTACAAGGAAGCTTCATCATCAATGATTACAGGCGATCACGTTGGGAGAGTGAAATCAGGTGATCGAATGGCAGTTTTACTTTTATCTACTGTATACATAGACGATTCTCTTGAAATAATACTAGATTGTCGAAAAAGTCTCCCCGCCACTTGTACTTGTATATTTTTCAGATTTTCAGCGTCGGTCTGTTAGCGAAGTGTAGTAGACTTTCTGGATGCGCAAATTTTCTTCTGTGTAATCCTTGTTTCCGGCTCCATTAGAACAAGATGGTATTCAAATTCCATTCCAAAACGCTTAGAAAGTCTCTTATATTGCGATGAGATTCACACTTTGGACAAATTTCGTTAACTTACATATATGTACGGTCTTTTCTGTATTATCAAACCCGCTTCAGCCACGAAATTTCTAAATTGAGCATGACAGGCAATTACCCGATTTACGGTACAATACCAACCCCTGAATTTTAAAAAATGCCAAATGCCTTTTCTCGCGATTTTTTGGCCCATTATTCATAACTCACCTATTTTTTGATTACGGGTGATAAAAAGAAGAGTGGTGGAATCTCTACAGTAAGTTCTACAAGATGGTTTTCGAATTAGTTGACTTTACGTAAAATATATATGCTCTCAAAATATGTATGCTGCTCTTTAAAGAACACGTTTCCACCCGTAATAATGCTCAACCGAATCTTACACCTTGACCTAGGGAAACATTTTTCAGGAAGCAGAAAACAGAAAATCCAGTTTGACAGAAAAATACACCTCGAAAATGGATAGAAAACAGAAAATTTTCAAATAAATCAATAAAAAGTGTTCAGGCTAAATTTCGTGGGAAATTTCACTGGACCAACCTTTTTGAACTTGTTAGTGTAGCGAATCTTATGTTCTCACAAATTGCGAAACCCCATAATTAGCCGTGACAAGTATGCCAGGCGTTAAAAATCACCCTAAACCGTCTCTTGTCACATAAGAGTTGCGATTTACGAGTTTTGTCTGTCTTCTATTAATTTTCTTACCTGCAGAAAACAGAAAAATTTCCAAACATGGGCAGAAAACAGAAAATTCCGCACGCTCCTGATCCTTATGAGTCAAAACGTGTCTAGAAAGAAGACACCTACTCAAAAACTCAACGGGTCCGACCGCAGATTTCCGTCGGGTCGAACCCCTTCCCGTTTCCGCCCCTCACGTCTTCCAACTGAGACGATGTGGGGGGAAAAGTAAAATTTATTGTCCTTCCATGTCTTCTCACTTGCGTGTACGTGGTGGAACAGCGCTAAAGGGTCCGACCCGACAGAAATCTGGGGATGGACCCCGTTCGAGCTGGGGCGCCTGAGTATAGTTCACGTACACATAAGCTCTGGTTAATCCCTAGTGACCTGTCGGTTTCGATTATCACCAGCAGCGGAGCGGTGGGCCTGGGTGAAATATAATTAGTGATAAGGCGTTTTCGACGAAAAAGCCACCGCTCCGGGGTTAGGCCGAAATTGGAGTAGAGACGCAGAGGGAGCTATTTCTTTAACCTGTAATCAAATGAACTTATCAAATGAAGGGAACGAGTAAAAAGCCTCAAATAGGGCATAAATAACCTCTGGAACTAGAAAGTTTAAAACACTATAGGTATTTCTCAACGTGTACTGTGCTTCTTGGAGCCAAATTCCGGTCCGCAATTGCATCTCGACACGCTTCGCGGCCGCACGCTCCCAAGTCGGAAGAGTTTCCAGCGCCGCAGCAGCTGATCTTTTGACTCCAGGTTGGTTTTGAATGCTGGAAAATGAAAAAATTGAAGAGAACTATAAAAAAGCCACCTCGAGTCGGATTTGGCGCTGGAAACTCGATCGACTCGAGCGCGTGCTGTCGCAAAGCGTGTCGAGACGCATCAGCGGACCGGAATTTGGCCCCGAGAAGCATTGTAACTAGTTTTCCACCGTTTCTCTACCTTTTCTGCGCTTTAGCGTTTCGGCCTAAACGTCCCTATACCCCCGCTCTGCGCTGTGATAATCGAGAACAAGAGTTCACTTGTATAGAAACAGAGTCTAATTAGGAGCGTCAACTAAACTAAGAAGCCGTTTTATGCAGCTCGATGAGGATGCTGGCAACATTTTCTGTCACCTAAAACCTAGATAAGAAGCAGTTAGGAGAGAAGGGTGGAAAAATTGCAAGATAAGGCTTTGTTCCCAAATTGAGGTATGGCTATCGTATTCAATCTGCCCTTTATGAATCAATTACTTCAAAAATGAATCAAAATGGCAAAGCATTCAATCGTCAAAAAATAGCTGACAATGATCGAATGAACAAGTATTGAATAGGGACACGCCCATTATAAATAGCTTTGAAGTTTCAAAGCTGAAATTGAATTCAAGAGGCAGGAATAACCGCACTAGCAAATTCATAAAATTGATAGAAAACAAATTTCGTTCCATTGTGAACTTCTGCTGGCCCACAGACGATTTCGTCCTCACATCATCAGAAAGTTTCAGTCTAGAACTCGGAAGCCATCAGGTTCACTTGGAATTAGAAAGAAGCTTTAGTTGAAGAAAATATGCGTTTTCGAATCCTATTCAAGGCTTTTGTAATTCACTCCGCTAAATAACCAAAGCTAAAGATTTCTTAAATCAACAAAAACGAGTGGAGGGGGACTTTTCCGTCAACCTGGTACTGATACATCGGCAATAAGACTGAAAAAAAGTCATCCTTTCAGCATAGAACACTTCGATATTTTTGTGCAGTTTTCATTAACGAGACGGCTTAGGCCACGCGGAAATTATTCGTTGGCTTCGTGTATACCCGAGCAGTTTGCGTCTCTGCGTGCCTATGTATGAGACACGCATTCTCTATGACTTCGATACAAAATACAGATCCGAAGTGCAAGTCCGCGTCAACCAAATATCATTACACGGTATGATTTCCAACTGCTCGACTTCCAAATTCCTTTACAAATGATTTTACAGAAAACACCTTCTTGGCCTGCCCTTTAAACTCATCACCTATCGTAATGGAAACCCTTACCTGAATGGATTTTCAAATATATACTGTCCTTATCAGAATTGAATTCCGCTCCGCAGTTGCAGACAACCACTGTTGCACCACGCCCCAATGATGACAATCGTGCCGGGACAAGGGGCAATGGTGCCGGGACCAGGTGGTCACACCACGATTATCATCGTGCTGCGCACTGCTGCAGCAGCCGTCTGCCACTGCGGAGCGGAATTTCGCTCCGATAAGGATAGTATGAGCTTAGTGACGAAAACTGCAAAATCAAACCACTCTGATCCCTAGAGGGAAAGGAAGAGTAAGGCGGGAATATCTTGAACTAATCAATCTTGACAGCGCCCCGAAGCTTCGTTTTGCGCAAAAAAACGTTGGAAGTTTTTATGACAAACCCAATCTTGAACTCAGAAATGGTTAATGACTGATAAGTGATTTTCATGGAAACTATTCCCTAGCGTTCTTAACATTTCACTGCGCAAGCCTAGTGCAGAACTACCTCTGACGATTTCATCATTTATTCAGTATTGCCAACGAAATTCAAATATTGAGTGACGCTCCATATTCATAGAAATTCATAGAAATAGGCACGCAACAATTTTATTCCACACGCGTTGAAACGGAAAAAGGATTGCAGATCACAATAATGAGACCAATATCTCAGACTAAAGAAGAAAACGTTGGACAGACTTGGTCAAAAGGTAAATAATCCACAAAAAAAACCACTAGCCTTGCAGAGGTAAGAAGTTAACTGAAAATCAATGCCGCAGTTCCGAGATGGAAGCACTTGGGGATTACTGGAAGAAGAAGAGTTCGCGAAGTGGTTAACCCATACCGGTTCGAGGGTGTTGCCAAACACCACACCACCCCCTCTGGCCAGCCAGTCAGCGGAGCAGAGTGCACGAAAAGAAAACGAGGAACTACCATCCTTCACCCAACATGGACGAATAGCGATGCTGGGATGGCTCTAGGCTGCTGTCTCCTTATGAAAAGGGGTTATGCATGGCAGCGGAAGAAATGACTGACTTCGATTTTTAATTAGCAGAAATTAGCATGCACAAGCGGTGCATGAGCCGAACAGACGACCACCGAAGAAGGAGACCACGTATGTATTTAAATGCGATCCTCGTGTTTATTCGGCCGTCTTGATGCAATAACGATAATAATGGTGAACGACGCCTTCGAGGGGTGCGACGGGGGACGAGGTTGACCGAACAGGAGAAAAAAAGGGAACGCGCTCAATTCTGACAGAAATTGAAAAATCGAGAAATGCAACCCGACGGAATGGAGCCATCGCTCTCAAGAGACGCGATAATACCATCAGTTATAGCAAAAACCGAAAACGAGCTGCCACCACTTTCAAAACGCTTCAGGAATGACACGCGTAGATGTTCAAGTGATTTCTTCAAACTGTGGATACAGTGAAAAGAGTCCAGTCTAGTCCGGAACGGCACGCAATCAAAAGTAAGGATGCAACTCCAAAGCTTCATCATAATCATTTCGATTAATTCCCTCACAGGTTCCGTAATGGCAAAAACAGATATTCTTTGTAGGTTAGCGACCCGAGGTTTTTGAAGACTTTTCTCGAATCTATCTACGGAGAGAGCCACTTTAGCCTAGTCCGAAGTGAGCAAAACGAAGTACCTGGCAAAGGATACGACCAATTGGACACCCTCGCAGAATCCTGCATCCGTCAATTTCAGCTTTTCAGTTCAGAAGTGCCAGGCGGAGGTAACAGGTCCTAACTCGTCATAATATATTACCAACAGGTTCTGACTCGTCATATTAGCATACATACACTACTCCACTGATGCAGGATTCTAAAAGGATGCCCATTTGAAGACAGCCCCTTGCGAGCGGCGCGGCGAAGCGCAATCCTACAATATCGATCGTGCCGCGCCGCGTGATCAATATTACAGAAATGCACTGTGCCGCGCCGCTTGGCGGCGGGAGTATAAACGACCCCTAACATCGATACCCCGCCGTGCCGTGTGATCAAACTTTGCCGAGCGGCTCAGCGACGTATACTTATAAAAATTAACGACGCCCAAAGGCAGTGTCTACGATGATTTCCGCTTCCAAGTTCCCCCATAAAATAATGCTCTGAACATTATCTATCGTTGATACCACGAAAAAACAAAAAAAATTGGTTGAGGAGCCCTGTTCAGTGGAATGACTATATGTCCTTGATGTTGAATCAGGCAACTGTGACTCGTGAATCCTGGAATGAATCGAATTTGGAAAATATTTTATGCAAAGCAGTGTCGGTCAAGTATAGTAAGTATAAGTTTATTACGAGTGCATAAGGCAAACGTGAGAAAAAAAAACAAGCACTAACTATGCAAGATCATACAACAATTTCCAAAAAAAAATGAAATCAAACACTAAAAATATAACGCAGTGGGATCAATCACGCGACTTGATCACTGGATCCCGTTTTTGTACTAAATTTACCACATGGCGTTTGAATCGACTCAAAGATACTCTTTGTCACTCTAAGGTACGCACTGCCCGCTCTAAACGCAAAAAAGCTACGCCGCAATGCAGTGCGAGGGCGCAAAGATGAGTTATTTTCTCTACCTCTTGTACGAAAGTGCCGTAATTTGAAGAAGTTATTATTGACAAAGATACCCGAGTTGTGCAGCATTTTATATACCATGCACAAGTCCGATACTTGACGTCGAACCTCAAGTGACGGAAGACCTAGATATTTATTTCTGATTCCAGCTCTAGGTATTTTGGAATACAGTAACCACCAACTCTAACTAGTAATTTTCGCGTGAAGTTATTCTAAACTTTCTCAATCGCTTGTATATCCCTTACTTCTCTTGGGTAGAACGCAGTAGTACCGAATTCTAAAATTGGACGGATGTAAGTCTTGTGAGCTCTGAGAAGAATGTTTTTGTTTTTAACGGATAAACCTTTGAAAAGATTAAATGTTCTAGAGAGAGCCATTTTGCAACGAATTTGAATATATTTGGAGAATTCAAGTTTATCAAAGTAGTAGAAGCCTAGATCCCTAACAGACTCCACACGAGGTATTTCAATTGCACTTACTAAGTACGAATATTCCGGAATGGATTCCACCGTTCCTACTCGCGAGAAAATGGTCTTCTGTGGAGCTAGTGGTAACTTCCATGACCCTGCCCACCTCCCAATCTCAACTACAACGAGCTGGAGAGATTTTGAGTCATTTAAAGTAGATATAGCCCTATAGATTTTCATGTCGTCACCATACATTCAACAGCAACATAACTCCGAAAGTTTCGAGGGCAGAAGGTGATTCTGCAGTAAAAATGTTGAACAGGATGGGAGACAATACGTCACCTTGAGGTACCCCACTTTCAGCGCATTTTTCTCAGAATAAACCCCTCCAACTCTCACCTGGAAGCTTCTGTGGGATAGATACTCAGTTATCCACTTTAACAGAACAGGGTGAATCATAATTTCGTTCAGCTTGAAAAGAAGCTTAACATGAGACACTCGATCGAATGCTTTCGCAAAGTCAAAGTAAACGACATCACTAACGCTCTTACTGTCGATAGTAAGCTTGTTGAAGACATCGTGCGCGCTGAAAACCACTTACAAATTCTTCGTGTACGCTCAAAGAATTTGGGCTAGACATGGAAAACAAATATGGTAGCAACTAACTCTCCGAGGATGACTGTGACCAGGTCTCAAAATGCAGGAAAACTTTGAAACCATTTGGCGCGATCTTCGGACCCATTTGTACAGTGTATTTAGAGTGGATTTTCTTTACAAAGAAAGGTTAATCAGGAGCTCTTCCGACATGTTCGTTTACTAAAAAGGACAAGCTATACAAAAACAGAAAAAATAATGTAGGGTTTTGTGCGCGTACGATGCCCTTAGACAAAGAGAATTGCGAAAAGGAAATAGCAGAAAAGTGTCGCAATCAAAGGACGGGTAAATAAAGGAATTTCTTGGCCCAACAAACAGTTCCTCTGAGAGTAAAAGGGCGCAGTGAGACCACGGCTCCTCTTGTCCTTCTAGCTTGTTCTCCGCAGATTCTTCATCACCTCAGCTCTATGCGCGGACAAATCTACCGTTTTGAAGACCCTCACGATAATGAGATTAATCAAGAGCACAGCCCTTAAGGCCTGGTTCATACTTCCAACGACGGGAGACCGCGACAGTGCATAACAAGCATATATGTTTTCGGTCGGTCGAAATGCATGATAGGCCCTGCATCGCCTCACCCGTCGCGGGAAGTATGAACCAGGCATAAGGCGATCTCCGAAAACCCCAAATCACAAATGTAGCTAAGGAAGGCTTACAACAGGATAGCGTGCTAGTGATGAACTTCGAAAGGAGGCTAACAATACTTTGGCCTGAAAGGCAAAGCCTCGCTTAAATATGTTTGAAGACCTAATTGCGCAGGTCAATACTCCCCAACCTCCATTCTCCGAGAAACTGTCAAAATTATGTGGCGATGCACAAGTTTCCATAGAGCTTTAGTGCCCTTAACCTCAGAAATTAGAGTCATGAAAAAGATATCCTGTGATTCTTGTATCATTTTTTAAGATGCCAATAGATGCAGTCATATAAATCCCAAAGAAAATCATGGAGGAAGTTATATGCTAGATGATACTTTCAGTAACCTTCAAAAAATATTTTGTAAGCGAAATTCTGGCAGATTAATGTTTCGGCAGTAATCAGAAACGAAAGCCATGAAAGTTTACTGCAGAACTGACTGTTGGGGTTTTCGTTGTGAAATTCACCTACTGAAAACTGTCGATCCTGTATATTGCATTCTTGCAAGACCACTCACCCAAAACTCCAGGGACACACAAAGTCATGAGGAGTTACTACATTTTTTGAGCTACAAAACAAAAAAGCGATAAAATCACACGAGGCCAACTATCATCAACACTGCAATACTTATATATTCGCTCAACTTCTACGAGATTTGATCGAATGTTCTTTTTCGAGGCTATTTTTATATTTGTTATGTTCCCTCACATATCGAAAAGCTGAGAAAGACCAAAAGGTGAAGAAGATTCCAGGAAATTGAACAAGATGCTCATTGCACTACAGCCCTGCGAAACAGGAAGGATAGCCGTTGAAAATGAGACGGACCGAGAGAAGGAAAGAGAGATTGAATCCAAATGTTGATGCTGGTCGTGGAGCAGCATCCATCAGCCACTGCCGATCACGATGCCACCAAGACGATCGAATGAACGGAAGAACGACCATCCGAACAAACGTGCCATTCTCAGGAAAATTGATTCGACGGTGAATAACGCCGTTTTTCTTACAGATTAAACGTCATTGCCGACTCCAAAATCGTTTATTGGCAGCCGAATTCGGCAACCTCACAAGCTAGGCTAAAATGGCCAAACGTCAAGATGAATATCATGGCACAGTACCTCGTAATGAGCAGTGTCAAGCTGGATTGTGTCCGGACACAACAAGTGATAAAGGGGGGGGGGTCGTGAAACTTTGGCATAAAATAGAAATATTCTGAAGGGCTCGTGAAGAATTTGCGCCGGAACTTTGAATTCCTAGAAGCAGTCTTTAGGTTTTCCGGATTTGTGCATAAACGATAGGTGCGGGGTCGTCGCTCCACCCAGTACAGAGAAGACGGCCCGCTGAGCCCTGGTAGTGAGAAAGTCGCAAAAAGGCTTTCAAAACGGAGGACGATTTGGGCTGTGAGTGACTTCGTACTGTTTTCGAATCATGATCGCAACAAATTTTCTATATACAGCCTGCTGACATAAATATTCGTTCTTTGCTTCGAATCTCCCTTCGATTCTCAAAATGAAATCTGGGTTGGAGGGAATAAAGGTGGAACAAGTGAGAGGCAATCCTGACGGGCCTGCCACTAAACGCAACCCAAAAAGAACCAAGTTCTCGCAAAAGCTGAACTAATGTTTGGTTAAAATAAATTGACAGCAGAAGTTGAAACAGCCACTCATGAAACACCTCTGGGATCATTCGATGAAAGGCATTCTATCAAAAAGTTGCCGTGAACTGCCCTTCCAGTTCAACTAGTCACAGATAAAAACATTCGTTGAGATAGAAGGCACACAAGGAATTTCGTTTTTTTTTCATATTATCGAAAACAATCCGGCAACCTAAATTTCGGACTTGAAGTACTTCAACTACGAGGAAAATTCCGCACAAAACCGCTTCGTCGTAAAACAAAAAAGTGGCTCCGAAAAAAAATTGTCAACGGAACTAAAAACACCACACTAATTTCAGCCTCAGAGCAATCATGTTCATTTGGATAGACTGTCGTCTTCTTGGGTTTTCGAAGATTTTTTTTTTCATTACGCAACAATGACATCAAATTCTGTCAGTTTTTGTTTTCTGATATTTCTAGACAAGGGTCAGTCATGGAGAAAAATTGTTTTAAGATCAGGACAGAAATCAGAAATGGCAGAAAGGTTAAAAAGCTAGATAGTTCCCTCCAATCAAGAAGTAATCGAAATTGTCTCAAGAGCAGCCAGCAGTAGCAGTGTCGAGTTCCGGAAACCAGCGCTAGTATGCTACACTTTATGGCCGACTGGATTGAGCATGAGCTCGAATCGCGCCCACTCTATGAGCTGGTGCGCCATCCAGAGATTGGATGACAAACTCACGAATCTAAGCACCTAGTATGAACCTTGTAATGCGTCGAGGAATTCAAAATCCAAGAAATGCGAGCCGAAAAACAATAGGTAACATCAGTGAAAATGTCCGCTCATTTTGAAGTACACCCATCCATACACGATTATGAAACGCGTAATCCTTTGCCAGGCCATTACCCATGGCCCGAAATTGCGCATAAGCTTGCACATAAACGCCATATTAGCCTCGTTTTCGAAACATAAAATGGCTAATACAGCACCGATCTTGCAGAGAACAACTTCAGCCCCATAAGGATACAACTTCTAGTGCTCAGACAACTTGGACAAGATGCATAAAGAGCCAGTGCATCTCCAAGGCTGTCCCAGAGATGTAGAAAAAGTGGTAGCGTTGTATATAGAAGGGGAAGATCAGCTACAGAACAAACCTCTGAGTCTCATCGGTCAACGCTGTTAGTGTGATGGTATCACACTTTATCGAAGAAAATCAGCGGTCAAACTTGACAGTTATGAGTGTTTGAGGGTCTTCTATCAAATGAACTCACTGCCGTGGAATTTTTTCGAATTTCTGAAATTATCGATTCTATTAATTTTTCGCTAAAATCAATAAAAGAACTGTGGGAGTGGATTCAATCGATAGAGGACCTTCGACAACCCCTAAAAGTTCCGTTTCGCCTCTGCTTTCTCACCATAGATGGAATTATGTAACCATCGCACTGCTAGCGTTGACCAATGAGATTCATAGTTGTGTAGCTACAGATAATCGAGCATGTTATTCAAACTCAGTTTAGTTTTTCGCAAAGTGTGCTATGTGTTGAACAAAGTTAGGAGAGCCATGGAAGGAATATATCCAGGATATTCCTGAAACCTTGAAATACATTAAAACCGGTCGGCGTTCTCACAAGTTCCAATAAACTGGGACAACATTCCAAATGAATCCTTCGTACATATACTCCAGGACGGCATCAGGAATTTTAATGCGCTTTGGAAACACTCAGCGAAAATGTTCATGAAGTCTGGCGCTGCTTTATGAAAGTGTATCGAAGAAACCAGTAGACAACTTTAAGATATTCTTAGAACTTTGTGAGACATTAAGACTAGCCATGTTCCTGCATTATCCTTTCAAATAGAAATGCTTTTTCAATAATGACTAGGAATACTTTGAGGCGACAACTCAAAACATCGATCAATTATGAAACAACTTTACGTATTCCTTAATCAATTGACATTAGGGGCAAGCTTCCGGAATAAAACTAGAATAAGTCTTGCCACACCTTCAACATTTACCCAAAAACTCCTGAGGAGTCCACCCCAGGCTTCTGAAGGCCCTAAAGAAACGTAACAACTTCTGCGGCAAGTTCTTCGAAAAATGAAGAACAATTTCAAGGAAGTTTCAGCACACATGAAAATTTTCACGGCAGCAGACCGATTTGGGTGAGTTCGGGGCAAGGAATGGGCAAACATGGAATTGGTACACTTCTGAAATGTTGTCGAAATATCATCACACAATGAACTACTTCAAGTGATTCCACGGAACTGTGAATTAAACTGATGCATTCTCGAGGAAACCGCCTTAGGACCCGAATTCATCAAGGATAAATCTATTAGTTGAGGTAGGTTGCAATCAGATTGCCTACCACGTGCTCTACATTTACCTCTATCTAATCAATAAGATCGCTTTTGAACCACGACTTTTCTACTGGTGAATATAGCTCCGGGGAACCTGAGAATTTGAAACATCGCGCCACTGAAAGACAGGGGTACTTTCTATGATTTCCTCAAGAATTTTCCAAAGCGGAAAAGCCCTTAAGGGTTGCTAAAACCAGCCATAGTGAAGAAATTATCAAAATGCACAAGACGCGAGTTCCGTGAAACAAAAAGTCAATCAAAATAAGAGGAGATGGATCGCGGCGACAAATGAATAATGCACTGCACGCGCTCAGATTGCTCGGCATTGGCCAAAGCAGCGGTATGGAATGAAGCCAAACGCTAACGAAACGTGTACCCCCGGAAAACGTGCCCTATCCTCAAACCGCATGCACTCTTTTTCAGCAGGCAGCTTCGAACCGAACCGCAAAAACTTCAGTTTGTAGATAGAACCGTTGTCTCACTTCATTTTTAAAATTCATGTTCCCCTGCCCTCAGATGCCTACCTGTGGTTTCCAGAAGATTTCTGTTATAAAAAGTCGTCCAAAGATGTCCAATTTTCCTCGTTGCTAACATGCAAAATGAAGGCGTTACG
Source organism: Aplectana chamaeleonis (assembly GCA_029168955.1). Lineage (NCBI taxonomy): Eukaryota > Metazoa > Nematoda > Chromadorea > Rhabditida > Cosmocercidae > Aplectana > Aplectana chamaeleonis. The sequence goes on along the minus strand of JAPDOI010000050.1, from coordinate 158,518 downwards.
AAAATGTGGTCATAAAGTTTGTACAGTCGACACTGACTTGTTGGTCGGTCCGGTGTATTTGATGGAAGACATAAACAAAGACAGACGCGGAAAATGAGAGGTCATATGTGGATAATGGGAGCAGCAGGATTCTACACTTTGAAACACAGCCTGCGCGAGAATTCATCGAGCCTAAGAACGATTCCACGATCACAGTAAGTATATCAAAGTTTCCGAATAAATGGTGCCTGACAGCATTATACTGATGAAACTCCTCCCGAAAGTTTCTCAATGATTTGAAGCGTTGCCAATGAGTTCCAAAACTTTCAACATAAATATCTTTATGAGCTGTAAAGAGTTTACGTGCGTTTTTTTACTGTCCTGTGAACTTTCCCCGGGTAATCCCTGTAGTAATATCAAACTTTTGACCATCCTTCAACGCCGCTTCACTGCTTTTTCGAGGCTGTCACCCAATCGTACCGAGTCAACTCAAGGAGTATTCCAGAAGGATTAAACCTGACCTTAAACAAAGGGCATATAAAAAGTACTGACGTCCTGTGTTTGCAAACTAAGCAGACTACAAAATTTCATATAACGCAATGAGACAAGAATGTTTCGCTGAAAACCAGGCCGAAAAAAATTAAAAAACATTTTAATTGTCAGAACAAACTTATAGTAGAAAAGATGAGTCCAAATTTTGTCCAAAAGTAGGTAAAAATGAATAGCTTTCTACAACGAAGAATGAAACTGTGCAGAAAGGAAAGCCGCACAACAATATCCGCGCTAAGTTTTGTAAAAAACAAGGAGCATTTGGCAAACTTGGCCAAAAAAAGACTTTTTGGATTCTGAAACGCTGTCATATTCACAGCTCAAATTTCCACCTAATGGTGTGTTTTGTGGGACTAAGTTTCCAAAAATCCCTTTGTTTTCGTGGAAAATCTTTTTGTGATTGTCCCTCAGAAACGCCGAGCGCGGCAAAGTGCGGCGAAACTTTGAAAAGTAATTGAGCACATAATAGAAGAAAAATATCTATGATTTCTTCGTGTAGTGAATGCAGGTGTTACAATGCCGAGATTAGAACAGGTTGATTTCTCGGAATCTTTTATCAAACTGTGTGGGACTTTCGCAAAACAGGATTCCGACTTTTCAAGAAGTTCCCAAGCGTGTTAGATGAGAGATTTCAAAAACTCAACTTGCACAAATATCTAGATACATAGCCTCACCGGTACTTAAATCATTGAGGAAGCATAGATATGGCTCTTCTATTACTTGTACGATATCTACTCAACGTTTTGCCGCATTTCGAATCGTGCGACGTTTTTAGGAAAAATCGCAAAATAATTTCCTTCAAAAACAAAGCGGTTTGAGGAAAATTCGCCCACAAAATATACGATTAGGCAGACATAGAAGCTGTGAATATGATAGCGCTTTCATAATCCAAAAAAGTTTCCGTTCAAAAATGTTACAAGCATCGGACATTTTTTTGCCAAGTTTGGCACATGCTCGCCGTTTTTACAAAACGTATCGCGAGTATTGTACATCTCCGTAGAGGGGGAGCAGCCAAGGTTAGGAAGCGTCAAGAGAAGCTTGGGACCTTTTTTTACCAAAAACTCCCTTGGTAAAATGCGTGAAGAGGGCTGACTAATAGAAGCATAGGATATTTTTTTCTGCAAAGACCAACACCACACCAATGGGTTCTCGAAGTAGGAAGTAAGGGCGTCAAAGGTATCCAGACTAGAGAAAGTTGATTGAATCACTCCACCACTAACAACTTTCTTCGGTTTCCATGCTGTCATATGGGCGAACCATAGGGCGATTTTCATTTTACTTTCTCTGTTACGCAGTGTTGAATCCGTTGAGGCTAATTATTGATTTACTTTCGAAATTAACAAAGGAAGGAGCCTTGTGTTAGGTATCGTTCAATAATGTCATTCTGAACTCCGCCCCTCTACCGTGAAATCAAACGGCGTTAGATACCACAAAAAACTAGATTTTTTCCGGTGAAATAGTAGAAACTTTTCGAACGTAATATAATTGACTCGACAAAACGGCAAACTGTTAACGCCCAATTCTGATCACGAGCGAGAGTGCAGCGAAATTAGAAGGAAATGTAATGAGTTACTGTGTAGCAAGTGTCCTACATTGAATATAGGGACATCTTAGAGAAAGTTCGCAAGCAACATACGACAATCCATGGTCAAGTTGGAGCGCCTAGTGGGTTGCCTATTCTAACGCTCATGAAAATCAGCTAATTATGTTATTCAACACTAAAGTTCCCCGGTCAAAAAACAAATAACACGGAAGAGCGAGCAGAAAATATCGTTATTCCTTCTGAGACGCCGCCTCAGAGGTTCCATAATCTTAGCATAATGATGATGGACTAGCACGCATTCAGAGTTCGAACACATGAAAGACGACGCCCGACGTCTGCCGCCGCCCAATGAAGGACGCCGAGCTGGGCCGGCAAACTGACACACACGCGAACGTACACGGAGCAGACTCACTTAACTACGTACATACATAAATACTTATATTGATATATAGCATTACACCGCGGCACGGATCAACTTTCGCGGCTTCTAAAAAGGACATCTGATGACGACTACAAAGACGGACACCTGCTGGCATTCATTCGCTGACTCATTTCCACTTCACAGCACATCATCAAATAAAACCACGACACACTGTCTGCTCATGTTTGACAACGATTCACACTGGCATGACGTCCTAAAAAATGTGTTGAAGTCCGAAACCAGGACTTTTGAGGGTTTACACGATCTGTTAGGAAAAATAAAGCTGGAGGTCTTGTCACGAAGTGCATAAACTACATAACATGCGCCCACCGACTCTGGGGACATATTCAAGTCATCGCTTTGATGAAGACAAAAAATAAATCTTTGGTATACAGAAATCCAGCGTCAACTAAACGAGATCCGCAATAGACAGAATTGAAACTGCAAAAAGTTTGCCCCATTGTTTACAAAATTTGATGTCTTTACCAGAACGTTTATGTCGTTGAAAGCTTTGAAAACTAACCAAAGCGACATCTGCTGCCTTTAAAGGCAGCATACACGCTCGTAAACGTGACTGAGATAACTACGGAAATAGGGTGGTATGGCTGACAACACCACGCCTACGCATTTTGAAGCGTCAAAAGCGACCCACAATGAAGCAACACGATTGAGAAGTTGGCCCCGCCCCTGTATCTGCCCGCCCCTGTTTTTCCGTCCTCCTCCAAAACAGAGGTGGTGGGCCATTCCCACCGTCGGCGACGTTTGTGGATGTTGGAATAGGTACAATGGATAAAGCACGAGCGTCGCTGACGGTGGGAATGGCCCAGCACCCCTGTTTTGGAGGACGACGCAAATACAGGGGGCGGAGAAACACAGGGGCGGGGCCAACTTCTTACTCGTGTAGCGGCATTGTGGGTCGTTTTTGGCGCTTCAAAATGGGTAGTTATGTTCTGAGCCATACCATTCTATTTCCGTAGTTGACTCATCCACCTTTACGAGTGTGTATGCTTCCTTTGAAGACAGCAGAGATGCTCGAAAAAAATGTTGGGATAACTACGATACTAAGGTCGTATGCATCCAATTAGGACGCTGGCGCCGTGAGGAGCATGAAACAACAAGTCAAAAATCGTAGACTCCGCCCTCAAAACAAACTCGTCCAGATTGATTGTTGGATTACTGTCACTTGGGTTAGTTCTTGAAGCTTCCAAGGACATAAACGTTCTAGTAAAGACATCAAGAGTTTATTAGCTTTGCTATCGTAACCGCTTTACCGCTAGCTCCGCTAATTCAAACGAGCGAGCATGCCGCGGAATAACTCGTCCCCTTTCACTCCATAACAAGAACAACTCTTATTCAACTACTTGCATTTAGATTTCGTCGGTGTTTTCGTAAGTTTCCTACACTACCAGCTCCAAACCTTCAACTTATGACATAAAATCTATACCATTTTTGAGCGTATATGCTGCTTTTAGAAGACGGTCTTCGCGTACACTCTAAGCACGACTGATATTTGGGGAACCTGACCATCCGTATTCCATGCCAAACTTGCGGAGGGAATTGGTCGTGAACACTGCCTTTAACAGAAAACGTTTTCTGAACAATGGGCCGGGCATTAACAGCCGAAAATCCACTGTTATGAACAGGTTAGCCGTTTTAACTTAGCTGAAAGACTAGTTGGCAATTCATAGTTCTTAATGGTCAAACCCCAAGATCAATGATTTTAGGTAAACACTCAACGGACTATTATTCGATGAAATTAGAATATTGAGACTATGAGGACCAACTCTTCATCCAAAATATATTGCAGTTCAGATAACCAATATGGCTGGTGAACATAATGAGATTTTCAAGAGAAACACAATATAAATGAGAAAAAAAGCGTATATCAATTGAAGGCTACAAATCATACTTCTGATAGCAACATCTACATGAAATCTGCCCGATTGTGGCTGTCCGTCCACGCGTTTAGCGTGCGTGTCGAGCGGAAGTCGCGAAGGCATTTTCCGAACGAGCCTTCCCATGGATACCTACACTTGACGGAGATATTATCCACTGCTCGTCTCGTATTTCTGGCAATCGATTTACAGGATTGAGTGCGATCTTCGGTAAGGCTGCACGACACGCACGCCGATCGCGTGGGCGAACAGTCACATTAGGTCAGGCTTTACTTCCCATCGTTGATGGCACAATTTTTTTCATTGCATGTGAGTCCAGGAACTGCATTGAGGACATACCTGTACCAAAGGGGGTTTAATAGGTCTCGAACTTATTCATTTGAATCCTCTTTGATTTAAAACAGTAGCCCGAAATGAAACATTGACATCGCGTACCGTGACTGATGTCCAATATAATGTGTTTTGATGTTTGATGAATTAATAGACGAATTCTCCTATGCGAAACCGATTGTGATTGAACGAACGTTGTTGAAGGAATGTTTCCCGCCGCGCGGTATTACAGCATAGACCCAAAAAAAAAACTGCATTATCCAGAAGGAATAATCACAGGACATCATCAGCTGTGACATTTTCCATCCATCCAGACGGCATTTATCAGCTGACTGACTCAGCCGGGACCGACCCTATGATTCGCTCAATCAATTCGTCACCATTCCTCAACGTCCTCCTCTGATTTTGGACCCCGTGTCGCAGGCACGTTTTGCCTCATTAGGCATCGCAATTAGGCGACAATAATTAATTCACCCTCCACATCAAAAGCCATGACGCCCCTGTACAGGAAAAGAAGCCACCCGCCGGCAGTCCCGCCTCATTACTAAATTAATTATGTAACCTTCCCCGCCAAAACAATCGCATCCGATAAATGCCTCAATCAAAACGCCAAAACCCTCACGACAACAATATGCTTAACGGCACAGTCCAAGCTCAGAGGTAATTTTTGATATTATATTCTGGCCGCCGTATATAGAAACCCTGCCAAGTGCGAAATCTCAATTCGATCAATGAAGCGAGAAAAAGCGAGGAAAAAGTCGGCCACGCCTCCTTGGAAGAGAAAATGAGTGACGCCCCCCGACAAGCTTCCGATCTCAATAGGGAAGAGAAAAGCGATTGATTTTATTCAAAATCTATGTTCTTCCGTTTGTTTTCGGTCTGGCTTTATTTATGTTGGGACCTGTTTCAGAACGATGGGTGCAAAGAACGAGAAAAAAACAGGTTCGGGACAACTCGTCCGCGAACTTCTCGCTGTTCAAATTCGGAAATTTTGAGGGGTCATAACTCCGTTAGTAGTGAGTTCTGAACAATTCCGAAGACACCGTTGTGATCAGCGTAAAATTTTCTTTAAGATAAGCAAGACAACGAAATTTCGATCCTGAGGTTGGACTGTGTCTTTAAAGCGGCAAACCACGGATGCTTCAGGTTCCCCCAACCTTAGTTTGCTTCTTATGTTGACAGAGTGAGAAAATGGTCTAGGGAGAATAGTCAAGAACTATACCATTGAACGTATTTCAGTTTTTCTTCTGCAGGTGAGGTGCACACTGCAGCAGTTTCCGTTAAAGCCACAATACACCCTCAGATATGAGTTTTGAGATTTTCGCGTGATTGGGTAGAAGACCCCTTCTGTAAAGCACGTGCAAAATGCGAGATCTCAATTCCTCCAAATAAGCTAAATATAAGCGACCACCAAAGGCCCGACCTCCTTCGCTCACCACCACGGGCAACACCCCCTGCCAGATTTCCGAACTCGATAGAGGCTAATGGATGGATGATTTCTCAACAAGTAGTTGTTCCTCAGTCCACTGCCGGTCTACCTCCTCACCCTGTTTCTCTGAGAAAATTTGCCGCCTCAGTAAAAGTACCGCGACCCTCGACTGTGCCGCGATAGTTCCGCGATAGTACTGCAGCGGCTACGTGATCAGACGATTTTGTTGCCGTATCTTGAGCCTCGACATCGCTGGGATAGTACGGCAGCGGCTCCGCGTTAGAACCGCGCCGGCTCCGCGGGAATGCCGCAGTGAACCCGCGTGGAGTACGATGTACTATACTGTGCGGTAAAACGAAATTGTCGCCGGTCCAATTACCCAAGTTTGAGGTACATTCCGTATTTGCTTGGGCGCAAAAGCGGCGGTGACCTATGTCCCAATTAGACAGAGGATGTAATGACCGCAGGTGCGTATTTCTGTTCTTAGCCCATCTAGTTGTATTATCGTTCTTAAATAACTTCATATTAGATACTCTCGCGGAGCCGCTGCTACACTATCGCGGAGCCGAAGCGGCACTGTCTCATCGCCGCTACGGCTCGGCGATAGTTCCGCCGCGACTCCGCGTTAGTGAAGGCGCGGCTCCGCGATAGTGCCGCTCCGGTGCCTGTAGGCTCCGAAGCGGCGCTATAGCGGAGCCGCAGCGGTAATTTCTCTCAAAGTTTGCTCTCATGCAGCGTTTGAGAATGAGGAGAAATACAGGCCTGAGACAACTCGTCCACCAAATTTTTGCCCTCAAAATTCAGGCATTTTCAAGGAGCCATATCTCCGTTTGTAGAGGGTCTTGGGCGATTTCAGAGATACCGTTGTGATCAGAGAGCGCTCTCTCCAAGATAAGCATGAAATCTGAAAAAAAAATTTTGGGTGTCCTGTGCCTTTGAAGAAATCTTCTTCGTGAGTGACCACAGAGCCAACTTGAAATTCGATCTTTTTTTGCTGACACATTCCGCGCACTACCTACAGAACAAGCGTACACTACCGTTCGAAAGATTTGGAAAGAAGACGGGCAAGCAGTAGTGTACGTGTTTCTATATAACAACTGGAAAGTGTTACCCCACAATCAGTGAAGGGGAAAACAACAGTGTTCACACATATTCTGAAGTGCCTTCTGGGGGGGGGGACACATCATCGCACTGTCCCGCCCACAGAGCAGCCCATGTTCATCTGCGCTAGCAACAGACCAATCAGAAATAGAATCCTGGTGGTTCTTAAACTCTCAGCATGTTATCTACACAGGGAACACATAGATGACCCAAAACAAATCAGACTCCAACAGAGGGGAAATAACGAGGCGGACATTTGTGCGTACCTTTCACTGGACGCCGCAGACAAGATGGTTTTTCTTCAAATCTTTTATTATAGGTCTACTAACAAAGAACAACAAGATGCTGTCCTCCCATCTCCATGACCATGAAAGAAGATATTTTTCAATTCGTAGCAGATAGGCGGACGGTAGCACGAACTTAAGCAGAAAAACGTCCCTAATGTTGTATGCCTGCTTATAATCTCTAGGAGATAGAGCAGTTGTCCGCGAATGGACACAGAAGCAAATACGAATTCACCATTAGAACATGAAAAAAGCCCGAAAACTGAGAATCTGTCTATGAAATGGAAATCTGCAGTACATATATCGCTTCTTCTTCAGCATTGATTAACTGAACTGGAATGAATTCATTATACTTACCCCAAGGTCTCGAAAACACTTTGGAAGAAACGTTGAAAAAGTACAAAAAAATTTCAAAGAAAATGAAAAATCTTGCCAAAACGTCACTATGACCCCTACCTAGGATAACATCAATTGAAACTGTTGAAGCACAGAACGTGAAATCGGCATTGCACCGTTCTCTGCATTTCCTCAACAGTTACAAAGTTATAGAAAGTTGAGCATAAACTTTTAAAGTCAATCAACATGCCAAGATTCATGGAGAGTCGCACGTGGACAATTCTATCATATACAAATTTCCAAACTTATGTGAAAGACGCCTTATGAACCACATAAAGGCCTAGTTCGATTCAAGTTGCCATTATAACCTCCAAAACCGGAAAACAGAAATTTTGGGGCGGAACTGGAAAATTGCAATTTCACGCCTCAATCTCTCGAGAAAAACATTCTGTTCTCGCCCTAAAGGACTCCAAGCTCGAGTTTCATGAATGCACAATGAAATTCCACCTAAAGCGCAAATTCCATAGCAATGATCACTGCTATACTAAGAATATGGGAAGGGTTTCCAAAAAAAGGGGAGGGGAGTGGGTAGTCGCAGAAAAAAACCTGCGCACAAATCAAACTAACCATTGCCAGAAACAGAGCCATAGCCCGAGTCCATTTCATACAAGAATCTGGCGCGATCTCTATCGCTAATTCTCAACAAGTAGAAATCTCCTGTTTGATAATCAGGCTTGAGCGGGGTTGGGACTCGGCAAAACGGAAGTCGTAAAAATTCTGGTAAATATTTAAAGAAAAACGAAAATTTGCGGAAATTCTCGTGAAAATTTTGAAAAAGGTGGGCATACGGAAGTTAGGGCAAAGTATCAGATTTAAGTCAAAATTCATATTCAAAGGTTGTTCGGTCCGCTGAATACAAATTTGATGTGAATCGTGAAAATCGTGATCGTGAAATTTTTTTCCAAAGTTTTGGTCAAGTGGGGGTCGTAGCTCCGCCAAAAATTAGCGCGACGGCCTGCTCAACCCTATTGATAATTGTCTTAGTGGTCGCAGTTTTGCAAAAAAAATCACACTGCAGCTGTAAAACAACACGAAAATGGACCAAACATGGAACGACAGAGGATCGAATTGAATAAGGGTAAGGGGACCGCTAGCGACTGGAGATGAGTGAATGATTGTTCACCTGGAGAGTGGCATGCATGAAATCGGATGGAACCGTATCGCCGATAAAATGGTAACCAGTAAAGTGACGTGAAGTTTCACATTGCCTTGACACCACGATCAACTGACTGACCAGTCAGTACTACGCATTGTACAGGTGTCCACACGACGCCTCTGCTCGCACCTTTTTTTCCGTCGTCACTCATCATCCGCATCATCAGACATCGATCATTCATGTTCAATCATTTGGCAGCAGTCTGCCCCATATACTGGTACATGGTATCTATGTATGTGTATGAATAGCTTTTCTCCCTCATTTTGAGCCGATCGAAGCAAAGCTTATCGGTCTCATCATGTCTTTAGTGTAGCTGTATGAATCTGTAATCGTTTACCAAGCCGATGCAAAGTGTTTCCAGAACATTCAGTACCAAGCAAAGTATCGGGCTGTTATGTATCTTTCAATCAAATGTGCTATGTATACCGTTTGAAAGCGCAACTCGTCCTCTATCTAACGGCGCTTTTAGCTACATGGAAAACTCGACCTGGTTCGAATTTCGCATCAAAATGTAGAAGCGGTTTCGAACACCAAAAATCTTTGAATGTCCCTCACTATTCACTTTTGCAGAACCGTTCAAGCTAATGGAACACTTAAACTCTGAAGACCGAAGAGGCTTGGGGCAGTTAGTGATATGAATTGTCTGAAGTTAGAGTCAAACCATCCACATCCAAAAAATGATTCAACATTGTTCAAAAAATCATACTTTGAACAAAATAACAATAATATGAAGTAAAGGTAGTTATTAATATTAAGTATAGCGAATCATAGAGGACACTACAAATTAGGTCAAAGATTTCTTTTCCTGATTTTATTTCCTTCTGATTTCCTCTGTTCAAAATTGTGAATTAATTTGCAAATTGGTTCAAGCAACTATACAAGAAACAAAAATCAAATCAAACGAATGTTGTTTTGTTTCAAAAACCGTAGTCGCATGCCTATCAAACAGTTCCGGAAATGCGCACCCCAAAAAAAAATTGGGACCATAATGGAAACCTTATTGAAAACAATTCTACAGACTTTTCTATCTGTAAGGGCTGGATTATATGAAATACCAGATTGGGTTCACGAAAGCCCTTCATTCGCGCGAACTTCGAATTTTTCGGAAACTTTCAAAAACGATTAATTTCATCATACTTTCATTACTTAATGGTTGGAAGGACTTGAACCTTATAGTCGAGTAATATCGACACTGTTATATTGAATTACAATAATTCTGTCAATTATAGACTATTTTTTCGATGACTCAATTTTTACGATTTCTTTGGGTTCTTGAAAAATGTGTTTGATACGTGGCAAAACATTCATCACTCCATAATAGTGTCCACGATACTTGGTAGATGATTTCAATGTTAGATAATAGAGAAACTATAGAAATTGTCATTTCTAGAAGATTTCCAAAAAAAAATCGAAAATCACACAAATGAAGAACTTCCGTAAACCGGTCTCGGTGCTATCATCTAGCCCTTACAGAGTTCAAATGTTCTATGAAGTTGAACGATAATTATGGATAGAAAGAAGGGAACGAGAATCATTCAAAGAGTTTCAGTGCCCGAAACTACCTCTACATTTTGATTTAAAATTTAAAGCAGGTCGACGCCATTAAATAAAAAATCAACTATCAAATAGTTCACCACTTTTGCTTGAAGGATTACAAACGGACAGAGGAAAAATCAATGACTTTCATGTCGAGCAACACTTGCTTAGTAGCCTAATATTTATAAGAAACACCAGCCAGGCATATCGACATAATTTCTCGCTTGAATCTCGAAGCTAGGTCAGTGCTTCAAGTACCCTTATGGGGCCGACCAAAACGCAAAGCGAATGCTCCGCGAGCGCGTTTGCATGCAAAGAAAATCTCGTTGGATAAAGTGAACATCTTCCTCAGAATAGATCATGCGCAACCTACCCAAATCAAATCTCCCTCCTCAAATGAGAGTTCGTCGGCTCGCACTCCTTGGTGTTGTTCGACAGCTTGAGCGTAGACGAAGTTCTTGCACTCTGAAAACAACAGAACATCAAAAGCTGCTTGCCAGCAAAAAAATCAGATTTCAAGCATGGTACAACTAGAACAACAAATTGAGGTAGAAAAACAGGCAAAGAAATTTGAACATGTTGTGGTAGGAAAAACCATACAGAACGGAAACATTTTGAATTCTTTTGCAGAGTTTTTCACAGAATTTGGCAAAAAGGTATCAACAGAAAACTACCGTGGAGGTAGGGGCAGGATCTTATCAACCTATTTGATCAATCCACAGAAATAGAAATAATCCCGAGAAACGCAGAAAACCTTAACTCTTGGAAGAATTCGTCTCTGTCTAGCCATTTAGATCAAAGGTGTGTTCCAATTAGATCAAATCGTACTAAATAAAATCCAACAATGGCACGGAGTACACGAGTCGTGCACTATTCGAACTCGCTGCCCGACGCAGGTAATTCGGAACGTCAACTATGTATCTCGATGGGCTACCTACATAACCCTGTAACCTCAGCTTTACGTCTCCCCTATGTGTGAATGGGGTACTAGCAAACTCTTGAGCTCATTTATGTTTTATACAGAAACCTAGACGTACACCTAAAAATTTTCAAAAAAGACATTTTAGACGGAATTCGTCTACAACAGCCGTCCATATTAGCCATATCAGAGTAAAGAAAATGCTCGGAAACTACTTATTGCATGAGTACCATTATGAAGACCACTATAAATACTTTTGTAACAAAAAGTAGTGTATCAGTGAACGAGGCTTTTAGTGCACATAGCCCTAAACGAAAAGGGCATCGAATAAGTGAAAAAAACTCTTATAGGAGAAGCAGGCTCGTCCGAGCACGCTCGATTGGGCTTCTATTATGTAAAAGGCTCATCAGCTGAATGGGTGAAAATTATTTCATCTTCGCAACAGTAATACATAGCAGGAAGGCACAACTTTTCAGAAGGAAACTCGAAGTATAAAGAGGGCGATAAGAAAAGTTCTCTGAAAGGGTCAGAAGGCAGAGCCGCTCCATCTTGAAGCAGATGTTAGTTTGGAAAATCAAAAAAGAACTCCGTGTCATTCATTTCAAAGTCGGCCGGTTGCTCGTTTTTTCCTATGGGAGCAAAAAACTTCAAGGAATGTGCAAAAAAAAACATTCAACATTGCGGTTGCTCTTACAGTCAGTCTGACAGCAGAAAGAGACTGGTATCGATAATTACATATAGATTTGCATCAAGGTTTGCATTTCTTGTTCAGCAAAAAAACAAACACCCGATAGTTGCATTGATTTAGTATATAAGGCAAACTGAATTCGAAAGTGGGAAGACGAGCAACCACTGGTCAATTGGCGTGAAAAAGAGAAAGAAACCAATCATCTCATTTTCCGAACCGATTGATCGAGTCATCGAAATTTCGAACAGCACAATGTATGCCAATGAGTTGTTTAAGAAATTATGTGTTTTTTCGCAATTGTTCAGAGAGAGCTAAGTAATTTAGAACTCAAGTTTAAAGTCTCGTATAAAGTTCTGATAACTCCACTACTACTACACACGCAGAGGAGAGAGAACGCTGATACTGTAAATGTTATAACGAACAAAAGCAAATTTAGAGTACTGCAAGTGACAGCTGAGCCAAAGAAGAGGAACGAAAAAGTCAACGACTTCATGGCTTCGGAGCTTCCTTCGGAAAACCGGTTTCCGAGCAAAAAACAAACCAATTGTTTGTTTTTTGTCACTTCACCTTGGGATATTCAATCCTTGTACTGAGGATTGAAGTAAAGCTGCTCGGAAAACACAAATTTGATCATTAAGCCATACATGCTAAGGGCATGGCCAGGGGCTCATTGACCATGGAATCACTGCCTGAGGAGTAGATCACCAGCCGAACCACAGCACATTGGCCACATGAAGACGGATTCAGAAGTTAGTACGGAAGCTCGGCCACACATAGAGCCGGCTAATGTCAGTGTCCCAAACGAACCCGGTCAGCGCTACTCAAGAGGAAATCCGATGACCACCGCTGTCCACTTGACAGCATCATCACTTACACTTGTAGTCTCAGCTTGTTCGGAGTATCAGTCTATACTTAATCCACAGCTGGAAGGAAGATGTGAGACGATGGAAAGGAAAACTGAGAGAAAACTGCTCACCTTTTTTGAGCAAGAAACTACTGAAAAGTTACCTTCATGAAGATACGTAACTTGGAAAGTTAACAATTTTACAGCATTTTTGAGGTCAAGTTCAGCTTTGGACCCAACGGAAATCATTTCTACTCTGTGAGAAAAAAGTATATTCATTCGAAAAAAGTGTCACGCGCAAAAAAAACCAGTCTGCCACGTCTGACAACCACAGAGAAAAAATTCGGGTAACATTTTTTCACGAGCTCTCTAAAAAATGAACAAGACATTTGCCCGAATCGTGATCCTAGGGCCAAAGTGAGTCCAGAATCGTACTACTGATGAGCGCCAGGCGACGACAGCTTACTCCTGGCTCAGCTAATCCCGGATCAACCCGGCCAATCTACTCTAGAGCAGAATTTGCACGGCCTACGAGGATCATATTCCAAACTCAAAGTAAAGTGAGCCATGCGAAAAGCCATTTGCATGTACATGACAACCCTGCAAATGTCTAAAAAACGGATAACTTCGAATTATCTGGCTGTAATTGCTCCGGCAGTTCGACCGCAATACGTTACCACAGAGCAGAAATTTTGGAGCAAAATTGAAGGAAAAAATAAACCAATGACATACTAAGTAACTCCAAATACGAAAAAAGTCAGAAAAGAGCTACATGGGGGGCTGGAAATGAATAAACTCAAAAAAGGTCCGGACTCCAGAAAATAACCCAAAAGAACAATTGCTTCGTGACGTTGGTTCGATAAAAAGTTATATTTCTTTCTTTTGAGCAGCAATCGGGAACCGCTCCAAATGTTAACTGCAGTGAAAAAAAAAACAATATTTTCTATCAAGGACGAGATGCGGGAGTGAAGCAAGCCGGAAAATTCTAGTCAAATCGCAAAAAAAAATTTAGAATCCAACTCACTGAAAAAGCCCCGCACAAAAAAAGGGAGAAGGGCAACGCCAAAAACGTTCATCGATGGAAGGAGAATGGACAATAGTTGTTCGAATAAACTACATGCTTCTTTTACAGCATCAATTCTAACCTTATTGAAACATTTTGACTGAGCCAACCTAATCAGATTGAGAACTAATCTTTCAGCCTGAGTACTAATCTGTTTTCTACAAGTCAACAACCCAACGAGACATTAAAGCAAAGACTTCGTAGGAACTATGCATTCATGTTATTCGTGCTCAGAGAGTAGCTCAACCCCACACAGCATAGGTCATCTCTAATGGGCCCAGAACAGATCGAGTAGACAAACGTAGGCCTGTATCAGACTAATGTTGACCCCACACACGCTAAGTATGTAGTACTGCGAAAAAAATTTTTATGCTCTCATACATTAATTGTGCACAAAATACACAAGAGGTAGGAAACGTTCCGTTGCTATTATCCATGAAATAATAGAACAATGACAGGACAGGAATGACATTGGTGAAGTGATCAACCCTGCTATTGTTGCAAAGAGCAACTTGAAACACACTCGGACCATATGCAAATATCGAGTCCAAACTATTCATGAGCAACCATATGGCATAAACAAGGAATCCCGTCCGGACAACGTTACATGGAACTGTCAACTGGACTTTCCTCAAACAGTCACATTTATACATATCAGAAGAGTTCGACGGTTTCAGGTAATTGGGACCAGCCGTTGATAAGGTTATATGAATAAAATGATCAGCAATTCATCTCCATAAAAAAACTATTTGCATTCGGAAGAATAGCATCTGGGTACATAAATACTTGCATATTGTGCATATGATACTTTTGAATCTATCTATCTATAACGATTGGTAGCAAAAATAATCCGGTAGGACACCAGTTTTGCTCTACAAAGCTACAATCGCAGACGACAAGAAAAGTAATTCTGTATGGAAAACCACAGGTTGCACAGAACCTGCCACAAAATTCATGGATCATATCCAATTTGGTTCTGGGAGTAAAGAATCTCATACAGGGTTAGCGCATCCCTGTAAGTTGGCTTCACCCTGAACCCGGTCGCTATGTCGCAGTGAATACATATAAGCGCCTCGACCAACGGAAATAACAAGTGACCGGAAACACGGTGGTCACTCACACCCTTCCACCACCTCTATTTAGTACCACAACCTTGGACAGCAAGTTAGAAAATGGTTTAAATTCCCCAGCAACAGGGAAAAGAATAGACTCTAATGTCTCTAACAAGCCTTCCGTTTCATTCGGAAATACTTGATGAATGTCGCGGCCTAGAGATATGAAGGTTTTACTTCTGTTCCATTCGTAGCCCCTATCTTCAGACTAAAAAGCTCAGCTATAAACGGATGATGTTGCAATATACCCCAAAGTGTTTGAGAACAAGAATTATGCCACGCTTAGAATTTCACACAGTAGACGTGTCAAAACAATTCGACAAACTCACTTGAAAGCTTGCGTAACAAACCAGTTTCTACTTACGGTCTGATCTAAACAAACGGGTTTAACGAACGAATACAAAACGAATCTTGCTGCAACCTGTTTCGGCTTTCTAACTTTTGATTTAGTGAAACAAATAGGGAAAGTCGTAGACTCCTGAAATTAGCACAAATTTAATTTTTGTAGCCGATTTAACGTTCCTAAGCTTCGCGAGAACAAATATTTTGATTCACTCTGACTTCCACTATTTGTAAAAACCTGAGTCTCATTGTCAGTTTCAAAAAAGGCGCAATTGCTAATAAGCGAATTTACATTCGGAACAGCTATGCAGTACGATTTTCTAAGCATCACGGTTACTGCTTTCTACCGCATTTGTGTACATGGTTCACTGCGGAGACGTTTCAAAATTTAATCCCATTATAGAACCACCAAAAACAATGCATTGAAAATAGAACAAAACATCACGAGAACATTATGAGTGGCGTGAGTTGATACTAACCTCTACCTCGCTAGCAGTGGTCAATCACGGGCTTAAAGCTAACGTTGCCGCAATAAATAAGAGCTGAATAAAGATCATTTATGTTGTAAATGGATATGCAAGAATGCAAAAAGAGGAATTATTCAAAATTCTATTCCTCAAGAGAATCAAAAGTTTCCGCATCGGCATTACATGTAAAAATAATTAATGATGAAGAAATGAAAATAATATGCTACTGTCAATAAGTACCAGAATATTTCGAGAAACGAAACAAAAATGGTGATGATACGAAAAATCTGAGCTCTAGAAACTACTGGACCTCTCTACACAAGAAAGAATTTTTTCCGCGGCGAAAAATTCAGCAATGTCTGATTCAGTAGCTGAATCAGGGCGAACATTTCGGGAACCCTGGTATACAACGGCGACATGTAGCAACGAATTTTGCCTACATATGTACACACACAGAAGGCACATAAAGGTGTATCACATAAGTAATGCACGATTTCCTAGCCCTCAAACCTTCACGATCGTTTGCGTCCTATTTTATGTAAACACTGTGAAAGGGAAGAAGTTGCCTTCTTGGAAACAAACAGAACATAAACGTTTTTCATATACTACTTGTTAGACATGCACAGAAAGAGAAGCAATGTTTCTCGCCGAGAACTGAGGGTATGCGAAAATGTAAGTTAAAGGATTGAAAACTGTAACAAGCAAATAAAAGTCTGTCGACATTAAAAATCAGAGGAAACGATAGCAAAAAATCAAAAACCGGAATATTAAATGAAGAGAGCCCCAGGGAAATATACAGCCATTGGTAACAAACGCGAAAAATATGTAGAGGTATGTAGTTAAATGTTTTTCTGGTATTGATCTCCCAAGAAGCATTACTATTCGCCACACTGGAGATAATTTTGAATCGTAAGACACAAACCTAGATTTTCTGAAAATTCAAGAGTTCAGCTAAGTTATCTGCATTTTGAGTATGACAAAAAAAGTTGAAGCAGACAGAAATCAAAAACTTGAAATCAGTGAACAGAAATTCCTTATACCCCCCATCAAGAGTAAAGTCAAAAAATTCAAAGGAGCAAAACAATAATCTACTAACAAGGGAAGAGACCGCATCCAACAACCAGATTTGTTAGCAGTTGGCACACAGTAATACGAATTTCACTTGCACATGTCGCCCACCACGCAACCTTTTCGTACAGGACAAGCCTCTACACAGTCCTTTCGCGTACAGTTCCCAGAGGAGAAAAACAATGAATGCTACGAGCGCCTCTTCCAGATTGACTATTGCACTCAAGAAAAAGGAGAAAAAGTAAGCATATGAGAAACTCTGAATCTGGCAGTTCATGGGAACGAAAGACAGCTACAGTCTAGATGGGCGACGAAAAACGCGTCAGATGCGTGCCATGAAGCGCTGTTGGAGACTATCCGGGAGGCTATGCTAGACAATGTGATGATGATGAAGGAGACCCAAGTGCGGTATGATGCGCTGCGCACAACCCCCTGCACTCGTCCAACCATCTGTCTCCATAGTCCCGCGCATTAATCGGGGATATATCGGTTCACAACCTAACCCTCAATCGAGACTCAGCTATCACTGAGGTACTGATCGCTACAACGCGTCGATAACAAGTACCGCTTATATCTCTGCAGTAGATACATACGTTTACTGCCACTACAACTACGACTGTTGTGTGAACTCTAGCCTTACAGTGTGCTGTATACTTAGTATCCGAATCACTCCTTTTCGGATATCCGAGATTCGGATAATCCTATATCCGAAAATTCGAAAAAACGTCCGAGGGCTCAAAAATTCGGATAAAATTCGGATAAAATTTAGGTAAAATTTCGGATAAAATCCAATAATTTTTGGATAAAATCAGAAAAAAAATGCACTAGGCCACGCCCATTTTTCAGTACCACCCTCTATCTGGTTGATCAACCCAGGGTCTTCCTCCTCCTTCCAAAATCAGAAAAGTCGTTGCGGCGCGGAAAAATGGGCGTGGTCCAGTGAGATGACCAAGTGGCTAGTTTATCAGGGTAGAAGTTTTTGAATAGTTGCTTTGCACACTTTTTACTTGCTAGTTGTCCTGAAAAACCTGTGTATGGATATTACTGTGCCTCCAAACAACGATAGAGTAATTGAAGATTTGTTCTCATATTTTCATTAATATGCATATATGAAGATTGAAGTTTGTATGTTAACCTGCTGCAAATAAAATGAAGTAATACTGCTTGCTCAAATATGAATGATTTCAAAGGCTTGCCTAGCGTACCTGGTAAATTTCTAACTGTTTTGCCTCAACTTTGTTCCAAAAATATCCGAAGTTATCCGAAATTATCCGACCGGATATCTGTATCCGAATCATTGGGAAAATGGCATTATCTGAATCGAACCATTATTCGAAAGTTTGAAAGCACGCATTATCTGAATAGATTCAATATACGGGGATTTTTAAATCGGCATTATCCGAATCGATCCATTATCCAAGGAATTGTCTTCGGATAACAAGTATAGTGTGCTGTGCATTTTGCATTGTCCATGCGAGAGTAATATGGGGGAGGCAAAATGAAGAATGAGCTAAGCAGTTTTCTGTCAAAAAATTGAAGCTTAACATCAGCCCACAATGTATCTCACATCGGTTTCAGCCTTTTTATTCACATAGCAAGTTTCAGGGTAGGATAATATCAAAAGAAGAGCCACTCTTGCCCGAAATCGCTTACCAAGGGTACAGCATAGCGGGACGGTTGATTTAAGCACTCAAAGGAGTTTCTATTTCGAACACCGGTTCATGTTTGGTTTAGCTCTCTCGCAATGGGAAAGTACCACAAACAGATAAAACACAGTGCACATAACAGATACGATCGAGAAGTAATCAGTGTAATCTAGATTATTAAGCTTTCTTGATAAAATGTGAGTAGACCGTACAGTCAACGAGGAATGGTTCGTCGGGTTAATATATTTTGCGTATTTGCGCGTCTAGGTGTGCGTCGCACAGTCTCTATGGGCTCGGCAGAAAACACCGATTTGACTAACCGTGTTCGACTTCAGAATTCCGCTGTTCGAAACTTTGAGCTGAAGCGTACCGAAAAAAATTCCAACAAAATCTAATCCGTTCCCGATTTCACAAGAAATTAGCCACCCTTTGAAATCCACAAAACCTGAATTCCGCGTTTTTTCTCTTTGTCATTTCGCTTCCCGGAAAAAAGGAAAATGTTTCAAATCCCAGAAATGAGACAAATTGATCTGTCCACCCCCGAAAACAGCAGGAAAATCATGTTTACAACGAAGCGAAAAAATCCAACCCAACATCGAAACATCCCATTTTCTCAGAATAGCGAAATCGTATGCATTATAAGTAGCATTTTTGTGGGCTCTCGAATTACTTCAAGATTGTTGAAACGTACGATGCGGCGTGGAGGAACTGTGAACTCGTTTTCCAGGTCTGTTTCGGAAATGATCGGTTTGATTCTATATCCAGTAATTAGCCATCATATTCGGCGTTTCAGCCATTTCCTTTTTTGTTGAAAAAGGTTTTCGTTGAAAATGAGATCCTCGCTTAAAAACTCGAAGCCACGTAAACCACTCGATCTGTGTGCAATTAATTCGCATAGCAGCAGTGTTTTCCCAAATGCAAATCTGAAGGTGGAGTCCGGCAAATTTCCGACCATTTCAAAATTGGAAGGATCCAAACCTAGCCGGATTGACCCAGCTCATCTCAAAATCTATGAGCTCCTGGTTTTGAAAAAAAAATTTCAAAAGACAGCCCTGCAATCAATTACATATTTCGGTAATCACTGCCGGGTCATGATAGCCCCGTAGGCGAGTGCCGATTGTAGTTCAGTTGCATGTAAAACCGTGAAGGAAACAATATGCATTCGAAAGCTGTGGAGCAATTTCGATGAGTCCGTAGAATCGTGAATTGGAGCTGAAATATGTGAGCTCGGGGGCATTTCTGGAGAGCTCTCGATTTAGATTTTCATTACCAGCGAGCGGTCACTTTTTTGTCGAAAAATGTTATCAATCGTTATATTTCTCCATGACCCACCGCTTGCTAGTGGCGATAGTCGAAACCGAGAGCTCTTCATAAATGCTCCAGACAGACTGAAGAACCATTTTTTCTGTAGACTTTTGAATATTTCCCAAGCAAAAACTGGGACTTGTGCACATATTTGAGAAAAACACTTGAAAATCGAATTCTTTAAACTCCTCGGTTTTGAAAATTTTAGTGTACATTGAAAAAAAGTAAATGAAGTGTCACACTTTCTAGCGTTCTTGATGAAACTGTCGCCCCGAACTGATTCCAAACTACAAAACTCTTACTAAATGGAGCTGATGTGTCTCTTCTTATAGTGTTGAATCCTACTTGAGTTACTTTTAAATTGAGCTAATGTGCACAATTTTTGGGCAACACTATCTGGGAAAAGAACATATGACCATCACAATAGACCAACACTTAGCGCCACTTGAATCTGTGTGGTACAGAAATTCACCCAATCCAAAATACAATCCACATAATTGACCAGAAGGAGCATATGTTTATATTGATCCAGCTTGGGTCAATAACCCCTTAGATGAATAAGAAATAAACGATTTCGACTGTAGCCTATAATGAAGAAATTAACATATGCGCATCTGAAGCGGTTCATTAGCAATTAAAAAAGTCACCATAAATTCATCTCTATCCTCTCTAGATAAGGCGGAAACGGATGGAAATGTTGGTGGTTTGGAAACGAGGGGAAACATTGTGAACTTTTACACCAATCTTTCTGATCTAGAATTACAAACAAACATGATTCCCCACACACCGGGTTGAAGAATGAATAGATAGACAGACAGGGTGGCGGCGAGTGCGCGAAAAGAGGAGTCATCGCTGCTAATCTGCCAGCACAGTGGGATTACGTATAAAGATGCACAATATCGATGAAACTCATCCAATACACTCATCGAAACACTCACACAGAGGCAGACATATCATAAAATGAATGTTCTCGAAAGTAAAGCAACAGAAATCTCTCTGAATATGCATTTTTTTGCTTCTAAACTTGATATTCTTTAGAAATACTAGGCCCTAATTTTAGTGAACAGAAAATCAGTCAGCGTATCTAACCTTCACAAGATGTCCCATTCTGGAATCACAAGGGACACCAGGGATTGTTGCAGATTTGTCCAAAATGGTAAAAAAACTGCAGAAATGCTTGGAAGGCTCCCTCCTTGCTTCATAAGACATAGATATGTACATGTATAAGGCTTGTGCGCCTTTACCATTGATATGTAGACAAATTCTTAACAGCGGTCATCTCAAGGATTATCAGTTGCCAGCAGAAGCCAGAATGGTCCCAAACTATTCGAAAAGGCAGTTTTCACGTTCTTTTTTCTCTCGAACATGATAACACTGTTAAATAAATCGGGTACCAAGGTTTCCACGCTCCATTAGGACCCCACGAGTGAAATTTATCGTGAACTTTGCCATTAGGCTTTTTATGCGCAACAAATTGTGAGAATGCAGAAATTAGCCTCCGGAAGAAATCGGTAATGCAAAAGGACTCCGGACCGGCACGAGACTGTCCAGTTCCCTTTGCAACTAATTCAATTTCAAAAAGAAGAAAACACCTGCGAACCACTGCATATAATGAACACAAATGAACGAAAAACTGAAACGCTTTGTTTGAGAAAAAATTAGACGTGACACCTTGGAGGATGCGAAATCTGGAATTTCGTACATACTTCGTAATTTCGAAGATTATATCAACCGAACAAAAAATGTGTGCTCAGGATGGATTCTTGGACGTAATCATTGTATGAAAATTGAAAAGCGCCAATTTCGATTCATACGAACACATGCAATATTTCGGTGTACAGAAAAATCATTTTGAAATGAAAATTGAGATGTCTCCAGCCATTGGAAGGAAGCGAGAACTACTTTGAATCCACGGAAGCGAACAATTATTCGAAAGAATTAGTGAAGCTTTCGGAGTCCCACGTCGTAGTGTTTTTCTGAATACTGTTTACGTGCGAGTGTCGGGCTCGAGTCCGATTTCTTCAATTTGATTCACACATATCCTTCAAAATTCAAAGCGGGATGAAGGCTGTACAGCAGAAAAAAATGAAGGTCGCTGAACAATGAATTCGTTTTCGTGGGCCCTAATTGATGCATTCCACGGGATGCACCTGTACGAATCCTACTTGACATAATCGAAGATGACGACTAGTAGTGGGATACAATCAACGGATGCATAGGCGAAACAACAACGGCGAATAGCCGCACAGACAACAACGTAAGGTCACCGACATACGGGTAAGGTAAGCGCGACGATGGTCGGCCGGCTGCCCAAAAGATGGACTATGGCTGGCTGGGTGGCCGTCCGCTCGGCGAAACATAACTGAAGAGATTGTACAAAACTTGATGTGACATATGATGATGATAGCATGGCCTCGTTCCGAACATATAATTTCGTATGGCCGCCACCGAATGAAACGCTTTGCGCGGGCGAACGGAACCAAATGGCTAGCCAGCCATACAGAAACGGCACGAAACGGACATGACTGGTTGACTACAGATCGACCACCCACAAAGCATACTTAGATCGAGATCTTCATCTTTCACCAGCCTAATCGAAAATATAATTTTCATATAGGAATGGAAGTGATATACTGAATTTCCAAAAAGATGGACAACGGAATGACCGCAACTGGCATGATGATGAAGATAATCAAAGAGGCCCGAAAAATAAGACAACACCGAAGTAACGTTGTAGGTTTTATGAACCGCCACGATAAGAACAATAAAGGAAATCTAAGAAGCTGTGAAAAAAACTGGACTGGAAGCCGAAAAACTAAAGTAATGCAAAATATACATCTGAGGATGGAAAAAAGTTTGGTTCTTTTCAAATGTGAATGCAGTGGCGGGCAGAATATTGGACCAATAATGATGAAAAGTGGATAAACCAAATAATAACTTAGATCATTTTCAGAGGAAAGTAAGATCAAAAGACCGACAGCGAATCAATCAAACAAAAACTAATAGACCTCACACACTTGAGTTTCTATCAAACTGGGGCGTTGCCCAAATAGAAAATACCCAGATCAGCCCTATGAGGGACAAATTGTCAAAATACTGAATGTAATAAAGAGTCCGTACACAATTTTAGTGGGTTAACTTATCATAAAAGACAATAACAGTAGGTTATGAAAAAATGAATATCCAACGCAGTTTTAGAGGATTTAGAGGGAAGATTCCTTAGTTTTGCAGACGGAACAGAAATGGAAGAATTACCGGTCCACACAGAACGAAATTTTCACATATATTGTTCCATCAACACACAGTACATAACTGCAGAAAAAGTATAAACCTAAAAAAAAACAGAAAAAAAGATGTATGAAAAATAAGGTAAACTGCCGCCATTTATTTTTGCAGAACGGTTATAGCCGTCAAATAGAAAGAATTACATATTTTCACATTCAAACGTCGAAACATTCTCTGCATGATGTAGTAAACCGGCTCTGAAACAATAGCTAGCCTACCCATGAGCAAAATGGTAGAGGGTAAAGAGGAAAAAGATCTACGCTAACTTTTGAATTCGTAAAATCACGTGAAGTCAAAAGAGAAAGATGAAAAGCCGCTTGATCGTCTACGGTGAAAAGAATACGACAAAAGTTTTGAGTACTAAGATTACCGGCTAGACAAAAAAAAACATCAAACCATAGTCTGCAGAAAAATCTTAATTCGGAGGTATCATACAAATAATATGTTAATTTCAATATATGATACATATTCAAACCATCACATAAACGAAACGCACAAATATTACAAACACAGAACTGAGAAAAAATAATCCAAACAATTCTACTTAGTGGCTACTCTGTTCAGGTTAGCTGTAGATATGGATTATCTAGATGCAAAAGCTATTGACTGAAAACCCAAAAGAAAGGACAAATAAAAGAACAATCAAATTAACAAAAAATAGCTGAGAAATCGAATACATAGGTAATTCCGCATAGAAATTAATGAATATCCATTCTTGGATTGAAGGAATGAAACATACTGAGATTGAATGAACTGACAGAAATCGTTCATAGTAATATGCCTCGCACCAACCTAGTTGACGAATTGAGTGTCCTTTCCTTCTGGGAAAAGGTTCGAAATTGCAAGACGGTTTTTTTCGTCTGCAAGTGAAAGAAGGGAAGCTAATTTAGGTACTTATGCGATGTTAGGAATGAATGGTTTAGGGGATGCAGGTTGCAATAACACGTGTGTAGTGTTAGACACGTAACGCCCACTGGTGATGATGATGTAATTAGGGTGCACCTTCAGCAATGAGGCTCCATCTGGACGTTCATAGGTCAGGTAACCCCTGCTGTTTGGCTGCATTGTCAGCAGACTCAAAGGAGGAGATGTTCCATATCGATACTGCTGAATGTTTATTGAACAGTTTTTAGCCCACTCAATACAACGATAGCATCGTCAGATGGAATTCCACTGACTAGGGCCAACCTGTCCGCGCCAGATGTGATCAAACGAAAAAGTCTTCAGACCTTTACGCCAGACAATCTGTGCTTGCAGGTAAATGTTAAGGCTGCAGTGTAACTTACAATCACAAATCATTCCGTAAGTTTTCGTTTTATACATGGTTATCAATTTGAATTGATTGTATTCTGAAAGAACAGAAAGGATTCATAAGTACACAAATTGAAAGGCTAACAAAAAATTATTGACACAGTTGTCTAACTTTTCGGGCTCTTAGGGCTCGCGTTTTTTCCAAATTTCCGTTCGAAATCAAACCACGTCTCAACGATTTCAATGTAACACGCTAAGTCAATGAAAAGTTCATTACAGTTCTAATCAGTTCACTTCAAGAGGACATTTTCATATAGATGCGGTATCGTTACCAAGAATCCGCATAGAAAAAGAAAAAATAAAATGAATCCGAAAAGGGTAGACAATGATGCACAATAACAAGTGAAGGCGGAAATCCTCAAATCGTGCATTTCTATGTCATTGCAAAAACCAAAATGCCCTGCAGCGATTATATTCACAAAAACACACGTGTGGTCTAAGTAGGTTACACAGTGGGTGGATTAAAATGTTCATCTTGGCTTTCAATCAAAGAACAATTTTGATTCCAATTAAGGATTTATTTGGCTCCTCTGAAGACTGAATGACAGCATCAAAACAGGTTTGTGGATTTTTTGCATTTTTTGCAAAAATTGCAACTTATGCAGTTTGTCTCCTACGCAGAGACTTTGAGGCACCAAATTTCATATGGAAAAGTTAATTGAAGCTCTCTATCCAGAGATTTGTGACTCTTGCTAAAATAAAAAAAATCTGTAATCGAGATCTGAAAAACGTTCGATAATT
Organism: Aplectana chamaeleonis; assembly: GCA_029168955.1. Lineage (NCBI taxonomy): Eukaryota > Metazoa > Nematoda > Chromadorea > Rhabditida > Cosmocercidae > Aplectana > Aplectana chamaeleonis. The sequence continues at coordinate 133,108 of JAPDOI010000050.1, read as the reverse complement.
TGTGAAATAATTATACCTGAATAGGAAACTCAAATAATAAACTATGACGTTTGGTTTATCAAAGTCTGCGCACAGAAGAGAAAGTGCATAAGTTGAATTTTTTTGGAAGAAAAAAAAACAAGTTTCACCGTATTCAAGGATTTCCACAAACTTTTTCTAATGCTGACATCTAGTCCTCAGAGGGGTCAAATGATTCATTAATTTGAATCAAATTGATGCTTTAAAGGCAGTGTTCACGATAAATTTCACTTCCGATATCTCCACTGTTTACGGAAGGTCTGGTGCCCTATGTATCAAGGCATGCTTGAAATGGACACGAAAAACGCGTTTTTGAGCAAAAATAGGCTCTCCCTTGTTTACGTTGATTTTTGAGCGTAGGAGGAATTGACCGCTAGAAGGATGACACCTATCAGTGCAATGAAACAAACAGCTCATTTATCAGCACTTCCTTCACTTGATCATTCCTATAATCTGAGTCTTCATTTGCTCCTTTCAAGGGGCGGATCTGGGGCACAGGGGCGTGTCTGGGGCACCAAAACGCTTGTTTGCAGCAGTTATTTTGCCATTCCTGGCTCGCTTTCTACCATTCCTTTGGCACTGGGAGCCTAGGATCCTTCTCCTCTATCATTTTACTGTGGAAAGTAAACGAGGATGATCATCGTGAACACTGCCTTTAATTGGAAGCGAATATAAACCTTTCAATTAACCCACTAATTGGACCACACATTAGATTTGAATGTTAAATGCGGAAGTAATAATGCTTTACGATAAGACACAAGAAGCATTAGATGGAGGAAGAATCGTGGTTTCGAACGCTATACTACACCTTAATACTTACTAACTCTAAAAATAACGAAGAAAAATCAAAAAAGAATACATAACGTGCCACTTGAGGAGTTACAGCACTGAAAATTAGTCTAAAAAGTGATTTAGGGTGGTAATTCCAAGATGAATTACAAAGACGTGAGGAAGGATGAAATACAAGTTTTTGAATTATAAGCCCGTTAGAAAAAAAAACGAGATGATAAAATGATTTCGAGAGATAAAGAGCGGAAATTAAAGCCTAGGAAATGGCGCGCATAGATTTGTGTCTACCCACCACCGCACATACATACTGTTCACCATTTTATGTTTAGTGATACTAAGAATGAACAGACTATTACAGAAATAGATGAGAAGAATAAAATTGTACACTAAGTTGACTGAGAAAATTTAAGAATGACAAAGTATTTTATTCAAGCCACAGCTAGGAATAATATCAGAAGGGAATGCGAAGATGTGCAGTGATAATGAGGGTTTGGGTAAGTGAGGGCGAGTGAAGGTGCGCGAGATGAGTGATGATGTGCCTGCCATCCATCGTTCTGGTCAAACACAACGTCGAATCCGGTCATTCGCAGGCAATCAACCCTCTCAGCCAATAGCACGATTTGCCGCATTAAAGCATCCAATAAAAATTCACCGGCAACAAACATTAGTCCGCCACTGGATGAGTACGGATAACGAAAACCCACCCGCCTGCTTGAGCGTGTGAAAAGGCTGAAACTATCTTGGGCTCGAGTGAAGACAGGGTTCACGGTTAAAACTGCACCTCACTTTCCCAACGTTTTTGAACAGTTAAATGCAGAAAGTATAGGATTATAGCAAACAGGTCTCACCAAACCCGTATCTTTCTCAAAAATGAACTCTTTGAGGAAATCCCTCAGCACTGAATGCCCGCACCTCACGCCTGATTTGTGTGTTTGGTGTAAAAGAATTTTGAGCGTCGGAAATGGTTGCGCGCTATGATATTCTTAGGTAAGTGAAGTCCTTCTGTGGCTCTTTCAACAACAAATCTTTTGAAAGAAGACGTTTCTCCATGTGCGTGTTTGCATGCTGAGATACTTCGCAATTATGCGTAATCAGTGCACCGACGACTACTCCTTTAGATGGGCAACTCTTCTGATTTGTGGGCGGACTGATCCGGCGGGTGGGCTGATCCACGCGATTTTCAGCCACTTCCTTGCCATTTTTGGCGTTCTTTTCTCTATAATATCCCCGAAACGACCCAAAGTTTGCGAATTTGCGAAAAAAAAATAACGAGATTTTTTTTACCGTGAACACGGTCTTCAACACACTGGTTCGAGAAAGCCCCACAAAAGCATAAGAAAAATATTCTATGGTATATCTAATTTTTCATGGTCAGTTATTTCCATAGCCCAATCAAAGAACAGAAGGAAAACGTAGAGGAAATGGAAGCTGACAAAATCTGGATGTAATAATGTTCGGCACGTGAAGTGTGAGCATGCCTTATGCACATACATATAGCAATCTACCCGAAAATAAGAAAAGCAAAATGGGAACACATATTTTCAAGCTGACTAATCTTTCTGTGCGGCACATGAACATTTTACGAAACGAAGAAAGCTTAAGAATAAGCGATCCTGTAAGCAAACTGTTTTAACGAGTGCGACCTCCGACAACACAAAAATATAAAAAGGAAAATGCATGTAGCTACCTAAAAAACGACGAGTAACGTGACATAGGTTCAGAATGGAATAAGGCCTCGAACTTTTAGGTTAACCAATGAAGCATTAGCGCTGAAAATCTCGCACAATTGATTATTTTGAATAAACAGAAATTTATTCCAAACAATGTCGCGAAATCCAAGACCACAATTTTCCTAGATTCGTCCGATTTTGTTTACACCTAACTAATAATTTATGGCTAAGAATGACCAAAAAAAGTACTACAGTACCGCTCGTAGGATTTGGTCAGAAAGCAAGCGAGATCGGGTTTTCGCGTCTTTTCTATAACTGGCTTAACACTCAACTCTGAGCAGAACTAGGGTGATATTCATGATCCTGGCGTTGAGGGCTACCCACTGGTCTAGCCTTTGTGGTGATTACGTTGATAATTCCATTGTTCTCAACGAAACCCCGACTATCGGTACACCACTGGGTAGCCCTCAAGGCCTGGATCATGAATATCTCCCTAGTTTCGCTCAAAGTTGAGTTTGAAGCGAGTTATACAAAAAAGACGCGAGAACTAGACCTCGCTGGCTTTTTGACCAAACCCTCTAAGCGGTAGTGTACTACTATTGGCCCAATACTATATATTGAACACATTTATTCAGCATTGGTCAAGAAGTGGAATTTCTAAGTTAGCTGGAAGTCTACAGAAACTGAACAGTGTTCGAAATTCAACAGCGATGGAATTTACGCGAAAAACTGAAACTTATGTGATCACCGTTTTGTAAAATTTGACAACTGCAATATGATGCTCTCCTATAGCTCAAGAGTTTGCCAGTTTCTTTACAGCGTTATGCTATGTACTGAAGTTATAAAGAGTGAAGTGTGAAGTTCTTAACTGAAAACCTTCCAAACCCAAAGCGAAATTCAAGCAGTAAGGAGAGGAAGTTGTAAAGAGATAAGATCACACGTACATACATAGCAGTATATGAATACGTACATACACCAAAGAAGCTTCGGAACAATGCCTGAAAGTCACAGGCTTTAATTGTAAATTCAGGAAATGCTTCAAGTCGATTCCCATGTGAATTCCAGGAGAAATTCTCTCATGGCCCATGCTTCCCAGCCCAAGAAAACCTTTAAGCCAACGCGAAGAATAGGCAAGCCCAGAGATTTTGTGTGCTTTGTCCATGTTCACGAGGCGAGACGCCGTCACGGGTTTTTCAGTGATCATAAACGCTTGTTGAAACGAAAGGTACTTACGATCGGACAAGCCCGTCTTACACAACTCGTTCCGGATCAACAGAAATCATAACAATGCATGTAATCGTTATACCATAAAAATACAGATAGGAAGCCAACCCATTCAGTTAAATACATGCTCGAAAAGGCAATAACAATTCTATGACCACGAATGTAATGTCGTTATACTATCGAATGCGTATAACTAATTCGTTAAATACAGATATACATTCGACGCTTCTTGAGATTTTTAAAAAAGTCACTATACTCGATCATTGTTGCAGTAAAGCAAACACGAAGAAGAAATCTGATCGTGGAGAAGAAAAGCTGACCACCAAAACATGAAAATTTTTGGATATAAACAGGAATTAGAATAACGGCTTTTTCTAGACATTGACTGCACTACTCACGGCAATTTAAGGAGAATCTAGGATCAGACGGGGTGAGCGTCTACTTCAGGTTAGATTTTCATCTTGCCAGAAGTCCCAAATCATCTGCCGAAGTCAGATAGAATTCCAACGTACGTGCGAAACAGTCACCGGTTTTCTACAGAGGGTTGGAACTTCGGGATGGGCGACAATCGAACCTAGAACGGCTACCCACTCACTACACGATGTAAAGTAGTGCCCGGAAGAAAACAACAAGGAGGCTGAATAATTTCGTTTTCGGTATTTGAAGATTTCACGGAACTGTATCCGATAATGGGGTGATAAAGGGCGCCGCCCTCGAACTTTTGGCCACGGATTCGTCACCTGAGATTTTTCTATGAATTCTAACATGTGTGCTAAACGTTCCCTGATTTCTCCAAAGAACTCCCAAGTGGGCGAGATTTTGACGTGGGTGCAAAATTTTTTCCGACCTCCATCCCAATATCGGATACAGCTACGATTTCACTTTTGTTTTCTAAGAATTCAAAGACCTGCTGAATTTCCAATTGAAAAAACCGCTTCCAACAGCCCTGCATAAAACCAGAATAATGTTTGAAAAAGTTCTCTTACGCTGAGAAAAACGAGGAGAGAATGATAATAGTAGTGTGAGATGATGAAGATCGGAGGACGATGGTCGGATCAGAACAATGCGGATGAGAAAAACACTGTGTGTGGCATTTGGCATGCATCAATGACCGTGACCATGATCGATAGGCAATGACCGCGCAGTCTTTGCTACCGCACATGGGCAAATACCTTGCGCCGCACATACCCATACGGGTGGTCCGTTCACGCCTGGGAGCTGATGCGATGACACTTGTTGGCCACCTAGGCACCTGAGCCTCATCTCATCACTCAGGGATCCGCCATTCGCCCTCATTCATGCATTCACACTTTTGACATTGAACCGGGCTGTTCACCCAGCTGGGATAAAGGACAGTGATCACGGTAATAATGACCACCTGGATCGTTATTAAAGAGGAACTGCGCTATCGAGGGGAACATGGTTTTTATCGCTCTTTTTCATCTAGTTATGAGTACACCCGAAAACACACGGTAAAGAAAATAAAAAAAAACAAGAAAAATCAAAAAACCAGGAGAATTTCGTTTTTTATTATGGTGAGAGCAAATTGAAATCTTGGACTTGATAAGTCATTAAGATTTCGTTTGTCAACGCATACGAGGAGTAAAACTCTTGGTGCAAAACTAGTACGGGGGGCACTCAGAATCCAAGTGAGAAATGGATGACTCTGCTTTCAGGAATCGATCTCATTTCATGGAATTTCTAGGAAATTACGAGTGATAACGTTATCAAATATCTGATAAGGAAAGAAAATGTCATTTTTATGGATGAATCTTTTTATTTCTATGGGTAATTCTTGAGTGCCCCCCCCCCCGAACTAGTTTTGCACCAAACTCTTATCCACCTGTATAAGGTAAAAGGAAAACGAATTCAAATAATTGTTTTATCCATTGACTTGTATGATTTATTTCATGGCACCTGTGGGAGGAGTTCCAATAAGTGCTTGAGGGAGACTGAAAAGAATATAGAAGATCAGAGGTATGGAAAACAACAGATCTTTAGGGCAGAATTTTTCATTGCATGCTATCGCCGGAAGGCTGGGTATGGGTAACCTTTAAGTCTGCGTTCTCATTGCCAATTGGGGTGTCTTCGTGCAGGAGCATACCCTAACCTACCTTACCAGCGATGAAATTCAGTGATGCAAAATACACGGAAAAGCGGCACGATCGAAAATGTGTGTGTAGGCACATGAACACATATGCAGCAAATATATAGCTAATCATGTGATTCGCTGAATTTTCTTGCTTTGATTCGCAGTCTTGCTAGTTTGCTTTGAAACCTATTTACGCACACAACAACGTTTCATCTAAAATGAGATTGAAATCCAGAAAACGAGACTAAATTCGTAGCCATTCATCTTCTGACACCTCCGATTTTCCACTAGCAAGTTCTCCGCAATTTATAAGAAGGTTCGAGCAATTATGCCTCTCAGAATCTTTAACTGCCACGATAGATCTCATAAAAATGGCTTTCTATCGGCAATTTTTGGCAAAACATAGTTCGGATCAATCACGAAGCTTTCAGTTTTACGAGCTCAATTATAGGCGGTTTTTGCAGTTGAAATAATTTGGGAATACATTTTTGTGAAATGTTATCAGGGCCGCTTCGAAAGATCTTTTTCTCATCTTTAAAGCTAAAACGACGCTAGACACCTAGTGTATTATCGCATATCCTTCTAGACCCCAAGCTAAGAATGGAAAGCGTACCACGCCGTCGAAAGCTACTCTCTGAAGTCTATACTCTATTCAATAAGTGCCAAAAAAGCGCCTGGGAGCCAATCATCAGTTTTTGTCTCTTCATCCAGACTGACTCAGCTGTGCGTTAAGAGCGCAGAAATTCGTGTGAAAATCCGATGAAACCAGCAGCAAAAATGAATTCCACCATGTCGAAGTGTAGCTGGCATTTGATGACAGTCTTCACAGTGGAAAAGTTGCCCGTTTTCCTCTCGCAAAAACGTAAATAGTGTAAGCTGTGGGTTCCTCTAAGACGAGTAAGGACGGAAGTATGACGAAAAACGGGCGAGAAGTCGCCGAAAATTTCGTGGATCAGCTGACCCATTGGACCACTCTGCCCACGTCATATAACTGTTGTCCACTATTCGTTTCACCACAGGAACAGGTGCCGAGCTTTCTAATAGTCTTTATCCCGAATGATTTCAGCATCCAAGCGTGTGCATTAAACCATCTCATTTTTAAAGAGTTGTCGGTACAAGAAATAGAAAACAAAGTCATTTACCTATGAATTTCGAAGCGCAAATCCATTTCCAATGTTTGTTTTTTCGAAAGTCCGCAGTAAACCAAACACAAAAAACAGGCGTAATTGGTTATTTTAGAGATTTTTTAACAGTATTTATCCGATGTCTGAAAATGGGGCCTTCTTCCTATTATTTCCAACTTCGTGAACTTGCCCGCTCAAAAACATCAAAAAATAGAACACGGTCTTGAACACTGAACACTTCCTCTGAGGAGCATTTCATCAGTAGATGATAAGCAGGAATTTCGCTGAAATGCGCTTTCAAAACGGCTGCTTGGTCGGTGATCTATCCGGACGAGTGAGTCATGGGTTGGGATATTCGTGAGCGTCAAACCTTGGGCTAGGAGTCAATCTGCTGCCAAATTTCTGGGAAAACTTCACAGAGAACCCTATCGTATGTAGACCCTTGTTTCCTGCTCATGAATCCTAGCCCCGAAGTGCGGGGGCACAGTTCAGAGGAAAGAGAGCACATTTCATGCTCAGAAGCGATCCCATCGTCTCCTGGCATTGTAAGAGAAATCAATTCTAGAAGGGAAGAACAGAGGCAGAGAAATTGAAAACTTGGGCATGCCTTAATACTCCAATCAATAATTTCCACCTGCATATCGTCAAGTATTAATGACAAGTAATCGTTGCAAATGATTACGTGCATGAGGATATGACAGAAATACGAGCATTTGAAGGACATACGCACTATTACCAGTTATCACCCATTAAGTGCAGCAGGTGAAAAGTGAATAGTCAAGAGCTGGATGAGGATCAGGCAATGTCGAGAGCAGCTAATCGGCGACACCGCAGTGTGGTCAGGTCAGAGCTGAGTGTAATTACCGAAAGGCCTAGATACCCTAGCCTACCTGGCTGTGAGGCTGACTAACTGGCTGACGTGGTCTGCGCTTGCCCTTGTCCGTTGAACGAGGAGGCGAATTACTAAGCGATCTGCGATGTTGATAAGTAGGTAAATGAGGCAGAAAATCGATGAGCAGTTAAGTAATGAGAAACCGTGCAGGGTAGTTAAGGCCTATTTTGAAAATATGGGACAAGTGTGAAGTAGAGGGTTATAATGTTAGTTTGGTGTAGGGATAGAACCTCTTGTGGAACTAGAAAAAGGCTAGGTAAGAACAAACATAATGTAGAAAAGAGGAATGAAAGATGCAAGATAGGGATGGATTACAAGTCACAGTTAACAATGTAAATTTGGTGCGAACCCGAGGGTTGAACCTTAGCAAGAACGAGTTTGATTCTGAATTAGCAAAAGATCATTAATGATGTATGCCAACCGAAGGACAACAGAATGCACATGTGTGAATCTGGTTCAATTCAGTGAAACCTGCAGCATAATGCTTACCTTTGAGTAGGAATCGTATCTCCTTAATGGTGATGGGATTGCGATGCGCATTCTTTTTCGCATATTCGAGTGCTGTCAGACCAGCCGCATTCGTCAGTGACGAATTGATTCCTGCCTAAAACGGGTTAGAGTTCTCGTACTTAAGGTACATGAAAAAAACACACACAAAAGACAATAAACTTCTCTCGTTCCTCAACAATGGTTCAGGTTCTGACAAAATGACGGTTTTTCAATCTGTGGCCAGTGTGCGGTTCTGAGAACTTGTCCGCTGAGCTCTTGCCATTAATGTGTACCCCTGGGACAAACGGAAATGTTTGAGAAAATCCAGATTTTCATTACCATTTTCCGCTACTGACAAAAAACCAGGGTAATATTTTTGAAAAATCATAGCGTTGGAGCAGGAGAAGGAGGAAATTTTTGTCAAATATTCCCACGCTATGCGAATATACAGGTTCCTTTCACTCGGAAAATTTTTAATCAAAGCCTTCTACAGAAACTGCTAATACTTTTGGTGCCGAAATCGGTAAAGTCCAGCGAAGCGATTTCAACATGCTCTGCCCCTTTGCTTCCTGGGACAATGGGCTTACCAACCGCTAACGAAAAATCCCGTTTCGTACCCACCGCGCGTCACTATCGCACCAACCGCGAGCAAAAAATGTATTTCGTACTGAACGCGCGCATTTGCGTATTAACCGCGCTCACGAATTCGTGCGAGCGTTCGATACGGCTGAGCTGCGTACTAGCCGTGCGCAAATTTTCATAGGTGCGTATTGACAGCGTGTGATTGCGTACCGACGAGATCAATATTCAAAAAGCATCCATAGCGAACGCGGGACAATGTCTACCGAACGCGTGGGAATGCGCACTGACCGGGTGGCGATGAATGCCAGCCGCGTGGCAATGCGTACAGACCAGGGGTGTGCGTTAATGAGAAATTTTTTTTTCGTTGAGCGTTAATCGTTAATTTTCGAGAAAAAATCGCGTCAACCCGTTAATGCGTTAACACGTTGATTTTGAACTTCGTTAAAAAATTTCAATACATCACTTGACCACAACGAAAATCTATAAATCACCAGTGCTCTCAGAAAAATAACATAAGCCTTCTAATGACGTCAGAAGAACGTCGTGGAAAGCAGTAGGGCTCCAGAAGCCGTAGGCGCGGTCTCGTGGGAAATAGCTAGAGCTCCAGATGACGTCGTTAGGACCACGCCTTGAAGGGTGGGCGGGGCTTCATATGACGTCATAATGACGTCGTGGAAAATGGGTGGGGCCTCAGATGACGCGGTCAGGACTTTGTGGAAAATGGGTAGGCCTTCAGATGATGTCATGGAAAGTAGGTAGGTCTTCAGATGACGTCAGCAGCACGTCATGGGAAGAAAGCAGGGCCTCAGATGGCGACGTCAGGACGTCGTGGAAAATGGGTGGTGCTTCAGATGACGCGGTCAGGACATCGTGGAAAGTGGATGAGCACTCAGATGGCGTCAGCAGGACGTTGTGAAAAATAGGAGTGCGTCGCGTCCTAGAAAGTCATTCGGCCTCTTTTGGAGTGCGATCGCTGATCGCCGCAACGGCATGTTTTGAATGCAGATCGGCGTGCGACGCGATCTCGATCTATGCTCATGATTATCATCCCAGCGCGTCGCGCGGCGATCGAACTCTGAAAGAGGCCTCAGGGCGTGCATCGCGTTCTAGAAAGTCATTAGCGCTTTTTGTAGAACCTGCGACGCATGGTAGAAACTGGGTAGCGCTTCTTATAGAGTATGCGCCGCGTGGTGCACTCCATACAGTGCGTGTGCCACTTGCTAGAAAGTGTGTGGCCTTCAATCTCCGCTCCCAACCCTCATTTGATAGCTTACTCAACCGTAGAGAGATAGATCAGGCCTCACATTTCTTTTTTGGAAAATGATTCCGAATTCTTCGATATTGGGAAGAAATAACTAAAATAGAGAGACAATGTAATGGGACACATTGAGGTCAGCGAGATAATTCACAGCAACCGAAAATTGACCGCGCCGAAAGCCGACGCCACGTGCACGGCCCCAGTTTTTAAATCTGCCATTGAAGCAGATCAATCAGTGCCATAATTCCACTGCAATTAAGGAACTCAAATTAACGTGATTTTAGCACTTTTTCGTTAAGCGTTAATCGTTAATCTTCAAAAATAAACCGCGTTAACCCGTTAATGCGTTAACCCGTTAACGTTATAACGCACAGCCCTGGTACAGACCGCGCAAAAATGCGTACCGACTACGTGGCAGTACGTATCGACGCGTGCGAATTTCGTTCCAAACGTCGCCCATTTCGCGGTCGGTACGCAACTTTTCTGCGGTTGATATGCCTCATTGTCTGAGCCACTATGCGACGCAATAATGCAACATTTTAAAAGTCTTCTTCGCTTTCCAACTTCTTATGTCATTCGAATCCATCCGCTGGCGATTTTCAGCAGTAATGCTAGAGCTTGTTAGAATAGCTTTTCTTCGAAACAGGATTCTTCGTACATTTGTCGCCATTATCCTTGTGCCTGGTTCCAGTTCGTAGAGAAAAAAGCACAGAACAAACTCCAAGGTGAATAGCGGGGCGAGCGAAATTCCAAAGTTGGAATAGTTTCACCATTGAAACTCACATGTAGCAGGAAACGGACGACTTGTGCTCTACCGTATCCAGCAGCTTCATGAAGAGCACTACCCAGTGGGGTCGTTCGATTGATGTCCCAGCCATTTTCCAGAAGACGGCATACTATCTGAATTGTTTCTGTCATATATCATGCTTATATGTACAACGCAGTGGCAAAAGCGGCATTGGGGTTCGATCCACGCCCAAGACAAGCCCGCTTTCCCTCCAGAGACAGTAAAATGCGCACTAGACTTGTTTAGACGAACGAGGTTAGTGACATAAATATATTGTTTTGCCGTCTTTTATTTTGCTCTTAAAATAGTTGTCGACTACGTGGAGATACTACTAACAAAGTAAGGGCGAAATAAAACACATCGAAACAAGCATTCATAAAAATCTAGTTATAGGCAGTGTTCACGATAAAAGCCGTATTATTGTTTTCGATGTTTTCGAGTAGATAAGTCCACTAAGTAAAGGTTAGTAGGGAAAAGTCCCCACAGAACACTCAAATAGAGGAGCAGAACTGTTCAGAGAAATCTCTCAGGAAAATTGGGTAAAGTTGCATTTATTTCTTCCTCTGAGTGTGGATGATTTTTTACTGTTCGGCATGAGACTGCGATCTTTTTAGACGACGCTGTGCACATGTGCACGAACTGGCTTTTTTGGGCCCTAGAAACTCTAATTCTAGCCCGTTTTTCACCGCGCTACTTTCATAGTTTTTCAGCTGTTTTTGATCTAAGCTGATTTTTGTACTTTTTTCGATAACGTTTTTCATCGTGACCACTGCCTTTAAGCACAGACCCTGTGTTTAACGATGAGAGCTTGATTAATTATACGTTGATGCACTTTTTGTTCTCTTATGTGTTCATGAACTACAGCTAGGAAAAAAATCAAGAAATGACTGGACACCTTCCAGACCAACTTGAATACATCTAGCGAAGAAATGAAAATAATTTGTAAATGACAGGTCACAATATAACAGAGATTTCGAAATCTAGATATCTACATACAATGCATCTCCGCAATGCGGTTCTGTCCACAAAGACAATGAGGATACTCGCAACCGCGCCGCAGCACGCTTTCGCAATCAACGTGCACTTTGGGGACTGAACGGCATCGCGGAGGTGAACTGTATGTACTGAGGGTTTATGTCAGTATGTTTACTCCAAAACCGTCTTGAAAAAGCTTCCAAAACTGCTCAACAGTCCAAACATAGTTACAATCTTATCTCACGAACATGAACGAGCTTTCAACGCACACTATTTCGCTACTCGTTTTGAACACCATTGAGGGTGGCCAATGTTATTAAGGCAGCAGGCACGCTCAAAAATGACATTGATTTTATGATATAAATCAAAGGGTTGAGACTCGTAGTATGCGGATCTGACGAAAAAACCTACGAAAACAGTATTCAAATAGAGGAATAAGGATTGTTTATGTTATCGGGGGAAAGTGGACGAGTTTTACCACGCACGGTTGAAACATCGAATATTAGCGACAAAAGGGCTGAGGTAGCTGAGCCAAAAGACTTTCACAGCTTGTACTAGGAAGCTCACCTCGCTGGAAGCATCAAAGTCCAGCCAAAGCGACCGCATTCAAACGATCAATCTGGACGAGTTTGTATTTGGGGGGCGGGATTGAAGATGCTCATGGGCGGTGATGACGAAATTTTTCGACATGTATTGCTCAAATTTAGTAAATTTAACTCGTTTTTGATGCGTCTAACGGCGCAAGGCTCCTACTAGGGTTCATAAGACTAAAATAATGTACTTATCTCAACAACTTTTTAGAGCGTGTCTGTTGCCTTTAAAGTTTAAATTTCACCAATTCAACAACTTTAAAAATCGGTGGGGTTCCGCAGACTCGCTCTTTCTGATTTCCTTTCATGAATTTTAGCTCTACTTGGGGGCTCGGGTTTTCGTGCCTTAAAGGCACAGTCCAACCTCAGAATCGTTTTTTCTGTTTTTCTGTCTATCTTGAAAACGGTCTCACACCGATTCCAATGATGTCCTTGGAACCGTACAAGATCCCCTAAGAACGAAGTTATGGCCCCTCAAAAATTGTGCTACGGAAGCATAGTGGACGACTTGTCCAAGGCTCGTAACTTCCGTCATTTGCAACCGATGTATGCGAACCAACCTGAATAAAGAAAGCGGCTGGGAATGAAGGGAAGAACCGTGCTTTTGGTCGGAAACCATCGCTCATCTCGCCGCTGTTGAGCTCGAAAGATCGTAGAAGGGGCGTGCCAAAGTGGCTTACCGAGGTGGGTGCCTCATGGTGGCTTCCTTCTACATCTCGCTTATTCGGAGGAATTGAGAGCTCGCATTTGGCATGGGCTATCTAGGGTGGGTGAACTTCACAATTATGTGGAAATTTCAGATGAGCTTGGACTGTGCCTTTAAAGGCAGGGTCCGGGCAGAATTTCGATTCAGCAAATTTCCCGCTGAATCGGCGCGCATGCTACAGGTAGTCCCAAGGGACATGCGAAAACCGCGTAAAAACCGGTCTTCTTCAAGTTATTTCAGCCGCTTTCGTCAACCGCTGTGTCAGAAAAGTTAGAAAAGTGTGGCCATCGTCCATATTTTAGCGGTCGTCCAAGCATTCTCCAAAACTGCAGTGTAATTATCGGTCATTCCAGCTATGACTATTGTGTTTATCTGGGCCAAATTCCGGTCCGCAATTGCGTCTCGACACGCTTTGCGGCCGCACGCTCCCGAGTCAGAACAGCTTCCAGCGCCGCAGCCGCCGATCTGCTGACTATAGGTGGGTTTTGGAAATGGGAAACTAAGAAAAATTGAAGAAAATGGTATAAAAAAGTCACATCGAGTTGGCTTTGGCGCTGGAAACCCCACTGACTCGAGCGCGTGCGGCTGCAAAGCGTGTCGAGACGCAATTGCGGACCGGAATTTGGCCCAGATAAGCAGAGTTTCACGCTGTGAATACCGTAATCCCTGACTTTGAGGCTGTTTTCTCCAGAAGTGCGGACTTAGAGTTTGTGAAAATTCCAGACGGTGTCCAGCTAGGCCCCCCCCCAATCTATCTAACCCGAATTTAGGTGGTGTCAAAATTTGACCGGACCTTGCCTTTAAAGTTTGGCCTGCCAGGAGTGCGTCAGAAGCTTTGTGTCATGGATTCAACTTCAAACTTCTCCGTCGTTGCTTGCAAATACTGGATTTGAAGATTGCAGAATAAAGCCGGCTTCATAGGATTCACCGAGGATTTCATTGGAGCCTCAGTATTTTCAGGAATTGAAGGTGAATTCAGAAGGAAGAAGTGGAGGTTCTATCCGCCTTGTGAATTCATAAAAATGACAAAGTTTTGGACGAGATTTATTCGTAAGAAACCAAACTGTTGTAATCTGAACTCACGTGAGTATGCCCATTCCGAGCTGCCAAGTGGAGTGCAGACGCCTTGTGAGCATCACCAGAATGTTGAAGCATGGAAGTGCTTTCGCATGCGAGCAGCATATATTTAACCACCTCAAAAAAGACTCAGGAAAAATGTAGTCAAGAAAAATCTATAAGCCATAATGAGCATGATGGTGCCAAAAGTATTTTACATGATTCGGGAATTCAACCGTCCAAAAACTCATTCAATGTGATGCTTCAATTTCTCGCCTTGGATCAAACAACCTATGGAGTTGGCGGTCATTCATTGAGCTCTAACCACTAAGTGACTTACACCAACACGGGTTAATACTCAAATCTAGACAGCTAACCTTCTCTTTTCCATATTCACACGCCAGATCGAACGGTGTCTTTCCAGCTTTATCAACACAGAACGCATCCGCCCGATGAATCAGCAACAACTCCAGCTGAACAGAAATACGTGGGTGACTAGTAGTAAGCACGCGCAAATCAACTTAAAATCATATATGCAGTCGGGACGCCTTACATACATCACGCTCCTTTTGTTTTTTTTTTAAATATTCTTCCCGCTTCTGCGTAAGAAGACTCCCAATTTCATTAGTGTTCCTCGACTGGCATATTTATATGTACGATATTATAACAGATGTACATAAAGGCCTTTCGCCAAATTTAGTCGACAAATAGACAAGGTGCGATCATTGCGGTGGACCGCGCGGCGTTCGTAACACCACCGTTCAGCGGGGTTTCGGTCGTGAGCGACGATCTACCGACGCAGCCTCGTCCATTCGCTCGTCTAAATTCTACAAAAAGACTATATGTACACGCACATTTAAGCTTTTCGCCAATCCTAGTCTAGCGAATTACCGAGATGCGGCCATTTGCTGCGACCTGTGCGGCGATCTAAACCACCGGTGTATGGGGGTTTCGATTGCAAAAGACGATATATCGCCGCGGCCTCGTCCATTCGCTGGGCTAGACTTGGCGAAAGGTCCACATATTCCGCGAGTATGCTTAGTGTTGAGCACAAATGCTGCAGAGTTCAGTAAAATTAGGGTCAAAGCTTGACCTGATTGCGTTGCGTACATATTTTCACCATGCAAACTGTAGCCATGGCTGGCTCGGTTTCCATTTGCGGACGTACCGCCATAATCGACGGCAAAATTGTACATTTTCCTGATGTTTGAGAAAAAAACACTCGCAACGTTGAAAAACGGTTATTCTCCGCCCCCACACGCACACCCACGTTATCAATACACCTAAGGTCTTTATCGTAGATATACGCAAGAATAAGAAGAAAAAATGAAAAGTTACAAAAAAATGGAAATAACAAAGAATTAGTTTTTTCTTGCTATTCCTGCGTGTATCTGAGATTAAGACTTGAGGGGTATCGATAATGTGTGTATGTGTGTGTTGGGGGGGGGGGGGAGGTTGACGTTTCTCAATGTTTCCGGTGTCTTTTATTCGAAATTCTGGAAAGAAAATGTAGATTTCAGGTCGATAATGATGGGACGCCCGCAACTTGAATTCGAGCTAGCCATGGCTACAGAATTCTCAGTGAAAATACGCAACCTCACCACCGCCTTTCTCCGTTGCCGTGGACTGTATCTACACATCAATTTGTGAATAATGTTTTGCCCGAGAACTTTTGAGCACATTTGATATTTAATACTGCTCCTACCGCGTCGATTTTCCCTTCCTTGCATGCCAGATGACAAGCGGAGGTTCCGTGAAAATCCACACAATCCAGATTTGCTCCGCTGGTTACCAACACCTCAACTACGTCAAACGAGTTCTGTTCCATCGAATAGTGCAACGCTGTTCGGCCTAGAAAAACATCCTGAAGTGTTCTAGGTCTTGAGAGAACCGCTGTTTGCTTTTCAGTTCCGAGGCAGGATGAAGGTGTTTGAAAACGAAAACAACATGTGAAAGACGTCGTGTAGGCTTTGAAAAGCACTGTTAGAAGCAAACACAATATAGAAATCGAATAGAAAATTTTAAGAATGTTGCATGTTGCATATTCAAACCTTTGGATTTTGGGTGTCCACGAGCCTGCTAGTCTTGTTTCTTGTTTTTTTTTTGCAGTTTTTGCGGAAAAATCTATATTGAAAGGAAAACAAAAAATGAACGTTTTCCGTTCTTTTCGGACCAGAGATGCAAGTTCGATTTGCGATTTTCGTTATACGATGTCCATAGACGTCTGTAACAAGTTAAGACTCGTAAGTTTTCGATCAGTGTCGAGTCACGAGCGTGCGCAGCCGTGGCAAGCCGGCACCGATCAGTATTCCGCATTTTTAAGGGGAATTCACAAAATACGTCATAGTGTTGGATGCATTGAGTGACTTCGTTTGGAAGGGTAGAAAAATTGAATACAAAAAGCTTTCTTTTATCATTTCGGGTTTTTATTGGTAGTGCAAACCAAACGGTTTTGGTTTTTATTTGGGTTTCAGATTTTTTCGCACGCTCCTAGTTCACTGTATTCTCCTGCAGTCTGCGTCTTCATAAGTCTATCCCAGCGGCGCGCAATCTCTATGTCTTAAACCTCCATGCGTTTCCATGTCGAAAACCATGATCGAAAACAAAAAAAAGGAAATGGAAAGAAAATTGGGTTGAATATGTTCTTCACATTGCTTTTAAGAGGTGATCATACTCAAAGGCGTCGTGCGCGCTGAAAACCACTCGCCGTTTTATCGGTTTGAATGATTTTCTGGGCCCACCTAAGAACGTAGGGAGAGTTTGTTCAGATAAGAAAGCCTTATTGTGAAGATAAATGAGGTGGAATGTTCTAAATTTCGTCAAAACAGTCCGGCCGTCCGTCAGTCATCTGGCACAATTTGCTGCCAGCCATAGTATAAGTAACTGATCAGAAATTGATGTAGTACAAATGAGCGGAAGTTGATGGAATATACTATACGATTACGTGAAGAATGACTAACTACACACATCGGTGAACATTTTCTATTACAAAAATCACTAGAAAGAAAGATGAACTTCATTTGATCGTGAGATCGTTGGTGAACACAGCGATCTCTGACGATCGACTCTTGCATTCTCAAGAGTCGATTGAGATATTTTCGGTCTGAAAAATAGGTTTTCAGTGATTTTTTTCGCGGCTTTTCAACAGCTGTTATATAGGGTGCTAGAGACTAAACTCGAAAACAAATTCCATTGTGAACAGTGCCTTCAAATGTTCGCAATACCCTTGAGAATATTGTATTTTGTCTCACTAATGAGAAAGGTTACAAGTACATTCCAACCTCAGGAGTTATTTTTGATATTTCACTTAAAGGCAAGGTCCGGTCAAATTTTGACAATACCGAAATTTGTGTTAGATTGGGCTGGCCTAACTGAACACCGCCTAAACATTTCATGAGCTCTTAGCCTTTAATTCTGCACAAAATAGCCTCGAAGTCTGGAATTACGGCATCCGCAGCGTGATAATCATGGCCAGATTGATCGACATTTACACGGCAGTTTTGAAGAATGCGTGGAAGATGGCTAAAACATGGACAGTGGATACACTTTTCTGACACAGGGGTTGACGTAAATAGCTGGAATATTTTGAAGGACATCGTGTTTCACGCAATTTCCGCTTTTTCCTTGGGACTATCTGTATCAAACGGTCCGATTTAGCGGGAACTCCCGGAATCGAAATTCTGCCCAGACCCTGCCTTTAAAAGCAGTGGTCGCGATCAAATGTGCTTGTCTCCTTTTCCTCTCTAAACCCTCTTCTGGGTCTAGAGTAGTAGAACCTATGAGAAAAAAGTGCGAAAAAACCGCTGTTTCGGGCCAAATTTGAAGCATGAACTTTCTTGTCTTCTGATGGTGGACGAGCTCACTCCATATCATCGGCATCGATGATCTCTATTATAAAGAACATCAGCTGGCTGGAAATTGAATTCCAATATATTTATGTAATCATCTGGTCAAAAACATTGGTCGAAGTGCTTGCTTTCTTTATTCGACTGTTTTATTAGGTAAATTTGCATTTATTTAGTCCTCTGAATGTCGATGATTTCTGACTGTTCGGCATGAGACTGCGATCTTTTTGGTCGGCGCTGTGCACGTGTGCACGAACTGAAGCCTTTGGGCCTTAGAAACTGTAACCCTAGCCCGTTTTTCACCGCGCTACCTTCATAGGTTTTCAGCTGTCTTCCACCTATGCTGATTTTTGTAGTTTTTTTTTCGATAACGTTTTTCATCAAGACAACTGCCTTTGAAATACGGTCTGTAAAAGTCCTACAAAACGAGGGATCTCAGTTCCATCAAATGAGGAAGCAACTACAGGGAACAAATCAGCACCGTCTCCATTACCCCGAAAACCAAACCACGCACACCACCCCGAAAAGGAAGCCAAGAAGTATGCTGCTGCACATGTTGCCATTGGGGGGGTCTACTTTTCCCTTAGCGCGGAGTTTTCCCTAGTACTTTCTCGCTTATTTGAGCAAACTGAGGTTTGGCGATTTTCAGGATTGCTATACACGGCGGGCAGACTCCAATATAGACAAATACCCACGAGATTGGACTGTACCTTTAAGCAATCACTGGCGACTTTAGTTGGAAATGCGCCTTTTGCGGTTCTCTAGGCGGGGAACATCTAGCTTTTTTTCAGAAAACAGGTTCTGTTTCAATTGAATAAGAAAACGATATCTTCGACTCGTCAAGAGATCTGCTAATCTGCCAAATTTGAAACATGACACTGGGACTGAGTACGATCTACGTTATAATAGCGTACAAGCAAAAAGTTCGGAGGACATATCAAGTGCCACCGTAGTCTTAGTGGTTGTTGTAAAAAAATCGAAAACCCTGACCAAAAACAAAAGAAAAAGAAAATGGAAAGAAAGTAGGGACCCATTCTCGAAGAACACGGATCTTAAGAGGAAACAATTGGTTCGAGAATTAAACTCGAAGACTAGGTCATGTGGGCGTGATAGCCCCAAATCCGTCGGTTTTTCACATTGCGCGTGCCTTTTTGCAGTACGTACTGCTTTTAAACTCGAGTGCGTAACTTGAAAATTACTTACACACTTGCGCAACAGTTTCCATCATGCGAAAGTTCCTTGGGTAGAGACGACCACTTTATAAGCCTTTACCTCTGCGTTGTTGAAAAAGGAAGCCTTGGCATGAATTGGTATTCCGAAGTTCATTGAGCGTAAACAGGTTTACGCTTGTAAAATTTCTGTCTTTGAAAATGATTATTTTGAAAACGTTAGTCTCGGAATCTCCGTAAACTTCTGCGTTGCTCGTTCTCAATACATGGGGGAAACATACCACCTATGAGACTTGGCTTCACCGGCTTAGCTGGTTTGTGTGAACCGAAAGTTTAATTTGGTAGTAAGGTTGGGAAATTAATACGTTAACCTGGGAACGCCGTCCGATGCAGATTTTTACGATTCTGCAGATAATCTACACTGGATATCCATCCTCAAAGGTAAAAAGAAGTCAAAAGATTTGAGATATAACCGATTGTTGATCATTTCCTGAACAAAAGTTAACACCAGGGCTGTGCGTTATAATGTTAACATGTGAACGTTAACAGGAATTAACGGGCCAGCGCGATTTTTTTTTGAAAATCAAAGATTAACGCTTAACGAAAAAAATTTCCATCAAAGGCAGTGGTCGCAATGGAAAAAGTTGTGGAAGAAGTAATAAAAATCAGCTTGATCCGCAATTGACTAAAATACCATAAAGGCCACGTGGCAAAAAACGAGCTAAAAGTAGAGTTATTAGTATCCTAAGTTGCCAGTTTGTGCACACGTGCACAGCTCCGCCCATAAAAGATCGCAGCCTCATGTTTGGAAGTCAAAAACAATTGACGTTCACAGCGATAATTAAATGCTAATTTAAGTAATAAAAACAGTTGAAGAATGAAAACAAGACCTTCATTCAATGTTTGACTCGACGAGGACAGAGATAATCGAGCAGGTCAGTCCGGAGTCTATTGTTCATTGATTGAATTCCAATTTCAAGCCAGCTGATGTTCTCGATATCAGAGATCATCGCTGCCGGTGGTGTGGACTGTGGAGTGAGCTACATAAAAAGACAGGAAAGTTCAGGCTCAAAATTTGGCCCCAGAAAGGGATTTTCCCGCAAATTTCCTCTATAGGTCTTACTACTCTGAATCCAGAAAAGGGTTTAAAGAGGAAAAGAAGACATATGTATTTTATCGCGACCACTGCCTTTAACGCACTCCCCTGGTGCACACCCACTCGCTTCGCGGCGTACTTGTGGGCATGTCCCATATGGCATTGTTCTTTTATTGGATAGTTGGATGAAAGATGACTCGAAAAAAAAAACTCGGAAAATGTTTGGAACAATTCCATGAGTTGATTGTCATGGAAGGGACATACTATGAGCGCCATTTTATTGCCTTGATTTCTTTGGATCCCCATTCTCTTATCGCGACGTCATTCCTTCTAAAGCCTTGCACACTGCTGAGCTGTGCACTATCTTGAACCGCAACTCAGGGCTCCGTTCACTTCCGTGTATCCGCTCCACATCTCTGCTATAGCGCATCCTTCCCTTCACACTAAACGGAATTTGTCGAATTCAAAAATGCGAATGTATCATCCTCCTCCCATTATTCAGTTTCTCCTCTATTCCCACTCTGCATACTGCTCTCCACTACAGCATATTTGCTGAACGACCTCTTTAACTTGCTTTTACATAGTGGTTGCGTATCAGCCCTGCATCATTCTCTATGTAGAACAACAAGGTATCACTACCACGAAACATCTTTATTCTGCTCGAATTCCCAATAGGTTCACTCTCATCTAACTATTTCGGACTACCTATTTTCATTTTCCCCAGTCATTCCGCTGCCCCTCTACTCTTTTTTCTCCTGTTACTAGAGAAAGGAGTCCAACCTGAATAGTCACCGCCGTGACCATCACCCCCAACTGCTCTTCCACTCCCTAGTTTTTAGCCTCTCTATGCGAAACTAAAATTGTGTTATCATATATAATCACCACTTGATAATGACCAAAACCCTATTTTTTCACAATTCTGAAACAAACCAAATGAATCCTTTTCGATTCCTGCAGACAAACACGCACACACAAACTAAGTTTGCAAAATATGCAAACGGCACGGATCGCACTGATACTTTGCGTTCCTTATGATGCGTTGGCGCAAACCTGGAGCGCATGTGTTACTCGGAGAGCATATGTTATAATAACATACGCTCACAAAGTTTGCGCCAGAGTACAATAAGAAACGCAAGTGCGATCCGTGCCGACTGTAGATAGTGAGATACATATTTGGCTCAACAATGGTTCAATGAGTCCTGCAGACCATTATATATAGGAAAACAAAACTTGAAAGATATTAAGTTCTCGAACATTCGACGAAAAATTTTACTATCTAAAGAATGAATATAAACAAACGGAGAAAAATTAGCCTTGAAGTTGGTTTGGAGCAATTCTCAAAAAACCTTCCCTCGCGAATCGCAGTCCACCACGATGAACAAATGGTTTCAAACTTTGTGCGTACATAATACTGGACGATTACAGTCTCCTCACTTCGAGAAGCAATTTCAAAGCGTCAGCTGCGCATCAACATTCATCGGAAGCAGGGATGTGCGGAAAATATTTTTGGAAACCAGAAAACAGAAAATTTTCAAAAATCAATAAAGAGTGTTCAGTGTACACTATACGAAAATTTTCACAACTTTGATTTTTTTTTTGTAAATTTTTTAAAGTGATCTATTCTTCTTTCGTTAAATTCTCGAAACCTTACAGTTGGTCAGAGCAAAAAGTATAAACGCAAAAGAAAGGCAGATTATGAAAGCGAAGAGAGGAAAAATGTTCTACTAGTCTTTCCTTCCTCAGGCACTAAAGGCTTGATTACCCTATCAGAAGCTCAATATGTCTGTGCAAGGAACACATAGATGCAGTCGAAGCGGGCTTCCCCTTCCCTAGTGTACGTATTTTGACACTGATTGTGGGATAACTGCTGGTTTGAGCCCTGTACTACTCCTCAGAGCCGAAAGTCACGCCCGTACCGCGTGGCTATACCCTTAGAGTATAAATGGCCTGACGCGCCCTTCGCTTTGTCGCTGAAAGCCTCTCGTACCTATGTGGCAGGATTATCATCTGCCTCATTGCCTCACCATCACTTTCTTGGCGCTTCATATTAACTGAATTCTGCATACCAACTGCGTTGCAGTGAATTAAAACACATATTTACAGTTTGCGTGCATGGCACAGCTGAGGCTAACATTACCCCGCTCCACCAAAGCGGATGTGCTGGGAAATTCGAGGTCTCTACCCACGTGTAGAAAGAATTGAAAAACATCGGATCAAAGCGCGCATGGATAGCAGCTTTTAAAAAAATTAAAAGTTTTCCTGCCATTTGACTGCATCGCGTACTATCTCAGGGATTCGTCAACGATAAGCCTCTGAGTAAGGGTATTCACTATAAGATGAAGATAAGGAGTCAGTTTCCTGGAGCCCTATGCACAGAGCATACGGCGTAGTATTCGTAGAGGCTTGAATTGTTCTCGCCTACTTAGTGGCTTGCGCGGGGCCAGCCGACCTCCCAATGAGTGCCTTCATCTCCCCACACGAATCTTTTACCAATTAAAGAACACCGGACAGATAGTTGGTTTGGTTTATCTCGGCTAGGATCGAACCCGACGGTGTGCAGCGAACAGCAGCGCCTCCTCCCACCTCGCCACACGCGCCCTAATGGATAACCAGAACAGCGAGATAAAAATGTCTAGCGTAAGGAACTGCAGAGAGCCTATGTAGGTGAACATATTGGCTCAGCTTTGTTAAAGTTGGCCACTTTTTTTCTGGGGCAAACCTGCTGCAAATCGCAATTCAAGTTTTTTCTGTTTTCTGTCCAATTTTCGCCTATTTTTGCAGAAAACAGAAAACAGAAAAAATGGCCAAAAATGGGCATAAAATAGAGAACAGAAAATTCCGCACACCCCTGATCGGAACTACGAAAAATTGGCCGAACAGAATTGTTGGTTCAAGTATGGGGAAAAATTCACTAATATTTTTAGGTTTCTTAGTTTAATATTTTTTTGTACGAAATAGGGTATAGAGCTGCTGCTCTGATTCGAAGAAACGTGGTACGTGTCAAATAAGGGTACTCAATGGTAGAGAACTTATTATTTTCGAACCAATTTGAAGACTATTAACGTGAAAGGCTAATAGGACTTCTCACTTACCACGTCCGTCTTCTTCATCAATCCACACAGACCTGTTGTCCAGCAAGCTCTTTGCCATGACCGCGTTTCCCATCTGAACGGCTCTGTGCAGCGCTGTGCCACTATAAACGTAAGACTAGCGCTTTTTATCATGTATAAAGCTTATTTATCGAGGATTACTACTATTTTGTCCTACAAAAGGACCGAAAATGAAACAAAAACACATAAACTTACTGTTCGCTTTCGTCGACACTTGTCGTTCGTTTTTGTATTGTTAGTAGATCTGAAAATTTGAATTGTAAAACAAGAAAAAGCGTTTCGTTTTCTCGGATGTGTTAACTCTGGACATTACCTTTTTTGAAAAAATACCCAAGTAAGCAATCCGCACCTTGTTTTGAATGTGAGTTGAGAAAAAAAACGAAAATGGAGTATTTTTCTGTATCCTCATATTTGTTCAATCGTAAATCTGCATGAATCTATGGCGAATCTTCCAGGGCATCATCGTTGCTGCTCTCTGCGGCTCACGCTTCGCTTTTAACGTCTGCACCACCGTAAACTCACTGAGACCCATTTCGCACTGAACCCGTAAAAGCAAGGGTTGGCACAGATACCGAGCTCCAGGCACGTATCGATATCAAAAGCGAAACATCTTTCATCTGTAACTAATGTGAGGAGCTGAACATTTATTAGGAGTGTGATTTTTCATTGAACCCCCCCCCCCCGTTGTACGCTAACGTGTGAGCAAACTTTGCTTGGAAAAATGCAGTAGAGAGACCTTTCTTCTCTTAGCCTGTACTCGACACCTTCTGAGATAAAAATTCCATCAGTGTACTGTGAGAATTTCATAAAATCAGCCCTGATGTGTTTGAGTGAAATGATACATATTTAAGCCTGGCATTGATTGATCGAAAAGGCTAAACAGTGGTGCTTTTCCATGAAACTGTCATCCGGGCCCTAATTCTGATACAACTCCCCATGAAACAATTAAAAAAAATAATGGCAATTTCTCCAAGGAGGTCAGAATTTAAAAAAATAATGAGCACAGTGTCAGGGTTTTCTATAAGAGACACTATCAGCCAGTGTGATCTAATGCATAAAAGGCTTCTGCCATCCGAGGCTCTCAGGTTTTGTTTTCAGTGCTCCACTATTCGTCTGATTTCTGTTTTCGGAGAATTTAAATTACATCAAAACTAGAATTCCACTCCTAAGGCTCTAGCAGACGGATCTTTTTTCTCACGAACTACCCCCGAAGGATTGTGAGAAGTGCTGAGCACGAGCTTGAAGGCAGCACACACTCTCGCAAAGTGGTTTAGTTAGCGACGTTCATGGGGACGTACTCCTACTAGAACGAACACGCCTTTGCAGGTGTCAAAAACAAGTCAGAGTAACCGGATCTGAGCCATCTTGAGCCACCAAAACATACAGTCTCCGCTCATTTTTTATACAATCTCCGCAACTCAATACAAACACTCTCAAACTTTATTGCTCAAATACGGTGACGAGGAGGCATCACGGAGTGCTTCGACGCCGCGATGGTCCATGCGTCACCGCCCGCGAGCGGCAACGGACGCCACGATGATAATGTTTGAGAACATTTTTGTCGCCGCGTCAACGCTGACTCTCGGCGACCACGCGCCGGTCGCTGCGACTCTGCAGGCTCCTATACGCCCCTAATTCTACATTGCACCATAGAGAAATTCTTCACGAAGAGGGGTGTAATAACGCAGCAAAGCGATCAATAATAATCAATAAACCTGATTTAGTGATAAGTCACGTAGAACAGAGTTGTCTGTAGTGCTGAAGCAGTTGTCGGTTTTCCGATGATTCATAGGGGGCGTGACTCAAACAAGTTTGCAACTTACTTTTTAGAGACAACATGAGGCGAATGTCGGACTAATCAGGCAGGAACTTGAGGTAACGTGAGGTGGAAAACAGCTGACATGTCCGGGTGGGTCAGTTATGATTGATGGAAACCGCCACCCCACCGACAAATCACCACCACCTCTAGATCGCCGATCATCAGGGCGGCGACCTTTCTTCTTCGAGGGCCAAATTGAACACGAGATGGGACGGTCTCAGGAAGTATCATTTCGTTCTGATATCATTAAAGTATCGATACGAGTATTTCACCAGAAAAAGAAAGAGTTTCAAGGTTCTTAAGACAGAGAACTGATTAACGGCGAGTCTGGGTTAGATTAATGAGGTCAGACCCGTGAAAAACAACTTCACGCGAACTTTAGGGAAAAACGTTAAAGGTCAACGCGGTGGCTTTTGATGTCCATTCACGTAAGAGGTAATTTTTCAAAAAAGTGGAGGTGATGTTGACCACTGTAAACAATGAAATCGATGAAACGTTTTTGAGGATTTTAGTGTAGGCTTTGAGAATGGACACTCAACAACATTCAAATCGGAACTGATCGAATGTGTGGCGCATCTGCAGAAGGATTGATACACGCCGAGAACCTTATCCTTCATTACTGGAACTGATGGTTGTTTTCCCAACAATTGAGTGTTTCCATGTGGCTCTCGTTCTGGAACCAAGGTACACCAAGTCAAGGTGTACCAAATGCAAAAGGGCTTCTTAGTTGATAAAAGAAATAAGCAAGAAGAACTATGTATTACGGAACTTCGATTCAGCCCGCAATCAGCTTTCTTATAACCATCTCATTAGAAACAAAATTTAAGGTCCTTGTTACACATCAGCGTTTCGCTGCTTTTGGTCAGTTTCGAAATCTTCCTAATGTCAGACGTATGTAACACGCCTCATTGGCAACTTTCTTTTCTGAATTTGAATAGAAAACCAAAAAAAAAACTACTACGGCTAGTCTTCTTCCTCTTTCGGAATAGAAAGTCTCTTTTGAGTACTGCGCGGGAAATATGTGGATCACATGGCTCTATATGGGCCCAAAACTGCAGTTGCGTATTGTTGACATCAGGGTCAAGCAATGTTGGAATTTTTCCAAAGAAGGGGGTAGCCACCAAACTTGAAAAATTCACCACATGCGCATTGCAGGATTTTTTCTGTTCGTTTTTTTCGGTTTTAAAGACAGGGTCCGGGCAGAATTTCGATTTCGAGATTTCCCGCTAAATCCGTGCTCTTGCTACAGGTAGCCCAAGGAACATGCGAAAACTGCGTAAGAAACAGTTTTCTTCAAGTTATTCCAAAAACCCAAGAGAATTTCACACGCAAATTATTTGCAAGGGCTTTCCAGTTGCCTTACAGTAGCATACCCAATTCGAAGAACCGGAACAGGGAGTTGTTACTACACACATTAGAATCTCGGCGGAAGGTTTGTGATGTCCTCACTGTCGCTAAAATGTTATCAGGTATCATGAAAGTAGATGTTTCTAAATTTTACCGTATAGTTCATTCTAGAACCAGAGGTGGTGCAGAGAAAATTTCATATGCAATCCCAAAAAGTACCCTAAGGTCCTGCTCGTTTACTTGTAGGGCTGGGTCGCTTTTTGTTTCTTTTAGAGAAGGCGTATCTGCCGTTCGTTCCGGTGTGAGATCATTTAAACGTATTGCGCGAAAAAAGTTACTGTGTTTTTAGCAGTATGCTCGGTGGTCGGTTGGACCTCATTATGTATCAGTGATTCATATTTGCGCTCAATCTGTGGGTTACTAATGCACTGTGTTTCTAACGTATGCCTTATGCATCGTATTTCATAAATAAATAAATAAATTCCAGCCACTTCCCTTTGCCGATGATCCAGAAATGTCAGAAAAGTGTGGCCATCGTCCATATTTTAGCGGTTGTCCACGCATTCTTCAAAAGTGCTGTGTAATTATCGGTCACTCTAGCCATGATTATCATGCTGTGAATACCGTAATCCCTGGCTTTGAGGCTGTTTTCTCCAGAACTAAGGACTCAGAGTTTGTGAAGCATTCAGACGATGTTCAGCTAGGCCAGCCCAATCTATTTAACCCAAAATTTGGTAGTGTCAAAATTTGACCGGACCTTGCCTTTAACTCAGCTCTACCACAGATTGTTTCTTACACAACCATGAGTTGTTCAGAATTGTTTCTGAAGCGCTGGTGACCTAAATACTCGTCGAAATCGCAACTGTCCAGTTAGCGAAAAAGTGGTTTTCGGGGACATTCTAGCGACATATAAATTACTTTTATGGCTTTGCTTCTTTCTACTTGATTGCAGGGTCTATTTTACCGAGCCGCTGAGTTACGGCCCGTAAGAGTAATGTATATGACACTGGAATGCCCGAAAGACCATTTTTCGCTATTTCGACAATAGGAATTTTGACGAGCATTCAAATCTTCAGCAAAATGGGCGTATCTACCTAGAATTCAGCGGAGCCATTGTCAGGGAGGAGGTCGCAAAACTTTGCCACGAATGGAAGGGGGTCACAACAAGGAACGCATTTTGTCCAACGGGTTGTTGCCTGACCCTGGTCGACAAGGAATTGTTAGTCGGATAGATGTTTCCTACGGAAGACATAAGGAGTGCGTGCCGCATTGATTGACACGCAGAGACACAGACGCGCTTCGATCCGACGAACGATTCCGTTTCGACTCCTTCTGAATATGAGGGTAACTCAAATTACGGAACGACCACTTTCTAGTGCTCCACTCATCTAATTTGCTGATCCTCTACATACTATAAACAATGATAGCTCCTAAATCATTTATTGAAGGGTCAACATGGGTCAGTAGGTTTCGCTATGATCGTGAGTGAGAAAAGAAGATTTTACAAATACAGCAAAAAAAAGAAATCTGTTGTAGTCAAAATTTTCAACAAAAAATATATAATAAGTTCCGCGGTAAAGTTTCGGCAGATGCGAAAAAAAGGTTATTAATCTGAAAACAGGTAGAAAACTGAGGCGCAGATACCACACTGAATCAATGAACATTTCTGTACCGACTATGTCGTTATGAATATGAATAAGCAGTACGGATTTGCGGAATTTTTTTCGAAACAGAAATTTCAGTGCGACAGAAAACAGAAAAAAACTCAAAAATGTGTGGAAATCAAAAAAAAACGAAACATTTTTCAAAATATCAATAAAAAGCGTTCTGCATACTCTATATAGGATGTTTCCGGGATTAAACAATTAAGCATTTCAGCGTATCCAATTTCATTTTCTCACAGTTTTCGAAACCGTTCACAGCTAGTCAAAGCAAGTAGTATAGTCAAAGCAAGTAGTTCAAAGCAAGTCAAAGTACTGGAGAAAATTATACGTGATAAGCTAGTTGCCTGGTTCAAAAGTAACAAATCGATCCCTGTTGAGCAACACGGCTTCACAGCAGGTGCCTCAACTGTTACTCTGTTAGTCTGTTTGACTGGCATACAGCTGTAGGTAATAAACAATCCGTAGACGTGATTTATTTTGATTTCTCTAAAGCCTTCGATAAGGTTCCTCATGAAAAGCTGCTTCTGAAACTTCATCAAATGGGAGTTAGGGAACCACTGATAGGTTGGCTTAGATCTTACCTATTTGAGAGAAAGATGGTGGTGAAAGTGGGTAATTCGTTTTCCAAAAGCTTTGATTGCACTAGTGGGGTGCCACAGGGTGGCGTACTGTCACCCTTATTATTTCTTGCCTACACTCATGATTTGCCAGAGAGACTGAAAACGCATCCGTCAATCAAAGTACAAATGTATGCAGATGATGTTAAGGTATACGGGATCTATAACGAAGTCACCAAGACCCCGATCTCCCATGCTTTGGCCCAGTCTATCTGCAACATGGTGGAGTGGGCTAAATCATGGGAGATTCCTGTCAATCTTTCGAAAACAATAGTTTTTCACATTGGGATTGGCACCCCGAGCATATACAAGTTCAACGATTGTCAGATTAACACTTCTTCGGATGTTCGAGATCTTGGCGTACATCTAGATAGTAGTTTGGACTTTGGAAACCATATTGATCTTACGGTACGTAAGGCATTTACAGTACTATTTGCTATTTTGAGAAACATTAGATATAACGATTCTTCTGTATTAATCAGGTTATACAAAGCATATGTACTGCCGATTCTAGAGTACGGGTCCCAGATTTGGAGCCCATTTAAGAAAAAAGAGCAATTAAAGATAGAAAAGGTTCAACAAACCTTCACTCGTATTCTACTATATAGATGTACTCCTAACTCTAAATCCCCATTGTCCATGCCAAGTTACAGAGAGAGGTTGAACATGTTCAAACTGCGTAGCTGACATTATCGAAGCGTGTTGAACGACATGGTCTTTTGTTTCAAAGTTCTTCGAGGTGAATTGAAGTTGAGATCCAGTAAATATTAGATTTTCAGACCATGTAGAGGACAAACAGGTATTTTTTCGATACAGTTCAATTCTTTTCGTAGATCCCATCAATCCAAGTTACTCAATTCGCTATTCTCGCGTGGGGCTAGATGGTTACAAATGTTACCAGACGGCGTTTTAGAGGCTCAGAATGCATCAATTTTTAGGAGGCGCCTGAAGAAAATGGATGTCCTGGAAGTACTTAACATTTCTGATTTCTAGATTGAAGAAGCGCTGGTTAACTGAGACTGGATTACTCCAAAATGGCGCCACCTGAGCTTGAGAAAAAATCTCAGAATCCAGAATTTGTAGTGGTCTATGGCAATGATACGACAAGTCGGCAAATCTATATCGTTTGAATGGGAAGCTGCTTTCTATGATCTTGGGTTATGGTACAATTCCAGCTGCCTTGTTTTTTTGTTATAGCGGTTGCAGCTGTTGTTTTATCAATAAATGGAGGTTCCTCATTGCTTAGCCGAAAAATTGGTGTTTTTTTGCTCGAGTATCTCTCATAATATTCGGTCAAACTCAACTTTTTTGATCAACCTAAATTAAACCTTTCCTGTTGGTGGCTCTGAGGCTAAGTTGTTAGGGGTAGGGAATACCTAACACCCGAAAACTCGGCATCAGAGTTTACATGAATGCCCTAGTGCTCGTGTAAATGGCGTCTCCCTAGCGTCATCCACCTGACTTTTCTTGCCTCGTGATTCTGCATACCATATATTTCACAGTATTTTGACGGGATAGATCTGAGAGTGTGAGTTTCGCATTATAAAAGATAAAATGAGATTCTTGAATGAAATTAGCGAAGAACCTCCACTGCTTTTTGCTTTGCGTTTTATCATTTGTCCCTACTGCTATGGGTTTGATTTGTCTTGCGTACTATTCTTTTGTTCTTTCTGTGCGCACCTTAGCGTGCATGTTAATAAATAAATAATAAATAATAAAAAGTATAGACGCCCAGGGAGTGGGACTTATAAATGTAGGAAGATGACAAGAATTTCTCTATCCCTCCTTTAAGCGAGACAATGACATTCGACAAAACGATGAGAAGCCAGGTATGTGCAAAGGGAACGAATTCACCATCGTAGCGGACCTGCCCTATCCTAGTGTTTTTTCGACGATGATTTTCGGATTACTACTGACTCGAAAACTGTGCTAGGCGGCCAGAGTAAAACTTTGAGCTGTACAAAAGCGAACTGCTATCTTCTATCGGGGGGGGGGGAGTGCTGTATAAAGTTCACTGCATATTACACCTACCGGAAAAAATCCTCAACTAAGCCTGCAAGGAAGAAAGTCGAATTTGAAAAAAAATCGGGGCATCTATTGAATTGTTTTTGAATCGTGCCTTAGATTATGCAAATCAGATTTTAGAACTTCCGATTAAGTAGGAATTTTTTCGACACTTCCGAACAATGGTAATTTCAAACAACTTGGAATGAAAAAAGTAGAATGCAAAAGGTTGTCTGCTAAGTATTCCAAAGCTATAGCACTAATTTCTACTATGAGAAGATTTTTTCATGTGGCCTGAATTTTCGGTTTGATTCGATTATACTTGAAATGTTATGTATACAGAATTGACTGTTCCGATGATTCAGCAAATTCTGTTCCATTTCATGAATCAATAAAATCACGAGCTATGATGCGAATGAGTTCTTAATTTCCTTTCCTTCTATACATGGACAGTTGCATTCATATGTAAAGAGCATCTCTTGTAATACACGTTTTTCTTGGAATGTTCAGGCCCCCAAAACTGGACCGTCGTGTTGATTTGTTATGGAACTTCCAATTGAATAGCTTGTTTTGTACAAAGTTTCCGCAATCGTAATTGATAGGACGAGTTCTCCTCGTGGATGAATTTATGGGCTTATGCTTCATGAGCGTTTTTGTGTAGGCGTGATGTAAAAACACATACCGGAAATACTCGACGAGAAGCGTCGAAGAATTTTCCGACCGGACATTGTCTAATGGAAAGACGCTCGCGTGGTGGCTCGGGTCATCTGAAAAGAGTTATTGCAGCATACTGAAGTCAATATTAAACTATGCTAAGGACACGCACACATATCCACACAGACGAATACACGAACAGCATGTATCGATCAAAGTTTGCACAGGGAATTGTGCATGTTTTGCCATTTCTCTCTTGAATTACACAATGAGAACCGGTCAGTGTGTGTTGGAGTGACCGGTCGTCAATTCGGGTCCTCCACTACACCGCACGGGTTATGCTGAGGCTGACGCTACGACCCTCCGTTGCGAATCCATTGCTAAAGCCTAGTTTTGACTGCAGGTGGTCGCTGCGGCCATGCGAGGGACAACTGTTCCTTTTTCATCGCGCGTAATGGAAAGCCGCTCCAATTGTGAGCGCTTCGTGGCAAACGTCCTACATCGCTGGGGCGCGGCGGCGGAATCCTATGTTTACTGCTTCGCTGCTGGAGGAGCGATTCTCGATAGTCGCTGATCATCTCTTCATCGCTGCCGTTATGGCAGCGATGGAGCGATTCTAGTGAACGTTGACCCTTTCGCATGACAAGATAAGTGTTTTCGAGTCGAAACGCGTTATTGATGAATACCAGCCATTAATTTCACTGATTGATTCAATTTCTTATATCATCCGTGGGCCTATGCACTATGAACAGAATCGCTGCCGCTGCTACATCGCTGCAGCAGCGGGTGCAAAATCGCTGCGATGAAAAACAGCAGCGATGCACTCAAAACTAGGCTTAATGCATTGAAACATAAACATAATTTTGAACCATTAAACTGATTAACAGATTTTTCAAGTTGAAAGTGAATGCAATGGGAAGATCTTTAGGCATGAATTCACTTTTCGAACTAAATTGGTAGATTTTTTCACCCAATTTCCGTACAGACGGGTCATTTGAGGTGTAGAACACGATTATGGACTCCGTTTTCAGTTTCACGGAAGGCGTTCACAGTTATCGATACTTGAACCGTAGTAAGTCGTCATTTTAGATGAGGCGGAAACTTTGTCAACGAGGATGGTTTCGTGAGGTGCTGCTTGCGAATCCAATGTTCCTTTCCGACTTCGGAAGATCCAAGGTAGGTTTGAGTATGACAATTGCCAGTCGGCTGCCAAAATTTACTGTAATCCCTAGAAAGTCGGAAGCCGGATAACTGATTCGGGAGCAGCACCACAGAAACCTCTCTAAGTAAAGTTTCAAAAAACCGGAGATTTTGAGTCAATCACCATTCACCTGTCGTGATTTTCAGTGAAACCCAAAGGTAGTGTTTGCAGAAAAAAAGATTCTTGAGCTCTCTTCACCGAAATGTAAATCTGGTAATTATAAATTTAGGAGCAAGTGAAACTACCGTTTTTATCGCAGACCCTCCCTTCAAGGCCAGGATCATATATCCAGCGACGAGCGACGCTACGTAATGCTTACCATCCATATCGATCGGAAATCGATATGCGTGATATGCTCTGTCACCGTCGCTGGTCGCGGGAAGTATGATCCAAGCCTAAAAGGGACCTAAGGCTTGTGTTCCACCCAAAAACTCTCCCCTAGACGATATTTATGTTGAAAAATTTTAGACCTCTGGAGTCCAAAACAGGAATAGTCCCAAACTAATGAATTTTTCTTTTCAGTACGTGACCTCTAAAAGGCTGTTCAAAAACTCATAACCATTGCTGCTCTAAATCAGTTTTTAATAGCTGGACCACAACTTACTCGGTTGGAGAATAAGTCCTTGTGCATTCCCTCAACTGGAGATCGCTCATCGGATTCTGCGAATTTCAGCCACATGTACACACCATTCAAAAGGAAATTATTTGCCTAACAAAACGGCGACTTTTTTCGAAACATTCAATTATATTGACTTTCAGATCGATAAAATGAAGTGTAAAAAATTGCTTAAATTTATTGACTTCAAAATAGGTGGTGGCCATCGTGTTTCCAACCCATTAAGAGGTGGGAGATACGGGAGAGACGCAGCAGTAGCTAGCCCCTTGTTGCGTCCAATCAGGAACCTCGCTCCTCCCCCGTTTCTTCCGCCTCTTCAGGGGTGGAACACACGATGGCCACCAATCCTTTAAAGTCAATAAAAATGAGCACTATAAAAATCTAAATACGCAAACTGTCTTATAGAGCACTAAAATTTCTTTCAGACGGTCTACAACACTATGCCAAAAATTCTGAAATCTCCGAAATGATCTCAAAGTCTGGCTCACACCCCTTTTTGGACATCCACTTTAGCAATTTTCGGCAAAAAACATGAATTGGTGAAGAGGAGGGAGCAGATTCCACAAAGAACAGAGAATACCTAGTTCAACAATTTGTTGCCATATTTGCTATTTCCATGAAAATATGTTTGAAAACACGAGAACTTACTTTTCAGAAAAAAAGTTGAAGGGAAAGTGCTTGCGATTTCCCTTGAATCACGCACTGAATTTTGATAATTCTTGCATAGTGTTATAAATCGTTCGAAATGCAGATTTTTGCACTATAAGGTAGTAAGCTTAGGTTTTTAAATCCAAGTTCATTTTCATTGATTTTCGAGTCAAAAATGTGAAATCATTCTTACACTCCCCCCTTTACCGATCCGGAAATCGATAGAATTGGAATTCGCAAAAGAATCCATTTACGTTGTTTTGTAGAACAAATACTTTCCTTTCGAATGGTCTTCAAAGGCATCGTACGCACAGAAAACCGTACATTGTTTTTTTTTCATATTTTGGTATAGCGTGGCCTTTCTAGTGAACCGAAATGTTGGAAGGGCCCACGAAAACATTCATTTGTGTAGAAAATTCAGTTTTAACACTCTTAAAATTAGTTTAAATTTCACGCCAAAATCGGTTTTGATTTTTTTGTGCATTTGTAGATCTCGTAACTGTCATTTTTGAAGTTTTACTGCATGTAAAGTTTGTGCCGTAATGGTTTTTTATGTTGCTTGACGGTCGCATCAGCATTCAATGAAGAAGTGCTAGATGCCTGGTAGGAACTGGTGGCGGTTCTTTACCTTTAACCCTTTCTGACCTCATAACCCTACGTCCTTCACGCCCCAAAATTCACCGGTATGGTCTACCGGACACCTTCATGAAATTGAGACTGAAAAATGCAAAGCGGTTTCCAGCTCGAACGATGCCTTTAACATGTTTCTATAAATTGATAAATCCGACACGCAATCTTCAATTGAAAAAAAGCACGGCCCTATTCCCCAACCTGATACTCTTCATTAACAGCAAATTGATATTCCATGCCATCGACGGCTTGTTGATCGAATTCACAGCTCAAAGTGCGTGGCTGCCCTGCCATCACTGCGGCACGCCTTACAGCGCGGATCTACGCCGCCGCGAGCTATGGATTCGATCAACAAGCTGATTATGGTGGATATACGGCAATACGGTAAAAGTCTCAGATTTTTTCATGAAAATTCCATGCGGGGGTTCTTCGGTGTATTGAATTCGAATTTGATGTCCACTTGCCGATTTTTTTCAAATATTGAGGTCTTTTTTGCAACATAAATGGCATGGTACGTGCCATAACCTACAGTCTCCCTAAGAGTTCCGACAAACAGGCATCAGATTCGTTTTCAGCACCTCAACTGTCTCACAAATGCAAGTGTTCGGCTAAATCAAAACAAAAATTCAAAACCACAGAAAATGACTGATGCCTACTTCTTCGCAAAGCTTGCAAAACGCGTATGACTTCTTGAAACCAGCAGCTCGGAGCTGGATACTAAGCAGTTTTACAATGGACGCCCAAGGGATACTCACTGCACAACTCGTTTTCGCAGATGCGTTTACCGCTCAAAGCATTTTTCCTGTAAGTTCTGAGCAGATATCTTTTTTCGAAACTACGGCGTTTTTGCGTACTTTTCGTCCTTTTGAAATGGTTCTTCTTGGAGTCAGACTTTGAAAACCCGATGATATAATTTGGAATCTATGGAATGAGCTCCATCTTGTGATCCAGGTCGATAGGCCATAGGAAACTTGTGTCAGATCCATCAAAGATAAACCCACGAATCAAGAGTAGGACACAACAGGATTCTTGGCACTATGTTCGTACTCCATGCCAATCACCTCAATCTCGTCATTTTGGTAATCCTTAACCCATTTATTTATCGTTTACGAAAGCGACCCTTCAGCGTTTTAATGAAACAATGCCCCCTGCTTCTTGGGGTCGTAGCCAACAACGATAAAATATTGGTAGCGACTAAAAAGGCGAGATAGAGGTGTACAGCATTGTGCAGAGTGCGTGTAGATAGTAAGAGCTGAAATCAACTTCGGAACGAAGGGTTTATCGTTGATTAATCCGGCCGCTGACCACATTTTCAGAGTGGTGTTGCAAGGCCTTACCGCGAATTAAACGAAGATTTGCGAGATCAGTTTTGCAAATACTGGGTTGAAGAAAATGGAGCTGAGATGGAGGACTCGGAGAGCGTGTACAACAGGATAAGAAGCACATGACACAGAAAGGAGCCTAAAGAGATGGGTAAATTCAAGAAAAGAGTGCAGATCTGACATAAGGTGATAAGTTCACGAGAAATGCAAGCCAATGCTTTTACGCACTCACTGTTAGGTTTGGGATGAAATTTAAACAGGGTGGAATACTTGAATGACTAATTGCACGATGACAAACTTCTCAGAGGAGAAAAATTCATAAAAGGTGAGCTGAAATGAAATGCCGCATATAGCTCCCATCACTGCAAGGGTAGAAGCAACGAGCAATTGGAACATATGAAAACGGAGTCATCAAAAACAGCTGAACCTGCTAATTCCCCCTCAACATGGTGTTTTTGCTCGTTGAAGTGCGGTGCGATTCTGTGTTGTGGCTGCTTCCACACACAAATCAAGTGCTCAACATAAAGTACACTTGAAAGCCGGATTGTGGCGCGTGGAGGGGCCAGCAACGGGCCAACACAGTTACCTGGCGGCGGGGTTCTTCGGAGCCGAAAATGAATGAAGAAAAGATTGTAAACTTTTTCAAAATACTGATCCATCGACCACATAAACAAGGTACGTTTCAATTGGCCTTGTTGTAAACTTCCACGTATCGCACGGTGATAGATGATTAATTCGCTACACTTTTTCATATGTACAAACGCTATCAGCGGGCAGCTGACCGCAATTGAATGAAACGTTTCGGCAAAGAAGCCGAGAGAAGATAAATGCCTTTCAACACGGAGAGAAGTACGAGCGAACTTTCCAAAAGTCAAAATGGTGAATTCGCGAAAAAAAAACACATCAATTTTGTGGTCTCCACTTCGGAAGAAAACTAAATAAAGAGCAGTAAAGAGGATATCGGAAGAGCAACTCCTCGTGAAAACGAGTAGCAAGCGCCAACCTCTCAAGAAATCAGAAAAAAGAAACAGGAAAACCGTGAAAAAGCCATGGTTGCGTGAGCTATGAAGATGAGTCGAATAGAGCAATCTGAAGGACAGGTGATTTCTATCGGGTAATAGATACAATGCCGCTAGTAGAATTTGGTCAGAACGCACGAGGCGGCGCTTTCTCGCATTTTCAGCGCCCCTTTCCGGTAACTCGCTCAAAACTTAATTTCTTTGGAATCTGGAATGAGATTTAGATTCCTGATGGTGAGAGCTATCAAAAGGTGTGATGACTGCAAGGATTTAGTTTTAGATAAGCAGTTCTCGGGATGAAAATATCAGTGTGCATTGCAGTATCCAGCTGCACAAAGCTATTTGTGTGTACTGTATAACGATCTGGAAATTGAACTCGATATTTCTTCGTTCTTAATTCAGTCCTGACAACCATTACTCAGACAATAGGTGCGGACTGACAGCTGGCAATCAAGGCCTCTGCGGGCGGT
The DNA here is from genome assembly GCA_029168955.1 of Aplectana chamaeleonis. Taxonomy (NCBI): domain Eukaryota; kingdom Metazoa; phylum Nematoda; class Chromadorea; order Rhabditida; family Cosmocercidae; genus Aplectana; species Aplectana chamaeleonis. Next base: position 95,625 of record JAPDOI010000050.1, on the reverse strand, counting down.
ACTCCAGCAAGTTGCGGGCGGATCGCTCCCCATGGTGGCCTCGCCGGGCGGATCGCTGCCTCTCGTTGTCTCCGCGGACGATTCGCTGCGTTTTGGCTAGCGGCACCTGGGAAAGTTGATCACGCTAGCGGGCGGATCGCGGGCAAGCTCTAAAGCGGCGATCCGCTCGCAACCTGTCAGCGCTCCGCCCGAAACCTGTCAGCGATCCGCCCGCAAGGGCTTTGATAGCCAGCAATCTGCCCGGTGAGCTATGAAATGCAGCGATCCGCCCGCAATCTGCTAGCTATCCGCCCTCCACTGCTTTGATAGCCAGCAATCCGCCCGCTCAAATGTTACACGGTGAGACTTTTCAATCATTGATGAGTTTTTTTCTGGTATCAGTATCATGCTCAGAGTGAACAAACCGCAGAGTATAAAGAACGCTCCTTCGCACTGAATGCTCACTCAGCATTTCGAGTCCGATCCTGGAAGGTGATTTCAAGTCACCTTTGAAGGATCACTCAGAAGCCGGAGAATAATTCTTGGCAGCTGAGGGGATGGTCCCTACGGCTAGGGAGGGGGTGGTCCCGCACACGGAGTTCGTGTTGGGAACCATCGGAATAACCCATATGTGGCATTGAGGGCGGATCGCTGGATAATGGCGGGCGGATCGCTGGCTACTGGCGGGCCGGTGGTGGGGGGATGTCGATCCGCCCGCCAAAAGCCAGCGATCCGCCCGCACCTTTTGTCTGAGTAACTGGTGGATAGACCTTTTTGCCTGGATCTTAAATAACCCTTCACTTCTGAGAACATTAACTCTGAGAAGAGTTAGAAAAAGAGAGCTATGTAAAACGTGAGAAAGCGCTAAGCGACGGGAGAGGCATTCAGAGAGTGTGGCGAAGAAGAATAGGTAGCGTAAGCGCGCACAAGTACGCTCCGCAGTGAATTTTGTTCCGATTTAGAGGATCTATATACGTTCAAGTATCGAAATTAAATACATATTCACTTTCTGATACGTGCGCAAATTTGTGGGTCGTAGCCCCAGTCAACACTCCAGACACAGAGTGTCGCCGTTGCCTGGAAATGACCGAAGCTGACGTGACGCACAAAAGAAATGACGATGAGCACAAAAATTCCTATTGTTTTTAGAAGGGCATGAGTCCGAAAAATGAGAAAGAGTACGTAAAAAAGGAAACCGTACAAATTCGAATAGCAAAATGGGAAATATTAGTTATAGGCGTAACTAACATTACTCTTATGTACAGTAGATAAAAGCAGATGAGAGATGCCATATGAGGGTATTACAAGCATTTCGCCCACGAAATCTATTTCATATTTCTCTTGATCAAGTTTACTTTTCGTTAAGTTGTTGTGAAAAACTCACAGGTAACATAGTTCTAGGTTTTAATGGAGAACCGATTTACAAGGATCCTACAAGGGACAGCTTTCATTCAGATGCAGCGTTCATGATGAATATCAAGTTTGAGTTCGACACAAAAACGGGGTTTCTAGGTCGTGAGTTAACGAATAGTGAAGAAACAGCAAAGAAATGCGCTCAGAAAAAGCTAAAATAGCGGTTTCTAACGTACGTGCAGGTTCAATGGGTGGACAAGCTTACGCGCCCTGTCCGTTTCCGCAAGCGCGCGCTAATGGCGAAATGTGCGCGCATCAACCAGGGTGGACGTGGTAGAGTTGGGCGGGCGGTCTAATCAGGCGCACTGGGAAAACGAAATCTTCACTTTGCGGCCATTTTTGTCGATTTCTGGATCGTTTTCGCTGCTTTCGTCGAACCTATCCCCGCCAGCATCTGCCAGCGTAGTGTTTCATACTGGCTCAACTCAGAAAGGTGCTGGCACCTCCCACTTGTCAAGCGTTGATGTACTGCATCGATTTCCTTGAACAGGTCTTCGGTATGACATACTCTCGGCCAGAAACATCCGAGCAAACTTCTGAACAGCTTCATCTCCGTGCAATCCAACCATTCCATCTGCGTTTTCGGTGCTACCCACGTCTCCGATCCGTACATCATTATAAGCGGATTAGCGGATACTTTGTTTATCTGAGCCGAATTCCGATCCGCAATTGCGTCTCGACACGCTTTGTGGCCGCACGCTCCCGAGTCAGAAGAGCTTCCAGAGCCGCAACCGCCTATCTGCTGACTCTAGGTGGGTTTTGGGAACTGGAAACTGAGAAAAAGTGGAGAAAGTTGTATAAAAAAGCCGCATCGAGTCGGCTTTGGCGCTGGAAACCCGACTGACTCGAGCGCGTGTGGCCGCAAAGCGTGTCGAGACGCGATTGCGGACCGGAATTTAGCCCAGATAAGCACAGTAAGTACAATACCCACCCTAAGTTTTGGAAAAAAGGCGAAAAAACGCGGGAAATCGCTTTTTTCGTCTTTTGGTGATAACTCGCTTCAAAGTGGAAGTTTCACAAACTTGAAGACATTTTTGGAATCAGCATTGATCACTCTTTCTTTTTGATCTATACATGGCTTACTCTCAAACAAGGCATATAGATTTGGCACAATCAATCGAGTGAGATGTGGGACAGTATGAAATGCTGAAATGTGTGACTGTGTCTCTTCTTGTATCTTTTAACTTGTTTTCATTCGGGGTCTTTTATTCAACGAGTTTTTTATCTTTTAGATTATTTATTTTTTTAAGTTTAACTCCAATTCTACTCTGTGTATTATTTATTAGCTATTCATTTAGTTACTTGTTTACTATTTTTGGTGTTGTTTGTAACATTCTTTTCCATTGACTTTATTTTTGAATGAGTTTTCACTATAATTTGAATACTTATACAATTCAATTCCATTCATATTATTCTTGCTTTGATAAAAAAAGGTTTCGCTAAGAACGGTAAATAATTATATAGAAAGCAACGATTTTAGCTCTAACCTCAGGCAAACAATTCAAAACCGTAAACACCTCAACAATGGAGGAGATGGACTCTGTTTCATTTCAAGTAAGCTCCTGTTTCCCATTATCACAGCGCGAAACGGTGGCTTTTTCGTCGTAAGCTTCTTATCACTAATTATATTTCACCGAGACCCACCTGTCGGTGATAATCGAAATCGACAGCTCACTAGGGATTTAACAGAGCTTAGTTCGAGTTACAATTACTTGTATCAATATTCAAAATTTCAGGGGTTATTTTCAGAACTCGATAATAACATTCGGCATCCAAATTCCAAAAATGTTTTCAAGTTCAAGAAAAAAGTTGTTTCTTGAAGTGGTTGTATCACATTTCGCCCTCCCAAGAAGATGAAATTCTCCCCAATTTATGAGACTCTAACTTGAAGAGCATCACCAATCGACTCTCGTTGTAGTCCTGACTTCAAAACTCTCTATGCCTGCGAAACAGTCAAGATTTACTTTCAGTTTTGCATAGTCTTAGATGAACTTCGTTCTGGCGATGGATCCCCTTCTGCTTCCCCGTATCTCCACTCCTTCCACTCTATCTCTCTCCCTTTCTCTCGACGACCTGACGCACTTCTCGAAAACTGTCCCCCGAAGTGGATTGAATTCGCGCAGCGAGGATGAACTGGCGAGTCAGACCACCCAGCAGCCAGCGCGCGGCCGCGGCGCGTCACCGCATTGATTAATCTCCTCAACGAAAGGTCTGACTCAACCACCGGACGGTTCGTCGTCAAATTTCAATCATTAAGAACAAGGAATAGGGTCGGAATATGGATTTTTTGGGGTTCCGATTAAAAAAAACTACATTTGATCAAAAAATTTAAAAATTGCAGAGCAGCCCTCCAGGCTCGGCGTCTCTTTTTCACATTGCGGACGAACGAGCTGACAAGAGACTGATACCAGCATAAACCAATGTTGCGAAATTTTGTCTTTTTGCACTGTGGTGGGGGGACTAGAAAGAAATAATTTGAATTTCGCTAAGTTCTTAGTGCCAATGGGCAGATCAAGAATTAATTTTTAGGGGATCGAGAAAATAAAGTATTTTTAGCCTAAATTTTGTACGAGGTGGGGCAAGATATTTGGGGCGCCGAACGCAAATATGAAATCTATTTCAAGTTTGGAGGAGGCTCGCTCATTGCGGCGGGCCGTGCGGCGTTCGTGACACCGCCGGTTAGAAGTTTCGATCGTGCGTTTAACGTCGTAGCCCCATCCATTCACTAGACTTCATTCTAAGGGGAGACCATGCGTACTGTGCTTCTCTGGGCCGAATTCCGGTCCGTAATTGCGTCTCGACAAGCTTTGCGGCCGCGCGCTTCTCGAGTTGGAAGAGTTTTCAGCGCTGCAGCCCGCCGATCTGTTGACTCTAGGTGGGTTTTGGAAACCGGAAACTGAACAAAATTGGAAAAAACTGTATAAAAAAGCCATATCGAGTCCGCTTTAGCGCTGGAAACTCGACTGCCTCAAGCGCGTGCGGCCACAAAGCGTGTAGAGACGCGATTGCGGACCGGAATTCGGCCCAGAGAAGCACAGTACTTTACGTTCTGATTGTAAGCTCTGCAAAAACCTGCACAAGGCAGAGACTCCTACTAGAATCAACAACATCATGGGCAGACCCAAATCTCCCTGAAAAACAGCCCAGTTTGAAATGCCGAAATCTCAATTTGGCGCCAGTTTAGATTTGCTGGGATTCACTCACCGATGGCACGTAAATTTCAATATGGTACTGTTAGGGGTCTTTCACCGCAACAGCACAGATAACGCAAAGAGTTTTCCTCACATTCCGATAAATCTGTATTTTTTAATTACAAAAAAATCGGAGAAAACCAAAGAATCCATATTCCGACCCTATTCCTTGTTCTTAATGATTGAAATTTGACGACGAACCGTCCGGTGGTTGAGTCAGACCTTTCGTTGAGGAGATTAATCAATGCGGTGACGCGCCGCGGCCGCGCGCTGGCTGCTGGGTGGTCTGACTCGCCAGTTCATCCTCGCTGCGCGAATTCAATCCACTTCGGGGGACAGTTTTCGAGAAGTGCGTCAGGTCGTCGAGAGAAAGGGAGAGAGATAGAGTGGAAGGAGTGGAGATACGGGGAAGCAGAAGGGGGCCATCGCCAGAACGAAGTTCATCTAAGACTATGCAAAACTGAAAGTAAATCTTGACTGTTTCGCAGGCATAGAGAGTTTTGAAGTCAGGACTACAACGAGAGTCGATTGGTGATGCTCTTCAAGTTAGAGTCTCATAAATTGGGGAGAATTTCATCTTCTTGGGAGGGCGAAATGTGATACAACCACTTCAAGAAACAACTTTTTTCTTGAACTTGGAAAACATTTTTGGAATTTGGATGCCGAATGTTATTTTCGAGTTCTGGAAAATAACCCCTGAAATTTTGAATATTGATACAAGTAATTGTAACTCGAACTAAGCTCTGTTAAATCCCTAGTGAGCTGTCGATTTCGATTATCACCGACAGGTGGGTCTCGGTGAAATATAATTAGTGATAAGAAGCTTCCGACGAAAAAGCCACCGCTTCGCACTGAGATAAAGGGAAACAGGAGCCTACTTGAAATGAAACAGAGTCCATCTCCTCCATTGTTGAGGTGTTTACGGTTTTGAATTGTTCGCCTGAGGTTAGAGCTGAAACGGTTGCTTTCTGAATAATTATTTACCGTTCTTGGCGAAACCTTTTTTTATTAAAGCAAGAATAATGTGAATGAAATTGAATTGTATAAGTATTCAAATTATAGTGAAAACTCATTCAAAAATAGAGTCAATGGAAAAGAATGTTACAAACAACACCAAAAATAGTAAACAAGTAACTAAATGAATAGCTAATAAATAATACACAGAGTAGAATTGGAGTTAAACTTAAAAAAATAAATAATCTAAAAGATAAAAAACTCGTTGAATAAAAGACCCCGAATGAAAACAAGTTAAAAGATACAAGAAGAGACACACTCACACATTTCACCATTTCATACTGTCCCACATCTCAGTCGATTGATTGTGTCAACTCTATATGCTTTGTTTGAGAGTAAGCCATGTATAGATCAAAAAGAAAGAGTGATCAATGCTGATTGCAAAGATGTCTTCAAGTTTGTGAAACTTCCACTTTGAAGCGAGTTATCACCAAAAGACGAAAAAAGCCATTTTCCGCGTTTTTTTCGCCTTTTTTCAAAAACTTAGGGTGGGTATTGTATACGCGCAACTTGACTTTCTTTGCGATGTTGGTAGACCACAAACACATACATAGAGAATTAGATGCAGATGTAGCTTTTATGCAATGCAAGTCAGCCACAAGGCTGAAGAAAAAAAGCTGTAATCAGTGTTCTTCTGAATGTACTACTAACCGTAACAGACGTCACAAAAAAAAAGCAGAAGAAAGGCGGTGGATTGAAATGATCTCACCTTAGATCCGGAATATTCCAGACTTGATTCACAACGCAAATCCTTCGTGCTAGATTGCTTTACAGAAACGCTATCTTAAAGGCAGTGTTCACGATGAAAATCGTTTTTCTGTTTTCCCGCCTATCTTGAAAACGGCCCCATGCTGATTCCAATGGTGTCTCTGAAATCATACAAGACCTTCTGTGAACGAAGGTATGGTCCCTCAAAGATTGAGCTATGGAAACGTGGTGGACGAGTTGTCCGAGGCTTCTAACTTCCGTCTTTTGCAGCCGATCTATGCGAGCTGATCTGAGTAAAGAGAGAAGCTGAGAATGAAGGGAAGAACGGGGCTAATGATTGAAAATCATCGCTCATCTCACGATCTCGAGCATTCATTTGTTCACGTCGGTGGGCGTGTGATGCGCTTTTGGGGTTTTCAATGCGCTCGAAGTTGCAACTTCGGGCTCTTTTGGGGCTCTTCCTGGCTCGTTTTTATGCGTTCTTTCGACGTTAACGTTACAGAGTGTCCCTCCACTACCCAATCCTAGTGAAATTTCGAAAACTTTTTTCACCGTGAACACTGCCTTTAATAGAAGCTCGTCAAGCGATTAGTGATCTTTCATTAATGACTAGAGCTTTCTCATTGTTTTCTGGTTAGTACTGCTCAATCCAGAATCTATTAAGTTGTTCTTTTTGTGCGAGAGTTCATTCATTTCCGGAAGGGTCACATTAGGGAACGGCTTGAATAAGGTTTTATAGAGGAATAGAGTGGGACTGTTTCAACACTCTGAGTAAAACTCATTATGAAAGTCGAGGGTACGCGACAGGGAATCCTTATGGGAAAAAGTAGTGGAGTGTGGAGGAAGCGCCGAACATGATGTGAAACGAGTTCGGAGAAGAGAATAGGTAGGCCAGCAGAAATTTATGACTTGCTTATTATAACCTGCTGAAACAACATCGCGAAAAGAGCTGTTTGGGAAGTTCTATGCAAAAAGGAGAAGGGAAATCGTGATCTAACTTCAGGAGAAAAGTCAGAAGAAGTTTTTGTTTCTTCTTTGTCTTGAGGTCATCATTATCCGTGCAAGAACGTGCAGAAGGACGTATCCAATTTTCAAATGTTCTGTAGTATTTATTTCCGCATTCAAATAAAAACGTCCCCGCACCAAATCGAAAAGGGGAAATGGACTACAAATCCTTCAACGCAGACAGAAACGTTAGTTCCAGAACGCCTCGCAAAAGCAGTTCTGATTTGCGCCGAAACCTTTCCGGAGCTTTCGTAATGAGACGGAAGGCAAAAATCGTCTCTGAGGGTACCGTCGGAGTATTGCATGGAGAACTAAAATAAGCCCGTATTCGACCTGCTTCAGTTTTGATGGTCCACTACTTTTTCATCATCCTCAGAGCTATTTCGGGGGGGGGGCTAACTTAATGAGGGAGGAACTTCAACAGTTTATAGGCAGTATGAACGACATAAACAGTTCCTAATTTTTCAATGTTTGTGTATTTTTCTTCTGTTTGTGTATCTTTTTTTTTCAAATGTATTTCTCAATTTTTCAATGTCGCAAGTAAGTCCAAAATGCAGGGGAAGTTCTTCGAACCCGTCGATTCTCGCGGTAAAACTCATCCGCCCTAAGCCTCCCAAAATATTCGGTTTCCGCTCCTACGCCTTCTTCTTCCTAGATACCTGACTTCTTTTTCTTTTTTTTAAATTTTTTTACCAGGAATTCTTCGAAAATAGGAAAGTTTTCAACGCATATGATGGGACGTTAGGATCTCTCGAGATAAAAGTATTCAGCTTATCGACAACTACTTCTCTGGATGGATAACAACTCTTTTATGTTGTGATCTGGCTGATCCGGCGCGTGTGGTAGATTGATTCACGCATTTTTGGCCCGCTTCACCTAATTTCTTTCGTCACTGTTTTTCTTGTAGACCGTCGGAAAACGAAAATTTCATAGCTTCCTTGCATGCGTGTGTGGAGCGGAGGTTAGAGACAGCGAGAAAGAGAGCGTAGGGGAGACGGAATGAACAGCACCGCGGGCACGAGAGATGAGTGATGGAGATTTCGTTTTCCACAGGGTGTAGTTTCCTAAGGATAATCGAAAGCTTACGTTTCTAATAAGGGAACCACTATAAGTCATACGAACCACTCCAAATGAAATGTACTTTTCTAGAACTATTTTCGGACGAAAGGTCCGCATATGCCCATCGCAGTTGCCTAGACCCACTCTGAAAGAAGTTATAGGCGTTTTTCTCTGATTTTCGTACATATAGTACCCTCCGAAAAACGCTTTATTTTTACAGAAATCCGGAAAAGATCTCGTAATCGTGTTCAGCGCCGAAAACTACCCCCTAGGCAAAGTTTCGGTGAAGGAACATTTTCCAAACTTTGCGCAGACATAGCGTTTTGGATTTTCGGTTGGGCGTATATTCATACCAATTAGAGGGCTCTCGAAGCGTTTAGAAAAATATGCCAGATTTGACTTAAAATTCGGTGTTGGGGGTTATTTGGGGTGCTGATCACGAATCTGAGATTCATTTGTCGTTTATCCAAAGTTTTCGACTGAATTTGTTCAAAGCTTCCCACCGGAAGAAAAAATTGACGGCGAAATCGACTTTTGAATAGTAAACCTTAAAATTTTGACAAACGAACCCCAGATTCGTGCTCAGCACCCCCCGGTTACCCCTACATACATGTTTTTAGCAAAATCCAAAAAAAAGCACCCTAAAAATTCTATGGAGGGTAACCTTACCTTGCCGCGAAGCTTTAAAAACGCTCATAACTTCTTTAAGAGTGGGTCCAGGCAGCTGCGATGAGCATATTCGGACTTTTCGTCCGAAAATGGTTCCCAAAAAGCACATTTCATTTGGAATGGTTACTATGACTTATAGTGGTTCCCTTGTAAGATACAACGCGAAAATTTCTCATCGTGAACACTGCATTCAAGATTCAAAACATTGTGAATAATTTCAAACAGGTCCAAATGTCGGACAAAGCCCAGAAGTGTGGTGTGAGCTTCTCTTTGTACTTCAATAAAATGGTGACAGGGTACTGCGGGCGTAGCCCGCATTCAGTCGAAGGAGCTTGGAAGTGTGGAGAGTCTGTTTGGATTTACCAGGTACATGTAGAATTGATGCCATAGCCTTATCAGAATTTGAATATAATAAAAAAACTCACAATCAGGACGAGCGATAAAATAGTGGAATTTTAGAAAAGCAAGAGAAACGAGATGCTACTCCTGTGCTATGTGTACATGCCACGAGAATGTGTCGAAAGAGAAGAGAAAAAGCACAAAAGAAATTGTAATGAAGCTGCTGAACTAAATTAGGTTTGAAACATTCAATATACGAAACGTGCCGATTATTAGAACAGTCCAGGTGAACAAATTCAAGCACTCAGTAACTGAAGGATTGTTTAGTTCAATTCGCGTACTATTCAAACTCTAATCGAGAATCAGAAAAAGAGAACATTTGGATATTACAATCGAACAAATGGCAGGTTTAGAAACTTATCCATTCGTTCAAAAATTTTGGAAGGCATACAGCTATCGAAAAATATTTCGAGGAGAGATTATTGTTGAAAAAAGTCATTCGAGTTGTTCACTGGTTCAAAACTAGCAAGAAGGGTTCGTTTTTAGAGACCGCTAGTCGACTAGCAAAGCGCCTTTTCATGCGAAAAAAGCAAAACAAAATTTCAGATAAGAAAAAATCAGCAGAAAATTCCATGTAAACAATAAAAAAAACAAATATAAACAAAAAAAAACTTTCTTACAAGCAAAGTGAAGGTAGGGCTGGAACCGGGGAAGTTCATAGAACCGACCACTCTCTTAAACAGTTATTTATGTGTAAGTTAGAGGTACATACAGCCTACAGAGAGAATGTTCGTTTAGATATACGTTTGTATGAACATGTCTGCACCTATGTATGAATGTTTGTGTGTCAGTCGGGTAGGTCCGTATGTTTACGTGGGTGGTCCCAGGTTGAGGCGGTATTGTGCCCGTGAAGGCAAACGGCACTTCCTTTCGCCTCCTTTTCACCTCGAAATGCGTCGCCGTGGATGTGGACCATCACCGGAAACAATGCCAATTGCAACTCAACGACGACCACTTACTTCACCTCCACAACCTCTTACTGTTCATTTATGATTGGACCCGTATTCACGCATTTGGAAAGACGGCGAAGTCGGCACTCAAATTCTATAGGGGCTGTTGATTTATAGGCAGTGTTCACGATAATCTTCAATTCCGAGATTATTTGATAAATCGATTGTTTGACCTCCGGGTAGAACTGAAATAACGAAAAAATCGAGAAAAACGCATTAGAAGGACACGAAATGATGCACTCTCACCCAGCCTCTACTCTAGCAGGAGCTATTCGTTGTGACAATGAAATCTTTCGTGTACTTTTTCTTTGAAATTGCTTTCTGTTGCTCCATTCATTGCTTCAGACCCTAAGCAATGCTATTCTGCATGAAATATTCATCCAATTTTGATTGACCCCATTTTTTACCGGTCACAACCATAGTTTTCTGAGACGTCCTGAAAAAAGTTCTTCTGAGAGTTGTGAGGGATGGATATCGGAGTTAAGGATACCTAACCGGGGCTAGTTACAATAAAATTGCCCTATACAAGGTTTGACGGTTTGATTCTGGCCCATTCGTAAAATATGAGCCGTTTCCAAGCTCACTGTGCATTCAATTCCTCTAATCACTTGATTGAAGTTGAAAACACCAACGAGCATGGATGGTCGAGAGGATAACGCTGGGGAATTCTAAACGACGAAGGAATGCTAGGGTTGCGGGTTCGATTGTCGCAATGCATCTTCTGGAGAAATGGTTTTGCATTTATTCGATTGTTTATCCAAGCGATTTCTCATTCACATTTTTTCGAAGAGCTTTCTCATTCCGCCTAGGCTCCGCTTCCTTGGGACAGAACGTCCGCCACCCACTGGAGGAGGAGCTGTCGAAGCTTGTAGGCGGGGTTGTCAAAAGTTTTCGAATTGAATTGCACAAATTTTGTAGTTTTTTTTACTCGTTTTCCACGCTTTCGACGGCGTGAGCCTTCAACTAGGGCCATACGACTCCAGTAACGTACTTATCTCAACAAGTTTTTCGAGCGTATCTGCTGCCTTAAAGGCAGTGTCCACGATAAACATCATGTCTGATTTTTTGTGGAGATCGGCAGCTGCAAGGCCTAGCGCAACCCTAATGTTGAAAAAATTAAGAAAACAGAGCTCGGAACGGTTCCCTACGGCCCCAAAGTTGGACACCCGTCAGCTCGTCACACCTAGATCAGGGCTGGGCACACGTCCCGGCATGGCGAATCTGAATATGCACCCCCTTTAGCTCGGTGATTTTTAGGCACCCCCTTATGGGAAATCGAAATCGGCAGTTCCCCGAATAGTTGGACAGCCATGATCTTGACTTCCTGATTTTGATGAACAAAAATATAAAAAAGCACTGAGTAGAGAATATTCCGAAAATGGCAACAAAAAGGGTAGTGTAATTTCTGAACTTCAAATCAACCCCATGAGGAAAATTTGTTAGTAAGACGGTAAGTTATGACAAAAGATAAAACATTTTTTAAAACAAAACAATTGAACAATTACCAACAACAAAACTACTACTACTGCGATAATTAATGTTTCTTGTCGAATGTTTTCATAAACCTATGAAGGATTAGTTAATCTGTGTTTGGTTGTTCTGATATGGAAATCAGAACTATTTTGTGTTGTGGAACAATGTTAGGATTCATGTGATTCGTAGGGAGTAGAAAACCCGAGTTTTACCCTCCTAGAATGCCGCAATCCCTTAAAAAATCGGCTTGCCGTGCGAAACGGTGTTTGTACGCAGCTACACAGCGCACACGGGAATTGACGCGCACACAATATTAATAAAAAATGTTTTTTTATTACAGAACGGGGAGGAGAAAAGGATTGAAATTGAAGGAAATGGAAGATGGTGAAGGTACTCTATTCTGGTTGTACCCATTTTAGAAATTTAACGTAAATAAACAAAGTTAGAGAGGGTGTAAATATTTAGCCGTGACAAGGTTCATTCAAACGAACCTAGTTGATCAATACTAGCATTAAACTAATAGCAAAGGATATTGTTAGAAAGAGGAGAATCTGGCAAACATTTCAGCATCAATGGGACCGGTTTTTAATGAGATTCAAGGACCTTAAATCTCGTCCCGGTTTTACCCCGAAATCCGGGACAAAACCGGGACGAGTTTTAAGGTCCTTAAATCACATTGAGTATCAAACCTATTGCTATAAAAATGTTTGCCAGATTCTCCTCTTTCTCGCAATGCTCTTAGTTCTCATGTTTATGGGTGTTTTTAATCCACTAGGTTCATTTGAATGAACCTTATCACGTCCAAAAATTCACTCCGCTCCAACTTAGCTTGTTTACATTAAATTTCTATAATGGATACATTGAAAGTATCCTATTTCTGCCTTCTTCCATTTACTTCAGTTTCAATCATTTTCTCCGCCCCGTTCTGTAATAAAATGCATTTTTTAATTAATGTTGTGTGCGCGTCCACTCCAGTGCGCGTTGTGTAGCTGCGGACAAACACCACTTCTCACGGCTAGCCTAAACTATGGGTGATTGCGGCATTCAAGGTGGATAAAACTCGGGTCATGGCAAAGTATAACAGTGATAAGAAGATTTTGACATGATAAGCCCGATAAGCCTTGCTTCGACCGGCTCGAAACGAGCGACCTAGACTATACATCAGTTCGCTAATCTTTTTTTGAACTTGAATGATAGTTTTCCTGGGCGCTGTCTTAGTATCTTTGCCTCGAATTGGTAACCACCCGCGTAATCAATGAACGTTGCATCAAAGAAACATGACACCACATCAATCCTTACTTGCTACAAGATAACAGAGTAGTGTTTAATCCTTCATCGAAACAAACTTTGACAGCAACTATGAATTATTGCGAACACAACCTGCATCTCTATCAATGTTTTTATTCTTTAAGTGTTTGACTCAAAAAGCGGAGAAGAAGATATGACAATTCAGAAGAATAGTGCGTACTAATTTTTTCCTGAAATTCGACAGAACATGCACTTCGTTCTTTTTTTTTCGTGTTCGGCTTAGGCACCCCCCTTTGCCCTCTCTGCAACGTCTAATATGCACCCCCCTAAGGTCAACCGGGACGCGTGCCCAGCCCTGACCTAGATGCACTTTCCACGCCCACCGACGTGAACAAATGAATGCTCGAGATTGTGAGATGAGCGATGGTTTCCGATCAATAGCCCCGTTCTTCCCTTCATTCTCAACTTCTCTCTTTACTCAGGTCAGCTCGCATACATCGGCTGCAAAAGACGGAAGTTAGAAGCCTCGGACAACTCGTCCACCATGTTTCCTTAGCTCAATTTTTGAGGGACCATAATTCCGTTCTCAGAAGATCTTGTACGATTTCAGAGACATCGTTGGAATCAGAATGGAGCCGTTTTATAGATAGCTAGAAAAACAGAAAAGCGATTTCTATCGTGAACACTGCCTTTAAAAAACTTGAGTGAGGAAATCCAAATTTGGCGGTCGATGAGGGTGCTCTGTACCTCTGCGGACGACCCGCCAAAATCGACCACAGACGTTCAATTTTTTTCGAAAATTTGAGCAAAAACTTTGGAAACGTTCAAAACTCAACGTTTTCTCCCCAAACACACACAATACCAATGCATCCAAGGTCTTTACTATAGATACACGCAGGAATAACACGTAAAAATGAAAAGAAGAGAAAAAGCGATAAGCCCGGAAAAAATCATCAGCTGTTCATTATCGATTAATGGCAAACTTGGAATCGAGCCAAACACAACCGCACCATCGCCTTTTCCGTTGTCGTGGACAGTTTGAAAAGATGGTATAACTAGCGCCACCCAGCTCCTGCTCCGTACCCCTAGGTCAGTTAAAGGCATCGTCCGCGCTGAAAACCAATTTCCATTTTTTCAGGCCCAATTTCATGAATTAGCCCGGTAAACGACCCCGGTGAAATTATGCACGTCAAAAACATATGGTTATGAAGTTGGAGTGGTTAAAAATGGCGATCCGCTACCAATTTTCACCAACCATCTAGCACAAGGAACAGAAGCGCCATCACAGGCGCAGACGATTCAGCATTTGAAATTTTTAATTCAGGAAATTCTAACATCCAAACTTGCCCGATGGATACTTCTTTTTTTGAATAAGCTCCAGTGAAAAAAGGCAAGAGAAATTTACCCACTTAGAAAGTTTAAAGCGAAAAACACATCCGACGTTCGTGAAAAAAAATTTCTGACGTAGTGCAACTGACACACCGAAATTTACGGAGGGGTGGGAAGTGAATAATTCACGACGTTTTAAAAGGCGTTTTTTTGCGAAAGGTGATGGTTTTGTGGAACCTTTCCACTCTTATTCTGTATGAAAGGGAATCGCCTACACAAAAAACATGAAAAAATGAGATACGGTTTCTTGCGCGTACGATGCCTTTAACACAAAAATGTTGGTGAACACATCAGCCCTCATACAGGTACAGGTATAATTTGATGAATTAAAGAAAATCCACCTTTTTCGCAGAGACAATGTTCACGATGGATTTCACTTCCGATATCTCCACAGTTTGCGGAAGGTCGCAAGCAAGCTATGCTTAGAAAGTACGCGAAAGCAGCGCTTTTTAGCTAAAATAGGCCCTAACTTGTTATCGTTGATTTTTGAGCGTGGAGAAATTAACCGCAATAAATACTGATGTCTACCGACGTAACAGGAGGTTATGGTCCTAGAAAACAGAGTGCATGAACTGACCATCAGAGGTTGCATGGTGAGATGGAATGAAAAGATGCAAAATGCTTGAATACTATCATGCTGCTAAATTGATGAGAATTTTTCTATTTTCAATATTTGACAGAAAACCCGAGACCTATGGACTACAGTATGGCTCGCTGCTAACTGGATTTTACCATTTCAGACTGCATTGGTTTTCAACCAAGTTGTGAAACTAAAATTAAGGATGTGATCTTTGATGATAACATTAGACTGCTACAGCGAAAGCAGTGGTAAGTCTTATTTGGGAAAGATGATTGAAAGTATGTAGGATGTGAAAAGAGTAGCACTCCTCGCCCTTGCTCGCCCTTGCTTCCGGGAGGAAGGGAATGGAGGGTACTTGCACAAACTTCAGATTAAAGGCAGTGTTCACGATAATCTTCGATTTTGAGATTAAGCGCGAAATCTATTGTTTGGCCTCCGGGTAGGACTGAAATGACGACGAAACCGAGAAAAACGCCTCAGAAGGGCACCAAATCCTTCACTCTCACCCCACCTTTTACTCTCACTGGAACTGTTCGTTGTGACAACGAAATCTTCTGTGGACCCGCTTTTTGCAATCCTCTACTCTATGTACATATCTCTGTTCTTTCCTTCTGACCCTAGCTAATACTGTTTTGCCTGAAATATTCTTCCATTTTTGATTACCCACATTTCTCACCGGTGACAACCACCGTGATCATGTTCATCCAATCGGACAACTAGTCCAGGCCAGAGAATAATGTCACTGAAATAATACGTTTTAGTGCGTTTCAGGCCGTTTCTTCGTAATTTTGGTAACACTTGGTGGCCAACGTATTGTTTTGAGTGGAAAACTCGGCAGCCAAAATCATCGTGAACACTGCCTTTGAGTAGCGTTCTCGTACATAGAGTAGAAAAAGACTAGTGGTACTAAAGTTTATTCATCATCTCGCAACACTAGTTCTTTCCAAATAGAACAAATAGGTATTGGAAAGAATTCATCTGGAAAAATCGGAGCATGGTCATAAAGCTGCAAGCTGCACCCAGCTTCAGGTTCCGCTTGGAAGCATGAGGGTGAATCGCAAGCGTCGGGGTTGAGACCAGGATCATACTTCCCACGAATAGCGACTGCGACAGTGCATAGCAGGGATATCGATTATCGGTCAATATTGATGGTAAACATGGCGTCGCGTCGCTCTTCGCTGGAAGTATGATCCCGGCATAAAGGCATCGTTCGTGCTGAAAATTAGTTTTCATTTTTCCAGGCTCAATTTCATGATTGGGCCCGGTAGACCACACTGGTAAAGTTTGGCGCGTCAAAAACGTTAGGCATCCGCCACCAATTCTCACCAGTCATCTAGCCTTTTTTGAAGGTGGGACCGTAAGACAACATGAAAGATAGTTACGGCACGAACTCCACATGCAGAAAAACCCGAAAAGGACAGTGACGAGGCCTCCAGAAGCAGAAAAACTTCAAAAAGGATTTTGGCGCTAAATTCAAACTCGTATTTACAATGTGTTCCGATTGACTTTTCTTTACAAATAACGGTTTTTCATGGGCCCCTTCGACATTTTCGTTCATTAGAGAGGCCAAGCTACACAAAAAAGTGAAAAAATAATATACGGTTTTCTGCGCGTACGATGCCTTTAAGGTTGGAAGTGACGGTTACTGACTATAAGATAGCGTCATGTGCCATAGCAGCGTTGAGCCTCCTCTACCATGGATAGTAGTTGATAGAGGGTATACAGTTCCACTGGAGCCTCTCCATCAGAGGGAAAGGAATTAAAGGCAGTGTCCACGATAAAGATCGTTTTCGAGTTATCACAAAAAACGGAGGTTTAGAGTCTGATCGTTTCATCAGTGAAGAAAGAATCACGAAAAAGGCTGCGAAACATCCAGAATCAGCTCTTCTTCTTGAATTTTACATCTCAACGGTGGATCAGTTGCGCGGGCATGGGCCTGAAGTAGACAGCGTGCGCAAATGCGCCCCAATGCTAAAACTCAGCCGCGCTCGCGCTCCAAAGTTAACGTAGAAGCGGAATAAACTGTTCCTCAGAAAACTCGACCGCGAGGGGAAGGGCTAGCGCGAGCGAACTTCGGAGCCGTATGGAGCTTTTTCGGGCTCGTTTTCGTTCGTTCTTTCGACTCCAGTGCTCCAATGAGACCCTGAACTTACGATTTCCGGCCAAAAACCGGGGACGGATTTTATCGTGGACACTGCCTTTAAGGTTATGCGACAAACTATGTGAAAGCTGATTCGGAAGCGACGATTCAAGCGTAAATTGGGGAGGGACAACGATCATGAGAAGGGGGACGAAACTCGTCGTGTGGTAAAGGCAGTGCCCACGATAGAAATCGTTCTCGAATTTTCACCAGAAAACGAAGTTTTAGAGTCTGACTGTTTCATCAGTGAAGAAAGAATCATGAAAAACGCTGCGAAACATCCAAAATTCGCTCTTCTTCTTGAAAGCAACATTTCAACGGTGGATCAGTTGCGCGGGCATGGGCCTGAAGTAGACAGCGTGCAAATGCTCCCCAATGCTGAAACTCAGCCGCGCTCGCGCTCCAATGCTAATGTAGAATCGGACCAAACTGTTCCTCGTAAAACTCGACCGCGAGCGGAAGGGCTAGCGCGAGCGGACTTCGGAGTCATATGGAGCTCTATCGGGCTCGTTTTGGTGCGTTCTTTCGACTCCAGTGCTCCAATGAAACCCTGAGCTTTCGATTTCCGGCGAAAAACCCAGGACGAAATTCATCGTGGACACTGCTTTCAACATTTTGGCCGTATAGGTGCGAAATTTAAATCCACACGGCCCAATCGCTGTTGCAACACACAGTGGAAGCATAATCGTGGTGGGACCACGAGGGCTCGACACTATTAGTTTTCGTTCAGGCACGATTATCTTCTGAGGGTCCCACAAAGGAGCAAAGAACGAGAGAGGATTGTCAGGAAGATAGGTGATCAGGTTTGCTAACCGAGGACCTTACGTCAACGTGAGAACGCTGATCTCAACGATGCAGCCAGAGCGGTGCACTTTGATATCAGAAGAGGGGTCTGAGGGCATCGCAGTGTGGGAGAGAGGAGCCGCGCAGAAGAGGGTGAGTAGCCTGACTGGGGTACGAGGACGATACGAGCTGGGCAAACAATGTGCTTGTACGGGGCGAGGGATTAGCGATTGTGACACTTCCGCCTGAAAATCCTATCAGATGAGACCTACATTGAAAACTTTCTTCCACGAATAAATCGATATGTAATTTGTCGATGGTCGGGATCCATGTAGTATGTGGGCATTGCTACCAAATGACTTTGTTTGTGTTTTGTGACCGGAGTGGAACCCGCCGCGATATTAGGCTTACAATACAAATTCCTCCCGATAAAGGAGGGTCATTGTCTACTACCTGGAACGGAACAGCAATTAAACAAAGCCGAAAAGTGAAAGATTGTGAGCGAAGAAGTGTTGGTTGGCTGTTGAGCGGGAGTTGTTTGTTGAGAGGGAGAGACAAGAAATACCAGGAATAGAGACCGTTCTACCACATCGCTAACGAGAGCTGCCTTGCAGAGAAAAATCCTCACTGGAGAAGGCTTAGAAGTTCATCCTCTCATGGAGCCACAAGGAATTAGCGCGATGTTTCGACTGAATGTTATAACAGAGTCGTCTGCGGCGATCAAATATTTGTTGCTGGAATGATATACTGTCCGCCGTCCACTATGACGCGGTGTAATCCAATGAAAACGCTATAGCAGCATATAAGAAAACGGAAGACACACTGTATAATGCATCTATACAGTCCAGGTTGCTTATACAAAACTGCAGGAAAGCGCAATACTTGCGCCACTCAGGTAAAACTTGTTGCCCAGAATATGTTAAAAAATTGTCGAGAATTAGTCGAAAATCGAGTTTTCCAGGATAAGTCGAGAAGTTGTCGAGAATTCTGGTAAATGGGGTCATGTGGAGATTTTCGGCATAATTGTCTAGCATTCTTTGGGAGGTTGCAGAGAACTCAGGTGAAAAAAAATGGTGTTGAGAATTTGGCCCGAAATCCGTAAAAATCTCAGGAAAACGAGAATGTGTCGAAGTTTTGCTAAAGTTTTACCTGAGACATTTGCAGAAATGAGGAGAAACGAATCTGGCGAAATAATTCCGACGTCAGTAAATTCGTTGCGTGACACTTTTGTTGAATTCCGGAAGCGAGGCCGCATTTAATGGTACAGGTATCACATATTCGAGCGAAATTCATGATTTTTCGAGGAAACAGTTTTGAAGATAGGCTCCTTGTAAATTCGCACCAGGGGCCGACCCAAAGTACCGCTCACAAGGGAACTAGTTGTTTCTGCAGATCTTTGAACATTTTTCCACCAACTAGAGAACTTGCTGTAATTATGTCGAGAACTGAACAGGTAACTTTTTTCAGAGTGATTCTAGGTAGCTCAGGAGGGTATATTCGGATTCTGCATTCAAAAATATGAAGTTCTAGAAAAATACAGTTCATTCGAACTGGTCAAGCTTACTGGAAGTAGTTCTCTAGTTGTTTCTGAAAGCAGAGTGATATGTGCATAGATTGGACAGTAAATCTAGAACGTTGAATGTACATATCCTGAATACGGATATTTTCAACCATTTCGCAAAAGAATAACCGAAGGTAAGGTTATTTTCTCAAATCATAAACCCAAAAAATACTGCTTCCATGACACTCGTTGGACATCAGAATGTTCTTCAAAAGCACTGTATGTCATTGCAAGAAAGTAGGCTTTCCCAGCGTGTTTCTGAAACAAAACTTTCAAGAGTTGACAGGATTCTTACCCTATTAACTATTTCGGTTTGACACGGAAGAAATAACGAAATTCAAATACTAAATGAAGTTTGTTGAAGCCTATACGGTACATACCTTGAAATAGTTCTGTTTTAACGAGTATAAGGATCCATTTCCGGAAAAATTGACGCATTTGGTTTTTGTTTTTCACGAATATGAAAGAAGAACTCATCATCCCTAGGCGGCTCACAATTTTTCTAAAAGTCTTCTGATGGCAAACAAGCATTATCGGTTTGGAATTTTTGTGACTGTGTTTCACAGAAATCGCTTTAGTTTGTGTTAATCAGTTGCGACTATCGCAAGGACGGAGGTCTTAAAAGCCCCAGACACACCAAAGCCAGGGGAGGGGTACGTTGTGTCTATGTTGGGGGTCGTATCAGGGTCTCAAAGTTTTTCTTTAGGGTAAACGCGATTATTGGTGACCAAATCAACTACGGCTAAGAATACATTTTTGTGACTATGTTTTACAGAAATCGCTTCAGTTTATGTTAATTGTGCTAGGAATACATGTTAAGCTTGTTTCGATCGATTGTGTTTTGGGGTGTTAGTGTAGGAAGCGATATTAGACGTGAGGTTCTGGAATGCTAGAAACTCGAAAGTGTTAAGAGAATTACTCCTTCGAGGGGGGGGGGAGGGGCCCTCCAACCTCTTGTAGGCAACCGATCCAGTTGTGCTCAGAAATATTAAAAAGTACAAATACTTCCGCTGGTTTTCAACTTCAGACCCGCATCTTCGAGCTGGAGTAGTTCTTTCGAACCCTCTGATGAAAATTGAACTAAACTGGGGCTTAACTGAAATTTCAATTTTTCACGATTTTCAGGATCCCTCCCTCACCCAGGTGTAAAAAAAAGTTTCTGACAAGACCAAATTTCTTATGGTTTTTGAACCCAGTGAAGTTTTCTGGAACAAAGTTTGATGGGTGGAGTTTTCTTCACTTGGTCCGGACTTCCACTTGGTACAAACGATTTTCGTGGGATTTGTGCGCAGCGAAACAGGGTCTTGAGGCATCTATACCCTTGCGGAACGGTCAGCTGCGGATCTGAAATTTTTGTTGCAGAAAAACTGATTGGCATCCGAAAGCTACCATAAATCAAAGAAAACTTAAAAACCAAAGAAATTTTCTAGCTGCGAACGGGCTGCGAAGCGTCATTTTTCATGGTACCTTGACGAACTGCCCACTTCAAGGGGCCCTACTGGCTCTTGAAGAAAACCTAACGGGCTCTGTTTGGAATGTGTTGAAGTAGACAAAACAATGGTTAAAAACACACTAAAAGCCAGCCTCAGTGCTCACTTTGGAGAGACAATCCAGACACGCTAAATCGAGCTCAAAACACGGCCGCTCCCAGAATCCATTCGCAACTAAATATTTCCGCTAGTTTCAAACTTCAGACCCCCATCTCCGAGCTTGAGTAGTTTTTTCAAACCCTCTATCAAAAAAAAACTCACTTTGGGTTAATCTGATTTTTTTCCCTATCTGAACCCGGTAACGAAATTCGCGAAAAATTGAAATTTCAGGTGAGTCCCAGGTGAGTTCATTTTCCGTTAGAGGGTTCGAAATAGACTACTTGTTGAAAACCAGCATAAATATCTAGTTGGGAATGGATACTGGGAGCCAACGATTCTTTTACAACTAATCCGCTTTTGAGCGTGAATGAATGAGTTATGACACGACAGGTGGAGGTAGGGGGTAGTAACTTCTCAGACATTATCGCAACGCCGTGCTGAACCCTGGTGTTAATACCGCGAAAATGTGATAGAGATCTGTATTTAAGAGACTTCACAATTAAAATTTCAACTCGACCCAGCTTCAATATGCGACAATTTCCGTGATGAGTAGTACCATTCTAGCAATATGTTGCATACTGCTCCTACCCATCTCTGGGCAAAAACAGTCTACGACTTCGGGGAGAGGCGGCAGCGCGGTTGCGTAGTTCAATTAAAGGCACAGTCCAACCTCAGCATCGTTCTTCCGTTTTCTGCTTGTCTTGAAGAAGGTTCCACGCTGATTACAATGATGTTCCTGGATAGAATTGCGCAAGACTCCCGCGGAACGGAGTTATGATCCCTCAAAATTTGAACTGCGAAAGCCTAGTGGACGAGTTGTCCGAGGCTTGTAACTTCCGTCTTTTGCAAGCGATGTATTCGAGCGGACGTGAATGAAGAGAGAAGCTGAGAATGAAAGGAAGAACGGGGCTATTGATCGAAAACTATCGCTCATCCCGCCACAAGTGAGCTCGAAAAATCGTGAAATGGGCGTGCCAAAGTGATTTCTTGCTGTTGGTTCGCCAGAACGGCTTCTTCCTATATCTCGATCATTTGGAGGAATTGAGAGCTCACACTTGACAGGTGTTATATAGGGTGGGTCCACTTTACAATTATGTGGAAAACTCAGAATTCATCCCTGAGTTTCGACTATGCATTTATGCAACTTTAGCCATGGCTGGCTTGATTCCAACTGTGCTATTTATCGATAAGTAACAGCGTAGAATTTTTTCTGGGTCATGGTTCTCTTCTGTATCTTTGATTTATTCGTGTTATTCCTGCGTGTAACGTCGGCATGGATCCGGAAGAGACTTTGCGTTCACTGTTGCAGGTTGGCACAAACTCGGTGCCGTGTGCTATAACATAGGTGCACCGAGCTTGCGCCAACCTCCAATAGGGAAAGCAAAGTCTCTTCAGGATCCACGCCGATGTTAGCTGGTGAAACGACTGTAGTGGTAACGTGCGTGCAGGGTCCAGCAGCCCGTTGACAAAGGCCGCGAAATACTTATAGTCTATTAAACGGTGAAATTCACCTGGTTCCTACGCGTGCTTGTGCGGAGCGTATATTACAGACAGTGAGAGAGCGGAGGACCGACGGAAGCTTACTTTTCTACATATCCTACTACGTTCTTGTCATTTTTCGATGAATTATATATTTTCCTTCACAAAAACGTAATGATCCCCCCTCCAACTTTTTGTTTTCCACGGAAATTAACCCGATCCTCTTCACCACCCGTTGGCAAGTTATCCACACCTGCTAGACCTTGCGTGCGTGTGCGCTTGCGGAGAGGGGAACCTACAGTTTCTTGACGTTTCCGGTGCTTTTCAGAGAAAAAACAAAAGTTCGTCGTCAATGCGGTGTTTGCGTAACATCTGAGGACGTCCCGCCATAATCGACGACAAATCTTAATTTTTCCTCAAATTCGGGAGAAAAAAAGCACAGGGAAAATTGAGAAACGGTAAGCTTTCCCCAGGCACATGAAATATTGATACATCTAGGCTCTTTACAACACATTCACGCTGGAATAACACGAAAAAAAAATTAACAAACAGAAAAACTATAAACCACAAAACTTATTAGCTGTTGATTATCGATTAGTGGCAAGCTTGGAGTCGAGCCAGCATCAGTGAAAATACGCAACCACACCAGCGCTTTTTTAAGTTGCCCTGGACTGTATATGCAAGTTAAATGGCGTAATGTGTAATGCGGTTCACATTATGCTATCCAGACGGAGGAATTTAGCTAGCCAAATGGAGCCATCAGACGGAAACTTGAACGAATTCTATAACGACCATCAACAACAAGTACTACATTTCGAAAAGTAGATTTGCGCGGCGAATGACGGTCAACTTCACCGGATGATTCGATTTGCGCCCGAAAAAACACTGATGATTAGGTAGGTAGCCCCGCATAATGCCAGATGGTGGAGTGATAGCATCGCTAGGTTTAATCTGCTGCTGCAGCGTTAGTAATGTAAAGCGACAAAAGCTCAAGTTTGGAAGAAAGACCAAACATAATTAGCGTTATTTACCAGATGGAAAAGGCCGAGCAAAAAAAAAGAGAAATGTGCAATTCTGATTCTTGATTTAAAAAATCAGAAAAAAACAACACGTTGTGACGATGAGTGAACTGAACAGCACAGAAATTCAATATGTGAATTGAAATCAGAAGTGAAGAGGAGGTTTTTGGCAAAAACAATTTCAGCATATTTTGAGTGAAGAACAGGATAGATCGACCTCTGCCAGATGAAAAAGTCAAAGCTGTAAACAAAATAAAACTTCGAAGAATATACCAAATTTACGACAGTTGTGGATAACTTGAGGACTTCGAACAATGTGCGCAATTGCATTCTCGTGTTGTCAACGGCCGATGAGGTGCGGTTTGAAGAGCTCAAACAGCAAAAACGAGATGCGCACTCAAACGCGCTCCACCGCCACGAGCGGATACACACCCACATTACATTCACAGCAAGCGAATCAAACATTCGGCGAGAAAAGACGAACATAATGGAACACCGCCTCATTTGACCTTCATTCAGTAACTGCTATTGTTTTTCATCACAAGTGCATTAAAACCTCAAGAATGGATTCAAGAATGGAAGTTAAGTGCTAAAATAATTCCAAAAAGAAGAGGTATTGCGGTCATGTCAGCACATACCAGCAGTCGATGCGGAATTTTTCGTCGGATCGGTGTATAGGGGTCCGCATAGTTCAAGCGACGAAGAGCGCCGGATGATGCAATATCGATCATATTCGGCAACCGGGGCAACCGACACAGCGTGAATGGCGAGGAGGGGTCACAGCATTCTTTTGACGCCGCGACGGCCCTGCGTGAGTGCCAGCGAGCGGCAACCGTCTCCGCGATAACGAGGTGTCGTTTGTGCTTCCGCCGCCGAGCGGCGCGGCAAAGTGCGATCCTATAATATTGATTGTGCCGCACTGCATGCATATAATGTTGATTGTGCCGCCAAATAGACTCCCGCCGTTGGAAGACGCTGCAGCATGCAATGGAGGGGAATCGATCGTGCGGCGCCGCATGATCGATACCTCCTCCATTGCATGCTACCGCGTGTTTCAGCGGCGGGAGTGTATTCGGCCCCTTAAGGGTTCTTTATACTTACGCCGCCGAACGGCTGTTTCTGTCCATCCGACGTGAACTAGGAAATCCACGCTTGAATTTGTTATTATAGTAATATTCTTCCGTTCCGCATCTTCTTTTTATGCAATGACTCAAAGCTAGCAAACCTAACTGCTGAAGGGAAACTCTCAGAATCAAAAATGCCATGAATTCTCATAAGTTTACGTAAACGCGATCTAGCCACAATTAGGGTTAACGTGCGGAGTGAACAGAGAGGATTTCCGCAGCGCGCGACGCTTCAGAAGCATAACTCGCCCGGGCTCCTCCCTCGATATGTCGTGCGCCTACAACCCGGGTATACATACCAAATTAGCCATGGGGCATGAAATCTTCGAGGGCAGCTAACTGCATGGGAAGCTTTGTTGCACGAAATGCGGCAAGAAGAGATGATGGTTCATGGGTATAGGTCCCTTGGATGGGAAATCGTACTCATCAAACAATATCGATCATTGCTGATCAATAATATTGGTTTTTCGCGACTTGCACAAAATGAGTTGCACAAGATGAGTGGTGATTTTTGATATTTGTGGGGCAAAAGCTTCTAGAAATGTACTCATCCCACAATATCGATCGGTAGCGAATCGATAACTCACCGAAGGCATAATCTGCCAAAGGTTTCGCCTTTCCAAAATGAGAATCGCGAGGCCAAAATAAAGTCAAGAAGGTAATCTTTTGAAAAAATATTAAATTTTCTAAGTTTTAGCTTCCAGGCAAAGACAGTGATTCGGCAGTGTCATACTTAGGAGAAATTGAAAGTCGAAGAAAGTCAGAAAAAAATGCTTAAAATTTTTCAGAGAATGATTCGGCGCTAAATAATTTGAAATAATAAAAACACTGGGAAATGTAGTGAAATGACTAAAAATACGATTTGATCATAGAACAACCATCGATAAGTAGTGGCAGACGAGCGAAGGGATTTCGTAAGCCCTTCTGTTTAACCAATCAAAGCAAAATCAAGCACGCTACTCCACGTACAATTAAATGAGGAGACAAATAACTACGGATATGAGCATTGCCTTCACCAAGCTTAACCCATGCTGTCCGATTCCACGTCTGTCACCACTTAACAGTGTGGTCCATGCTCGACAGCGAAATCGTATTTTAAAGGCAGTGTTCACGATGAAAATTGTTTTTCTGTTTTCCCGCCTATCTTGAAAACGGCCCCATGCTGATTCCAATGGTGTCTCTGAAACCATACAAGACCTTCTGTGAACGCAGGTATGGTCCCTCAAAGATTGAGCTATGGAAGCATGGTGGACGAGTTGTCCGAGGCTTGTAACTTCCGTCTTTTGATCTATGCGAGCTGACCTGAGTAAAGAGAGAAGATGAGAATGAAGGGAAGAACGGGGCTAATGATTGAAAATCATCGCTCATCTCACGATCTCGAGCATTCATTTGTTCACGTCGGTGGGCGTGTGATGCGCTTTTGGGTTTTCAATGCGCTCGGAGTTGCAACTTCGGGCTCTTTTGGGGCTCTTCCTGGCTCGTTTCCATGCATTTTTTAGACGTCAACGTTACAGAGTGTCCCTCCACTACCCAATCCTAGTGGAATTTCAAAAACTTTTTTCATCGTGAACACTGCCTTTAAGTAGTTCCTCTACAATGTTTTTTATAATTAATTTAGATAATTCTGCGTCAAGTAGTTTTCTTAAACATTTCAGCAGGTTTTTCAGACTTTTCGGCTACTCAATTCTCCGAAATATAACATTGCAGTGGTCTTACTTTTGCCAGGAAGCTAAACATTAAGAATCAGCAGTTTACTTCCACAGTGTGCCCAATTTCTCGGTTATAGCCTTCCTTCTAAGATTTGCAATTTGTGGAAATCTCCTACATAATCAGTAGTAGATCAAACTGTTTGTTGTGAGTAGTGAATGAAATGTCTAAAGTGAGAGTGATTAGGCGAAACACGGTGCTTGACCGCACCCTGCCCGCGATGTTCCAGTGACACGTACATCGACTTGTTCATTCGCTTACAAATGATTTATGCGATGCGACAGTATTCCGGCCTTCGCCTGTTACGGTTACGTGTTCGAAAGAATTCAGGAGATTCCGTCAACACGAGATTCTCAATCTCTTTCATTTCATCGTTCGATCTCGGTAGGTAAAAGAAACAAGTTCGAAATCCCATACCGAAAATGAAAGGATTTGAAATTTGATTTGACAGTGTACGTCAAAAACGCACTGGGTCATCACGAAAACTATGTATGTGAGCCTAGATCCTTGTTTTGTCATACAAGAAAAACTTGCTCTGCCGATGGGTCTTGAGATACCTTACCGAAAAACTAGAGATGCCCAGGGGTTCGAAGGTATTAATTCCAATTTTATAGCCAGAATTTTCGCAAACCACGGCATTTTCAGCCCAAGTTTGTGAAATTCTCGTTACATCACCCGTATCAACCACGGAGATTCTCGCCTTCCGATGCAGAAAAGGAGGAAGATCGACTCACCCTGTCCTGAGTCCTAGAAAGGCTATCCCAGCCGCGACAAACCGCATTGCCGTTTCTTTCCCACTAACGGTCTAAAATCTCTTGGTAAGGTCTTCCAGAGAGCTACCTGGAACCACCCTCTACGACCAGCCACAGAATTTCAAGCAATAACTCCGTAGACCAACGAGGAGCGATCGGCCTCCCTGCGCTCGGCGTAGCAAACGCAGGCTGAGATTGCTACTCAACACAAGCTGTACGCAAATACGGAATTCCTTGTTATATTTATCGAGAGAAGTTGAGGATTCAGCGGCAGCGCGAAAGATAGGGCAAATCGAGCCTTCCTTTTTAGTTCTGTAGAACTCCACCCCTTTCACCTTCAAGGCAAGAAAATGCGGGTTTTGGCGAGCAAGAGGGTGTAGCATGCCGCTCCCTCGGAAGCATCTTGCCACTCACCGACAGTGTTGATATTTTTGAAAAGTTGTACGTGAGTATTTTAAATCCGGTAGTTTAAAGGCAGCGGTCACGATGAAAAACGTCATCGAAAAAACTACAAAAATTAGCCTAGATCGAAAACAGCTGAAAAACTAGGAAGGTAGCGCGGTGAAAAACGGGCTAGAATTAGAGTTTCTAGGGCCTAAAGAAGCCACTTCGTGCACACGTGCACAGCGATGACGAAAAAGATCGCAGTCTCATGCCGAGCAGTCAAAAATCATCAACATTCAGAGAACAAAATAAATGCAAATTTAACGAGTAAAAACAGTTGAACAATGAAAGCATCACTATAGTCAATGTTTTTGACTAGATGTGTACATAAATTCGAAGGTTCATTGATTGAATTTCAAAGTCGAGCCAGCTGATGTTCTTGATATAATAGGTCATCGATGCCGATAATGTGGAGTGGGCTCGTCCACCATCAAAAGACAAGAAAGTTCAGGCTTCAAATTTGGCCCAAAACAGTGTTTTTTTCGCGATTTTTTCTTATAGGTCCTACTACTCGAGACCCAGGAAAGGGTTTAGAGAGAGAAAGACGACAAGCATATTTGATCGCGACCACTGCCTTTAAGTGGTTCAAGTCCAAACAACTTTTATTTTAAGCCACAAGTAATGGCAGCAATTCACAGTTTTGTCACTGAAACAGGGAGCATAAGGGCAGCATACAACCCAAAAATGGTATCGATTTTATGGCATGGATCGATGGCTTGGAGCTGTTAGTATTTACAAACGACAAAAAAACCTGAAAAAATCTTGATTGAAATGAAGAGATAATGGTTTGTGTTGGATTAGAAGTGGCCGAGCAACAATACACAGGCTGAGATAGCGAGGCTAGCTACAGATGAATAAGAAAACGAGGCTAATATTTAGACTAGTTCGGGAGTCACTGGAAAGCCTAAAATACCGCTCGGAGGATTTTGTCACAAAGCGCGTGAAGACGCGTTTTTGCGTATTTTTCTTCCTTTTTAAAATGCGAAACTGGGGTGATATTCATGATCCTGGGGTAGAGGGCTACGGCTAGAGGGCTACGCGAGGTATAGCCTTCGTGAGGGTTACGTTGAGAACTGTAGAAGTTGCGTAATCAGCTAAGTATGCAAATTAGAGCATCGTACGCGCTGAAAATCGTATGCTATTCTTCATATTTTTGTGTAGCTTGGCCTATCTAGTGAACGAAAATGTCAATAGGGCCCATAAAAAAACCTCATTTTTAAATAAAAGTCAGTCTAAAGACCCTGTGAAATTGAACTCAAATTAGGCGCAAAAATCGTTTTTGAAGTTTTTTTGAAGTTCAATCGAAGACCTCGTGACTGTCATTTTCTAAGTTTTTTGCATGTGGAGTTTGTGTCGTAACTATTTTTTATGTTGATTGACGGTCGCACCAATATTCTATGAAAAAAAATTCTAGATGACTGGCGAGAACTGGAGGCGGATCCTCATCTTTAACCCCTCCCAACCTCAAACCGACGTTTTTAACGCGCCGCAGTTTACCGGTGAGGTCCGCAGAGCTCAATAGTAAATTTTGGCCTAAAAAATGGAATGTGGCTTCCAGCGCAAACAATGCCTTTGAGGTACCGTAGCGGAGGGAGTTCGACCGTCTCTGTCTGCATTTTCCTGTGTCTACAGAACATAGAACGCTGGTGGATTCCGACACTTCTTTAGTTCTCAATGAAACCCCGACAACAGCTATACCACTAAACGGCCATCAACACCAGAATCGTAAATATCACTCTAGTATAGCACAATGTTAAATTCAATGCGACTCATTCAAGAAGGAAGAAAAAGACACGAAAACGCGTCCTCGCGCGCTTCCTGCCCAATGCCTAAGAGAGGTGGTCCATCGTTTCCGTTTTCCATTCAGTCTGACGCATGAAACAGGCGGCTGGCCCGTCGTGGTTGGCGGCCTCATTGGAGAATGGAGTTTCGATTCGCATTGGGTGATCTACCCTCGCAGCCCCGTACATTCATCAGACTAAGGCCATTGTTATACCTCCAGTCTGCGACCGCGACAGGTCCGCTCATCTGTTACGAATCGTGTCGGGACCCACACTCTCGCCATGAAAAGATCTGTTGCGGGAACAGTTTGCAGGCGCCGGTCGCGTCGCAGTGTCGCAGATGGGTGTTATATCTTCAAATGTAAGAAACGTGCCGCAGTCGGTCGCTGTCGCCGTCGCAGTGTCGCGCACTGCGACCGATACCAGCGAAAGCGACGGAGTAATTGTTCTAAAGCGGGTTTCCTCTGTTTTTCAATGTTTTTTTGTGGTTCTTTCTTTCATTTCTCTCCTGGTGTCTTCACCTCATCTTATACGTATAAATCTTAAAGCCTGCCCCTTTATAGAATTGAAACTGAAGTGGTTTGCACTAAGATTCCGGGTTATTGATCCGACGTTTTGTCTGCAATTGCGTGGGCGATGGCACGCGACAGACGTAAATTGGCGTGATGTATGGCATACCACAACTGGCCCTCAGCGACAGCGACTTCGCTCTGGTCTGCGACCGCGACAGGGATGTGGCAGAGTATAACAATGGCCTAAAATGATTGGCTGATGGAGAGCCAATCTCTTTGGCCGTAATGCTTAACATCAGCTATAGGAGTTTTTATCAGTAGAATTTTATAAAAGGCTACGATAAATTGGGGAGAACTAAGGAAAGCCTGAAGTCTCACTCATAATTTTTTTAGGGCAGCCCTACCATGAAAAGGCTTTCATATCAAATTAAGTATACTTAGATCCGTGGCTTGTTTCCTCAAGAAAAAAACATTCAATTATAAAACTAGTCGTATTACTTTTTTTCCTTCTAATCTAGTTTAATTTCACTACAAATAGAGTGTGTCCGAATGAGAATGGCGGCCCATGCGGCTGGCGAGCTTGGCAGGCGGCCGTCGCGTTCGCCGCTCTCGGACGAGCATGCGAAACGTCCCCACCGCCATCGACTACGAACCGGGCCGGCACCGGCTGCCAGCAAACACTGCGCCGATCAATCAGCTCTGTAGGACGGGGAAGGGTGGATGGCCGCTGTTCGAATCCAAAGCAAAAGTAGCCAGGTGAAAATTTTCCTGAAGGGCCGAAGAGAAAAAGTCGTCAGAAGGAAAATTCTCTAAAGGATCATTCAAATTATAGCAGAAAGAATATTATTCATAACTTAACGTCGGCATTGCTCCGGAAGAGACTTTGAGTTCACTGTTGCAGGTTGGCGCAGACTCGGTGCCCTATGCTATAACATAGGTGCACTGAGCTTGCGCCAACCTCCAATGGGGAACGCAGAGTCTCTTCAGGATCCACGCCGATGTTACATGCTTGCGACTTTGTAGGTCTTGCAACAATATAAAATGAGCCATTTAATCTCGCAGGTAAACCACGATATGAGAAGGCGGTCGACCATCTTGTGTAGAAGACAATGGAAAATGGATTTGCCTTCGGTTTGATTCCGTAGTCATTTTCATGATGATGATTGTGTGTTGTTATCAAATAGTTGTCTTATCATTTTGTGAAGCTGCTTCAAACTTGTATTTAACCCGTATTTGAGTACTATGAAAGAACTTTTATTCATACATCTCAATATACTATTATGTATAACGTTTTCAGAAAAGACGTTTCTACATACAAAACTTTTCAAGTACCTAACACGATCAATATAATCGTTAAATAAACTAGAAGTCCTAGCTATTCTTAGCACCTCTGTATATATAACAGATGACTTGATACGAATTGAAATGTTCGAATGAAAATGAGGGAAATGTATTACACTGAATTTAAACTTATCTGTTTTATTGAAACGTTTGGTTATAATCACACCATTTATTATCTTCAAGTCAAGGTCTAAATAATTACAGTGGTATTCACTGAAGTGAGTCTTTTCTAAACTCATTGTATTTTTGTATATATTTTGTAGCCTATCTGAAATGTAGTTTCCGCTACGGTTGTGAATAAGAAGGAAATCATCCATATCTATAGGGATAAAACGATCTTTGGGAAGAAATTCTCTCCACTGAAAATTCATATTCAAAGATTGAAAGCGGTAAATCAGCAAGTAAGGGACTAACATTACCACCTTGTGGAGCTCCATTGATTTGTTTATATAAAATTTGCCCAGAGGTGCAGAAGCCGTTTTTGAGCAAATAATCAGTAAAATATACAAGATCTGTAGCGGTATAGTACCTGTGTTTATAAGATTCAACTTCATTAGTGTGGTATATAGTTTTATATACATCAAAAGCAATTTACATTTTACCTGCACTCTTGAAGCAAATTTGTAGCAGTTTTTAATATTTTAAATGATAACATCATTGGGTAAATTAGTAAACATGTTATAACAAATCAGCAGAGAATAGTTTTTTCTCTTTCATCTCTATGTCAGTGAGTTTATTACTTAAATTTATGCCATTAATCGACCAATAATCAATAAAATTTTTATTTCTGCTTTTAATAAATTTGTTATAATTTTTGAAATGATCTTTTATGCAGGTAAAAATATTTTTTAGTTCTACTGATAAAGGTTTGTTTATTCCATTACAGTCTCCAGTGATGAATCTAAATTTAGCTGGATTTTTATGAAGCTTCGGCACACAATAAATATGTGGAATATTAGCTTCAGGAATCATCTTAGTTTTCATATGGTTATAAAGTGTTATGTATCTATTGAATATATCATCAGTAGTTTCTGTATCAAATTTTTCATATGTATTGTTACTGACTCTTATATTGAAGTTA
Organism: Aplectana chamaeleonis; assembly: GCA_029168955.1. Taxonomy (NCBI): domain Eukaryota; kingdom Metazoa; phylum Nematoda; class Chromadorea; order Rhabditida; family Cosmocercidae; genus Aplectana; species Aplectana chamaeleonis. The sequence goes on along the minus strand of JAPDOI010000050.1, from coordinate 63,235 downwards.
TTATTTTGATAGCTAATTCCCATTTCTGTGCACATTGTCTGCAGATAGTAGTTTTTACAAGTAAAACTATAATTATTGCTTGCTTTATCAAGAGAACATATGATCAAATTGTTCTTGAGTTCATCCAATTCGAATCTATTATATTCATATAAGTATTCATCATTCAAGTTATTGTAATAAAGAAAAGGTTTGAACATATTTTTGATGTTTGTCTTGAGCTAACTATTCAAATCAATAAGGATATTGTAATCAGTAATTCGATATTTGACTGAAACTGTCCTTACAAATATATCCACTACATTATCAATCCATATATAAATATCTCTTTTAGTAGTTTTATTATTTTGGATATATTTAGTACCGAAACTCAGGATCCTTCTAAGACTTTCATCAGACACCATAGTAAGGTCTCCAGTGATAACATGTCCATGTTTCTTATCTACATATTTCTTATATCTTGATATATTACATATGCGATCTTGTTGAAATTGTCTGTGCAAGCTATCGAGATTGAGATTCCTCAGAGCATTATTATAGTTGATAACTTTTTTCGAAAAAGGAGGCAGGTAAGTATATATCACCATGAAAGGCAGGTATGTGACATTAGTGTTATTTTTAATTACATCACTTATATGAATATTATTTAAGATTCTATTAATATTGACACAATCTATAATTTCATGAATATATTCAATATTAACGTTCAGATGAGGTTTATTTTGAACCTCTTTATTATTTTTAGTGTTGACCTTGAAATGAAAATTACAAGGAGTGCTGATTATGATGTGTCTATTCCTATCGTTAGTTTTAGCCAAAAATTATTGTCATAACATAAGTTACAAGGTTGTATCAAATTAGTTTTTTTGCAATGTATGTAAATACTTATATATGTCAATATCACTATTGCAATCATTTACGTAATTAATAAGCTCATGTACATCTATTCGATGTTTATTATGTTTATTCTTTCTACGACCATTTCTGATTCTTTCTTTTTTAATTTTTAGAGCAGAGTAAGGGTGGTTATCTTTATGTCTCAAAGATTACCAATATCGGAGATGTTCCCGTATCCTTTTATGTTATCAGTTAAGCCAAAAGGAAAGGCAGAGTTGAGTAACCTAATCCAAAATAATTCTTTTTCGGCCAATACATTTTTATAATTATTGTCTACACATGAGTCTAAAATGCTCACAGTGATATGAGCGCTTCTCCATAAACCATTACCATCAAAAGGATCATATAAATATTTTCTAATGTCTTGTTTTTTGATAAGATATAAATGTTCCCTGACTCTGAATTTGAGTTTTCTTGATGTAATACCTACATATTGCATGTTACAATTGTTGCAAGTTAAACAGTAAACAAAGTTCTCTTTATTACAATTATCATTCACAGAGCTATATGTATTCATCCTCAATTTGGAATGTTTCGAATATATATGTGGATTTTTATCGATAATATTACATATGTTACAGTTAGGACCACAATTATTCGCTGTGTTGTAATTACCAAAATTTTGTACTGTGTCAACACTGTTTTTCTTGCTTTTAATATAAACAATATGTTTATAATAAATAGAGGAAGAATAATCGCTGCTTGACTGAGACGCAGGTCTAGAATTTTGAGTATGTGATCGACCCCTACCACATACCAAATCCAATTCCCCACGCTAAGCGCGGTCTCAATTTAAATGTTATCTATTGAGGAAACAAGCCACGGACCTAACCGTATGTAGTAGTTGACTTTCATTTCTTGTTTCTTGGCAAAATTTCCAAAGTTAAAAATTTTCCAATACTGCTGGAATGAACATTATTTTCAAAGAAGAAAGCATGAAAAAATACAGACCGAGAAGAGAACTGTCCTTAACAGAGGCCAGAAATTTCAAATTATACAATTCGTATATGGAAAGCATGCACTAATATGTACATGAAAAAGCGATCGTTTTTACGCTGATGTATCACTGCAATTGACGGGAAGCGGAAACGAACTACAACCCGCCTCGACTCTGTAGGAATCCAACAGTGAACGGGCAAGTATTCGCCTGTTTAGACAGGTTCATTCTGAGTGGCTGACCAAACGACTTCATTGAGAAACCCAGAGTTTCGTCGTTGAGTACGAGAAAATGCGTAATTCACCTATAGGAGTGTTGCCTTTTTTTAGGAACAAACCCTTTGATTCGCATCTATAGTACACGACAAAAAACTCTTGTAGCGGTTTTGTCCACTTTACAATAGAACAAATGCGCATGCCAACGTAAGGAAAAGAATGGGCTGAAGGCAGTTGTCTCTCAATAAAGTTTGAGTACGGTTTCATCAAATCCTCAAGTTGTTAAGTCAGTGCTTGTGGAAAACGTTGGCATTTTTTTGAAAGCACGACTTACGTGTTTTTTTACATATTCATTTTAGTTGGTCGCACCCACAGCTTACACCTGAGTGGCTGCCCTCTCATCACTTTGGCGCGCTTCACAGCGGGAAGCCACGACTCTGCGAGCTGTGCATTCGACCAGCATGCCAAAGAAACCCAAGAGTTTCTACAACAAACTTGCATTCATTCTTTTTCTTGGTGATTTTACTACTGTGTAGAGGTCAGCACATTGTATACGCAATAAGATGGCAGAAAGATATACCGTGAATCCATGCGAATCAGCTGTTAAAAGTCAGTCTGCTACGAAATTTTACCCCAATCCTCATGAGGGGATTCGACGCGAACTTGTTACAAAATGTGTAGTGCTTTCATGACTTTTCCTTTGAAAAATAAATAATGTGCAACCATTAGGCCTTAGTTCGTGCGAAAAAAGTATCGGAGCGAAATCCCGGTCCGGACTTGCGGACAGCCGCTGTTGCATCACGCTACACGATGATAATAGCGCCGGATTAACCTTTGTCCCTGCACGATTATCACCGTTAGGCGTAATGCAAAAGTATACCCTATGCTCCCTGTGGGCGGTGTGCGACAGGCAAATTCCATTCGGGATCACACTTCCAGCAAAGAACGAAGCGATGCTCGGTCGGGATCATACTTTCATTGACGGGCGACAAGATGCAATGTAAAGTGTGTCCGAATGAGAATGGCGGTCCATGCGGCCGGCATGCTTGGCAGGCGGCCGTCGCGACGAGCATGCGGATAGTCCCCCACAGCCGTCGACTACGAACGGGGCCGGCACCGGCTGGCAGCTAACACTGCGCCGATCAATCAGCTCTACAGCAGGGGGAGGGGGATGGCCGCCGTTCGAATCCAACACTCGTCCGAGAGCGACACCTTTGACGGCCGCCTGCCAAGCACGCTGGCCGCACGGGCCGCCATTCTCATTCGGACACACTTTACAGCATCAATATAGATAGAAAATCGATATGCCTGCTATGCACTTTCGCGCAAGGCTACTCTCGTCGTCACAAATCCTTCATTCTTTTCATGACATATTTGTCAATTTTGGTCATTGAATTTCCGATTCACAGCAATGATTTTTCTCAGTTGCTGCTCCTGTGTTAGCTACAACGGGGGTTGCCACGACATAGGCTAAGTGAGGTTCTCAGCTTAAACAAACTGTGCCAGTATGAAGATTGAGTGTCAGAACCACTTATTTCAACTGTCAAATTTTAAATGTCGAAAGGAGGGTTCGTTGTTGCTTTAGACACTATTTTATTTCTGGAAGCAAACCGCTCTTTCCTAGACAACAGAGTTCGAAACGAAAAAAAAACAGGAGGGATAAAAGAAGCGGCAAAATCATGCAGTGATTTTTCGAACAAAAAGTTTATCGTCTTTCTACAAGTGGATTTGATTGGTGTCAATTGAGGAACAAGATGTCGCTGAGGCCAAGGTGACAATCCGGCGCTCACCATAGAATGAACGAATCGTCTTCTATAGCCCCTCCCGCAGTGCGAGGAGTCTGTCTGCTGAATGACTTTGTTATGAGCGCGTGGATAACGGTGGCTACTTGTAAATAGTCCATTTCCACATGATTACTCAAGTGGAGTTGACCAAATGAGTACGAAAACTGAAGTAACCATGCATGAATGACCTCTATTATACACTAGTCAAACCGTCCGACTGATTAAAATCCCCGAAGAAGATATGGTTCCAGAGTTTCGAATTCCGAACTGCCATGATTTTTGTCACATATGGGCTCTCAAAATTCTGCGCCACACAGCAGTACGCATCAACTTTGGCTCTAAGAGGAAATTTTAATTTATGAATAAGTCAATTCACAAATTCCCAAAAAATGTAGATTAAGTTTGCCGGGAAAAGTTTACCCGAAAGTCGAAACCTCGGTTTGGGGTAGATGCATAATGGTTCAATCTTTGTTTTGTGTAGAAGACATAGAGACTATTTACCTACAGTATGTGTATTTATGTAGACACTCAGAGACTCAGGTACTACGAACAACTTTGCGTCGACTACTCATGATTCCTAGCGTCAACAACGCCACAGGTATGAAACGTGTTGAAATTTTTTTGGGAAACTTTCACCACTTTCAATTCGGTGGTTGAATAAGTTTTTTTTCACTTGCACATTATAGTATTTGTACAATGCCAATCTCGCTTAAATTCCATATTAAAGGCAGCATACACGCTCGCAAAAGTTGTTGAGATAACTACATTAGTGGGGTCGCACGGGCCCTAGAAGAGCCCTCACGAAGCTGGAAGAGTTGAAAACGAGTTAAACCGACCGTATTTGAGCCGTATTGAGTCACAAAATCATCCTTTCTCCGCCCATAGATACGGGCTCCGCCCCTCAATACAAACATTCAATGCTCGATTACGGTCATTTTGGCTGATTTTTTACGCTTCTAAGGTCGTAAGCTATCCAGAAAGGACCGTACGAGTACATTAGCGTCGTTATCCCAACAAATATGTCGCTAGCTCCGCTATTTCAGCCAATGCGGTACAACTCATCCACTTCTGGGCCAATATGGAGCAAACCGTTATATCTTCATTTCAGTTGATTTTTTCCGGTTTTTTCGTTATCTCTGAATATTAACAGCTTCAGACCTTCAATTCATTCTATAAAACTGATATCATTCATGAGCGTGTATGCTGCCTTTAAGGCATGGACGTTTGGAACTGGCATTTCTTTTAGGTTACCCGATACTTCAAGAGATTAGATTATTCTCCATGCATCACCCTCGATTAACCTCGGCATGCTGAATCAGTTGTACAGTGCTTATCTGGGCCAAATTCCGGTCCGATATTGCGTCTTGACACGCTTTGCGGGGCCGCACGCGCTGGAGTCAGTCGGATTTCCAGCGCCTAAGCCGATTCGATACGGCTTTTTAATACAGTTTTCTCGAATTTTGTTTACTTTTCAGTTTCTAAAACCTACCTAGAGTCAACAGAGCGGCGGCTGCGGCGCTGGAAACTCTTCCGACTCGAATGCGCGCGGCCGCAAAGCGTATCGAGACGCAATTGCGGACAGGAATTTGGTCCAGAGAAGCACAGTAAGTTGTTGCCTTGAATTTGATAGATGACGTTTTCTGACTGACGGTGTTTGACTCTCCGGCAAGTTTCTTGGCAAGGTGCGGTATCTTCCTGGTTTCTCTACTTGTGACGATGATTTTATAAAGCAGGTTCTACGGATTCCAGTAGGGTTCGTGTCGACGTTCGACCGATTAAGCGCATTTTGATTTGATCCTTTCAGGCTCTGAGCAAGGCGACTACGCCGAAACGCGTCAACCAATAAACGTCATGTATCAACCTCTTGAACATGTTCAAGAACAACTACTTACCACTGATTAGAACATTTTTGATTTCTCACCGAACAAAAAACCAACCCTTACTTGCTCTGTACTTTACGTGCGCCGCACGACTGCTACCATGAAGCACAACTTCTGAAAAGACGATAAAAAGAATTCAGATCTTCGAATTGTCCGAAATTATTTTGTTGCATGTACAGGGCGGCTAAAAACTTCCCACACTTTTTTAGGTGGCTTGAATAGCTGTGCCTATCACCTGTGAATAGTTGAATCAACTCATTTCAAAAACCGAAAGCTTCACTGGATCAACAATAAGACAAAATGTCACAATGCAAGTATGAGATCATGTTCTTCATCCTCAGTACATTTGCGCAGGTCGCTGTCGAAAATTACCCCCTTTGGTTGCAAACTCTTGAGCCGTAGCTTGGTTCGAAGCAGGCATCAGAGCTATTTCAAACGCATTCAAGCTAGGGTTTCGTTTCCCTGATATTTTTGCAGAGTGGTTGAACCCACAATTTTAATGAGTCTGAGTCAAGTTCTGTGGCCAAACATCTTTCCCTCGAAATTCAGGAAATAAATCGTGAAACGGCATTCGTCTAAATGGCGAATGTGTCCAGTCTTCCTGCAATGAGAATCCTTCCGCTGGAGTTTTTCCAAGCAGGTGGTGACACAAGTGGAAATTATGGAAACGATATATGGTAAGAATCTCCAGTTTTTAGAAGTGAGTTTCCTAAGGTTCGTGCATGCGGCTATCGCTGACCAAATGGACTACGTGACGACGTTTTCCCGACAGTTTTCGGAGGCTTTTTGAACATTTGTTTTACCGCTCCAAGGTTAAGATTGCTCTCGTTGTTCTGGAGAGGCTTTTGGGCTCTGCAAATGGTCGATTTGTTGATTTACAAGAGGTTTTCTTACAAAAGCACGGTCCAATCTCGGAGACCTGAGATTTCCACACATTCGAGGTAGACCCACCATGTATACACCTACTGAGTGCGAGATTCTCAATTCCTCCGAATGAGCGAGATACAGATTGGTTGAAAAGTATTGAAAGTAAAAATGAAGGGATATGAACTTTTAAATGAAATTAGTTTTTTATTCAATATAATCTCCTTCAACTTCAATACACTTATTCTAATGATCCTGCAATAACTTTTTTCATACCTACCCTGTAATGATTTTCTGGAAGCTCTGCAAAATACTGTTCCACGACTGAAATAGTTTCTTCATTCGATGTAAAACGCTTTCCACGAAGGAATTCTTTCAAGTTTCTGAAGAGGTACATAGCAGGGCTGTGCGTAATTACGATATAAGAATTAAGAAATTTTCACGATTTTTTCGAATTTGTCACGATTTACGAAATTTCGGCCCAAAATCGTAACGAATCGTAACAAATCGTGAAAATGCGGTAGAAAGAACAATGTAAGTTTGCGGTCCAGAGCATAGATAAATGTAGCACTTCTTTCACATTCCTGATACAAATTTGATTATCCTTTCCAATCACTGATTTTCGGTTTAATCTTGTTATTCCAAACCGAGCGTAGACAACATGACATGGCATAATGTAGTAGTTGACAACGAGATTCAGGTATGACCGACCGCTCTGCTTCTCACACTGACCGATTCAAAAGTATTGAAGGGTTCCAACCCTTACTTGTTTCACCTGAGAGCCAGGTCGGCGGAGCCGAGCTCCACAGTTGTTTATCTCCGTGGTTTGCTCTCGTCCGCCATCACAAACACGAGAGACGCAGACATATGTTAGAGCCACCGCCTATATCGGAGCGAAATTCCTGTCCGGAGTTGCAGACAACCGCTGTTGCAACACTTATTGAAAACGAGGACATGCTGGGACTACGAGGTCCTGCCACGATTAGTCTTCTTCCCACCATGTTTATCGTCGAACTGCAGCCTGCAAAAGCGATCGTCTGCAACTGTGGACTAGAGCTCCATCCCGCTTACTAACTTACTTGCTTAATCGGTTTGCTTTCGCCTGACGCGGTCATTCCGCATCTTCACCGAGGTGGGCCGTCCTAGTAGTTAGCCGTGTCCATTTGTCACGGTCCTCAGCCACAATTTGAACACAATCCATCCATTGATCACTATTCCACTTCCTGCGAAGTAAAACATCGCGCCTGAATTGCCTTTCAATGCCGAGTGATTTCAAATCCTCCTTCACCACATCAGTCCAAAACTTTTGCCTACGTCCAGGCGTCCGTTTCCAGACAGGACTTGGAAGCATCCTTAGAGTGTGTTCTAACAAGACGATCTGGCGGTCTTCTTAAAATATGCCCCAACAGACGGAGACGACCTTCCGTTGGCGCTTGAGATGGCATAGGGAGATGTTGGCACCTCCCTCGTGTCAAACGTAGATGTAAGGCGTCAACCTCGTTGTAGAAATCTTCGTTGTGGCACATCCGCGGCCAGAAATATCCAAGCAAACGTCTAAACAGCTTCCTCTCCGTGCAATCCAACCTTTCCATCTGCGTCTTCGGTGCTGCCCACGTCTCCGATCCGTACATCATGATAGGGCGAATAGCGGATAAGTAGACGCGCAACTTGACTTCCTTCGCGATGGGGGTAGACCACAAACACTTGGTTAGAGAATTGAATGCAGACGTAGCATTCCCACATCGTTGTTGAATATCTGCTGCATAACTACCATCGTTCTTCAGCAAACAGCACAAATAACAGAAATCGTCCACCAGTTCGATACGTTGTCCGTCCACACAAACTCCCGTTGAAGGCCTCTGAGAGACCCACATCTGCTTGCATTTGTCGGGACGAAGACGAAGTCCATAGACTGCGGCATACTTCGAAACGAGGTTCACAATCCTTTGCAGTTTTGCGTTGTTTTCAGCGAATAACACAATGTCATCGGCGTACTCCAGGTCGACAAGGGAGCGTCCTGATGGTGTTAGGATCACGTCCGCAGGAAACTGTTCCGCAACTCTACGCATGATGTCATCAACGGCAAAGTTGAATAGGAAAGGTCCTGCTACAGCTCCTTGCCTTACTCCTGTTCTCACCTCGAAAGCTGACGTAAATCCGACAGGTGTACGAACTGCTGCTGTTGTTCCTTTGTTCATGTCCTCGATTAGTCGAACATACTTTTCCGGGACTCCATCGGCTTGCAGAGCGTTGAGCAATCGATCACGATGAGGAAAGTCGAATGCGGCTCCAAAGTCCAAAAAAACAAGCTGTAATGGCTTCGAATACCGCTGCCATGATTCGATTACTCTTCCCACAACGAACACTTGGTCGATGGTCGATCTTCCAGGTCGAAAACCGTCTTGCTCCTCTCTGGTCGTTTCCTCACGATGTTTGATGAGTCGCTCGAGAATGATACGTTCTAAAACCTTGTACATGACACGAAGTAGAGAAATTCCTCTGTAGTTCTTAGGATCCGTGACGGATAGCTTCTTGTGAAGAGGTACGATGATCGCATGTCTCCACGAATCGGGTATTCTTTCGCTCATCCATATGGCACGGATGGTGTTGGTCATTTCACGAATCCCAGAAGGAAGAAGAGCTTTCAGCATTTCAGCAGTGATGTTGTCATCTCCACCTGCCTTTCCATTCTTCATTTTCCGTACACAATCCAAAACTTCAGACTCAGTCGGCGGTTCCTCACTGACATCGTAATGTTCTCTCTGAACATGCGGGAGCTCAGGTACTGATGGCGCTGGACGATTCAGTAGTGAACTGAAGTAATCCTTCCATATTGGCAGCGTCGCATCACCAACTGCAACTCCATTGGTAGTGTTCAGGACAGGAGAACATCTCTTCATCTTGCCGCTATACTGTCGTAACAACGTGTAGGCTTTCCTCGAATTCTTCTCCTCCCAAGCCTTCTCGAACTCCTTAGCTCTACACGTCCACTCTCGTTCGCGGTCACTTTGAAGCTGCCGACGCAACTTCCTCCTCAGACGCTTCTCCTCCACGAAGTTTCCTGCAGTTCGTAAAGCACATACTCTGTTGTAGGTAGATGTTGTTTCTTCTGAGACGTAGGCGAGCTTCTTCCTGGGCTGTACAACCGAAGGTGCCTCTTTCGGAGCGTCCTGGATGCACTTGACGAAAGAGTCCGCGTCGCAAAGTTTCTTCTTGGTCCGTACTCCAATATGTACAAAAACGCGTTGTCGGAATTTCCTTCTGCATTCTTCATCCCTGAGACTTGTCGTATCAATCCTCTAGAGAGGCTTAGCCTCTCGCTTCCTCTTATGAATCCTCGCAGTGAAGTTCAACAGAACTGGACGGTGATCCGAATCGAATGCGAGATCCCACACAGCTCTAGATCTTCGAATGTCCGATACTGGAATATTCCTCGACAGAACATAGTCGAGCTGTAGTTTCAAAGTTGTCATCTTCCGCTTCCGCTGCTCTTCCAGAGATAGCTGGGTTGGTCCCTGCCACGTAAGCTGATGGCGGCGATGATTCCTCTTGAATGTCGATGCAATAATCAGACCACTGCGTTCACACAAGTCGACAAGGCGGTGGCCATTGTCCGATGTTTGCTCCACTGGGAAGAACCATTTACCGAGTACTTCGGATTCCTGATCAAGTCCCATCTTCGCGTTTCGATTCCCGCCACAACAGCATGTTGACAAGGTATCCTGGCTAGCAACGTATTGAGTTCCAGGTAGAAGGCATCCTTGGAATTGTCTTCGGCGGCTTCAGTGGGCGCATGAGCACTCACTATCCACAGATTGAATCCTCTGTGATCCCGCAGTTGCACAAATGCATTCCTACACGGCGTTGAGCCGAATTCCTCGATCATACCATTGTAGTCCTTCCTTACAGCTATCGCACAGCCTCCCACTCTCCTATCATCAGCGTCACCACAGTAGATGACGATGACGTACTCTCCGTCGTTGATGACTGGTCTATCCTTGAGGCGAGTTTCCTGCAAAGCAGCGAACGGTGCATGGAAGTAGCTCAGAAGATTGGACAACGCAGATTGTTGGATATCACTCGACAATGACCGGCAATTCAGGGTGGCAAAATTGTGGCTTGTGGCCAAAGACCCATGAACATCCATCCCGCTATAGAAATTAAAGGCGCTGTTCGCGATAAACTTCATCCTCGAATTTTCCATAATAAACGCTTCTCGTGGCTCGTAGAAGCAGAACAGCGTCGAAAAAACGGGACGGAAAGCCACCCAGGAGCCGCAAAACGGCTTAGAAAAGTGGGAAAACCCCGCCATTCCTGCCAGCAGTCCCGCCTCTTCCCGCCCCTCGACTTGGGCAAAGGAACACTCGAAATCGTGAGTTGAGCGATGGTTTCCGATCAAAAGCCCCGTTCTTCCCTTCATTCTCAACTTCTCTCTTTACTCAGGTCAGCTCGCTCACATTGGCTGCAAAAGACGGAAGTTACAAGCCTCGGACCACTCATCCACCATTTTCCCTAGCTCAATTTTTGAGGTACCATAACCCCATTCCTAGAAGGTCTTGTACGATTCCAGAAGCATCATTGGAATCAGAATGGGACCGGTTTCAAGATAGGCAAAAAAACAGAAAAGCGATTTTTATCGCGCACAGTGCCTTTAAATATGGGGTTCGGTTCTGAAGGTCTAGCTGGCTTATGGAGCAAATGAAGTTCGGAACTCACAACCTTCACCGCGAATGTTCAGCGGTTTAAAAGTTACGGGCGAAAACTGCTATTTCGTGAATTGAAATCTGCTGAAGGATCAGGTAAATATTTTTCTTACCTGAAAACATTATTCGACGAAGAGTTTGAGGGGATCCCTGAAATAAGATGTGATAGATACATATCTATGTACATATGTCCAGAAGCAAGTCAGCTGCGAGAGAAAAAGTGATAATTTCCCGATTTGATGAGGAGAGTTTGAAGAAAAGTTATGACTGCAGTCTATCATCTTTATAAAAAGGTTATTACATGTTTCAAAGTTGGGGATTCAAGCAAATTCAAAGCGAATGCAAAGAAAAAAGAAAAGTAAGAAATTTGTCATTCTCGGAATCAGAGATTCGAAGGGACCCTTCACCTCTTTGCATTTCAGATTCCTAAGCAACCTAAACATCGTGAACCGCAACAAACTCTACCGCAACAAACTTGTCTTTATGGGAAGGAACGCTAATAAATTCATTCGGAGTAACGCTTAACAAATTCAGAGGGCAGACTCGAATGGTTCAGAAAGTGATTTTGGAAACGTACATGCACATATTCCTTCAAAATAACCACCTTGTACAAGTATCCTTCCCTTGATCGATCGTTTCGAAAACTATCGAACCGCGGTTTTTTCCTCATCACAGTGTTGACCTCCTTAGCTAGGATTGAACTGTGTTTAGTGAGGCGATGATTCTTTATGTTTTAGTGCTTCTCTATGTTTCAAAACTTTGGCAGACGTGGCACAGGCTTGGCACTTGAATACGCGTAGGATTTCAGTTTTGCCTATTACATTGGTATTTATCACACTTATGTATACTGGGAATCCCTTCAAGCACTGCTTAGAACAGTTTCATTCTGAACCTGAACTTTAAACCTCCTTCTATATAGAAACACTTTTGTTCAGAAAAAATTTTTGGATTCGGCTCAAAACTTTCTATTGTGCGCTTAACCCGAATCTGGGGTTCATCCCTCGACTTAGGGTTACTCTAGGTTACGGTAGGCATCATGCCTTTTAACTGACTTTTCTTACTTTAACATTTCAAAAATCAAAAAACGGACCTCAAATTCGTGTTCAGCGTCCCAATTAACATCCACAGTGAAATTTTGACTCAAATCTGAGACTTTGACTGAGCTACCGTATACCCACCGTATCCTACCGTAATCCACCAAAAATCGATAAAAGGATTGCAGATTCGTGTTTAGCACTGCAAATAACCCCCAGAACAACAATTTGAGCCATATCTATCGCAGCACTCCGAAAAATCGACAAAAGTCGCGATTTGCCATCAAATTTTCTTTCCGATGGGAAGCTTTGAACGAATCAAGTCGAGCGATCTGGAAAATCGTCAAATAAACCTCAAATTCGTGATCAGCACCCCAAATAGCTCCCCTGGGAGAACTTTCATTTAAGTCTGGAACGCTATCAAAACGCTCTCCAAACGTTATCAGTCTGTACAAAGTTTGGAAAATGTGCCTTCACTCATAATTTGCTTAGTGGGGTAGTTTTGGGCGCTGAACACAAGCATTAGGTCCGTTTTCGCAAACACTATTGCGCGTTTTTGATAGAAAAAAGGCGGGAAATACGAACTTTGACAGGCTATAACCTTTTTGCAGATATCCGTAGCAAAATCCGAGTTCAGATTCGAAGAGAGTGTGCCAGAGTTGACTAGAAAACATTCATCAGGTATCTGATACGGGGGAACACCATGCGAGGTTTCCCAAAAACCTGAAGCTTGCGTTTTGGTCAAAAAACAGGCAACTTTTGCATCGTGAACACTGCTTTTGATTAAAACAATTTATAGCACATGTGTGAACACGTGCATCAGTTTTTGGTTATCCACTACATACGTGGCTCATCTTCAACGCTTCTACGACCACTTTGAAACTCTAAAATCCATCGATGTACAGTTGAAGATGAAGAAGTAGATTTTTTTTACACGCTCACCATTTTTGTATGAATTGCTGTTGCGGATTAACCTTCCAAAACAGAGAATTTTTCACTGCACGATACTCAGTTTTTCCATTGTTAAAAATTCACCGACACGTCGAATTCGAATGGCTTGTAAGAAATGAACGAGTTGACAGAAAGGAATAAATTTTTTTGTATGTGAAAGAAAGATATGAAAGATGACATGTAAAAATGACGTATGAATTTTGATTCCTCTACTGCTTAAGAGGTGTCGCTTTCAGTACTTTTCTACCAACCTGTATATGCGGGAAGAAGCCACCCTGGAGCGCCCAGAGCAAGACGCTATTTTGGCACGCACCTGAGCCTTTCGAGCTCAACAGTGGCGAGAGGAGCGTTGGATTTCCATCAATAACCCCGTTCTTCCGTTAACTCTCGGCCTCAATCTTCACTCAAGTCTGCTCGCCTGAATCGGCTGCGAATGAGAGAAATTACAAGCCTCGGACAACACATCCACCATGCTTTCGCCGCTCAATTTCAGGCGGTTGTTTACGACCATAACTCCGTTCACAGGGTGTCTTAGAAAAGCGGGAACTTTTCAGCCATCGTGTGCCGTAGACGTAAAATTGTTCGTAAGCCCTTTGTATTCTCCTGCCGTCTGCGTTTCCACGAGGTTATGCAGGTGGTGCGCAGTCTTTATGTATATGACAAATTAGGCTTTTGCTGTGACAGATGAAAAGAGTGGTTGAGTGTAGAACGAGTTGATCGGCAATATCCCATTTGAGTCCCCCTTGTGTAAACCCGAGGACATTCTAGTATGTTCTCGATTTCGATTACCACCAGCGGTGAGCGGGCGGTCACTTTTTTGTCGAACATTCTTATCACCAGTTACAGTTTACCGCAATGTTGAAAGGATATGGTGCGGTTGCGGTCGACACACTAAAACTACGGTGGAAACCTCGCACCTTGCCAGATTTCGTCATCGATCGACATCACAGCTGATATTGTGCGTGAGTTACTGCTTTTGTTTTTTTTTTCTTGCTTGTTTCGGCTTTGTTTTTCTTTCTGGCTCTTATAATTTTGCAAATAGGGGCTCTTCTTAGTGCGTGAGGGGAGTTAGCCGTTTGTTCGGGCTTGGTAGTGTTTTTTTCAAATTTGTACTCTAATTTGAAAGCCCAAGTCCCCTGGCGCACTAAGAAAAGTCCCTATTCGCAAAACTAAAAGAGTCAGAAATAATAATAAAGCATAAACAAGCGTGAAAAAGAAAAGAAAAACCCGACTCAGAATATCAGCTGTGGTGTCAATCAATGGCGAAGTCTGGCAAAGTGCCAGGTTTCCACCGTAGTTTTAGTGTGTCGACCGCAACCGCACCATGTCCGCGGTGAACTGTACACTTCACCGAGGGCCACCGCTCCACTACCGATGATCATCAAAATCGAAAGCTCAACAAAATTTCCTCAGAGTTAACACGTCCTCCGACGAAAATGTGTATCTCTTTTCCGTTAAAAAATGCATCAGCATTAGGGTGCCGAACGGACTGACCCCAGTTACTCGTTCAAGACTCAACCCATTTTCTGTAATCGAGTATGAAACCGATAAAATGCGCCAAATCGACTGATAGTAACAAGAAAGGCTATAATTACAATGCTTATAGTGCATCTAAAGCTCGAAATGTATGATCTAGTTGCGCGATCGCGTTCAGTCCGCGGTCTCATTATCACAATCGTAGAAGCGAAGCGGTTGTTTTGAGAATGATTTCTTCATTTTCGTAGTTGATTTTATGGAAACAACCGCTTCGCTTCCACGGTTGTGATAATGAGGAATGAACGCGATTGCGCAGATGAACTATATAAGCTTAGTACCTCTCAGTTCACCAACTAAGAGATGAACATTCCATGAGATGGCGAAATTCTTTTCGCATCGGATCTCGGATAATACAAGATGTTCAAGCTGGTTTACCAGAGCAAAACTAAAATCTGGCCGAATAAGGCTGTCCGCCCACGCGGTCAGCGAGCGTGTTTATGGGCCGCCGCGAAGGCATTTTTCGGGTCTGCAAATGGACTAGCAGGAATATGGGACAGATAGTGAATAATGTTCCAGCCAATTGTATCCGAGTCGTCGAAAGGCTCGTCCAAAAAATGCCTTCACGAGGGCCGCTCGACACGCACGCCCACTGCGTTGGTAGACAGTCTCACCCGGGCAGACTTTAGCTACTCCTGAAACTACGCCACACGGCTCCCGTACACATGAAATTGTACTTTCAAAAAACCCTTCATATTACATTTCTTGAAATTCAAATATTCACAGTTGATCGATTTGTAGGATGATCTGGAACCTTAAAGGCAGCGTTCACGATGATTATCCTCGTTGACTTTCCACAGTGAAATGATAGGCGAGAAGGATCCTAGGCTCCCGATGTTGAAAGAACGGTAGAAAACGAGCCAGGAGCAGCAAAATAACGGCTGCGAACAAGCGTTTTGGTGTCCCAGACACGCCCCGTGCCCCAGATCCGCCCCTCGGAATCAACAAATAAAATTTAGATTACAGGAATGATCAAGTGAAGGAAGTGCTGATAAGAGAGCCGATCGCTTCAATGCACTGAAAGGTATCATCCTTCTAGCGGTCAATTCCTCCACGCTCAAAAATCAACGCAAACAAGGGAGGACCTATCGTGGCTCAAAAACGCGTCTTTTGTGTCCTTTTTAAGCATGCCTTGCTATATAGGGCACCAGACCTTTCGTAAACCGTGGAGATACCGGAAGTGAAATTTATCGTGAACACTGCCTTTAAGCTATCTTTGAATAGACTAAATCGGCAGTCTAGTTTGACATAATCCACCATATACATATTTCGGTAGCCAAATTCTTGAAGCAGTGGTTGGCGATAGCGCAAAATCCATGGACTACTTTCTTAAAGGCAGTGTCCACGATAAATTTCGTTCTCGGTTCTTGGCCGGAAATCGAAAGTTCAGGGTCTCATTGGAGCACTGGGGTCGAAGGAACGAACGAAAACGAGCCCGAAAGAGCTCCATACGGCTCCGAAGTCCGCTCGCGCTAGCCCTTCCGCTCGCGGTCGAGTTTTCCGAGGAACAGTTTGGTCCGCTTCTTCTTTGGCATTGGAGCGCGAGCGCAGCTGAGTTTTAACATTGGGGCGCTTTTGCACGCTGTCTACTTCAGGCCCAGGCCCGCGCAACTCATCCACCGTTGAAATGTGCCTTTCAAGAAGAAGAGCTGATTTTGGATGTTTCGCAGCGTTTTTCATGATTCTTTCTTCATTGATGAAACAGTCAGACTCTAAACCTTCGTTTTCTGGGGGAAACTCGAAAACGATTTTCATCGTGGACACTGCCTTTAATCAATTCTCAGGAGCTCTATACGTACAGCTCTGCGCGGACAAGCGATGGGGTACCCTGGATGGAGAATAGAGATCGATTCACGCTACCATGGCTTAACCGAGGATTCGAAACAATGATGTCGAAAAACGGCTAGGAATGCTCCCGAAGTAGTCGTTTTCTGCTCTTCAGTTGACTGTGCGAGCACAAGAGGCCCAGTTTACACAACAGCCATGAACATGTGAGATGTAAGAATAAGATGCCAAATTACTGTCATCACTCTATTCTAACACGTTCACCTCGACAATGACTGTTTAGTGAACTAGGCACCGTGTCCTCGAGCAGTCAATTTTTGTCAGGGTCGTATAGGTCTACTGCGAAAGCATTCTTAGCCGGTTATCCAGAGCTGTTGTTGCAGTAGCCCACGAAGCTTGATGATTTTCTGGTGAAGATCGGACGACTGTATTTGTCGTGGACTCTGCCTTCGAAGGGGTTTCAGTGACTCCAAACTGAGGTTAACGTAGTAGCAAATTAAAGACACGAAGCACTACCAGTGTGGTTTATCAGATAATTTGCATAGAAGCTCTGTAAAATAGGCGGGGAATACGAGAGCACACCGCAACGAAAACACTGATTTTTTTCAGTTTCTTTTTTGAAAGACAAACTGCCAAAATGAACTCTTGCTAATATTTTCGTTTTTTTCTATCCATTCATTCAGGTCCCTACGTTAGATGGATCTAACTATTCCAAGCTAATGCACTCTTAGCACCTTCACTGCTTCCTACGACTACCAGAGAATAGGAGAAAGCGGCCGAAAACTTTCGGGAAGGGCAGACAGAAATGTTTGTAGGAAAGAAGCGCAGACAGGTTTCCAAATAGCGGGTGAATAGAAAAATCCTCAAGAAAGGGCAGGTGCGACGTCGATCGGATGTGATTATGATAGTGTAGCAATCAGAAGGTGATTAGGGCGCAAATGTGTCTATGATCGCGCGATCGTTTCGTCGCGGGCGACTGATATGCTGACGCCCGACGTTGAACGTGTGAATACCTGTTTGTCACCCCATCACTGCACAGCATATATTCGACGGCGACTAATCGTAAATAATCCGACGATAGCTCACGCGCTCAATCGCATCGCTTGTGGTCGCTGGCGTCGTTGACGCGAGACGAGCACTGATTGAGCGCGATCCTGAAGGTTACCGAATCTTCACAAACTTTTCGGAGTGTTTCAGAACCTTTCCGAGCTCAGCGTATAGCTTCCAGAATGAGATAAATCTGCGTGAGCTCTCCTGAGCTTCCCCAGTTCCAGCGAAAAAGACCTCAGGCATTCTCTATCTTGCCTATACTCTCTCCGTGCTTTCCAAGATGGAACAAATTTCTCTGGCTATTTCCGAGCCATTCGCAGCAGAATGTAGCCTGAAGGAAGCATACACGCTCGTAAACGTATAGAAGTAATTGAGATAACTACGGAAACAGAATTATATGGCTCAGAACACTATGCCAACGCATTTTGAAGCGTCGAAAACGACCCACGTTGACGCTACTCGAGTGAGAAGTTGGCTACGCCCTGTATTTCTCCGTCCCTGTATTTGAGTCCTCCTCCAGAACACGGGTACTGGGCCATTCACATCGTTGTCGATGTATGTGGTTTACCTAGTGTACCTATTCTACCATCCACAAACATCGCCGATGTTGGAAATGGCCCACTACCCCTGTTTCGGAGGAGGAAGCAAATACACGGGGCGGGCAGACACAGGAGCGACCCAACTTCTTACTGTAGCGGCATTGTGCGTCGTTCCTGACGCTTCAAAATGCGTAGGCGTTGTGTTCTGAGCCACACCATGCTAATTACGTAGTTATCTTAATCTCAATTCACGAGCGTGTATGCTGCTTTTAAAAGGACCAATCGCGACTTCCGAACCAATGTTGCCATGCCAGTGTGATTACATAGTAGCTCCAAAAGGCATTCCTGCTCCTCTTCAACAAACCTACAACAATTCTGTTGTCTCCCAAAAATCTTTGGCCATCGCCCTTGCAACCTTTCCTCACAATATACAAATTTCCCGACACCTCTCGAGAAGCCTTCCTAGCTCTCAGCTGGTCAATTATAGCTGCTGGCTTCAGAGCCTATTTAAAAAGTGGCTTTCGTAGATTCAAGAGCGTTGAGAAGCATTTCAAGCCGTGTCGAAACTGTATACAATCTTTTTCAGCTTCTCAAATTTTGATGAATTTCTTCCATGCTTGTTAAAACCCACTGCGGTCACTGCGCCTACGCCTACTCGGAGCAGTTTCGCACAGAAATAGCATGGATTTCGCCTCGAAGTGAATGCGTTGCCCGATATAGCATGAATTTATCCTCGATATGCCTGCCTTGCCCGAAACATCCTGGAAAGCAAACACCTGGAGCCAAAAAGTTTAGAGACTGTTGGCGGCATGCCAAAGGCCCCCATGTGTGCTGTGCCGCCGTGAGGCGCTGGAAACCCACGAAGTTATGTGTCAGAGTTGCTCAAAGGCAGCATACACGCTCACAAAAGTGTTTGAGATAGATACCTTAATGGGGTCGTACGGCTCCTAGTAGAACGCTCACGCCGTTGCAAGCGCCAAAATCCGTATTGAGTCATCAAATCGTCCTTTCTCCGCTAACCCGTTACAGGCTCCGCCCCTCAACACAAACCCCTCTCCATATTCAATGCTCGAAAACGCTCGTTTCAGCTCGTTTTTGACGCTTCTAACGGCGTAAGCGCTACAGAAAAGGCGTTACCATCTACCGGCATCACTAATGTTATAGCGTCTTTAACCCAACCAACTTGTTTCTATCAATGAGGTGTAACCCGTCCACTTTCAAACCAATACAGACAAAACCGTTACCATCTACCGGCATTTCATTCCAGAAGCAGCATAACTTGGTCAAGTGCGATGCGATGTGTGGAACGGAGTACGATACGTAGTATAAATGAAGGAAAACTGAAAGAAGGTTTGACAAGAGAATGTTGATGATGTACGCACTGGACTGATGTCGAAAAACCGCCAATGTTGTGTCGTTTTGGAAGCACACCCTAGGATCTCTTCGTATAAACAAATGAATAATTAACCACTTAAGCTGTATTGCATGTGATGCGACACGATAACAAAGATTGATACAAAATATACACACGAGAGATATTGAAGGCAGGGTTCGGCCTTGTAGGCCGACTATACACTCAAACATTACCTCACTGCAGCGCGCCAACCGGCCCTCAGTAACACCACAGTGATGAGAGGGCAGCCGCGCAGTCTTTAGTGAGTTGTGGGCAGGGTCAAGCTCACGGTGGTCCGCGGATTTTGTATTTTTGAGAGAACTTTAATTTTTTTCGGGTAGGGGTCGTTATTTTTTGACCCATCTAAATTAATGTCTGTATCGCTGAAAAATTGAATCTTGAGGTAAAATTATTTGGGGCCACGATTATTTACCATGGAATGGTCAACATTATCGATGGAACAAAAGCAGTTTCCAATTAAAAAATAGAGTAAATCATCAAGCGTGTATTAGCTCAACATTATCTCGACTACAACAGTCGGAGTAGACATTGCTTCGGGGTTTCCTAGCTAAATCCGATAGAAGTGAAGACTATTTAACGCTTCGAAACTGGTTGGGCCACGACTGCAAACTTTGTGCAGTTCTGGCAATGGTAGCGTAGGTTTCGTGTGATGGCATCGCATCCTGTATAGCGCAGTACTTTTGAAGTTAGGCGATCAAGTTCGTAATTGAATCTAGACGTACTGTGATCGGTATCTTGTTCGCGTCGTCTATATATTTCGGCCAGCCTCTGGTATTGAACTTGGCGTTTGTAGGTTTACACATTTTGTTGTTTTGGAAACTCGCTATTTCACATTGTATCATCTCCAGCAGTATGTGACGGCCCAAAGTGTAGGGAAAGTCCTTTAGCTTCCTGCGTTAGCCTCGTCTCCTGGGAATATATACCTTCGAATTTGATTGGCATCGCTGGAGTCGAACTCTGTGATGTGGGTGCTAACCAGAGCAACAGATGTCTCTTCGTTATACACTTTACCCAAGGCTCAGTGGCTAAGAGCGTCGATGTCAAAGGTAATGTATTCGGTGTAACAATAAGCGTTGCCTTGTTCTCTTTGATGGAGTGTGACTCCTCATCTCTGTTTTTCTGGCTTTATGTTTCGGTACTCCGAGATTGAGAGCGTTTCATGGCTTTGCGACGTCGGTCCACTAAGGCTCTTAAATGTCTTAGCCTCATACCACAGCAGGCATTCAGAAATTGGGCCTTCAAAAGAGGTATAGTACTGATCGAGAAACTCTGTGCTCACTCTTTCGTACCTTAAGCTGAAAGGATTCTTCATTTTCGAAATGTTATTGTCTCTCAATAATCTTTGTGCAACATTCGCCATTTCGCCGCCCTCGTCTCCCATCATGTGGTCGAAATAGCGCCAGCGAGACACATATAATACTATGAGACCTTCTTCTTATTGTAGTTCCTCTGAAAATAATGTCAGCTGGAATAGTGTGTGGCTCACGTGGTGAAGAACTGGAAACCTGCGCCTGTCCACGCAGCAGCCACAGCTCTTTCTTTGATACTTTCAGTTGTATCTCACTTCTTCAAGGCTTAAAGGCTCCCAATCAACATGGGTAGTTGCGTAGGATCTTTTCTAGCGCTTGCTACACGCTGGCCGACCAGCGGACCCGATCTACCGCCCCCATTTTGAGGTACGAAAAGTTGATTTGTTCCTGAGCGAGCCGATACGCGTAGTTGTTCTGAGCAGTTACGACGGAATTCAGTGCATGTGCTGCGTAGACGCTGAGAAAAAATCTAGAATAAAACATATTTAGATACCTAAAATTTCTTTTAATCATGTTGGGTTCGCACCTGCTCTCATATTTCCATCGAATGTTGTCTCGTCATATACTATGCGCTGAAGTCTTGCATGAATGCCGTTTATGTGCAATGTCATCGCAGATGCACCGTCGGCAGACAGGGCCATCACCTTTCTTATGGCAAACGCGAATGGCTTGTGAGAGAGACCCTTCTGCATGTCTGCCCATGAATCCTCCTCAATTAGAAAATTCCTGAATGCGTCGACGATGTCTTGGGACTTTCGCTTTCTGTTTCTACTAAAGAGAAGTGGAAAGTTACGGATATGTAGGAGGGTGAGATAAACCTTATCAGAAACACAATCCATTTGCGATCGGTGTCCGTAATGCCGTCGGTCAACAGAGAAAAGGGGGGAGGTTGTTTCCCATCGTATATTTGAGCAAATCAAAATTCATGTGCTGTGCAAATTCTTGAGCATACGCTTGGCATATGTGGGATCGTAATGCGATTAGGCAGGCGTCGCATCAGACTTCATTGTCATCTTAATAAAAAAGAATTGTTTAGCGAACGACAGAGCTTCCTCGGCAGCGATTCCACATACGAGGTAAGGTCGAAAGCTTGGTATGAAGTAATCGTCCGTGCCAAGAAAATTTGCAGCATTCTGTGGTAGAACATGCGATTGACACGATTTTCTGCGCGAACACCTCCTCACCCCTCGTGAAAATTATCTGGAGCTTTCAGAATTTTCGGCATTGCAAGTTCTATCTCACCCATCTCTGTTAGGCCCTACAAAGTTTTCGCAAGCTTCAGCAATTGAGCTCTCATTGTGTGAATGTCCTCATACTGTTCCCACTTACTTTTTTTTGCACTCTTTGCATAAGGTCTGCAAATATTTTCTGCATCAGGTCGAAGCTCTTCATCCGTATTCTTGAGCAGACCGTGACCAGAAATTTGGAGTCGGTAGCGAAACTAAAACTGTACCTGAATCATCTAGAGCTTTGCTCTGTTTGGTTCACATAACACCCCAAACCTTTGGGTGCTGAGGCTCTCAGAGGAGGAAAACATATTCCGAAAAATAACACGCGAATGCCATTTCTCGCTCCGAAACTTTGGGTAGATAGCACACAACATCTTCGTCATCATTTAATACCTTAGCACTCGAGGATTCAAAACAAGTTCAAAATCGTGGAAGCCGAAAGGAAGCGTTTGGAAATGGCAGAATGTCAATTATAGAAAAAAGTACCCATAAAGAGGGTACAATCGACTGGAAATGTTCCAAAAATCATTTCTAGATTGGTGAAAAAATAACTTTTTCAAAAACTGAACTTCATTTGTCCCCCTTTGGACATTGAAAAAATCGGCCCAACAGATGTTAGAAAATGTTAACGTCCAGAGATGAGCTCATGAAATCGATTTTGAGCCGAGTTATGGCCGGTCAAATGTGCGGTGGTCCCACGGTGGTCCAAAAGCCCCATGGGACCACCGTAGCCAAAAACAGAGGGCGAAGGTTTTCCCGGTTCCTGATATGCTTTTCAGCTTTCCATCTGGCTGAATTTTTTGAATATCGGCAGCGCATGGGACGCTATTCATCCATTTTGGAATGGTGAGGCCCCAAAAATTGAAAAAAAAAACTCCAAAATGAAACGACTCTGTAAAGTCTACCAATTTTTTCACCCTTCCTAGAGGGTCGTTGTTTAGCCGAAAAATGTCCCTCTCAGGGGGTGGTTGTTCAGGACGACACGGACCACCGCTGTGCCTGCGCCTGGTTGTGGGTGTGTAGTTGAATGGTAAGCAAAGGGTTCCCGATGAAAACCGTTGTTATGTTATCCTCGTGAGAAGGTAGATCTGGACATCGCAAAAGCGGAAATAAGTGAAAGGTCGGAGAAAAAAAACGGGCAGGAACAAGTTAGAAAGACTAATTACCGTGTATCCACCAGCCCAAATTAAGAGAATTTTCAGAAACGTGGATGGTTTTGCTCCTAAAGTAGTTGCTAGCTACTCTATGAGACTGACGATTTTAAAGGCAGCATACACGCTCGCAAGCATAGTCGAGATAACATCATTGATAGGTCCGCACGGCCCGTATTATGTCGTCAACGACGTTTGAAGCGCTGAAAACTGTCCAGGATGACAGTATTTGACAATGTTTGAGCAATCTTGCCTTCCACGCCCGTATTTTCACACCCCTTTGAGTAACAGAATGAAAATCGATACTTGTGAAAACGTGTGATAATTGAGAGTGATAGCACTATCAAATGGGAGTGCACGAGAGAAATAGCTTGGTTTACTTGAGTATAACATGTTTGTGCACTGATAAAATCCTACATTTCAAGAGGTCAGCCAAAGTAGAGCGGCATTCTCGAAAGTGGACGAGAGTCATTAGGTATGCAGACATGTTATACTCAAGTAAACCAAGCTAATTCTCTCGTGCACTCCCATTTGATAGTGCTATCACTCTCAATTATCACACGTTTTCGCAAGTATCGATTCTCATTCTGTTACTCAAAGGGGTGTGAAAATACGGGCGTGGAAGGTAAGATTGCTCAAACATTGTCAAATACTGTCATCCTGGACAGTTTTCAGCGCTTCAAACGTCGTTGACGACATAGTACGGGCCGTGCGGACCTATCTATGCTGTTATCTCGACTATGCTTACGAGCGTGTATGCTGCCTTTAAGAGCAAAATAGGAGAAGACAAAACAAGCATTTATAAAAACCTCTCTAATTGCGGTCGGATACCCGGGAGTGTGGTTTTCACGTTTTCGCACCCATGTGCTCTCAGGGCATGAAAAGAGGCTCCACCCACCTTGTGTAGCGAGCGCTCTTGGGCTTGAAGCTGCGTTCATAAAACTTTGGGTGCGTTTTTGCTCCTGAACAGCCGATTACTTAACGTGGTTTTTATGCCCGAAACCGCGCCCACGTGCCCTCAGGGCACTAAAGAATGTTCAGCCATTGAACAAACACTTGGTGTCATTGTCGAGGGAGAGTTGTTTTTGTCTGCTCTCGTGGAAAACATTTATTTATTTCATTATTAGGATTAATTGATACAATCAAAGCATCGATGTAGTCTTGATCTAAAAATTCGTTCACTATAAAAAATTACGAAGTCAGGACCTCCCCATCCCGCTCGTCGCCATCACTTTTTTCCAGGGGGGGGGGGGCTGAGCAAATCGCTTCACTTGGGTGGAGGGGTCAGACCAACGTTGAGTTGTATCACACCTCGCGCCGTAGCCTGGGTGGATTTTGCGCGCGCACCGCATTCACTGAGCCTTGACGCGCAGGTGAATGAACAATGTCATGGAGCTAGAAGCCAATTGGTGCGATGACGACCAGTAGAGCGAATATAGGTGGGGTGCAGTTTTAGCTCCAAATAAAGGCAAACATAGGGGAATCTCACTTGGAGTGATGTTATCGCAGTCAGAAGGATGATCTATCACTGGTCGCCGCGCGCGACAAAGGAAATGAGGAGTCGTGGTGAGGTCAGCCGTCGCGCGCGGCGTTTGCGTGGCAGCTGCTACGCGCAACGGCATCGCGCCCACATCGCGTCTAAACCATAGTTTTTGGCGCAGATGCCTGCTGTTTAGTGCGGTTCGCGATTTCATCGCATCGCAGCGCCCTGCACTGCGATGTGAGGACATCGCGGGAGCTTTTTTCTGATGTTTCGCAGTTTCCTCTGTTTATTGTAATTTTTCCTTCCTCGTTCTTTGTATTCCCTCTTTACTATGTGTCTCATTATGCTCTGTTAACCCATTCACGACCGCACGCTACCACTGCCCCTACCACTTCGGACCGCACGCTTTTAAGAAAAATCTAATTCTCTGCCACTACAACGAATTTCCAAGCTTCTTCACGTTCAATGTATTCTCTACGAAAGTCGTGGTCCGTTGGCAGCTCCACTGTAACACAATCCTCAATTTTTTGTGAAAATAGCTGAGGCTCAATCGGGAAAAATCGTTGCGAAAACATTTTCTCGAGCACATTATGAGTTATTTTCCCTTTCTTTGCCATTTCTAAGCTCTCTTAGCAGGAAACCTTAATTCGAATCACGTTCTGTTCATCGGGATTCGTGCCACGACCATGACTACACCTACTATGACCTCCAAACATAGTTTTTCCTCAATTTGAACGTGTCGCCCAATCTAAATGCCCCGAAATTTCGTGAATTACATAAACGGACAACTCTGAAAGAATAAACATCTGCTAAAACGAAACAACAGCGAAAATAAGCTTGAAAACTTCCAGAACTCTGCTCTTTCAGATGTGTGCATGTTTGGGTGAGGACGCAATATGGCGTCGAAGTATGGTTTCTCTTTAGCGCGATGCGATGCGTTGTGCGCGATTTTCGTGGCGCGATGTAAGTAAGGTTCCCCCCATAGCTGAGGAAGACCGACTGTTCCTTCTCCTCCACCGCGAACTTCAAACACAATACCCAAATTCCTTTCTACACAGAGCTGGAAAGGCTGGCTGCAGCTCTTCCACACATTACTTTTTCTTTCTTCCTGGGTTTTCGACACCTGCTGAAAAACGGTGAGCGCTTCAAGTTAAAGGCACAGTACACCCTCAGATATGAATTTTGACATTTTCATGCAATTGTGTAGAAGACCCCTCCTGTATAACACGTGCCAAATGCGAGATCTCAATTCCTCCAAATAAGCGAGATATAAGCGACCACCACAGGCCCGACCCCCTTCGCTCACCACCACAGGCCCGACCCCCTAACAGATTTTCGGACTCCATAGCGGCTCGATGGATGGATGAATTCCAATAATTCGTCGTTCTTCAGTCCATTGCTGGACTATCTCCTTATCCTGGCTCGCTCTCGCGCAACGATTGCGAATGAAGAGAAATACAGGTCTGACACAACTCGTCCACCAATTTCTTACACTCAAAATCTAGGCATCTTTGAAGAGCTATAACTCTGCTCAAAGGGGGTCTTGGACGATTTTAGAGATACCACTGTAATCAGCGTGTGACCCTCTCCAAGATAAGCATGGAATCTGAAAAATTAATTTTTTGGGTGTCCTGTGCCCTTAAGGGGGCCAGTTGCCCCGTAATATTAGGCTGATCGAAAAGTCTTGGCAGCAAAACAAATTTATCCCAAGAAAATCGTGAAAAGCGGGGTTGTTTCTGGTACACAACAGGTGCAACACTGAGAACCTTCTGGAAGCTTCCATGGTCGGGGTATATAAGGGCGCGAGCTCGTTTGGGAAGGTAACTACAGTGGTTCTCACACAACCTCAACTTCGACTACTTATCTTCTACGAGTGGCGTCGCGGCTCCTCGGCGTCCGAAGCCATCACCAACATTAACGCGAAGCGCTCGAGACGAGCTACGGTGCACCTCCTTCACGATAATGCTCGACCCCACATCGCGAAGGAAACCCAATCCAAACTGCAGGAGCTGAACTGGCAAACGGTACCCCAACCGCCTTACTCTCCTGACCTCGCCCCTTCTGACTTCCACCTGTTTCGTCCCCTTAAGGCATTCCTGTCTAGAAAAAACTTTCGCTGATTATGATGCCATTGTGAAGGCTATTGGTGACTTCTCCGATTTCCAGTCCCATGCTTTCCGGGAGAAAGGGATCAATGACCTGACAGGTAGACCACTATCATAGCTAATGTTGGAGACTATATTGTTGATTGGACTGTAATGTTAAAAAAAGGAACTAATAAATTTGAAAAACCTCAATAAAGTTGCCAAAACTTTTCGATCTACCTGATATTTGATCTATCTAGATTGTATCATCAGACAAAAACTTTACGAGCATCGCGCCCCGGCCTCAAACTTAACTGGTTGACTTACACGATACAACAACGCGTCGTGTGGCTAATTGTAGATCACGGTAGCACAAGATTTCGGATGACAAAAATCGTTTTGTGTGAAAACTAATCATCAAAAGTAAGTAGCCACAGTAGTTTTCGAGAAGTGAAACCTTCCTTGCTTATTTGAAGGCATCGTACGCGCTGAAATCCACTTTCCATTTTTTATGCTCAATCCCTTCCTCGGGCCCCTGTGAGAACGTACAACGAGCTTGGCTGCTCAAAAACGTACCATTGTGAGCGTAGAGGAAGTGGAAAGTAAGGAATTCCGTCAAAAGGGGCCGGCCCTTCCGTCAGTCATTTGGCACTTTCGCAATATTTGAGCAGAACGTTGTGTCGCTAAGTACAGGGCATGCCACTGTACGCTGACGCACCGTCGGACGAAAGTGGCATTATCGACTGGAAATTTCTCGTCACACAACGAGCGATTGCTTCTAACGCTGCGCCAATGAACGAATTGTAGAACTGTTCCTTGCGCCCTCCGCGTAACTATCCCGAGTCGATGCCGGCGCGAATTTCAAATGATTTTCAGAAGTTTTTTTAAAACGTTTTTTCTTGAAAAGTTAACGTTTTTGAGCGGGCTTTTCGCTACCTTTAGTCACTATAGGGGGCTAACAACTCAAAAATGCTTAAAAACGGAACATGGTTTCCAGCGCGTACGATGCCTTTAAGTCCGTGCGAATAGGCATCGGAGCGGTCGGTTGCGGCATAACGCGACAATGATGAGGAGATTCCCCCATTTTGGTCTAAGAAGTCTTAGTTTGCCCTGCTTGAAATGAGGGAGGAATGGCCTTGAAAGTCATAGTACTTTGAACTTGTTAGAGCTTCCTACTATACAGCTGTGACTTCTTCTTGATGATATTTTTTCCAAATTGTGGGAGTCGAAATATCGAAAATCTGCTGCAGGAGCTGGAGAAATCAAAGTGTTCTGCTATTGCACATTTCGTACTATTTCATTTCTAACACTTATGATTCAGTGCAGTTTTTATATCTACTCAGCGAGAAAAAGTGGTGAAACTCTATAACTGAACATTCATGTACACTGTCAAAACGTTTTCACGTGTCTTACTGATACTTTGTGTTCCTTGTTGTGTGTCGGCGCGAAATGGGTTCGCATATGTTCTAACACGTGCACCGGGTTTGCGCCAACGCACAATAAGAAAGATCAATATCAGCAGAGGATGAGTACGATCCGTGCCCACTGTATGTGCCCGAACATGCTTTTCCATCCGGGTCACAATCGTTTTCTCGCTGTCTCTTTCACTCGTTTCGCAAGCACACGCAGAAGGACCATGGTAGTCCCGTTTCACATGGTTCAAACCAAATTTGAAGGAATGTTTCACGAAATTGTTTGAAGGAATGACTTTTACTTTACGAAATCAAGCGAAAAGCTTCGGTACCAATATTTCATTGTAGCATGTAGGGGTTTTGAGTTCCGTCCGTAGCACTCTCTTCAGCTTAGGGTCCAGCGAAGTCATGAATGGCCGCAATGGGAGTGAAATTGGATTGAGGGTTCGTAAACATTTTTTCACCTCGGACGAACTTTCACAAATTGTAGTGTTGTTCGTTCGTAAAACATTTCGGAATGTGAATTGAAGAAAGGGGGAAGACACTTCAAATTTCTTGACGATTTTGGTGACGAAAGGGGGGGGGTCGCAGCTCCTCACGGCCCCTTCACAGCAATCCGCTGGACCCTGCATAAAGCCTTCACTTTCTTTCATACTTGGAAATCCAGAGACGGTTTCCAGCCACTTCTAGTGGCAGCTGCAACCTGCGCTAAACACTGCCCCTTCCCACCCCCCTGACTGCACGCTGGGTCTTACATGCACGACGCCCACTCCTGAGGGAATGATCTACACTCCTACGATCTATTAGTTGACGTTACCGTTAATCTTTATAGACCCTGATGTTCGTACTCGGTGGTTTCAACGAGGTTGTATACATTTCGTTACATCCGTGTAGAATTAAGATGTAGCAGTGGCGATTTGAAGCAAGCATTTCTCTCAATATCTTGTTCTCGATCTCCATGTGCGACTCTCCATAAACCTCGGCATAATAACAATATAGTTGTCTGATGATGTTGTCCTTGACACGAGGTTGATACAAGTTCTTTATGGCTAACGTTTCGGAGCAACCTCCTTCTTCAGAGCCTGAAAAGGTCAAATAAGAAATGTGTTTACCCGGCCAAACGTCGCCTAAACCCTACCGAAGTTCGGAATACTATTTTCTGATAAGAAGGAAGGAGAGCAAACCAGAGGAAGTACCTCACCTAACCAAGAGCTCGCTAGCGATCAGAACAGCTTGAAACGTCGATGGAAGGGACCGCTGTAGACCACCACTTGAGATGTTAGAAGGCGAGTCTTACGTATGGCCTGAGCTCCCGGGTTATATACAGGCCTTCTCCCTTCCGGTTAATTTGCGGCTCATGAGATTGTATGAAAAATGCCTCCAAGGTTTTCCGCGCTGCGGTGTCAGTCTCTCGGGCAATTACCTCGACCTTGATATCGAAGTTGTCACCATTGTGGGCTGTGACCCGATGCGCCCCAAGCTCTGTAGCTTCCCGCTGCTTCTCCTTACCGTCCAGGTGTTCTTTGATCCTGACATGCAGTGGCCGCGATGTTTCTCCGATGTATTTTCCACCGCACAGCTGACAAGAGATCAATTAGACCACACCGCAAGCAGTGCAGTCTCCATCTCTGCCAGCCGGACAAATCACACAATCAGGTGTAGTGCAAATGCGGTCATAGAGACGATTCCGGACTAGACCTGTTTTGAGGCTGTTCGGAGGGATATCAACCAAAATCACGGAACTATCCAGTCCCGTAATTTTCAGGCATTTTCTGATAGAGGCGCTGAGTTCGTCAGAATTAAACCGCCTTTTGAAGGGAATTTTACCCTCAAGTGGCCTTTCCTAGTTTCCAGTGACGTTTCTGCGCCTGTGCGAGCCAAGTTCTCTGGAATATCCGTTCAGATCGGCTATTTCACGTGCCCTTTGAATGGATTCCATCCTCTCCTCCTCTCCGGTACACACACTGCTAGCTGTTCGAAACATATTATTTATTACAGCTCTTTTTGTCAGAGATGGATGTGCTTACCGGAAATGGACAATGATATTCTTATTGTGTGGTTTCCGGTACCACTTTGTAGCATGTCCTCCATTACGCAAATGGACCTGCACATTGAGAAAAGGAAGCCAGTTCAAAACAGGCTTTTCCCTGGTGAACTTTATGTTTTCTGATTGGGAGTTTAGAAGGTCAAATCAGTGATCCATCTCTTCCTGTGTGGGGCAGACGATGAAACAATCATCGATATACCTACAATAGAGGATGGGGAGGCGGACCAGTACCGGAGTTTCGAATTCCCCCATAAAGGCGATCGCGAGGGTGGGTGCTAGGCGCTGTCCCATCGCCAGCCCTCTGACCTGCTTGAAGTAGCGGGCTGACCATCTAAAGACATTGCAGCTGAGGCTCTCCTTGATAAGCGCCATGATTTGACCAATGGATAGCCCAAATATGCTGACCGACTTTTGATTGTGGGTGAGCAGCTCAAAAACCGCCTGCATTGCGTGCTCGTTACTCACATTGGTATACAACGCGGTAACATCAAAGGACTCCAAGAAGCAGGAGTTGTTCAACTGAGCGCTGCGCAAACTGTCAAGGAAACCGCGAGTGTTAGGGAGGTGCGCCGGGACGAAGTCTAGCAGTTGTTTTAGAACGCAATTGATGAACCACGCAATTTTATCAGTAGGCCCGCCCACACAGCTGATGATTGGCCTCACCTTGATGGCGGTGGGGGAAATTGTGGTCAAATCTTCTCCCTGCGGAAGCTTGTGCGTTTTGACAAGCAAGTAGAGAACTGGACAGCTTGGCGTCTCAATTTTGAGGCGCGTGACAAAAGTGGGGCTTAAGCCAGCTGCTCTTCCCACTTTTACCCATTCTCTGTTTAGTCTGCGATACTGTGCTTGGAATTCCCTTGCAGAGGAAGGACTGTAAATTGACGCATCCTGCAGGTGGTTTTCTGTAATAGCAGTGTCAATTTGGCTAGGAATCACCACAAACTCTCCTCCTTTATCACTGACGGTTTAGCCGTATCGCCTTAGACTCCACAGACTGACGGATCTCTTTTATACCGCGCAGCTGGGCCCGGAGAAAGATTCGGTGAGATGTTTTGTCTGCGCTCCCTCTCGAATACTTTGAACACCTCGTCCGCAAAGATGCGGAAATTGATGTCAGAAGCCAGGTCAAGATCTTGTTGCTTGAAAAATGTGCTGGGAAACGGCACTTGGGGCAAAGTCCCTGCTGGGTTTCGGGTCACACCATCACTGAGTCTAGACTTTTGGCGTAGGCGGTCCTGAAGTTCGTGAAGACTACAGATAACCTTGCGCATGGTGACTGCTGAAATAGGCTGAGATGGAGAGAAACTGGGACCCATTTCCAAAACTGAACGCGCATTCTCAGAAAGGTCGAAGTCGCCTAACACGGTAACTCTAGGCACAGTTGAAGCTGGTTCCCTTATGACGTCATCAGTATGAACACTAGGATCCCTGGAAGATGCGGTATTCAATGTTTCCCTCCCCGACACTCGTGACATACTCAAAAGTCTTCCGAATTTCTCTTGTAGAGATTTCTTGATATTAGACCGGATAGACTCACAGATCGTCTTTGATCCGTCCACGATTCTCCTCCAAACGTGATCACTCAAATATACAACACAACACTGCTCTTTAGACATACACTTACGCAACATAGCAAGCATATGATCTCTTCTTGAACGGAGTGCTAATCGTAGAAATCGTAATTCGATGTTGGATATTTAACGGTCGTTCTTTGGATTGCCGAATAGGTCCCGTAAGTGCTTTTGAGATATGAAGTTAGGCACAATACGATGGTCGAGACAGCGGCGAAGAAACTGGACAGATTGTCTTGCCACCACGATTTTTTGTCTTAGTGACAATACATCCATTACGAGTCGTTGAAATTGAGTAGGAACATTTCGCATCAATCTCCATGTGCGACTCTCCATAAACCTCGGCATGATAACAATATAGTTGTCTGTGGTGATGTTGTGCTCGACACGAGGTTGATACAAGTTCTTCATGGCTAACGTTTCGGAGTAACCTCCTTCTTCAGAGCCTGAAAAGGTCAAATAAGAAATGTGTTTACCCGGCCAAACGTCGCCTAAACCCTACCGAAATTCGGAATACTATTTTCTGTTAAGAAGGAAGGAGAGCAAACCAGAGGAAGTACCTCACCTAACCAAGAACTCGCTAGCGATCAGAACAGCTTGGAACGTCGATGGAAGGGACCGCTGTAGACCACCACTTGAAATGTTAGAAGGCGAGTCTTACGTATGGCCTGAGCTCCCGGGTTATATACAGGCCGAGTTCGTCAGAAATAAACCGCATTCTGAAGGGAATTTCACCCTCAAGTGGCCTTTCCTGGTTTCCAGTGACGTTTCTGCGCCTGTGCGAGCCAAGTTCTCTGGAATATCCGTTCAGATCGGCTATTTCACGTGCCCTTTGAATGGATTCCATCCTCTCCTCCTCTCCGGTACACACACTGCTAGCTGTTCGAAACATATTATTTATTACAGCTCTTTTTGTCAGAGATGGATGTGCTTACCGGAAATGGACAATGATATTCTTATTGTGTGGTTTCCGGTACCACTTTGTAGCATGTCCTCCATTACGCAAATGGACCTGCACATTGAGAAAAGGAAGCCAGTTCAAAACAGGCTTTTCCCTGGTGAACTTTATGTTTTCTGATTGGGAGTTTAGAAGGTCAAAGCAGTGATCCATCTCTTCCTGTGTGGGGCAGACGATGAAACAATCATCGATATACCTACAATAGAGGATGGGGAGGCGGACCAGTACCGGAGTTTCGAATTCCCCCATAAAGGCGATCGCGAGGGTGGGTGCTAGGCGCTGTCCCATCGCCAGCCCTCTGACCTGCTTGAAGTAGCGGCCTGACCATCTAAAGACATTGCAGCTGAGGCTCTCCTTGGTGAGCGCCATGATTTGACCAATGGATAGCCCAAACATGGTACTTCCTCTGGTTTGCTCTCCTTCCTTCTTAACAGAAAATAGTATTCCGAATTTCGGTAGGGTTTAGGCGACGTTTGGCCGGGTAAACACATTTCTTATTTGACCTTTTCAGGCTCTGAAGAAGGAGGTTACTCCGAAACGTTAGCCATGAAGAACTTGTATCAACCTCGTGTCGAGCACAACATCATCAGACAACTATATTGTTATCATGCCGAGGTTTATGGAGAGTCGCACATGCAGATTGATGCGAAATGTTCCTACTCAATTTCAACGACTCGTAATGGATGTATTGTCACTAAGACAAAAAATCGTGGTGGCAAGACAATCTGTCCAGTTTCTTCGCCGCTGTCTCGACCATCGTATTGTGCCTAACTTCATATCTCAAAAGCACTTACGGGACCTACGCGGCATTCCAAAGAACGACCGTTCAATATCCAACATCGAATTACGACTTCTACGATTAGCACTCCGTTCAAGAAGAGATCATATGTTTGCTATGTTGCGTAAGTGTATGTCTAAAAGCAGTGTTGTGTTGTATATTTGAGTGATCACGTTTGGAGGAGAATCGTGGACGGATCAAAGACGATCTGTGATCCTATCCGGTCTAATGTCAAGGAATCTCTACAAGAGAAATTCGGAAGACTTTTGAGTATGTCACGAGGGTCGGGGAGGGAAACACTGATTACCGCATCTTCCAGGGATCCTAGTGTTCATACTGATGACGTCATAAAGGAACCAGCTTCAACTGTGCCTAGAGTTACCGTGTTAGGCGACTTCGACCTTTCTGAGAATGCGCGTTCAGTTTTGGAAATAGGTCCCAGTTTCTCTCCATCTCAGCCTATTTCAGCAGTCACCATGCGCAAGGTTATCTGTAGTCTTCACGAGCTTTAGGACCGCCTACGCCAAAAGTCTAGACTCAGTGATGGTGTGACCCGAAACCCAGCAGGGACTTTGCCCCAAGTGCCGTTTCCCAGCACATTTTTTAAGCAACAAGATCCTGACCTGGCTTCTGACATCAATTTCCGCATCTTTGCGGACGAGGTGTTCAAAGTATTCGAGAGGGAGCGCAGACAAAACATCTCACCGAATCTTTCTCCGGGCCCAGCTGCGCGGTATAAAAGAGATCCGTCAGTCTGTGGAGTCAAAGTCGATACGGCTATCCGTCAGTGATAAAGGAGGAGAGTTTGTGGTGATTCCTAGCCAAATTGACACTGCTATTACAGAAAACCACCTGCAGGATGCGTCAATTTACAGTCCTTCCTCTGCAAGGGAATTCCAAGCACAGTATCGCAGACTAAACAGAGAATGGGTAAAAGTGGGAAGAGCAGCTGGCTTAAGCCTCACTTTTGTCACGCGCCTCAAAATTGAGACGCCAAGCTGTCCAGTTCCCTACTTGCTTGTCAAAATGCACAAGCTTCCGCAGGGAGAAGATTTGACCATAATTTCCCCCCACCGCCATCAAGGTGAGGCCAATCATCAGCTGTGTGGGCGGGCCTACTGATAAAATTGCGTGGTTCATCAATTGCGTTCTAAAACAACTGCTAGACTTCGTCCCGGCGCACCTCCCTAACACTCGCGGTTTCCTTGACAGTTTGCGCAGCGCTCAGTTGAACAACTCCTGCTTCATGGAGTCCTTTGATGTTACCGCGTTGTATACCAATGTGAGTAACGAGCACGTAATGCAGGCGGTTTTTGAGCTGCTCACCCACAATCAAAATTCGGTCAGCATATTTGGGCTATCCATTGGTCAAATCATGGCGCTCATCAAGGAGAGCCTCAGCTGCAATGTCTTTAGATGGTCAGCCCGCTACTTCAAGCAGGTCAGAGGGCTGGCGATGGGACAGCGCCTAGCACCCACCCTCGCGATCGCCTTTATGGGGAAAATCGAAACTCCGGTACTGGCCCGCCTCCCCATCCTCTATTGTAGGTATATCGATGATTGTTTCATCGTCTGCCCCACACAGGAAGAGATGGATCACTGCTTTGACCTTCTAAACTCCCAATCAGAAAACATAAAGTTCACCACAGAAAAGCCTGTTTCGAACTGGCTTCCTTTTCTCAATGTGCAGGTCCATTTGCGTAATGGAGGACATGCTACAAAGTGGTACCGGAAACCACACAATAAGAATATCATTGTCCATTTCCGGTCAGCACATCCATCTCTGACAAAAAGAGCTGTAATAAATAATATGTTTCGAACAGCTAGCAGTGTGTGTACCGGAGAGGAGGAGAGGATGGAATCCATTCAAAGGGCACGTGAAATAGCCGATCTGAACGGATATTCCAGAGAACTTGGCTCGCACAGGCGCAGAAACGTCACTGGAAACCAGGAAAGGCCACTTGAGGGTAAAATTCCCTTCAAAATGCGGTTTATTTCTGACGAACTCAGCGCCTCTATCAGAAAATGCCTGAAAAGGACGGGACTGGATAGTTCCGTGATTTTGGTTGATATCCCTCCGAACAACCTCAAAACTCGTCTAGTCCGGAATCGTCTCTATG
The DNA here is from genome assembly GCA_029168955.1 of Aplectana chamaeleonis. Classification (NCBI taxonomy): domain Eukaryota; kingdom Metazoa; phylum Nematoda; class Chromadorea; order Rhabditida; family Cosmocercidae; genus Aplectana; species Aplectana chamaeleonis. The sequence continues at coordinate 27,509 of JAPDOI010000050.1, read as the reverse complement.
ACCGCATTTGCACTACACCTGATTGTGTGATTTGTCCGGCTGGCAGAGATGGAGACTGCACTGCTTGCGGTGTGGTCTATTTGATCTCTTGTCAGCTGTGCGGTGGAAAATACATCGGAGAAACATCGCGGCCACTGCATGTCAGGATCAAAGAACACCTGGACGGTAAGGAGAAGCAGCGGGAAGCTACAGAACTTGGGGCGCATTTGGTCACAGCCCACAATGGTGACAACTTCGATATCAAGGTCGAGGTAATTGCCCGAGAGACTGACACCGCAGCGCGGAAAACCTTTGGAGACATTTTTTATACAATCCCACGAGCCGCAAATCAACCGGAAGGGAGAAGGCTTGTGTTTAACCCGTGAAATCTGGCCATACGTAAGACTCGCCTTCTAACATCTCAAGCGGTGGTCTACAGCGGTTCCTTCCGTCGACGTTCCAAGATGTTCTGATTGCTAGCGAGTTCTTGGCTAGGTGAGGCACTTTCTCTGATTCTCTCTCCTTCCTTCGTAGGAGAAAACAGTATTCCGAATTCCGGTAGAGTTTGGGCGACGTTTGGCCGGGTAAACATTTCTTATTTGATCTTTTCAGGCTCTGAAGAAGGAGGTTACTCCGAAACGTTAGCCATAAAGAACTTGTATCAACCTCGTGTCGAGCACAACATCATCAGACAACTATCTTGTTCTCGGTTTCGGTAACATTCAAGTCTGTGGTTCTGGCCAGTTTCATAGCCCAGTCTGAAGTCAGTCAGAATGAAATTTTCCGCCCACGCGGTCAGCGTGCGTGTTGAGTTGTCCATTTCCGATGAGCCCTCCCATGGCTGCAAACGGCTGAAAGAAAGGGATTTTATTCTCCATTTGTGAGGTTTTCCTGCTAATCGATTTTTAGGTTCGAAAATGCTGTCACGACAGCCGCTCGACACGCACGCCGACCGCGTGGTCCGACTGTCCCCTTCTGACGGACTTTGCGAAAATATTAGGTTGATGCAAAAGTTTCCGGACTTTTCACGACTCTGAATAAAAAAACATTTATTTCAAAAACAAACAGGGCTCACACAACAAAATAATTTTCATCACATTCAATGATCCTTCGCCATCGATTGGGCAGATCATGAATTCTCGAAGCGTAGAACTGTGGCTGTTTCGAGTGGAAGTATTCTTTTAAAGTCATTTTGACTTCGTCATCGTTAGTGAACTGTTTTCCATCCAGAGTGCTGCATCGAGCGGAGCAGATGGTAGCCGGAAGTGGCAAGAACTGGGCCATACGGAGGATGAGGAAGAACTTCCCAGCCCAGGTCCAGCAGTTTTTGTTGAGTCAGTTCGAGATAAGTGTGGCCGAGCATTGTCGTGGAGAAGGCGAACAGTGTTCATCTCAGGGCGATTAAAGGCAGCATACACGCTCGCAAACAGGTTCGAGATATCAGCACAAATAGGCCTGCGCGGCCCCTACCATGTCGTGAGCGACGTTTGAAGCGCTGAAAACCATCCAGGATGACAGTATTTGACCATCCTTGTCACGCACGCCCGTATTTTCACACCCCCTTGAGTAACAGAATGAAAAGTTGAATCTGAGAAAACATGTGATAATTGAGAGTGATAGCACTATCAAAAGGGAGTGCACGAGAGAAACAGCTCGATTTACCTGAATATAACATGTCTACATACCGATTAAATCTCGTCCACTTTTAAGAATGCCGCTCTGCTCCGGCTGGCTTTTGAAAATGGAGGATTTCATCAGTGCACAAACATGTTATATCCAGGTAAATCGAGCTGATTCTCTCGTGCACTCCCTTTTGATAGTGCTATCACTCTCCATTATCGCATGTTTTCTCAAGTTTAAATTTTCATTCTGTTACACGAAGGGGTGTGAAAATACGGGCGTGCGAGGCATGATTGCTCAAATATTGTCATCCAGGATGATTTCTAGCGCTTGAGACGTCGTTGACGACAGGGTAGGGGCCGTGCGGGCCTATTTATGCTTATATCTCGACCATGCTTGCGAGCGTGTATGCTGCCTTTAATGCGCATCGTACCAGCTGTGAGCAGTAAACCTCGGCGGTCACTGTGGTGTTCTGTGGATTTGTAGGTTTCATCCCGGATTGGCAGTCATACAGAGGGCAGGTGCGAATTTCGTCGCGTGACAGCATTGGAAAACTTGACATGTCGACTATTTTGTCGAAGGAGTGGACAAGCTTGTCGGTTTTGAAGGCACTGTTCACGATTAACTTCATCCTCTATTTTTCCATGACAAACGCTTTTCGTGGCTCTCAGAAGCACAACAGCAAACGGGGCAAAAAGCTATTCAAGAGCCGCAAAACGGCTTAGAAAAGTGGGTGAAACCCCGCCGCTTTGGGCAAGTCCGGCCCCTTTCCGCCCCTCGTAGATTACGAAGGAACACTCGAAATCGTGAGATTAACGATGGTTCCTGATCAAAAGCCCCATTCTTCCCTTCATTCTCAACTTCTCTCTTTACTCAGGTCAGCTCGCATACATTGGCTGCAAAGGACGGAAGTCACAAGCTTCGGACAACTCTTCCACCATGCTTCCCTAGCTCAATATTTGAGGGACCATAACTCCGTTTGCAGAAGGTCTTGTACGATTCCAGAGACATCATTGGAATCAGAATGCTCTAAAAACTCCGGAAACTTCTGTATCAATCTAATATGTATATGCAACCTTGTCCATTTGGTAGACTCCATTGAAAGGTGCTTTTTCGCTCACTCTTGGGTATAGCGGGGTAGGGCTTCCACATGGTCGCTATGTAAAAAATTGTGAGCATTTCTGTTGTAGCCATGGCTGGCCCCGTTCCAAGTTACCAATGATTTTTAAAGAGGAAGGCTGCTGTTTTTTTGTGAATTGTTTTCTTTCTTTCTTCCGAATTTCTAAGCTTTACCCTGTCCCAAACGAATCAGCAGGGGGAGATTTCAAAAAAACAGCGTTCCCTCTGCGCCTGACGTTTTTGGATTACAGTAGGACAGATGCTGCGACGTACGCAAATAACGTACGCGACTCAGCATCTGTCTTAACGTAATCCAAAAACGTCAGACGCAGAGGGAGCGCTGCAACTTCGGACTCTCTGCTTGCCAACTGGTTTGGGCCAAAGTATATTCTTGTTTCCATTTCAATTAAAGTCTTTAGGCCCATCAGTGCCATTTTTCTGTGTGGGTAGCCTATCGGTTTTAGAGGCAGTGTTCACGATAAGAATCGTTTTTCTGTTTTTCAGCTTAAAGACGGTCCCATGCTGATTGCAATGATGTTTTTATAATCGTACAAGACCTTCTTGGAACGGAGTTATGGTCCCTCAAAAATTGAGCTAAGGAAACATGGTGGATGAGTTGTCCGAGGCTTCTAACTTCCGTCTTTTGCAGCCGATGTATGCGAGCTGACCTGAGTAAAGAGAGAAGTTGAGAATGAAGGGAAGAACGGGGCTATTGATCGGAAACCATCGCTCATCTCACGATCTCGAGCATTCATTTGTTCACGTTTGTGGGCGTGGAAAGTGCATCTGGGGTATGACGAGCTGATGGGTGTCCAACTTTGGGGCCGTAGGAGACCGTTCCGAGCTCTTTCTTCTTAGTTTTTTCAACGATAGGGTTGTGCTGGGCCCGCAGCTGCCGATCTCCACCAAAAAATCAGACATGGTTTTTATCGTGGACACTGCCTTTAAGGGTTTCAGATGCTTTCTTATAATAGATGGTGGAATAACACAAAAACGTTAACCAATCGATTATCTGATCCTTCTTATCAATAAGGCTTCAGCTTGGTATACACAACCGCACCACTGCCTTGTTCCGTTAGGGTAGACGTATACATTTGGAGAGGCGAAGGTTGCAGCATATAGGAGATTTTGATAAATCGTTTTCTGGAGCCTGACTGGAGCCGGGTTTGTATAGTGTAACGAGCCCGGAACCGAGCTGTTGATAGTTTTCTTGGTCCACTGCATTGTATGTTGTACGTAAGTGACCGAGCGACATGCGATTTTCGTGGGGCTTAGAGGCAGTGTTCACGATAAGAATCGTTTTTCTGCTTCTCCGCCTATCTTGAAGACGGTCCCTTGCTGATTCCAATGATGTTTTTAAAATCGTACAAGACCTTCTGGGAACGGAGTTATGGTCCCTCCAAAATTGAGCTAGGGAAGCATGGTGGACGACTTGTCCGAAGCTTGTAACTTCCGTCTTTTGCAGCCGATGTATGCAAGCTGACTTGAGTAAAGAGAGAAGTTGGGAATGAAGGGGAGAACTGGGCTATTGATCGGGAGCCATCGCTAATCTCACAATCTCGAGCATTCATTTGTTCACGTCGGTGGGCGTGGAAAGTGCATCTTGGGTGTGACGAGCTGACGAGTGCCCAACTTTGGGGCCATAGTGGAGAAACGGACACTAATTGTTTCATGATATAGACACACATTTTGGTAGTATTGCGCAAACGACATTGCGATCCAGTCTTGTGAGAATCGTGTATCGCAAGTTTACTAATAAATTCGTTAATTTCGCCCTGACTGGCCCGCCGTATTCAAATTATTTGGCTGCATATTCTTTCTGAAAATTATACTTTGGTATAAACATGTTGTGTTTTACAAGCTGTTTAACGTGAAAGACGGTTTTGTTCATACATATTTGTGTTTGGGAGAGGGTAAAGCTGTGTGTAGGGCGAAACGAGCTTATATTGGGACAGCACACGACGAGGTCGAACGACCGAGTTACATGTCCCGTTGGTATGGGATTTCCCGAGGCAGTAGTTGTACAGAGATTCCTTGACATGCGTCTTACACGAGGGAGGGCTCGCCCATCAGATTATCCACAGTAAATAGGTTACGTATGAGCTCCGCATGCACCCTTCAGAGCTTTTTTAGGAAAAGCCTCCTGCTTGGCCGTGCTTTGCTCTCATCCAGGGCTGCTGGCACCCAGTGGTGTTCTTGTGGATCGTGTGTGAAAACTTCAACACGGCCCGCGAAAACGTCTGCTGTCGTGAGGCCTTAGAGCCGAATGTTGGACCAACTTCTCGTAAGGCTAAGCAGGTCGTTGAAGGTCTAAGATGCAGAGTGCAGGTTCGGCATTGATAATCGAGGTAGCGCGCACCAATACTAGCGCAAACGCGCTATGGGGATGGCATTGTGCAATCTGCAATCAAGAACTATGCAGGCGCGCGCTTGTCTTAACCCAAACGCGCTTGGCATAGCCTAAACGCGAATGGCCCAAACGGGCTATCATGGAGATCTTAGCGCTGTTTGATATCAAGTACTTGCAAGGCGCGCTACGGGAAGCGCGGCAGACCCTCTGAAACCGCGTACTGCTAGCGCTCTACACGAAGCGCGCTACCAGTGGCGCACGAACGACCCCGCGTTGTTTTGCATTCTGAACATCCTTTCCAATCTTGGAAACGCTTAATACCCTATCGTTTTGTGTGAGAAGAAAGCGATATTTTTTTCTTATGTCCCCTATTCAGGTTTTTCTTTGATTTATTCCGCTTCAATGGCTCGTTTTGAGCAGCGATTAAATAACTTGTGAGTCCGAAGTGTGAGAATATTAATGAAACGATGGTAGCATTAGAGTGCGCCTCACTAGGTCCTGCTCCAGATTTCTTGCTAGTAAAAAAACAGTGCTTTGACAGTTGCAGGTGTGCAACAGTACATAAACAATACGAGCTCAAAACTCGCTTGAGCTTCGGAGAATTTAGAAAACGAGCTTTTTTTAGCTTTTGGGAAAAAGTGTAACCAAAAGGCAACTTTCGGGGTGTTCCAAAACAATGTTTTTCGGATTTGGCTTTCTAGAGATTGTTCCGGGTGCTGATACAGGGCTTTTCTCTGACAAGAGAACTACTTTTAGTCAGCCTGTCTTGAAGATGAAATATACGTTTCTTACCGTTTCAGCGTAGGCTACGATCTGTCTCCGCAGCTGCCTATAGCCTCTCTGAAAAATGTTTCAAGCGTTTTTCGCCAGATTTCCGTACCTATTGTACCTTCCGAAACAAGCATTAGTCATTGGAGAATCTGTAAGAGACCTCATAATTGTGTTCAGCTCCAAAAACTACCCCCTGAGCGAATTTTGTGTGAAGGCATATTTTCCAAACTTCGCACAGGCTGATACCTTTTCGAACTTGCTCTGGCAAACGGGGTAGCAGCAAGTGCGGTAGGTCCACCTCTAATCCCACCCCTCTGAAGGTTCAGCAGCAAGTCTAGAGCGGCGGGCTTGCTGCCGTGAAAATTTTGATTGGTCAGCTGCGGAAGTGAGCGGAGACTGGGCGGGGACAGATATCCGCCCTTGGTGCTGCGAGCGACCAAGCTCGGAGATGTCCGCCCTTTGACCTGCAGCGCGACACCCTCCTCGTCTGCTATTGGTCGATTTCAAATGCCGCTTCGCGCAATCGACCTGCCGACGGCATCGATCGCTCAGAATTCAATCAGATGGCTTCAGGCCGTTTTTTTTTCATTTTTCATGTATTTTTCCTTGATTTCTGTTTGAAATGTGCCTTTTTTCATCTCCTCCGTTGTCAAGCGCTAGAAAAACGTCAGGCCTAGGCCATTTTGAGCTCTCACGGTACTTTCCTCACGGTTTGCTGCTTTTTCAGTGTTTTTTGATTTTTTTCTTGTGCACATACTAAAGGCATTTATATCGTACACACGATTTACGGTTCACGATGTTTAGAAGTCTTTCTTAGAAAATCCATTTGCAGCACGGAATTTTTTTCATATATTTGAATTCGTTTTCCCAGCTTGTAATTTTTTGAAGATATTTTGCCGCTGTAGAATTGAAATCTCACTCCTGATTTGCTATTTTCTGCTCGTTGATCTCTTCATACGGGTCTTCATGAGTTTGAATTGTTTGATGTTGCATAAATGGGTTTTATGTAGTGGAAGTTGATCAATGCGAAAAATGTGTATAACCTTTTGCCAACTATTTTGGAATCTCAAAAATGTTGTGAATTGAAGTCTGTAGGAATGAGATTGTCCGCCCAGGCGGTCGGCGTGCGTGTCGAACGGGAGTCGAGAGGGCATTTGTTGGACATAAGAATCGACTAACACGAATATTACACGAAAAAGGAGTGATATTCCAGTCAGCTGTTTGCAGCCCCGACAAGGCTCTTCCAAAAAAGTCTTCGCGACGACCGTCCAACACGCACGCCGACAGCTTGGTAGATAGGCGGGCACTAGTGCGAGCAATGTCAGCCATATTTCTATGCTTTTACTTGATGTTTTCTAGTAGGAAGCCAGACAAAGTTAATTACTGCTTTTCAGATCAGATGTCCGTTTGTACGTGGATAGATGGAGCGCTTGTCCCAACGAAGGTGTGTTTTATCTCAAATAACTTTTCAAGTAGTTGGTTTTAAATTGTTCTATGCGATGCTTTTCTTTTAGAAATGCGTGATCAGCGATGTGGACGCGCCGCAATCTTACCTTGTCGTCGGGAGAGTCATCGGATACCCGGCTTAGAGTCCTGTCAATCGGACGTCGAGCTCAGACCATTTTGGGAATGTGAGTTGTGATATTCAGTGAGCAACTTGAATGTCTCAAGTTACTTACTCATAGCATACAAGTCACATACACAATGTGGTAAGTAACTTACCCGAGGCGACCTTTCGCAGGGTCGCCTCGGGTAAGTTGCCTACCGCATTGTGTATGTGACTTGTATGCTATGAGTAAGTAACTTGAGACGTTCAAATTACTTACTCCAGACCAGAAGTAGCTTTCCCGAAATTTTCTGAGACGTTCGTTGTGTTTTTTGCTTTGTATTTGCTTGTGGCTTCTGTTTTTCTTGTTATGCCCCCGTTACTCTGCTGCTCTGCCTAGGGTTCGATCAAGATACTTTAAATATCTAAAAAAACAATCCATCTCATTTCTTATTGCAGTGTCATTCCGTAGTGTCATATCTTTTTATCTGCTCGTAATTCTGAACCCGGTTACCTCTAAACTGATCTCATGGATACTGAAACTAACTCTGTTAGGCTTTGTGAACCCTGTGGTCGTCATGCATCTATTCTGTTGTAGTGTTCTGAGATAGTCTTGATTGCGTTTGCCGAAACACGGTTCTCTCTTTGCATCTCAAACATCAGATCATCATGAAGTTGCCTTCAAAGCCTTCTTGGTTACACGTTAAACCTCTATTGTGTAAGTAATTCCGAGCAATAAAATTGCATTTGTTAATACTTGTAGTTTTTATTAAGTGTTGTTCCAGAATTCTTTAGCGGGCTTACTCAAGACCCAGGTTGTAATGGAGCGATTTTGGGTTTACGGCAAATCCAAAAGGCCGCTCTCATACAACCTGGTCTGGGTGAGACCGCTAAAAAAGAATTTTTGAGCAGTACGGGTGTTGGAGAAATCGTTGGCAAGGGCGTATTAGGGCAGGATCAAGGGTGAATATGAAAATTTGCGGCAGTAAGGGCGTATTGCCAGGATGGACGAGCAGCCCTAGCAAGGCCGGTCACCGCCCGTGCAAGGCTAGCCACCTGCCTTCCCCCTCAGACTGAAGTGGCTTTTTTTCCCTATAGTGCACTGCTTTGAACGGACGGAGCACGGACGGAGGCTCCGCCCCAAAAACGCCCTTTTTCGACTATCAAGGGTGGGGCCCAGGGGTGTGCGGAAATTTTTCAAAAAAATTCAGAAAACAGAAAACAGAAAATCGAGTTTTTCAGAAAACAGAAATCAGAAAACAGAAAGGTCAAAATGGCCAGAAAACAGAAAACAGAAATCAGAAAACAGAAAATTTTCAGAAAAAAATGCTCATTTTAATTTGACTTTTTTTCAAGTGAAGAGAGGATGTGATTCTGAATACCTTTGTCATACTTGTAATATAATATCTGCGAAACTGCACAGATGACCTATAAGGCATTGATAGTAGCAATGACGCGTCAATGACGGATATAACATCATTAAAGACACTGTTGTCGGCTATTACGCGAAAATAAGGCATTTTGTGGCTATTTATCGGCTAATGCTCGGTCAAAACTCTCAGAGCACTCAACCGTATGGTAGTGCGCCAACGGTAGACCGTCGTTTCGTCATTCTTGGAATTACGATTCGTGATCATGTTTGCAACGACGATATACGGAAGAGCTGCATGAATCAACCGACGGTCGGAGAACAGCTGCAGACAAGAAGACTGCGATGGTTCGGACATGTATGTAGGATGGACCCGTCCCGTCTCCCGTACAGTATGCTGTGGCGTAAGCGCCCACCATCGTGGAGAATTCAACGAACGGCCCCGAAGAAGACATGGCTCAAACATATAGAGGAGGATCTGAAGACTCAACGGTGCAGTGTCCTTAACGCTAAACTTGTTGCTGCAAACCGTTTTGATTGGAAGCGTATCGTTCAGGCCGCACGAGCTCCTATGGCACCTACAGCAGTGTATTGGTTGAGAGGGCATCCCGCTCCACCAGACGCCAGCTAACGGGATGAGTGAGTGAGTGAGTACGTCAACACAACAAGGGTTGCATCTTAGGACAGACAACGGGTTCAACCCCTCGCTGTCAGCAGCTGATGCGATTACAAAACTGAAGCAGCTGCTGACAGTCGGAGGTCAAAAATAAATTCGTGCTCTGACCTGGGTTATGCTACCCCAGTTTAAAGGCACTACCCTACGAGTGCGTTAGCAGTGTACGATAAAAACCATGTCTGATTTTTGGTGGAGATCGGCAGCTGCGGGGCCTAGCGCAGCCCAAAGTTGAAAAAAACTAAGAAAAATGAGCTCGGAACGGTCCCCTACGGCCTCAAAGTTGGACACCCGTCAGCTCGTCACACCCCAGATGCACTTTCCACGCCCACCGACGGGAACAAATGAATGTTCGAGATTGTGAGATGAACGATGCTCTCCGATCAATAGCTCCATTCTTCTATTTATTCCTGACTTTTCTCTTTACTCAGGTCAGCTCGCATACATCGGCTGTAAAAGACGGAGGTTACAAACCTCGGACAACTCGTCCACCATGCTTCCCTAGCTCAATTTTTGAGGACCATAACTCCGTTCTAGAAGGTCTTGCACGATTCAAAAAAACATCGGAATCAGCATCAATAAACATTTTTATCAAAGCGAACCCTGCCCTCAACAGCGCCACGCACCATTGAACACAAATAGCACCTCGTAAATGACTAGATAAGCTGCGCTTTTCCACGAATCCGAATTTCGCTGATTTTTTCTGATTTTTCCGTTTTTGCAGATTTTCGAACCGCCGAAATCAGAAAACAGAAAACAAAAAACAGAAAGGCCAAAACGCCAGAAAAATGAAAGCAGAAATCAGAAAACAGAAATTTCCGCACACCCCTGGTGGGACCCGAAAGGTGAACCTGCCCTGCGCCCTGCTTCCTGCTGCCCCGTTTGCCAGAGTGTACGGATTTGCGGTTGGGCGCTTATTTATACCAGTTAGAAAGCTCTTGAAGCGTTTTTAAAAATTTCCAAATTTCACTTGCAATCTTACTAGGTGGGTTATTTGAGCCGCTGATCACCAATCCAAGGTTCGTTTACCGATTTTTGACAGATTACGGTAGATTACGTTGGGTATACGGTAGCTTCGTCAGTCTCAGATTTTACTCAATATTTCTGAACGACGATTATTTGGGGGTGCTGAATACGAATTCAATGACCATTTGTCGACTTTCGAATAATTGAGGTAGCTTTTGCTCCTAAATGGCATGATACCTATCGTAACCTACAGTAAACCTCAGAATCGCGACAAACGGACTATAGATTCGTGTTCAACACCTAAGATTACCAGATTACCTACATACAAGTTCTGAGCTGAAACCGAGTTTTTTTTTCAGAACACCCTAAACTTTTCATGGGTGGTGAAACCCCTACCTTGTCGCCTGACTTTGAAAAACGCGTTTAACTATTTTAGAGTGTTTTTTTTAGGCAGCTGCGAAGAACATAATTGGACTCTACGCCAATAACTATTCTAGAGAAGCACATTTTATACGGAATGGCCAGGATGACTAAAAGTAGTTCCCTTGTGAGGAACTTTTCGCCAGCCAAACACGACTTTTAGCGATGCAACGGTAATATTGCCTCAAACCTCTTCAAAGGAGTTTTCGAGCTACCTAACACGAATCGTAAATCGTAAAACGTAATTACGACAAAAACACCGTAAATCATAAACCGTAAATCGTAAACAGCAAATAATAACAATCACCATTAAAAATATTAATGTGCTGAAATAAGAGAAACTACCTAATGTTCATCGTTTCACGTACTGAGAAGTGCATATTAAAATCCGTTCAGTATCTGGCAGCTAACCACATTTAGTGGGACCGTCTTACCCGTATTCCTCTGCCTTCCTTTATCACTCATTCCACAACTACTTCCCAGATTTCGAGGAATCCGCAAGTCCTACTCAGGGACACAAATATACTAGTAATGCCTCTCCCGACACGCTGACGCCTTTGCAAGCGTTAAAACGAGCCAAAATTGCCGCACCCGAGCGAATCTCAACGGCCAAATTTGAGATCTCCGCCCACTTGATAGTGGAACCGCAACAGCAAGGATCACACTGATACTTTGAGATCCTTACTGAAGGTCGGCTCAAACTCGCTGCACTTACGCTAAAAATAATGGCACCGAGTCTGCGCTAACCTTCGCTAGGGGTCGCAAAATATTAGTGCGATCCGTGACAACTCTTATCTAGAGCTCAAAATCGGTGGCCCAAAACAAGTTATTTTTTCATATATGAATTGTAGTTTTATGGTGTCGATGCTGTAGATTATTAAAGGCAACGTACACACAAAAAAACGCTTTTTAATTTTTGCCGCATTGTGTAGTCTAGCCCTAATATTTAAAGGCAGTGTTCACGATAAATTTCACTTCCGATATCTCCACAATTTACGAAAGGTCTGGTGCCCTATATAGCAAGGCATGCTTAAAAAGGACACGAAAGACGCGTTTCTGAGCCAAAATACGCCCTCCCTTGCTTACGTAGATTTTTGAGCGTAGAGGAATTAACCGCTAGAAGGATGATACGTATCAGTGCAATGAAGCGATCAGCTCACTTATCAGCACTTCCTTCACTTGATCATTCGTGTAATCTAAATTTTTATTTGTTAATTTCGAGGGGGGATCTGGGGCGCGGGGTGTGTCTGGGGCACTAAACCGCTTGTTTGCAACCGTTATTTTGCCGCTCCTGGCTCGTTTTCTACCGTTCCTTCGACACTGGTAGCCTAGGATCCTTCTCGCCTATCATTTCACTGTAGAAAGTCAACGAGGATGATCATCGTGAACGCTGCCTTTAATGAATATAGCGAAAGCGCCCCACCAAACGCTCACATTTGTATCAGATAACGGTTTCAGGAAAGGGGTGAAGATGAGCGTGTAAACTAGCGCTCACGCGTTTTGTTAGTTTCCGTTTGCTGCGGGCGAAGATAACTAAACAGGGGAAACTATTTTGAGCTTCAAACTTTGAGGTGGAAGACGGACGCTCTCGTTGATTTTTGTGGACTCTGAGTAGGCGTAAGCTACTCAGAAGGCGGGCCAAGAGCACTATTTGAAGCAATTTTCGGACTGATTAGACTGCTTCGCTTAGTGTTTTGAAGCTTATGTAGTTATAGAAATCTGGGCAATTGTTTATCATGGAGAACTCAAAAACGAAGATCTTCGTGAAGAGTGCTTCTACATAGATTGCGTTGCGTCGTATGCGGCAGCTAGCCAGACGTGTGCTGCGCGCAACGCGGATCTGTTATCCAGCGCCTCCAACTCCGACCGTTTGTCTCGCGTTATAATGATAAAATCACGTCAAAAGTTGATAACGGGATCAAGCAGTATGTAGTCACACGCCTGGGTCGCTCCTAATTCTTGACCAAAAGCATTAGCATACGCAAAGTGGGACTAGAGCAGGTCAATTGGGGATATCTTGCGATTTACTTCGATTGCATGCATTTTTATTTACAAAAATTACGATTTACGTTCCAAGATGTCGTAAATCGTAAATCGTAATTAGGAGATCAAAAAACACCGTAAATCGTAAATCGCAAACCGTAATTACGCACACCCCTGGTGGGTATACGAATGCTTGGTCGAAGTCTCACATTGGGCTCAAAAATTCCTTGTAGAAGTGGACCGCCAAACACAGATTTGAGGATAACTTATCAATGCCTGAAATACTAAGATAGGTTCCCAACTTTTATCAATGCCTGAAATACTAATATAGGTTCCCACCGCAAAAACACGCCCTGTACACGAAACCCCCAGACTAGCAACAGAAGGATCCCCGATTCATGATCAGCGCCCGAGATTACCTCAATTGGAACTTTTGAGCGGAATTCAGAAAAGTTTTTCGAATAAAATTCGAAAATTCCATGATGAAATTCGAAAACACTTCAGAAAAAAGATTTACATGTGCGTGAAGCTATAAACACGCCCTTGTTAGAATCCCCCGAGGCACTAAGAAAATTACGAGCAGGGACTATTCATGTACTGTCACACTCCTACAACAGTCTAAAGATGATTTTCCAGAAATTTCAAGAAAGTTATAAGCAAGGAATAGTTCGCCAAGGTAATGCTAATCCTTTTTCGTCGCCGTATTCGTGGTTGATTGAACGAATTCTGTTGGTAATAACACAGTTTAAATGTAAGCAAACGTTTCCTATAGCACAAGGCTGATCAATGTACCAAGGGAAAACGCGTGCATGGCATTGGCGCGGGCTAGCGTTCCGGTTGTTGATAGAAGGCATGCAGGCGCGCGCTATGGGCCTCTTCTAGCGCCAGCACAACCGCGCTAGTTTTGGCGAGCGCTACCGGGTTTCTTGATGCCGCCCCAAGACTCTAAACAATGGTCACGAAAAACCCGAAATTCGAGATTTTGGCGTTAAACAGAGAGGTGGCTATAGCAAAACATGCCCTAGCGGTTTTTTTGACAGTTATTTACGGACTTATTATAAACTTAGGTGTTGTCACTAGCAATAGAGGGGAGCATGTTTGATACTGGTAAGAACTTAGATGAGGTGGAAGACCAAGCAAAGCAAGGTTAAATATTTTTCCAAAATATCACAACTTCTTTTCATCATATGATGGTGGTTCAGGTGTTTAGCTATCAGGCTCCGTCTATAGCAGACGAAAAAATAAGCGCTCAAACGCTGGCGCATGACGCTCGAGGGCTGGCGCATTCAACGTGTCCGAGGACGGGACGTGGTTAACGATGGTAGATCCCATATTATTAGTGACAGCCGTTGCCGGTCACTATGTGCCTCCACTGCGTCAGCGACTGGCCGGCTGCAGCGTGGTCGCTGGGGAGTCAGACCAATAACCAATGCTGGAAGACGCAAACCCCCCAGCGTCACTTTACGGTCACTTCACGCTAGGACGTCTGCTATGGACGGAGCCTTACGCATATCGGTCGTTTGCGCTATGGGCATGCGGTCGCCTCATCACGTGTGCACGTTACGAGCTGCCGGTGTGCGTTCTTAATGCTATAATGGCGGCGCACCCATCGCCGACATGAGTGTATGTCGGGTTCCAGGTGCTTTTCAACCGCAACATCCCGAAATGTTTTGGCTTGTAAAGTTCGTAATTCAGGACACTAGTGAGCACACCATTGATAAGCAAAGCGCGGACAGCGAGAGGAGAAGTTTTTCAAGGAGTCCTTCGTATTTGCTTTGTGAAGTGATAAAGATGTAATGAAGTGTAAAGTGTTGAGAAAAGTTTACTCCAAAAAAAAACATATTAGGGGTAAGGTTAGCAAAACTACAGTTACTAGTTCCCTACAGTGTTGTTAGTAACAATATGCTTATTAGCACCAATAACTGAGTGAGTGGATTTTTTGGCGAATTCTCTGGAGCTCAGAGCTCTTCCTCGAAGTTGTCCTCAGCAGCCATCGTGTCCGCCGCTTCCCTCGTGATGTCGGCGTCTCTGAACCTAATTCGCAGGTCCACAAGACGAGTATCGGGAACTTCCTCGAATATCCTGTCACGCCATGATTGTCGTACCGAAGATTTGAGAGCCAATTTGGACTTCCTAACGAAGCACTTCCGCTGGACCTCTGTAATCTTCAGTACCTTTCTTTCCTCGCTCAACTCACCCAGCCTCAATGCACTAGGCGCTCTTCGCCTCGCACATGGACTTTCCTCCATATGGGGTAGCCTTGTCCAGGTCTTCTTGGGAAGTCCTTTTCAAGAAACCTCGCAAATGGCATCGTATTCCTTACATCCCATCGCGATCCATTCCCGCCGTAGAGCTTCAAGCGGCGCATGCGCACAGTTTTGGTGCGGAAGCGTGAGTTCGTGCTAAAGTTTCATCTATGGCACGTACTCATCTATTGAAAATTCCTTCCAAACCTTCGGCCATTCATGAATGTCGGCAATTCGATAAAGGCAGGTGTTGAATATGGGACGGATTTGCAACCCAGCCTCCGAATACTTTTTGGTTGCGCGTCATAGGTGCGTCTTTATCTGCTCCATCCACGTTGGTATGTCGGAACAGTCCTTAGGCTTTCCTTCTTGAAATGTTCTAATCGTAGTACATTTCACGCTGCTTCACGGACTCAGCTTCATTACCTTCCGCAGCTTGTTACCTAGCCGTTTGACCAGGTGCCATGCGTGATAGTAATGACGAATGACCCCCAAACCCAACCTCTTCCTGAATTTCAGTCAGAAGGGAATTGATGGCTCTACTCCTATCGGAGGTAAGAGACGCCACCGGAAGTCCTAGCTGCGAGATCCATCTTATAGTACTCAGTGAATGTCTTCAATCCCCATTCGGCTGCTAACACCGCCTAAAGTGTTATTATAGAGTGGTCACGGAACTAGCGTATGCAAACATATTCCTTTACCCGTTTCAGAATTATGCAGCACTTCTGTGTGCAAAACAACTTTAGTCCGCATATCCGCTCGGACCACTTTTCCGATCAGAGCTGTGAACCCTCGACTATCAGAGGCGCCGTCCGCAGTAACATGTCGACCTGCTCCAGCCTAAAGCGTTGAAAGACGTCAACATAGCATATGCCTAAGTGTATCTTAAATCTCACCGGTATAGCACCCCTCTGACTAGCTCCAATACAAAACTGGTGAGCTTCGCAGACTCTCTGGATCGCCCAGGTTTTATCCAACTAAACACTTTCCGAAAGAACGATTTCGGAAAACATAGCCCAGTTTATCCTGTTTCGCCCATCGTTGTAGTTCCTGAATGTCTTTATGATACTTCCCTGACGGTGATTGATATCAGACCAGTAACGTACCACAAATCTAAGTCCCGTAGTTAATACTGCGACCGAGGCAGCGACGTTACCTTTGAAGGCCTTCCGCTGGAGTGATCTACTGCGCGTGGCTGGCTTTCCCAGCGCTTTGGTGCTAGGCGGCAACAGCGGCCACACACAAACTTCACCTTGGCAGCTGTTCCGACACCTCTCAGTTGCGCTCTGTCTACCTTATACCCACCTCCGCCCACAATCTGGCCCGATTTTTAACAGATTAATGAGCATTACAACATGAACGAGGAAGTGCCGATCCATGTTTGGAGAGCTCGTTCTAGTGGGGGAGTAACGACAGGAGTAGCGCCAGACTCTTCTCCAGGGATAAATTCGAATGAACCTACAAACATAATTATCTGGGTTGGTATTAAATGGGGTTGTTCGACGCGAAGAAACCGCCACCTCCTACCCGGCAACAAACCGCGACATACATGCCACAGAGCCGCCAGGTTAACGCGAGCTGTCTCTTGTGAGCAGATGAAGATTGAACGGCAGTATTCCCCATTCCTCGCTTCCATCTCAAAGATGTGTAAGACAAGCGATTTGCAAGGGTCTTGAAGTAGGCGTGTCAACGAATTTTCTACAACTCTCAAAAAGCAGAGTACAATAAATTACCACGCACTCGGCAAGTGAGGCACAGCTTGTCAGCTTTCGCCGGCTGCTGCCGCTGGGCTCATATCAAACACCCACACGTCACCACATAAAGATGGCAATCAATCTGAGGTACATCGTGCCCCGTTGGTCACAGGCTAAGGTCACAACTCGGAACGACATATTGTTCAAACAAACTCGGTGGCAAAACGCAGAGGCATACCGGTTTCGAACTACGGTGCTGGTCGCGACGACGACGCACCCAACCACTGCGCCAGTTGCGCGGCGACTCGTCGCGCAGAATTTCCCTCTAACATCTATGGAGCGTGAAAAATTTTCTCAAGCAGAGGATCTGGTAGGATTTTATATTGCACCCACATCCGATTCATCAAGTTTTTCCAGCATACTTTATGCGTGACCGTCGTCCGAATAAGTATTTTCTACCCTATGAACGTCCGCATTAGTGTTTTCTACACTTGGACACGAACGACGTTTACGTTTACGTTGGAAAGACCGGGTATCGGAAAGATTATACAAATAATGTTTTTATGTTCCCTATCACCGAATTTATTCATGAGGAGGACCACTCGAAGCCAAGTTCTTGGCATATTGATTGTTCGAAACGAATCAGAACGAATTTTTTGATCTCCATTCGCTTGACAATCAAAATTTTTATGAGCTCCGTCAATTTTAAGAACCATTCTCGAGAACACGTTTGTGATCTTACGAGATTTCGCATTTGCAGTAACTTTTTTGAACGTTACCAGAACTAAAATCTTTTCCAAGCGGAATTTGGATCTAACAAAAACTTGAAAAATTCTGGATGAATCAATCGAAGGCGTTTTCGGAAAGGTAACATTAGGTGCAGAAAGAGACCTTCCGAAATTCGTCGAGTCATGAATAAAGTTGAAAGGGTGTCCTTCATTCAACTGAAATGGATAAATAAAAACCTATAAGAATGATTGAGGAAATAGTCAATTTTCGTTTTCGGAAAAAATTTCAAGTGTTTTCAGAAAGCGTGCAATTGAAGTCTTACGTCCGAGACTGGGGCGATGGTGCGATTTTGGTAATTGGTGAAATTAAATTAATGAAGTGCATACCGTCTTCTCGACTTCAAACTCATCACCAGCCCCCACTTGATATTGCAAATATATGGAGAACACAGTTATACACTCATATGTGCATCATGCAAGGAAGAGATTTCGTTAAAACATTGCTAGGTAGGATTTGAAACTCTTCGAGTGGCTCCAGCATTGCACCAAATCAAGTTCGTCCCTGACCCTGAAAAAAGAGGGGCCAACGATGGGACTGATCGGACAATGAATGAGTAGTTTTCGAATCTTGCAGATAAATGAGAACAAAGATAGTTGGTTTTAAAAACATGTTCGCATTTGTTCCCAACAAACTCGCCCGAAACGCCCCAGCTAATACAGAATAAAAGCATTACTAAAGGATCAAATTACTTAAAAATCAGTCGCTTTGGAATTTTTTACTTTTCTGGCACTACCAAAAGTTATGGAAACCCTTCGAAAAAGCTAGCAAACAGTCGATTTTGTACACACCCATCAGGAAGAACCTGCGATATGCATTGGAACATGAAGGTAAAACTAACCTGAGAAAAAGCGAAGCGAAAAATGTTCAGAGAGAAATAAGGAAAAAAGGAGAGAAGTGCCGGTTGCTCGTCGAGCAAAATTAACAGTTGATTGGGAGAGGATTGATTAGTGCCACCATAGAAGACGGCCAACGTGTTTCAACAATGATCTCTGTTTTGTTTTTGATACACCATCGTCTGTTTCCCTGGCGGTAGCCGTAACTAGATTATCCCTCTCTCACCTATCAGTTTTCAAGCTTGGTTGCCGTTCTAGAATCAAAATGGCTGACTCTGGTATCATGTTTCCTTTGCAAACTGCATAAATTAAACCTGCAGTTGCCCCCCCCCCCCCAGCATAGATAGTCAAATTTGCTTCCATCGCGTCCTGCCACTCAGACAAACTAGGGATCGGAGCGCCGTCGAATGCGTCAGATGTGTCAAATTCGGCTTTACAAATATATGATACATGTAGAAGTTTAAATTACTCGGTTTTCCGAATTCTTTGAATCATTCGGTATTTCCAGTTAATCAGTTTTTAGAATATTTGGTGTATTAGGAAAACGGAAATACCTGATTTTTAAGTATCCGGCCAGTTTTGCGTGAAAACTTATGTGGGAATATTCCGCCACTGTTAAGAATGTTCAACGTTTTCATAAATCAAACGGAATAGCTTGAAAGCTCGAATTTACAATTGAAAATCCGGATAAAATTTTTGAACTTCCTTTTAAATCGATTAGTGACCTTGTTCGTATTAATAAAAGTTTATTCGCAAGAATCGCTTTCTTTCTTCTCATTTCACTTTGTTCATCTTCACTTCTACTTTTCAAAGAACCCGTCCATAAAAAACTCCACAAATTAAAAAATTCAAAAAGGCCTCATTCGAGCATATGCATTTGGTAAATGTAAAAGGCTATATTTGAAATCTTCAATAGTCGAGATTTTCGAAGAGAAGTCGTACGAATTACTCATTTAATCAATAGGTTCTGAAATTACGATACTCGTATCATTCTTTCATTTGAAATCCTAGCGTCGAATGCCCATCACACTGCCCGCTTATCGCAGCGGGAATTTCAGGTCCGCACTTGCATCACGTAACATGATTATGGAACAAAGGTGAATCATGCCGGGACCACGTGGTCTCAAAACGATCATCATCGTATTTCGTGATGCAACAGCGGTTGTCCGCAAGTGCGGGAGCAGGATTTTTCGCGCACATAAAGACAATTTACTCGCACAAGATGTGCGATGAAGAGCAGTTCCGCCAAGACTCCTTTCTCCGTTCCCTGATCAACAATATTCAGCTCAGGGTT
Source organism: Aplectana chamaeleonis (assembly GCA_029168955.1). NCBI lineage: Eukaryota > Metazoa > Nematoda > Chromadorea > Rhabditida > Cosmocercidae > Aplectana > Aplectana chamaeleonis. Next base: position 7,857 of record JAPDOI010000050.1, on the reverse strand, counting down.
GAGGTTGTGGTGCTATTCGCCCACGTTCATGTACTACTTTACTCAGTGTTAAACAATTTGCTCCGAAACTCCAGGGTGGGCGTGAAATTCAGGCATGTACACAAAAACTTCTGGAGTTTCCGCAGCTTTAAATTGGGAGGATTTTTTTTTCAAATGCGGAGTTCACGATAGACTTCACTTCCAGTGTTATCCCAATTTACGGAAGGTCTGGGGCTTCATAGAGTAAGGTTTGCCTAAATAAAAAAGCCGAATGCCGTGTTTTTGCGCTAAAAGAGAGCGCTTTTGTTGCCCGTATGTTGAGTTCTGAGGCAACGTAAGAAATGACCTCTGTGAGGAGTGGGTACTATCAATGCAATCAAGCGCTGCAGCTCAATCTTGACAGTAGACTCTGTTCCGATACAAAGTGAACTCTTGTTTTCGATTATCAGCAGCGCGGAGCAGTGGCTTTTTCGTCGAAAACTCCTTATCACTAGTGCCATTTCACCGGGGAGCCCACATCCGCTGCTGGCGATAACCGAAACCGACAGGTCACTAGGGATGTACCAGAGCTTACTTTCCCTTGATTCGATTATTTGCTGTTATCACATTTTCGAGTTTTCATTTGTTCACGTCGATGGGGGCGGGAAGGGGACGTGAGGCGTTTCGGAGACTGAAAAACTTGTTTGCAGTCATGTTTTTCGCCATTACTTGCTCGTTTACTGCCACTTGCGACTGTAGGATCCAAAGTTTCTTTTCGTTTTTTAGTTCAGTGTTATTTGCAAAAATGGTGATCGCGAACGCTGCATTTGGGCTTTATTTGCGCTAGAATGATATCAGAGTGGGGTCGAGTTATGCGTCGCAGTCGGTTGCTAATGATATTCAAAACCTGTGCAACCTCGAAAGTGATTTTGTCTTCAGGAATTCTTAGCGTCCTGAAAGGGCGCAATTTGCGCTACGACGGGCATTCCGCTTTCAAAGAACACAGCTGCCGCTAAAACTGGTGTAGCCCAACCCGTCATTTTCTATATTTGCATCCAGTTTGCTACGGTTTTTCTGTTAGTTTCCTATAATTCCTGCTCCGAATCTTCGAGTTATGTGGTGAAATCGATTTTTCAGCATGTTTGCAGCCTTTGAGGCATCTTTCATAGCCCCTCACCGCAAAGCGAGTGCACGTGCGTGACGCGCGGGACGAGAGAGGTGGTCTACGGGAACGTTTTCCCAGCGCGGCGCGCGCAGGACGCGCAGGGAAACAACTGTGAAATCTCCAGCGGCAATGCCAGGGCGATGCGGGTTTATGTTGGTCCTAAGCCGTGACATACACATGAATTCCTGGCTTGCATTTGCGTATACGGTAGCTTACGATAGACCTACATAGAATTATTTATGTTGGAGTGTACCTAAACTAAGAAGCGAGTATTCATTTAAATGATAAAACGGCCACGGCGGTTTGGGCGGTGCCACTATGGCGGTGCTGAATGGGCAGCGCGCTCGTCCCTCGCTTGCCGCGCGAGTTGAGAACACTCATAGCTTGCCGCTCGTGCAGCGCTTGCGGTGAGGACTGTGGAAGATGTCTAATGCAACTGTGAAATTGAGCTCAACTCTAAGCATAAACTTTATGTTATGCCCTACATTTTACAATTGCGCCCTATCACACAATTTAACAACAACCAAATTGCGGAAGGCGATGGAGTTTTGGCTTTTAATCGGACGATTGAGAGGTTAAGGGACCCGGTCTCCGATCGCTTTGTCATAGGTTTGAACCTGCGGTTCTTATGATTTATAAACTGCAGAGTGTTATCTATTTTTTTCTGAGGGGTCGATGCCCTTAGTGGGAGAAAATCTGGAATGGTGTGAGATTGTTTTTCGACCTCCCCCCCCACTGTAGGAACTAGTTTTGGAATTTTTGAACAAAGCGATGAGGACAACATCATCATATTACATATATTACATTATATCATATACATATTAATCAACATAATCATGTAAACAAGCTGTCTTGTATTTCTTTGGAAAAAAAGGAAATTCAATCATTCCTTCATGAGAAAATTTCCCTATTTTTAGCGCAAGGAAAACCATTGGTGCTACATGTCAATCGAGTGTTTTTGCATTATTTCATATGCGCAGATTCATCAACGGAATGTGCAAGGTTGAAGAGACAATGAGCAGAACATTATACACCGGAACACGCTCTATTCGGTGTGATTGAGTTACGAATTATCTCGAATGATTGACACTACAATTACTTTTCGTGTCGACATTGGTTCTTGTACATCAATAGGAGAAATAAAAATTCATCAGAACTTCTGTCAGTTTTTATTACAACGTATGGTTCCCCTCACATGATTAGAGACTTTAAAAACACCCGTAGGGGCAGAAAGAGTTCGAGAGGGGCCATAAATGGCGGCATTAGAGGGATCTTGAAAGCGGAGCAGGGGCACCTTGAAAGAGCCGGAGCTGGGGCATCGAATACGGCTGCAAGGGCGCATTGAAAGGGCTGCAGCAGAGGCATCAAAGGCGGCAGCAGGGGCGCCTTCAAGTTGCCGGAGCAGTAGAGTGTTGGAACGAATAATTTTTCTTGAATATTCGAATAAACGAATAATTCGAATAATCCACTTCTTTGAATATTCGATTATTCGAATAAACGAATATTCCACTTCTTTGAATATTCGATTATTCGAATAAACCGAATAATCCTTAACTTCTTTGAATATTCGAATATTCGAAATTATTCGAATATTCGAATGATTTTTCGAATATATTCGAATAAACGAATATTCGGGCAACGCGCTATTGCGTACTATCCCATTCAATCCAGCATTCAAATCCGTAGAAGACGTCGTTTTTTCGTTACAGAATTCTTGATGACGAGGATGGGCGATCGATTTTGCCATATATATCTCGTCGGGATAGAAGTCAACAGCATCAAATACCCACTCTTGACCCAAAATCTCCGGTTCTTTTGATGAATTTTTCAAAGGAACGATTTTCCTGTGGACAAGTTTCATGATTTGTCCAAGGCTGAGATCAGCTTTCCCGATCTCATCGCTGTTAATCAATAACCGTTTAATACTAAAGCGTACCAGAACTCGATAGTTCAGATCACAGTATCTTATAAATTTTTGAAGAGATACTGTGAACTATCTTTTTTGCTGCTTGGAAGAAATTGCAGAAGTGAGGCTTGGAATGAGGTCGACTTGCGTACCAAAGTTCAACGCATTCTCCACATGTCTGAAGCCTAACCTGAGAGCTGGTGGAAGTGAGGCTACTGTCAGCATTTTCGGAGCACCCCGTATATTAACGTTTTAGTTGAGTTTGAGAAATCCGGACCTCGCATGCAGCTTTGCGCTGCTAATCGTCTTACAAAGTGTGTTTCGTCAGCAGACTCCACTCGACCTTTCGAACATCATTCTCCTCAGAAAAAATCGACAAAGCTCGGGAAACCAAAATTGAGACCCTGAATATGTTCGGAAGTCCGAGTTTGAAAGAACTTGAATTTTGTCATTCAGAAATGTGGATGTGAAAAAATTTCGAGTTTGCTAGAGTGTACTCAGAATTGAAACAAAATGACTACTATAGAAGCTCTTGACCTCGGACGCGATTAAGCGGTTTTTTAAACATCAAACCAGCGGGCGGCTATCAATTTGCCCAAGTATGTGCTCTGTAAAGTCGTTTGCTGGAGCAACCTACTGTCCTTATCTGGGCATAAAATCCGGTTCGCACTAGCGGACAACCGCTTCTGCAGTACTCATCGCGAAGATAGTGTGCCGGACCTAAGTGGAAGTGCGCGCCAGACGCCGCATAGAAAAGTGTGCGAGACCCTAGTGGGAGTGGCGCCAGACGCCATAGAAAGCGTGCGGGACCCAAGCGAGAGTGTGTGGAGGGACGCCCAGAAAGTGTGTTGGAACCAAGTGGGAGTGCGCCGGGCACCATAAAAGCTGTGCGGGACCCAAGTGGGGTCGCGGGACGTGCCGATTGAACGTGTGCAGGACCCACGTGGGCCGAGCGCCGTATGAAATGTGAGGGACCCAAGTCGGAGTGCGCAGAACGCCGTTGAAAGTGTGTGGAACCGAAGTGGGTGAGGCGCAGGACACCAAAAATCATTTTGTGCGGCTCATCCAAAAGAGCGTGAGACTCCTCTTTCCCTCACGTCCCTCCCCTCAGAAACTCATTTCAACTGCTTAGTTGTTTATTCGCACTAACTTATCTAAATCGGGTTTATATATCATATGGAAAATGAGAGTTAATCAAAAATCTGCATCCACTCTTGACATTCGCTTGGGGAGTTGCCTCTGATGAAAAGTAAGAAGTTGCCTCGTGACATCGAGGCAACTCCCGTCAAATCGACTTCGGCGTAGCCTCATTATGGTGAAATTGTAGCCCCAGCTGGGAAAAAAAGTGAGGCGACTCTAGTGACTGGCAGATGAGATGCCGTCTCTCGCCTCACTCTAGCCTCACTTTGGCCTCACATTCTTCTCACACTACGGACTCGGTGGTGAAATTGTCGCCCTCACATTCTTCCTCACACCACGGATTTCGTAGTGAAATTGTCACCCTCACATTGTTCTTTCACACTGCGAATTTGTCGTGAAATCGTGAGATTTCCCTATATCTATGCACATATCGCTTCGCATTCCTCTCACAGGAGAAAATTCGTTGTAGATGATTGTTAATTGATCAGAAACCAATAAGCTTCAAATAATAAACAGCGGGAAATTGATCACGAAAACAAGAAAAAGACATCAGAAAAACTTCAAAACTATAACAATTGTTCGTCTTCAACTAAGCGGTAAGAGAATACCACATCCTTCCACTGGTATTTGGAGCACAAATGACCACACTCAACATCAGAATAGGAAAAGTCACTCCAGCCAATGGTTTGCAGGATCATGGCAGCGCTAGAACAGTTCGCTTAAATCAAGAGAGATAACAATTCCTTGAATAACCATAATCTTCTCAGAAAAAGGAGTTATACGCTGAACATTCACACCACCAGTATGAGGGATTTGAAGCCAAAAACCGGTGTCGAGAAAACCGTATGAAAATAATGCAGCTATAGCAAGGAAGAATAACAACTAGAACCGGAAATCCTGATTTGCACCTGGTGCGTGCTGGTGGAAAAAGCTGTTGGAAAAATATTGAGAGTTCTGCGGGATTTTTTCGGGAGAAACACCTGGTTTTTCTCAACTCTCGACAACCTCTCCAAAAACTTCAGAACAACTTTTCGATTTTCAACCTATTCTCGACAAGTTTTCGAGGTATTCTGGCTACTAATTTTACCTCAGAACATGATTACTTCTTGTGATAGTGAGTTGGTTTGCGGGAGTGAGTTTCTCAATCTAGGGCAGATTTTACGAAGACAGCGGAGTTCAGCACTTTTAGGTGCGCTTTTTGGAGTGTTTCTGGTGATTTTTTAGGGTATCTTTTCACCTCAGCATGAATCTATTATAATAATCTTAGATTTTCCATGGAAAAGTTTGATGATCACCCCATCGGACGCTGCCTTCAACAGAGATAACACAGGAACTGACAAGGGAAGGTCACTTGCAGAAAGTGGCCATTCAGAACGAAAGCTACAACTTTTTAGGATCACATTTATAAGAAAAAACCATAAATAAATCACACGCCGCGATGCGCCTGTGAGTCAAACGCTAAAACTTTATAACTCCGATCAGAGAAACGGAGCGCAGCTACATAAGAAGGTCAAGATCAATTTTTCCTGCAAAAATTACTTCTTAAGAGTTGCATTTTGTTCGGAAAACCCACACTCCAAAATGACCTTCCCTCGTGAGATGCATAAACACAAAAAAAAAAAAAAAAAGCAAACAAATTGCCGTGCAGTTCGAGACAAAAAACGAGAGTTGCCATTCAAAACGGAGCTCGTCATCTCTCCTTCGTTGAGATCTGTCCCCAACTTCTTCTGAATTGGTGGTGTCACTGCATGTAGATCATCTTCCTCTTCTGAAATGGCATATGCGTCGAGAATTTGCAAAATTATTGTCCTATAAGAAGTGCGCGATTAATACCTTTGCGCACAGTGTGGCGCTCTTCCGACGACTGCCACTGACGGAATTCAGGTCTAAAAATATTTCACGATTGTGAAAACTGGTAGTATCGCAGAAATCCTAATCTCTTGCCAGTGCCCGGAATCCATACCTCCTCGTTCCATACCGGCCTCCATTCCTTCAGCACGCATGAGCTCGAGTGTTCTCGCAATATCCTCCTGCACGAAGCTACCAAAACCCAAAAAATGTATTTGAGCTCAAACTCATATTAATCACGCCAATCACGGAAATTATCAGACGAATCGAAGACGAGAAAGCGAGGAATGGGAAGAAGGGAAACAAGAAAATAGGGCTGAGAAGGTGCAATTGGTGGTAAAAAGGCTGATGGTGGAAAATTTAGCGATGAGCCATATCGATCGTTTTTCATCGAGAGCGGCGTTCGAAGAAAGGTCGCGAGCTGAAGAGAACATTTTTTCTGGTAGTCGCCCCCACATTTCTCACCATATTTTCCCCACTTTTTTTCGGCCATGGCTTCGAAGCGACGTGAGAATAATGTAGAGCAGCCTAAAAAAGTGAGCGAAATCGGCCCCGCCCTACGAGGCGACTCCCAAGCGAATGTCAGAGCAGGAAACACAAACATCATTCTGGGGTGCGTTCCAAGAATGTTCCCACGACGCTTTGGGAGGAAAAATAGCCGTTTCATGGACAAATTTGCTTCCCTTGGCTACGAGTTATAACTGTAAATTGCCTCCACGCGGCAGTGGATACGTTTCCATGGACGTGTTTCGCCACGGGAACGTTCTTGAAACGCACCCCTGCTTCATTAGGCAATATAAGTAGCAGTAGCAGGGTGTCGGTTTGTTATGGGGGCGCTTACTAAATCTCAAACAGCGGTTGTCCTTATCATGACAGAAATGAATATAAATGAACTACCACGTCAGGACCTCATAAAACTGAAGAAGGACTGGTGTGTCACTGCACAGAAAAGGAGGTTAACACTGTTTGCATGCTTGGAATGCTTTGTAATTTCTTGGAGTGTTGTCGCCGAAACCAGCTTATGGGCCTGCTCAGCCGGACGCCAGCAGCAGCCGCTGTACTTGTGCTTATCTGGGTCAAAATTCCCGGTCCGCAATTGCGTCTCGGCATGCTTTGCGGCCGCATCGCGCTCGAGTCAATCGAGTTTCCAGCTCCAAAGCCGACTCGATATGGCTTTTTAAACAGTTTTCTTCAATTTTGTTTAGTTTCCAGTCTCTAAAACCCACCTAGAGTCAACAGATCGGCAGCTGCGGCGCTGGAAACTCTTTCCGACTCAAAAGCGGGCTGCCGCAAAGCGTGTCGAGACGCAATCGCGGACCGGAATTTGATCCAGATAAGCACAGTACTTTGCAAGGGAAGACGATTCTAGGAACGAGAAACACGCGTGAGAACTTCTGTACTCAATCTCACATAGTGCTAACGGATTTCGGTTTATTTGTCTTAAACTCAAGATGCCGGCGTAGCCGGGCCCCTGCGGCAGATACTGTACAGTAGTGTACATACTTGCTATAACGATATATTTATGAGATGCTGAAGAATTGCTAGAAATTACGATTCATTACTCTAAGATGTTTGAAATGTAAAATCAGTGCAATATGGTTTGCGACCTTATCGAATATTCAAAGTATTCTTTTCGAATATTCTAACATTCGAATAAACCGAATATTCCACTTCTTTGAATATTCGACTATTCGAATAAACGAATATTCCACTTTTTTGAATATTCGAGTATCTGAATAACCTGAATAATCCACTTCTTTGAATATTCGGATCTTCGACTTAGTCGAATATTCGAATATTCGAATTTTATTCGAATAAACGAATATTCGGGCAACACTCT